>OX383960.1:5407916-6700833 GCA_947532105.1 Athrips mouffetella | reverse complement strand
AAAAGAGAAAAAAAATGTAGTTTGGATGTTTTGTTCAGATATTATATCAATGTGATTGATGTTAACTGTTAAAAAATCCAGTGGTCACAGTTTGTTTTTGCATACAATTTTTTGTATGATTCTGATCATGACCCCAACAAAAGACTAACTTAGAATGCTTTTAAATATGCACTAATTTTATAGTTAATTAGTTTTTTTAGATTTAGCAGAGCCTTCCAAACTTGGTGTATTTTCCAACTAACGACTGTCTGAATTGCCCCCATTGACAAAAGTAACTTAAAAAATTGCCAAGCACTTTATTTAAGCTTACAGTGTTATTGACTGTTATTAAATGTCTAGTCTAGTGCTTAACTGAGCAGGTTTCTGTTTTACCAGAGATGTGGAACAGGTAGTGATGCCGTTTATAGGCTGAGCTTATAGGTATACATCTCTCCGATCCATTTGAAATAAAAAAAAAATTGTTATTATCCCCGGCAACAACCTAAGTCAAGGTCCGAGCCCCGCGAGGCGCCCTTGCCCTACGAGTTTTCTGGATAGAACCTTCCGCTCCTCAACCGTCTGGTTTTTAGGTTTTTAACAGAAGACCACTACAAAAAAAAAGGATACATCTGCATTACTTTAGTGTGGTCACTACCTCTCGCTACATAAACCTGCTCAAGGAAGTCTACAAACAGTAGATAGATGTTTAAATTAGTATACTATTTATTGAGAATGCTTATCTATCATGGGCCAAATATTATAAAAAAATCTTTATTGACGTTCTTGATTCATAGATGTCTTACAATAATATTTGGATTTACTTATTGAGAAATATTTTTAATACAAAGTATTTTCTATTTGTATTGTAATGGTTATAAATTTCCAATCACCTAATTTGAAATCATTATGGGCTAACGTGATTGGACAATAAGGAATTTTGGTTGGTGATGATGTTGGGCTGTGATTGGCTGAAGATGGGGCCTAGTTAGCTCAAGTTGGATAGGATATCCTATCAAAGATGGAACCTAAATATGTGATGGAACCTAAGTTTGCTTGCATGAGAGTGTAATTAACTAGGTTGTTTTTTATACTTTTCTCAAATAAAATTCTAATTTGTTTTCTAAATACAGAATAATATTTATTGAAAAGATTTATCAGCAAAAAAATTTTAAAGCTACCAAGCCATTGAGCCTCTTATCGTTCCTGTTGTAATTTGGCTCATGTTTAAGTTTGTGTTATTTAAGACCTAAATGTTGTAAATAAACTTATAAATGTGATGAGATAAATAAACGAATTTAAATGTAGGTACATTGATGTTTGAATTGAGTTTTAGACCCTGTTCAGATGTACGTGCAAGTTGGACCCGGTAATGGGTCGATCCACCGGGACTACGGGTAAACAGTAAGTTTGCCGCGTCTTGTCATACAGTCAACGATATGTTAAGCTTGACCAGTGATATTCAAGAATTAGCCTCCGAAATCACCCCTTTAAAGGGACATCGTACAGTCAAAAACAGATCCATCTTGCTTGACATTCGCAATGTGTCAAGACTGACGTGCACTTTACTGCACCTACTTTCAACTCCTGTGTTGCTTGAGGCTAGGTTACTTTTAAAAATTCATAGTAATAAATATAATGCGCGCAGCGAAAGATGAGACCTGTCAGATTGAAGTAGAGGGGATTTTGCGCAGGTACAGGCTGGCGTCCCTCCCCACTTGCCGCCAAAATGGCCTGCGGACTGCCTACTGCGCAGGTTAACCACGTGATCAAGTCTCATCTTTCGTTGCGCGCATTGTACCAGACCCGACCGGGCTTTGCTCTGTATAATCTTAACTAAAGCACACTAACAGATGGCGCTGAAGGGTTTCTGTAACGCGGTATTTTCAAGCAATGCGATGTCCACTTGGCAACTGTATATGGGTATAAACATTCTTTATTAGAGGCTGATAAACATACCTACTCACCCTGACCCAGGTATACTTATCTACACTAATATTATAAAGAGGAAAGATTTGTACCTATTTTTGTATGTTTGTAATGAATAGGCTCCGAAACTACTGGACCGATTTGAAAAATTCTTTCACCATTAGAAACCTGCATTATCCGGGATGAACATAGGTTATAAAATATTTTTAAAAAGTTAGGGTTCCGTATGAAAACTTCGATAATGTAACCCAAGGTGTGAAAAAAATACTAAATAGCATCCTTATATCGAGTACGCTGCCGAAACTATTAACAATAGAGCAAAGTAATGTACTACAGAATTATAGAAGCCATCAATATCTACAAAAAAGTCCGCGATACCATATGTCTAACTATTACAGTTATGTCACAATAACTACTTTTTCATGTTAAAATATGTAATAGTAACGCCGGTACAAACTATATAGGCCACATTATTCGTACCTATTAATCCTTATCCAAATAAATGATTTCGTATTCAAGGCTATATCAGTACCTGTAAATAACTTTTTGAATTATTCAAATCGGACATACCATTCAGAAGTTATCATGAGTGTAATCGTTATCAAAATTGAAATTAAAGAAACAGCGCCCTAAGTGACTGTAATGGTTTTATCTACAACAGAGAATAGACACGAAAAATTTGACTGGTCAAGTGCGTGTCGTTCCGTGTGGTAGCGGCAAAGAATAGTGCCAACCCATCTCAACCTGTAGGTGTCGTAAGAGGCGACTAAGGGTTTACAAACCGGAAGATGGGCAGCGACATCTTTCCGTGTATCGCACCATCTTACATACTGCGGTCACCAACAACCCGGTCCATGGTGCCAGCCTTAATGCTAACAAGCGTGGTGACTAAGATACTTCCCCTCCACATTCTTCTAGCAAGGGTTCGAATTCTGGAGGGAGCTCCCTGTCCTGTAGTGGACGTATTATGGGATGTTATGATGGGTTTGATGAAGTGCGTGTCGGCTCGAGCGAATTTAATGCACTTCTGCGTGACTAAGATGGTATGACTGCCCATAACTAGGACAGTATTTTTACCTTAGTGGTACGGAACCCTCGGTGGGAGTCCAACTTGCGCTTGGCTGGTTTCTTTAGTAACCCCCGATGCAACAAGAACCTATATCTACCCGTGCGAAGCCGGGGCGAACCGCTAATAACAAATATGTTCATCACATAGATGTTTGCTCTGGGCGGGGATCGAACCCAGGACCTTCTAATCCAGCACCTAGCTATACTTCTGGAAATGCGAATATAAATTTTATTTCAGGAATGTTTAGTAGGTGCCATTTATTATTTTAGAATCGGGTGGATATCCGCCACCTGGTACATTTTCCAGCTATGACGTCATCAATTTTTCGTGGGATTTTTTTACTTCTCCTTTTAAACCTATTGTGTGGTATATCCAATATAAGGGCACTAAGAACATTTTGAGCTCTTCCAGTAAAGAAATGGTTGAACGTTTTGTTTCGAAATATACGTCCAATGACTCTAAATTAAACTTCATGAAAGCGATACAATAATTATTGATATACCAGGTGGTAAATGGTGACCACCGTTTATACCACTCACTGTCTTATTAGTGGCATACTTGGGCACTAATAAGATAGCAAAGCGCGTTGTCCACCCTGAAAACTAAGATGGTACGTCTCATGTACTGCTAATTTCACTGGCTCCCGTACCCTTCGAGCCAGAACTCAGCAGTGCGAACACTGCTACTTTATGGCAAAAATAAAGTTATCAAATTCAAATTTGATAACTTTATTCAAAAAATCAAATTTTCACTAAAGACCACCTTTGAAATAGTGGGACCATTAATGGGTAACCCATTTGTGATCGAAAAAACCTGTTAATTTAGTACCAAACATAATCTCACGTTTTTTTCCAAAATTAACAAAATCGCTTTTATGACGTTTAATTCGAGGATATGAGGAGTCATTGGAGGCATATTTCGAAAAAAAATCATTCGAACATGTCTTTCCTGGAGCATAGAATATAAATATAATATTATGCTAACGCGCCTGGAGAAGCATACACTTGATATGTTTGGAAAATACAACAAGGAGCTCAAATTTGATAATCAGACCACACAATATAGGTTCCAGAAAAAAAAACACACAAAAAAAAATAGGATGTCAGCTAAAAAATTTACTAGATGGTGGATGTCCACCCGAGTCCTAAATGCTTGCTAGAACACCTACTCGTATTCAACATTTCTGAAATAAAATTTTCTATACGTGCATTTCCCTACAGATGTGGACCCAGGAACAGAACTAAGTATACGGTGCAGAAAGCAAATGCACTATTACTCTATGGCACTACCAACCACACCAATGGGCCATTGTCAAATAAGTTGGTATAGTTACAAAATTACTTTTAAAATAACTGTCCCTACTATTATCAAGTCAGTCAAGAATATTTTAATCGGAAAATCTTAATAATTTCGTCATATTTACGACTACCTCCTAAAAAGTATTTTTTGCGATAATTTCGATCTCCGTAACAAGATACCTGTGATGGCCAAAATACAGGCTTCCTATCAGAACGCGGACGCAATTTATTGACTTGCTTATAATACCAAATTTACAGATATATACAGGGTGTAAGTAAACAAACCCGTATTAAAACTTTCGTCTAAATTATATTCCTTAAGTGTCATGCCGCCAATTGCACATACCTATACGAGTATAACGTTTTTAAGATCAAAACTTATTTTTCAAAATATTTGCTCATAAAACAGCTCTATTTGCACTGTTTTAAGGTCCATCATAATTCAGCTAATTAAACGCGTGTTTTTTTCATAATATTACCGCACTAGTGTTTTATTTTTTGTCTTTTTAGGGTTCCGTACCTCAAAAGAAAAAAACGGAACCCTTATAGGATCACTTTGTTGTCCGTCTGTCTGTCTGTCTGTCTGTCTGTCTGTCTGTCTGTCTGTCTGTCTGTCTGTCTGTCAAGACCCTTTATCTCACGAACGGGTCAAGGTATCAGGTTGAAATTAATACCATATATTAGGATCCATGAACCACACAAAATCTGAAAATTTAAATTTTTTACAACGACGCAATCAAAAGATATGGCATTTTATGTCCTCATCTCCATACATTTATTCAAAAATGAAAAACCTACAGGGTACTTCCCGTTGACCTAAAATTATGAAATTTGGCAAGAAGCTAGGTCTCACAGTACAAATAATGGGAAAAGTCTGAAATCATTAAATATTACAACTTTTCTCACAACTAATGGTAACCAATTGTGGTGAGCTCCCGTTTCACGAACATTCATATAAGAGAGGGGTCAAGTTGGATGGTTGCTGAGGCGATTTTTGTTTTAGTTCTATTTAAAAACGGGAACACTTACAAACTTGAAAATTGGTATGTTTATAGGGCATAGACTATAAAATAACAACAAATAATAAAATTTGGTCAAGCGCGTGTCGGACTCAAAAAATCTAGCACATTAACTTACTGAAATTTCAACTAATACAATTATGTTTATGTGGTGGTACGGAACCCTCAGTGCGCGAGTCCGACTCGCACTTGGCCGGTTTTTTTTAAATCGGCAAGGTGCAAGGAGTTTCTATATCTATAACAATCTTAATATTTTCTTGAATAGGTACGTTAATTACATGAAAATATTTATATTAATTAACTAAATAACTAGGTACAAATTTGTCTTCAAAATAACAAAATATTCAAAGGAGTTGGCTGTTTGACAGTTTAGTCATTGCCTCCTGCGCGCGCATGGGTCTTCCAAAAACACGCGCCATTTGAAAAAAATATTTGTTATGTTTGTAATTATTTTCAAAAGTTTTGACTTTAACAAAAAAAAAACAGTAATTAGTGTAGTTACTCAACGTCGAAAATACTTAGACTTAAAACACAAGTCTGGAGAATCAAGTTTACGTGGACATGTAAGGCAAAAACTACAAATTTTCCTTCGGGATAAAAAGTAAGCAAATTTTATTTATTTTTATTCGCAAATGTGTTGAAAAACGTTGTAAGAAGCGCATGCGCTTTGGTGATTACATCCTCGGCTGCATTACGCCCTCGCCTGCGGCTCGGGCTGCAATTTATGAAACTCGGCCGTAATATCCAAAATAGTGCACTCGCATCTTAATTTACTATTTTTATCCGGATTTCTACAAAAGTGACAACATAGGTTTGAATGAGCTCTAACTTTGAAGAAAATTTATGCTTCTCTTCTAAATGTAGGTACCCGAACTTCGCATTAGAAATCCCATGTCACAGACTTCTTTAACTTAAAAACCGTGCTCTTGTCCGTTGGACTCTCAGTCAATTCTCCCCACCGCCAGATGACACATCTGCAGAAATTTCCAACTCGGAACGGTCAAGTACGACACACTAGCGTGGAATTTCAGCGTCGAAACAAATTATGAATAAAAGCGAAAAAAACTGCTTTAAGAATATCAATCTTCACTTTTGAAAAGAAACATCTGTGATTTTTAATTTTTTGAGTGATATTTTATCATCCGATGATATTCAAGAATTGAGTCCCAGTTTGTCTTTAAACTATTATATTTTGTATAATTTTAAAAGATTTAGGTAGGCAATTATATAATTTAGTCGCCTGAAAACGTGCGCTATGTCTCACCACATTTAATTTAGGAGCATCTGGCCGCTGAAGATCCCTTTTGCGGGTACTCATCCGCACAACGTGTTCCTCCGCTGTTACACGCTGATATGTAATGATTTGACCAGATCAGTTAACACTAAGAATATGTAAAGCGAAGGAGCAGTAAGAATCTCCAGCTCAACAAAAATCTCTCTACATGACTCCCACTGAGGTATTCTAGCTATTGTTCGCAATGCTCTCTTCTGTCCTATAAATGATTTTGAAATATTATGGATATAACTACATCCCCACAGTCTGATACTATATCTTAAACGTGATTCAACCAAAGCATAGTAAACTTGTACTAACTGCTTCTTAGTCGCATCATTTCGTAAGCTTCTTAGAGCGTAACTAGCCGAACTCATGTTATCAACCACAGTGTTCACTTCATTTTTCCAATTCAAAAGGGCATCTAGTATGTGAACCCCGAGAAACTTAACCACATCTCTTTAAAGGTTCACTTTGAGCGTTTCTTTTGATCTCGCTGTAGTTTTATAAAGCATTACATTTGTCTTACTATTGTTTAACTTTAGTTTATTAATTGTGAACCAATTATAAAATTCTGATAGTACGTTGAGCTCTGAAATGGTTTTTGCAGGTAATACTGCAATTGTGTCGTCAGCAAAAATGACTAAATATATTTTATCTCCAAAAAGTTTACACATTTAATTAATAAGATCGTTAATATAAACTATGAAAAATATAGGGCCCAAAATAGAACCTTGTGGAACACCTTGCTTTACCGCTTTTAAATTTGAACACTGTACCACTTCACAATTATCTTTTACCGTTTTTGTTTCTAAAAATTGAGATCTATTTTCTAAGTATGATTTTAGTAAAGAGAGAGTCTTGCCTCGAATACCATAAAAATCCATTTTATCAACTAATATTCTATGATCTACCAAATCGAAGGCCGAACTTAAATCTAAGAATAGTCCAGTAACTTTATTATTGTTATTAAGTGCCGCAGTAACATCATCAATCAATGTGTTTACTGCATTTATAGTACCTTTCCCCACCTGATAACCGAACTGTCTTTCATTAATGATCTGACTGGTGTTTAGATGTTTAACTATTCTTACTTTAATGAGCTTTTCAAATATCTTTGATACAGTCGGCAGTAACGAAATTGGTCTATAGTTTTTCGCATCCCGTTTGCATCCGTGAGAGTGAAGTGGGTGCAGGAGCACAAGGAGCTGGCAGAATAACAGCATCGCAGTGCCACTGCGCTTCATGCTGAGCCAGGCAACCTTTTCGCTCCCACAGTACACCACAAAAATATAATTATACTTTAGACTAAGACTAGTAATAGTATTATTTTGTAACTAGTAATTAATTAATTTGTTTTTTACTGTGTAAGTGAATAAATGATTTTTATTTATTTATTTAGTTATCCCTTCTTAAATACAGGCTAGCAATTTTTAGTTGCTCCGGAAAGATGCCATTTTCAAAACAGTCATTCAAGTAATTTGCGAAAGGAACAGCTAATAGTTCATCGTTGTAAGTGACGTCGTACAAAGTAATTAAGTATTTTCTTTTTGTTTGCCTATATTTTTCTCAAAGAAATTGTAAGTTATTATAATTGTTCTTAATCTATAAAATTTTTAAGTCGTATCGTATCCACCTATTTATGCACGATTTTAATCAACAATGAAACTTAATCCGATAATTAAGTGAACCGGTGAAACAAAGTAGCGTGGGAGCTGTCGACGCGACGAGGTTAGCTTTGCGCATGCGTGGGCGGGATTAGCATCCAATACAGGCGAGATCGGTCACTTAAATATGCGTGTGTACAGTACACAGGGTTAAGAACTGAGGGAACTATACTAAAGTAAAATTGTAAGATTTAACTGTTAATATTCAGTAGAAATATAAAAGTAATTTTAAATAAATGGCACAGCAGCACTGCACTTACTTTCTCGCAATACTCAAGGAAAAACTATCAACCGCAAACTTAAATTTGTAATGCCATACACATCGTATGGAAATACAAACTTTTATTTACGTTTTTCCAAAAAATGTTCGAATGAAATGTACAGATCAATTCAGAATTCAAATTGTCAAACACTAAAACAAACAAACCTCAAACGATTTCGAGTAGGTAAATCACATGTTTAACTTTTGGTAGTACTGGAACAGCCTTTATATACATTTTCACAGATCAATGGATACTACCGTAGGATACTTGCATGGAGATTTTGTTAATTTCCCAACACATGTTCCTTATGGATA
Source organism: Athrips mouffetella (assembly GCA_947532105.1). NCBI lineage: Eukaryota > Metazoa > Arthropoda > Insecta > Lepidoptera > Gelechiidae > Athrips > Athrips mouffetella. Next base: position 6,692,025 of record OX383960.1, on the reverse strand, counting down.
ATTGTTCAGTTTAGTCTACTGAGCAAGCCCTTTCAGTTTTTAGTACACCCTGTGTACTAAATTTTATTCAAAAAAATCATAAATAATATCCAGTTAGGTAGACAACCAATCCAGGATTAATATTATAGAAAATTTTAATGAACTCAGTGGAACCAATTTTGGGTAAATCACATATTTACTATTTGGTGGTACAGGAACACCCCTTATATGAAATTACACAGATCAATTGATACTGGCGCAAGATATCTTACATGGAGATGCTTGGTCATGCAAAGTTTCATGAAGATTCTATGAGCCGTTTTTGAGAAAATTTAAATTTTTCATTTTCGTTGTATGACAGCTACCCTTGGAACCCTTCGATGGATTTGCATAAAACTCCTAAATTCAAAATATGGGGTAAATGGTAAATCAGACCATTCGTTTAGCCGCTCGGCCAAAGCGTGACGGACAGACCCACCGGCGACGGACCGACCGACCGACCGATGGACGGACATTATTGGGAGACTTGTTTTTTATGATGTATAAGTGATATAGAACACATTTTTGAGAAAATTAGAAAAACTTTTTTTTTTCACGAATACAAATACCTTTCTCGCTCCGTAAGTAAGTTTTAGGTGATATTGTATGACTACTGAACCAATTTAACCTAGTTCAACTAAAAAATAATTACTGCAATCGAACTTTTAGTTCCTGAGATAGGCGTAGACAAACATACACATATGTTTGATACATTTGTTTAGAAGCTCATATTATAGACTAACATACGCGAAAAACGGGTTGATAAACTCCTTTTTTTTCTTGAATTCGATTAAAAAACGTTTTACGTTGTATACTTAGTTCACGTAAGCCACAAAAACTAAAATTCTAGGTATCACAAATTCAAGAGGCAATTACCCGATCTCTCACTTATTAAGTGTTTTGTCATCGTTTTTATTCTATCTTCGTACACGCACTGCTTGCGCATAAGTGTCTCACGACTCGGCCAGTTTTCTTATTTTAAATTCATGTAAAAAAAAAATAACTGCAGTTTGTGCTCATTAGCCCCACCCTCCCCTGCCGGCTTTCTTCAGTTTCGTGGTCTGAGGTTTTGGTTTTATTTTTACACTGTACACTAAAATAAATTACTGAAAAAAAAATCAAAAACGTTCGAGTTTTTGATATATTTAAGTAGACTTCTTATGCCAATGTGCGCTAGAGCTTTCTCCTGTTCTTAGCGTCTCTTTCGCCTCTCACTGAAGACTGAAATAATTCCCAAGTCTTGGAAGCTTGCTAGTGAGCCCATGTCCAAAAAGGCAGTCGAGACGACCCTGCTAACTATCGGTTCGATTTCAGTCACCTCCACATTCTGTAAGACAAAGGAGCGTGTACACTCAACAGCACGTTAGTAGAAACACTTTTAGACCTTATGACGTGGTAATAGAGTTGAAAAAGTTTCTACCGACGTGCGGTTGACCGTACTAAATAACCGACTCCTGGCATACCTTGAAGCAAATGACCCTTCTCAGCGAGAGTCAATACGGATTTCACCGAGGTCGCTCTTTGGGAAATCTTCTTTTGTATGCCTCCCATCTTTGCTGGGAGATATATATATAGTTTGCTACGGCGGCTACCTTTGGAATGGGTCTGCAAAATACCAGATGGACAATCAACAAAAAAGAACAAGCGTGTCAGGATTAGGCATAGATTTAGTACTTCGCGGCGCTTTGAATTAGGTCATTGTGACAAGACTAGTCGAGGGAAAGCTGCAGAGCCTTGAACACCGTCGTTAACCGGCCTGCTTAATGGTATTCTACAGAAAACATTTCGGTGAGTGTGTGTCTGAATTGCACAACCTGGTACCACCATCCCCTTTCTTCCTACTTGGGACTAGAGGAGGGTTGGGGATCCGCCCCTATGTCGTCGACATACCACCTATTAAACAAGGATAACCTGTGCCGGTGGGAGTTCCTAAATAGCGCAGACGCCAGCTGTGAATGTGGAGAACCCCTGCAAACCATGGCACATCTTACTAATTATCCCGCGTGCCCGACCACCTGCTCGCGTGAGGACTTACTCGACAGTAACCAGAGGGCTACCACGGTAGCCGCTTTCTGGGCAAGTAAGATTTGGACCGTGTTCTTGCCGACACGAAAGAATACCACCTATTCGCACAAACCACTTTGATTCTTTATTCTTGCGCACAGCTAAGGAATGGAACTGCTCTCTCTCTGCCGATCTTTTCACGGAACAATATAATCTAGATCTTTTGAAAGCATTTTTTGGCATTGTCTAGGTAAGCATGCTAAATCTTCAACCCCATCGTCAATTACCACCATGTGAGATCTGAATCACATAAAAAAAAAACATCCTTCAGCTGTGTCAACTTAAAACTTCTTTTTCGGAACTCTATCGCGATGAGTCACATAAAATATAGGCATTTATAATACAAATTGTGTGGTATAACTTCGTTACATTGTTGCGTATCTTTTACTGTGTCGAATTTTGTGAATGAGGTTATTGATACTTATTCAAGCAATATACTGAAGGTACATCGATCGGTAGGTATATTATAGTGAAGTAAGATTTCTTCGAATGGAAAAAGATACGAACTAAAATTGAAACCCAAGGGACTGGTTGGCAAATACTGAAAGGGCATGATCAGTCGTTAACACTGAGGTAATTTAGTATGAAAAGCTCTATTTTTTTTAATTCCCATCACATATTTCTTAGGGATAGTTGTTCAGTTTGGGCTACTAAGAAAGCCCTTTCAATTTTCGGTAGGAACATCTTCCCTCACACCCTGTGTATTAGAATTCAACACCGGCCAAGTGTAAGTCGGACTCACGCACCGAGGGGGTGCATACCACTAAGGTAAAAATATCGTCTTAATCAGGGACGCGCAGAAGTGTATTGAACGGGCGCGAGTCCGACTCGCACTTGACCAATTTTTGTTATTTGTTGTTATTCTATATATTAAATGTGTCACCGGAAAATAATAATAATTTAATGTGACATAATAAAATAAAAAAAACTCGAAAGTTAATCAAAAGTTAGAGAATATTTTTATTATGACTGTAAGATGATTTTGCATTTGCCGCCTTTTGACATGTTTGTATTTCTTTTTTTTTGATTATTTTTTATTTTTATATTATTTGACGATCATATTATTCATTGACATGAACAATTTATGTAATTTTGAATATGATAGTATGAAATAAATAAATCTAATCTAATCTAATCAACCATCAATGTTTAGATGCCTCTGAATCCAAATCACAGATTTTTAGAGTCTATGTGTTTTTTTGATTGTTTGTTTATTTTTTCGAGCATCACGCAAAAACTTTTCAACCGATTTTAATGAAATGTTTTTGTTTGTTACCTAAAAGTTTGACTTAAACACTGCTATATATTTTAATTTAACATGCGGACAAAGTAGCGGGCAAAATTTAGTAACGTGATATTTTTATATCTGCAAACAGACAAAATCACTTTACAATTTTATAATGGTTGAGAAGATATTAAGCAGAAACACGAGGAATAAATATTAATTAATGTCAATTTATTCATTCTACCTATATCCATAAAATAATTTATGACTGCTTTCCGGTCGGGTAGCATAATAGAATCACAAGATTAACTTTCTCTGTTCAATATTTAACTAATAACTTTCTATGATGAAGATATCTACTAGATAATTAAAAAGCTATAAACTTTTAAGGGGCCATATACCAGCTACCGAAAGATTACGAGATGCCTAAACTAGATAACCGGCGCTATTACAGGTCACAATAAAAAAAAATCATGAAACAACCTGCTCACGTTCTACTGGGGTGCACGGAAATAGCCATATAGGCGGGCACTTACAAGTCTATTCAAGTCGCGAGTGAATAGGCTTTTTCTGGGCAAGCTTGTTCCATCGTCGACCTCATATCTGTCTTCAAGACTAGATCGAGGTCAGGAGTAATCCCATTGTAATAAATAAAACCTAGGGGTTCCCGGAGGCCTTCCTGAAGTAGCTAGCAACGTTACCGGCTAAAGCCGCAATCACACCTTCCTTAATTCTTTTTTCTCCTTCTTCTGAAGGTTGTGAAAAGTCCGTCTGGGGAAGTACCACCCCCTTGCCTTTTTGTGCCGTAAAGCAGCAGTGTTTGCACTGCCGTGTTTCAGTTTGTAGGGTAAGGGAGCCAGTGAAATTACCGGCACACGAGACATACCATCTTAGTTCTCAGGGTGGGTAACGCGCTTTGCTGTCTTATTAGTGTCAAGTTATTTCACTAATAAGGCAGTGGGTGTCATGGGTAGTGGTGACCACTTACCACCAGGTGGCCCACCTGCTTGTTTGCCCACTTGTAACATTAAAAAAAATGCAAAATCTAATTCAGAATACATTGCTCATTGAAGTAATGTATTGAAATTAACAGAACCAAGTTTCTTGGCAATGTATGCCGAATTAGTCTATGAATTTAGGAAGGTGTGTTTGGGGCTTTAGGCTCTCAGGAAAATGGGTGGCTTAATTAGATCGCTGTCCCACTCACACGCAAAATAGGCGTTTCGACGTGTCGTCGAGTTGCGGAAACCAGCCCATCGCACAATTATAATTAGATACCTCTTTTTCTCTTTTTGTGTATTTAGTTGACGTTTTGGTGACAATTTTTTGAAGTGATTATTTTCCAAATTTATTATGACGAAAAAAAATCTTTTGATAATGGATACGACGAAAATGTTTTTACCCAAAGAAAAGTTGGGTTAGTTTATTTTTGACTAATTCAAAAACGATATCACTTTTCGTCGATGAATATAAATTAACTTTTATATTATTCTTAGTGACATTTGTTACGCTATAAAATAAAACAACATTTTACATGTTAACATTAAATCAGTTATGAGTATTAAATGATTCTTATACAGGGTGTAAAAAAAGTAAGGAGATCCTTCTTTTGTCTGCATCACCAGCTGATCATAAAGTTCATTGAACACCCCAGGCGCTTCACTTCTTTTTCATACTACTTTACTATTAAATAAATTGTTGAAGAAAAAGTAAGTAAAGTGCTCGCGTTGATGTCTTTTCTATGAGGCATGCGTTCTATACACGTACTACGTTGGGGGTAGGGTGGGACGAAACCATACCACCATAGAGATGTGTCCTAAGGACTATCGATGGCTCCTTATTTAACCCTTTTTTGTTATATATCGGCAAGCAAGTGAAAAATATTTAAAAGCTGTTCTACACATTGTCAATCATGTTGTCAATAACCAACTTGATCAAAAAATATAAAACACATAGATAGGTATTTGTGTGATTTTAGAGTTTTGCTACGGTGAAAAATTTTATTAGTTAATAATATTTTGGTTTAGATACTTGTATTACCTTTAGACAGAAGACAATTACTGAGAGACAGATAGATATGCCTGCCCAAAATTCTCATATACTAGAGTTTAAAAATAACCAAATTAATAATCATAATCAACATACATACATAACATCACGCCTCTTTCCCGTTGGGGTAGGCAGAGACCACAGTCCTCCACCTGCTACGATCTTGACATACTTCCCTTGCTTCCTGTACTTTCATCAATCCTTTCATACATGCTCGTCGGTTTAGGGTATTTTTAACCTGGCCTTTATTCAGAACGTCCTGAATTTGGTCCTGGTACGTTCGCCTAGGCCTTCCCCTTCCAACGTCATAATCAAACGTCCCATGAAGCCCCCCTCCAGAACTCCAGCAAAAACGACTGGCACTTTGCAGGGGATTTACCATAGTACGCTTGAAAGCATTGCGGCTGTCGACCACTGTGGTACGATACACAGAAAGATGCCGCTGCCCATCCTCCGATCATAAAAATAATTCTATACAATTTTAAAGGGACCAAAAATTTACTCTCAAAACTTCCTGCTAACCCGCGTTAACGAATCCAAGGTGGTCGCTTTGTACTTAGCGGCTCACCAAAACTACCCACTCCCAAATTTCGGCAGCTACACAGAAGAAAGTACACAACCTCATTCATTGTGTACCTAACTGGCTGGCTACTTGACGCCACCATCACACCTAACTGAATTCAAAGACAAATTCTGCATACATTGCTGGGAGGCTTGGATATGGTGATTGCAATATCCTTACTTCAACGAGCAATGTAAGCCGAATTAGTTTCTGAATTAGGTAAGGTGTGATCGTGGCTTTACTTCACAGGTGATGTTTCAATTAGAACGAGCGTGGGACACTTCCTAGAAAGTGTGAAAGGAGCCGATCGGGAACCGGTCCACTGACTGCTTTCTGATTTAGTAGATTCGTTAGGTAGCAATCTAGGGACACACTGTTCAAAACATACCTAATAAAAATCAGGTATATGATTGAGTCTGTACTAAACAAGGTGTAACCGAAGTAATAACATACATACATACATACATACATAACATCACGCCTTGTTCCCGTTGGGGTAGGCAGAGACCACAGTTCTCCACCTGCTACGATCTTGACATACTTCCCTTGCTTCCTGAACCTTCATCAATCCTTTCATACATGCTCGTCGGTTTAGGGTACTTTTAACCTGGCCTTTATTCAGAACGTCCTGAATTTGGTCCTGGTACGTTCGCCGAGGCCTTCCCCTTCCAACGTTTCCATTCACTCTCGCCTTGTGGATCTCCTTCGTCAATCTTCCTTCATTCATCCTCTCCACATGACCAAACCATCTTAGCATCCCTTTCTCAATTTTAGTCACTACGTCTTCTTTCACGCCACAACGCTCTCTTATCACACTATTTCTAATCCTGTCACTCACCGAAGTAATAACAGTATACAAAAACTCTGAAGGATGTGATTCTACCCATAAAAATGAACAACTTTCCCCAAGGAAATACGAGAAAACAAAATTTTACCGCCTATACATTGTATTTCGACCTAAGTTCCTTAGGGAAAGTTGTTCAGTTTCTTGGGCAGGTGCACATCCTTCAGGATTATTATAACCTTTTTGTTACACCCTGCAGAGAAAAGGAAATAAAATTCGTTTACATCTCTCATATTCGGTAAGTAGGTCCTTATTACCCCCAAATGGGGCTTGTAGGTGACCAATTAGCGCTCTAGGGTAATAATGTAGCTAGAAAAGCCCTAGGGCGGTAAGTACTTGAGTTTTGAAAGAGTGTTGTGTTTTTTTAAATTACTTACCGCCCTAGGGCTTTTCTAGCTACATTATTACCCTAGAGCGCTAATTGGTCACCTACAATTTGGTGGTAATAAGGACCTACTTACCTCACAATCGAGATGTAAAGCAGAGTAGTTAGCTCGGGTGTAAGCATCAATTGCACCCTCGAACTATAGGCGCCCTCGCTGCGCTCGTGCGCCTAAATGTCTCGGGCTGCAATTGATGCCTTACAGCCCTTGGCTATTCTACTATAAATCTACTGTAAATCATATAAAATTCTGTCCGTCAGGAAATAACAAATATTGCAAGTCAATTCATAAGCGCGACGATATTCCTCGCTCTGTGAGTCTAAAAACCCGCCCCGGAGAAAAATTGCCCGCCCATTACGCTGGTTGTATAGAAAACTAAGGTAAATCCCCTCCAAAGTAGGTAGCACGGGTTTTTTTTGGTTTTTGGAGGGAGCTCCCTATCCTGCCGTGGATGTTTTATATGATGTTGTGATTAGAAAACTATTATTAACTTACAATTAATATGCATACTTTAAAGTGTTCTATTTTATACAAGACTTTCTGAAGTTGGAAGGCGCCCTCTCGCTAAAACTGTCCTCGGTTTTTAGACCACTGAACCTACTTTTATAATCCTTGTAGAAAAAGTTGCCCCGGCTTTTCCGATGAACTAACTATCGTTACCTAGAAAGCCAGGGCTGCAAGCAGCTGGTTTCCAAGAAGAAAGTTTAAAGGAAAGTGTCTGCTAACGTCTTATGGTGGCACGTCTGATCATGACTCTATCTTAGAATCGTTGTCTAGGAAATCGATCTATAGTTTTCCTCTCACATCTTTCTTTTATTTTCATTTTTAATCAGAAAGCAAATGCTTCCAGTCACATTTGCACCCAATAAATTTGATTTTTTGTTTTTTATACTATTTACTTGTACTGTTAAGTTTGAAGTTATTTAAATAAAAAATATGAGTATTACTTGTAGAACTATGAACAAAAACTAATGGAGATTTCTATTAATATTTATTCTACTGTTTGTCAGTGCCAGCTGAATATTGTGTGATAAATAAATTTTTTCTCGAATAATTAACCTCCATTATATGCATTCTTTTTTCAAAAATAAGACCAGTATAAATTGTCATGTTGATTATTTAGGTAAAGTAAACTACATACATAGGTATTAGGAAGATACAGTTGGTCGTTTAAGTTCTTTGTAAGCATACGCAGCTTTGCACAGCCATCCAACTACCGCTTCAACCTTTACGAACAAAATAACAAAATATAAACTGTTCCTGAGGGATCCATAGCCCGTCGATGCAGAATAAGGCGCAGGAGCGAATAATAACAAACAATGAAACAGACAAGCAGACAAACTGTTACTAAGGTAGTCAGTCAGGCAGCAGGACCTGCGAAGTGGATTGTGTGCGCAGATGCAGCGCAGCGTAGTGCGCAGTGGAGACAGTAAAGCCGGTTCTGCAGCGGTTGCAATTAAACTAGTGTCGCTTGCGCCGCCGCCGCGCGCACCGTGCGAAAGTGAAGCGAGCGGGGCATAGAGTAGGTATTAGGTAAAGTCATTGGAGTTTTTTTACTGGTCCTTTTTTCTACAAAGCAATACTTATAATGTAAAGATAAACTACTTTTAAAATGGCCTGCTTTTAACTCTACTCAGGCTACTTTTAAAACTACTACCTATCTACAACGTGTAACGGAAAGGTATGGTAATACTGAAGGGTGTGAATCTACCCATAAAACTGAACAACTTTTCTGGAAAATCAAATTTGACCTCCCATACAAAATGCGCTATCAGCTGATGCAGTTTCTATGGGAGGTCAAAAATTGAATTTGTTCTATGACCTATATTCCTTGGGAAAAGTAGTTCAGTTTTATGGACAGATTCACTCCCTTTAGTATTATCACACCTTTTCTTTACATGCTGTATACAATCAAAAGTAAGTAGAGGGGCGGACCATATTTGACCTCTACCTAAAATTAATGTCAAAATAGATTGTTTTCTACTTCCACAGATTTTTTGGAAGTTTAGCTTAGCGACAGAGCTTTGTTATAAAAATAAAGGAAGGAAGGTGAAGTTAAGATTATCAGGCCTTCAGATACATTTTGAAATTCTTATCTTTCTTGTGAAGCAGTAGCCAGACGAATCCTTCTGTAGGATTCCATTTTATTGCCCTCATTAGTGAAGTAAGAACAATCAGGGATTTTTCACGACTTGAAATCGTTGAACAGTCATAGTCTGGTGACCTTTGTGCAACTTTGACCTTTACGCTTTCGGTTCTTGGGTGCTTTTCCCTGTGAGCTGGAAAAATACCAACCTATACAATTGCTCCATTTTCCTAGATAAAGTTGCGCTCGAAAAAAGAGCATTTTTCCAGCTCATCGGTTAGCCTACCTAGCATGCAGGTGTAAAGGCATCGGGGCCAGGTTGGTTAAAGCTCTGCTACACAGGTGCTATTCCTAACAAAGGTCATTTCAGTTGGTTTTTATTCTGGAGTTCGCATTTTACCTCCGTACTGAATCCGAATGTGGTGATTACTGCTGGGACTTGGTTGGCAACCGTGTCTAGCCCTGTAGTCTCATCTGCAGTCTAGACTCTGTGGAACGTCTGGGCCAGTAGACGGACGAGGGCGGGCGGTCGCGGGCGAGGGTAGCCAGTCAGCGCGCAGTCGCCGGCGCCGCCGCTCGTGCGCATGTGTCGGATCTATCCATGCGCTAGCCCATGGTCTACCCCGAGGCGTCCCGCTGGGGCGCTCCAGACCCCGCTCTCGCACCACTCTACGATGACGTTTATAGAGGTCAGCTGACATTTTCACATCCTTTGTTTCTCTTCTTTACGAGTATAACTTGTTTTAACAAACAGCAGGCTGTGCCAATATTTGCACTTGTAATGTCAACGACAAAAGCTCCTCTTTGGAACTTGTTTGAATCGATTTAAAGTGTAACCAATTTATTTTTTTTGTTTTTTTAACTTAACCTGTGCCAATATTTGCAGTTTTAATGTTTATAAAAGCTTTTCTTTGGGACTTGTTTAAATGGATCTAAAGTGTAACCAATTATTTTTTTGTAAGATTTGAAACATTTGTTTTTGTTATTCATATTTAATAACAACTTTTTTCAACATTTTCACTTCTTGTTTCTGTTTGAAACTAGTTTGAATGTATTTAAAGTGGAATTATCAACTCTTTGTTACCATATTCTTGCTTATAACATTTTTATATCTACTGCTTCTCTAGTTGGAAAAGCAGTCGGTTTTACCAATATTTGCTCAACTGTTGCATGGTGCTACTCTTTGGAACTTGTTTGAATCGATTTAAAGTGTAACCAATTTTTTGTTTATAACATTTCACATCCTTTGTTTATGCAATTTATTTTATAACAGCAACCTGTGCATAAAATTTACACTACTTTTGATCGGAGCTCCTTTATGGAACTTGTTTAAATGAATCTAAAGTGTAACCAATTTATTATTTACAACATTTCACATCCTTTGTTAATGTAATTGATGTTATAACAGCAACCTGTGCTTATAATTCACGTTCTACTTTTGATCGGAGCTCCTTTATGGATCTTGTTTATATGGATCTAACGTGTAATCAAATTATTGTTTATAGCATTTAACAGTTTTTGTTTTGATGTTTTTAGGGTTCCGATACCAAAATGGTAAAAAAAGGAACCCTTATGGTGCCGCTCTGTCTGTCTGTCCGTCTGTCTGTCACACCTCTACATCTCAGCAACCACTTATGCTATCGACCTGAAATTTGGAATGGTTTTAGAATATAGTTGCCCAACTTTATTGCACATGAAAAAATTTTGAAAAAAGTATGATTATTAATGTAAAGGGGGCCAAAATAGGGGGGGGGCCAAATTTCAAATTGTCGCTACTAGGTCGAGTGGGGTATTATATGAAAGGACTTTACTTGCACATTCTAAAATATATTTTTGTATTTTTTTAAGTTTCTTAGTTTTCAAGTTATGATGAAAAATGTCAAAAAAATACCATTCCCCCCCCTTATCTCCAAAGCTTGAGTAAGGAAAAATCTGAATTAATTAAAGTTGACAGAAGTTTATGTAAACTTTACAGCAAAAATAAAACGATCTTTCTACAGTTTTTCAGAAATCTGCACAAAACCTTTACCAACAAATTTAGTTTTGCGGTCCTGAAAATGGACTTTATTGCTTCCAAATATACTATAGGTATATCGGAACCCTCGGCGCGCGAGTCCGACTCGCACTTGACCGGTTTTTTTTATATTATGATTGTACTTGACAACAGCAACCTGTGCCAGTACTTTTTGCTTTGTAGTGTCGATAAAAGTTCTTCTTTTGAACTTACTTGATCGGATCCAAAATTATTATTTACTGTCTTTTACTAACATGATGCTCTAGCTTTGTTTCTCTTGGCATATTGTATTCCATTGTATTTAAAATAGGAACGAATTTATGATACTTTTTACTTACCTGACCATGTTTAACATGAGCAAAGAATACTACCCACCGATCTTTACCGGTGTCGTAAGAGGCGACTTAGGGATTATGAACTAGAGGATCATACTGCGGTCATACTGCGGTCACCAACAACTGCAATGCTGACAAGCGTGGTGACTACGATGCTCTCCTATAAATTGTACCCAGCAGTGGATGCATCATGGGATATTATGAGGACGATGATAATGAACTAAATGAGTGTTTAATATATAAAAAAATACAAACTACCTGTGCCATGCAATATTTTACTACCTGTGCCATGGATATTCATATAAAGGACACAAAATTCTAATACTTATCTGCTCTTATCGTGCCGAAATTATAAGAAACTGAAATAAATTACCTACTAAAAACAAAGTGACGTTAGATCTATTGCTTTTATCTACAACGTTTTAATTATATTATTGAAATATAAAGTATAAAGAAACAGTCAGAAAAGTATAATAAAAAATATAAATTTAAATAAATCAATATAAATATGTTTCGTCTGTTTATTCTAGAAACACTCCGCGGCGACTCTAACCTAAAGGTTCCCATCACGCTGATGTGAAATCGCGCAAAACCTCTCAGGTGGACATGAATCTTTTGTGCTATGACTTTCATCCTATGACTTTTGTTCTATGACTTTTGTTCTATGACTTTTGTTCTATGACTTTTGTTCTATGACTTTTGTTCTATGACTTTTGTTCTATGACTTTTATTCTATGACTTTTGTTCTGTGAATTTTGTTCTATGACTTGTTCTATGACTTTTGTTCCATGACTTTTGTTCTATGACTTTTGTTCTATGACTTTTGTTCAATGACTATTGTTGTATTACTAAAAATAACTTTTGTACTATGACTTTTGAATATTCGCAAAACAAATTTTGGTTCTTCATAAAAATCGATCAGCTAGAGAGCTGACCAAGATGTGACCAAGCCATTTTTTATCGAAAATAAAAAGCTATTTTTTAGCGAATTTACAAAAGTCTTAAAAAGTTGTTCAATTTCATTTTCAGAGCTACCACCCGAGAGGTTTTACGCAATTCACTTCAAAACAAATACTGTAGATAGGTACCTTAAATTAACCGTTGTTAACAAAACCTCTTTGTTTCACAAAAGACCCTTATCATAAAACATTCTAGTTTGCGATAAACGTCTAAGGTTTTCCTAAAAGCTGGGTCCTTGCTTGTTAAGCAACATTCTATCTGCTTTTACATTGTTTTTGAAACCTTTATAAGACTTTTGTAGAACACGAGTTTTTGCCCGCGATTTCGTCCGCACGTACTACTGTAAATAGTATTTTAATTGTCTAAGCTCTGTCCGCGTGGAATCTTGTGCAAGATCGACTCGATTGGTCAGTTTTAACCAATAACCCAGTAGTGGTTACACTCCCTTATAATTTGGTTGCGAAAAATTGTTACATCTCCGGTTCCCATCATTGAAGTGAGATAAAATATGTACCAAAGTTTAACTTTAGATATAAGCTTTTAAACGAAAGAAGTTTCGTTGAAATCGGTTCAGTATTTTTTTGTGTAACGCTCTGACGAACATACAGATAAACAAACAAACAGACAAATAGCCCAAAAAAAATTTTTTTGGATTGGGTGGCATCAAAATACTACATAGGGATTATTTTTTTGGAAATATCTTGAATCTAGTATCTAGACCGAACCAGAGTAGATACATTTATTTTTTTACCTGGTTTATATGATGAAGTAGAATTTCTTTTTCTATCTCTTTATTATATTATTATTTTATGAATACCTTTGAAACTCAAAAAGTCTAGCAAAGAGCAGAAATATACGTGGGTTGCACAAACTTACTGATGCAGTAAGTTTGATTTATCTTCGTATACAATCTTAGTTACCTACGTAGCTTTAAATTAAATTGGCATTAATACATGGACCTGTTTTTTTTCAATTCAGAGTACTTTTACGAATTCAGCGACAATTTAGTAAGCTTCTTTTCGATCTGCAGCTTTGCCTATAAAGCATAAACATGCCTTGAATCGCCATTCCATTCTTGGAGAGTAGTAATTATTTCGATCTAACTGGATTCCAGTCTGCCTGGGTCTGCGTTGAGCCTACATATAGCTACTTAGCTATACCTGTTTATGTCTGATAGTATCTATATTAATCAGCTGATTTTTTATTTGATTTTGGAAAACTACAGGGTGTATTTGAAAACATTTGACTTTGAGATTGAGTTCAGACCACTAAACTGAACAACTTTCGCCAAGAAAAAAATTCGATCTCCTATACAAAATGTATGGTCAGCTGACTGACTTTACTATGAAAGGGTAAATTATTTTTTGTCCGATGACCTATGTTTGTTCAGTTTTACGAGCTGAACTCAATCTAAAACTTTTTCGAATGTTTTCAATTTCACCCTGTACTGATGTTTAAAAGAAGTAATCAAAAAGTTTTAAAGGGTTTTCTCATTAATTTATTTAACTAATTTTACGTCGTTAAATTTACTAAGTGTTATTACTTTTTACAAAAAATTGCTACGATATAAATGAAATGGTGGATTTCCATATTTTCCATGCAATACAAAAATAACTTTGTGTGCTGTCATCTTGTGAAATGATTTAAACGATTATTAAATCGTACGTACGGCAACCACACGTCAGTAGAAACTTTTTCAACTCTATTACCATGCCTTACAGTCCAAAACTGTTACTACGGATGTGCTGTTGAGTGTACCTATCGTCATCGTGAAACGCGATTATGAGTATGACTGATATGATACTTGCGATACGTGCTTTTATGTCACCATTTAACTACCATCGCTCGCAGTTTGGTCAAAACTTTGGTTTAGTATTGTCCGTTTTCCAGGGTTCTGTACCCAAATGTTGAAAAATGGAACCCTATAATTATGCCCCCGAAGTCTGTCTGTCAGTGGGCTGAATTTCATGAACCGTCATAGATAGATAGATAGATAGAAACTCTTTATTGCACACAAATTAAGAGTAATTGCGTAAGAAACCTTATATCTAATTGCGCGCAAAGGCGGCTTTATTGCTTAGAGCAATCTCTTCCAGGCAAGGGTAATAAGTAGATAGTTGAAATTTTGCACAGATTAAGTATGTATTTTTTATGTTGCCGCTGTTACAACAAATAATAAAAAAAAATATGAATTAAGCGGCAAGTGCGTGTCAGAATCACGAGCATTTAATACACTTCTTCGTGACTGCGCGTCCATAACTAAAATGGTATTTTTACCTTAGTGATACGGAACCCTCGGTGCGCGAGTCCGGCTCGCACTAGGCCAGCTTTTTTTTTTAAATCACAAAGTTACCTACCCCAACGTTTATAAAAACAGTTCTTAACGATTGCGACTGCGCAGACTCTCAATGACTGTGATCGCATCGCACGCCATTGCGTACTTATTCTTAATTATCCTCGCATGGATCCTAACGGAGCTTTTATTGATCATACGGTGCCCAACGACTTAATTGACGATGAAGTTTAGCTTTCGCCAGTAATACACGTGATTTGAATTTACTTTGGTGTGGATGAACAGAAATAAAATAATAGTACATTACGCGTCTTGGTCGGGAAGTTTAAACGAAGCCTCGCGGATAGTTTGGTATTGTCGACAGAGGTTTAGTAAATGGCGACAAACGCACCATCTGAATTTTGTTTTTTATAAATAGGCTTACTCTTGACCTCGATCTAGTCTTGAAGACCGAGATCAGGTCGACGATGGAACGAGCTTGCCCAGAAGAAGCCTATTCACTCGCGACTTGAATAGATTCGGGTTATATGAACTCGGGAACACAGACGCTGGCAGAGAATTCCACTCTTTAGCCACTACATCTTCATGAATTCCACTTATCTGGGGGTCTAGCGAAACAACGTGCCACTAAATTTACGTTTTTTTATTATTGTCAATGGGCTTACTCTTGACCTCGATCTAGTCTACTTAGTTGCCAGGAAGAAGATAATTATTTAAAGCTTATGCAAAGGGTAGTATTTAACTGGAAATCAAAAATCTTCTTTCTTTATCAAAATATCGGCCTTAGTATGTCGCAGCTATATAATAATATCTTACAACACGCTATATTATAAACGGCAGGCCTTTATACAAAATGCCAAGAAATTTTAAGTCGCCGTTTCCTATAACGGCGGCGGCATTTTACAAAACGGCGCGTAATTTGTTTCTGGCAAGATAACCTAACCCAAACTAACCGATCCCTACTCGGGATTTGGTTTAGTTTAGCTGACGAACCTAAAGTTTATTTTTAAGTATTTTCCTTTATAAGTAATAATTTGGTATTTTTGCTGCACAGTTAGTATTTTTATGTGAAATGAGATTATTTGATGTGCAGTTAAATATTTCTCATAACCAAACAACTTCCTATATCTATACATAGTTGAGACAGCAAACGGCACATAAATAGATTACTACCACAAGCTTCAGAAGAACTTACAAATATACTAATTATTATACAAACAACTTCTTACACAGGAAACTTAGTCATGTTCTCCTAACAGCCAGTTATTGAGCTTGCCTGAACAAGTTAGGACTTGTCTAAGGTTAATGACTAAGGCCCCGAGACAAGTGGCTTTCTACTATCGCAAACGCTATAGAATAGAATAAAAATGTATGGGATTGACATTAGCTGTCACGCAACATTTCGCTAGCTAATGTCAATCCCGTACATTTTCATTTTATTCTACCAGCGTTTGTGATTGTAGAAATCCGCTTGACTCTAGGCCCTGGTCATTTAATAGGCTTAATTAAAACTTAGTTACCGCAAGTTGCACAAAGTGACTTTTAAATTCAAGCTTCTTTAAGTGAAACTTTCTGTTAATGGCTGTTAATGGCTGTTGATGGCTGGCTGTGGCTGTTAGTGATGAAAAGTTCTCATTGAAATATGGGTAGAACTGTGAGATGCAAGTTTTTCAGACTGCTATAAACCTGGCTACGATCTAAAAATACAATGGCAAAATACAGTTGTAGTCAGGGAAACAGGAGGCTATTAGCTACAGCATTTCCTTGGCAACACGAACTCCCGCGCTAAGCTCATAGTAACGCAAATATGTAGTTCTGACATTACATACAGTACCTGGGCGACCAAGCTATGCTCTATGTATGATCCATGGTATGATTAAAATATCATCGGGTGAGCAAGCTATGCTACTCAACAATAGATGGCGCTGTAAGTTTCTTGAACGCACTAAAACGCGCTAAGAAATATTAAACAAGACGGTGGAAATGAATTTTCCCAGACATGAGACCTAGCTATATCGACTGTCTGCCCTCAAAAACCCCTGTATACTAAATTTCATCGAAATTGTTAGTGCCGTTTTCGAGAAACCGATTCCAAATATATATATATATATATATATTTTACTAGCCTATACTGTCCCACTGCTGGGCAAAGGCCTCCCCCATACATTTCCATTCCTCCCTATTTATTGCGACTATGGGCCACTGGTCTCTAAAAGCATCCAGATCATCTCTCCACCGCTTCTTGGGCCTTCCTTTGCCTCGGCGTCCATCATGGGGTACCCATTCCGTGGCGCGTTTGGCCCACCTATCCGGGTGCATCCGACACACGTGACCCGCCCAATCCCACTTTAATGTGGCAGCCTTTTTGCCGACGTCAGCGATACGGGTTTTGGACCGCA
The DNA here is from genome assembly GCA_947532105.1 of Athrips mouffetella. Lineage (NCBI taxonomy): Eukaryota > Metazoa > Arthropoda > Insecta > Lepidoptera > Gelechiidae > Athrips > Athrips mouffetella. The sequence continues at coordinate 6,674,793 of OX383960.1, read as the reverse complement.
GTGTTGTGTTCCGGATACGGTCGGTCCTCTTTACACCTAGTATGCTGCGCTCCATCGCCCTTTGGCAGACCGCAAGTCTGGACTTCTGTGCCTCAGTCAGTGACCATGTCTGGGCTCCGTAGGTTAGGACGGGCAAGATGCACATGTCGACGAGTCTCCGTTTCAAGGATAATGGGAGAGTCCCTTTAAGTAAATCCTTCATGGACCAGTAGCTCCTCCACGCGTTTTCTATTCGGCGACTGATTTCTTTATCTTGCCTGTGGTGGAAGGAAACTAACTGACCCAAATAGATATATTCGTCGACATATTGTATCTCTTGCCCGTCTACCACGACCCTACGTTTAGTGTCATTGGTCATAACTAAATATATATATATAAATACAAATATTGCTCTTTTAATAGTATAGGATAGAGTGACTTTGGCAGAGAGGAATACTTCGTAATGTTATTATTTATTCGTAGGCGTAGGGAAACTCTCTTCCGGTCTTTGCGCTGGAATTTGTGTTGCTAGGGAAATGGTTCGCATATGGCAGATACGTTCCCGTAGCCCTGATAGCGCTCTTGGAGCTCTACTACATTAAGCCACGATCACACCTAGCTGAATTCAAAGACTAATTCGGCATGCTCGTTGAAGTAAGAATATTGCAATTAACATAACCAAGCCTCCCAGCAATGTATGCCGAATTAGTCTCTGAATTCATGTGATTCAGTGTGATCGTGGCTTTACATATCTTTCTTATGTCCATGAATATAGTGCATCTTGTCAAAAAGTCTTAACAGTATGCAGAACATAATTACACATTTCTTATGGTATAAAATTATCGTACTATGAATTTCATTCTTTTATTTTTATAGGTACATCCACTTTATAGTAGTTAAAACTGCCTTCTTATTTTAATTCCCATTTTATGGTGGTTAATAATATAATAACCGTAGCGAAGATGGCCCTTCATTGCGCAGGTGTCGTTGCGGTGTAGTGCACAATAGCCTTGGACTTTAGGGTGTAGTGGAGACCCACTCACTTATATTTGCATAAAAATAGCTCGAAAGTGGTCATAAAGAAACCAGTGGAACAAAATACATATATTTAAAACCATTTATGAGACATAATTTTTTTTTTTTTTTATTGATGGTCCACAAAACTGGATACAACACATAGGCGTTGTGCCCTTCTTGATGCAGACACAGCATGCAAAGTAATAACAATATGAAAGTAGCCGGAGTAGCCAGCCGTTACACTAATACTAACTTATTAACTTAAATAATAATTGAGTAGTACTTTACTTTTAATAATGATGGCTATGTTATGCTTCAACTTATAGTGTTTTACTGACGACTTTTAATTTGGGAACTTCTTTTTTTCTACCTTCATTAGGTATACTCTTGAGGACAGAGATGAGGTTGAAGAAGCCTATTTACTTGATAAGAATTGTTTTTGAAAATATTCTACTGTGAATATTTTACAGATATTTGAAAAAGTGGCTAGATTCTGTTACAAAAAATGTGCAAGGTGAACGAAGTCGCGGGGAACAGTCTGTCCAATAAGTAGAAGCAATGGCAGGCTTTCATGGTTTGTAAACAAAAGCCCAAGGCTCTTGATCAAGCTATATTTAACTTGGCCTGTTGTGTGACTCATCGTCTTGGGCCTCATGCAGCTGAGCCGCTTTTTGCCGTAAAGCAGCAGTGTTAGCACTGCTGTGTTTCAGCTCGAATGGTAAGGGAACCAATGAAATTACTGTCACATGAGACATACTATCTTAGTCCTCAGAGTAAGAACTTTGCTGTCTTCTTAGTGTCAAAATAAGCCAAAATAAGCCACTTTCAAAATAAGCCACTTAGATAACTGGCAATCTTCCACCGTACGTTTTACAAGAAACTTCTTACCACGTACGACCGCACTGTGGAATCAGCTTCCTGCGCAGGTATTTCCGGACGGGTACAACAAGGCAGCCTTCAAGAAACGAGCCTACAAATATCTTAAAGGCCGGCAGCGCACCTGTGATCCCCCAGGTGTTGCAGGTGTCTATGGGCGTCGGTGATCACTTACCATCAGGTGACCCGCCTGCTCGTCTGCCTCCCTCTTCTATAAAAAAAAAATAAATAAATCCACTAAGAAACAGAGAGTGCTATAGGCGGTGATATTGTTAGGTGGCCCACCTGCTCGTTTGCTCACTTGTAGACATAAAAAAAATTAGAACCACGGTAAGCTCAAAGCAATTTCCTAGACATCAATCTAAATCATAATAGTCCAGAGTGTCTATGTCTACTCGTCCGATATATCGATACGACACTACTTCGATATACTTAGACTTCATGACTTCGTTCACCGACAATAGAGTAGAATATTGAATGGATGAATTGTCAAATTGGCAGTGTAGTATTCAACCAATATCCTACTCTATCGTCAAGGGACGAAGTTTAAATTTGCATGTTTCGAATAGTATCGTATCGATATATGGAAAATTGAGAGTAGACTAGACACCCTCTATGAGTCATCGTATGGTACACCCAGAGACATAGTATCGACAGCCGCGCAAACTGCTGTAATATACAGCGTGATTATAAAATGTCCAACTATACTTGAGTATGGTACTTAAGACATGAACAATTAGATTTATATTTTTTTTATGTTACAAGTGAGCAAACGAGCAGGTGGGCCACCTGATGGTGAGTGGTCACCACCGCCCACAGCGCCTACTGTCTTATCAATGGCATATTTTGACACAAATAAGACAGCAAAGCGCGTTGCTCACTTTTTGGTCAGATTTTTTACTTTTTGGGTTTTGGTAAGGTTTGTATGGGGAAGTCAAAATTTTTTTTTAATCTTTCAATCTTAGGGAAAGTTGTTCAGTTTCATGTCCTAGGTACCCTTTCAAGTTTACGCTGTTTATCATCACGCTGTATTAACAGAGTGAATGACCTATTGAACTGGTTATACACGTCGGCAAGTCGGAAAGCGAATTCATATATTTTTTGCGACAGTCTCTCTAGAGTCAACAGAGATTCGTGTGAGAAGGTAGAGATTTTTCTGTTTTGTTAAGTTTGATCAATTATCATTGTTTACGGAGCTGGCTTCTTAACTTAGGAGAAAGCACAGATTTTTACACCGGGCGATTTGTGTGGTGCTGGTAACAACAGGGTGCGTACTCCGAAGTTTTATCGAAGCTCCGATATTATCGAATTGACATCAACAATTACGTTCAGAAATTTACTTTGTATGAAAATTTCTTTGTCAAAGGCCGAACCATAGACTAATTATCGGCGCGATATTATCGTAGTTTCACTTCGGAGTACGGCAGCGGTTTAGCTGGCTGGGGAGGGCACTTGTCACTAACGAAAATATTTCACAAACGGATCCCAAAATCAAAAAGTAGTGTTTGCAAACTTACTATATTTTAATAAAATCTATCCAACGATACTCCACACTATGGGGTCAACGAGAAAAAAAAATCACCCCACTTCATGTGTAGGGGAGGTACCCTCAAAAAATTGTTTTCCAAATTTAAATTTTACCACTTTATGTATATCCATATTATCCATACAGCATTCTAGTACTAAGGTTCCGTGTGGTACGGCAAAGAATAGTACCGACCAATGTGGGTGTCGTAAGAGGCGACTAAGGGTTTATGAACCGGAGGATGGGCAGCAGCGTCCTTCCGTGTATCGTACCATCTTACATACTGCGGTCACCAACAACCGCGGTCCATGGTGCCAGCCGTAACGCTAACAAGCGTGGTGACTAAGGTAGGTGTACGTCCCCTCCACATTCTTCTAGCAAGAGCTGGAATTCTGGAAGGAGCTTCCTGTCCTCTAGTGGACGTATTATGGGATGTTATGATGAGTTCTAAGGGTCAGACAGATGGACATGACGAAACTATAAGGGTTCCTTCTAGACTACGGAACCCTAAAAACGGAATATGGCTACGGAAATGATACTGATGATTGAGGGGGGACAGGCCTCAATGGACTACAGGGAAACTTGAGTGTGATTTTTATTTATTTATTTATTCTGTGTAAAATATTGTATTTTTTTCGTTTATTGCAACTCTAACCAACACATTTTGCAGCCATGACACTAAAACCAGAGTATATTTGACGGAAAGAATAACATTGTTCTACAAACTTGTAATTTCTGACAGATTTAGCCGATCCAAGTGTATGAATTCATGTAATAATAATAATCCTTTTTAGGGACACTATTCTAAGCCGGCACCATAAAGTATAAAGAGTGAAGCAAAGAAGAATTCATATTAAAACCTTGTACATTTTAACACTTCCTAAATAGCCTAAGGCCATAAAGTGTTTAAAATTGTTTTCCTTCAAATAGGTGCATCGGATCCACGGTTTTAACCCGGCCAGATAAAGTTGATGAAAGATAGCGGCGGTGGTCGTTACACCCGGTATAGGAAATGGAAATCATTTGCGTAGGAGGGACTGTGAACATAAACTGACCATTAAAACCTATAATTTATACCAGGTCTTTTGAGTTCATGTGCATATTTAAATTTTGTTGCGATATTCAGGGTGTTAGGGACAGCCTTCCGAATAATGAAGGGGCATGATCTGTCAACGACAGTGAACAACTTTCAGTGAACAAAACTTTCAGGAAACGAAAAAAAAAATCCGCGTCTCCATACAAAATTGTAAACTTGATCGGGCAGTTTGTATGGAGAAGCCTATTTTTTTTCGTTTCCCGAAAGTTTTGTGTACTGAAAGTTGTTCAGTGCCGTTGACTGATCATGCCCCTTCCGTAGTCGGAAGGCTGACCCTAACACCCTTTATACGGTAAAAAACCGAAGTATACGGTACAGTATTACATACGGTAAAATATGTTTATAAATACTGTCACGAGTAAGTGACTTGCCTTAACAAGACTTAAGTGGCATTTAACAAGTTCCACGATTCGAACTTGTTGAAAGAAGCCAATATAATTTTAATAATAATTTGGCGAAAATTCCCGATAAATCTACAACAAATTTTGGCAATAATCATTATGTAAATGACCAAATTCCCGAGGTACATATTTGGCGTTTCCATCCATGGTTTCCGTATAATTTTGGACGTGGAAATTCCATGAATGTTTCGGTAGTTACTGCGACAAACGTTTCTTGAAACTTGACATTTTTTTTGTAGAATTTCGTGAAATTATAATTGGCAAATTATGTTATGATTATCATCTCAACGTAATAATAAAATCATATGCTTGCTATAATTTTGTTTAACTGTGTTTTTCATCAAAAACATTTTCTTTTTTCGAGAAAAGAGGCACAATACGCAATTGAAATGCCTATGTATATATATTATGTACGTCTATATGTACGTAATATATACCGATAATTAATAAATAAATTTTACAATTTATTTCAATATATAGACCTCTAAGTGAGGCCTTTTTAACACGAAAAGCGGACAGTCTTCAACCCTACCTACCAACCAAACAGCGAACCTGCAAACCAAATAGCGACCGATCTCCGGAAGTACATGAATAAGCATGGTTGCCTGGAGGCCAATTCTTGAACATCACCGGGTGACAAAATGTCACTTTTGAGAATTTTAAAATTCTAAATCTAGCTAAACCGTTAAAAGATAAATCATTATATAATATTTGTTACATTACATTTAACGAATATCAACCGTACTTTTAAAAAGTAAAATGACGGCGTTTTACCAAACAATAAAACGCCTATTAAATAACTTACATACATATTCGAAACCTTATTTAATTATGAGAGTGGCAACACTGTCTTCTCCTGATTGGTCGGCGGCGAATATACCTGTCCCTTTCTAACATGTAACCCCGTCTCACTCATCCCCCACCAGGCAGGCACTCGGCGGCCATCTTTTCTTGGGGCCTGAGGAGTGCTCCTAGCTTCATTGCGACATAATTAATTTGATCGAAAGATTTTGATGTGACCCGAATTCTTTTGTGCGTGATTTTATATTTTACTGTAATACTTACTCAATTGTGTTCCACAATTTGAGTCAGACTTATGACGGTAGTAGGGAATAAATAAGGTAAGTTACTGTGGATCAGATTAAGGTAGGTTATGTAAATAATATCAAAAATGAATTTAGGGTCACATCATCTTTGTAACACCAGGCAGGTGTGAAAACTTAAGGTTTCGAATATGTATGTAAGTTATTTAATAGGCGTTTTATTGTTTGGTAAAACGCCGTCATTAAAGAACTGTACGCTACATATTCGAAACCTTATTTAATTATGGGAGCCTGTCTGTTATCGCCTGGTGGCAAATCGCCAATGTGAGTGGAAGGAAATTTACTTGTAGGAAATTTCACATAATGAGAACAACAGAGTGCATAAAGGAATGTGAGTGATATAATTAAAACTGTTGGTGTTTATTATGTGAACTAAGGTAAGGATGAGTGTTTGAATCTGTCTCATTTATGTAATTAGGTATAAGAGAAACAATTAAATGAATTAAATTAAGAACTTCTTTATTTTATTTTTATTACCTCTTCAAACATATTTTGTGCGAGATTATAGTATAAATACCTACTTATTTACCTCACATGCTAATCAGTTAGGTAGTCTAGATATATAAACACTAGGTAAGAACTAGGAACAAGCATGAAATCAGTTATTACACAGATCTTAAAAATTATAAACTATGTAGTTACTGGAACCGTAAACAAATAATCAGTAGTCCAATTCATAATTATACAGGTTGAAAGAACCGTGACACAGAGGAATCTTGATTGTTAGGTCTAATTTCACGTCGGTAGAATCTTGAGAAAGTATTCTGGGACCTCCAATTTCCTCTTCTGAGAATTTCGTCCAATGGGAAATTGAGTAGCCAGTTTTTAGATGCCACTGCAGGTCGAAAGCTTCCGGGGGTGGCATTAATTCCTGCTTCTTGTAAAAGAGATTTGACCCAATTCGCAATAACGGTTCGGGATGCTGCTTTAGGTGTCCCACGTACTGTAAGGAAAAGGTTGTGAATGTCACATTTCGTTCTTCTTTCTTTAGACAGTTCAATTAAAGATTTAATCCAAAAAAGTGGGTTCAGAGCCTCACTATCTAGGTTCGGAAGCAGTTTCCACCCTGACTGTCTGTAATCATAGGAGTCTGTTTTTGAGCCGTATAATGGCCATAAAACTATTTGGTCGTCCAGTATTGAAATATTATTGGGATGTATACTAAGCAAAGTGAGGTCGTGAATTCGGCGACCTGAACAAAGTAGTAATATGCAAGCTGTCCTGCGAGAACACTCGTATAAGTTAAGATTTTTGTTGAACGTGTTACTTAGCCAGGATGACATGTCGTCAACGTCCCAGATAGGGGGTCTAGTATTCTTGGGTTTCTTAGCAGCAATAGATTTTAACATGCGGATCACGAGAGGATGTGAGCTAAGATTTTCGCTATTTGGGTGACACAAAGTAGACACAACTGATCTATGAAAAAGGATAGTATTATAGGCAAAATTATTTACCTGATGGAGATCTGACAGAAACCTGGCCAGGTCTGATCCGGAGGGAAAGTTTAGATTAATTTGGTGGTCTGTAGCCCAAAGGCACCAACGACGCCAGGCTGATCGATAAGATTTCTTTGTTGTGTCCTGCCAGCTGCTTTGTAGTAGATTGAGCTGATCTGGGGTCCAGTCAGTTAAAAATTCGTTCCACCTACACATTTCCATATTTCCAGAGTTAGCTCGTGTACTCTCGTTGGGGGTAGGTTCGTTGATGTGTCTATCATCACTGATTCGAGATTGTGTACAGTGAAGGGGGCTGCTATTGCTCTCTTTTTCAGATCGGGGCGCCAAAAGGCTTTCTCCCAGCGGGGGGTTACTAGAAGGTACACTCCCTTTGCATGGTTCAAATGTGTGAGAACTTTGGGTATTAGGAATGGTGGCGGGAAGGTCCAGGCTAGTCTGTAATTCCACTGTTGGGAGAAAGCGTCTGTGAATAGGGATTTTTTGTCCGTCATGTCCAGGGATACGTATGTCGGCACAACGTGGGCTCGGTTCGAGGCAAAGAGGTCGATTACTGGTACGCCCAATTTTCGGAAAACTGTTTTTGTCAATGACGGGAGGAGATGCCATTCTGGGCGAGGGGTATTGCGAGACAGGCGGTCTGCTTCCACGTTGTATCTGCCCGGTAAGTGGTGTAGGCTTATGCCGATGTTGTGAGCTTGTAGGAGATGGTAGACTTTGTACGTTAGCTTCATTAGAGAGTCTGATTTCGTACCGCCCTGATTCCTGAGGTACGCCAGTACGGTTGTGTTGTCCGACTGAATGGAGATAGTTGAATTCGCTAGGTATGGTGCATGACTTTTTAAAACATTTAAGATTGCTACCATTTCTTTTTGATTTGAATGCAGATCCTTCTCTAACGGTCCCCAAGTCCCGTGTAGTTGCGTATTGTCTATTTGAGCCCCCCAGCCCGAACTGGAGGCGTCTGTCGATAGGTAATGTGTTACTGCTGGGGAATGTAGTAGAGATTTCACTGTGTGAAATTCTACCCACCATATTAGTTCTAACAGGATTTCGTTTGGAATTGTATATTTTTGATAAGGATTTTCGTTCAGTAGACTGTTCGTGAATGTCAAAAGTCTGCGGAAGTGAAGGCGACCGTACGGTACTACTAGGCTTGCAAAATTTAGAATTCCTGCGAGGCTCTGCGCCTCTTTTAGGCATAAAGTTTTTCTGGTTAGAGCTAAGCTTAATCGTTCGCGTATCGATAGGAGTTTTTCTGATGGTAAGTATTTTAGGTTCTGGTGAGGATCCCAGATTATGCCCAAAAACTGTATTTCGGATTGCGGTATGAGGATCGACTTTTTGTTGTTTATTTGCCAGCCCATTGAGTTCAATAACACTACTACGTATTGTACTTGAGTTTGAAGTGTCTCTCGGTGCTGATGAGCCAGAAGAAAGTCGTCCAGATAAATGAGAATTCGTATGCCTTTTTCTCTCAGAATTCGACCGATCCAGTTTGTAATTGTTGCAAAGACCTTTGGTGCTGTTGCCAGACCAAAAGGTAGGCAGGTCATTTGTAAGAGTTCGCCGTTGAAAACTAACCTCAAAAACCTTCGATGACTTGGGGCCACTGGTAAGTGGAAATAAGCATTTGATAAGTCGATTTTGGCTACCCAATCTTTTGGTTGTAAGAAGGCCGGAACTTTCAGTTGATTTATTAGTTTGAAAGGGCTTACATGAACATATTTGTTTAATCGTTTTAAGTTGAAGATAGGGCGTGGCGCCCCATCGGGTTTCAATCTCAGAAACAGGTTCGAGAGAAAACTTGGGGATGGCTGGGCGCTCTCCAGCACGTTCATTTTCTTTAAAGCAAGGATTTGTACCTCCATGTCTGTCGAAAACGGAACAGCAATTTTGCCGTCTGACGTTGGCACGTGGAGTGGTGGTTTTGCCAGAAATGGGATACGATAACCTACTTTGATCATTTTTAGTATTAAAGCTGGAGCGCCCAGACGTGCCCAGGTTTGATGGTAAAATTGTAAGCGACCGGCTTGAAACGGTAAGTCAATATTTACGTCTGCCTGTTCCTCTACGGGACGGGCCAGGCTTGGATGGTCTGTACGCAGCATCTTGGTTAGATCTTGGCCCGCGAGGCCGAAACGATTGTCCCTGCGTAGGTGCGCGAGGGGAAAAATTTGGGCTTATCAAGGGGTTATAAAAGGGCAAAGCTCCTTGCGCAGGAGGGTATGTAAATGCATTGAGCGGTATACCGTGCGCTGGCACCGCTGGACGGGTAATATTTTGGAATGAATTTGGTAAAAACTCGTTAGGACCTTGCGCAGGTTGTTTCATAGTTTTAGGTGTGTGAAGCGCTGATTTTGCTTGCGTTTTCAGAGGCCAAAATGCTTTGCTCATACCCCCATTCTTATCTACGGTTGAACTAAATTCCGTCGGAGAAAATAAAAAATCACAAGATGGGGGTATTTTACGGAAACTAGCTTTTACGAATTTATCTTTGACAGATCGCAAGATTGCGTCACGACGTTGTTCGATCAGGTCGCCGCGGTGACCGCAAGTCATTTGTAATAAATCATTCGAGATTTTTTGAAAGTCACCCGCAAAAATATCTTTAATTTTATTCTCGACAGCTGACATTTCTACAACGTCTGAATTTCTAAGCCATGAAATTAAGTCACGTATGCCACTTTCGGCTGCTTCCTGTTGTTTGAGAAGTCCCTGCGTGATTGCGGCAAACCCTTTTTCAGTAAGCGCTAAGTGATTGTATTTGTCATAAGGTTTGATTTCATCGTTACATTCGAGGTTAGTGAAACCGGGGGTAGAGCAAAAACGCTTTTGTGCCTCTGAATATCGAACGTCTGCCCAGTCTGGGGAGTCGAAATGTTGTATTGTTTTCAATCGTTCTAAATGGGAAGGATCAGTCTTTGAAATTCCGGGTTCTTTTAAAGTGGTGCTTACGTCAAGAGAAAATTCTGGTACAGCGGTAAAAGATGGGGCACCGGCCTGCGGACCGATTTGCTCCGTATGCGAGTGGTTCTGGTCAGTTTGTTCGTCAAATAATTCACCGCTTGCATTCAGGGACAGAGCGTCTTCACTATCACTTTGTTCAGGTGGAGTATTTTGATAAGAAAGGTTTTTGTAAAACAATTTTTCTTTTAGCTTACCACGACCGCTCAGTTCGAAGAACAAATCGCCAATGAAGCTAGGAGCACTCCTCAGGCCCCAAGAAAAGATGGCCGCCGAGTGCCTGCCTGGTGGGGGATGAGTGAGACGGGGTTACATGTTAGAAAGGGACAGGTATATTCGCCGCCGACCAATCAGGAGAAGACAGTGTTGCCACTCTCATAATTAAATAAGGTTTCGAATATGTAGCGTACAGTTCTTTAATCAGTAATTTTGAATTTTTTGAGTATATTTTACCACCCAGTCAAGAATAATCTCACTGGGCGCAACCTGAAACGTTGCGTACAATGAAAAACTATTAAGTGTTTGCCTTACAATCGATATAAATATGAATAATAAACAAAGGTTAATAAATTTATAGGGGGTTCGTCGCCGAATCCCGGTAAAGGAAGATAAAACAAGCCCCCTTTAGTATAGGAAGGTGTATTGAAAGTAAAATACTTAAGACTTGTATCAAAAGTACCGTACTAATCCTACCGGTACCAAAATAAGTGGAACTTAAAATTTTTATTAATTTTGTTATTTTTCAGCTTAAAGTTTTGTGAGTTATGCTTTATGAGTCAGAATTCCATATTTTTGAAAGATATTATCAAGTCCGGAGGTTCTGGGTTCGATTCCGTGCATCGGAAGGCACGTTAAGCCGTTGGTCCCGACAGCTATCTACGGATGGAGTCGTTAATGAGCCATATCAGAGGCCTTTGGCAGCCCAACAACTCTGACACCAGGGTTTGTGAGGTCAGTCATCGACCTTGCAACCCACACGATATAATAATGATCATCTTCGCAAAATAATAATTATTATCTTTATGAAAATGTAGTTAAGATTTCTTTTACTATATTGATACGCTAAAAATAGTTTTTCTTTCTTTCTATACGTGATACGAAAATTAAGAAGTGAGAAAGTTCCTGTAAAGGAGTCGTTAAATGGGCTGAGCTCTCGCAAGATTTTCTACTTTAATAAAAGCCGGCACTACTGCTCTGAAGCCTATGTTTTACCAAAAAGGATACTGCAAAATTGAAAAAGTATCAAGATTCCCCCGCTCCACTATTTTCCCAGCTCTCTACTCGGATTATTGTAACGACAGTTATTAATCTGTGGGATCAATTTTCGCTCGATTGTCTCAAACTTTCTATAGTACTGCGTGGATACTATGAAGTTAGTATCGGATTGCCGTGTGAAGCGAACGGCTTAGGCGGGTCTACACGGGCGAACACGAAGCACTGTTGACAGCATTTTAAAAAAATTATAAGAGCTGTCATTTGGAAAGCTTTTGAGTTTCGAGATTAAGCTCTTAATATATTAGAAAAAAAATACTTTCAAAATTATAAGCTGCCTATACCTAGCCTGTATCGTCTCACTGATGTGCAAAGTACTTTCCCCCTTCTGATGTTATTACAGTATAATAGGTCTTTACCTATGAAATTGCCGTTTTGTATGGCGAATTTTAGTTAACCTAGCCTGTATCGTCTCACTGATGTGCAAAGTACTTTCCCCCTTCTGATGTTATTGCAGTATAATAGGTCTTTACCTTTGAAATTGCCGTTTTGTATGGCGAATTTTAGTTAAATAAATTTTCAGTACTAACATTTTTGCATTTTTCTTAGGCATTATAGATCCTATTTTTTTTATTTTTTTGAGCATTATTGGGAAGATATTAAGCTAACAGAAGCTTAAATAAAATTTTCGAAAAATATTATCTGTAAAAAAATATAACAAATCTAATGATGAAATCGGACGACATTTAAGACGAACAATTTTCGAACCTTTAATTTTATATATCAAACTAAAAATAAAAACTTTATTTTATGCGTAAATTGATAAACTTGAAGTCATATTTCAAATATAAGACAAATGAAAAAAATTGCATTAGAATTATAGGAATTATGATCTCAATAATCTGTAAGAAAATTTCGGCAATTTCATAGGTAAAGACCATAATTTATAAACATATTTGCCCCCTTCCTTCACTTTTCGCGGTGGTGTGCGATCTTGTGTAAAGCGTAAAAAAACGTGTTTAATGTTCGCATGATCGTTGTTGATGTTTACCAGTGTGGACTCAGCCTTTGCCACGAGTGCAGTTAACGGCATATCAGCAGTAACACTTGTACTAATAGCGCTTCTGCTATTAATAATAAAGGCGGTCTCAATGTCAAAGTGTTCCTCAGACTTTGGGTCGACTGTACACGTTAGCGTAATATTCTTTCACTGTACATTCAAGAATACGTCACGCTTAACACATTAGACTTCGTACCGCGCTTATTTTAGTCAGCATAGAGATTAAAGTCGTAATGCGAGTGCCAAGCTTAACATGTTTTTGAATGTATGTACAATATCCACAACTTTAACTGCAGTGTTCGTCTTCGCGGTTAATTAAACAGTCGTAACTTTGACCGTCGAATTAAGAGTTTTGGAAATTATTAGAGATATGGACACCAATTTTGTGGGAACATTTGTAACTAGAAAGGGTACGGAAACAAAGGTTAAATAAATAATGATAATAAATGAATATTGAGGCACATGAGGGCCTTATGGCGTGAGTGAGTTATAAGAACTAAATATAAATACATAAATAATATTAAATTTGACTTCCATTTATCGCGTAGATTCGTCAGCCAAATGTTTGCCCCTACCAGGGTTCGAGCCTGTCACTTTCTGCTTGGCAGGCAGGATCACTACCAATTACACTATTGCAGACGTCAAGAATAAAAACTAACTATTTTTAATATTATTTTTGTAGAATTGGGGTCGCTGGCTTTTACAAAACCTTTGACGCCTCATTTATCGGACTTGGCGCCCCTACTTAGAATTAATGTTTCAGTACTTAAGTTTTTGTAGTGGTAGCGCAGATATAATTTTTTGCAAAGATGAAGTACCAAGTTTCCTTTTTAATCTTGCAAATCATTTCAGATAATATAGCAAAAACTATCCGCACGTTCTCACAAGTACTTTAACAATCACATTGACCCCGAAAATTAAAAAGACATCGGAATTACAACTGTACGCGAAATAAAGCGTAGTTTATACTGATGCGAAAATCGCGTGGGCAGATTGCGATTCGCGTGCAATGAACCCGGTCCATTATCTCATATGGGCATGTCAAGCAGGTGCGGGATGCGATACGCAGGAAAATTTCGCACGAGACAAAAAAGAAAGACAAGTTTCCTTAATGATCTCCAGTGCTTATGACACGAGGGAAGTCACATCAGTCAAGTCTGGGACTTGAGCGGATCGCACAATTCGCGTCGTCGCGCGCATGTGCCGGGACCTTTACCGAATAACATTTGAATTTAAAGATAGAACGTGGAGATTAATTAAATAGATGTTTATTGAGGAGATGTCTGTGTGACATTTAAAGCAAGACCTTTTCTGCGCCTGAGTCGTGCTATATGTATAGTTCGTATGCGTCAGTAGCGACTATAATGTACTCTGAGCTATTCGCATCTATAACTACGTTCACTGATTACGATTCAGGTTGATTTACGCCCTCTTTGGGTGATTTTGACCATAATGTTATAAAGCTATTCCATCATTCATTCTTCTCAATCTTTCCCGTTAATCAGCAATCTGCAACATAACATTTGTCTATTTAAAAAAAACTGAGGCCGATGTGTTATGCCGTATTTTATTTTTAAAGTTTTCTGCAGACACATCATTCAGTTTAAAACAATTAAAAACGTTTTAAATAATTTTGCTGTATCACAGTAACAATGCTAAAAAATAAACAATGCTAAAAAAATAAAGTTATATGATATATTGTGCATAAGCCTTAGAGTATACATGCTTGCATACATAAGCAAGCATGTATACTCTAAGGCTTATGTACAATATATCATATAACTTTATTTTTCTCAAAGACATAAGCAGACTCTATCGTATCTACCTTAGCATTGATCAAGATGTTAGTTCTGGGAACTTTAAAGGTAGGATTATATTACTATAAAGCCACGGTTATTAATTAGTTAATTTTTTGTTACGCAGCGGACGGCGTCCTGTCGACGGTGAACGTAGTGGAGGCCCTCCAGGAGTTCTGGCAGGTGAAGGCAGCGAGGGGGGGCAGCGGTGCTGGTGCGGGGGCGCTTGTTATATACGAGTCCGTCCCTGCCGCGCACCCTCCTTACGTGTGCTATGTCACGCTACCTGGAGGCGCCTGCTTCGGGAGTTTTCAGGTGAGAAACTATCCCAGTAAGATTTAGCCATACAAAGGGATTTAGCGGAACTAATTAATTGTTTACCATAAGTTTTATCTTTGTGTAGTCGTTGACTCTCTTCACAACCTCAAATAAATTCCTCTCGATTATTGTTAGGGCTACTTGCGGGACAGATCGAGTAAGGTCCTTTTTTCGGATTTCGCTAGCAACTTGAAAACGGTGCGTCTTAGAGACGAGGCTATCAGATATAAATTAAAGCCTAGTAAATTTACCACAACTTTTTCCTTGTACATACATAACTAGCTGTGGTTTGTGAGGTCGGTCATCGACCTTGCAACCCACACGATATGATGATGATGATGACTAACTGTGCCCTACGACTTCGCTTGTGTGAAGTGTTGATTGCGGCTGCGTTGCTCTAAACTTCATAATGGCATATTTTCTGTTACGGTTATCCGTTTGCAATGAAACAAAGTTTATATGATGCACCAACGTAAGCTTCATACATTATTGAAAAATTCATGAGTAAATGACAGACAGCCACTTGAAATTTAAAATACGTATGTGTCGTGTTATGGTGAACCGATTTCATTGAAATAAAACTCATGCATTGCGACAACTTACGGTTGACACAATATTGAAAACCCCGTTTAAATCTGATCTGTAGTTTGTGAGTGAATCGAATCTGTGTGTTTGTCTGTTTTTCTCTCTCTCCGCGGCTTAGCACAGAAGGCTTCAGTACTAGAAAGCTGTAATTTGGTATTAATATACCAAATTACAGTTTATAATATCATTAAACATGTAAGGAATAAGTGTAGGTACACACCTGCGGAAATTCCGACGCGGAAAATACCGCGACTGAAAAATCTGTCAAGTATGACCAGCGGAAATTTTGCCAGATGTGTCATCGGTAACCTGAAAAGCGTTGCGAGCGTAATCCGCAGGTGTGCCGCTACACTAAAGGACTAGTTTCACTTTTGAGTAATTGTTTTCATAAATTTCAATACACTTGCCTTTAACTCTGTGAATAAACCATTGATTAGTCGCAAGATTTTTTTTACCCGACTATGGCATAAAGGAGGGTTATGATTTGGGCGGAGATGTGTAGCGTCACCTTGGCTGTTTAACCTGTTCATGGATAATTGTTTGATTGATTGATTGATCTGAAAGAGAGTAAGTGTGGACTGAGAATGAATGAGTTACTCATCAAATGTCTTCTCTACGCTGATGTCTCTCGATGACCTCATCTCTGTCTTCAAGACTAGATCGAGGTCAAGAGTAAGCCCATTTTCAATAAAAATAAAAAATAAAATGACCAAGTTGTACTTGCGTCATCTGCAGACGAGTTGCAGGAGATGGTAACAATGATGAATGTGGCTTTGGACAGGAAAGGAATGAAAGTAAATGTAAGCAAGACGAAAGTAATGGTACTTGAAAGAGAAGAATGTATGACAGAGTGTACTATATTAATAGGTGGTGAACAAGTCGAACAAGTGAAGGAGTTTGTGTATCTGGGCTCAAAGTTCTATCTCACAAATAAGTAACCAACCCCTACCATTTTGTTCTTCCTTTCACTTTACCACTGTAGCCGAAGATGACGTTAGAAAGCACATTCTTTCAATCACCTCTACTGCTGTGGGCAATGACAATCTGTGTTCCCGAATGATATCCCTTATCCTCCCTGAACTCTTACCTATCCTCACTCATGTTTTTAATCACTCCCTGGTAACTAGTACCTTTCCTTCAGTTTGGAAACTTGCAAACGTAATCCCTCTTCCTAAAACCGCCAATCCTACTTCCTTCTCACAGTTTCGCCCGATATCTATCCTACCATTCCTCTCCAAAGTCCTCGAGCACATTGTCCATAAGCAGTTAGTTGATCACATAGCATCAAATTGTCTTCTCTCTCCATTTCAGTCTGGCTTTCGGCCAGGCCATAGCACGGTTACTGCACTACTGAAAGTCACTGACGATATCCGTCATGCCATGGAGAATAGGACTGTGACTATTCTTGTGTTACTTGATTTCAGTAGTGCTTTCAACTCTGTAGACTTTGATGTTCTTCTTGCCATTCTTCGCTCTCTCAACATTTCGTCTTCGGCTGCAGCTTGGTTTGATTCTTATCTCCGCGGTCGGTCGCAGCGGGTCCGCCTTGATGAGGCTTCCTCAGACTGGTGTGATCTCGCTGCGGGTGTGCCTCAGGGTGGTGTTCTCTCTCCACTTCTCTTTTCCGTCTTCATTAATACTGTTACATCAGTCATCTCATCTAACTTCCATCTCTATGCAGACGATTTGCAAATCTACCGCAGCTGCAACGTCACGGATATCTACGGTGCCATTGAGAGCCTTAATGAAGACCTTAAACGCATCGCTAACTGGGCTGAATCTTTTGGTCTGCTAGTTAACCCAAGTAAATCGCAGGCTATGATTATCGGCAGCCCATATATGAGTAGGCAATTAGATCCAGTTTGCCCTCCAGTTCTTTACAACGGCACCTCCATCACCTTTTCAAAAACTGCAAGAAACCTTGGTCTGGTCATGGATTGCAACCTTTCTTGGGACGCTCACGTGAACGAGGTCAGTCGTAAATTGCATTTTTCATTGCATTCTCTCAAACGCCTTCAAAGTTTTTTACCCCTGAAGACTAAAATTTCCCTTGCCCATTCTCTCCTATTACCAATCCTTGACTACGCCGACTCATGCTATTTGGACGTCACTGAGGAGCGATTAAATAAGCTTGAGCGCCTCCAAAACTTGTGCATTCGATTTATTTTCGGATTGCGCAAGTACGACCACGTGTCTCACTTTCGTTCACAGCTCAAGTGGCTCCCAATTCGTTTTCGCAGGAATACACATATCCTTTCTCTCCTCTATACCATTCTGTACAATCCCTCGTGCCCGTCTTATTTACGTGAGCGTTTTTGTTTCTCTCGGTCACAAGTTGAGCCTTGCCGCCCCAGCGTCAGGACTAACTTGTGTATCGCCTCCCACCACTCCGATTTCTATTCCTACTCCTTCACTGTTCATGCGGCTAGGCTGTGGAACTCCCTCCCACACACTGTTCGCGATAGTCCCTCTATCGCTATCTTTAAAAAACGAGTCAAAGAGCACTATCTTTCCCTGTCTTAGTTAGCCATATATTTATTTATTAGTTAGGTATTATTTATGTATAATATCATAACATAATATGTATTTTATACATACAAATATATACAAATATATATCATATATTTATTATTATTTTTTTTTTATTTGTGTAGAAGGTTTATATATTTTAATTAGATACCTATGTGTAATTTATTATTGTTACTTTTATGTATAATTTTTGAGTTTGCGCATGATCTATCTGCCTTCTCCAATACTATTCACGCTCGCCTAGGTCTGCTGGAAGACATTTCTTTAGTGAAATAAGTAGTACCTGTTGTGTCGTCTTTTTATATGTATTGTCCATTGTGTTTTCTTGTGTGCAATAAATTATAAATAAATAAATAAAAGTTTACGAGAGATGGAAAGTATGAAAGTGATATTGAAAGAAGAGTGAATGCTGGAAACATGGTGAATGGTGCCCTGCACGCCTTTATGAGGAGTCAGAAGGTGTCTCACAAGGCTCGTTTGGCTGTTCATAGGGGTGTTTTGGTACCAACACTGATGTATGGCAGTGAAAGCTGGGTATGGCAGAAGAAGCATGAAAGAAGAATTAATGCAGTGGAAATGAGAGCGCTAAGGAGTATGATTGGTATTAAATTGAGTGACAGGATTAGAAATAGTGTGATAAGAGAACGGTGTGGCGTGAAAGAAAACGTAGTGACCAAAATCGAGAAAGGGATGCTGAGATGGTTTGGTCATGTAGAGAGGATGAATGAACGAAGATTGACGAAAGAGATCTACCAGGCGAGAGTGAATGGAAACGTTGGAAGGAGAAGGCCTAGGCGAACGTACCAGGACCAAATTCAAGACGTTCTGAATAAAGGCCAGGTTAAAAGTAGCCTAAACCGACGAGCATGTATGAAAGGATTGATGAAAGTACAGGAAGCAAGGGAAGTATGTCAAGATCGTAGCAGGTGGAGGACTGTGGTCTCTGCCTACCCCAACGGGAAAGAGGCGTGATGTTATGTATGTATGTATGTATGATTTATTTTGTTAAGTTCGGTTTGTTGAGTTTATTTAGCTTTTCAGTAAAGAAATCGATTCATTAAAGCATTTGAAGTCAATAATAAGTTCAGTTTTACGAACCTAATACTTACTCAAAAGTCAGCTGCATTCGTAGTAACTCTAATAAGACATGGCACATGGGTGCCTTTTGTCTGCGCCATGCTCTAACTTAATGGTAAAGAGAGATCAATCTGTCACAAGCAACTATAGTTATCTTTAGCCTGATTAAAGGCATGTTCCTGATATACCTTGTTGTTGAAAGCAATAGCTCGCCGCAGCGCTGCAAAGATAGCTCTAATGAACCAGTGTATTCAATATGTTTCTAGTTTTTATGTCATAAGTGGCTAAACGAGCAGGTGGGCCACCTTATGGTAAGTGGTCACCACCGCCCATGACACCCACTGTCTTATTAGTGAAATAATTTGGTACCCTGAAAACTAAGATGGTATTTCTCATGTGCCGGTAATTTCCCTGGCTCCCTTTCCCTTCAAACCGAAACTTAACAGTGCAAACACTGCTGCTTTACGGCAGAAAAAGGTAAGGGGATGGTACTTCCCCAGACGGACTTTGCACAAAAGCCCTACTACCCTTAAAATTCCTATACCTTTGATCTTATCTAGATTTTTTTCTATTTAGAACTGCCCAACGAAAGCAGAAGCTCGCCGCAGCGCTGCGAAGATAGCTCTGATGAACAGTGTATTCAACGAACACGAGTCCAGGCGTATTTCGGAGCACTTTATAGAAAAAGCTGTAGCTGAGGCCCGAGCGTCCTTTGCTGGTGATGCTGCTAACCATCATCAGGACCCTAGTGCTGGAATAGCTGCATTCAGGTGGGTGCAATTAGGTTGAGGATGAGTTTATGAGTGTTGTGGAGTTTTTCATAGAGAAGCTGCGGTTGAGGCCCGAGTGTCCTTTGCTGGTGATACTGCTAACCATAACCCTAGTGCTAGAATAGCTGCATTCAGGTGGGTGCAATAAGGTTAAAAATGAATTCATGTGAGTTCATGCGTTTTTTAGAGCTTTTTATAGAGAAGCTGTGGTTGAGGCCCGAGCGTCCTTTGCTGGTGATGCTGCTTATCAACACCAGGTACAATCAGGTTGAGTATAAGTCCAGGTGTATATTAAAGCTTTTCATAGAAAGCTGTGGCTGTGCTGGAGCTTCATTTAGTGGTGAGGCTGCTAACGATCATAAGATCCGTAAGACTATTTCATTATGCAGATACTTTGACTTAATACTAATAGTCAAAATAATCCTTTTATCAATACTTTCTACTTATTAAGCATTGTGTCATGATAGAATGAAATAAATCTGCTGGAATGAAACTTAGCACGATTTAAGAACGTACCCAAAAATAACATATGGGAAGTGATGCTTCCATATTTTTGACATTATGCCTCCTACCGGGAAGCACTACTTCTTATGTTACCTGTAGATAGTGCCAATTTTCATCCTAGCGGGTTTTGGTCCGGCTGATTGGATCTCAAACTATCATGATTTTTGTATCAATTGTTCAGGTTTATGCTGGAAGCGAACAAGGGTCGAACGATGCTGGAATTCCAGGAGTTGATGACAGTTTTCCAGCTGCTGCACTGGAACGGCTCTCTACGGGCTATGCGTGAGCGACAATGCTCTAGGCAAGAGGTAATTTTTGGTACATAACTCTTAAGGGGCTGATAAGAGCTAAATAGGCTTCACTTGAGCAGGTTTTTAACGAAAACTGATGAATATATGGCCGCGAAAAAAAATTATGTGACAATTAAGCATCTTTCCAAGAATATGGCCGACTCCGAAACACGATTAAATATATTTTGTACGCCATAAAAAAATCCAAAGTTACCTCTGATTTTTGCTTTTAAACCGTTTTTCTTAAGTAACAATTAATCTATGATGCCAAAACTTTTACACATTATTCAATACATTATGCATAATAATATAGCTGTTTTATAATTAATATTATGGGTACAGCTTCTGAGAAAAATGCAAAAATGAGCGAAAAGGAGATTATTCAGCCCTTATCAGCCCCTTAACACTAATCTTCACTCTTGTCTGTTTGGCTTGTTGGTAGGATTGGTAATGACCCTCTCATTTTCTGCGTTACAATGGGAAGACCCAAACCAGAGTCTGATAAATTATGAATTTATGTTTGTTTTGTGTTGGTTATTTATCTATGTGTCAGTCTATCAGTAATATATCAGTCTCTGATACCTATAGTCTTGCCTAGATTCGGGTTGGATTATCTTGGCTTAAACATCCCGCATATTAATTTAAGGTGTAGGTATTCTATACTGCAAGACAAGCAATTGCCTAAGAAGACGCGAGATAGTGGCTCAATGTTTCAGAGTCAATGTTTTTAACCTTGAATAGGATTCAGGTAATATACTGAATATCCCAAAAAAACAGGACAGCAATTAGGCTTTTCCTGCACACACATCCTTTGTTTACGCTAAATTTCATCTCAAATTCAAACACCAAGTCTATGTCCATACAGTACGAAATTATTCATCTGAGGCGCTACCGCCTAACTCAATCGTTATCGAATCGCTCTTTTGTTCTTGGGTGTCTACAGGGAAGATGAACACCGATAATATCGTGCCAATAATTAGTCTCAGAAGAAGAAAACGTAGTGCTATAGATTTCCCTGAATGATAACTTTCTATAGACATTCAATGGCGGAAGTGACTGCTTCTCATATTTGTTAACGATATTTCGTAAGATGCCTAAGTGACTGTTATTCTATTGTATCAAATTCTCACGCGATGCAGTTAGACACAGAGTTATAAACTTAAACAATATCATGCGAACTACATAGATGTGATAGGCTAATTTCACACCACACGAATAGTAAAGCGATTTGAATTATAGGCCCATTTATAATGAAGAACAGGACATAAAAGGCGACTAAGAGATCATTAACCGGAGGACGGTCAAGCAAATTCCATTATGAATACTTTGTTTCGCTTGACATTTTAAATATTTTAGCGTAATCTTTAAAATTTTATATTTTTTAATTAAGGTGGTAGCACACTACTCTGCGCGTGCGTTAGATGACGCGATGCGGGAGCAGATGGCGCGCGAGTGGGCAGCGCGCGAGAGAGAGGCAGCCACGACCGGCGGAGGTGTGTTGCGGGCAGAGCTGGCCAGGGCGGAGAGAGAGCTCAGAGCAGCAAGGCTTGCTGCGAGAGAGCTGAGGTTTCCTAAGGTAAACATAAAAAATCCCTTTTTTTTATAAACCTACATGGATTCACCTTTCATGTAGAATATTAAGTATTAACGGTTTTTTTTTAACAAACCCTTATATTTCATGTGTTTTTATTATAATTACTTAATTATAGAGATAGAAATTACTTTTGTACAATATTTTCATAACTTAATAGTAAGATAAAAAGAGGAAAGAAAGAAAAGAGAAAGAGGCGTGATGTTATGTATGTATGTTAATAGTAAAATCATCCAGTTAATTAAGGAATAAAACGGTGACTAGACTTGCTTTGAGAAAAATACTCACAGATGATTTATTTACAGGAAAAACGCGACATACTGCAGCTGGCTGCGCGTCTCCAGCCGCCCCAGCAACAGTGATCTCACGCGTCGCCCCGCGCCGCGTCAATTAACTTTAGTTTCTAGTCTGGCCTCATACTGAACAGATTCATTCACGCGCCGTTAATATGTAACCACTAGGCTGGCTTCCACAAACGACCCTGTGTTCTTAATGACGCGACGACGATACGTGCGACTGAAACTGATCAGTGTGACACCAGCCTTAGCTTAAGCTCTATACAAGTTTCGTTTATAACTTTTTATAAGTTTTAGCATTTTCGGAGACCACGTGTGCTATGTTAGTTAGTTTTAAAAATGTTTGCCTGTTTATTTTTGGATTGAGACTGAACCTCACATGCTACCCAAAAATGCTAGAACCAAGTAACTTTTAACTATTTTACGCAAATTGTTTTTTAAACAATAAAAAATGTAGAACATTATGTTTTTGACAATTATTTTTATTCTTACTTTCTCCTTGTTAGATGATGTAATGAGAATCCTAAGATAAATAAATTAGTTTTATAATTTAAGTCATTTTTTTAGTTTATCCTATCTACCTATAATACAGTCACCGGCAAAAATAACCGGTTGGTCTATTTTCTGTCGTACATTTTCATACAAGTAAGGGATTAAAGGAAGCGTCAATATATTTCCTAAACTAAATAAATATCCATGAATAAACAGTGAGACCATTAAATAAGATATCTGACTTAAGATTCCTGAAGATTAGACCTGTGCACGGTATCCAGGAAATTCCGTGCATCATTCAGAAAAAAATATACGTCATTTCGTCAGATTTCTCTTACATTTAGCGAATTAAAATGTTTAAAGTGTCGCATGGAATTTCTTCAGAATTTTAGATATACCTAATCTTTGACCATAAGGTTCTTATCTAAAAAAATATACGTCATTTCGTCAGATTTCTCTTACATTTAGCGAATTAAAATGTTTAAAGTGTCGCACGGGTTTTCTTCAACATTTTAGATATACCTAATCTTTGACAATATTGTTAATAAGGTTCTTATCTAAAGACCTCATCAATCAGATTTGTATTTTTATTCAATTTAGGTAAGATATTGACGCTTCGTTTGCCCCCATATTTTTATGAAAATATATGAAAGAAAACAGACCGGCCGGTTATTTCTGCCGGTGAGTGTAGTAACGGACTTATTTTCCACCTGCTCACAAAATACATAGTGAATTTTCATTCGCTTTGCTCCCGAAGCCCAGTGATTCTACTCATGAAAACAAGCAACTTTCCCGAAGAAAAACGTTTTTACTCGAAAAAATCCTCGACTTCCTGTACAAAATGAGTCGAACTCTTGGAGGAGCGTCAAACTTGTCCACTTTAGTATATAGAGTAAAAAAAAATTCTTGAAAGTTGTTTATTTTAATGAGAAGAATCACTTACGCATGTTATCCTACGTCATCTAGTACACGAAATTTGCAACTTTGTAGCGATAGTAGTGGGCTAATAGGTCTACAAAACGATGGTCTGCCAATCCGAAACCTGGCAGGTTTTGTACAGTTGGAGATAAAAGTGATTAAATGACAGATTACACGAATGAAATCTATTCGCAGAAATAGAAGGTACCTATACGAGTAAAAAACATCAGGTCTGCCTTGCATCCTCTTGGTAGTTTCGCTAGTCGGACCACAAATGTGGTCGGATGTGATTGGACCACAATTTTGGTCGGACTGGCGAAACTGCCAAGAGGATGCAAGGCAGACCTGTGGTTTTTTACTTATTTAGGTACCTTCTATTTCTACGAATAGATTTCATTCGTGTAATCTGTCATTTAACCACTTTTCTCTCCAACTGTTTAAAACCTGCCAGGTTTCGCATTGGCAGACCAACGTTTTGTGGACCTATTAGCCCACTACTATCGCTACAAAGTTGCAAATTTCGTGTACTAGATGACGTAGGATAACATGCAGTGCCCTTACGGTCTAACTGGGATTCGGGAGCGAAACCAATGGAAATTCACGTTGCATACATAGTTAGTAAAAAAAAATTGGTTACGATCTCTACTAAGCCGCGGGGGAGGCCTTTGCCCAGCAGTGGGATCTAGTAGACTAAGAAAAAACAAAATTGTGAGAAGTATAAATTATTATGATCACAGCAATTTTCAATCCGTAAACCAGCACGCATCTCCGAGTGATTTGAATAAGCAAGTACAAGGTCTAACAGGGTATACCAAAATTGAAAAATTGAACAACTTTCCCTGAGGAACATAGACCGAAATACGAAATTTTTTTTTTTTACCTCTCATAAAAATACATAAAAGCAAAGCAAGCTTGCATAGTCTATACTAAGGCTGATTCAGTTTCTTAGGGAAGTCAAAAATTTTTTTTTTTTCTATTTCCACCTATGTTTCTTAGGGAATGTTGTTCAGTTTCATGGGCAGATTCGCATCCTTCCGGGTTACCCTTTTTGTTCATCATCAACATCATATCAGCCGAAAGACATTTTTTTTTTTTTTTTATTTATTGTTCAAAACAATTTACAGAAAACATAGGTAGTTTTTAATCACACCTCTAAAAAAACCTGTAAGGGTTTATCTAAGAGATGAGTGGTTGCTTACTCACTCACTAACATAAATTATAATAGGTACTGTGACCAATCATTCACGCAGGAAGTGATGTCTTAAACATTTTTTACATTCTTTTGCATTCACAAGCATTTCGTCATGTAAATCACATGAGATATTATTTAAAATTTCAGGTCCATCCACTGCTGGACATAGGCCTCCCCTAAAAATCTCCATGACGACCGGTCTGCCAACGCTTCGTCTTCCGGTACGTGGTCGCCACTCTAGAACCCTTACGCCACATCGGCCATCGGTTCTTCTTTTTAGGGTTCCGTACCTCAAAAGAAAAAAACGGAACCCTTATAGGATCACTTTGTTGTCCGTCTGTCTGTCTGTCAAGACCCTTTATCTCACGAACGGGTAGAGGTATCAGGTTGAAATTGGTAACATATATTAGGGTCCATCATATATTCTTTATTGCACACAAATAACATACAGTTTTTAAATGAAAATTGTTTACAAAGGCGAGCTTATCTCTTTAAGAGATCTCTTCCAGCCAACCTATCCATTTGTGTGGTCCATGAACCACACAAGATCTGAAAATTTCAATTTTTTACATCCACGCAATCAAAAGATATGGCATTTTATGTCCTCATCTCCATACATTTATGCACTAAAGCAAAACCTATAAGGTACTTCCCGTTGACCTAAAATTATGAAATTTGGCAAGAAGCTAGGTCTCACTGTACAAATAAAGGGAAAAGTCTGAAATCATTAAATATTACAACTTTTCTCACAACTAAACGTAACCAATTGAGGTAGCTCCCGTTTCAAGAACATTCATATAAGAGAGGGGTCAAGTTGAATGGTCGCGGAGGCGATTTTTGTTTTAGATCTATTTTAAAAACGGGAACACTTACATACTTGAATATTGGTATGTTTATAGTGCATAAGCTATAAAATAACAATTAATAATAAAATTTGGTCAAACGCGTGTCAGACTCAATAAATCTAGCACATTAACTTACTGTTTCAACTAATACAATTATGATTATGTGGTGGTACGGAACCCTCGGTGCGCGAGTCCGACTCGCACTTGGCCGGTTTTTTTTTATGTTACAAGTGAGCAAACTGCCACTTTAGTTTAGCGATTCTCAGGGCTATGTCAGTTACTTTAGTTCTTCTGCGAATCTCCTCATTTCTGATTCGATCGCGCAGAGAGACTCCGAGCATAGCCCTTTCCATAGCCTTTTCCCATCTTGTTACAACCTGTATAATCCTTTGCTTTTAAAAAGAAAAAAAAATAATTTCGTTTTCGGTGATTTTTTATTTATTTAATACTCGAACCAATAGTCTCCAAAAAAATTCGTCTCAACAGTCTCAAGTGTCTCAAACGCGAGACAAGCTGCTAGCGGTAGGTTTGTCGATTGTCATTTGTTTTAAGGGTCACCGCCCCGTCTGGAGCTGCCAAATATTTGTTCAGTTGCATTTATTTTGTCGTAAGTAGTCGCCGCCCGCGCCGCCGGCAGCGCCGGGCCTTGTGCAGGAGTCGGTAAACAGTACAGGAAAGATCGTATAGAGCTCTGAGTGGAGTGGATCACTGATCTCATGTATACGCCAGTAATTTGAAACATCGTAGGTCGCAAAAAATTGTGCAACCCAAATTTTTGTTATTTATTATAGTATTTATATATATTATATTCTTTGTATTTTTTTGTAACAATAGTATTAAAACCAAAATATCAGCTTCAAAAGACCTGTGTTAACTGCGTGCTACCCTGAAAACCTCGACTTTTTCAGTTTTTGACTTATAGCTATAAAAGGTGCATCCTACTAAAAAAGTTACCACTTCACTATTAAAAAACATAAAATTTGCTACGATTTCAGCGCTATTAAATGTAAATGTATGACCCTGTCCAGAAAGGGCGAATTCGCCGCGAATTGTTACGCGCGTCGGCGTGGTACTGGGCGTCAATACATCGCGTCCACAAGCATCGCGCGAATTTTCTCGGCTCGCGCGAGTCAAGATACTAGGAGCGCCTCAAAACACGCGCTAGTAAATCGCGGCGAATTCGCCCTTTCTGGACAGGGTCTAATGTAGCTTGAGATACAGCACTTCAAACATTGACGCGCTATCGTGCGTGCGCATCTGTGCTCGCCGGTCGGTTATCGCCTAGATGCGTATAGCAAGTTAAAAACATGACGAATTTGACGCTAAAATGTAATAAGTGTAATATAGTAATCGATGAAATGTTGTGTTTTATACAAAATAAGTTGTCGGTTATCGATGACGACTGTTTGACGCGTATTTGTGTATCTGCATTTACGAGTGAAGAAATCAAAACCGGGAAATCGTTACTTTTTGAATCGATACCAACCAGTAAACGAAATATACGGCGACAGCAAAAAGGGAAAGAGGACAGAGACCTTGCTGATATCATTTCCCTACTTAAATCGACAGATCCCGATTTGATACCAGTGTTTGTTGCGCGACGACTTGAAAAACTACCGCCTATTACATTTGATCATCTGGATGTTACATCTTTACTAAAAGATCTCACGTTACTAAAGAGCCAAGTTAACGATATAAAGACATCTTATGTCACGCAAAATCAATTGAAAGAAGTAACAACGGAGCTCAATAACATGAAGTATGCTTCTTTGCCCATGCATGATGAAAATGTTAACAAGATAAGAGGCGGAGCCTGTGATTATCGGGATAGCGGCCCTATAGGGATAACGTACGTGGATTACTCAGACTCAAATCAAAACAGCCCTAAAGTAGTGTGTAACAGTAGCGAAAACTGTGTATGTTCGACCTGCGATTTAAATAGCGAGAAGGTGCAAGTACAGTGTGGCGACGAGTCTGCGTCACCGCCCGGCCAATGCGTGACGTCAGGCGAGGGAACCGGTTCGGTGCAGCGGTCGTCGCCGCAGTTAAATAAATCGCTACCGGAACAGCTGACTGATAAGAATGACTCACCTGGTAAACTAGAAAATGAGTGGATTTTGGTGCAGAATAAGAAGCTTAGGCGGAATTATAGATACTCTGGCAGAATGGGCTCTAATACAGGAACGGAAACCAAGTTCAGAGCGGCAGAAAAGAAAATCCCTATATTTATTACTAACGTACATAGGGCTACCACAGAGAAAGATATAAGTACGTATATTTTTCAACAAACTAGGCAAGAAGTGCACTTGCAGAAAATTGCAATAAAGAAACCAGTAGAGCATAATGCGTTTAAATTTTTCGTTCCAGAGGGGAAAGCGCCCCTCTTTTTGGATGCGAAAATATGGCCTAGTGGAATTATATTTCGGAGATTCGTTCACTACAAGAAATCCGAATCTAGAAACGGCTCATTAGGTAACAATAATAATGGATAGTGATACATACACATTTACTACATACAATTGTAAAAATGTAAAGCGTTCGCTCGATGAGATAAGGGAGCTATGTCAATCTTCTGACATCATCGCGCTCCAAGAGACATGGTTGCTGCCAGAGGATCTTGGATATCTTAATGGCATAGATGGTGGATTTGGCTGCGCAGGGACATCTGCAGTGGATACTTCAGTAGGCATGTTACGTGGTCGGCCTCACGGCGGCGTAGCGCTGTTATGGAGATTGAGTGCTATGCCGAATGTTGCTGTTGTACCTTGTGATAACCCGCGTATCTGTGCTATTAAAGTATCGCTAAATGATCGGGCTGTCCTAATTGTGTCTGTGTACATGCCTACGGATGCATTGAATAATTTAGCGGAACTCACGGACTGCTTTAGCTTGGTAAGCGCAATCATTGACAGTAGTGATACGGAAGCGGCCTTTATTATGGGCGATTTTAACGCTCATCCTAACGAGTTATTTTTTAATGAGATGTCGAAATTTTGTATAGATCAGGAATGGTCATGTGTGGACTTTGAAAAGTTAGGCAGTGTATCAGGCACTTTCACTTTCATAAGTGAAGCTCACGGCTCGACACGATGGTTAGACCACTGTCTGGTGACAAAGTCGGCACATGACTGTGTGATTGATGTAGGTGTAAAGTATGACGTCATGAGCTCGGATCACTTTCCATTAGTTATTAAATGTAAATTAAATAACGTTAGGCCCAAAGTATTTCGTGGACATTTTACTGAAAATAAAATACACTGGGGTGAACGGAGTTCGGATGAGACTGAGTTTTATACAGAAGAATGTCACAAAAGGTTACGATTAATTGACTTTCCCCAAAGTATGTCCAACTGTTCAGATAAGGTATGCACGGACCCGAGCCATGTATATGTTATTGATAAAATGTATAATGACGTTGTATCTGCTTTAAGGGATGCTGCGATAGTGAGTAGGGAAGACAAGCGTAATAGTAGGAAACCTCGGATTGTGGTGGGGTGGAATAGACATGTCAGAGACGCTCACAGGGAGGCCAGATACCATTTTAATCTATGGCTATGGCATGGTAAGCCTAGATCTGGAACGCTTTATACTAATATGTGCGAAAGCAGAAAAATATTTAAATCCAAATTAAAGTGGTGCCAAGATAATAAAGAACAGATACAGATGGATATCATTGCTGAACACCATTCCAATAATAACTTTAAAACATTCTGGAAGTGCACCAATAGACTAAATATGAGACCGGGCCTCCCTGCGAGTGTTGAAGGGCTGAGTGAGCCAAAGGAAGTTGCAGAACTGTTCAGGGACCATTTCACAGTTCGGTCACTCATTACAGACCCCGCTGATGATACGATTGGGAATGAAAGTTCTGGGAATGGTTTGCGAATTAGGTTCACTGCCAAGGATGTTGCTAAGGCAATAAAGTCTATTTCAAGAGGCAAGTCACCTGGGCACGACGGTCTCAGCATTGAGCACTTGCAGCACGCAGGACCACATCTGCCGCGTGTATTGGCTATGCTGTACACCCTTTGCCTCGGTCATGGGTACCTGCCAATGGAGCTGATGAGAACGATTGTAGTGCCCATTGTTAAAAATAAAACAGGCGATATTTCCAGTAAAACCAACTACAGACCGATCTCATTAGCTACCATTATCGCAAAAGTGTTTGACAGTTTGCTTGACGCACACTTACACAACTGCATTACTCTCCATGATAACCAATTTGGTTTCAGACCTAAATTGTCAACGGAGAGCGCAATTGTGTGCCTTAAGCATGCTGTCAGATATTATACTGATCGAAACACACCTGTGTACGCCAGCTTCCTGGACCTATCGAAAGCCTTTGATCTGGTTTCCTACAACATCTTATGGAAAAAACTGGAAAACCTAAATCTGTCTCCAGAACTGATTAGTATCCTTAAATACTGGTACGGAAATCAGATCAATAATGTGCGATGGGCGGATCAGCTATCGGAGCCGTACAGGTTGGAGTGCGGGGTGCGGCAGGGGGGGATAAGCTCGCCCACGCTCTTCAATCTGTACGTCAACGGGCTGATCGTGGAGCTCAGCAGCCACCATGTCGGCTGTCACGTGGATGGAGTCTGCGTCAACAACATCAGCTACGCAGACGACATGGTGCTGCTGAGTGCTTCAATCGGTGGTCTCAGGGAGCTTTTGGCCATTTGCGAAGGGTATGCAAGCCAACATGGCTTAAAATACAACGCTGTTAAGAGCGAGCTAATGGTGTTCAAAGCTGGGACGAAAACTCCTCTGGAAGTGCCGCCTGTCAAGCTGAACGGTATACCCTTGAAGCAGGTACATAAATTTAAATATCTTGGTCATTTTGTGACCGACGACCTGAAGGACGACGTGGATATGGAGCGTGAAAGGAGGGCACTGTCAGTAAGAGCGAACATGATCGCCCGCAGGTTCAAGCGTTGCTCGAAGGAAGCCAAAATTACGATATTCAGAGCCTTCTGTACGTCCTTCTATACAAGCAGCCTGTGGGTAAACTTCACGCAGAAATCTTACAGTGCCCTCCGAGTTCAGTTCAACAACGCCTTTAGGGTGCTGTTGCGATTGCCCCGTTTCTGTAGCGCCTCAGGCATGTTCGCGGAGGCGCGCATGGATTGCTTCTACGCCACCATGCGGAAGAGAGTGGCATCGATCGCGCGCAGAATACGGGACAGCCGCAACAGCCTCCTGATGATGGTCTCCGGACGGATGGACAGCCCGCTCCAGAGGCATTGGATGTCGATGCATGCACCAATGTCTCTGGAGTACGTCCATTGACGCTTGGCTGTATTTTTATGCGATAGTCCTGTTTGTCTTACTAACATAGTTTTAAGTCCAATTGTACTAACCATTTTTATTTATTTATTTGTCTAATTTGATTTTAATTGTAACTATGGATGTTTTTCCGAAATAAATGAATATTATTATTATTATTATTATTATGCTTTCTCATTAGTGTCAAATTCTGTCACTAAAATAAGAATGTGGGTCCTACGGGCGCGTTCGATTTTTTATTCACCAAAAAAAAATTAAGGGATAATCCTGCCCACATCCTGCCCATGAAACTGAACAACTTTTCCCAAGGAACATAGGTCGAAATACGAAAATCATTTTTGAAGTCCCATAGAAACTGCATCAGCTGATAGCGCATTTTGAATGGGGGGTCAAATTTGGTTTTTCGAATTTCGACCTATGTTCCTTGGGAAAAGTGGCTCAGTTTCACGGGCAGAATCATCCCTTAATTCTTTTCTGGTGAATAAAGATCACGCTGTGTGGTGACCCCTCTGCAAGATTATCCTTCTCACATAAAAAATAAATAAAATAATAATAAATAAATAATAAAAATCTTTATTTCTCTCATCACAAATTACAGTTTTTATGACAATAAAATCTATATCCTCTGATTCTGGGCTCAAATCCGCGACGTAATTACCGATTTTACACATTTACTCAAAAGTTCATTACCCTACAGACCTGACGCTTCCATTGAAGATTTCAAATATTTATTCAGTGACACTCGCCAGAGCCGCTGGCGCTGTTTATTACTAGGTACACCCAACAGCAGGTCAGTAGAAACACTTTAGACCTTGTAGCATGGTAATAGAGTTACAAATGTTTCTACTGATGTGCTATTGACTGTACATCCTAGAGTTGGTAGCGCGATGAAGGAGACGTTATAAGTGTACGGCGGCGCCGCTTTGTTTGCTATGTACTTGCCACTCTGTAGGTAATCTGTCAAAAGTCAAGTTTTGATCTAGAGAAAATTAGAACTAACACCATATACTTATTTATTCTTGGTTCATGCACATACTCTGGGAAATTGACACTTTACCACAGATTAAATAATAGTAAACTAACGTTTACAGAACCGTCACTCCCAGGCGGGGTGCCGACAAATATCAACCTTACGGTCTAAGCATAAAGTCGATACTTGCAGTGCACCGCTTAGGTTAGGACACGTTTTTAAATCGCGGGTGATCGCGGACAGGTGGGCTAAGGCGATGATTTTGTCACTTTATGAGATACTGAGCGAGATGCAAGTAGGTATGTAATATTGTTCAATCAAACATGCAAATACTTACTTACCTAAAGTAAAATCGACTGCCTCACCCAGTCGACTTCTAGCGCCGCGTAAGGCCGCGTTGCATACCTACAATGCGGAGTGTCACAGCACAGGCCTGACTTTACGAGCAAAATACAGTGTGAATTTTCATTGGTTTTGCTCCCGAAGCCCAGTGATTCTACTCATGATGACTAGCAACTTACCCGAAGAAAAATTTGTTACTCGAAAAAGTTTTTACGACTCCACAGTATAGCAGTCACGTGAGCGACTTATTTTGTATGGATAGGGGAAGTATTTTTGCAAGTAACATTTTTTTTTTCGGGAATGTTGCTTGTTTTCATGGGTAGAATCAATGGGCTTGGCTGGCCGTGGCTGCCTTATGTCATAGATCCTACTATCCTACTAATATTATTATTATTTATTTATTAGTATTATTTATTTTTATTTATTATTATTATTATGTTGTTTACCATTCCTGAATCTCGGGCAATTAAGTCCCGGACCTTTGGAAGGCGTGCGTGGGGCCGAAGCCAACACGTAGAGGCCCGTTAAACAGTTTAATTTACAAAAGTGATGTGACACCAACCGGCGATTATCCCTGTCTACATTAATACTAATGCATCCAAGGACAATCCCCGGTAAGTGTAGGACTATTGCAAGAATTGGACAAAAATGAAATTGGGTTATTTGGTTGAGGTGCTCGTGGATTGGGTAACTGGGACTATGGGAGGTACTATGGCGCCTGCCCGACCAATGTTAATAACATGGAAAAAAAAAATTATTATTATTATTATAAACGCGAAAGTTTGTAAGTATGGATTGATGGATGGATGGATAGATGGATGGATGGATGTTTGTTACTCTTTCACGCAAAAACCACTGAATGGATTTTAATGAAACTTGGCACACATATAGGTTAGGTCCTGGAATAGTAGATAGGCTACTTTTTACCGCGGGAAAACACTTCATTCCTACGAGAAAACTCATATCTATATATATAAAAGAAAGTCGTGTTAGTTACACTATTTATAACTCAAAAACGGCTAAACCGATTTGGTTGAAAATTGGTGGGGAGGTAGTTTAGGACCAGGAGAAGGATATAGGATGATAGGGGTAGGGGCAGGAGAACGGCTGAGAAAGTCGTGTTAGTTACACTATTTATAACTCAAGAACAGCTGAACCGATTTGGTTGAAAATTGGTGGGGAGTTAGCTTAGAACCAGTAGAAGTATATAGGATGGTAGGGGTAGGGAAGGGGCAGGGGTAGGGGCAGGAGTAGGGGTAGGGGTAGGGGCAGGGGCAGGGCAAAAAATTGTACTTAATAAAAATAAAATGTGCTTATTTATTGCCTGTAAGGCGGAATATTTTCGCTGGGTCAGCTAGTAGAAAAATAAATAAGATAGATAGGTAAGGTAGACAAACGGTTGTCTACCGCCGTCACCAAGAACGAGAAGATGGCGCCGAAGTAGAGTAAGGACTTGTAACGTGAAACGGTGCGGTGTCGCGGCACGGCATATTGACGTGCTGTGCAAATTTACGTTACCTACCGTGTCGTTTATTTTATCGTATGGCATGGAACAAAAAAAAAAACATTAGAATAATAATTAAATCCTACAATTAATCTAAACTAAGCGCCTTTAGCCATTTGATGGCGTCGTCACGATGACGTGCATTTTTACGACGCGGGACCTTCAATTTGCGCGACACCACCGTACGGTTTCACGTTAACAACATCGTGACGGGGTGATGTGGACAAGCCCTATCATCTCGGTAACGGTGGCCGTGGATAAACGGCGTACGCCATACCATGAATGAAATATCATTTTGCTAGCACGGTAATAAATTAACTCTACCTTTAGCCCATACTAAGAAAAATACATGCCCATACTAAGAAAAATGTCATTCAGACTATTTTAGACTTACAGTTTTTTGCTAATAATCGTCACCTCATAGGGTTATGCCTATAGGGTTATTACACATCATAGGGTTATACCTAGGGTCTGCAGTTTTGACCCGGTGCTAGCGAAACGTCCGTAAATGACACCCTGAGGGTGGGAGTAAGGTGATACTCAGACGGCGCAGAACCGTTTTCTATCTTTCTGTTTAACTGAAAAATTTATATGGATATAGTCGAAAAGTGTAGCTTGATTAGAATGACAGCAGGAGCAGAGCTATGTGTGAGAGCAGGACGGAGCGATACGTGTCTCTGCCGTTTCGTCATACCTACTGCTGTAAAGCTACATAGAATATATAGAACTTAATAATAAAATATACATTACTTGAAGAACTATAGAATACTAGCTTTCTGCCTGCGGTTTCACCCGCATTAAATGCGTTTTCCTGTGGGAACGAAGTGTTTCAAACTGAAGTGTTTGAATCAATTCAGTAGTTTTTGCGTGAAAGAGTAACAAACATACATCCATCCATCCATACTTACCAACTTTCGCGAAGTAGGATTATATAGAACTTAATATTAAAATATACAGGGTGTAAGGGACGGTGTACCGAAAACTGAAAGGGCGTGCTCAGTCAACGAAACTGAACAACTTTTCCAAAGAAACATATGTTGGGAAATGAAAAAAAAATTTGACCTCTCCATACAAATTGCCCACACTGGTCGAACAGTTTGTATGGAGAGGTCAAAAATTTTTTTCATTTCCCAACATATGTTTCTTTGGGAAAGTTGTTCGGTTTCGTTGACTGAGCACGCCCTTTCAGTTTTCGGTACACCGTCTCTTACACCCGTTATATTACTTGTAGCTACCAGCATTCTATCTCGTTTAGGCAACTCTACTTTCAGAATGTATGATCAGGTGCAGAGCGTCGTCGCACGCGCAGACAATGTAAACACTAGCTCTCTTCGTTCTCGGGAACTTACTTTCAAACGCCACTCAGCGAGCGTTATGGGAGGTCTTTGAATTTTTACCAGTTTAATGTGATCTAAGCGGATTTGGTAGGAAAGTTCTAGAGAAGCAATTACGAGCCCGAAAAAGTTAGGGTATTATTGTATGAATAAAAATTCTTAGGTGTGCAAGTGAGTATCGAAGTGTCTTTCTATGCAAATCCTATACTATTAGACGAGCAATATTTGTAATCGGTTTTTCTAAAACGGCTCTAACGATTTCGATGAAATTTACCCTACGGAGGTGTTTGGGGGCATAAAATTTAAAATTCGTTTTCCCCGTGTTTTTAAGCATTTTTCTAAACTACCGCGTTTTGGACAAAAACCTACAGCGCCATCTGTTGGCGGGTAGCATAGGTTGCTCACCCGCTGATATTTTAATGTTGAGGCGGCTACTATTGAGTGAAGGTCGGTATCCCAGGTACTATATTCTATAGCTTGTTCTCTATATTACCAGCAAGTGATATTCTTCTACTTGATATGAATTTACCATTCCACTGATTATTCTTTTTATTTTATTCTATACCTACGAAGATGTCCTTTAGAATTCGAAATTAAAAAATTACTGTATATTTCTGCCTCATCTTTAACTTTATCTATCGACGTACTCGTAGCGTAAAACGAACCAAATATGGCTCTATCTGTTAAGTAACAACGTTTATGAACCTAAGCAAAGCTATCTTCTTATAAACGCCTCTTCTAGTAGATAAACATACCAGCTTTCATCTAGTAATTAATGATGAAGGATTCCTTGAGAAGTTCAGATAGAGGTACGCAATGCCGGACGCGCTTCGCATAGCTGCATGGTGACTCGAAGTATGTGAGTAGGTTATATCTCGTATCGCCTTTCCTTACTTAATAAAAATCAGGTAACTATTTGAAGTTCAGTACCATGGATTGAAACCGAACAATGTTTTAGACGAAACAATATTTACGAATTTTCAAAAATCGTAAAACAGATGTTGATCTTTTTTTTTCACATGAGACGGATCAAAGTTAAAGGCTAGTTTTATCACTTTTTGACATCATTAAAAACAAAGTGGTGCCCTGTAACTAAAAAAAATGTGAAAATGATTTTATTTTTAACACTTCCAGTGTTCGGATAAATCTACAAAGTAGAAAATCGCAAAATTGTAAAAAAAATGTGCTTGCCGAGAAATATTGGGGTATTTTTGGACTTGTAGCTAAATTTTGAAAAAAAAAGAAAAAATAATCAAAATTAAACATAGGTCGAAAGACGAGATTTTTTCAGCTTTTTTCCCAACAAACCTTGCACCGGAAATATTTTTCTCGGTGTTTGACCTATAAGTATGTTTTGGTACCTTTTCGTGCTAAGTTCGTATGGGGAAGTACCACCCCCGTGCCTGTTTCTGCCGTAAAGCAGCAGTGTTTGCACTGCTGTGTTTCGGTTTGAACGGTAAGGGAGCCAGTGAAATTACCAGCACACGAGACACACCATCTCCATATACCACACCACCAATTCTCAGGGTGGGCAACGTGCTTTGCCGTCTTATTAGTGTCAAGTTCTGCAGACAGAGGGCCATATGGACGATGATGACCACTTACCATCAAGTGGCAAACTTGCCCGCTTGCTCTTATCTTATTACGTGGGGCTGAGATCCTAGTTGGACCTCAGAGCACTTCGACCCTATGGGATCTTTTGTGCTTCCCCTGCCTTATTGCTCCTGTGATCTTCCGCTGTCTCCGAATATGCTCGTTATGAGCTTCGATGTAGATTTCAGCGGAAGGAGGTCGGATAAGCCTGACCCAGAATCTTCATTCGCTTGTTAGCCAAAGCGTCGCATGTGCACATAAGGTGCTCCATGCGTTCGCTTTCTTCACCACATGCTCTGCAGGTAGTTGTATCCCACAGACCCATTTTGTGTAGATGCTCTCTAGTGCCAAAGTGGCCGGTGAAAGCACCTACAATATTACGGGTCTAGTGCCTGCTTAGGTTTCTTAGATGTTTAAAGTAACCTACTTTTGTGGTCCCTAGATTTTTTTTCGAATGAGTAAGTCCAACAGTGTTTGCCCACTCAGTGCAGTGCCTTCTCTGGGCATGATCCTTGAGTGCGCTTCTGATGGTACTCCCTGATAATTCAATAAAAGGTTCAGGTCCGCAGAAGAGTTTCTCTGATCCCTCCCTGGCTAGTCTGTCAGCCGCTTCATTGCCATCTACTCCTACGTGTCCTGGGACCCAAATCAGTCGTAATGTGTTGTGCCTACCTAACCTGTTAAGGGTTTGGATGGCATCAAGGACTATTTTGGAGTCTACTTTGTAGGATGTGAGAGCCTTTAGTGCCGCTTGGCTGTCACTGAGAATGTAGATATTTTGGCCGGTAGTGCCTCTGTCTAGGTTCTCTTTTGCACAGGCAATTATTGCATATGTTTCAGCCTAAAAGACTGTTGCATATATACCCATGCTTTGACTGTGTTCGTATCCTTTGGTATAAACACCCGCCCCTGTACCTGACTTCATTTTTGATCCGTCAGTGTACCATGTCAGATTGTCCTTTCTCGAGGGATTCAATCCTTTATTCCAATCCTCTCTCTAGGGTATGTGGATCTCATAGAGTCTCTTGAACATGAATCTAGGCTGTGTTTTATCGCAGCCCATGGATGTAACAGTGTCAAGTTCTCTATCTGTGTCAAATTTTGTGTGTCGTGTTTTTGGCAACGAGTTATTCCACAGTCCATGGGTTTTTAACCTATGGAGTGCACTTCTTGCCTACAATTCCACGACCATATGCAGCGGTGTCAAACCAAGAATGTTTTCCAGCGCTGCCGTGGGGGTGGTCCTAAAAGCTCCAGATATGGCTATGCAGACAGTTCTTTGGAATTTAGCCAATTCCTGTCTGCACCCAATTTGCTTTGTTCTGGGCCACCAGGCTATACTGCCATATGTGATGATCGGTCGGATCACCATGGTGTACAGCCAATGCAATATTTTGGGCTTAAGGTTCCCACGGAGTGATAAAATCCAATACAAACATTGTTTGGTATTAATTTTTAAACGGTATGACCAAACTTCACCAAATTTCGTAGACATAATCAAATGCAACATATCTAAGCTTATGATTAGTTTTGGTTTGAAAATATTTACCAAAAACAAAATTAGAGCGTACTTAATTTCAGACAAATTTCACGCAAAAAACGTGTCACTTTCAGCCAGGTATGACATACGTAATACAGTTTCAAATTGAATGGAAACCAATCGTAAGCATTGATTTAATAGTGTACTTGGAAAATAAACTAACAAAATATAAATAAATGAAATATTAAGAAAATGAAAACGAAATAACCAAAATGTTTCGATAATTAGCAAAATTTCGGCCCGTTCGCTGCAGCTTCTCTCTCGTTAGCGGGGGTGTGCAGGTATAGAGCGGGGTCGGGGGAGGGACGTCTAGCAGGGCCTGTCTCCGCCTTCGATTTTCGTTCATACCCTTAGTATGTTCCTTGCCCGTTAGCTCTCCGCGCGTGCGACTGCACTGACCGTATTCATTTTACGTGCTTTTCGATACTTGATAAAGCTAAGATAGTTTTGATTATGAAGCATTATTTCACTATTGGTTGTTTGACAATTTTTTTTAGGGTTCCGATACCAAAATGGTAAAACAAGGAACCCTTATGGGGCGAGTTTGTGTGTCTGTCTTTAGTATATCTCAGCAACCACTCGTGATATCGACTTGAAATTTGAAATAGTTTTTGAATATGGTTGCCCAACTTGATTGCACATGAAACAGGGGGGGGGGGGCAAAATTTCAAATTTACTGGGTCGAGTGGGGTATCATATGAAAGGGTTACTTGTACATTCTAGAATATATTTTTGTATTTCTTTGCGACTCTTACTTTTCAAGTCATGATGACATGTAAAAAAAATTACCATTCCCCCCCCTTATCTCCAAAGTTTGTGAAAAGAAAAATCTGAATTAATTACATTCGATAGAAATGAATGTGAATATTACAGCAAAAATAAAACGATCTTTCTAAGTTGCACAGTTTTTTAGTAATTTTATTTTTAATTTGTGTGGTATAAAACGTTGCTTCATGCCAAATTTTAAGATTCTAGGTTGACTGGAAGTATCCTTTAGGGGTAGGGGGACGGTCCTTTCCTTTTGAGGTACGGAATCCTAAAAAAATTAGGGCACCACTGCCTAACAAATATAAAGGTCCTAATATTTTTTACATCTCTCATATTCGGTAAATAGGTCCTTATTACCCCCAAATGGGGCTTGTAGGTGACCAATTAGCGCTCTAGGGTAATAATGTAGCTATAAAAGCCCTAGGGCGGTAAGTAATTGAGTTTTGAAAGAGTGAAGTGTTTTTTCTTTAATTACTTACCGCCCTAGGGCCCTTTTCTAGCTACATTATTACCCTAGAGCGCTAATTGGTCACCTACAATTTGGTGGTAATAAGGACCTACTTACCTCACAATCGAGATGTAAAGCAGAGTAGTTAGCTCGGGTGTAAGCATCAATTGCACCCTCGAACTATAGGCGCCCTCGCTGCGCTCGTGCGCCTAAATATCTCGGGCTGCAATTGATGCCTTACTGCTACTAATCTACTATTATTTGATTTTATAATATAAACTGATTATTTTGTTGATTATTTTATGAGATTAATTTTATGTTTAATAAGAGGATTGTTTCAAAATAAGTACATAGATATGAGTTGATTTTTAGGGTTCCGATACCAAAATGGCAAAAAAGGAACCTTATTGTGCGACTTTGTCTGTCTGTCTATCACACCTGTATATCTCAGCAAACACTCATGCTATCGACTTGAAATTTGGAACAGTTTTAGAATATGGTTTCCTAACTTAATTCCGAATGACTCCTCAAGGTGAATACTCAGGATCAATACAGAATTTTCTTGATGTAACATCCCTACTTGGCGTTTATCAATTCAACACAATACCTAACGATAACAAAAAATTTTTAGAGCTTGTATTTAGTAATACTTATATACACGTTGTAGCGGCAGACCCACCTATACTCGTAGTAAAAGAAGACAGACCTCATCATATAGCCCTTCAACTTAACCTACCTGACGTAAAGCTTCGCCCAATGCGCGATCAACCTAGAAAAGTTTATGCATACAAAAAAGGTGATTTTGAAAAAATAACCTTATATCTGAAAAATATAGATTGGAACTTGATTCTCAACAATTGCTCCATTGATGAAGCTTTAAGTCTATTCTACAGCAAGCTTAATGAAGCCATTGAAATATTTGTACCGTCTTATTTCATATGTGCTGACGGTTGTCCCTCATGGTACTCTAAAAGTCTTAAAAATGTTATAAAAGAAAAATTAATGTTCCATAGCAGATGGAAGAAGAATTCAACTGGACCTCAGAGCACTTCGAATCAAAACAAGTCGTATCAAAACAAACTGGTCGTATAGTAGAAGCTTGAAGACCGGCTCCGGAATACCGGCCCAAATAACTTACGGGGCAACAACGGCAACAAACTCAGTCGACATTTGTAATAATTTCTTAAATTATTTCTTATCTGTATATAGACCTACTAGCATTGATAGTTCAAATCCTCCATTACCTTATGAATCTCAAGGTCCTAATAATTCGTCATCCCTAGGTTCCGTGCACCTTACCACAAAAATGATCCTCACGTATCTAAAGAATGTGAACTGCAACAAAGGACCCGGCGGTGACAACATACCACCTATATTTGTCAAAAGAGCAGCTGAAGCGCTGGCATTTCCACTTCTCATTCTATTTAGACGATCATTGTCAGAAGGTTACTTTCCAGAGAAGTGGAAAGAGGCGATAGTCGTGCCGATTCACAAAGGGGGTTCTCGAACAAAGGTTGAACAGTATAGGCCGATATCCATACTGTCGGTTTTCAGTAAAATATTTGAGAAAGTAATTTATGATCAGCTGTATCCATTTGTAGTTCCTTTCATTCAGGAAGAGCAACATGGTTTCATGCGCCACCGGTCAGTTGTTACCAATTTGGCAGTCTTTACAGATGATGTACTTAAAACCATGGATTCCGGTGTACAAGTTGATGTCATCTATACCGATTACTCTAAATGTTTTGATCGGTTAGACCATAAAACACTATTAAAAAAATTAACAGTGCTTGGAATCCATGGTGATCTTCTTAGGTGGGTTAGCTCTTATGTAGACAATCGCAGCCAAACTGTCAGAATAGGGACGCACTACTCCGATAAGGGCCTCATACCATCTGGAGTGCCCCAAGGGTCCCACCTAGGCCCGTTATTTTTCAATATTTACGTCTCTGATATAACTACCTGCTTTCATTATGCACAATTTTCAATGTATGCAGATGACAAAAAAATATACATGCCCATACTGTCTGTCGAAGATTGTATAAAACTCCAGGAGGATTTAACCAGATTAGAACACTACTGTAATGAAAATATGCTGGATCTTAATGTGGGTAAATGTCAAGTAATCACATTCACAAGAAAGGTTAAAAATATCACCTACAGGTACCAATTACATAATTCAGATATAACTAGAGTAGAATGCATAAAAGACCTTGGTGTTATACTAGATTCCAAAATGACATTTACCCATCATTATGAACACATAGTACAAAAAGCTTACAAAATGATGGGATTTCTAATCAGGGCTACAAAGCCGTTTAAGCAAGAGGAGTCAATTAAAATCTTATATTACGCTTATGTTAGGAGTGTCCTAGAATTTGCATCGCAAATATGGTCCCCTTGTTACACAACACACATAAAGAGAATTGAAGCAATTCAGCGTAAATTTGAATACCTTCTTCAGAGACGTAACCTTGAAGCCGCTGATCGCGGCTCTAATACTGACACCCCTGTGACCCTTGAAAAACGTAGAATTATTGCGGACATTATGTTTATGTACAACGTGTTGAATAACGTCATAGATAGTCCACAGCTGATCGCTCGGGTAGGACTGTGCACACCTGCAGTTCGCACTCGTCATACCCGTTTATTCTATGAACCGTCTGTGCAAACCAACTACGCACAGAATTCTATTGTAATCAGATGCGTACATGAGCTCAACCTTTACTGCAAAGATCTTGACATATTCAATACCAAAAAGGATGCATTTCGTAGGAAATTGATGGACGCAGTTTATGGTTCTGGGCGCGACAGTACTTCATAAAATATTAAGTTACCATATATCTCTTGATTTGACAAAATGGCTTATTTATCAATGTTCTATTATAAAAGACATACATACACACATTTACACCAACACACTATTCCACACACTGACACAAGTATGTTTATATATATATTTGCAACCTATTTAGTTTGTTCTTTTTTAAATTTTGGTTTCATTGTGTAGAAATTTTATAACTTTCTTACCATTTTGTACCAATTGTAATTTTAATAAGTGAAGATCTCTTAATTAGGCATACAAATTTTAATTTGTAACTAGAAATAATCATTTATAAGCTGTGAGATTTTTCCCTGAAATAAATAAATTAAATTAAATGAGAGAATAAAAAAAGTTATGATTATTAATGTAAAGGGGGCCCAAATTGGGGGGACAATATTTCAAATTGTCGTTACTAGCTCGAGTGGGGCTTCTCTTATCTTATGAAAGGGCTTTACTTGTACATTCTAAAATATATTATTGTTTTTTTTTACGACTCTTAGTTTTCAAGTTATGATGAAAAATGTAAAAAAAATACCATTTCCCCCTCTTATCTCCGAAGTTTGTGGAAGGAAAAATCTGAATTAATTACTGTCCATAGAAATTTATGTAAATATTACAGCAAAAATAAAACCATCTTTCTAAGTTGCAA
The DNA here is from genome assembly GCA_947532105.1 of Athrips mouffetella. Lineage (NCBI taxonomy): Eukaryota > Metazoa > Arthropoda > Insecta > Lepidoptera > Gelechiidae > Athrips > Athrips mouffetella. Next base: position 6,631,639 of record OX383960.1, on the reverse strand, counting down.
AGTTTTTTTGAAATCTGCAAAAAACCTTTACAAACAAACTTAGTTTTGCGATCCAAAAAATGGAATTTATTGCTTCTAAAAATACTACAGGTACAACGTAACCCTCGGCGCGCGCGTCCGACTCGCACAAGACCGGTTTTTAGGGTTCCGTAGCTTAATGGCAAAAAACGGAACCCTTAGGGCTCCCGCACACGACCGAGAATCGGTGGGCGATTATCGGCCAGGACAAGGACGGAAGATTCAGGTGATAACACGTCAGAGCGGGATGCCGACAAAAAATCGGCCACCGATTCTCGGTCGTGTGCGGGAGCCCTTATGGATTCGTCATGTCTGTTTGTCTGTCCGTCCGTATGTCTTAGCTACTTTTTTCCGAAACTATAAGAACTATGCTGTTAAAACTTGGTAAGTAGATGTATTCCGTAAACCGCATTAATATTTTCACACAAAACTATACAAAAAAAACAATAAATTTTAGGGTTCCCCCATACTTAGAACTGAAACTCAAAATGTTTTTTTTTTCATCAAACCCATACGTGTCTTCAAAAATCATATTGAGGTTTTTAATATCACTTTTTTCTAAACTGAATATTTTGCGCGAGAGACACTTCTAAAGTGGTAAAATGTGTGTCCCCCCTGTAACTTTTAAAATAAGAGAATGATAAAACTAAAAAAATATATGATGTACATTACCACGCAAACTTCCACCGAAAATTGGTTTGAACGAGATCTAGTAAGTAGTTTTTTTATTACGACATAAATCGTAAACCGTAATTTACCTTTCATTCAATCAACTCAAATATAAATTTAAGTTACTTACATCACATAATAAAGGTTTTTGCAATAAAATACCATAACTTTTACTTATATACGTACAGGTTTGTACGGAACCCTCAGTGCGCGAGTCTGACTCGCACTTGACCGGTTTTTTAGGGTTCCATTCCTCAAAAGAAAAAAACGGAACCCTTATAGGATCACTTTGTTGTCCGTCTGTCTGTCTGTCTGTCTGTCAAGACCCTTTATCTCACGAACGGGTAGAGGTATCAGGTTGAAATTAATACCATATATTAGGATCCATGAACCACACAAGATCTGAAAATTTCAATTTTTTACAACGACGCAAGCAAAAGATATGGCATTTTATGTCCTCATCTCCATACATTTATTTAAAAATGCAAAACCTACAGGGTACTTCCCGTTGACCTAAAATTATGAAATTTGGCATGAAGCTAGGTCTCACAGTACAAATAATGGGAAAAGTCTGAAATCATTAAATATTACAACTTTTCTCACAACTAATGGTAACCAATTGTGGTGAGCTCCCGTTTCAAGAACATTCATATAAGAGAGGGGTCAAGTTGGATGGTCGCTAAGGCGATTTTTGTTTTAGTTCTATTTAAAAACGGGAACACTTACAAACTTGAAAATTGGTATGTTTATAGTGAATAAGCTATAAAATAACAACAAATAATAAAATTTGGTCAAGCGCGTGTCGGACTCAAAAAATCTAGCACATTAACTTACTGAAATTTCAACTAATACAATTATGTTTATGTGGTGGTACGGAACCCTCAGTGCGCGAGTCCGACTCGCACTTGGCCGGTTTTTTAAATATTATACTGTGATTATTTTATAAGGGTGGTCTATTATATTCGATAAAGATTGTGATGTTATCGCTTAGAAGGTGATTTTATGTGTGATTTCTGATTTAGAAGAAAGAAGCAATATGATTGTTTTTTAATTTTATGATTTCATTAAAATATTTTATTATGATTTAACTTTCGAATCATCACGACTAAGATTATCAGTACGACTTAGTTATTATTATTTCTTCGCTACTCACCACACAGTTCATCATTCTTAGAAATGTAGAAAATACGCCGTTAAAAATGAGCGCAATGCAAGCAAAACATAAAAAATATTATTTAGCTAAATAGCAATGACTAGTTAGCCACCCGCCCCGTACACCGCGCCCGTCAAGACCCAAAAACTGGTTTCACGAGACAATATCGCGTTTCCGCTCTTTTAGCGCCCTGTCGCACTCAGGTGAGACAGCAACAGAAAAAATCACTCGGCGCATGATCCCAGCGCGCGATTTTAGGCGCGGTTCGTGGGCCTCTTAAGCCCCCATGTATTGCCATAGGTAGATCTACACATTCCAAAGACTCTTTGAGCTTTTCTTACAGTGTTGTCTACATGTGTTTTCCACGATAGTTCCTTGTCTAGTGTAACTCCTAGATATTTAACCTCCGTGGCCCATTTTAGTTGCGTCCCGTATAGAGAGAGCTGGCCTAAGGTCTCTAGTTTCCTCTTCTTTGTAAATGGTATCACAACAGTTTTTCCAGGGTTGATGGACAAGTGATGTCGTGTGCACCACCTTTCCACCTTATTGAGGGCTTCTTGCATGAGCTCCGATACAGTTCTCACTACTTTGCCCCTCACCAATATGACCAGGTCATCCGCGTATCCAACGGTGTAGTATGGTCCTGTGTTGAGTTCCTTTATAAGAGAGTCTATAACCAGGCACCACAACATTGGAGACAGAACCCCCCCCTTGTGGGCAACCTTTGGTTGTCCTTGCCCGCTTGCTCACTTGTCAAATAAAAAAAAATCTAGAATCTTCACCTAACACATGTTTCAAAATCAACTAAGTATCCCATTCGTTTTACGACTTATGAGTATATTTACTTATATGTTATACTTACACAATAATATCAAAGGGTAATAACCTTTTCACCTCTCCCAAGAGTGGTTTATCATGTAGCAAGCCAATTAAGGAGGAATATCAGCTCCCAAATGAAGCGCGAGCAAAAAGCACATCAACCTCCGCGAAAATTGCGCATGAGACACAATTGGCACTTTTTACATTAGGTTGGTACTTTGCCGCTGCGTGTACTTATGTGTCAGTAAGGAGGAGGCAGGTACAGGGTGGAATAAAAGTTTGGGCAAATAGTTTTTTGTGTGAATGGGAATAAAAGGAGTAAAATTCCGGGACCTTCTCAATACTTTGCACAACCGGCGAAACCAAGGCTTTTATCGTGGTAATTTGAACGATATTACCAAAACGTTAGCCTGAAACTTTACGTAAAGATTTTTTTGATATTTATGATTATTTTTTCGATCACACGGTTAATTCTTGTATGTTACTCCGAAAACGTAAACAACTTTCCCATATACAGGGTCAAAATAGACAAAAATTTGAGCGTCCAATACAAATTCCACTATATTGATTTATTGGTGGTCACCCTAAAGTTTTTATGTCCGTCTCCTTCTATAACCTCCAAATCCTGCGTAATATTGGTGTCGACTGCGGCAGACCCAAACTAATACTTACTCTACTTAACTAAATTTGACAGGTCTTACAACGATGCTATAAGTAGTATACATCACAACGAAGGCAGAAACACTTTTCCTGTATTTCAGTTTTAGTTTAGGCCTGCCAGAATCGACACCATTATATTATGCACCCTGTACAGAAAGTACAGAATTTGGACAAGTTTTTGCCTGTTCTCTTAATTTGAAGTTTCTTAATTCAGCGCAGGACATGTATTCGATCAATTTTCGGGCGGATGTGTCCGATATTTTTTTGGTGATGCGTGAATTGGGCGTTGAGCACAACAATTGACGTGCGACGGTCATATTCATCGAAAAAAATAAAATCATCGACTTATATTAAATAAAACGTGAATTTTCATTGATTTTGCTTCTGAAACCAAATGATTCTAATAATGAAAACAAGCAACTTTCCCGAAGAAAAGAAAAAAAATATACAGTGTGTATGGTAAGGTCAAAAAAAAATTTTATTTCCCAAATTTGTTTCTTTGGGTAAGTTGTTTAGTTTCGTTTACTGAACACGACGCCCGTTCAGTCTTCGGTTCACCGTCTCGTGTTAGTAAAGGTATTTTACAGATTTAGAAAAAACTGTGCAACTTAGAAAGATTGTTTTATTTTTCCTGTTATATTTACACAAACCTCTATCAAATAATAATTAGTTCAGGTTTTTCCTTTGGCACACTTCGGAGATAAGGGTAGACTTTGTCGTCATAACTTGAAAACTAAGAGTCGTAAAAAATACAAAAATCTATTTTGCAATTTACAAGTAAACCCCTTTTATATCATACCCCACTTGACCTAGTAACGACAATTTAGAATTTTTCCCCCCTATTTGGGCCATAGTTTTAGTATATGGTTGACCAACTTAATTATTATTGTAATGGTACAATAATAATTAAGTTGGTCAACAATATACTAAAACTATTCCAAAATTCAAGTTATGATAGCATGAGTGGTTGCTGTAACAGACAGACGACAGACAGACGGAGTCGCACCATAAAAGGTTCCGTTTTTACCATGTTGGTTCTGAACCCTTAAAACCTACACAGAATAACTTATAAGTACAGGCACAGTAAATATATTAAGCTAAAGCAGTATGGGAACTCTGGCCTTTTTTTGAAAAAAGAACTATTCTGCGTCGGAGCTTCAGGGTAGTTTGTAACCCAGAATTTTTGAAATAATAATAGTATGATGAAGTCAAATATTAAATAACTTTGTTCCTTTCCGAATGTTTTGGGACCGTAAAACTAAACAACTTTCCGTAAGAAGTCGAAATACGAAATATTTTTTTTTATAAAATGATAAGTCAGAAGGTTAAATCACTTAGTCGCCTTTTATCACATAAGCTTAGGTTTAGACACTTAGTCGCCTTTTAGCACCCAAAGGAAGGTTAAGCCTTTTATGACACAAGGGCAGATTAAGATACTAGACTAAGATACGCCTTTTATCGCATAAGAACAGGGACATACTTATAGGGACCCTATATGCACCTATTTGTCTGTATTATGGTTTTGGCACCCACGACTGACTTCAGCGCGAAAACTGCTTATTTTCCTGTAGCGGTGTGCGCATGTGTGAGTGCGCCAGTTTTGGACGTTTGTTAGGAGTTTCCATACTGCTTTAGCTTATATATTTACTGTGGTACAGGGGAGAACAACTTATCAAAGTAGTACTACAATCTTCTTTTCTTTTTTCATAATTTTTTTTTCCGCATTAATTTAGCCGATATAAAAACTTCAACACGGCAATAAATTATCATTTGTAATTACCATCCATTTTGATTTTATATCAATAACCTTTTCTATCAGTAGTCAAAAGACGCGCTACTCATTGAAAAGATAACAAATTTAAAAACCAGTCCCGCCCACGCCCCAGTCATCACATCAACAAAAATCCGCAACTAATTCTCATTTCTGGTCCATATCGCGACGTCTGCGCAGACGGCATCGTTATCTTGCCGATACTTGTCGATAGTGTTGCCAGGTCTACTGAGTTTTATAGAAATTGTATATTTAATGGTTACGAATGTTTGTTTACCTATCCTGTCTCTTGTTTTTTAATTATGCTTAATCTATGTTCTAAATCGTAGTCAAAATTAATATTGTCGTTGTTTCCAAATAACAAAGAACTTCTCATTTCCTAAAATATTAACAAGAATTTCATTATTAATTTTTAAATTTTTTTTGTAAATTGACAAACAAAAATCAGGACTTAGTATCCAAGTCAAATAAAACGCCCTTTTACGTTCCCGGTGCAAATTTGCCCATATGTGTTATTTCCACGGTAAATTGGACCATCCTTTGCGCCTGATTTTTTAAATATCCATAGACTATCGAAATATGAGAAAAAGTCAAGTTTCAGTGTGAGGCTCACTAGGCTAGCCAGTGCCGACTTGACAATGTCTATACAATGGCTACTGTAAACTATCTTTTAGCCTAATTAATATCACAAAAAAAATTCTCTCTCATGCGTTTACTTCTTTTTTTATACTTAGAGTGGGCAGCCCCACTCATCAAATTATCATTCCGGGTCGTTGACCGTCTCGTTTCGGCGCGGCGCAGACGCACGCAGCAAGGACCGTGGGAGCGCACCGCTTTTTGCAACAGGTAGCTTTTATGCTACCACTATTATACAGCACACCACACGTATAACCAGTGCACTTTTAACTTTAAAGATTGCCGGAGTAGTGTGGGCAACGAAGCAGTTGACCCCCGCATTAATTCCTCAGTCGATGAAACTTTGCTGGGGTACTACACTATATGAGACTGACCTTCTATAAAAAAATCCAAAAAAACATCAATACTTTTAATTTTTTCATACATTTTTGTAATTTTTGTATGGAAAATTAAAATTACCGATTTTTTTTGGATTTTTTATAGAAGGTTTGTTTCATATAGTGTAATACCTCAGCAAAGTTTCATTGACTGAGGATTTAATGCGGGGGTCTTCATACAACGATCCGCTTCGTTGCCTAGACTAGAGTGCACGCATTCGAGTTCGCTTGAGTATGTTTCTGAAGGATTCCTTAGAACGAAGAAAGGGTTCCTAAGGTTAGGTCGACTCGTACAGGCGGTTTATCAAAGAGTTGCCAAATCATTTACTTAAATACGCCAGACTCACCTTTAAAATTAATTAAAATTTGCAAACCGTGCCACTGTTGCCAATGTCTGAAAAACTATCTCTCCGTTCGCCTGTCTTGACTTCAATTTCGTACCTACTTCGATTTAAGGACATTTTGTTTATGTATTTCATTATGTTTCTTAATTGATTTTGGTAGCACGCACTAAATACACTAGTCCGCATGGAATAGTACCAACCCATCTCTACCCGTGGGCGTCGTAAGAGGCGACTAAGGCATTAGAAAGCGGTGGATGGGCAGTAGCGTCCTTCTGTCATCATACTGCGGTCATCAACAACCGCGGTCCATGGTGTCAGCCGCAACGCTGACAAGCGTGGTAACTATGGTACATTGTTCTAGGAAAAGCTGGAATTCTGAAGGAAGCTCCCTGTCCTACAGTGGACGTTTCCTCATAATCTTGAAACAATAAGTATAATCTGCCATAGAAAAATCTAAATGTTCGGGCATTAAGTTGTACTGTGAATTAACTTCAGGACAAGTCTGATTTATATTTTAGCAAGTTATAGAGCAGGGAATACTTTTAATTAGATGTTTGCATTGTGGTGCTCTACCCGCGCTCTACCCTATTCTCACGTATAGTATTTATCTAGTCCCAGCAACCTATAAGTTTTCAAGTTTAGCTTAGGCTTCAAACTCTACATCTACATACCGACAAACAAAACAATATTGTGTTAAGCATAAGTGGCAAGCAAGATTAAGGAAGAGACGAACAGCTGACATGATGACGCTAATGCTTTCAGGTAATGTTTATGGGAAAACATTATCGTGAACGGGCGGCGAAGAGGGTACTGATCAAGTTTTTCAGAAACTTGTTTTGCACTTATTCATAATTATGTACAACGTGTTAGAAAAAGGGAATAACAACCCTCAAAGATTCGAATAAAAAGGTTGATGAAAATAGAGGAAGCGTTGATGAAAGTAGAAGTAGTGTTGGTGTAATAGCGTGTACAAAAGGGTTCATGAAAGGAGAGGAAGGGTTGATGAAATGGTGTGTATCATGGGTTGGTAAAAGTAGAGAAAGTGATGAAAGCAGAGGAAGTGTTGATGAAATAGCTTTTATAAAAGGGTTGATGAAAGTAGAGGAAGGATTGATGGGATAGCTTTTATAAAAGGGTTGATAAAAATAGAGGAAGGATTGATGGAACATCTTTTATAAATGGGTTGATGAAAGTAGAGAAAGGATTGATGAAACAGCTTTTATAAAAGGGTTGATGAAAGTAGAGGAAGGATTGATGAAACAGCTTTTATAAAAGAGTTGATGAAATAGCATGTATAAAAGGGTTGATAAAAGAAGGAAGGGTTGATTAAATGGCGTGCACAAATGGGTTGATGAAAGCAGAAGAAGGGTTGATGAAATAGCAAGTATAAAAGGGTTGATTAAATGGCGTGTATAAATGGGTTGATGAAAGTAGAGGAAGGGTTGATGAAATGGCGTGTACAACATGGTTGATGCAAGGAGAGGAAGGGTAGATAAAATGGCGTGTATAAATGGGTTGATGAAAGTAGTGGAAGGGTTGATTAAATGGCGTGTACAAAAGGGTTGATAAAAAAGCGTGTATATGTAAAAGGTTTGATGAAAGTAGAAAAGGGTTGATAAAATGGCGTGTATAAATGGGTTGATGAAAGTAGAGGAAGGGTCGATGAAATGGCGTGTACAAGAGGGTTGATGAAAGCAGAGGAAGGGTTGATGAAAGTAGAGAAAGGGTTGATGAAATGGCGTTTATAAATGGGTTGATGAAAGTAGAGGTAGGGTTGATGAAATAGCGTGTATAAAAAGATTAATGAACACAGAGGAAACGAGTGAAGTATGTCAAGATCGTAGCAGATGTTATGTATGTATGTATCGCGTATTCTGCTACAACTACATACCAAATTTCAATGTTAGCGTTTCTTCATATTGAAACTATGTTGAAATTTTGAGTCACTTTCAGCAATATACTTGGTAGACTATAATTACTTTCCAGATTATTTTAAAGCGCTATCTAATTTCAATGAGTTTAATGTTTTCCGGATTACGTTTTCTAGTATGACGATTGTCGATCGTATGCTTAAAGCTTGCGGTCCTTTTTTATTCAATTGACAAAGAACTTAAATGAAAGATTGACATTAAGTGACGCTTCTGAGTGCGACAGTCCAATATAACATTGTATTTTCCCACCAAGAGACAAAGCCTTGGAAAATTACTGCATCCAGTAGTTTGATGGCGAGGTGAGTGACCGTAGGTTTTGGGAGCGCGCCGTGGGACCGAGTCACCAATCTGCTTTTTGCAAGGACAGGTAGCCTCCTTCAGTATTAAGGGTCTTATGATTTTGTCCTTCAAATTCAAAAAGAAAATAATTATTTTCATTGTGGTCCTGTCATATTAGTAAATTCGCTCCCTACATCAAGGCGTGAAGACAGTTAAAGAAGCGAAGATGGAAAGCATAGGTCGGGCACCTCACGGGCACCTCATTAGACAAGAGAAAAAATTTAAGATACGTACCTAAATATCAGCCGAAAGACGTCCACTGCTGGAAATAGGCCTCCCCTAAAGATCTCCATGGCGACCGGTCCTGCTGATATGATGATGATGACTTAAATATACAAAAAGTCCGGTGAATAAATCACAGCCGACAGAGGATGGGCAACCCCATTACATGGTATCACCACCTACAGCACCTAAACCGTCTTATTTCGTGGGGTAATTTTACAAACTTTGACGACAGAATAATGTAATAATATTACCTATACCACAGATTAGATAATAGTAAACTGAAGTTTCCTATGCATACAGAAAAGACACTCTCCACAAGGAATCCACCCCCTCATCCCCGCGCGATTGCTGGTACTCTGTACATAAACTTACTAATCTGGGATTGCTGGGTTCTTCGCCGGGTCTATAATTTTAGATAGATAGATAGATATTTATTTAATGGCGTCACATCTCAGATTACTGGGTGCACGTGCGTAAGCATCTGTCAATTTCAATTTTTGACAGTGGTTTCGCAAGTGTATCCCAAGGAGGTTTTAATCCACGCTACGCTCTAGTAGCGTGGATTAAAACCTCCTTGGTGTATCCGGGGTGTGCTTTGAGACAACAGAACATAAAATGGAACATATTCTAACCCGGTAATTTCGCTCGTTTTGGCTCGTTTATGGTTTACTTAAATAGGCAATGGGATTGCTACAGTATGTAATATAAACTGGGCTAGAACTAGCTTTGCTCAGCGATTTTTATTTTTTATTGGTGCTAGACTATATAATATTGTAAACAAAGGAACAGGTATTTTTGGACTTAGTAGATTTGAATGTAAACACAAAACTACAGCATGGCTTCTTGGGCTTGACTATCCAGCAACTGAAAAGCTTTTGCATTTTCAACAATATTTTTTTACTAAGATACTTATATACCTGTTTATTTGTTGACAAATATGACGATTCTCTTTCAAATACTAACACACATCAACTAATACTCGTAATGAACTTTTTCTCACTCTATCGCTCATATACTCACACACATATACAAAAACACACACATACACATACTTACTCACACATTTACACATACTCTTACACACTATAAATTGTACCTATCCTCATTAATTAAATAAATAATTATAAGTACCTATTTTTACATAAAATAGATTGTACTATTATATTTGCTTAATTGTGCCTAATATTAATTTCTGTCTGCTTTCCATCTTTACTACTTGTATACAAGTACCCAGGCTATCCGAGATGGGGGACCTGGTGACCTAAAACACAGGCTACGGCTTAGCTTAGGCGCCAGTTCTTCCACAAATAATTAGTAATTGTACCCTCTTTCTTGTATTTTCTCAATTTGTGTACCTAAACCTAATTGTTTGTGGACGGAAAATAAACGACTTTGATTTGATTTTGATATGGGGACAAGCGGACGCTGCACAAAATCCCTGCCACAAAATCACTGACTGATGGAAGACTTTGAAAATCGAAAATACAAACAAATATTGAGGTATAATCTATGAGGAACATTCACACAAAATCATCTGATCTCTGGTTTGTGGCAGGTACCTACCAGAGACTAATAATCTAGACACAAAACACTCTTGTTCATCATACATGTTTGCCCTGGGCGGAGATCGAACCTGCGGCAGCGTAGAAGGCAGGTTCACTACCAAGCACGTCAACGCGACAATCGGTAACAACTTTTCGATAAATGCACTAATGATTGTTGATATTAGAAATAATTGAAATTCACTTCTTAATTTAATTTAAAAAGACCCTTTATAGCATGCATTCGCGTATAAGGGGACGAAATCTTCGGGTAATTTATCTTGAGGATGTCAACTGCGCATTCGTTTGCACATCATGTAGATATAGTAAGGTTTATGTAGTGCTGTTTTTGTTGACTTATGTCGTTTGTGGTCAGCAGTCATTATTTATTGTTTGAAGTTGGTTTGAAGTTTAGGCCAAGAATAGAATCATAGAACTTTGTTTTGAATAACAACGAATTAACGAAATGAGCGAAAAACTATTTAAAATTTCGCCATGTCTGAATCGAATGAAGAATATTTATGTTGTCGTTTATTATAATAACATTGCTTTATACAATGTGAATGTTCATTAGTTTGGCATCCAAAAAAAGAAACAACTTTCCCGAAGAAGAAAATTTTAAATTGGAAACAATTCCGACTTCCCATTATGTCGATCAAGTGACGACTTTATGATACATACATACATACATAAAATCACGCCTTGTTCCCGTTGGGGTAGGCAGAGACCACAGTTCTCCACCTGCTACGATCTTGACATACTTCCCTTGCTTCCTGAACCTTCATCAATCCTTTCATACATGCTCGTCGGTTTAGGGTACTTTTAACCTGGCCTTTATTCAGAACGTCTTGAATTTGGTCCTGGTACGTTCGCCGAGGCCTTCCCCTTCCAACGTTTCCATTCACTCTCGCCTTGTGGATCTCTTTATTATATGATATATGATCTCTTTATTATGGTGACTCGAAAATATTTTGTCAAGTAAAAACTTTCTTTTTTCTTCGGGAAACTGCTTGTTTTCATGAGTAGAATCACTGGGCTTCGTAGTGAAACCAAAGAAAACTAACTTTGTGTATTTAAAAATATTCTGTTGTTTAGTACCCACGACAAAGGCTTCTAGGTAATGAGTGTTAGAGTGTATTTTTTTAAGTTACAAGTAAGCAAACGAGCAGGTGAGCCACCTGATGGTAGTGGTTACCACCGCCCATAGCAGCCACTGTCTCATTAGTGGCATATTTTGACACTAATAAGACAGCAAAGCGCGTTGCTCACTTTAAGAACTAAGATGGTGTGTCTCATGTGCCGGTAATTTCACTGGTTCCCTTACCCTTCGAACCAAAACACAGCAGTGCAAACACTACTGCTTTACGGCAGAAATAGGCAAGGGGGTGGTCCCCAGACGGACTTTGAACAAAAGCCCTACCACTACTGTACTAATTTGTTAAATCTTTGGATAAATTGAGCGTCTCTCTAAACAAAATTAGCACTACATGACATGAATAAATTAAAAATTAAGAATGACTGTCGCACGAACATAATTATTGGAAGAAATCGAGCAAAAAATATTACTCTGCAACCGTCTAATCATAATGATAAAAAAGCATCAATCACTTATGAATTTATGAACGAAACTGTACCTTATAAAAAATTGGCTGCACGTCTAGTAATTGTATCACGTACGTACGTAGCACGTAATCGTACATACTGATTCAAATAGATATCGTTGTGTTATAGTTTTCATATCAGCAAATTCATCCCCAGTAGAGAGACAGGCAGACCATAAGGGTCGGGCCACTATGATATTTATTTAATTATATTTTTTATTTTATATAACTAAAGATGTTAATGAAAGCTACACCGACAAAAGCATAGCTATTAAATACTGAATGAATAACGATGTTATTGTGGAATCGTCAGTCATTAATGACCTAAGTGGTTTTTTCATGGTGTTCTATCTCGAGCAAGGAGGTTTTAATCCACGCTACGCTCTAGCGTAGCGTGGATTAAAACCTCCTTGATCTCGAGTCAACGGCAAAAAGTGACTACAAAATCTTATCCCAAAGCGTGGTACATCAGTGCCTTTTGGTTGCCTTCAAAATGGTCCTTCCGAGTGTAGGAAACTGGAGCCGTAGAGCACAACAGTAGCAAAACGTCGCACTCACACTTGTCGTTACGAGAGGAGCCCCACCTCTTCCTAAGTTTCCCGCATCTGCCAACGCCCGATCGCAGTCTATTTAGAGACATCCATATAGATCAAGAAAGATCGTGTCCTGGTAGCAGCTTTTCAACATTTAGTGTATATAGACATGGGCGTAGCTAGGGGGTGGCAAGGGTGGTCTGTGCCCATTATAGAAAACTCATTGCATACCCTAGAAAAATAGACATTTGATACCAAAACCTACAATTTCAAAATTTTTATATCTTTAGCAAGAAATTAAGACTTGTATAACTTCGTAAAATTATTTCATCATCCCTGTTTACAAGATAATTAAATCCAGTCGTTTCCGAAAACGTTCATGTCCTCAGTTACACTACACGGCTAACAACTCACCCTATGCCTCAGTCCTTGATAGATTTTGACAGAAGCATATTCATGAAAAATGTTGTATTTTCATCTTAGCTCACGTGTCCGTTAGCTAATTTGTAACATAAAAAAAACCTTGAGCCAGCTGGTTGCCCACCCTAGACATTTTCCTTAGCTACGCCAATGTAAAGGCTATCAGGAGGGTACCTTTTGGACCACAGCTCTATCCTATACTTAAGGTAAACCGTCCATACTCTACGTGAACCTAGGATAATACCAACCAGCTCAGGTCTCCCTGTTGTTGGTGTCACATAAGTTGATCTTCGACCGGTGAGTGAACAGCAGCATCCTTCGGCGTATTTGTAATTTAAAGTTTACGAAACTGCACAAAATAAAATAAACATGAAAAAGATGTGATATGGTCGTCCTTAATCCACTATAAGAAGTCTGATGCAGTCTGCGACACACTTCACTCCGTCCCGTCCCGTCCACACTTTCATGCCAAACCAGTTATTTGCCAAGCTGCCTACTTTATTGTACAGGGTCTTACAAAATTTTTTTAGGTAGGTAATTCTTAGGTAGGTTTTTATAGCGTGTCTGTCCAGGGTCTATAATCAAAAACGCTAGTAGAATTAATAAAATGAAAATGTATGTGATTGACATTTTTGATTGACATCTAAAGGTGAAGATTTATTATTCGTACTGATTTTATGTATATGAAATACTTATGTAGCGCAACCAGTCGAGCCACCAGTCGCGCCACCATGGTGTCCCAGTGAAATACCGGCCTTAATCTTCCAAATATAAAAAAATATATTAGCTGTCAGGCAATGTTTCGCTAATGTCAATCTCATACATTTTGTATTCTATTCTACTGGCGTTTACGATTGTAGAAAGCCACTTGTCTATGGCCCCAGGACTGGCAGGATGACCCCATGTACAGTCAAGAGCACGACAAGCTTGACACGTTGGACTTTGTACCGTTCTTATTCAAACGCTCTACGTGCTAGAGTCGCTTGACTGTACACACGGCCGCACATCGGTAGAAACACTTTTGGACCTTATGGCGTGGTAATAAAGTTGAAAAAGTTTCTACCGACAAGCGGTTGTCCGTAGATTTCTTTGAAAAATTGTTAAAAAAACTTGGTACCTACTTTTGAAAACGTTTTTCTCAAAGTGTGATGCCGAAATGGTAGTGTGCTGTTCGTACGAAAGAGTGCCCCAGTACATGAGTGTCTTGAGGTAAATTGACATCAATGTGTTTTTGATGTCAATTTACTTCGTGTCAATGTGTTGCTTCACAAACATTTAAAATAACCTGTCAAGTGCGAGTAAGACTCGCGCGCCGAGGGTTCCGATATACTTTTTGTATTTTTGGAAACCGCAAAACTAAATTTGTTCGTAAAGGTTATTAGCAGATTTCTAAAAAACTGTGCATCTTAGAAAGATCGTTTTATTTTTGCTGTAATGTTTACATAAACTTCTATTAACTGTAATTAATTCAGATTTTTTCTTTCTCAAACTTCGGAGATAAGGGCTTTACTTGTACATTCTAAAAAATATTTTTGTATTTTTTAGAATGTATAAGTAAAGCCCTTTCATATGATACCCCACTCGACCTAGTAGCGACAATTTGAAATTTGCCCCCCCCCTATTTTGGCCCCCTTTACATTAATAATCATATTTTTTTTTAATTCTTTCATGTGCAATTAAGTTGGGCAACTATATTTTAAAACTATTCTAAATTTCAGGTCGATAGCATGAGTGGTTGCTCAGATATAGAGGTGTAACATACAGACAGACAGACGGACAGACAGACAGACAAAGTCACACCATAAGGGTTCCTTTTTTTACCATTTTGGTATCGGAACCCTAAAAAGAAGATTTCTTAATTTTACGCAATACAGCGTAAATTTGTATTGGTTTTGCACCCGAAGCCCAGTGATTCAAGTAACTGTCCAGGGCCCTGAGTCAAGTGTCTTTCTACAATCGCAAACGCTAGTAGAATAGAATAAAAATATGTGGGATTGACATTAGCTAACGAAATGTTGCGTGACAGCTAATGTCAATCCCATACATTTTGATTCTATTCTATAGCGTTTGCGTTTGTAGAAAGACACTTGACTCAGGGCCCTGAAGAAAAAGAATTTTTTTTTCGCTTCTCCATACTAAAGTAGTCACGTGACCGATTTTGTATGGGGAGGTGAAAAATTTTTCATGAGTAAAAAATTTTGTCTTCGGGAAAGTTGCTTGTTTTCATGAACAGAATCACTCGGTTTCGGGTGCGAAACCAATACAAAGTCACGCAGTATACGAACATGGTAGCGATTCAAAAGACCCGGTATTAGCACTCTGCTGCTATATGATTGAGAGTTTCTAAATAAATCGTTCAGCTCAAATCGTGTGCAGCTACTTTCTAGTTCTTTATATTTTGATATCGTAAATTACTTAACAGCAAGTAATATAACACTATCATTATAATTTATACAGTCGAGCGCACATTCGAAGCTTTACTTTTTAGCCTAGATTTTGAACTCTTGCTCTTACGCTTTCGCGGCGAAACCGCTGAACGGATTTAGATTAAATTTGGTATGAGGTTAGTTTAAATCATGAGATAGGATATACAGTGTGAAATTTCATTGGTTTTATTCCCGAACCCCAATGATTCTTTTCATGAAACAAGCAACTTTAATTCTTAATAACATCCCATGAAACGTCCACTACAGGACAGGGAGCTCCCTCCAGAATTCTAGCTTATGCTGGAAAAATGTAGAGGGGAAGTACCATAGTCACCTCGCTTGTCAGCGTTACGGCTGGCACCATGGACCGCGGTTGTAGGTGACCACAGTAAGTAAGATGTTAGATACAAAGGAGGATGCTGCTGCTCATCCTCCAGTTTATATATAACCCTTGGTCGCCTCTTACGACACCCACGGGTATGTAAGGGTTGGTACTATTCTTTGCCGGCACCACACGGGACCAATTGTCAACTTTAATTAACAAGAATAAATTTTACTGAAAGAAAAAAATTTATGGGTATTCCCATTCTGTATGAGTAGTCGAAAATCTTTTTTCGAGTAAAAATGTTTTTTCTTCGGGAAAGTTCGAATCATAAATACAGTAAGATCGCTTCATAAGCATTGAAAGGGTTGTTGCCCAGGGGGGTGATCGTGGTAAATTCAACGACATTACCAAAACAAAAACGTTTGCCTCAAAAGTTATTTCAAGTCTTAACTAAATGTTTTAGGCAAACGTTTTTGTTTTGGTAATATCGTTGAAATTACCACGATCGCCCCCCAGATGCCCACTGTAGCATTTATACTTCAATCTCTGTAGTAAAAGTTTCAACTAGTGACGCTTGATGTGCACTATACTGTACAATCAAGAGCAGGTCAAGCTCGTCAACGCAGCGTGATAAGGCTATATATTCCCTAAAATTAGCAGCTACACGCTCGTTGATGTAAATTTCGACCTCATTTACACGTCAATAACGTTCACATAAGCGTGCCTTGCAACGTGGCTTATACTTCAAATTTCACAAAAATGAGAAACAAAAAATTTTTCTATGTTATTTCAAAGTATCAAAAATGTAAAACGACCACATCGTTATTATATTGTTTGTTCTAAAACATTGTAAATTTTCATATATTTTTGATTAAAAAATGTAACATATGGTTACGAATGGGAAAACATGGACAAAATGAGGTTCATTATTTTTCCTCAGTTATGCAAATTAAATTAAAATTCTATCTTTACCTCATCACTTCCCATATTTTGTTTGTTACTACGTTTTTGTTCTGTAAAGATAAATGCCATATTTAATGTTAAAATTAGTTACGAAGATATTCATTTTTAAGTTCATTCAGGAAAGTAATGCGGAAAATTGCAGAAAAGCAATCGTTTGACCAAACTCGAGAATCAAAAATTCAACTAAAAATAAATAGCTCCGCGGCCGTTTACTGTACAAAAATTTCAAAAAAAAAATCAGATTTTTTTTTTATTATTTGTCCTAAAGAGTAATTTAAAATTAAAATTACGTGTCTATTATCGCCAACAAAAAAGTGTGCCGAAAAGAGTTAAGCTCCTATGGCTATTGAAATAAGAACGGTATCGTAGTGATTATACGCTCTGTGAACGGTATAAAGTCTGATGAGCAAGGCTTCATGTGCTCTGGCATGTGCCACTGTACCAGTTAGATCGAGGATTTCTAAATCAAACTTATTGCTCAAATCGTGCGCAATTATAGGTTCCGACTTTCTATGAGCCCTATTGCTCTTTCATAACTTTGAAAGATAAATCCTTATTGGCTTCCGCCTGCGAGTTTAACTGCAAGATTTATTATCTTCCCTTGAGAAACTAAAATGTTGAGACAATATGGTCTTTCTGCGTACTTATGATGCACCAACGGCACAGATTGGGTTATTTTTTGTACAGTCAACGACAGGTCAAGCTTGACACTCGCAGCTCGACTCTAGCCCGTACGTTTATAGAAATAAAGTCCAATGCGCCAAACTTGATGTGCTCTTGACCGTACCTGACATCAGTTTGCCCACTTATTAGTTAGGTCAAAATCGATAACTTTTGTTCTATGACTTTGCTAACAACGCCCAAAAATAATTCAACTTCCCGACCTACATACACATTTTGTATGGGAAGTCGTATTTTTTTTTTGCGTTGTTAGCGAAGTCGTAGCACAAAAGTTGTTGCTTTTGACCTCACTAATAAGTAGGCAAACGGATGACAGGTACAAAAAATAACCTAGTATAAACCATGATACTAAATGCATTATTTCTTCACGCGCGGCAAAATTGACTTTTGCTGTATAATTACAAGTAAACAATGAAATTCTTTCTTAGATATAACTTTTATCTTGGGCATCGTGCTGCAGTCGCCAAACTGTAGAGCCAAGCGGTGCGACTTTAAAGATTTTTTTTTATGTTACAAGTGAGCAAACGAGCAGGTGGGCTACATTTTATAAGACAGCAAAGCTCACTTTGAGAACTAAGATGGTATGTTATGTCTCATGTGCCGGTAATTTCACTAGCTCCCTTGCCTTTCAAACCGAAACACAGCAGTGCACAACATTGCTGCTTCACGACAGAATAAAGCAAAGGTTGGGACTACTCCAGACGAACTTTCCACAAAAGCCCTAGAATTTCTCAACCCATGATTTGTCTCTAAAGCCACGATCACACCTTCCCTAATTCAGAAACGAATTCGGCTCACATTCCTCGTTGAAGTTAGGACATAGCCAAGCCTCCCAGAATGTATGCCGAATTAGTCTTTAAATTCTGTTAGGTGTGATCGTGGCTTAAGGGGCTGATAAGAGCTGAATTACCTCCCTTTCTAACAAAGGGCAGAATGCACGTGCTAGAACGGAGCGGATTCGCGCTGTTTTACGTTTTTCGCTAATTTTTGCATTTTTCTCAAAATCTTTACCCATAATTTTAATAAAAAATTTCAAAATCGATAACTTTTGTTCTATGACTTTGCTAACAACGGCCAAAAATAATTCAACTTCCCGACCTACATACCTATATTATTATGCATAATGTATTGAATAATGTGTAAAAGTTTTGGTATCATAGATTTAAATGGGTACTTAAGAAAAACGGTTTAAAAGCAAAAAGCAGAGGTAACTTTGGATTTTTTTTATGTCGTACGAAATATATTTAATCGTGTTTCGGAGTCGGCCATATTCTTGGGAAGATGCTTAATTATCACATTTTTTTTTTCACGGCCATATATTCATCATTTTTCGTTAAAAACCTGCTCAAGTGAAGCGTATTTAGCTCGTAGCAGCCCCTTAAGGGTTTGATCACATGGCGGCCAAACAATATCTAGGAAAGTAGCTAGAATTAAAGCAATAGCATGACGTACGCGCAATTGTCGTAATTTTTTATATGACAAAACTTGTGAAAGAATCTACTATCTGTACCACTTTTTGAAAGTGGGCTAGGGCTTTTCTGCAAAGTCTGTCTTGGGAAGTAACACCCACTTGCCTGTAATCTTAGTTCTCAGGGTGGGCAACTACCTTTGCTGTCTTATTGTTGTCAAAGTATAAAATAAGACAGTAAGTTATGTAGGTCATTGTAGACGTACTTGATATAAAATACAGGGTGTAAGGGACGGTGTACCGAAAACTGAAAGTGCGTGCTCAAAAAAATTTGACCTCTCCATACATAATGTTCCATCAGAGTGAGCAATTTGTATGGAGGGGTCAAAAATTTTTTAAATTTCCCAAAAATGTTTTTTTGGGAAAGTTGTTCAGTTTCGTTGACTGAGCACGCCCGTTCAGTTTTAGGTACACCGTCCCTTACACCCTGTATAAATTATAAAGTTCTTTTTTGTAAAAGGGTGTAGGGGACCGCTAAAACTGAACAATTTTCTCCAAAAAATATATTACCGGAAATGAAAAGAAAAAAGGCAGCTCCATACAAATTTTATTGGTCAGTTTGTATAGAGAGTCAGATTTTTTTACGTTTCCGGTAATATTTTCCTTGGTAAAAGTTGTTCAGTTTCATCCTGTGATCATGCCCTTCCAGTGTTTGCCAACCTGTCCCTAACACCCTATATATTGTGAATACCTTTAGTATATTTTTATTTGTTGGTTTTTAAAACACGTGTAACAACTGGTAGGTATTAAACCGGGCATAAAAGTAGCTTTTATTAAAAGATTAGGTATCATATAAGAGTAGTTTATCTATTAACTGAAACATTGTATGTAAAATGAAATATACTAGGTACCTAACCGTAGTTTTATGAGCACCAATCTTGAACAAGTCTAGTTTTTATACACATGTCTAGGCTAGAATTATCAATGTTCATTAGCACACGGTCTGTCTTTATCGATTTGAGTCTAGATTCGTTTAATAAGTATGTCTATGGTGCTTCAGCCATACAAAAAAAACTTCCCATGTAACTATCTCTGGATTCTTTCGTACCCCATTTCCTTTCGTGTGTGTCGTAAAAGGTGGCAAAGGGATCGAAAAGACCTGAGAATGGGCAGCAGCGTCTTTCTGCGTATCGTACCGCCCTACCTGCAGTCGCGAACCACCGCGGTCAAATTTCCGTGGTACACCCGTTACGCTAGCAAGCGTGGTGACTATGGTATAATCCGTTTCATTCGTGAATGCCAACGTTCACCAACACATTTTGCAGCTCTCTCAATAATAATCACCTAAAAACAAGTTTGTGAAACAATGTTATTGTTTCCGTCAAATATACTCTGGTTTTAGAGTCATGGCTGCAAAATGTGTTGGTGCCTTTACGTGGACACGCCTTATAAATGCACCAAATTTTTCCAGACACTAATAAGGTACATAGCTCTCAATTTTTGATAAGAGGAAATTCTTGGATTTTCAATGGACACGCTTTATACATACATAACATCACGCCTTGTTCCCGTCGGGGTAGGCAGAGACCACAGTTCTCCACCTGCTACGATCTTGACATACTTCCCTTGCTTCCTGAACTTTCATCAATCCTTTCATACATGCTCGTCGGTTTAGGGTACTTTTAACCTTGCCTTTATTCAGAACGTCCTGAATTTGGTCCTGGTACGTTCGCCGAGGCCTTCCCCTTCCAACGTTTCCATTCACTCTCGCCTTGTAGATCTCTTTCGTCAATCTTCCTTCATTCATCCTCTCTACATGGCCAAACCATCTCAGCATCCCTTTCTCAATTTTAGTCACTACGTCTTTTTTTACGCCACACCGTTCTCTTATAACACTATTTCTAATCCTGTCACTCAATTTCACACGAATCATACTCCTCAACGCTCTCATTTCTACTGCATTAATTCTACTTTCACGCTTTATAAATGCACCAATTTTTTTCCAGGTACTAGTTAGGTACATAGCTCTCAATTTTTGATAGGAGCTAATTCCATTGAAAAGCCATGAATTGGCTCCAATCAAAAATTCAGAGCTATGTACGGTCAACCGCTTGTCGGTAGAAACTTTTTCAACTCTATTACCACGCCATAAGGTCCAAAAGTGTTTCTACTGATGTGCGGTCGTGTGTACCTTACTAGTACTTGGAAAAAAATTGGTGTATTTATAAGGGGTGTCCAGGTAGAAATACTAAGCGGCCGCAATAAGTTGTTAGTAAAACGGATTATAAATCCCAGAACATTTTGACATGGATACGTCTATGCTTTCGTTTGGGGGTCTTTCGTGCAAAGTGGATATACGCCCTCTGGCGGCAATAATTGGTACTACATCGAGCTTTAGACGATTCAGAGGGCGTAGGTAGGGGTTTGGTAGGTGGTTAAGGTGAGGGGGGGGAAGAGGGCGCGCGACCCTCGACGACTGCCGACGGCAGCCACAAGCGACAGTCAACGACTGCCGACGACAACCGCGCGCAACCGTCGACGACCGCCTACGACTGCCGACGACAGTCCGCGGCAGAAGTCATCGATAGTCGTGTAAGACACGAAATCTGTGAATTTTTTTGACGGAAAGCCTTTGGCCTGTGTGTAGGTCATAGGTAATTTCGAACACTGTGTGGAGGTAATTTTTTCGACAAGAAAACAAAATAAGTATTACTTTTTGTATGGTGAAGTCCACACTTTAAAAGTCTAGATTCAATTAATCAATCAGGTATGGTCATGTTATTTTGATTCGATCGATCCGGTGAGTTGAATGAATGTGTTGCCTTTATAAACTTGTTCAGATTAGATTAGCTTGCTAACGTTACGAAAGGTTGTTTAGTCTGTCAAAACCTTTCAAGACCTTGGTTTTCTACAGAGCTTGTTTTTTTTATGTGTACAGGATGTAGGCCAGGGTGTTATATAGCGTGTTACGGTAAGGTGTGATAAAGGGTGTGAATCTGCCCATGAAACTGAACAACTTTTCCCGAGGAACATACATCGAAATACGAAAAACCAAATTTGACCTCCCATACAAAATGCGTTATCAGCTGATTCAGTTCCTATGGGAGGACAAAAATTTTTTTTCGTATTTCTACCTATGTTGCTCAGGGAAATTTGTTCAGTTTTCTGGGCAGATAAACATCCTTCAGGGTTGGTATACCCATTTTGTTACACCTTGTAAAGAACACAAGTGTTCATACTGTTGTGGGCACCTTTTGTTTTACAGGGTGCTGCCGGCAAAGAATAGTACCAACCTATCTCTACCTGTGGGTGTCGTAAGAGGAGACTAAGGGCTTACGAACCAGAGGATGAGCAGCAGCATCTTTCTGTGTATCGTACCATCTTACATAATGCGGTCACCAACAACAGCGGTCACCTGCCGCAACGCTTACAAGCGTGGTAACTATGGTAAATCCCCTCCAAAGTACTACGCGTTTTTGCTGGAGTTCTGGAAGGAGCTCCCTGTCCTGCAGTGGACGTTACGTGGGATGTTGTGTGAACAATAATTTGAATATTTGTGTATATAGTAAATTTGAATATGTACATCTTCTTAGATGTACCAGCTCCCTCCAGAATTCTAGCTTTTGCTGGAAAAATGTGGAGGGGAAGTACCATAGTCACCTCGCTTGTTGGCGTTATGGCTGGCACTATGGACCGCGGTTGTAGGTGACCGCAGTAAGTAAGATGTAAGATACAAAGGAGGATGCTGCTGCACACTTTAGTCGCCTCTTACGACACCCACGGGTATTTATGTGTTGGTACTATTATTTGCCGGCACCACACGGGAATTTCTATTGTAGCACAGTCTAACTTACAAGAGAGCCTACAAAACACGGAAACGTTCTACTTGTACACCAAACATCAGGACTGTAGAAACACTTTGGACTTAATGGCTCAGTAATAGAGTTGCAAATGTTACCAGTGATGTGCAGTTGACCGTACGTTCTTTTTTTTAAAGATTATCCCCTCAAATCTACTTGCAGTTTCGTCAGAGTCCACAACACCCTACTTGCCTCCACACGCTTACCGGCGATCACTTTCAATTTCTACCATTATTTATTTCCAGCATGTAACGCATTGGCAGCTCAATGAGGTGTTCTTGAACAAAAGTGAATTTGAACTGATAAAGCCACAAGGTTCAACGAGGCGTGAATTAAGTTGTCGATAGTGGTCAAGTGGAGTTTTGCCGCAGAGATACGAGTACTACACTATTAAACGATCAATATTTGTATAGAGGCTGTAAGGGACGGTGTACTGAAAACTGAACGGGCATGCTAAGGCAACGAAACTGAACAACTTTCCGAAAGAAAAATTTTTGGGAAATGAAAAAAAAATTTGACCTCGCTCACTTAGATCGAACAGTTTTGTATGGAGTGGTATTTTTTTTTTTCATTTACCAAAAATGTTTCTTTGGGAAAGTTGTTCAGTTTCATTGACTGAACACGCCCTTTCAGTTTTCGGTACACCGTCCCTTGTACCCTGTCTGTATACCTAATTACCTATAGGAAAATTGTATAATTCGCCGCTTCACATAATGCCCTTTACAAACTGCAGTGATTTTTTTTATATCGTCATTTTACATAATGTCTCGGCATTTTACATAACGACGTGTAAATTGTTACTGGAACTCACTCTGACGTTCGTTAACCTAACGATAACATAATCCCACCTAACCGATACCAAATGGATCGATTAAGTAATTTCAGGTTGGGTTAAATTGCCTTAAACTAACTAACCTAAAAATGCACCAGTACTGGCGACGCATTTTTGAAGCGTTCGAAGTGAATCTTTAGTTCGCATAAGAAAACGAATCGTGTACGAATTTAATTTCGAATGCTCTCGATTTTACGCATTTTTGAATCATTCGAAAGCAATGTTGCCATTAAATTACAATCTTTAAACAATTTTCGTTTCACGCAGAAAAAATAAAAACCGGAAAGCAATCACTCATTGATTTTAAAAATCGGTAATTAATTTCGAGGGAATGGAACGCAAATTAAAAAGTTGATATGTCAGTACAATGTCATGTGTCAATGTCGTTCTTATCACAGATTATACATACTTTCGAGTGGTAGAAATGCAAAACGAGTGGGTCGGACCACTCGTTGCAGAATTCACAAGTATGAATATTCAAAAATTGCGATTTTACGGATTCGTATACGAATCTTGCCAATTCGAATGCGAATTGAAGTTCGAACGCTTCAAAAATGCGTCTCCTGATCTAACCCCGTTTACAATCTGCCGATGCCATTTGAAAACGGCGAATTATAATTTATGCCTGCGACCTATAAATAAAATTATACAGGGTGTAAGGGACAGCCTTCTTAATCTTTTTTTTTTTTTTTTTGCTGTCTATGGGCTTGAACAAATAAAAAACATTGTAATAGAAACCGGATAACATAAACCAGTATAAGCAGGACCAGCGCTACGCTAGACACTCTATAAACCAGAGACCCTCTCAAAGTCAAAGTGTTAACACTAACGTGCGTCTGACCGAGCAGTCAATATCGATACGATATACTATTCAAAACATGCAAATTAAGAACGTCGTGCCTTGACAATAAAGTAGGATATTGGTTGGTTACTAATCATCACTGTCAAGTTGACAATTCATCCATCAATCAATATTCAACTTTATTGTCACTGAACGAAGTTATGAATTGGACAGGGTGTCTACTCTCAAAGTCCGATATATCGAAACGATACTATTCGAAACATGCAAATGCAAAACTTCGTCCCCTGACAATACAGTCGAATATTGGTTGGACGAATTTTCGTACTGCTAGTAGTTAGCATCCAACCAATATTCTACTCTATTGTCAAGAGATGAAGTTTTGAATTTCCATATTTCGAATAGTATCGTTTCGATACATCGGACTTTGAGAGTAGACACCCTGTATCGAAGTAGTATCGTATGGATATATCGAAACCTGAGAGTAGACACCCAGGTTTATCTTGACAATCGTATCGCGACTTTAGCTCCAAAGGTGCATTCGGGTAACTACGAATGGTTTTTTGGTGAGTTGACACTGTTACCAATTTTTATTTTCTAGTAAAAAAGTGGTCGAGTTTTTGTTACCAAACTAAATGAGTTCTTTAATTATTAAAACTAAATCTCGGATAGTTTACAAAAAAATACCTAATTAGTAAATGAAAAGGTTTCTTTTAGTTTATTTCAATGCATGTGTGGTGTCTCCGTCGGGCCTCTTGTGGTTGGGGGCATATTTCAGTAATAACACACCATTACATTCACGCAGTATGGTATAATAATAGTAAACAGATTGACATATCAATGCTACAATCAATAACACTATTTTATCAAGTAGACGTGTGCACCGTAGCTCGGCCTGACAGAGACTGACTGCCTCGCCCATGGTCTCGGTAGTGGTCGATGCGTTGACAGCCATTGTCCAAGCTGGCCACTAGCATTGCCTGCTGTACACCACAGCATGAATTTAATTCCCAATTATATGCGGGTAATTCTGAACGATATGCAAAAGTAAGTTTTAACCAAACTAACTAGTTAAAACCATTTCAATAAGTACATAAAGGTTGTGGTCAAAGGGTTTTTAACGTGGAGGGCCGTAATACTGCATGGCTCGTGTGACGATTGTAGTTACACACGCTGGATAGTTTATGCATGAGAGTGGTTGGTGCAAGTGAAAGGAAACCAAAGGGAAAAACAGCTGTGTTTGTTTAGGTTTTAGGTTAAGCCACGATCACACCTAGCTGAATTCAAAGACTAATTCGGCATCCATTGCTGGGAGGCTTGGCTATTTTAATTGCAATATCCTTACTTTAACGAGCAATGTATGCCGAATTAGTCGTTGAATTCAGCTAGGTGTGATCGTAGCTTTAGCGACGAGAATATAGGGCCTATAAACAGACTTATTATCATACACGCTATGTTAGTAGAATATAACAAATAATGAGGGGTATACATTAGTTATTATCACGCGACATGACATATATTTAAGGTGCCTTTTTGAGTATGTTACTTAGTCCACAAAACTGAACAATTTTTTTGGTCCTATACAAAACAATCTAGGCAGAGCAAGGTTTAGGCATGTGAAGTTGTTCAGTTTTATGGTCGCAGTTACTTCTAGGAAGCACAATATGTAGAAAGGGTGCATTTTTAATTTATAGAAAGTTAAACAAAATAGATTATCGCAAAATTAACAGCCAAAGGCAAGATTTTTACTTGCATCGTCTCCCGGTACACATACCGCAGATGTCTATTGGATGCTACGGTTAGGCGTCTCCAGAACATTATACGGAGAAGACGCAGGTTTGAATCTCTAGCGGACGCTATGTATTGGCGTCTCAGGTACATACGGAAAAGGTTTGAATCCTACCTGTGGGTATGAATTTTTGTACAGTAAGTATGAGTGTCATACCCGTGGGTGTCGTAAGAGGCGACTAAGGGTTATAAACTGTCTTATTACCTACTAAAATCATCTTATTTAGGTACTTCGGTCACCTACAACCGCGATCCATGGTTCCAGCCGTAACGCTGACAAGCGAGGTGACTATGGTACTTCCCCTCCACATTTTTTTTTTCAGAAAAAGCTAGAAATCTGGAGGGAGCTTCCTGTTCTGTAGTGGACATTTATTGGGATGTTATGATGATGAGTATGACCCTCTGTGCGTTTTTAACTTGCACCAGCCACCCTCATCCATTATTCCCTTGGAAACAGTCCGCCTGAGAGCTGGGCCATGCATATTCACAAAAATTAACACCGCGACAATATTTACCTCGAGCCAGTGCGGTGTGCGACCTGAACTCCGACAGAACTCTGGCCAGCCATTGTTTGTAGAAATACGAATAGAAAATTGAAAACAATGGAAAAAATGTTAAGAGAATTTTGGGAGAATTTGTATTGTTTTTGAGCTTTGGCGTTGTTAGAGTAGAATGATGTTGAAATGTGGGTTGCAAGACTCTGGTGTCAGAGTTGTTGAGCCGCACAGCTTAGGAAGGCACGTTAAACCGTTGATCTCAGCTACTGTCAATGACAGTAGTTGTTAAGCCATTGACTATTTGGCGGCTTGAAAACTCTGACAGTTAGATTGGCCACCAATCTGGCAAAACCTTATCTAGGATTGAATCTGGTTTGCCCTCTGAGTTGCGGAGGTCAGATGGGAGTCGCTCTGTGTAAAAACGACTCCTTGAAAACGGAATAAGGCTATGAAAATCATGATTGAAAGTCTACTGTAGTAGATTTCTAATACCTCTGTCGCAGAGTAGTCAATGGCGCTTATTGACCAAACAAGCTTCAACTAACACATCTTTCCAAAAGATCCGGCTTCATGCCATTTTTGTTCTTTTTATATTTTTAGGGTTCAGTTGTTGTTTATGAGAACAAACTAATGATTCGCCATTCAACCACATTTTTTTTGTCGGTTTTGGTCCCTAATATGACGGTTAAACAGTCTAACTTTCATTGTGCATTAAGTTAAGATAGGGTACGAAGTGTAAAGTGTAAATCTTCTAATGATATGAAGGCAGTTCGTAATTGACAAATAGAAAAAATATTTTCTCCCACAAAAGGTTTCTTACAAATAAGGCACATGAACACCTTAAGGATTAAAATTACATAGAACTGGAAAAAAACTTAGAGAAAATGAACGAAATTATTAAACCAAATAATTGTGTCTATCTATTATCAACATTCTATAGGGTACGCAACACTATTTTCATATAAAAAAATTAAAAAATGTAATGCATAACTTTAAGAATAAATGCGTTAATGCTTAATGAATAATTTTTTTTTACTGAATTTCACTTCTCTGTAATAGGTGCCTAAGTAATGCCAAGTTTAGATGCACTTTAATATCGATCATAATCGTCTTCATCAGCAGCCTTATCCACTAGTAACAATTCCCAAGACTCGCCACCACATCCAGTCCTCTGCCTTCCGCATCCAGCCACTATCCGCCACCTTATTCACGTCAACGGTTCATCTGGCCGAAATTCACTTTACCATACACCCAACTTAAAATATGGTATAGCTGTGAAAATACGCAGGTACGTTGAAAATAATATCTAAAATTAAATACTTCTAAATTTGAACTTGGCAGGTTTTTGTGCTGTAAGTAACACTTGATTAATTGTGTAATTAGATTTATTATTTATATAATTAAATTAACCTGCCAAGTTCAAATTCAAAAGTATTTCATTTTAGATATTATTTTCAACGTACCTGCGTGAGTCAGTCAGTCATTAAGTGCCAAAATTAGCTATTTTCACGGGGTCATATTTCAGGATCTACTGAAGCTATATCTATGAAATTTGGCAAATTGCTTCAATATTAGTATATGATTATGTAAGTACAGTTTTATCTCTGTACTTGCAATAGGCACTGAGCTACAGGGGGTTCAAAAGTGGGTCGAAACGGTTCGTGTAAATAGTGCACGGCATGCGCGTGGCCTGTTGCGGGAACTTGGCCTGCGCACTGCCATGCGCTTAGATTATAATTCGCGTGGGGCGTGGCTTGATCGGTAGCGGATGCGGAGCGCGCGGGGGGCAGTTTCCCCTAATCTACGACCCGAAACATAGCATAGGCAAGGGACGTGTATTATGACCGTAGAATAGACGATTGATTCTGAAAGTTTAGAAATGAAAGAAAGAAAAAAGTTTATAAATTAAGATAGTAGAGAATTTTTTTATAATCGTAGCGTAAAAGATAAAGTGGTAACTTTGCAAACCGTGTGGAGCCAGGGCAGTCCTGGATGTCTACTTTCAATTTTCATGAAACATGCCAATTCAAAACTTTGTCTCTTGACGATAGAGTAGGTTATTGGTTGGATGGTAATCACTACCAATTTGACAATTCATTCAACCAATATTGTACTCTATTGTCGGTGAATGAAGTTATGAATTCGAATGTATTGAAATAGTATCGTATTGATATATTGAAAATTGAGAGTAGACGCCCAGTAGTTTTACTCTTATCATACGGAACCTTCAACTTACTTTTTGGTTCGCGCTTCAAGTCCCAGTAAATGTTTACTTTTGACACACTGTGCCAGCCAGTTTGTAAAGAGGGGTGGTCTAAGTTTTGTTGTATCAAGTGTATCACTGAACTACTTCCAAAGATTCGTTAGGGTTTTACAAAAAATAACATGTATAACAATTTATATATTATGTAAAAAATATTAGTATTGTACAAATGTAAGTATACTGTGCGCAGGCTAACTCTGGGCACTCTGGCTCTGACGGTTATTTTTTGCGCATGGGTGACAGGCGGAGAACCAATGAACGATTCGCTCCCCTCTCCCCACCTGCCGCGCTCAGCCAGGCCAGACCCCTTTAAGAGTAAGAATATTATCACATCATCAATTACCAAACGAGCAGGTGGGTCATCTGTGGTCATAACCGGCCATAGCACCCACTGTCTTATCAATGGCACAATTTGGCACTAATAAGACAGCAAAGCTTCACCTTGAGTTGGTATGTCTTATGTCGATAATTTCACAGGGCCTTTTAAAATGTTCAGTTTCACCGTCTATAAAAAAAATTAAAAAGTAAATTTTAGCATCCCTTAAAACAAAGAAAATTTTAAATAATTCAACTAGTTAGATACTTCATTAAAAATATTGTTTTTTACATTCATCTACTAAATAAGATGCCGGAATTCGTGGGAATCACTTAGATACTTTAACAACAATAAACCAAGAGGTGGATTATTAATATTTTTAAATGATGAAACAATAATATAAATCTTTATAACGTGAGATTGTCTCTACAGGCCCAGTTCACACTGTCATTAATAGAAACAATTGTTTCATTTCATCTCTTTCACTTATTATACAAGTAAAAGAGAAGCCAACGTTAATATTAACAGTAAACTTATACAAAAGACATCAACGCGTTATGCTCAAGAGTTGTACATGTATGCTTTTGGGGGGTCATTTCGTGTAAAGTGGATATAGGCCCCCTGGTGGCAATAATAAAATTGGAACTGCATCGAGCTTTGGATGAGTCAGAGGGTGAGGGCGGGGGAGGAGAGGAGGGCGTGAGGGGAGGGATGGTGAGCGGACGAGCGGAGCTAGTCTTTCTTGACTGTAACTACCTACATAGACGTATCCAATCCACATAAAACTTACGGCTGTATAAAGGATACAGTCAACCAGGGATTTTACGTACTTGTACAAAACTATTTTCATGGATTTTTTCTCCATATAAACTGTAAAAAGATCGAAAGATAACAACCACAGGCGAGACTCTAACGTGCAGTCAAAACCAGATCAAGCTTGACACATTGGACTTTGTACTGTCCTTATTTCAAAGTACGGGCTAGAGTTGCACTGCGAGTGTTAAATTTGCTTTTCTCTTTACTGGACCATATATATCCTACCAACTAAGCCACGGTGGCTCTCTCTGGTGTTGTAAATGAAGAAGATGGGGGTTTTCAGATTTTTCACAAAAAAATAAAATAATGTCATGAATAAATAAATTCGTATAATTAATTTTAATTCTATGAACGAATACTAGCGACAACCAACCAAAGAAAACCACTCGTATGTTTTTAGTACACACGGCCGCACGTCGATGGAAACTCAGCGGTCGCTAGCCGCAACGCTTACAAGCGTGGTGACTATGATAAATCCCCTCCAAAGCACCACGCGTTTTTGCTAGAGTTCTGGAGTGAACTCCCTGTCCTGTAGTGGACGTTTTATGGGATGTTCTGAATGAATATAAATTACCACGATCGGGGCCCAGGATCGATCAAGCACGCTACATTTAGGTAAGTATGCTACATCTATATTTTGTAGGTGGTAGGACTTATGTGCAAAGTCCGTCTGGGGAAGTACTATATGTACTACCCCTTGCCTATTTCTGCTGTAAAGTAGCAGTGTTTGCACTGCTGTGTTTCGGTTTTAAGGTTGAAGGAGCCAGTGAAATTACTGGCACATTATAATTAGTTATTAATTAGTTTTGCTGTCTTATTAGCGTCTAAGTTCATAACTAATAAGACAGTGGGTGCTATGGGCGGTGGTGACCACTTACCATCAGGTGGCCCACCTGCTCGTTTGCTCAGTTGTAACATAAAAAAAGGACGCGTTGCACTCCGGGAGTGCCGGCAGAAGTGAAAATTTGCATTTTTGAATACTATATTATGCTTTTTGTAAGGGTTAATTGCGCCATTGCTCGCGTACTTTTTTGATGTCACTGAATAAAAACCCTGTAATAACAATACGGTTGACAGTTGACGCTTTTTCGATCAGGCTACGGATCTGAAGCGAGATCTGGCGCGACATCTGACGCAAGTTAATTTTTTTTTTACCCATCTAAAAAGTGCCAAGCGTCGCTAAAGAAGTTTTAACTTCAAAAATAATTCTCAACCCCATCGTCACTTACCACAAGGTGAGATCGGGGTCAAATGCCAACCTATTTTGCATTAAAAATATACCACGAAAACTCTTGAAGCCGATCGAAGTGTCAAGCTATTTGCATTTCGATTATTGACGTTGTTGTATCCCATTTTTATTATTATTTCATTATTGGATCCCATTTTGAAAAAGCAGCAGGACAATATGAACGTAGCTTACCTCCAGTAACAGTACAGCAGTACAGTAACAGCCTCCGTGGTCTAGTGGTTAGAGGGCTCGGCTCTCGATCCGGAGGTTCTGGGTTCGATTCCCGGTGGGGACACTGTCAAACAAAAATCTCTTTGTGCGACCTCCCCAGTTTGGTTAGGACATTGCAGGAAGAATCACCTGATTGTCCGAAAAGTTAGATGATTCCGTGCTTCGGAAGGCACGTAAAGCCGTTGGTCCCGACTACTATCTACGGATGTAGTCGTTAATGAGCCATGTCAGAGGCCTTTGGCGGCTCAACAACTCTGACACCAGGGTTTGTGAGGTCGGTCATCGACCTTGCAACCCACAAGATATGATGATGATCCAGTGATCTGAAAGAAAAAAGCTCTACGTTCTACTGAAAACTTTTGGAACCTAAATTCGCTTCTGGCACTCGCCGGCTGCTGCCGCAGCACGCTCGTTTCGCTCGCTCGACTTGTGCGTTGTGGTCGCAAGAGTACCTAACACATCCTAACCGATCCCGAAAGCTGTTGTTTTGTTGCTTTACCTAACGAACCGATATGTCGGTTCGCTTGTCGGAGGTTCAGTATTTTATTCGGAAGTTTAGTTTTGTATTTCGAAGATCCATTTTTGTTAAGGGACAAGCCTGGCCTGGTGTTGGCCTTCAGAACAAGTTTGTCCATGACTGTTATTTTCCGCGCATGTGTGACAGGCGGAGAGCCAATGAACGATTCGCTCGCTCCCTGGGGGGAGCCGCGCTCACCCCCGCGACTCATTT
This sequence comes from Athrips mouffetella, assembly GCA_947532105.1. Classification (NCBI taxonomy): domain Eukaryota; kingdom Metazoa; phylum Arthropoda; class Insecta; order Lepidoptera; family Gelechiidae; genus Athrips; species Athrips mouffetella. The sequence continues at coordinate 6,599,439 of OX383960.1, read as the reverse complement.
TTTTACTTCTGCGCATTAACGGTCACGGACAAAGTTATTTTGTACGCAGTATAATTTGAACTCGCTCTTATTAGTTAGTTAAATTCGAATTGTTTTTTCGGTACTTTTTGGGTTTTAGTCAGGAGTTCATTATAACGCTGGTTAATTAGAATAATAGTCGGCCACAGATCGCTGGAGAGTAATTTATTTTTCGGATTTTTTTATCTATTCTTCGGGCGCTTACGTTTATAGAAAGCCACTTGTATATGGCCCCTGAACTTGATTCTGAACTCAGAACAATATTTAACTTGTCTGTTGCTTCCAGCTTATTGCTGTAGACCCTGGCAGTATTTACTTTACGGTTCTTAAGAGCTGAACGACTTGTATACAAAATGGTAATGGTATTGACAGAAAAAAAGATTTAGTTAATGGAACTCATTTAGTAAACAAATACTTACTCTTAATGCAAAGAGGTAATTGCATTGCGCCTCCAGAACAAGCCCTCAAAACACGCCTTAAAACGTTTTTAAAAGCTATGCTCATGTCCAGCATTTAAAATGATGATACTTATAAATTTTACTTCAAGATACTTTTTACATATGAATGGATTGAGTACCGCAAAATCCTCTTAGAAAGTCCCTCTCCGCGATATGTCATCAACAGCTGATATTCACACAAAGAGGCTGTATCGTGCGGTCCCTCAGCTTCTATAATAAAATAAATATATCGTAGCGGTAAACGTTTATAGGGGCGTGCACGAAGGATCATTACAACTTGATACTGTTCATCTAGGTACGCTTGCAAGATAAATTACGTTCGTTATACAAGAATTGGCTCTACCTTTGGCAGAGTATCACTTTTGTACAAATTAAATAATTCGACGTCATTAGTAGGCCTTAGGTCCTTGGGAATGCAATATTCCTGAGAGTATCATGGTCTGTGCTACACTGCTGTAACAGATATGGTAGGTACAAAATTTCTTCACTCTCCAACATTACTATTCTTCAAAAAAAACTTACCTGCCTGTATAAGATTTTTAGCTTTTTGGGGACCACCCTGTTAGCGCGGAGTCTTGACCGATTAACCCCAGAACATATAATAATAGTAAACAAGTTTTCTTAATTGGCTAGAGTACGAGTAGTATAGTATCTAATCGCTAGGTACTCCGTCAAATAGACCCACTACAGATAGATAGATAGATACTCTTTATTGCACACAAATTTACAATAATTGCGTAAGAATAACTTATATCTTATTGCGCGCAAAGGCGGCCTTATTGCTTAGAGCAATCTCTTCCAGGCAACCTTATACAGAGCCTAGAGCTTGTCAAAACAGGAGATACAATGACAGAAGTTAACAGCAGGTTTAATTTCAATAGCTATAATGTCGTGTGTGTGTGTGTGTGTGTGTGTGTATGTCGTTGTAAAATGTTTATTTACTTTTTATTATTTTAATTTTGACATTGGTTTTGTGTATCATTCTTACTCATAGCTTTGTGTATTCAGAGAAAATCTCATTTACTCTTCAATAAGAATAACGAACATAGAGAGAATGTGTCTGACGAGATGAAGCCTTGCGGGGGAAGGGGGGACGATGACCTCGCATCGGGTTTACGAGTGCATTTGCACAGTGACACCCCCTCGCCTCGCCTGTAGCCCCCGCTTGCGTCTACACCCCGCCATCGCCCTCCCGCGTGCGTTCACGCAGGACACAGACTAAAAAGCCTTTGGTGAAGGACAATCGACAATATTTGAACGACTAAACTGAGCAGAGCCGAAAGAGAGAAATGGCTTCCTATTATCGTAAACGCTAGAGTATAATATAAATGTATTGGTTTGACATTAGCAGTAACGTGCGTGACATTTAGTTAGCTAATGTCAATCCCATACATTTTCATTCTATTCTACTAGCGTTTACGACAATAGAAAACCATTAGTGTACGACCTCTGTATGTTGAAGTTTATCTCTTCTTACTTCGTTTTGTTAAACTATAAACAGGAGAATGTTGCACAGCTGATGGGTAGATACTTTTAACTTTTTTAAATGAAACAAATTTTGGGGGGTCAATAGGTACTTTTTATTTCAATTTGGTTTTACGTTCACACATCTTTGAAGGCTACAAAGTCCTATGTATCAAGCCTGTCGTGCTCTTGACTGTACGTAAGCAAGTTTGATTTTGCTCAAATATGTTGCTTTTGCACTTGCGTGTATTGTTTGGAGTAAAGGTGGGCTTATGCTGAACACAGAACAGTATTTCTATCTTTCAGTTTTCTTCGTAATAAAGCGAGAGGGAAAATACGTTCTGCCTTGCGCTGCGCCATCTGAGTCTTAGCTTACGTACACCCTAAAGATTGTCTAGAAAAGTAATTAATTGAATCATTTTAATCTTATGTTCTTAGCGATTTCAGATTATTATATAATTTAGTTTTTCTTTGAGGTCATAATAAACTATTCTTATATAGCAATTGGTAGATATGGAAGGGCGGGTTCTTCTGGCACAGGTTTATTTTACTTAAAAGAAGATCCCAACAATCTGTAATTATGATTAGTTTAGTGCAAACGTTGCAGCTAGCACCATGGACCACGGTTGTCGGTGACCGCAGAATGTAAGATGATATGATACACAGAAGGATGCTGCTGTCCATCCTCCGGTTTATAAACCCTTAGCCGCCTCTTACGACACCCACGTGCAGAGATGGATCACGTCAGTTACCTTTTTCTTTTAATATTTATTTTCATGTAGGGTCTATAGGTGCCTTAGTCTATGTAACAGAATCACAAAACCCGACCAATATTGATTGATACGGGCACATAGTTCTGTGGGCACGGACAAGAATCAGACTAAAAACAACGCCGCGTCGGCAAATTTGTGGACATCATCCGATTGCCGAATATAGCCGACGTTGATTCGTTATTCGACTTGTTGTTCAAAAATTTTTTGTTAAGAAGTTATTATGCTACCTATATATGGAGGTGTTGTTGTTATAAGACTTTTTATATATATTTTTTTAGTCTTGACCTCGATCGAACCCTGCGGACATAAGTAGATGAGGTCAACCATGGAATACATCCGTAGATAGTAGTCGGTACAACCGGCTCAACGTGCATTCCGAAGCACGGAATCATCTAACTTTTCGGATAATCAGGTGATTCATCCTGCAATGTCCTAACCAGACCGGGAAGGTCGCACAGTAACATGTTGCTAATAGCTTTTCTGTGAAAGCCTAGCAATTGAAAACTCTCTAACAAACAAGATTGTTGTTTCCTCTTCCTTACGACTCTCCTTATGAGGAAACTGTTTAGCTACTGTTGTGAGGTAAAGATTACGACTCAGGATTGCGTTTCCTACTTTACAACTAACATGCGTACGCGTTTATAGGTAGGTAAGTAAATTGAATACAGGGTGTAAGGGACAGTGATCTATCGCCTTCTTCTTCTTCTTCTTTCGTGTCGGCAAGAACACAGGCTAAATCTTACTTGCTCAGAAAGCGGCTACCGTGGTAGCCCTCTGGTTACCGTCAAGTAAGTCCTCACGCGAGCAGGTGGTCGGGCACGCGGGACAATTAGTGAGGTGTGCCATGGTTTGCAGGAGTTCTCCACATTCACAGCTGGCGTCTGCGCTACTTAAGAACCCCCACCGGCATAGGTTATCCTTGCTTCGGCCAACTTGGGTCCTCAGCCTATTTAGACTTCGCCAGGTTGGCCAAGGTTCCTTATAGCCAGGAGGCAGGTTTTCGTTTTGGGGGTACAGTGAATGTGGGTACTCGCTTCTATCTCCAAAAACATATCATCGGAAAAAAAAAAAAAACAAAAACAGTTTGTATGGAGAGGCCGATTTTTTTACGTCCGGTGATTGTGTCTTCGTAAAAGTTGTTCAGTTTTGTCGACTGATTATTCCCTTTCAGTTTTTGGCAACTGGTCCCTTACACCCGTACACAGGACAAAACCCCTGTATAAAAAGACATCTCATGAAAACTGACATCCAACCTAACCATGAAACTGAACAACTTTCTCCAAAGAACATAGGTCAAAACACGAAAAAATTATATAACATGCAAAAATACAACAGTCACTCAAAGTGCTATGGAAAGGGCTATGCTTGGAGTCTATCTGCGGGATCAGATCAAAAACGAGGAGATCCGTAGAAGAACTGAAGTAACCGACTTAGCTTTAAGAATCGAAAGACCAATGGCCGAAGGGGTGTTAGGGTTCTAAGAGCGCCGACCACGAACTCGAAGACGTAGCGTGGGCAGGGCCCCACAAAATGGGCTGACTATATGTATCTGGTCAGGGTCGCGGGAAGCCGCTCCAAAGTCGTGATGATCTTTAGGGGAGGCCCATGTCCAGCAGTGTACTTCTTTCAGCTGATATGATGATAATACTAAGTACTTTGCTCGTAACTTCGTGACGATGTCGGCACGATATCGGCGCTTTTCTCTTTTTATCGGTATCGGCTCAGTATTGTCACAGTACACAAACGGCCTGATGGAAAGTGACAAAGCGTTTGAAAATGTATCATGCCTAGCAGTGGCGAAGAGTCCATATAACACGATTCCTACCGGCTTCCCTTTTTAAATCTGGGTATATCAAAATACTGTGAAATTAATTGATAACCTACACCTAGTATTGCTACCTACATTGCAGGGACAAAACTATACACACAAAACCGCATTTCCTCCTACAAAATCCCATATTTATTTTGCCTGCGATAATATTAAAAGCAAATATTTTTTGTATCCACTACCTTTCAAAATTACGCCAAACGCCTGGAGATATTTAATAGCACAAATAAGCCGGGCAGCCCCCGTGTTATTTGTCATAGAACAAGGCGTATGTTTGTCCCTTTTACTCGTTTGAAAGTAATTAGGTTTTGTCTCTGTCTTCATTCCGCATAGTATGGAGCGAAGCAAGCCGGTCGCTGTCGGCTTATGGTGAAATAGGTAAATGATGATTTCGCAGGTGTGAACGAGATAACATAATTTTGCTTTTGCGTCGCGTCTTGCGTGCAATTATACGAGTAATGACAAATATTCAAAAGGTCCTTTAATTAGATGATAAATTATTAATTCATTTGGTTTACTTTTTTAGCAGGATTTTTATTTGATCCGTTTCTGTGAGTGATGTCGCGTCGCACTCGCGTCGTGCAATTTAGCGTGTGAAAGTAATGATTACATGTTTTATGTTGTTTTATTAGTTATTTTGTTTGTTATGAGTATTGTGTTGTTTGTTAAGTTTTCAGTTTTGGAATTTGTGATTGCCGGTTGTGAGTCTATAAATTTTCTAATAAGTTAGGTACCAGTCGGATAAACAATGGCCAAGCGGAGCTTCGGAAATAAAAAGCATGTTACAAAAGAAGGGACGGATTTTGAACATTTCCAGGTTTTTTGTACGACAACTACACTTGGTTGACCGGCTTAGTTTAGCCCATTGCACCGTCAAGAAATCTCAATCCTGTACAGTCAAGAGCACATGAAGCTTGACACAATGGACTTTGTACCGTTCTTATTACAATAGCCGTAAGAGCTTAAACCGTGCTGCAAGTTTGAGCTTGACCTGCTCTTGACTGTACAAATAAAAAAAAAATATATAAGTTATTATTTATGCTTAGGCTTCCCTTTTGTAAAAATCCACCCTTCGCCACTGATGCCTAGTGTAGTGTACAGCCTTTGTCTCGAGCGCACATACTCAGTCTGCAACCGACCGTACAGCGAGTAGGTTGTGCAACGTGGTGTGTGCGTTGGCGAGCCAAATAAAGAGCTTAACAAGTAACATCAGCAACGCTACACCTAGGTAGCTAGGTAGGCAATTTGAGGATCAGGAGGGCGATCGTGGTAATTTGAACAATAATACCAAAATAAAAACATTTATCTACCTAAAACGTTACGTTCAACAAAAACGTTTGGAAGTAATTGTTTTGGTAAAATATCGTTCAAACCAACTTCCACCCCACTATTTTGTTGATATCGACATGATGGCGACTCTGAGACGTTGCTCTTAGCTCAAAAGGGCTATTTTTGCAAAATTGAGATTAAAATGAAGATTTTATAATTTTTGCAAAGATTTTCAAAGGTCTTCCAAACGCGTTGATGTCTTTTGTATGAAATCTTCTAGCAAATACTTCTTTATGTCATAAAATGTATGGGATGACATGATATTTCAAATGTCTTCGCATACGTTTCATAACGTTCGCTTTAGTCAACTGCACACCGGTCAAATGGCACGATGTCTAGACCAAGGTCCCAAGGTCTAGGCCCCTGATCATAGTGATCAAAGTGATCACCAGTTGCCTTGGCCTGTAGCACCTGCCATCATGTTAGGTTCTATGACACATCTGACCGAATTTCCAAAAATGTCACACTTGACGGATTTTTGGGTCGTGGAACTTTCCGCGTCGGAATTTCCGCAGGTGCGTCACTACACTTATAAGACAGCAAAAGCGCGTTGCCACCCGAGAACTAAAGATACACGAAACACTTAAGGACGCTACCTGCCAACCCTGTGGTACAGGAGCGATAATTACTAGCCTTTTACGAAACACGAAAAGAGTTTGCTGGATACTTGCAGTACGAATTCAGCTTCTACAGCTATTATTATAATAATGGTACATTCAAGAGCACGTCAAGCCTACGACACATTGGACTTTGCATCATTCTTGTTTCAGAATCTCTATGTGCTAGAATCGCGTTAGATGTGTCAAGCTTGATGTGCTGCTGACTGTACAAAATTCAATGTGTCAAGCTCGAAGTGGTCTTGACTGTATTATTCTTAGCTGGCCGGGCACCACACAAGCAATGTTTGTTTTTCAAAGGGCATTGGTCGAACGTAGTGTTAGCTTGTGGTAGTAACTATGTGACCTATATGGGGTGTAAGAGAGAGCTTTCCAAAACTGAAAGGATTTAAACAAATTTCTGTGAGTGAAACTTTCAGGAACTCAAGTCAAGTGCGAGTCGGACTCGCGTGCCGAGGGTTTTGATATACCTGTAGTATTATTAGAAGCAATAAGGTCCATTTTTAGGATCGCAAAACTAAGTTTATTTGTAATGGTTTTTAGCAGATTTCTCAAAAACTGTGCTACTTGCAGAGATAATTATATTTATGCTGTAATATATTTACTAGATAAACTTTTATCGAATGTAATCTTAGAATGTAATATAAATTTTTCATTTAACTAACTTCGGAGATTAGGGGGGAAGGCATTTTAAGTAAGAGTCGTAAAAAATACATAATATATAATAATATGGGTACCATACAAAAGGACTACCCCACTTGACCTAGTAACAACAATTTGAAATTTCCAAAAAAAATTTATTAATTCTTTTGTTTGCCATAAAGTTAGGCAAGCATATTTTAAAAGTATACCTTTCAAGTCGATAGCGTAAGTAGCTGCTGAGATAACAGACAGACAGACTGACATCACACTATAAAGGTTCTTATTTACATGACTGCACGAAGCCAAAAAGAAAGTGTAATATAGGCAGTCTATGTATGTGAGCAAAAATCGGATGTACCAGTCTAGCTCCTAAACTATAGGACCGATCTTTTCCATTTTAGTTCAGAACCCTAAACACTAATCATCTTCTCCATATGAAATTGTAAATTTGATTGGACAGGTTATATTGAAAGACCGATTTGTTTTTTTCACTTCCTGACACCTACGAATAAATAATAAGTATTTATTCGTAGCCTGAAACTTTCTTTCACTAAAAGTCGTTCAGCTTCGTTCTTCCATTTCAGTTTTCACGAAGCTGTCCCTTTCACCCTGTATATTGCGTTCCTTGCTTGTGGTCCTGCCAAGTGCCTGCTAAACAATAAACGATACGAATAAGCAACATTATGTGGCATTGTTCCCGCGGACGTCGCTCCGGACGCGTCAATGCGTCGCGTGGGACCACAACGCCACAACCACTGTTACGTCCAGGGCCGGACTTAGTAGGCCTAGGCAGTAAAGTAATAAGTCAATGGACAGACACAGTCCGCAACTCCACTCTGCAATACTCGCTCGCTCTGCTCCGCTGCCTCGCTCCGCGTCAATGGACAGACACGGTCGGCAACTAAGGATAGCTAAGGCTTTATGAACAGGATGATGGGCAGCAGCATCTTTCTGTGTATTGTACCATCTTAAATACTGTGGTCACCAACAAAAGCGGTCGCCAGCCGCAAAGCTGATAAGCGTGGTGACTATAGTAATCCCACTTCAAAATACTCCCTGTCTTGCAGTGGACATTTTATGGGATGTTATGATGTTGTGTTATGTAGTAGCTATGTCGTAGGTAAAATGTAAAATTCGCCACTTTACAAATTACTTGCAAGCTGTTGCCGCGGCGCGCTCGGTTGGCTCGGTTGACATGTGCGTTGTGGTCGTAATAAACAAAACAATCCCAAACATACCTAAAATGCACCAGTGATCTAAACCCATTTACACGCTGCACCTTTTTCAAAGTGGCGAATCATAAAATTAGCCTTAGACGGCTAGTCTAACAGACACGCCTCTGCCGAAAATAAGACCCGGGACCAATGCCTTAAAGTGCCTTACTTCCAAAGCACGGACACGTTCCGATCACGGTCAACTTTTGTAATCATACAGAAAGTACAATAACCACTAAGCTACGAGTGATTAAAGAGGCATGTATCTTAGTGCCTTCCTAGCAAGCAATCTTGACTTGCTGAACGGAATGGCCGCGATCGATGATAGCCCTTACATGACCGTGGTTGTTTAAACATGCGTTATGATGGATGACAATACCATCCATGACGGCATACGTAAAGATTGAGTGGAAAACTTACGATAATGAAAAGAGCGTTTTACTGTGTCATACATTAGGCGGCAAGGGACCACAAGGGACCCATGCGCAGTTATTTTTTTTTTATGTCTAATCCGGTACTGTTTAGATACGTAGCGAGGAAACTAGTCAAGTTGCATACAATTATCGCCATTTGAAAGCCATTCGATTACGATCAACTACTTACCCCACAGCTTCCTAAAAGGTTACTATGAACATAATGAGCTCGAAGGGACAGTATCTGTTCAGTGGAATATGCTCGTGAAGAGATATGGCTGGTTTGTCAGAGCTGTCAAAGGAACGTTTTTTCAGACTTCGTTTTTTGGACCAACAACTACCGGAAGAAAACGAGGATGCAGTACAATAACGCGTTCCGCTTCTTCATAGGGCTCTCGGTCACTGATTAAAGAAGTCCGTTTTGAAGTTTCCTTAAGTTGCCTTAACACCAACTCACAGGGTTAATTTTTCTTTGCAGGTCTTAATTTTTCATACATGTGACAGTAGTCACATTGGGCCTATTTCAATTCCCTTACTTTAGATATTAATAACGGTGCAGTCCAAGGAACATATATACTGTGCAGTCCGTCGGGCATGTTTGCTGAGCAGAGGCAGTGCCAGACTTTTTCTCTCATATCACACAAAGCATATTTCTTGTCAAGCGAACGTCTTGCAAGTTTTAGCACTGTTTTAATGACGTGAGGGATGCTTTATACCTTTCACTTTCAAAATTTTTACGTAGCGTACAGGGAGACGCAACTAAAAAATTACAATGATGTTTTATTTGTGACAATTAGATTTTTTGTGGAATAAAACAAATATTCGCAGCCTATAACTTTTATGTTCCACCATGTCCCTGTCAACTCATCAAAATCGCCGAGATTTGGTGGTACGAATTATGTTAGATTATAAATGCCAAATTTTGTTGACTCAGTTTAATATATTGCTATATTGCTGGGTTTTTCTGGTTACACTTATATGTAGCAGGCATTACATTTCTAAAAAACTTTTCTTCTATGAGGAGAGTAATTAATTTAAATCCCCTAATTTTGCTGTCCATCTTCTACCAATTATTGATTTGAAGGTCACATATGTCGTTCTATTGCAGGTATATCTTGCCTTTTATACGTCAAACATATTGGTTCCATAACATGTCTCCCATACAAGTCAGTGCCCCTCATCTAGCAAAAGCAAAACAAATCTGAGGGTAGTGTACCAATGCAGTTCAGTATTGTTTGACGAGGCCATCGCTCTCACATCGATATGCGTACGTTTTTGTGTGGCATTCTAGTAACGAACTACATATTTAAAAGGTATACATTGCTTGGTAAGAATAACGTCCAAACGACAGATTTTAAGCTTCAAAAGTGACCAAAGCGTTATCTTACGCCCAAATTACAACCCTGTGAGTTATTTCTCAAATCCCTCCAAATAATACGCTCACAAGTAACGTTGCACAATTTATAACATAGATATGGAATTTCCGCTCTACCAAGCGATTTTTTAATACAAGACAATGTAGCTTTTATTAATTTGTTTTTATTGTTTATATTGCTATAAGGTCATTTACTATTCTTGTTATAACTTGTAGATATGGAAGAGTGGGTTCTTCTTACACAGGTATTTTTTACTTAAAAGAAGATCCCTACTATTTGTGTAATGAGTAGTTTCTGACTGAATAAAGACTTTTTAATTTAATTTTAAAGACACACATGGAGCGGTGTGACAGTATTGTAATGAATCCCTTGCACGCCCCCTATTACCGTAGTATAGCAAAGAGGTGGCCCGAGCACTGACCATACTCCGCACACCAATGGATCTGAAAGCATTGATTTTTTTCAGGAGGTCCTCCTTTATCCTTTAAAGAGATAATAAAAGACTGAATTTCGGGCAAATGGCATAGCCAGCGCTTGTTAGCTTTACAGTTGGCTGAACCGCTGCAGTTTGGCAGAAAAATTATTAATAGTTAGGGTGCTGGCTGCAATTTGGGTATATGATTCTCTCATGATTCATATTAATAGCGATGATAGATCAGCTCAATACAAATCGATTTGGTCCTTACAAGTTTTTCTGTGCGCGTCGCTGCGTTTTTGAGTTAAGCAAAAAAAATTTTAATAAGATATAAATAATGTTTTTTTTGTCTGCCTTTGTGGCTCCTGTTTAAAATACTTCTGAAAATGTAGAAAATCGAAGAGGCAGACGAAGTAGTGAATTTCTGCATTTTGAAGAGCTGTAACTTTACGACGCAGGGCTATTATGGTGGCAGACCATTTTTCTGGGGTTTTATACATTGTATTTAATCAGATAGTCATAGTCTGCCAGGTGTACGTTTCATTGCCAAATTTCAAAATAGTTAAAACTTAATTCCTCAAAAACGCAGGGGTGTGGATGTCCGCCAATATTTTTTGTATCTTCTAGAGGATGCTCCTTATCATTAGTCAAAGATGCAGACATGAGCAAAACATATAGAAATTTGTCCTTCATCACCCTTATTATAAGTATACACCATGGGCCGGAGTAACTCAAAAACTTTAGCCAGGTATTGCTGAGGACGTTATAAGTAAATTATGTTTTAGGAAGCCTAAGAAACGATGGCCGCGACGACCTAGAAGCTTTCGAAGCCGATTGGCAAACAGTGGCCCATGATCGTGATATTTGGAAAGAAAAGGGGAGGCATTTGCCCTGCAGTGGGACATTTAGGAGTATTAAAAAAAGGATGCCTTAGGCGCCTCACAACACCCACGGGGACATGGGAAAAATCATAGAACATCGGTGAAAAGCCCAAAAATGGGATGGTATCATATTACCTACTCTAACATCATAATGAATATTACGGTAATGACCATGTGGTTTAGAACTAAAGTAAGGCCATAAATAATAGACCGTAATAAGTCCTTTGTGACAGCTGTCAAACGAATGAAAAATTAATCTTGTACCAAAGAATATATAATATCCATAGAGTAACACGATTTTCGCGCGCAAAGCCCGGGGCTTGCGCGGTTTGACGCGTTGCTCTAAGATAATATCACGCTAACGCCAGTACGTTAGTATTAAGAAACGTCAAAACGGACTTCTTACTTTGGCTAAAGTAACTATGGTATCATATTGACGAAGCAATGTATTTGAAATGCTTGAGCTATTTAGTCGTTAATACGAGAATGACCGGTCGCAAAGTTACGATTGTGAACGTCTGAAAGCGCATTGTACTAAACCCAACACCTAGGTGGTAAGGTTTAACCGCACCAATAAAACTAACCGGAAGTTTTACGAACGCGAACGTTTCTACATGTAATTGCAATTGATAGAAAACACATAATTTATTTCTATTATATTTAGTTGGGTACAACGGAACTTATAAATCTGCAACGAAATTTATAAATTGCAATCCCAGATTTTGATGTAATTTGGTCCAGAATTCAAATCCGAAATAAAACAACAAAAAAAAACAAAATATAGCGCGAATGAGTAAACTCTACGGTGCCATCTTATATTATTTTAAGAGGTGGTTCTGTCTATAAATCTGAACAACTTTTTCCAAGGAACATAGGTCGAAATACGAAAAAAAGATTCGACTTCCATACAAAAGCACAATTTGTATAGGAGGTCGAAATTTTCTTTTTGTATTTTGATTTAGTTCTTTGGAAAAAGTTGTTCAGATTTATGGGCAGATAACCACCTCTTACATCCGGGGTGATTAAAAAATTAGACTGTTGTCAAAGAATATGTGTTGTTATGTGGAAGGGACGGTGTACCGAAAACTCAGCCGGTACACCGTCAGAAAAAAAGGGCATGCTTAGTCAATGAAACTGAACAACTTTCCCAAAGAATCAATTTTGGGAGATGAAAATTTTTTTTCACCTCTCCATACTAACTGTTTGAGCAATTTCTATGGAGAGGTTAGAAGATTTTTCATTTCCCAAAAACGTTTCTTTGGGAAAGTTGTTCAGTTTCGTTGACTGAGCACGCCCGATCAGTTTTCGGTACACCGCCCTTACACCCTGTTAAGAGCTTATCTCGTTAGCAAACTTCTAGAGACAGTTTCTTAAAGTGTAGCTCTAACTCTTAGTTGAAAGGCTGTTAACATTCGATCGTAAACCAGTGCCATAAAACTAGAGTTCAGGTGAGGCCCAGGTCAAAACGATCTCATTGAATAACTGCTTAGCCTCGCTGAGTTACTATCAGGAAATTACATTCAGTGGTTTTCTGATTACGTGCCACTCGTAAACCTAAATAAATGACCTTAGGCTATCTAAAATACGTATACCTAGACGGCGTACAAAATAACTCTGGCTGTGACCGTTAATGCGCAGAAGTCAAAAAATTTGTCGCGGGGGTGAGCGCGGCAGGTAGGGGGAGGCATGCGAATCGTTCATTGGCTCTCCACTTGTCACCCATGCGCAGGAAATAACCGTCATAGCCGAACTTATCCTGAACGCGCTATACCTGCCTAGCGTTTGATTCGTGAAAATTCATGATTACGGTTAAGATCGATATAAGTAATATTTTTTTGTATGTTTGTTACGCGATATCTCCGCCGGTAGTGAACCGATTTTAACGCTTCTTTTTTCCTAGTTAATAATTTTTTTGTTTTTTATTATTTATTCATCATAATTACATTAAGTGCTTAAAGATTAAAGTCTCGCCAAACTACAGTAGTTTGATGGCGAGTGGAACGCTCTAATTTACAAATCATGCACCTATTTGAATTAAAAAGATAACAATTATAATTTATAAATTAACTCTAACAAAATACATACAATAAATAATTATTGTATGTATTAATTAAATTAATTAATACATACAATAATTAAATTAAAACTGAAAAATTTTAGTTTACAAAACGTCGCGTACTTTCGTTAACTCTGTTATATTAGGTCTTTACCTATGAAATTGCCGTTTTGTATGGAAAAAACTTAATTTTCAGTAGGTAGGTACTAACACTTTTGCATTTTTATTAGTGAAAAATATCATCTGAAACAATATAGAGAGAGACGACGTTTAGACGAGCAATTTTCGAACCTTTAAATTTTAGATATCAAACTAAAAATATGAATTACCAGGCCACTCAGAAAGTATTGCGAAAAATAGTTTTTATATATGGGAGACTGGCCGGTCAGAATCTTTTTCGAAAATATGATTACTTGTAAGTAAAAATATGTGTGTTCCATTTTCAAAATTTCCCTTCACATTTTTTGCGAGCCAATTCAAAGTATCGTGTCTTACTGAAAAATGGATCTGCGCCGGGAACATTTTAGAGCTATGATTTTTTACGATTTCAAGTGTCGCCTGAAACCGGATGAATCGTTCGATAGACTTCAAATGGCATTTATGGATGAAGGCCCCTCCAAGGCAACCGTGTATCGTTGGTATAACGAATTTAGGCGCGGTCGACCAACCTTGGGGGATGAAGAAAGAAGCGGTCGCCCTTTGACGGCTATTACGGAAGAAAACGTGCTAGCAGTGAAAAATTTAATCCAAGATAATAGGCGAATTACATATCAGGAGATTCAGCACATATTAAAGATTGGATCGGGAAGCGTTCACGAGATTCTACACGGGCATCTTCGCGTGAGGAGGATAGTATCGCGCTGGGTGCCGCACTACCTCACCGACGCTCAGAAGCAGGCCCGGGTGGAATGGTGCCGTGATATGCTGAACAAATTTGAAGCAGGCTCGTCTCGGCGTGTTTACGACATCGTAACAGGTGATGAGTCCTGGATTTATCAATACGATCCAGAAACCAAGCGCCAGTCGACAGTTTGGGTGTTTCAAAATGAACCAACGCCTACCAAAGTGAAGCGATCTCGAAGCGGGGGGAAGATTTTGATCGCCAGCTTTTTTAATTTGACTGGCCACTTGGCCTCAATTCCCTTACGAGATCAAAGAAGCATCAACGCCGAATGGTATACTACCAAATGTTTACCAGAAGTTTTTTCTGTTGTGAGCAACAAGCGACCAAACACAGGGCTCCGCGGACTACTGCTCCACCACGACAATGCGCCTGCACACACCGCGCTCAAAACGAGGGACTTCCTGGACAGCACACCAGTCAAACTCCTGGGTCACCCTCCTTACAGCCCTGATCTAGCACCGTGTGACTTCTTTTTATTTCCAAAAATAAAAAATCAGCTCAAGGGGATACAATTTTCGTCGCCGGAAGATGCGCTGGCTGCGTTCGAGCAGGCTGTAAACGAGGTGTCTACGGCGGACTGGAAAAAGTGTTTTGAAAACTGGTTCAGACGCATGAATCTTTGTATAGAGGCTGGTGGAGAGTACTTTGAAAAGATTTAATAAAAATATATGTACCTGTAGAACAATTTTTTTTAGTGTCGCAAATATTTCTGAGTGTCCCACGTACTAGCGGTTCGCCCCGGCTTCGCACGGGTAGATATAGGTTCTTGTTGCATCGGGGGTTACTAAAGAAACCAGCCAAGCGCAAGTTGGACTCCCACCGAGGGTTCCGTACCACTAAGGTAAAAATACTGTCCTAGTTATGGGCAGTCATACCATCTTAGTCACGCAGAAGTGCATTAAATTCGCTCGAGCCGACACGCACTTCATCAAAACCATCATAACATCCCATAATACGTCCACTACAGGACAGGGAGCTCCCTCCAGAATTCGAGCTCTTGCTAGAAGAATGTGGAGGGGAAGTATCTTAGTCACCACGCTTGTTAGCATTAAGGCTGGCACCATGGACCGCGGTTGTTGGTGACCGCAGTATGTAAGATGGTGCGATACACGGAAAGATGTCGCTGCCCATCTTCCGGTTTGTAAACCCTTAGTCGCCTCTTACGACACCTACAGGTTGAGATGGGTTGGCACTATTCATTGCCGCTACCACACGGAACGACACGCACTTGACCAGTCAAATTTTTCGTGTCTATTCTCTGTTGTAGATAAAACCATTACAGTCACTTAGGGCGCTGTTTCTTTAATTTCAATTTTGATAACGATTACACTTATGATAACTTTTGAATGGTATGTCCGATTTGAATAATTCAAAAAGTTATTTACAGGTACTGATATAGCCTTGAATACGAAATCATTTATTTGGATAAGGATTAATAGGTACGAATAATGTGGCCTATATTGTTTGTACCGGCGTTACTATTACATATTTTAACATGAAAAAGTAGTTATTGTGACATAACTGTAATAGTTAGACATATGGTATCGCGGACTTTTTTGTAGATATTGATAGCTTCTATAATTCTGTAGTACATTACTTTGCTCTATTGTTAATCGTTTCGGCAGCGTACTCGATATAAGGATGCTATTTAGTATTTTTTTCACACCTTGGGTTACATTATCGAAGTTTTCATACGGAACCCTAACTTTTTTAAAATATTTTATAGCCTATGTTCATCCCGGATAATGCAGGTTTCTAATGGTGAAAGAATTTTTCAAATCGGTCCAGTAGTTTCGGAGCCTATTCATTACAAACATACAAACATACAAAAATAGGTACAAATCTTTCCTCTTTATAATATTAGTGTAGATTTATTTGTTAAGCAATAACAACAATACCCCGAAATCATCACTCAAATCATCATTGTTTGGTTGTAAGGTCGATGACCGACCCACAAACCCTGGTGTCAAAGTTGTTGAGCCGCCAAAGGCCTCTGACTTGGCTCAATTTGTACTCAGAACCAACTGCTTAACGTGCCATCCGAAGCACGGAATCATCTAACTTTTCAGACAAGGTAATTTTTCCTGCAATGTTCTAACCAAACTAGGAGGTCGCACGAATGGATTTTTGTTTGACAGTGTCCCCACCGGGAATCGAACCCAGAACCTCCGGACTGAGGCTGTTAAACAAATGGGCTTCTTGCTCTCAAATAAAGGGTGTAAGCATGAAGGAAAAAAAAATTACGCGCCCAGATGGAGTAGTAATCAAAACGTACTATGGGTGCCGGCTATGATACAATTTTGTAACTCACACACACATTCACACTTTTCTTCCAAATAGTCGTTCACGGCATGTGACATGGACAACATCTCTGTCATAAAATATCAGAAATAAAATAAATAACACAAAACATTAATAATTGCGCGGTGAAATTGTGCCGAAACTATGCCGCAAGCAAAACTACAAAGCTTGCTGGTATCACATTTTTCTGGTGAGTAGTAAACCGCTTGGTTTTTACAATTTTCGTGGTCAAATTTTTTGTAAAAAATTGTGTTGTTGATTTTTAGTGATGTGAAGTAGTCGATAAAAAATAATATTGAATCGAGTCGTCGTTATAATTTTATTTCATTTATTTATCGCAGTTTTCTAAAAGATTCGGCGCAAAAACGTCAATGGGTGCCAACATGCGGGAGAGACCAAAATTGGATTCCAACTAAATATAGCAGAATCTGATCAGCTCATTTTAATAACAGTAATTACGAATTAACTGAAGCCCGCAGAAAAAGACTTCATAAAGATGCCATTCCAACCGAGAACCTATGTCACAAGGTAAATGAAAAACTAGTTTTTTCCATCCTCAGAAATCCATAATCTCTACCAGCTATCCCATCTGAAAAACACCTGTATGTACGTTTATAACTCTGTGCAGTGTCTTATTAATATTATTAACTAGCCCCATACAAACTTTGGACCCCCGTTTCACCCCTTCAGGAGGTGAATTTTGAAAAATTCTTTCTTAGTCAGCCCTAAATCTCACAAGGAAGCTAAGTGCCAAATTTAGAGTTTCTAGACCCAGTGGTTTGGGCTGCGCGTTGATTCTTAGTCAGTCAGCCATTCATTTATTCATTCAGTCAATCAGTTTCTTCTTTTATATATCTAGATTTGACTATTTGTAACGATAGCAAATAGTTGCTGATCTAGTTTTTCAGTTATTCTAAGAACTGTAAGATTTTTGTGCTTCGTTTAACAGTTAGGCAGACAGACCATACTGAACGAAGTATTGGTGTTATATTAGCTTCAGCATTATCTTTTTATCCAAATAATGTATTTTTATTCTTACAGGTTGATGAACAAGTGCTTCCCCCTTAGAACTCAACGATACATGCTTCCGAAGGTAGCTCTACATTGTCAGAAACAAGATTAAAATACAAAATTGAAGAGCAAAGGAAGAAAATAAAACAATCAACTATGGCATGTGTTACTAATTTTATTACATTTTTTATTAGACTACAAAACATTGTTTTACTTTTTATTGTTAATAATTTACATTGTAATAAATATTATGTCAATATCAATGGTGATTTACGAGAAAAATAGGTGGTCAAAAGTTATTTTACACGTAATGTAAATACGTTATACAATAATTTAAATAGTTAAAAATATAAATTAAAAATATTGTTTAAAAATTTGTAATGTATTTTTATTTGTTTATGTTTAATTTGACGTGGTCCTTGCAATTTTATATTTAATTCCGATAAATGATAGATTTCATCCTCACCACCTGGACGTCTGATCTCGAACTAACGTACGTGGATAACGCTTTTACCGCTCACGTGCAAGGTGTGGAATGATCTCCCTCTCGAGGTGTTTCCTTTGCACAACAATTTAGGGTCCTTCAAAAGGCAAGTCTACAGACATCTCAAAGGCCTGCACCGTATCTGCTCCCCTTAGTTGCAAGATGTCCTAGACGACAGTGACCACCTACTATCAGGTGGGCCGTCTATCCCTGTACGTCTCTCGGTAGTTCGCTCACTCTAGGAAATAAAAGATATATTTGTAGGGAGAATCAAAAAGACAAAATGCCAAATGCCCAAAGAAGTAAGCAGTTCCCAATATTATTGCAAGTTGCAAATTGATCACCATTGTATATGAGAGGTTCGATAAATAAGTCCAGGAGCCATGTGATAAAATGTAAGTAAATAATCGATAAATATACATCACATCACTATTTTCAAATTCAGCAACCATGAAGTTTCTTGTTTTTTACATGCCAAATAAAGACAAATAAATGTCGTACTTTATTGATATTTTGTTTTTAATTGGGCATATCATAACATAAATGTCTCTATCTTTTTCTAACTTAACGTATTCAAAGATGTGTGATATAGTTAAAAGACAAACCCCTTCTCCCGCTTCCACCTACCCTCCCACCCCTCTGAGCGGCCGCATAGGTTTCGATACAAAATGGGCATGATTACTACTCCATCTGGGCGCGTAATTTTTTTTCCTTCATGGGTGTAAGGGACAGCTTTCCGAATACTGAAAGGGCCTGATCAGTCAACGTAACTGAACAACTTTCCGCGAATAAAACTTTCAGGAAATGATAAAAAAATAAAATCACAAATAGACTTTAAGGGCACTGCATGTTATCCTACGCCATCTAGTACACGAAATTTGCAACCTTTTAGCGATAGTAGTGGCCTACTAGGTCCACAAAACATTGGTCTGCCATGCCAATCCGAAACCTGGCAGGTTTTGTACAGTCAGAGCGCAAAGTGGTTAAGTGACAGATTACACGAATGAAATCTCATACGTACAATTTGACAATTAGTTGGAAGTCAGTCCCAATCTGCCTACTTACGTTGCAATCTGTTGACAATCTGCAGATTGCGACTACTCTGTACATTAACTTACTAATCTGGGATTGCGACAACTGATTGTGATTGACATTGTTGCGTTAGTAGAGCCCATAACGACCACACTAGGGGGTTGACGAGAGAAAATTTACATCTATGGAAGGTTATTTTATTTTACAACTTTGTCGGCATGACTAATATATACCTACGCATACCCAATTACAACTTTCTAGTACTAAAGGTCTCTGAGTTAAGACGCGGACAGACAGACAGACGGACATGACGATCCATGGGTTCTATGTTGACTTCGGAGCCCTAAAAACAACAATGTACTTCATCTAAGAAAATTATACAAAATAGTGCAGTACATCGAATTACGTCATCTATCTGATAATACTGTAACTGTTTGAGTTTCCTTCCCAATTTTTGTCAGCGCCCTCTTTTGAAAAGTCAAGAAACTATGTCAACTATCTATTTACTTAGTAGTTCTATTTGAAATCGTAACCATATGTTTCTTGTGGCGCTAGTGACAGTCTTTAAAATGTTGCCATAATAACTGAAATTTACCGAAATACTTAAAAAAATACTGAATAACCAACAATAATATGTTCCTATTTAAAATTATGACATAAAAATAATAATATAATAATAATAAATCTTCTTCTTCTATCGTGTCGATGGTAGATATGAGCGCCGATGGCTATAAGGTCGGCGGCGGCGCGCCGACTTTTTAGGGTCGGCGGCACGGCGGCGGCGAAATCGGCGGCGTGACCTCTAAAGCATTTTTTTGTAAGAAATGACCGGAAATCGTAAAAACCATATAGGGTTGGCACAAAAATACTTAATTCCTTACTTTCTTTTAAAATTTAGAAATATGTACCAAAAGAAATTAAAATGGTTCTCAAAAACACTGAATATTGTAATTTGAAAATTTTGAATATTTTTAACCTAATATGTGTTATGGCAAAAATAAATGGTTTAAATGGTTAAAAAATGTCCTGGTAGTGATGGAACAGGCCGGTGGAAATCTCCATACACTGCAAGACTATGAAGCGAGTATTTAATAACGAAGTCGTGGCATAACTTGAACCTAATGACTTTATGTCACAAGAGGGTAAACGAGCAGGTGGGCCAACTGATGGTGAATGGTCACCACCACCCACAGCATACACTGTCTTATGAGTGGCATAATTGACACTAATAAAACAGCAAAACGCGTTGCCCATATTGAGAACTAAGGCGGTACATCTCATGTGTCGGTAATATCAGTAGCTCGTTTACCCTACAAACTGAAACACAACGGTTTAAACACTGTTACTTTACGACAGAAGTCACACAAGCACAATCTTCCATCGTATGAAATACCTGGCCTTTGCAATTGGATATTAAACTTATTGAGTTTACGATTGAATCAAGTGGTCTTGGAAGATTGCTAGTCTGATCAGAGGGCTATCAATGACGGAGTTCCTCAAGGATCCGTTCTGTCCGCAACTCTATTCCTGATGCACATAAACTGGTGCCTGGAATCTTTGGGTATGCAGACGACAGCACAGTTACGGATAGATACATACCCAATGCAAAAGCCAGTGTGGCACAAATACCCTCTTGTCGGTCGATAGACCATGGTTGAACGTTTGTTTCTGGCCCTTCACTCAGTGTCCAACTGTGGCGGCCAAAACATAGGCGTGTTTCTTTACAGTCAAACGAAGTCCCTTCAATCTGACTCCAGAGTTCCGAAATGTATTCGTACCGATATCAGACCACTTCGAGCTCCTTGGTATGATGCACTTATCGTCCAATCTGTACTTTTGGCATTTTATTGAGTCCTTGGCCAAATCTGCAGCTAAGAAACTTGGCATATTCTCCAACGCCAGGCGGTACTTCACACTGGGACAGCTTCTACAGCCATTTCTACCCTATCAGAATTGTGCTTGTGCTTCAAACAGAAGTCCGGTATGGAGTACTGATGAGTCTGCAGAATACCAGCTGGCCAATATTACTGCAATCGACAAACGTACTAGGAAGCTCATTGGTGATGAGACTCTTGTCGAAATTGAGAAACTGTAGAGCCTTGAACACCGACACATAGTGCCTTATGTACTTATCAGTATTCTATAGAATACATCTCGTTGAGTGCGTCTGAAATGTACACTCAACAGCTTGTCAGTAGAAACACTTTTGGACCTTATGGCGCTCTAATAGAGATGAAAAAGTTTCTACCGACGTGCGGTTGACCGTACGACCGTATACCACCATTCCCCTTCCTCCTACGCTACGTGCGGTTAGACGAGGATTGGGGTTCCACCCTTATATCGTCAACATACCACCATTCAATCTGGTTCCTACTTTTCGAGGTACAACTGTACCAATTACCGACAGCCAAGAACTACTTAGCATGAAGTTATATGCAAACCTGAACTTCGGCACTAACATTGAGTCAAAAGCCCGAACTGCGGCAAAAAAGTGGGGCGTTCTCAATAAGGTTAAGCGTTACTTCTTTCCGACAACTTACAGTTTTATATAAAGTCCAAGTTTGATCCTGCATGAAGATTTCCTTTGGGATGGCTCAGCTAAATACCAACAGACGCACTTGATTCGATAGATCGCAGAGCCTAGAAGCTCATTAGTGATGAAGCTCATTAGAGGTAAAAATCAAGTTTCACAGTCTGGTCGTCGCAAAGTTGCATGTCTGTCGGTCTTTTTTCAGATATTACTTCGGAGAGTGTGGTCAAGAGCTCCACGGGCTTATTCTACCACTACCTTATACCATCGGGAGTCTGAGGGTCGGAGGGACGCACCGCAGAAAATTCCCCTATGAATATTTGTTGATATTCCGCACATTCACACAAAGCGCTTTGAAACATCTTTTATAATGCGCACGGCTAAAGAGTGGAAATTCCTACCTGCGTTGGCGTCCCCCAGTTTATATTACCCGAATCTCTTCAAGTCGCGAGTGAATAGGCTTCTTCTGGGAAAGCTCGTTCCATCGTTGACCTCATCTCTGTCTTCAGGACTAGATCGAGGTCAAGAGTAAGCCCATTGACAAAATAAAAAAGAGTGTCTTTTTCTGGTAAAGTCCATTCCATCGTTTACTTCATCTCTTGTCTTCAGGGCTAGATAGAGGTCAAAGTAATCGAATTATGCTATATTTTTTTAAGAAATGTGCGAGTTAGACATAGCCCTTTCATGTCTATGAGTTACATGTGATAAAAAAAAGTGGCATATGAAAACAAATCTGATAAAATTATTTTAACTATTAACATTACTGACTGTACGGACAACAGACTGTACTAATATTCTAATACTTTTAAGGACAAATAAACAAATGTTTAATTTTAGTCAAGTTTTCAAACACAAGTTTTTGTTAGCTTATCCTCATTTCACAAAAATTTGCACGTAGGTAATATTCAAAAATATTGCTGAAACCATTCAGTAATCGGGGCTCTCTAAGAATCATGCTACAAATTAGGTATCTAGCAGGTAGGATCAATATCTTAACTAAAGCGAGTAAGAGAAACAAGAGAAGAGAATTTGAATCAGTGCTTAAAAAGTATGGATTTAATAACTCTTTCCTCGCTCGGCGCGCCGTGGCCATCCGCGGCGGCGGCGGCGCAGGAAATTTGTTCGGCGGCGGCGGCGCGCCAGCGCGGCGCTCATATCTAGTCTATGGCAACACTCACACTTTTTTAGACCAGAGACGCTACCGCCGAACTCAATCGTTATCGAATCTCTCTTTTCTTCTTGTATAGAAAAAAAGAGAGAATCGATAACGATTGAGTTCAGCGGTAGGGCCTCAGTATTCGGCAACGCAGATAGCATTTAGTCTGGCCTTGTACAGATCTTTTATCGAGCATATTAAATAATAAATAATAATAAAGAATATGTCGTGTATACTTCCGGTTCATGAGTACGGTTCTTGTAATGACGAGCAATTATTTGAATAGCGACTGACTTCTGAGTGGTGTGACTGGGAGTGCGCGCCCCCACAGAGCACCCCTCTCCTGCTTCCATTTTTGGATCAGTCGACGTGCGGCAGCCGAGCAAGTTACTTAGGTCCTGACTTGTGCTAGACATTAGATCAAACTGTGTGTCTGATATGAGCCATCAGGAGAAATATGCAAGTCTGACTACAGTGAGATGAGACGCGATGTGTTGGCTAAGATGATGAGGGATTGTGATCGAAGAGTAAGCCTTTACAGCCATCCTTTACAGCTATCGCTCATGTCTAATCACGACAAATATAATAATAAAAATATAAATAATAAATAGGATAATAATAATAAATAACAATATTACATCATAAAGAGCATGAAATGACATTCGTGAAAAGTTAAAAAAATGTTGTTCTGAAGTTTTAGTCTAAATTTAATATTTGTAGTTATTAGTACTTTGACCTTAAAATCCAATATGTTGGTTAAAGAAACAAATTAGAACCAAAAACTAGATTATGATTTTTTTTTAACTTTCTCAAACAAATCTTGGGCTGTTTACGTGGGATGAATAAACTTTTTCGAATTTTCAACCTACGTTTCAGAAAAAGAGGTTTAATTTATTGCCCGTGGTCCTACGGAGTTGTCTTTCTGCCCGCTTAGCACGCCTCCTGCGAGAAAATATATCTCAGAATAATGTCACTTTATTTGAGGACTGATGTCATCTGATATATCATTTCAAGCGCAAAGAAGTGTCAGTGGAAGAACATGTTTAGCTAACCCACAAATTACGTATTTGATTTTTTAGACAGAGATAGCTTTATACACGAATACATATAGCCATCCTTGTCTTTCAAAATTAGTTGCACTGCATAGCCGTCAAAAAAATGTTATCAAGCTTTAAGTAAGTTGGCAACACTAGTTTTTTTATCTATGGGCCTAGATCAACTGACAACTAAGGCATGCTAAGATGGCTGCGGGCTTAGCACGCTGCCCGAGAGAAAGTATATCTCGGAGAAATGTAATTTTATTTGAGGAATGATGTCATTTAATCTATCACCTCTAAACGCGTAGAAATGTCAGTTGAAGAAAATGTTTAGCAAATCCACAAATACTTTTTTTGATATTTTAGACAGAGACAGCTTAATACACGAATACATGTAGCCGTCCTTGTCTTTCAAAATGTGTTGCATTGCTCAGCTATCAAATAAACGTGACCATGCTTAAAGTGAGTGAATTGGCAACACTAGTTCTTTAATCTATGGGTCTATATAAACTGACAACTGCACACTGACACGGGCACATCACAAGATGATCCGATGGCTGATAGGGCGTGAAGACGTTTTTCCATTTGCGTGCAGTTATATATCTCAAATCTCTCTAATATGACAGGTTTTTTATTTTTACTGCGCTAGACTATTATTTATTCTGTTTTTACTAAATCACCTAAAAAAAGTTAGGTGAAGTTTTTGACGTAATATTACTTTTTATTTCCCAACTTTATTTTGTCAACCGCCAGAGTCACCATTTTGTTCTTTTTCATCAATATAAACTAAATATCTAAAAGTATTTGCAAAAAAATTAAAAAGATTATGGCAACATTTTATCTGTCATAAGTAACGCTATCTGTCATTCTCCATTGCTTGCTGTCATTGTATTACTGTCAGTGTCAATTGTGTGAAATCGTTGAGCGGCCGTGGTAACGATTTCTATTCTAAAAACCAATACTGTTATTTTAAAATACGACGCGTTATCTACTCTTCCAGACAATGAGAATTCGGTTAAAATGCGGATAAACTACCATTAAAATCGGTCATACCTATAGTTTGTGATTATCCATATTCATTCAGTAGTGCAATGGTGAAAGATGGTCAAAAATCCGTCTGTTACCAATCTACCGTATCGTCATTATATTGACGCTGTGTGAAATGTGAAATAGTGTTGATAATATACAAGGAATCCTCAGCCCTAAGTAAGTTTTCTACTTGAATACGTCGTTATCCTCACATGTTTATTTTTTTGCGATCTTGGAAAACAATAGGTCGCAAACTGTTTTGATTCGTTATGTTGGCGTCTTACGCTTTATCATCGATCATACTGAACACATGAGCCGGTTTTTATTTCGTAATATCGTCGCTAAGTAGGAATTACATCTTATCATATAAATAGTTCCTATATTTATTACGAATAGAGTAATAAAAATAAATAAAAATAAAATAAAAAATAAAATATCTTTATTGCAGGTGATAATAAACCATTAGGTCGCAAAGTTTAGCCATAAAATGTACCTAATCTGTTAGTAAGCATTTTAATTTTGAGAGTGTAAATAACATTACCAATTTTTATCGATATATTTATAGTATGGAAATAGCTGTAGCACAAAAATTTGCCTTTGTATAGAGTACCCACTCAATACAAAGGCAAATTTTTGTGCCTTAGACGGGACACAGCTAAAGATAAAAAGAGAAAGCTATTGACTTTTTCTTTCTTTCTGTTAGCTGCATCTCTCAAGGGTGCCTAAGCCCTGTATAAATTGGCCATTATTATTAGATCTGTCTTAATTAACTTTAATCCCATTTTTTCTGCCTTATTAAACTACAAGCTATTCCTACTAGTGCGGTCAGTTAGCTGTTTCATGTAGACATGATTTATAATTTCACCAAATTTTTTCCAAGTGCTAGTTACTAGTTAGGTAGGTACATAGCTCTCAATTTTTGATAGGAACCAATTCTTGAATTTCAAAAAATTTCCATAGAAAATTCAAGAATTGGCTCCTATCAAAAATTGAGAGCTATATACCTAACTAGTACCTGAAAAAAAATTAGTGAATTTGGCGATATAAGACTATTATAAGGGACCGGACTATACCTTAGCAGCAGGCACTTTATTCTATTTATCATTTTTAGGGTTCCGATACCAAAATGGTAAAAAAAAGGAACCCTTATGGTGCCGCTCTGTCTGTCTGTCCGTCTGTCTGTCACACCTCTATATCTCAGCAACCACTTACGCTATCGAGCTGAAATTTTGAATAGTTTTAGAATATAGTTGCCCAACTTAATTGCACATGAAAATTCTTTGAAAAAAGTATGATTATTAATGTAAAGGGGGCCAAAATAGGGGGGGCCAAATTTCAAATTGTCGCTACTAGGTCGAGTGGGGTATCATATGAAAGGGCTTTACTTGTACATTTTAAAATATATTTTTGTATTTTTTTAAGTTTCTTAGTTTTCAAGTTATGATGAAAAATGTCAAAAAAAATACCATTCCCCCCCCCTTATCTCCGAAGTTTGAGTAAGGGAAAATCTGAATTAATTACAGTTGACAGAGGTTTATGTAAACTTTACAGCAAAAATAAAACGATCTTTCTAAGTTGCACAGTTTTTCAGAAATCTGCAAAAAACCTTTACAAACAAATTTAGTTTTGCGGTCCTGAAAATGGACTTTATTGCTTCCAAAAATACTATAGGTATATCGGAACCCTCGGCGCGCGAGTCCGACTCGCACTTGACCGGTTTTTTTAATGTAGTGTGTTCCATCTTTCTAAATTAATTGGTATGTTACGGAATTTAGTGAAGCATTTGAATTCCTTCTTACTCCTCAGCAATGATAGGTATTTTATACTTTCACAGCTCTCACAAAACACTCAAATAGTTTTCATGCTGTTCCCATTTCTGTAAAATTGCAGAAGAGTTTGTAGTTTTTTGTATTTATTTATAGTGTCTTTGCAGTAGGTAAATGAGTCAATTTAAAATGAACAAAGCAGAGCTAGGATGTTTTGTACCTTTTTTCCGAACATTATGTTCCATTTTGCTAACCTTGACCAGTCTGGCTAAAATATGCACTGTGTGGCAAAAAAAAGGAAAAAGCTGGTATTAGGGAGGCAACCGATGGCAGATACATTGCCCCTTATTTACCAGTAAGAAATTCAAATTATTAGTTGGATTTCCATATACAGGGTGGATTTTTGAGATGGGACAGCATGGGGGTTGGGCCTCAGCTGTTATAACTACATGAGAATGGTAGATAGATAGATAGATAAATTCTTTATTGTCACACAAAAACTAAACAATACACAGGAGACTCTTAAAACTAGGGTAGACAAAGGCAGTCTTATCATTTAGGTCTTAGGAGACTATCATAATTTTTTGTGAAATTTTCATCTCCATTCACAGATCTAAACAAATTTGTAAATCTGTAAATGGGGATCGAAACGATTGAAACTCACGGCAGGACACCATTGGAGAAGGGTTGCGAGAGATAGAACCCAGTGGAAAACGTTAGAGGAGGCCTATGCCAAGAGGCACACTGAACTACGGGATATTTTGTAGAGAAAACAATTCATTTGCATAATTATATATAATATACTATTACTTGTAGTTCAGAATAAAAAGGCTTAATAATAATAATAAATGGGGATCAAAATTTCATAAAAAAATGATGAATAGTCTTCTAAGTCCATTTTAGTGTAGCTGCATCGGTTAAGGCTCCACCACAAACACAAAAATCCACCCTGTTTAAAAAAGTCACTTTATTGTAACTAAATAAAAGCTAACAGAAAAGCTAGTTATTAAGAACTATTCATATTTTCTCTCATGATTATGATTTAGTAGATTTTATTTATCCAATCTCATTATTCTTTCTTTTAAACTAAAGGTCTGCATGTGCGCTTTAAATTATTTTTTATGCACTGTTTCGTAAAACTCAACCGAGAACTGTCATTTAACATTAAAATGTTGTTTTTTTATCACCAGGTGGCTCTTACAACAATGTCTGATGAATCCAGCGTCCGTGTGGCGGTCAGGTCAGTATAAATATTTCAAAGCTTGTTACTGTCCGTTGCACATAACTTTTCTTCAGTAAATTTTAATTAAAGGACAGTTTTATGCAAAAGACAGTCGAGTTGTTTTTGTCTATGGAAAAGTATATTTATTTATGTTTGTTCTTAACTGTGGTCTCTGCCTACCCCAACGGGAACAGGGCGTGATGTTATGTATGTATGTATGTTCTTAACTAAGCATTCCACACGTTGTCAACTCCCCTGAGTCGCCATTATTATTATTATTCATTATCTGCAATTTCGTATTTTTAACTTAGTGGTACGGAACCCTCGGTGCGTGAGTCGTACGCGCACTGGGCCGGTTTTTTTAATACTCATAGGTGTCTAAAGCCACTATCACACCTAGTTAATTCAAAGACTAATTCGGCATACATTGCTCGTTGAAGTAAGGATACGAGTATTGTAATATTTGCAATTAACATAATCAAGCCTCCCAGTAATGTATGCCGAATTAGTCTTTGAATTCAGCAAGGTGTGATCGTGGCTTAACAAAGCCCAGCAATCAAATTTAAGGTAGGTAGGTACTTAAAAGTGCACACGTGCCCGAGGACTAGATTATTTATTACTATATCAGTCCCTCTCTCGTACTATTCCTATACCTATTATTCAAACTACGGGCTACGGGCTTTGCTTGCTATAATTTGTGCATCGTACATAATACGTAGGTACATAGTGACACACCTTCAAAAATTAACCGAAATCGTTTGTGTGGAACTTGTTGGCAGAATATTCAAAGAAATTATATGTATATTTCACAAAACACAACGTTACCATGTTGTAATAAACTACTAGCGCCATCTAGTGTCCCTCGTGCAAACTATGCCAAGCACACGATGAGTAGTCGTATACAGAGTGTAAAAAAAGTATGATGATCCTTCTAAGTGGGTGATTCTACATAATAAAAAATACTTGTTATAATATTTTTTTGTTTTTATTTGGGTAATCATGAAATTTTATTTTCCTTTGAATTACATTTTTAGGGTTCCGTACCTCAAAATAAAAAAAAAACGGTACCCTAATCACTTTGTTGTCCGTCTGTCTGTCAAGAGCCTTTTTCTCACGAACGAGAAGAGGTATCAGGTTGAAATTGATAACGAATATAAAGCTCCATAAACCACACAAGATCTGAAAATTTAAATTTTTTACAACGACGCAATCAAAAGATATGGCTTTTTATGTCCTCATCTCCATACATTTATGCAAAAAAGCAAAACCTACAGGGTACTTCCCGTTGACCTAAAATTATGAAATTTGGCAAGAAGCTAGGTCTCATAGTACAAATAAAGGGAAAAGTCTAAAATAATTAAATATTTAAATTTTTCTCACAACTAATAGCAACCAATTAAAGTGAGCTCCCGTTTCAAGAACTTTTCTATAAAAGAGGGGTCAGGTTGGATGGTCGCGGAGTTTTTATAATCAAAGAGCAAAAGCTTTTAGTACCTATATCATATGGTAGATAGGTACGGAACCCTTAGGGCCTGAGTCCGACTCGCACTTGGCCAGATTTTTTTTTATCTATACTGATATGCATGCTTATTCATTTTCAAGGCCATGTCAATCTAAATCTTAGGACCTAACGTACATTGGGAACGTTCCCTTTAAAAAAAAACCTTACCACAACATTATTTAGGTCATAAGGTGTGACAATATTTGCCCAACATACCTAACAACGATTATCGCTCGTTTGTTAGTTTCATAAAAGTGACAAAACTCACAAATAAAATAATTTGACCTAAAGACCTACTGCTAAGAATACTCGTAAGGTTGTGTTTACCAAAAACTGTGACTAAATGTTAC
The DNA here is from genome assembly GCA_947532105.1 of Athrips mouffetella. Classification (NCBI taxonomy): domain Eukaryota; kingdom Metazoa; phylum Arthropoda; class Insecta; order Lepidoptera; family Gelechiidae; genus Athrips; species Athrips mouffetella. Next base: position 6,569,632 of record OX383960.1, on the reverse strand, counting down.
ATCTCACTTGGCCAATGTTATGAGTCGAGTGATTTGCATAATATTGTATGAAAAGTGGTACCATTGTATTCAAAACATAGTCGCGAAGTTGTTATGTATTTTAATAATGAAGTTGTAACAGTTAGCACTTGTCTGCGGCAGTTTGTACCTAAAATATAGGGTTTTTAGGGTTCCGTACCTCAAAAGAAAAAAACGGAACCCTTATAGGATCACTTTGTTGTCCGTCTGTCTGTCTGTCTGTCTGTCTGTCAAGACCCTTTATCTCACGAACGGGTAAACGTATCAGGTTGAAACTAATACCATATATTAGGATCCATGAACCACACAAGATCTGAAAATTTCAATTTTTTACAACGACGCAATCAAAAGATATGGCATTTTATGTTCTCATCTCCATACATTTATTCAAAAATGAAAAACCTACAGGGTACTTCCCGTTGACCTAAAATTATGAAATTTGGCAAGAAGCTAGGTCTCACAGCACAAATAATGGGAAAAGTCTGAAATCATTAAATATTTCAACTTTTCTCCCAACTAATGGTAACCAACTGTGGTGAGCTCCCGTTTCAAGAACTTTCATATAAGAGAGGGGTCAAGTTGGATGGTCGCTGAGGCGATTTTTGTTTTAGTTCTATTTTAAAAACGGGAACACTTACAAACTTGAAAATTGGTATGTTTATAGAGTATAAGCTATAAAATAACAAAAAATAATAAAATTTGGTCAAGCGCGTGTCGGACTCAAAAAATCTAGCACATTAACTTACTGAAATTTCAACTAATACAATTATGTTTATGTGGTGGTACGGAACCCTCAGTGCGCGAGTCCGACTCGCACTTGGCCGGTTTTTTTTTACAGAAATGGTTTACATAATACTTGGTAAGCGAATAGATAAACGCTAGTAGAATAGGGGTCGTAGACAATTGGCTTTTTAATAATGTATTGTGATTGACATTAGCTATCGAAGTGTTATGTCATAGCTAATGTCAATCCCATACATATTGTATTCTACTGGCATTTACGATAAAAGGAAGCCTATATATAGGTCTAAAATAATGACAACATCCAAAAAGCCAATAAACAATAGACCTGTTAAATTGGGTAACAACATATTAGAGCGAGTGAATAGTTTAAAATATCTTGGAAGCATAATAAATAATGACTCTCGATGCACACAAGACATAATACTCAGGATTGCAATAGCCAAGCAAGCCTACAACCGGAAGAAAAATCTACTTAAATCTATTGGTTTTCTAAGGGCGGGCAATGCGCTTTGCTGTCTTATTAGTGTCAAATGACAGTGAGTGCCATGGGCAGTGGTCACCACTAACCACCGGATGGCCCACCTGCACGTTTGCTCACTATTGCAACTTAAAAAGCTACTGCAAGGGCTAATGTTTGTAATATTAAAATATAATTCTACAATTTTGTTAACTCTGTATAGGGTATCCTTTTTAAAAGACGAAAATATTATTTTCTTTTTATGACGGCAATGACTTGCCGCTCAATTTACCGATAGCAACACGCACAGACCAGCCGTCGCGTCTGGCTTCGACCCCTCTTTTTAGGTTTTTCCAGACTAAGCATGGCAAATATTTGCAATATGACGCCTTTAAGCTCATTTCAACCAGAAAATTGCAAATTCCTAGTGGTACGGCTCATTATTTTGCCCGTAAGTAAGTAATGGGTCCGACTGTATGTGCATTGTTCCGCACGACAGAAATTCCGTCAAATACTTCTCTTATACAAAGTATATAAAGAAAGAGTATACCATCCCTGAAGGGTGTGATTCTGCCCATGAAACTGAACAACTTTTCCTAAGGAACATAGGTCGAAATAGGAAAATCTTTTTTTTTACCTCCGATAGAAAATGCGGTATCAGCTGATTCAGTTTCTATGGGAAGTCAAATATATTTTTTCGTTATTCGACCTATGTTTCTTAGGGAAAGTTGTTCAGTTTCATGGACAGAGTCACATCCTTCAGGGTTGGCATACCCTTTTTGTTACAGCCTGTATTTACTTGGTCGAATTTATAATACTGCACTACACTTTCATGCCTGTACTTATTATTTTATATTGAAGAAGTTAAACTTGTAGTTTTTGGCACTGGTCGGTCTAACATCTTCTGAGGATACCTCGTGCAGAAGCGAAAAACTTCTAGAGTGGTTATTGCAGTACATAGCACCCATAATTGTTGCGAAGATACACGAGTTCATAAAAAATATTAATTTATTTTCTCGACTTTCAATGGCATACTCGTACAAACAATGAGCCCGCCAAACTGCAGACCAGTTTGTTGGTGGAGACACACAAACTCTCAGTTACTTAAACATTTGCCAACTTATATTAAGTAATTATTTGCCATACCTTGTTGAAATGGACTGCCGCAAAGTAGCACCTGATTCTATGAAACTTGTAGTTTTTAGGGTTCCGAAGCCAAAGGGTCTCATTGGGACTCCTATTACATCCCGTAGAAGTCCACTGCAAAACAAAGAACTTTGCGCCGACCCCGAATAAATTAAGATTATAGGACAGTTATAAATGATGATTTCAAAACACATTCTGTTTAGTTTTATTGCCTAATTTACCAATTGCTAGATTATCTTTCAAAAGCAAAGGTGAGCCACATCGGTGGTTAAATTAATTTAGAAAAAAATAGCGCTCTAGTATACGAGTGTACTTAAATAGAAACTTGAGTAATATTAGCCAAGCTCGCTGCTAGAAGTATTGTAAAGCAAACGTATTAGTTCGAGCAGTGTGCACTGCTATTTCATAATTATCATTTTGTCGCGATGTGAGAGTCTAACACGAAACTTAAGTAATTTGAAAGTCGAAACATAAGTAAAGTCGCTATCACACGTTCCTTTGTTCAGAACCTAATTCGGCATACATTCATTTGCTTGTAAGATATTGAACTGATTAGTACCATCGCCCCAGGTGTTACAGGTGTCCTTGTTCGGCAGTGACACTTAAGGTACTATCACACATTCCTTAATTCAGATACTAATTCGGCAAACATTGCTCGTTTAAGTTAGGCTACGTATTGGAATTAATAATCTTAAAGGCTAGCAACGCATTAGTACCACCGCCCCAGGTATTGCAGGTGTCTTTGGGCGGTAGTAACACTTACTTACATCAGGTGAGCTGTCTGCTCGTTTGCCTGCTCTAACATAAAAAAAAACCGGCCAAGTGCGAGTAGGACTCGCGCACCGAGGGTTCTGTACCACCACATAATCATAATTGTATTAGTTGAAATTTCAGTAAGTTAATGTGCTAGATTTTTTGAGTCCGACACGCGCTTGACCAAATTTTATTATTTGTTGTTATTTTATAGCTTATGCACTATAAACACACCAATTTTTAAGTTTGTAAGTGTTCCCGCTTTTAAAATAAAACTCGCTTCAGCGACCATCCAACTTGACCCCTCTCTTATATGAATGTTCTTGAAACGGGAGCTCACCACAATTGGTTATATTGGTTACCATTAGTTGTGAGAAAAGTTGTAATATTTAATGATTTCAGACTTTTCCCATTATTTGTACTGTGAGACCTAGCTTCTTGCCAAATTTCATAATTTTAGGTCAAGGGGAAGTACCCTGTAGGTTTTGCATTTTTGAATAAATGTATGGAGATGAGGACATAAAATGCCATATCTTTTGATTGCGTCATTGTAAAAAATTTAAATTTTCAGATCTTGTGTGGTTCATGGATCCTAATATATGATATTAATTTTAACCTGATACCTTTACCCGTTCGTGAGATAAAGGGTCTTGACAGAAAGACAGACAGACAGACGGACAACAAAGTAATCCTATAAGGGTTCCGTTTTTTTCTTTTGAGGTACGGAACCCTAAAAAACAACAAAACCAGGCCTCCGAGATATGCCGAATTAGTCTTTGAATTTAGGAAAGTGTGATTGCGGCTTAAGTATTATCTATGTATGTAGAATGAAGTCGGTTAAAAAGTAAATGCCATTGGTGTCGATTCTGACAGACACAAACTAAAACGAAACTAAATTTGACAGGTCTAAATCTGTTGCTGTCTTTGTCATCCCCTTTGTCTGAGAAAAAGACAGACAGAAAAGACTCTGAGAAGACACTTTTAGAACTGTCAAATTTAGTTTACTTTTGGTTTGTGTCTGCTAGAATCGACACCATTGTGCATCGATCTAAGCTTACTTAAACGGTTATTATTAAACGGATTTAATTTTGCAATACAACTAATGAATAATACTTTATTGCACACTAAAATAACAGAAAACAATTACATATGAGCAAATGATTATCCATTCAAAGGAGTTGAAGGCAAGGTGTGTTTTCGTTGACGTAAGCCTTTGAAAAGGACATTACTTACAAACTAGGAATAGGTATGTGTTTCTCGCGACTTAGATCACTTTAATATTTTTTCTGCTTGAAGTAATAAAACTAGTTGCAAAGGTATTCTGATTTCTGTAAAGCCAGTACTATAGAACCCTTATAGTGCGACTTCGTCTGTCTGCCACACCTGTACATCTCAGCAACCACTCATGCTATCGACACAGATTAACTAATTCTGTCAACTTTAAATTTGGAATACTTTTAGAGTATGATTGCCAACTAAATTGCAAACGAAAGATTTAAGAAAATATCATTGTTATTGGGGGGTAAAAGGGGGCCCTAATGGAGAGAGAGAGGGGCGGGGGGGTTATTTTAAGTTGTTGTTTGTTACTAGGTCGAGTGGGGTGTCATATGAAAGAACTTTACTTGTAAATTCCAAAATAGTATTTTGTATTTATTTACGACTCTTAGTTTTCAAGTTACGATGAAAAATTTAAATAAAAATACCATTTCCCCCCCTTATCTGCGAAGTTTACGTAACGAAAAATCGGAATTAATTATAGTCGATAGAGGTTTATGCAAATATTACAAAAATAAAACGTTCTTTCTAAGTTGCACAGTTCTTTTTTGAAATCTGCAAAAAGCCTTTAAGTTTAAACAAATTTAGTTTTGCGGTCCTAAAAATGGAGACTGCTTCCAAAAATACTGTAAGTGTATCGGAACCCTCGGGGCGCGAGTCCGACTTGCATTTGACAGGTTTTTTTCACCTTCACTATCTAAGAAAAATGGCAGATGTAAAAAGAATACTTAAGAAGCCGACATAACACCAAAAGCCGACACACTCGGTTTACCTCGACCTTCACCCTCGCATCTTGAGTAACTTGGCGTCATACTATTCATAGACAAGAAGTGATATAATCACCACATAATATCTGTAATCAAACCCTAACTAAAGCTCATTCATACCGTGGAAAATCTCAAATGACCACTGTGTACACATCAATTTGTCTCAGACCGTTACTTATGTGATGATAATCATGTAACGACATTACATGGTGATTCATCAACTCTTTGTCCAACTTTTTCAAACCCTTGTACGCAATTAGCTTTTGTTGTTAGCTGACAAAGATGTTTTCGTTGGACTCGGAACCACAGGTCGAAACGCTGAATAACAAAAAAGGAATATTTTAATGACGTATAAATGTATATTTATAAATAAATAATTGAATTGAATTGAATAGTAAATCGCAATAACGATGGCTGTCTTGCGTTAAGTAAAACGCATATCATCGAAATTGAATCAAAGTCAACTTTACCAAAGCGCTTTGAAACATCTTATAATATATAACGTCTATTGATGCGGAGCGAGCTAGCGGAGCGAAATATAAACCAATAAATAGGATTGCATAAAAACTCCGCTCCGCAATCCTATTTGGTTAATATTTCCTCGTTTCTCTGCTCCGCCAGCTCGCTCCGCGTCAATAGACAGGCAGGCAGCCTCAGGAGTGGAATTCTCTGCCTGCGTCTGTGTTCCCGAGTTCTTATAACCCGACTTATCTATTTAAGTCGCGAGTAAATAGTCTGCTTCTGGGCAAGCTCGTGGATATGTGGAGAGAAAAGACTGAGTATGAATGGATGGATTGAAAGTTCGAGGAAGGCCAAGCACAATTGGATGGAGTGTTAAAGAAAATATATGAGAAATAAAGAAGTGATTAATGTGATTATTGAGATGACGGCCGATGATGGGAAGATATAGAAGCAATCGACGTGTTTTAAGAGCAGGCGAATGATAATAACAAAATCAGAAAAAAAAAGAATGTCTTCTGAGGTTTTTGTCCTTAACGGAAGTCGCACGCAAGGGCTTTTTATTCCGATATTGCGTGCCGCATATAAAACAGCATTTCTCCATAAAGTCATAAAAGTAACCAAACAAATTTTATAACGTATAAGTATATTTGTCTGTCTGTCTGTTTTTAGATTGATCTTGGCACACAGAAACGTGGAACACATATTTAAAAAAAATTTAGAAGTGTTTTACGTTAGCTTGATTTTCTGATGCATTAAGAATTTTGCTTTAAACTGCGAGCCTTTTCATGGTTTTAACCTAAGTGCTTACTGTACAGTCAAGACCAGCTTAAGCTACAAATCAGTGCGACTCTAGCACGTTGAGTGTTTGAAATAAGAACGGTTCACAGACCAATATGTGTCAGCTTGACGTGTTCTTTATCTGTAGGCTGTAGAAACAAACAAGACAAGAAGAACGGCGTGACTTATCAAACAACGATACATACTGTGTTCGCTTGCAACGTTTTTGTATTGCCCCTTTAGTAAAGTTTTGGCCAGATTTAGCCACTTTTACGATATTTTTGGCTAAAATTAAATTTTGGTACCTGAATTTTCTTGCTACCATTTTTAGCATTTTTTTCTTTTTACAATTTCTGTTTCTTTTTCTATGTTTTTCTTTATTCTTGAGTGCTTAAAGTGTTATTCTTTCATTCATTAGAATCCAAGTAGCGATTCAAAAAGTTCTTGCAAGTTTTTAAATGCAACTCTTCGCATAGAAAGACAAATTAAAAATAAACCTGAAATAAATTTTTGGTCTCAAAACTGTTTAATTTAGAAAAATGTAATTTAAACCTCAATTTCATTTTTTGTTTTGTTTAGTAACTTTTGTCAACTTGAGCCTTTTGCCTGAGTTGATTTCTTAAAATCTGACAACCTTTTTACTTCGCGGTTTAACTACTTCCTCTTTGAGCAGGGTGCCAACACTGTTCCTCAGATATGAGGGACGGTGGCGCTTAATGATTCCCTGCCTGAAAATACATTGGATGCATGGCCTAGCTTACTGCAGAAACCTATTGTTGGAATATTGTTTAGTGCAAACTTGTTGCCAATTTGTCTCAGATTGCAAGTATGTACACGCGCGGCCGCAGATAATGGATAACGCAAGTAATATAATCAGAACTAGTGCTACGCACAAACCTTAGCTTATTACTACTGACTTGTATTACTACTGACATGCGGCCGAATGTGCTTTATTTCGATGAAAAAAATCTCATCAAAATCAACGCAAGCGAAACCGCGAGCGGAATATGACTATCGTAAAAAGTTTAAAAGTAGGCGCGGTTGAAAGGTACCGACAGCATGTGAGGTGTGTGATTTACGATCAGCTGTAAAATGCGGTTATTAAGGAAGCTGTCGGTATAATCAACTGAACGTGAAGAAATGTAAGGTGCTTATTAATAAGAAAATCGTAAAGCACGTCGGAAATATTTTTGAAGCTCCTATTGCGGACACTGTTTTGATGACAAAATCAGGGTCCGCAACAGATTTAAATGAGCTTAAGGCTTTCTGCTTTTTACTTAGTTTTTCTTTTGGACATTTATATGATAGAGCATGGTCTATCCTATATATGTCATTGATGTATATATAAACAGTATATACCTACCTACGCCGCGAAATCAAAAACACAATCAAAAATTACATGTAATTGACTTTTGTAGCACTGCCTGACTGACTTTTGTTGTAGATGATGTGATGTGGTAAGAAATCACCGCAGATCTCACGCTTTGACTGTTGATATTAACAATTATTTATTTCCATTTTATTCACACGAATGGTTTTAAACAAATTATCTGCCTCATACTTAGGGCGCGTGCACACTAGCTATTTTCGGCGCGGCGATTTCGCGGTGTTCATACTATTTAGCATCGCGTGCTGTGGTGCGGCGGCGAAAACGAAAATCACTGATGTGCCCGCGCCATTAATGTTCGTATTTTTCATTGCCTTACGGTGAGCTTCCAACATTATTAGGTTATTTGGCTCTGATGGTACTTTTTGTCGTCGTGGTTCTTTGATGATTATTAACTTTGTGATTGCTGTTTATACTGAGAAATAGGTTGATTATCATCTGCAAGAAATACCTTATTCTGTTAGACGTGAATACTTTTTATCATCATTCGTTTTCGTTTGTTTTGGTGCTGACCTAGAATAGTACCAACCCATCTCTACCCGTGGTTGTCGTAAGAGGCGACTAAGGGTTAATAATGAACCAGACGATGGGCAGCAGCATCCTTCTGTGTATCGTATCATTCTGCGGTCACCAACAACCGCAGTCCATGGTACTTGCCTAATGTAAAGCCAACTGCTACAAGCCTATTAGTGAAAAACGATAAATTGAGTCTTGTGGAATCAGCTGTGTTCCTAGGTATTACCTTAGACAACAAATTACAATGGGGACCGCATATTAATAAATTGTCGAACAGACTTAGTTCTGCAGCATACGCAGTGAAAAGAATAAGAGCTCTGACGGATGTAGACACCGCGAGGTTAGTCTACTTCAGTTATTTCCATAGTCTCATGTCATATGGCCTTTTGTTATGGGGTCATGCTGCGGATGCAAACAGCATTTTTTTACTACAAAAGCGAGCTGTTCGTGCAATTTATAAAATGAAGCCTAGAGAATCTCTTCGAAATAAATTTAAAGAAATCAACATTTTGACTTTTGTGTCGCAATACATTTATGAGAATTTAATATATGCTAAACGGAATATACATATTTTTGATAAAAATTGTGACAGGCACAGTGTCAACATAAGAAACAAGAATCAACTTGCTTCTCATGTCAGCCGTATTCACAAAATTAGTAAAACATACAAAGGTCAATGTATACGCTTCTATAATAAGGTACCCACTGATATTGAAAGTTTACCGTTAGATAAATTCAAAACTGTAATCAAGCAGAAATTATGTAAGAAGGGTTATTATAAAATATCAGATTATCTAGAAGAGAAAAATCCATGGGATTAGACTACGGTTCTAACAGGCTAATTCAAAATTAAAACTGACCTATGTATGTTGTATATCAACCTTGTACATTCAAACATATTTAAAAGAGCGCGTGGGTTTTTATTGTCGCTTCTTTTTTTTCCCACAATGGCGCCACATTGTTTGTGAAGCGATGTAGTTTAGCTGACGTCATTAAGAGATTTTAATATCCAACAATGAAAAACGATTTTGATTTTTTTTTTATTTAGCCGAAACGCTAACAAGCGTGGTGACTATGGTATTTCCCCTCCACATTGTTTCAGCAAAAGCTGAAATTTTGAGGGAGTTCCCTGTCCTGTAGTGGACGTTTCATGGAATGTCATGATGATGATGATATTTTTGTCGTGGCTTATCTTGAAACACTATTATTGGGAGCTTCACGCTTTCCCTTTTTTTTCATTTTTCATTTCATACGTTTCGAAGTTTATTTACCAGTCAAAGATTTTAAGTCATAAAGTAGTTTATTATACAACGTGTAAATGAAAGCTGTTATAATAGGTACTGAAGGGTGTGAATCTGCCCTCGGTCGAAATTCGAAAAACCAAATTTGTCCTCCCTTACAAAATGCGCTATCAGCTGATGCAGTTTCTATGGGAGGTCAAAAATTGATTTTGTTCTATGACCTATGTTCCTTGGGGAAAGTTGTTCAGTTTCATGGGCAGATTCACACCCTTTAATAATATTATCATTATCACACCTTTCCGTTACACTCTAAAAGAGGTACACATGTAGATAACTTTCATCTTCCATCCATACTAATATTTTAAAAGAGGTACACATGTAGATAACTTTCATCTTCTATCCATACTAATATTTTAAAAGAGGTACACATGTAGATAACTTTCATCTTCTATCCATACTAATATTTTAAAAAGTGTTAGAATAAACAGTTTGAGGAGGTCACTAAGTTGTTCTTCTTCTTCTTCTTTTCGTGTCGACGCAAATCCAATAAAATTGAATGAATTTTGCCCAGTACTTAGCAACGAGAACGGCATTTTGTGTAGCTTGTATCAGTTCTTCCTGCGTTAGTTAACTAAGTTGTTTATGAAACAGCTTTTTTTTTGGGCTTACTCTTGACCTCGATCTAGCCTTGAGGACAGAGATGAGGTCGACGATGGAACGAGCTTGCCCAGAAGAAGCCTATTCACTCGCGACTTAAATAGATTCAGGTTATAAGAGCTCGGGAACACAGACGCAGGCAGAGAATTCCACTCCTTAGCTGTGCGCATTATAAAGGATGTTTCAAAGCGCTTTGTGCGGATGTGTGGAATATCAACCAAATGTGGGTGATATCCTGCGGTGCATCTGGATTCCCGATGGTAGAAGGGGGATGGCGGATTAAGCTCATGGATCTCTTGGGCACACTCTCCGAAGTACAATCTGTAAAAGACCGACAGACATGCAACTTTGCGCCGGCGGGCTAGGCTGTGAAAATTGTTTTTCACTAGCATGTCATCACCAACGAGCTTTTCCTATTGTGACCCATGTCGAATAAACTTTTTTTGCGACCAGTAGTTGAAGTTGTATTACAAAAGATTCTGAGTTTATAACATCCCATGAAACGTCCACTGCAGGACAGGGAGTCCCTTTTTTACTCCGTGGGGAGTTCCCTCCAGAATTCCAGCTTTTGCTAGAACAGTGTGGAAGGAACGCTTCGTACCTAGCGTTGCGTTGCGGCTGGCACCTTGGATCGCGGTTGTTTGTGACCGCAGCATGTAAGAAGGTACAATATACAAAAGGACGCTGCTTCCCATCCTCTGGTACATAATCCCAAAGTCGCCTCTTACGACACTCACGGGTAGAGATGGGTTGGTTGGTACTATTCTTTGCCGGCACCACACGGGCTAAGATTCTTAGCACTCTTGACCGAACTGGCAGCTGAACCGATTTTGCAAAGACATAAGCAACTTTAAATAAGCTTTTTTAAGATTCCTCTTGCAAGCAACAGGTACTTCTAGATTTGAGTAAAAAACTTTTTAGTTAAGTATTTACCGAAGTTAGCAAATCTGGTCAACAGGTGTGTCAAATGACCGCCAAATCAATTGCTGTGACAAGCACTGACCTCTGGCCTTGTCTCACTTTACAATCGTGTTTTTTTTTCCTTTTAGACGTTAGTTCCCATGTCACAATGTTGATTTATTAGGGACAAGATTGAGTTATGTTTTAATATGATATTTACAATCTATTTCTTACTGTTCTACAAATTTACGTAAACTTGCCAGTTGAACATAAACCAAAGCCATTCGAATCATTAATTGAAATAATGTACGCTTCTAATATTGCTATCACCAATCACGTCACGTATTTTTACTAGTGTTCCACTGCTGGGCCAATATTTATCGCTTTTTCTTTTGTTTGTCCTTACTCCCTTTATAGAGCCTACTTTTGCCAAACTTTACAAAAGAATTCGTCGCGGAATTGGTCGGCCTCGATGCTTCCTGTTACGGCTTGTTCACACGTAGACAAATCGTGTTTTTTCACGATTTTTTATATTTTTTGACGGGAGCAATGCTTTTTAAATACACGTGTTCATACGCATCACTAATCGTGGAAAATGACGAATACGTCAAAAAACACGAATGCGTGTGAGCACGGGTATTTAAGAAGCATTGCTCCCGTCTCAAAAAAATGACGAATCGTGAAAAAAAAACGATTCGTAAAAAACACGATTCATCTTCGTGTCAACAAGCTCTAAAGCAAAAATACATAAGCGTGCAGCCGACATGCTTTACTTTCCATGGGTATGGTGCTGCCATTTTCCGATAAAACTGAATCTTGTATTGCTTATAAAAACTGGACAATTTAGATAAAAGCCAATACAAGTCTAGACTTGCCTATTTATTCAGACCAGCCTGTTTGCATTACGATATTGTGTTACAAGGCTAATTTGATCTAAAGTGCAGTTTGTTAGTGTAATAGCTTTTACATTGGTCTATCTTTCATTATATGTGCGAGATGTGATATGGTCCGTTTTGATGATTTCATTCTCCCACGAAATGTCCATTCAGGGCAGGGAGCTCCCCCCTCCAGAACTCCAGCAGAAACGCATGGTACTTTGGAGGGGATTTACCATAGTTACCACGTTTGTAATGGCGGCTGGCGACCGCTGTTGTGATGTGACCGCAGTATGTAAGATGATACGATACGCAGAAAGATGGTGCTGCCCATCCTTCAGTTTATAACCCTTAGTAGCCTCTTACGACACCCACGGGTATGTGTGGGTTGGTACTATTCTTTCACCCCACGGTATCTTACATCTTACTTACTGCGGTTACCTACCAGCCAGCCGTAACGCTAACAAGCGAGGTGACTATGGTACTCACCCTCTACATTTTATCCAGCAAAAGCTAGAGTTCTGGAGGGAGCTCCCTGTCCTGTAGTGGACGTTTCATGGGATGTTATGATGATGATGAACGTTAAATACAAACTTGATTAGTTATTCGTATTGGTCTCAGTCCGATTTCTCGTTGTAATTGTTCGGAGAACGATAATTTTCCTGTAACCGCAATGCGCAATGGAGCTTCAAGTGAAGTCTAGTATCATTAAGTATATTGTACGTGTTCTGTTGATAGTACAGTAAACGACAGGTCAAACTTGACACTCGCAGTGCGACTGTAGCCCGTACGTCTATTGAAATAAGATCGGTACAAAGTACAATGTGTCAAGCTTGATGTGCTCTTGACTGTACCTTACGACATATTGCCAAGAACCAATCAGTTGAGGCAATAGCTGTGTACAATACCCTATTAGCTAAAGTTGGTAGGAAGTTTGAAGAAACTCTACAAGCTAACTATACAAGGTGTAATATAAAGGGTATATCAACCCTGAACGATGTGATTGTGCCCATGACACTGAACAGCATTAAAAATAATTTCACCTCCAATTCAAAATGCGCAATCAGCTGGTGCAGTTTCTATGGGAAGTTAAACTTTTTGAAGTGAAAACTTCTTTAGCGGCGCTTGGCACTTTTTAGATGGGTAAAAAATGATAAACTCGCGTCAGATGTCGCGTCAGATCCGTAACCTGATCGAAAAAGCGTCAGCTGTCAAACGTATTGTTATTACAATACGGGTTTTTATTCAGTGACATCAAAAAAGTACGCGAGCAATGGCGCGATTGACCCTTACAAAAAGCATAATTTTCAAAATTGCAAGTTTCACTTCTCCGGAGTGCAATTTCTTATTTCGAACTATGTTCTTTAGGAAAATTTGTTCAGTTTCACGGTCTGAGTAACATGCTAGAATAGTGCTTGCTAATTTCTTTACACCTTGTATGCTTAGTAAAAACCTGCCAGGTTTGTGTCAACGATAACTATTAATTAAATGATACGCCTTCCACCGTGGGAGTCATGCGCAGAGTACTTTAAAGAGTTAGGTATATTAACAGTACCCAGTCTGTACATACTAGTCTTATTAACAGGATTATTCAAAAGGCGAAAGAATTTTGAGACTGATGAAGATCAAATTCAAAGAGAGGCTACTAGAAGACGGGACCTTACTCACATAATATATCCTAGTTTGAATATCGTTAAGCACTACCCCCAGTATCAATCAGTAAATTTATTCAATAAACTGCCTGTAGAGTTAAAGATTTTGACAGACATTAAAGATTTTAAGAAAAAACTGAAGGCTTTATTATTAGAAAATGCTGTTATAAGGTAGAGGATTTTTAATTTTTATATGTAGAAATTTTTTACATTATTATCTATCATTTTGACAATAGATTTATAGAATTTTTGACATTAGATTAAGAGAATTTTGGACATCAGATTTACAGGAATTTTTACATCAGATTTAGAGAATTTTTGACATTATTAATTTTAGTTCGTTTTGACATAAGTAGTAATTTGAAGTAAATTTTTGATATTGTTGTTTATTATTATTTTTATATTAAATGGGATGATATTGTGAAGTCTTAACTTCATCCTGTTTGGTTGTAGGTGCACTTTTATCTTATATTGTTTAAGTGGTTTTATTATTTTAATTTGTGTATTTTTATATTGTAATATTCAAACACAATCATGAATTGTTCTATGAATAAATGATATGATGATGAATACAGTCAAAAGCACTTCAAGCTTGGAACATTGGATTTCTGCATTGGATTTTGGATTTCCCTACGTGCTAGAATCGCACTGCGAGTGTTAATCTTTATGTGTTCTTGATTGCACTTATTGTGGAATCCAAAACACGCAGAAAATCATTGGATTTTTGTTTCCGCGTCTCTCTACAATTTTCTCTAATATCAGTTTGGTTGTCTCATAGAAATATAAGGGTAATAGAAGAAAGATTAATGAAAATATGTGTCACAAGGTATTCTGACATTTATTCAGTCATTGTAAATACGGCATAGGCGTCGTTCTGTAAATTTTGTATTAGGATATCAAATCAGGTCCTTCTACCAATAGTAGATGTCATCCCATAGTAAAATTTAGTTTAGTTTAAGCAGGAATTTAGTTTTCCTTTTATCCGAGCGGAGCAAGGAGACCGAATTCTTTATGTTTTCTATCCCAAACACTTATTTTCTCTTGAGTGTTGTAATGTAATGTGACAGACCTATCCGATAATTAATAAAGGTCACTTTACAACAGCGGAAAGGCAAGGCAGGATGTCAAAGAAACCGGTTCAATATATCAAGTTTACTTTGGTAATTGGTGATAAAATTTCTGGCCAGCTGATCTGATAAACAAATATCAAGGTTCATTTTCTCTCTCGTCACCCTAATAATAATTTCGTATCCAAATCATAGTGGAAGGGTGGTGGCATGGCTTTTGTGCAAAGTCCGATAGGGAAAGTACCACCCCACTTGCCTAGATCTGCCGTTTCGGTTTGAAAGGGCAACGCACTTTACTGTCTTGTTAGTGTCAAAGAATGCTATGGGCGGTGGTACCCAAGAGAAAGTATTGATGAAAAATTGTTTTTTTTTGCGATACTGCTTTCAATTAAAGCGGGATGGCTAATTGTAAACTTATATCCTTGTAAGAAGATAACCTTGCCTTAATGAAATCGGACCATCTTGCGGGTGACCGTCCCTTGGTGCGTTTTCCTTCTAATTGAGTTCTAAGAGCTTCTCTAGACTGTGCTTGGGATCTGGCCTTGACTGTACCAAATTCCGCAAACCCTGAGGCAGTACTTACGGAAAACCTTCAAAATACTATTAAATAGTTCTAACAGATGTCATGGCTCGCCGTATAAGGAAAGCAGAGTAATATTTTTTCCCATGTCCATTAAATATTTGTAGCATATTCGTGGGCGGGATATGACTGTAAGTAGGCAAGGCAAAGTATACAGGGTGTGAAATAAGTACGATGATCCTTTTAAGGGTTTCGTTTCCATCATTATTTAATAGGTTGTAGAATAAAAATATATATATTTTTTTCTGTTCTTTGAATTTCATTACAATAATTCATTTAAAGTGTTTGTTTGTTTCCACCAGAGCTAGGTAGCTAACCTTTGCGCTGGTGAAATTTCAACCAATCGTATTGCTTTATTTTTAGGGTTCCGTACCTCAAAAGAAAAAAAACGGAACCCTTATAGGATCACTTTGTTGTCCGTCTGTCTGTCTGTCTGTCTGTCAAGACCCTTTATCTCACGAACGGGTAAAGGTATCAGGTTGAAATTAATACCATATATTAGGATCCATGAACCACACAAGATCTGAAAATTTCAATTTTTTACAACGACGCAATCATAAGATACGGCATTTTATGTCCTTATCTCCATACATTTATTCAAAAATGAAAAACCTACAGGGTACTTCCCGTTGACCTAAAATTATGAAATTTGGCAAGAAGCTAGGTCTCACAGTACAAATAATGGAAAAAGTCTGAAATCATTAAATATTACAACTTTTCTCACAACTAAGAGTAACCAATTGTGGTGAGCTCCCGTTTCAAGAACATTCATATAAGAGAGGGGTCAAGTTGGATGGTTGCTGAGGCGATTTTTGTTTTAGTTCTATTTAAAAACGGGAACACTTACAAACTTGAAAATTGGTATGTTTATAGGGCATAGGCTATTAAATAACAACAAATAATAACATTTGGTCAAGCGCGTGTCGGACTCAAAAAATCTAGCACATTAACTTACTGAAATTTCAACTAATACAATTTTTTTATGTGGTGGTACGGAACCCTCAGTGCGCGAGTCCGACTCGCACTTGGCCGGTTTTTTTCTAGCTTGGAGCTGCGCTGAGCTGCGGTAGGGAAATGGAGCAATCCTATTGGTCCCAGCTCATCTCATACTATCTAGCACAGCTCTGGTGGGTGATTGGATATTATCACAAAATAAAATTTATGTCTTCTGTGTCATCAGCTGATCATAGAGGTCATTGAACCCTCCGCATTTCACTTCTTCTTGAGACATATATCATAATTTTAAATAACCTATTATCGATAGAATATGTAAGGTTACACCCTGTATAGGTAGTTGGATTAGTTTATTTATTTATTTATGGTTTTATAGGAGCTTCGGTCGATGAAGAAACAACCTACATTGGGGTTGTTGAAATATTTAGTCGTGCTAGTTTTTGGTGAAGACACAGTTTTATCAATTTTGTGAGCTTATAATAGACAGTTGTCACGTAAATTGAGAGTACTTTACATACACATAGGGTTACCAGATGTAATAACTAAAAAATCCTGACAATGAGCCTAATTTATACTAAAAAGCGCTGTTTACCCGTAGTCCCGCTGGGTCGACCCATTACCGGGTCCACGGGTAATTTTAATTACCCGTGGTTCCACAGAACTAGGGATTACAACTTGATGAATATTACGACTTCTGATTATATCGATATAACGAACCTACTTTGGATTATCATCATCATCATATCAGCCGAAAGACGTCCACTGCTGGACATAGGCCTCCCCTAAAGAACTCCATGACGACCGGTCCTGCGCTGCTCGCATCCAGCGGCTTCCCGCGACCTTGACCAGATCGTCGGTCCACCTTGTGGGGGGCCTGCCAACGCTTCGTCTTCCGGTACGTGGTCGCCACTCTAGAACCCTCACGCCCCATCGGCCATCGGTTCTTCTTGCGATGTGCCCTGCCCACTGCCACTTCAGTTTAGCGATTCTCAGGGCTATGTCAGTTACTTTAGATCTTCTGCGGACTTTGGATTGTACAAATCAATAATAACAGAAAACGTCCGACATTATAGTAACGGTGCGACATGCGTAGTAATCACGATAACACTTTGCAAAGTTGTGGACAAACTACTTGAACAATAACCTTGGCTGCGCAGAGATCATTTTACATACAAATTGAAGACGTGCGCAAAGCTTCCCCCACCACGCGATTATTGTTCGTTCAAGTTGTTTGCCCCGCACTATACCTAGGTATGAGAAAAATTTCTTGGTTTTGACCTTAAATACGCTAAAATCAAAAATGTCTTAGGAAGAGGGAGCGGAGGAAGATGGAGAGAGGAGACTTAATTTTTTGGTTTTGTTTTAGTATAATGTCAATAAACCAAAAAAATCCTGACATTTTCTAACCTCCGGCCGGAACATGCATGTCAGGAAAAATCCTCACGTCTGGTAACCCTATATACACACGACAGCAAGTGAGTGGCAACAAAGTGGTTCCTTTTTATTCTTTATCATGATAATGTTTTTAGTTATTGAATATCACATAATTCTTCTTAGTTATCTGTATTAATATTGTATCAGTATATATTTGCATCATTGTAAGTGTCTCATGTGTAAGTTGTGGTTACCTATAATTGGATGTACATATATATAAGATCCTTTTTTTTAGTGTATAAAACTTTTGTTTGATATGTATTATCTGTTGGTGATCCTAATAAAGAAAATAAAAAATAAATACCAGAAGAACCGGGTCCACAATCTTCAGAATAAGATTTTCCGTTAAGTTGAAATTGTAATTAATATCTCAGCCTGAAGGATGCCCACGAAACTGAAAAGTTTAGTTCGATAAAGCTGTGACAGTAGGTATAAGTATCTAAAGTCATATTGAAATTCTTTAACATTCTATAAAAAATAAAGTACTAATAGATTGGTTAGTACAGTAGCGGTGTCTGCCCCATATACCATTTAGGGCGTAAAGGACTTGAACTAATGCTAACGGGGGTACAGGTTCGATTCCAAAGTAGGCTAAACTAGTGCGCCGTATCCGTGTTTTTGTAAGTATTGCTTTTAAGGAGTAGTTTGTTGCCTGTTCTTGTTTAAAGATTGATAAATGCTTGCTTCAAAATATCGCATAAAAAGCCCACAACTGGACAGGAAGCTCCCCCCCCCTAGAATTTCACAGCAAAGATGCGTGTACGCACGGCAGCAAGCACGTAGAAACAAAACCAGTATAAGCTGAACCAGCACTACGCTACCGCAGTCACCAGTGCCACCACGCTTGTTAGCGGGTGACTGCAGCATAGTGGTGTGATTTTCAGAAGGACTCTACTACCAGTCCTCCGATTTTAATGCTGAATTCATAGCAAGAGCTAGAATAAGTAGGTACAAAAAGTAGGTTAACATCATCCTAAAATAACTATAGGTATATTCTGAATGAACCCTCGGTGCACGAGATCAATTCGCACTTTATTCAGTTTCCTTTTTTTCTGAAAGCCCAAAATTAATATTTAAAAATTAAGTTATTTAAAATTTCGGTAAGAACACAAGTAGTGGTCTTTTAAGGAAGTAGCGTACAACATTCCTTTACAAATTAGGTGCCGAAAAGAGCATTTGTACTCGCCACGCAGGCGCTATGTCCGCTCTTTGTTCGTGGCGCTGCGCTGCGCAAGTTTGTAGGGTTGCCGCGGGTCAGTTGCAACTCCCTCTGGTTTCAAATCCCCCCTGTTTAACTGCACCCGATAAAACAAATAGCGATCGATTTTTCGCCGCATACGCACAGAAGTCGCAAAGTGTCATTATGTTATAATTTATTCAGGCACATAATAACTCATTTTATCATAACATGATGATGCTCGCATCAGCGCCGAATCACGGCTCACAAAGACCCTATATCGTGTTAAGAACCTTGAAACTGTTATCATAATAGTGACAGTGACCACTAAACTTTATTAAAAAACTTATTAGTGTCGCCAGTGGAGCCAAATATCCCTGATGGATAACCTGCCTCGTTCTGGAAGCAAAATAAATACAGTCAACAGAAGATGCTATTTATTTTATTGCTAATTGTTTATACTGTGACAGAAAATGAAATGCAACGGTTGGTGGGCAGTTGAATTTTAGAAAAATTATCACCTGTACCTTCAAATATACTATGCGTTTCAAATGAGAACCACAGTGGATTATAGCTAACTTCAGAGTGGTTCCTGGTGGTTGTTCAAAACTAAATCGAAGGCGAAATACCTCAAGGCGGAGACATGGATAACATTCAATCAATGAATCCGTTTTTGAATGTTAAGAGAAGAAGGTTAATAAACGCCCAAGAAGTATTCTGTAAAGAATCTACATTGAATAAATGAAATTTGAGTTTGAGCAATACGATAATGAGAATGTAGATTGTAGAATAACTGTGTTTTAAATTGGAAAATAAACCCGACGCAAGAAAAATCACCTTGCATATAAAAATTTCGTCTTAATAAAAAAAAAAACAAGACCTAAGTCAAAAAATCTGGACGATTTCAAACGTTTCATAACCCAAATGCGTGTTAACTATAAGAACGAGATCCTTTGTTTTTATACAGTTTGTATTTCCGCCGCCTGCGCAGGACGCGGAGTTCGATTTTCAAACCGTTGAAGGAAGGTTCGGTCCGGCCACTTCTTTCGGTTGGCTGGTTGCACACGACTGGTCAAGTCACTTACTATTAAAATTCTGTTGAGGTTTTACTCATTTTACTGCGTTGCATTTTAAGTGGTACCTATTGAAAATGAAGTGCTTGATATCTACAGATTTAAAATATCTGATTAATTATGTAAATAGCACACTATTCGATCTCTGTAAAATACTATATAAACATGCTAAAACTTTGATTTGTTGCTAAAATATCTGCACATGATTGGGTGCTTCATTATGCAAAATATGTAGTCCTATTGCCAATAATTTTGGAATGCTGCCACCGTTTATTCTGTATAACAATACCTTAGAGGTAGGCTGTAGTGTGCTATGTAGATCAGTTCGTAAATGTACACTCGCCCCCGCAAGTCGCGAAATGGAAGTGTCATTGCGTTATGCAAGCTGCCTTATAGGGAGTGTTGAATTGTTGTCGTAAATAAATTCCTTGGCTTATTGAATGAAATCGTATTTCCTTTTAAATATCTGTTTACGACGCGTTGCGAATAGGAGTGTCGTGTTAGTAAGTAAATGTGTCATATTCAGTGTATTGATACTACTATATACAATTCCTAGTGAAACCATAATTTGATGGAGACCTTTTTTAGATCAGGGACCCAATTCTTACATGTCATCGAGAGATTTTGGAAACAACATTTAAGAAATAATGTCCTGATAAACTCATAAAATGTAAATTAATATTTAAAAAATTAAAAACCAAACACTAATTTCTAATTACAGTACAATGGTAATATTAGTCTCACTATCTGAACACTGCCCCCTAAGATACAGGCTATGCTTAGCTTAGTTTAGGTGGCAGAGTTTTACTATTTGTAAATGTATAAATTCATTTATTGTGTTTTAGTTGGAAAACGCGTGTATGATGAATAAATTTATTTTATTATTTTATTTATTAACAAATATTACTCGTTCTTTACTTTATAAGAGTTTAGTTAAAATCACTGTGATATTTAAGAATTGGGCTCCAGCCTTATACAATCGAGACCCATTTCGAATATGTATTTAAAGATTATTAGGCAACATATTGGTACATGCTAGTACGGGTAACCGCACGTCAGAAGAAACAATAGCAATTTTATTAACATGCCATAAAGTATAAAGTGTTTCTACTGACGTGCGGTTGGGTGTACCTACTATCTCTCCAACTTGGACGAGGTAGGGAGGTGGTAGGGCCTTTGTGGAAAGTCCGCCTGGGGAAGTACCACCGCCCATATAAAGCAGCAGTGTTTACACTGGCAAATGAAACATAACATCTTCGTTCTCAGGGTCGGCAACGCGCTTTGCTGGCTTATTAGCGTCAAAGTATCTCACCAATAAACAGTGAGCCGGACAAGGTGGACCGACGATCTGGTCAAGGTCGCGGGAAGCCGCTGGATGCGAGCAGCGCAGGACCGGTCGTCATCGAGATCTTTAGGGGAGGCCTATGTCCAGCAGTGGATGTCTTTCGGCTGATATGATGATGAAGCAGTGGGTGCTGTGGGCGGTAGAGACCACTTACTATCAGGTGACCCACCTGCTCGTTTGCTCACTGCTTTTTTGCCACGAACTGCTTTTTTGCTTGCGATATGACATGTCAATACCAACTTCCTAACAGCCTTCCTGCCTCTGCCTCACCTAGGTTAGCCAAGTGGGCGGCAGTGGGCGAAGCGGCGAAATGTCCGCCCACCGCTGTTCTACTTAGCCTTACCTTACCGAACTATTGCAATACTAATCATATTCGTGGATTAGATTACTTGCTAATTTTGTTGCGGTTGTTTGAAGTGTTTGAATGATGAAGGGATGTTATGAATTAATGTTTTTTGTCTAATCGAGCTATATCGGATGGATGGATTGATTTAACTCGAAACAAAAAACGATGATTCACCATTTTATACAACATTTAGTGATACTCAGAGATGAGGTCGACGATGGACCGAACTTGCCCAGAAGAAACCTATTAACTCGCGACTTGAAAATATGCTTTGTGCGAATGTACGGAATATAAACCAAGTGTGGGTGGTATCCTGTGGTAGAAGAGGGATTGAGGAATAAGCTTATGGAGCTCAGCTCAGAAAAACGTGATTTTTTTTTGGGATTGGTAATTTATTTCATGATAAGAGATGTTTCATCATGAAAACAACTTAGAACACATTAAATCAGGTTATTTATATTACAACGATTACTCGAATTTCAATCAATATTTACACTATTATAAAAAATATTCTTAATTAATTTAATTTCGCCATTCCCTTTCCAGGAAATCATACACTTCAAAGCTTTTGGCTCTCCTTCCACGATCCAATTTTGACGTGGAAAATTCTATTTATATTTAAGTAGAGCTGTACGCTTCGTTTGAAAACCAACGAGGTTTCTGGCTAAGTAAATTCAATTTTCATTTCGTTCCTGGTATAAGGTTCTCAGTTTCATATAATTTCTGTTAAACATGCGCCGATGTTATTTAAACCGTCTTTATTATAAAATAATAATAATAATAAAAAATAATAAAAATCTTTATTGCACCAAATTAACAAATTATAAGAGGGGTATTAACATGATTTTAGGATAAGTACAAGTCCATTTGTAAATAATTCGTCCCTGTCTCCCAAACTAGGGTAAATCCTGTGCTTTGGGAGTCAGTGAGCCTGGGTATTACATACCAGGCCACTCAGAAAGTATTGCGAAAAATAGTTTTTATATATGGGAGACTGGCCGGTCAGAATCTTTTTCGAAAATATGATTACTTGTAAGTAAAAATATGTGTGTTCCATTTTCAAAATTTCCCTCCACATTTTTTGCGAGCCAATTCAAAGTATCGTGTCTTACTGAAAAATGGATCTGCGCCGGGAACATTTTAGAGCTATGATTTTTTACGATTTCAAGTGTCGCCTGAAACCGGATGAATCGTTCGATAGACTTCAAATGGCATTTATGGATGAAGGCCCCTCCAAGGCAACCGTGTATCGTTGGTATAACGAATTTAGGCGCGGTCGACCAACCTTGGGGGATGAAGAAAGAAGCGGTCGCCCTTTGACGGCTATTACGGAAGAAAACGTGCTAGCAGTGAAAAATTTAATCCAAGATAATAGGCGAATTACATATCAGGAGATTCAGCACATATTAAAGATTGGATCGGGAAGCGTTCACGAGATTCTACACGGGCATCTTCGCGTGCGGAGGATAGTATCGCGCTGGGTGCCGCACTACCTCACCGACGCTCAGAAGCAGGTCCGGGTGGAATGGTGCCGTGATATGCTGAACAAATTTGAAGCAGGCTCGTCTCGGCGTGTTTACGACATCGTAACAGGTGATGAGTCCTGGATTTATCAATACGATCCAGAAACCAAGCGCCAGTCGACAGTTTGGGTGTTTCAAAATGAACCAACGCCTACCAAAGTGAAGCGATCTCGAAGCGGGGGGAAGATTTTGATCGCCAGCTTTTTTAATTTGACTGGCCACTTGGCCTCAATTCCCTTACGAGATCAAAGAAGCATCAACGCCGAATGGTATACTACCAAATGTTTACCAGAAGTTTTTTCTGTTGTGAGCAACAAGCGACCAAACACAGGGCTCCGCGGACTACTGCTCCACCACGACAATGCGCCTGCACACACCGCGCTCAAAACGAGGGACTTCCTGGACAGCACACCAGTCAAACTCCTGGGTCACCCTCCTTACAGCCCTGATCTAGCACCGTGTGACTTCTTTTTATTTCCAAAAATAAAAAATCAGCTCAAGGGGATACAATTTTCGTCGCCGGAAGATGCGCTGGCTGCGTTCGAGCAGGCTGTAAACGAGGTGTCTACGGCGGACTGGAAAAAGTGTTTTGAAAACTGGTTCAGACGCATGAATCTTTGTATAGAGGCTGGTGGAGAGTACTTTGAAAAGATTTAATAAAAATATATGTACCTGTAGAACAATTTTTTTTAGTGTCGCAAATATTTCTGAGTGTCCCACGTATTGTACCTAAAAAGCAGTGAGGAGGTAACAGAGCTAAAACAATTTGAAAATATTTAAAACGGGAATATTACGAAATTAATTAGTAATATATATATATATATATATATTTATTTATTTATTTATATGGTAATATATAATTACAATCATATTTTTATACAAGAACATATGCATAGACTTATGAAGTAAATATAATGTTATATGTAGGTAAATAAAATAAATAGATAAGAGTAAAATAGTAGATGTAAACATTATTTATTATAAAATACAATTAAATACTATTTAATTCTTAGTACCAAATAATATATAAAATATGTGAGTAAGGATTTGTGTGTGAGTGCGAGTGAGTCTCGTTGTGTGTGTGTGTGTGTGTGTGTGTGTGTGAGCGAGTGAGTGAGGAAGAGGAGAAGATGCGACGTAAGGCAATTGGAAGATGTTAAAAGTGATTTAATATAAGTCAAACTAAGAAATGAATTTTAGTAGGTCTTCTATTTTATTGTAACCCTGTGTCAAGAGCCAGTTCTTTAGTTTAATTTTTAGTTCGTGTTTATTTAAGTGAGATATGCCAATAGTGCTGTTAAGTTTTGTGTAAACAAAGTAACTTAAAACGTAGTATTGGTGTTCAGCAAAGACAGTGTTATGTTGGACTGAATTCGGGTTATTTCTGCGTCGATGATGGTTAGGAGGAGGGACATCTTTATGCTTTCTCAAAATGGATTGCAACACATAGAGCTGTCTAACTGTGAGGACTTTCGCATCTGTATAGAGTTTAGATGTGTCATATCTGCGCGGCTTCTTGAGCATCACTTTTAGTACAGCTCTCTGTGCCCTCTCCAATTTGATTAGATAAGTCTTGTAAGTTCCTCCCCAGACAGAGATACAGTAATTAAGTATGGATTGACATAACGCAATATAGGTCATATTAAGTATTTCAGGTGTAGCGGAAGCCCTTAGTAATTTAAATATGTAAACGAGCCGAACAACTTTAATGGAGAGTACATCAATTTGATTTTTCCAATTTAGTCCCTCATCAATGAGCACACCAAGGTATTTTATTTTATTATTCTTGGCTTCCGGAATTTACAATTCTATGTCTTGTTTTTTACTAAGTAGGTAGCCTTTTTTATTTCTTTAATGTTAATCGTTCAAGTTTCCGAATTTAAAAGATCCGTGGAATACAACTTATCAGGCATAATTTAGGGACGTTGCAGCGGCATTGAGGTATAGGTAAATCCTACAGTAAGTTGAGTTGGATAGTTTTATAGATAAACCGCCTAAATGAGTCCTCGCCCGCGGGGTACAGGGGCGCGGGGGTAAGACGACAAAGGGGGAACGAAAGAGGTGCGGGCGGCGCGTGGCATTCTCATTATCTACGCGCATCCGCTCCCCGCACCTGCCCTTGCGTTCCCCGCGGGCAAGGACTCATTTAAGCGTAATATTATACAGGGTGTTAATTTAATTGCGTGCCATAGCTTAGAGGGTGTTTCAGTAACGATAAAGTAACACAAAAAAAATATAAGAAAAAATCCTACAAAAAAAAACTAAAACTCCATTGAAACTTAACTAACGCGGAGGGCAATGACCCGGACGGAGCACCAGTGGTACGCAGTATCAGTGGATAAGGTACATAACTGAAACTCTTTCGTTCGCTTTTGATAGGGCGGTGCTCAAGGTCATTGCTCTCTGCGTTAGTTTAGTTTAGTTTCAATGGAGTTTAATTTTTTTTTTAGTAGGATTTTTTTAAATATATTTTTTAGTTCCTTTGTCGTTACTGAACCACCCCTTAAGCTATGGCCCGCAATTAAATTAACACCCTGTATATTCTTTGGTACTACTATAGTTAGATTTTAGTATCAAGCGTCGATAAAAAGGGGTTTTTTTTTCACTGCAAAAGTAAAACAATTTTCCCTAATAAATATAGGTCAAAAAACGTTTCCTCTTTATTTTTGTTTATCTAATAAGTACGCACGACAGTAAGCATGTAGAAACATGCCAGTATAATCTGAACTAGCGTTATGCTACAAACGCTCGAAACCAGAGACCCGCCCAACAGAGGATTATATGGGCCTTTTCTAAATCCATATTTCTTTTTTTATGTGACAAGTGAGCAAACGAGCAGGTGGGCCACCTGATAGAAAGTGGTCACCACCGCCCATGGAGCCCGCTGTCTTACTAGTGGCATAACTTGACACTAATAAGACAGCAAAGCACGTTACCCACCTCGAGAACTAAGATTGTGTGTCTCGTGTGCCAGCAATTTCGCTGGCTCCCTCACCCTTCAAACCGAAACACAGCAGTGCAAACACTGCTATTTCACGGCAGAAACAGGTAAAGGGGTGGTACTTCCCCAGACGGACTTTGCACAAAAGCTTACAGAACTTTCTTAGGAAAAGCTGTAAAAATATATAATCCTGTATAGGTATAATACAAGCTATTGTACAGAACATTTACCAATGCAAAGAAAATGAAGTCAATAAATTCAACAAGTCGCTTGACAAATTCTAGCAAATCAAACCACTCAATCAACTTCAAACCACAAAGCTATTGTCAGCATTGTCATCAAACAAACGATTCTTTCCCGTCAATATCCGGTTGTTTAAACATCAACAATCGCTCGATAGAAATAGAATCAAAGAAAAGAAATGTTATAGACTGTCAAACAAGTAACAATAGTTTAACAAATCAAACCGACTAAAAGTTCCAAATTGCTTGAAATAGCGCCATCCGCTAACTATACAGGACAATAATTTACTTCGAAAAAAAAAACTCGTACGTCGTACATACAGGGTGATTATAGTCGGTACGCCTATTGAGATAGGAACGGTTCAAAGTCTAATGTGTCAAGCTTGATGTGCTCTTAGATTCTATATTTTGTACAGTGTGACAGAATCATAATATAATGGCGATTTCTATTAAAAAACATGAATTTTCATTGGTTTCGCTCCCGAAACCTAGTGATTCTACTCAGAAAAACAAAATGATTCGGTCAAGCTGTTGGTGACGGTAGCGAGCTGGCCGCTAATGTGTTTTGATGTATTTTTCATATTTTTGACTTACTTCACTTTTGCAAATAAACTGTCTAAAAATAGTCGATTTTTATTATTTGGTGTAAGAAATGGGATAAATACTTTATTTAAATGCCCAAATGTTATTATTTCCTGACCAGTGTATATTAGTGTTTATTCTATATGTGTGGTTCTATGTTTTTTTGTGATATATACCTATTTTTTTTTCTCTAAGTGATTTGGTGTGCTTTATCAGTGTTTATTAGTGTCGTTGCCAAATTTATCTGCAATGGGAGGTAGTTATAACCTTCGATCCAAGAAAGATAAGTCGCAGTCGGCTTCTTCCCTGGGTAGCCAGTC
The DNA here is from genome assembly GCA_947532105.1 of Athrips mouffetella. Classification (NCBI taxonomy): domain Eukaryota; kingdom Metazoa; phylum Arthropoda; class Insecta; order Lepidoptera; family Gelechiidae; genus Athrips; species Athrips mouffetella. The sequence goes on along the minus strand of OX383960.1, from coordinate 6,542,421 downwards.
CTCCCGGGCGGAGCACCTCCGTCTGGAGGCCGAGCATGCGCGCCGCCTGGCAGATACAGAGGCTGCCTCAGCCGAGGTCGCGATTGAGCGAGCTGCGGCCACTGCAGCATTAGAGCGCGCTGCGGCTGTCGAGCGACAAATTGCTGCAGAGCGCTCAGCCGTCGACGCTGAGCATGCGGCTCACCTAGCAGAACTTGAAGATAGGAGTGAACGTGGCAGTCACGCTAGTAGCCGAACTCGCCGTAGCGTGGTTCAGCTGCTGGACGAAAATGTTAACGTAGACGTAGTTGACTCTCTTTTATGTTCTCAGATAGCGGAAAGTGAGCAACCATTACCCCAATCGACGCTAGGGGCGTTACCGATTATTGACAGTAACGCCGCGGAGGCTGGGCTTTTGGATCAAGTACCACACTACCCAGGCGCCCCCTTGGCCAGGCTCCAACAAGCATTACCGCACCACTTTTGCGGGAGTGCTCCTTATTATGCTGGGTCCTCGCCGGTGCCCCCAGTGGGTGGTGGTGGTCCATCACGTTTTCTGCATGAGCAATTAGCACCTACGACTCGCATCCAGTCAAGCACCGCGGTCGCACCTTCAAACCTTTTTCCCACAGATAAGGTGCAAGTGAGTGTTGCACATTCTTCAGTCTACCCAACGACTTCAACAAGCCACATCCCCTACCCAACGACTTCGAGAAGCCATTTTTTAGGTACACCTCATACAGTAGTAGGAACACGCCACAAACTATGTAACACCAATAAAGCTGAAACTTTTCACACAAACCACAATGTAAATAACGATTTTAATAGCTTGGCGCAGGCCATTGCCGGTCTGTCCCACGCTCAACGAAGAAACGTAAGTAGTCTAAAGCTTCCAACTTTCTCAGGTCGCGCTGCAGATTGGCTCGCTTTCAGAAGAATCTACGAACGAACAATGGGTGAGTTCGACGACCTGGAGAATCTGGTGCGGATTTCATCAGCCCTACAAGGTAGAGCTTTAGAGTCGGTTTCAACCCTTTTAGTCTCTGCTGATAAGCCTGCTGAAGTCATGGAGGCCCTCGAAGAACAGTTTGCGCGCCCTGAAACGATAATCATGGAAACTCAGGTAGAGCTCAGATCTCTTCCAAGACTAAGTAGTCACGATTTTGCGCGTGAGCTTAATAACCTTGCGTGTAAAGTGAGAAATTCGGTGAGTACGATACGGCATCTTAACCGTCCCGAGTACCTGGCCTCCCCTGAGCTCGCTAACTCAATCGTTTTGAAATTAACTCCTCTTCTAAGAGAAAAGTGGGTAGAGTTCGCCTTTCTCGCTGAAAAGCAGGCTCGGTATGTACAAAAATTTAAACTGGAAGTTCTAGCTGAGTTCTTGCTCCATGAAGCGGAAATACACGTGAAACATGGCCTGGTTGACTCTAGTACATCTAACGCACCGGTCGCAATATCTGCTCAAAAAGGTAAAATTGAAAAAGCTCATGTAGCCGTAACTGATCCCAATAGGCCAGAAACAAAAAAAGTGAGCTACCAAGGTAAGCAAACAATATGTCAATTATGTCGCCAAAGTCATGAACTCGTGACTTGTCAAAAATTTCTAGCACTGACAGTCGACGACAGATGGAAATGGGCTACAGAAAATAAAACTTGTCGGCGATGTCTCAAAAGAGGCGGGCATCGCTATTCACTGTGTAAAGAGGTTTGCACTGTGGAAGGTTGTAAATTTAACAGGCATCACTTCCTCCTGCATAAGTCTGCGGAGGTAGCCAACTTGATTGATTTAAACTCACCTGACGTAAGTGATAATGAGGAATATTATGACAAACCCGGGTTAAAGTTAGATCCTGTAAAAATCGCACATTGCGCTCCTGAGACTTGTCAGCGGATGCGCCCTCTATTGAAGGTAATAGCTGTTACCATCTCTGGACCAGCAGGTAGCTATAACACTTACGCTCTCTTAGACGATGGATCTACAGCTACGCTCATTGACCGACAGATAGCCCAGCTTGTCGGTGCGTCTGGTCCGACCTTGGATATGCGTGTTGATTGCATTGGTGGCATGTCAAAACATTATGAGGTGAGTTGTATCGACATAACGATTAAAGGCCGTTTTAGTGACGATAAATTCCTTCTTAAGGGGGTTCGAGCTATTCCTGACCTAGGTGTCACGAAGCAAACGGTACGAAGAGAAGAAATTACAGGTCTTGATTATCTTTCAGAAATTTCTGAAATGTTAACGTATGAAGACGCACAGCCAATGCTGATCATAGGAGCAGATAATTGGCATTTAACGATTGCACAGTCTATTTGTCGTGGTTCTCGCACTCAGCCAGCAGCCATCCGCACTGCTCTAGGTTGGGTCCTGTATGGTTGTATGACGAGTAAAACTATGCTGATAAATTTTGTTAGCAATATTTCAACTACTCAAATTGACAAGATAACAAAATCTTTAGATGTTCTTCTACAGGAACACTATAAAATAGATTCGATCGGGATAACTAAGAAGGAGTATCTTAAACCTAAAGATAACCGAGCATTGGAAATCCTAAAAAAAACAACCAGTAGATTATCTGATGGCCACTTTGAAACCGGGCTTTTGTGGAAATCTGATCAATTGATAGTCCCAAATAGTTATAACTTAGCTTTTTCGCGTTTCCTTGGCTTAGAGAAAAAGTTTAGAGCTAGTGATACTTATGCTAATTCTTATCGCAGTAATATTTACGCTACAATTGATAAAGGCTATGCAGAGATTTGTTTCAGCCCACCGAACCCTTTGGCTGTCTCATGGTATTTACCACATTTTGGTGTCATCCATCCGCAAAAGCAAAAATTACGTATCGTGCATGATGCCAAAGCCACTAGTCAGGGTGTAAGCCTTAATTCTCTCTTATTGTCTGGACCAGATCTTCTGCAGCCTCTATTGGCTATTTTGATGCGCTTTAGGGAAGGCTTAGTCGCTCTAAATGCGGACATTAGAGAAATGTATCCACAAATTAAGATAAGAGAACAGGATCGTGATGCGCAGCGCTTCCTATGGCGCGACAATCCTTCTGAGCCCATAAAGGAATACAGGATGTCTTCTGTTATGTTTGGTGCAACCTCGAGTCCATTCACCGCTTTATATATCAAAAACTTAAACGCAGAGGAGCATAGAAGTGCTTTTCCTGAGGCAGCAGATGCAATAATTCACGATCACTATATGGATGATCTTCTTATTTCAGTAAATTCAGTTGAAGTTGCTGCAAAGTTGGCAGCTGATATTGTGTTTGTACACTCCCGAGCTGGTTTTGAAATGAGATCCTGGGTGTCAAACTCTTTGGACGCACTTAAGCGCCTACCCCAAAATCTCTGTGCATCTATCGCTGCTGAGGGAGAGGTGGTTCAGCCAGCAGGGGTTCGAGTCTTAGGTGTTTGGTGGCTCTTGCAATGTGACTCCTTGCAATTAGTTAGAGGATCGGTTGTAGAGAATCTGCCTACTAAATTAACAAAGCGTTCAGTTCTTTCACAGCTTATGAAAGTTTATGACCCCTTAGGTCTCCTTAATCCCTTGATGATAACTGGGAAATTACTCTTTCAAAAAACATGGCGGGTCACTACTGGTTGGGATGAAGAGCTTCCATTGACTTTGGCAAATGAATGGTCTGTTTGGTTTGATGACTTGTCTTATCAGGTTGGTGCCTGTATCCCACGGTGTTATGTCAATCAGACGGGCTATTCAGATAGGCAACTTCACGTTTTCGCGGATGCAAGTGAGCTTGCCTATGCTTGTGTTGCATATTGGCGTTTTTCATACCCGGATGGTAGCGTCAAAATTTCCCTTATTGCCAGTAAAGCTCGCTCGTGTCCGTTGAGGCCGGTTACAATACCCAGGTTGGAGTTACAAGCTGCGCTTTTAGCGGCCCGTCTTGCGGCTTACATTCAAGAGGCTCATAAAAGCGTGCTTTCGAAATCAGTTTTTTGGACTGATAGCCTTACGGTTTTGAAATGGTTACGTTCAGACGCCCGTTCGTTTAAACCTTTTGTTGCGCATAGAATTGGCGAGATTTGCGAAATTTCTAATATAACGGACTGGCGTTACGTAAACTCTGACAACAATGTAGCAGATGATGCTACGCGCGTCGGGAGATCTTTTGGTGTTTCATCCCGATGGTTCATAGGTCCATCTTTCTTAGTCGCATCAGAGAAAGATTGGCCATTAGAACCATCGGGTATAGAAAATCACATCGAATCATTTCAGAACAACGAATATAAAAAGGTTGATTCTGAACTGATTGGAGTAACCTCTTTTGATACAAAACTTCCACCTTCACCGGTGGTCGCGGATTGCAGCCGCTTTTCAAACTGGCTTCGCCTACTAAGGGCTACAGCATGTACGCATCTTTGCGCCAAAAAATTTAGAACACTACTAAAGTCTCCAAAAAATAAAAATGAAGAATTAAATTCAACCTTGGAAGTTACCGCTGAAGACTTGGAAGAAGCTGAAAATCACCTGTTTCAGTACTCACAACAAGAGTCATTTTGTACGGAGATTGACTGTCTGATTAATAAGAAGCCATTGCCAAAGAAGAGCCGTATGAAGAAACTTTCAGTTTTTCTGGACAAAAAGGGCCTTATTAGACTATCAGGTCGTGCTTCTTCTGTGAAAGATATTCCAGTAACTCAAAGCCCTCAGCCTATCGTCTTGGATGGTCAAAACTTAATATGCAAGCTAATTGCGAAGTATTTTCATGAAAAGTTTGCTCATGGCTTTACTGAGCTTATTGTCAACGAGTTGAAACAGCACTACCACATTTTCGGATTAAGGCCATTGGTCAAGTCAGTTGCAAGTCACTGTCGAATTTGCCGGATGAAGAAGGATTGCCCAGTCTCTCCACCCGTCGGTGATTTACCACAAGAACGACTGGCGCATCACCAGCGCCCATTCTCACACACGGGACTCGACTACTTTGGCCCTATAATGACTACTATAGGGCGGCGCCATGAGAAGCGGTATATTGCTCTTTTCACGTGTCTTACAGTAAGAGCGGTACATTTGGAGATTGTAGCTTCCCTGTCTGCTGACTCCGCAATTATGGCAATAAGGCGTTTTATTTCAAGAAGAGGGTGCCCTGAGACGATCTTTTCGGATAACGGGACTTCATTTGTTGGCGCTAATTCAATTTTAAAAACGTTTTATGATAAGCCTATTTCGAATTTTGTAGCGAATAATCGTATTAAATGGCGTTTCATCCCACCAGCTTCGCCTTTTATGGGTGGCGCTTGGGAGCGGTTAGTTCGCACCGTGAAAACAGCTCTCAGCTCAACTTTAAAGGAACGAGCTCCGAAGGAGGAAACCCTGGCCACTCTACTATTGGAAGCCGAAGCAATTGTGAATGCAAGGCCACTTACCTTTGTACCTACAGATCCAGATTCTATGGAGGCCCTAACACCATTTCATTTTTTACTTGGATCATCATCTTCCTATTGGCCAGTGGTGCAGGTAGATGATGGGGACTTATCTCGAAGGGCTGAATGGAAGCGTGGCCTCCGATTAGCGGATCATTTTTGGACGCGTTGGGTGCGAGAATATTTGCCAACTCTTCGTGCTCGGCAGGCAACTCAAGCTGGAGAAACCAGTTGCATTGGTGTTGGTGATTCCGTTATAGTAGTTGACGGGAATCTGCCTCGGGGTACTTGGCCTCGCGGTCGTGTAACTCAGGTGTTTCCCGGTAAGGATGGCATCATTAGAGTTGTAGAAGTGGCCACGAAGGGCGGACTCCTGAGGAGGCCCACAAAAAAGCTTGTGCAGTTGCGAGGGGGCGAGGATGTTGGTGACGGTAGCGAGCTGGCCGCTAATGTGTTTTGATGTATTTTTCATATTTTTGACTTACTTCACTTTTGCAAATAAACTGTCTAAAAATAGTCGATTTTTATTACAAGCAAGTGACCACTTTAGTATGGAGAGTCGCAAAAATTTTTCTAGTATAATTGTCTTCTTCGTGAAAGTTGATTTTTCATTAAATCACTAATTACTTGTTTGGCTTAGGGTGCAAAACCAATGAAAATTTACGGTTTTTTTTTTAAATTGATAACGGGCCTACTCTCGACCTCTATCTAGTCTTGAGGACCGAGGTGAAGACGACGACGATGGGACGATTTTGCCTAAAAGGTAATAGTAGTTAGATTTATAGTATTTCACATCTTGTCATCTGCTTACCTATTTCATCCAGACATTGTTCATAGGAATAGTTTTTTGCGCAATTTCCAAAGTGTTATGGGCAAATTCACTTCCTACTTCTAACAAGAATAGTATAACAATCCTGTAGAAAGTTGTAAAAAGGAAATATTTGTCACATGATAGACGTCGATTTTTCTGATTGGTCTGTCGAATATTACTGTTTTGTTCACTAGTACAAAACCAATGGTTTTCGAAATATTTTCATAAGTGGTTGCATTCTCACGTACTTACCAATGATTTTCGAGATATTTTCATACGTCGTTGCATACACACATACCTAACTATGATTTTCGAGATATTTTCATACGTAGTTGCATACACACATACTTACCTACCAATGATTTTCGAGATATTTTCATACGTAGTTGCATCCACACATGCTTACCGATGGTTTTCGAGATAATTGCATACGTAGTTGCGTACACACATATTTGCCAATGATTTTCGAGATATTTTCATACGTAGTTGCATACACACATATTTACGAATGATTTTCGAGATATTTTCATACGTACCTTTGCATACACACATACTTACCAATGATTTTCGAGATATTTTCATACGTAGTTGCATACACACATATTAACCAATGATTTTTGAAATATTTTCATACGTAGTCGCATACACACATACACTGATTGACAATTGAAATCACGAGCCCCCTTTCCAAGTCGGGTAAAAATAGCTAGCAATGATGATTCGTCATTTCCCCCGATGTGAAATATGAATGAAAGCAGCTAACAATGGCGGCAAGTAGGCTAAATACTCTGAAACACGGTTACAATGTGTTCGAATTGAAGATTGTTGATCTTAATGACATGCTAGGTTTAATGCGTGAGGTATGGAAGGTGGTGATAGAAAACTGTGAAAAGTTATGTTTGGAAGTAGTATTTCTGTCTGTTCACTCAATTTTATAAACGGAACAATAAGACTTGCCGTCGAAAATTTCATCAATAAACGCGACTTCCATTTTAATGAATTTTTAAGTAATTTCAGTTATTCTTTTTTGATTTTTCAATGATTTTTTATTTATCTTGACTAAAACGCGATAGCCCTGCCTGATCTTGGATTGTCTTTTCATGATTTAACATCATTATAATGAGTCGTGTTGTTTTTTTTTTAGATCAGATAGGTACAGTCGAATTAACTGATTCGTGAACTTTTTTAAAAGTTGTTTTAAATTGTCAAAACTTCACAAACTTCTTTCACATTTTGAATGATTTTTTACGCGAAATTCAACCCAATTGTATTTTAATCTATGCACGAAGATAAGCTCAAGCCGGGTCATGATTCAATTTGATTAATAGTACACAAAATTGACAGCATCTCTTTAGTTTCGTGGTTGACTAATCTTTTCCAAGCTTCATTGCATTTTAAACGACCTTTGGCAAAATACCTGTTTGAGTTTGACATTAGTTTGTAAAGACTGGCAAAAAGTTGATTAGTGTTACCTACGTTTCACGCCCTGCTAAAATATTCTTCGTAATATCGCGATTGCGTCGCACAAGGTTGATTTATGGTTCCAACACGTTTGGTAACCTTTTTGCCTGTGTGAATGAAAATGCTCACTCATGCTGCGAAAACAGATTAGAAAAAAGTAATTTTTACAAGGATTAATTATTGCTATTGTAACGGATTTATCAATGAAGATTTATTTTTAATATTTCTGTTTAATAGAGATGAAAACTTCAAACTATTCATTCAAGTCAAGAGCGAGTACTGCAAAATCTGCTAACCCAAAACATGTTTGGTTATTTATTACTTTTGAGAGAACCATGAACATGTTTGACGTAATTTTCATCCCTTTTTAACTAGTGATTATACTCCAGTAAAAATACGATTTTGCAAAACATTAAATGTTAATAGCTTCTTTTTTGTGTATATCGTATTTAAATATCATGTAAAGACGCATTATTTACGAATCCACCTAAAATTTAAAGCGAAATACTTTTTTCGAATTACAGCTATGGCAAAAATAGTAATAGACAATTGTATACTTCATATCATAGATAAACGTATACTTTACATATAGGCATAAATATCCACCATAAATATATTTAAAAATATCAATTTGTTTCAAAATATAAAATCTACACTTATTTTTACATATAAGATCCAATAAAGTCGAGATATAATAATATAAATAAACTGAGCTAAACTCAACCTTTTTAAATGTAAGTGATTCTTATATATATTCACAAAAATGCCATACTAAATAAAAAAAAAGTTTTTTGTAATCGCTGGTTTACAATGATTTTGTAAATATTTATGTTGGATTTGCCAAAAATGTGATTACTTAGCACTATTTAAATTATTAGAAAGCAAAACGGATCTATTACTATTTTTGGTTGCGAAGATAAGCTTTGTTCAAATTTCGTGCTATAAAAGTTAAACAATACAAAAAAGCTAATATTTTTAGGTGGATTCATGTATAATATGAAATTATGAATATATAGCAAGCCGTAATTAAAAAAAATAATCTATTAACATTTTTTTCTGAAATTCCATATGTTTTTAATGTTTGGACGGCAAAATAAATAAATAAATGGAGTAAATTTAGGTGGATTCCATTAAAAAGCTTTACACAGAAATATAATCTATCGATCTGAAAAAGAAACACGGCTATTATCAATTATTTCCGTTTCGCCATACAATGCTCTCGTAATTTTACTGGAGTATTATGTAAATCCAATAAATGATACTGATGAATATCTTTAGCTTATATTATGATTGACAGTACATACTATAAACGAGAAGCTACGAGAAAACTGACCAAGGATAACGTAACATATTCGTCTCATGACGTAAATGCACCAATGAAAAAGGAACTTAATTCGCATATAATAAGATCTATCAAGCCAAAGATTTGATATGGTAGGTATGGCACGTGCGTTCTTTGAAAACATCTGTGCACATGTGTGGTCTTTTGAAATTCATTGACAGAATTAGATGAGTTATTGTGAATGGGGCGACGACGGAAACTCCAATTTTATCGTCGCACGTCGCATGCGCCGCTTTCAATCTCACAATGCACAAATTGTAGAGTGGAGCAATTGCTAGCCATTTCTGTAGAGTAAGGTCAAGGATCTCTGTTCGGAGGTGATGACAAATGTGTATAGAAAAAAACCGGTCAAGTGCGAGTCGGACTCGCGCGCCGAGGGTTCCGATATACCTATAGTATTTTTGGAAGCAATAAAGTCCATTTTCAGGACCGCAAAACTAAATTTGTTTGTAAAGGTTTTTTGCAGATTTCTGAAAAACTGTGCAACTTAGAAAGATCGTTTTATTTTTGCTGTAAAGTTTACATAAACCTCTGTCAACTGTAATTAATTCAGATTTTCCCTTACTCAAACTTCGGAGATAAGGGGGGGGGAATGGTATTTTTTTTGACATTTTTCATCATAACTTGAAAACTAAGAAACTTAAAAAAATACAAAAATATATTTTAAAATGTACAAGTAAAGCCCTTTCATATGATACCCCACTCGACCTAGTAGCGACAATTTGAAATTTGGCCCCCCCTATTTTGGCCCCCTTTACATTAATAATCATACTTTTTTCAAAAAATTTTCATGTGCAATTAAGTTGGGCAACTATATTCTAAAACTATTCCAAATTTCAGCTCGATAGCGTAAGTGGTTGCTGAGATATAGAGGTGTGACAGACAGACGGACAGACAGACAGACAGACAGACAGAGCGGCACCATAAGGGTTCCTTTTTTTTACCATTTTGGTATCGGAACCCTAAAAAGTGGTGTTATGAATCGTCTAAAATACGGACAGTGTAAAACAGGACATGTCCATGGCTTTTTCTTTGTTAGTGAGTAGTTGAATTACCTACTTTGTTCTTAACAGCCAGTGTGACGCTGTGGTAGTAGACTCATAGAGCTTCCTGCTGCGCTGAAGGTTCCGGATTTGTACCCCAGTCACGGCAGATATTCGGGTAGTGATTTTGTGCCTGGGAATTTTCGTGAAAGATTTTTGTGTGTCCGGCACCCACGTTAAAGGATTTTTCTAGTGCAGGACTGTGAAAATAATAGTCTAATTTTTCGTAACGTAAAAATACATTCAAGAAAAATGCAATTCTTAGTTCTATTATATTAACCAAGCGACCAGCCTTAAATAGGCGATACGCTACATAAAAGGCTTTTGTTCACGCCGGGAAGTGAAAGATAGTATAATGGTGCTTAGACTCCAGTCAACTACAAAATGGGCAAACGAAACAAGCACAGTACAGTCAAGAACTACAACAAGCTTTACAATTTTAGTCTCTACGATGAAGCACAGTACGAAGTCCAATGTGCCAAGCTTGACGTGCTCATTACTGTACTAGCCTACAGAAGGTTCGTTACAAAGAATAACATGTGCACACTTCGACAGCTGTCGTGCCAGTAAGTGTTTATGCACGGCGAGTGCACCGGGCTATTGTACTGGCGGCGCGGCAGCGTAACGTACTCGTCTCAGCCTTGCACAATGCAACACGCGAGCCGTTCGAAAATAACAGAACTAACTGTTGGTAGAAATTGATGTTTCTGTTGAACTACAGTTTATCGGACAAGACGCTACAACACGCAATGCACCAGTGAAATAAAGCATTAAACAGAAACATAATAGGGTTTTACTGTCGTCGTATTATAGAAGGCAGCTAAGAGGCATGTGTTACAAATTAGTTACAAATTACAATTCCGCTCTATACCAAAGATTTCAGATGAGAGTCCCTAAGGGGTTCTTATGATAATAAGTTACCAGAAGTACTAAAAGATCCCATAGGTTAGGAGCAGAGTTTTTTTATGTACAAGTGAGGAAACGAGCGGTTGGGCCACCTCCGCCCATAGCACCTACTGCATTTTAATTTAATTAATTTCAGATGACAATATTTTCTTGTTTCATCAATTGTTTCATACTTTTTAGAGCCAGTAGTCGGGATCTAGTTTTTGAAGCTTTGAACTATTTTTTTTTCTTCTTGCTTGTTTCGTCGTTAGATAAAAGCCCCCTCCAGAGCTCGCCACCTTTCTCTGTCTGTTGCCCCTCTCCTCCACAATGGTCCGACCACTTCTTTCCATCGTCCCATCGTTTATTCTGTGTACCTAATTTTCGCTTTCCATCCCTTGGCTATACCAGTTTGTCATTGTTCCTGTGCACATCTTGTCATTAAAGGCCCACGTTTGGCATCCATGTCAATGACATGATATCATAATTATCAGAATCATTCTCTAATTAACCTAACCAACATTGACTGTGCAGGTGTTAGGTATTTAGCGCCCTACAAGTTTTATGCAAAACAACGCGTTAAAAATCTAATATGTCCCTGACCACATAAACACACGCAAACTTGCTAAAGCCTCTATCACACACTCAATGCAAAGACTCATTCGGCGTACATTGCTAGGAGACTTAAGTTAATTTCAGTATCTATGCTTCAACCAGCAATGTATGCCGAATTAGTCTTTGAATTTAGAAAGATAGCAGCTTAACTATATGATTTGCGTCCACTATAGCTCAACCAAGAATAACTTATTTACTATAATAAGCAAATTTACTTTAATAATAGCGTTGCTTCATATTAACTAAGATTGATGGATAAGGCTGTCGTCATCATGTTTGCTTTTATGCAAGTTGCAAGATCATTAATACATCACAAACGTACATGCCATCATTAGTTCTAATCAATGTTGTTGGCTTTATTTTGAACTAGCTGTTGTCCGCGACTTCGTACCCGTGGAATTTAGAAAAAAGCAGCTTAACTTCTTCCCATTGGTTCCTACTATTTTCACAGTAATTTTCACAGGTTTCCATTGAATTTGGATTAGTTTGGGTAGATAGATATTGGTTTGGATTTGGAGGGATTGGATTGACTACATTCTCACACGTTATTCACACTTTTTTTTCGCGCTTTGCCCATCTCTTTACCACATGTCGCCGATTCCCATGCAAGGGTCATAATTGGAGCTTCCGCTGCTCCATTGAGTCGCGTCATCTCTGTGATGCACTTGTAATGCATAGTCAGAATATATTAAAACCATCCTATACTATTAAACGAGCAAAATTTGTACATTTGTATATAAATATATTTGTCATCGGCTTCTCAAAAACGGCTCTTACGATTTGGGTAAAATTTTCCTTACGGGGGTTTTCGGGGGCGAAATATCGATCTAGCTAGGTCCCATGTTTGGGAAAATTCGTTTACCTCCTATTTTTAAGATTTTTTTTAAGATACCGCGTTTTAGACAGAAACCTACAGCGCCTTCTGTTGGCGGGTAGCATAGCTTGCTCACCCGATGATATTTTAATGTTGAGGCGGCTATTATAAAGAAAAGCTCGGTCGCCCAGATACTTAGTCAGCCAGTTGCATAAAGCGTGTTAAAGTTATAGCTCTTTTGAATTATTATTGACACTTTTTTGTCAACGAAAGAGAAAGAGGTAGCAATAGATTTAAAAAAGCTTTGACTTTAAAGATGCTTTGTGCAACTGGCGGATATTCCGACAGGTTGTATGATACAGCATTAGTTAAGCATTATTTCTGTGGCAATCAATACCCTCCCGCAAGTTGAAAAGTTCGCGAACGGGCCAAGGAAATTCGACATCAATGGGGGTGTGGGCGATGTCATACAGGAGGATCGCGCATTGTATCGCGTAAGCATTGTCAAGCTAGCTACCCGTGTTTCCAGAATTTTCTAGCCTCCGAATGACCTAAGACTATGACAAGGTGTCACGGAGCGGGGCTGCATGCCTCGCATGCTGCCTCCTTTAGTGATCCTGGCTCTATCGTCCTGGCCCAAAATTCCAAATTCCTATTTCAAATGTCTTCTATTTCTGTCTTTCGGTGTCATTCGTGTCAAAAACAGTCAGTTTACCTTTGATTCTGGTCGAGCTCGAACGTGCCCGCGCGCAGCACGACCACCGCCTTGTATTTTGTACCTACTTTGTCATAATAAACTCGTTAACTTTACGTTGGTATTTTGGATCCCCTACCTACACCCTGAAGAGTCTCTCTCTCTCTGCCTGCCGCTGAGCAGCTTTTTGTGGCAAAGGGTCAAAGACCGCTATCTGCGATAATAGCCTCAAAGCCACGGGAACGCTCTTATTCCAGTCACCATGGCCGATTTTGCTTGACATTCCCACTTAATCACGAGCGCTTCTCGTTTCAACTTGGATTTGCATTGCTTGATGGGATCAACACTACTTATAAACAGTCTTTATTAGGTTTGAATTTGATCTAAGCTTTATATATTCTGATAGAAGAGGAAGCATTTATCAGCATGTAGTAGAAACCCAGAGCGTGAATAGTGTAACGATGCGATTGTGATAGCTAAAATCTTAACGTTGCGTTTTTTTCCTGTTTCTCGTACAATAATTATCTTTTACTCGTCAAGGCATGAAGATATTTACAAATTCTTTGGTATCCAAAGAGGCAAGTCATCAATCTGGTCAAGAGTACCACATCGAAGCAATGTACTCAAATGTTGGCAGTATTGCCTTTTCAATTCTCTAAAGGACACCTTTACTAAATCAGAGACGAATTCTGCATACATTGCTGGTTGAAGTAAACAAGCACATTAGAATTAACCGAACGAAGCCTCCCAATGTATGCCGAATTAGTCCCTAATTAAGGAAAGGTGTAATACTCGTAGCTACTTAAACTTTATTCTCTACATAATGTAGATATCCTGCAATTTTTCACCTAAAATTTCCTTCACCAGGATCCGACCCCAAACTCCATCCGAGATCATCGAAGGATGCGGCATCTGCGCCCGCGCTGGTGGCCCGGCGGGGGAAGGCGGAGTGGCGTTGGGGGCAGAAAGAGCCTTCACCTTCGACTTCGCCTTCGAACCCAGTACGAACCAGCAGGAAGTCTACGACACGTGCGTCAGAAAGCTCGTGGAGGCTGCACTTGATGGATACAACGCGACCGTTCTGGCTTATGGACAGGTTAGTTGTATTATTAAGATTGTGTTTTGTATAAATAAAAGATACAGTCCTCCTAACCATTGCCTTTCCTTACGATAATGTACGTATACCTTCCTCCTGGCTTTGGTTGGTTCTGATTATTCATATTTCTGAATACTCATCAAACTTCAGCCTTTCTCTGATAAAAGAAATAAGTAGAACCAGCCTTGGCTATTCCTCATCTCTACAGGGTGTAAGGGACGGTGTACCGAAAGCTGAACGGGCGCGCTCATTCATCGAAACTGAACAACTTTCCCAAAAAATCATTTTTTTCATTTCCCAAAACAGTTTTTTTGGGAAAGTGGTTCAGTTTCAGTCTTTCATTTTTCGGTACACTGTCCCCTACACCTGTACGTTACAAACAACTTAAAATGTTTGAATTTTTTTTTATACAAATATCTCATGTTCTCTACTCCTTAACACTAAAATAGCATGTCAAGCGCACCTAACTCCGCACGAACCATGTGTCAGATAGTGGCCCAGTTGCTAAAATTACTCGCGCTGCGATTGTTACGTTTTGTTCCAAGTGTTGCACGCCCCTTGCAATTAACTTGCCAAGGGTCAACAGCTCCGCTTTAGGTATCTGAAGTCTACTTCTCGTCACCTAAAGTGCTATAGAAAGGGCTATGCTCATTGCTCATAGTTTCTTTGTTAGATCAACTAAGAAAAAGAAATGAATAGATCTGCATGGGAACCAAAGTGACCGACATATCTCTGAGAATCGCCATTTATTAACTTGCCAAAGGTCAACAGCCCCACTTTTGGTGTCTAGGTCTGCTGTTGGTCACCTAAAGAGCTATAGACAGGGTTATGCTCAAAATTTCTGTGTCAGATCTAGGTTTTCGTCGTTAGGTTAATGCCTACAATCAGCTGACTAAATGTTGAAAAAGGAAATTTCGCCTCTTGTCAGAGGCGCTACCGGCGAACTGAACTGAATAATAATTCTATACAAGAAGAAAAGAGAGAATCGATAACGATTCAGTTCGCCGGTAGCGCCGCAGGCACTACATAACCCATGTTCATTAAAAGTGCTTGTAGACATTTGTCTACCATCAGCATCCTATGTGCAAAAATACTTCCTAGTCCATACTTTTTTCGGAAAAATAGAGCAGCCTCTATAATTAGTAAACCAAATTGTCTTTTTAGAAAATAAAATTTCACCCTATCCTAACTTGAGAAATAGATCCTTGAGCTCAGAAACCGATGAAAAAGTTGAGGTCCTTGTCAGTTTTAACCTGTTGTGTCCCAAGGTACTCCAGTTACCCCAGTTATTGATCTATTAAACCTACTAAGCATAAATGAACTACAGTCGCACACACGGTTACGCTAAGTTAGCAAAGGGCATCAGAATCGTGTTACCGTAACACTACACTTGGACACACGACCGCACATCAGTAGAAACACTTTTGAACCTTATGGCGTGGTAATAGAGTTGAAAATTTTTCCTTCGACAAGCGATTGACCGTACAAAGTTGCTACTTGCTAAGATTCTACTGAGTAACACCGTGAAGGCCGTGCCTTATGGCGTTGGGTGACAAGTGCAGTAATCATACAGGTTTATGATGAACTAATGTTGTGTACATACTATGTGGTAAATTCCTACTTAAACTATAAGTTAGTATAAAGTCGCAATCACACCTTCCTTAATTCAGAAACTAATTCGGCATACATTGCTCGTTGAAAGGAGTATATTGGAATTAACAGAACCAAGGCTCCCAGAAATGAATGCTGAATTAGTGTTTGAATTTAGAAAGGTGTGATTGCGGTTAAACTATACAACGTGTAACGGAAAGGTGTGATAATACTAAAGGGTATGAATCTGCTCATGATATACAACTTCCCTTAAGGAACATAGGTCGAAATATGAAGGACAATGGAAGTCCCAATAGAAACTGCATCAGCTGATTGCGCAGTTTGTATGGGAGGTCAAATTTGTTTTTTCGTATTTCGACCTATGTTCCTTTGGGAAATTTGTTCAGTTTCATGGTCTTAGTAACATACCTACTAAAATTATGTTTACTATTTCATTCGAACCCTATACAAGGTGTAAGGAGTGATCACACCTGGCTGAATTCAAAGACTAATTCGGCATACATTGCTGGGAGGCTTGGTTATGTTAATTGCAATATCCTTACTTCAACAAGCAATGTATGCCGAATTAGTCTTTGAATTCAGCTTGGTGTAATGACTCCCTTAACAGAAAGGGTATGTATATCAACCCTGAAGGATATGATTCTGCCCATGAACTTCGCCCATGAGACGTGCTGTTGGGTGTATGTATATGTATTCTGCAAGGGGTATCTGATTCTTCCCGTAGCTTATACCTCTAATAGTAACTTCAAAATAGCTTACGTTTGAAAATGCTATGATAATTAATTGACCTGGCCTTCCCTAAGCATCTGAGAAACGAATAGTGGAGTTTATTTAACACCCGTCCTTTTGAGATTTTCTTTGTCTCTTTTACTTGTTTAACATAATACCATGCAAAAAATGTGACCTGTTATTATAAATTACATACTCAAGAACTAGTAACATATAATATATCATTGCTTAAGAATAATTTTTATGCAAGGCGCTAGTTTAACACAAGTTTACCTTTTAGAGTCACTAGTTCTATATTAAGTAAACAAGACATAAATGAAGAATGATTGTTCATTTGTATGAAAAACACATAGAATAGACGATAATGTTGATATAATTATTGTTTGCGGCAAATTACTGGCCGTTGTTTTATCCTTTTAAGAAAAGTAAGCAATTTCAAGGTTAATTCAACATTCATGCTGTCCCTGAATTATACGGACAGACTTAGCTATAACTTAGCGATAAAATTTGGTGAAACACAGGTTAGTTTTTATTTTAGTTTGGCTCATAATGTCTGGGAGGTCTTTACGCCTTTACCAAAGCTGTCGTCACCTAAAGTCTTTAGCATTGCACGGCAGAACGTTATCGGCTCCGCCGCTTTTCCCACTCTCTTGACAATTTTTCGTATGGTTACATGTTTAATATAATCCGTTATTCCACAATTTCATCGATAGGCCTTTTGTTTACAGCTATGCGAGTCAGCTGCTATACTCCAACAACTACTAAAGTTGATCAATTTTCGAGGTCAAAAAATTTTAGAACTTGGAGGAAATTCGTAGATCCATGGGTCCGTTAGGTAAGACAAGACAACAACGAGATCGGTTAGGCTCTCTGTCGACCAAACGCACGAGCGGAGTGAGCGAAGCGAGCGTGCTGTGGCAGCAGAGGCGAGTGCCACAAGCGAATTCGGTACAGTTAACTATTTCTCGACAGTTTATCTCCTGACTGAGTCAGTTGATCAACTTACAATTTTTGTTTTTTTGCAGTGACAGTTGCATTAGCATTGCAAGACTCATGTGTTATATTTTTACTGTCGCTCTATGGAAAAATCTGTGCTCTCGTCAAATCCCCTTGGTTAGGTAGCTGACTCCTCCGTAGAAACGAAATAAGGCAATGAAAAGTGCTTGCATCTAAGATCCCAATAATCTGTAATTATGATTAGTTTCTGACTGAATAAAGACATTTTATTTTTAATTTTAATTCTATGTTTGTACAGGTAAAGCCGCTATTATATATAAACCGGCTAATTCAGAAACTAATTTGGCATAGATTGCTCGTTGAATTAAGGATATAGCAATTAACAGAACCAAGCCTCTTAGCAATGTATACTGAATTAGTCTTTGAATTTAGGAAGGTGTGATTGCGGCCTTAGTAAGGAAGAACCCCCATTCTTCAGACTCGCCTTCGTCTCTCTTGCCACTTCAATTTTAGTAATAGCCTAAAATTATCCATTTCTGGACATAATGTCCGTATCGATCGCCATATCTAATTCATCAGTGTTATTGCTCTAAAGTTACATTTCCTTTTTATAAGACTGAATTCTGCACAATCACTATCGCGAATTAAAACCGTAGCGGATAAAAAAGCAGCGGTCAGTGCACTTGCATGTTTCATACAATATTTCATTCTCCACCGTCAGATTCGTCGCACATCGCGTGACTTCGTGTACTTACTTCACCCGACTACGGTTACCTAATAGCACACTTAATGAACTTTTTAAAAACTTTGCGCACGTAAGTTTGTCGCGATAAATGCAGGTTCCTTTGATTCTGTTCTTGTAATTTAACTGAATGCTTTCAATTTGCCTTATTTCAGGTCATCATACTGCAATTAACTTCTAAAAAAGGATGACCAAACTACGTAGTTTATTTTTAAGTTAAATGTTAGCAAATAAATAAACTTTGCTTAGTTATATTACAAAGGGAAAAGTGGAAAGGTGGGGGTGTAAGATTGAGGCCGCGCAGGGCGCAGTGGAAGCGGGCTGGGCCCATAACCTGAAGGATTATGGTCATAAAAGAAAAACAGCTAGATAAATTTAGATTTATTTGCTTCTAAAAACACAGACAGGTTGCTGTTTTTTTATACGTGACATTTCAATGTCGTTTTGGATTGAGTTTACAAATAACTCTAACAGGGAGAGATTCCTTTGCCCTGCAGTGGGACACAACAGGCTCACAATATAGCAATATAAATTGGTTACTAATAGTTAGACTTATATTTCAGTGCAGTCGATATGATATAGCTTTATAAGAACGACAGCTACATTATTTTTCGACTGTAAGTTTGTGTACTAGTTTTCTCGCGATATGCATGCATCTTTTTATCTTCTTTATCTTTGCAGAACATTATATCAGTACCTTCGAATTCGAAGCTTATAAAATCTATGCGCAGCAAAAAGTAATCAACTCAAACTTAATCACTTCCTAAAAAATACTTACGTAATTTCTAATATCCGCGTTGTAATAACGATTATGAATATTCGTCGGTAAATTCATATTCTAGCATAAATTACATAATCAATCATAATCACATAATCGATCGATGTTGTCAATGACAAGAGCTTGGTAAAAATAGCAAAGTAATTTGCTAGAAAATTAACTTGTTTATTGAGGTAAAACTTGAAACCGTTATTGTTTTTGTGTGTCCAAAACTAAAATTAATTAAAACATGGCGAATTTTATACTTCATGGTACAACCACGGAAAGAAATTGATGGAGAGGATGAAGAACTGGTCAATGATGAGAATCATAAAATTACTTCTATTTGACAGATTTCAATTGTAACTTGATAGATTAGAGAATTAGGATTTTTTTGAATGACAGAAATTAAAAAAAAATTCAAGTAAAGGAGTTCTTATACTTCCAAAAGAGTTTTATCCCTGAGTGACAAAAAAAAGAGTACGTGATTAAAGCTCAAAATTATATTCGCTTAGGCTCAGTGGCTTATAGGTGATAGATTAATTCTCTGCCTGCGTCTACACAGACGCTCGCCCGAGCTCTTATAACCCGAATCTATTTAAGTGGCGAGTGAATAGGCTTCTTCTAGATAAGCCCGTTCCATCGTCGACCTCATCTCTGTCCCCAGGGCTAGATTGAGGTCAATTGTTAGCCCATACACAGTAAAAAAAAAAACCGGTCAAGTGCGAGTCGGACTCGCGCGCCGAGGGTTCCGATATACTTTTTGTATTTTTGGAAGCAATAAAGTCCATTTTTAGGACCGCAAAACTAAATTTGTTTGTAAAGGTTATTTGCAGATTTCTAAAAAACTGTGCAACTTAGAAAGATCGTTTTATTTTTGCTGTAATGTTTACAAAAACTTCTGTCAACTGTAATTAATTCAGATTTTTCCTTTCACAAACTTCGGAGATAAGGGGGGGAATGGTATTTTTTTTGTCAAATTTCATCATAACTTGAAAACTAAGAGACGTAAAAAAATACAAAAAATATATTTTAGAATGTACAAGTAAAGCCCTTTCATATGATACCCCACTCGACCTAGTAACGACAATTTGAAATTTGCCCCCCCTTATTTCGGCTTTTTCACATTAATAACTATAATTTTTTCAAAATTCTTTCATGTGCAATTAAGTTGGGCAACTATATTCTAACACTGTTCCAAATTTCAAGTTGATAGCATGAGTAGTTGCTGAGATATAGAGGTGTGACAGACAGACAGACAAAGTCGCACCATAAGGGTTCCTTTTTTTACCATTTTGGTATCGGAACCCTAAAAAGATGTGGCTTAGCCCCACTATTTGAAACTTTAGATTCTTTTTTTTTTTTCCATCCACCTCATTTATTAGTAAATCTTATTATTCGAGTAAATATTATTAAATATCAATCTGATTCACAATTAATTTCTGTGGCTGTACATCATTCATTATTGAATGTCTTAATTTAATTCGCCACCACCCATAATTGGCAATCTCAATTAGCATTAAATTTCTCCGAATCTCTTTCGAATTGGGCGTTTAAGGGACCTTAACCTTAACATTCTTAACAACTTAAACACCGGATGGTGTAGGCCGAGAGTCATTATAATATCAGAAGGTTAATCGTAATATGATCATGAGCAGCTTTGGATGTCTTTATAATTTTTGCTTATTGTTTTTTTTTTTCATATTTCAAAATGGAGAAACTACCGCTAAGTCGAGCCGGATAGTTTTATTGTTTTATGTTGAATGTGTCTTGAAAGGTGGGCAAAAAAAGTTGCCCGTTGGGACACCTTTTGATAGGTCCAGGCTTCGAAGTAAAACTAGCAAGTGCTGGCGTGAACATTCTGATTCTTAACTAAAGAAATGGAAAAAAATTAAGACGATCGTGACCATAGGAAAGCCACCCTGCCCAGCAGAAAGATGTGTTAGGCAAAAAGTCGTAAACCTTTTTAAAAATATTCTCAACGAATATTTTGTTTCTCACAAACATGATACTTAGCAGCGCGATTGTTGTTTTGAAATACTTCAGTCTTTGCTGTCGCATTTTGATGTGAATCATTATTACAACCCGTATCGTCACACTATAGTCTAGAGACCCCTTCCTTTACGAGCCATCCACATCGTCTCCATGACCATATCGTCAGACCAACAGGCAGGTGGCCTACCAAGCGACGCGACTAATTTTAAGGCTGAATTTCTGGAAGAAAGTTCTGTGAGCTGGAAAATTCCAACCAATAGGATTGTTCCATTTGACAGCGCATTTGACAAGCTAGGAAAATGGCGCAATCCTATTGGTTAGAATTTTCCCAGCTCACAGTTTAGCTCCCTCGCACACCATTGGTGGGAAAACAGTCTAAAGATCTTAGTCGCCGTTCCGTCTCTACCTTGGTCTATCTTCCATCATTCCGCCAGTGTCCACTGTCCAGCCCAACACAAATGTGAAAAGCACTCATCTTGCCTAACTATCTAATCCAAGTCCCTTAGATAATGTAGACGCCGTATTTATCAAAATCTGTCAATAAAAAAATTACACAAGTAGGCAAATCATTATAACATCCCATGAAACGTCCACTACAGGACAGGGAGCTCCCTCCAGAATTCTAGCTTTTGCTGGAAAAATGTAGAGGGGAAGTACCATAGTCACCTCGCTTGATAGCGTTACAGCTGGCACCATGGACCGCGGTTGTAGGTGACCGCAGTAAGTAAGATGTAAGATACAAAGGAGGATGCTGCTGCCCATCCTAAAAAGTAGGCAAATATGCAAGGCAAAATAAAATTATAATACGCAAAAGTCGCTTCGTTCTTAATTTGTTTAACAGAGCTATCTTAAAAGCCTTCAAACCGCACCTTAGTATATATTAATCATAGAATTTCGCAGAACTGCCTTAAAAATTTTGCCAGTAGTTGACAAATCAAACTCCTTTTTGAGACCCTAGAACGGCCCACAGTAAATCATACCACCCACTATAGTTCCATTTATGTTCAATAACAATACAATTTTGATGAGATTATTCTATGATTTATAACATCACAATGTTCATAATAAATAACAAAGCGAAATCAATGTCTATGGGCTTACTCTTGAACCCAATCTGGCCTTGAGGACAGAGATGAGGTCGACGATGGAACGAGCTTGCCCAGAAGAAGCCTATTCACTCGCGAGTCTCGCGACTTAGTATACAAACTCGGGAACACAGACGCAGGCAGCGAATTCACTCCTTAGCCGTGCGCATTATAAAAAATCAAAGCTTCAAAGCGCTTTGTGGGAATGTATGAATAAATATTTTTAACATTGTAGATTCAGAGTCAGATTCATATTATTTATTAAATGTAGATTCTTTACAGAATACTTATTGAATGTCATGCAGAATACAATGCAAATAGAGCTAGTCCACGCCGTTTCGGGTCGTGCTATGGCAGAAAAGAAACGGCAAGAAACCACTGCAGCACGGCCTACTTTAAGAGTCGGCTTTTTACAATGTGTTTCTTGTGTACAGGTTGTACCCATTAAATTGGCAAAACGACTTAACCTCACGCGCATGTACATGACGAAGTATTTTACCTCAATCCAGATGCAGAATACGAGACTAATTCGTTTGAAATACTCGTACAGTAATCTATCGAATCCGTCTGGTGCCGGCAAAGAATAGTACCAACCCATCTCTGCCCGGGGGTGTCGTAAGAGGCGACTAAGGGCATATGAACTGGAGGATGGGCAGCAGCATCTTTCTGTGTATCGTGCCATCTTATATTATACTGCGGTCACCAACAACAGCGGTCGCCAGCCACAACGCTTACAAGCGTGGTGACTGTGGTAAATTCCATCCAAAGATTCACGCGTTTTTGCTCGAATTCTGGAGTGGGCGTTTTATGGGGTGTTCTGATGAATCTGTACCTGAAACGAATTATTTTATAGATTGAGGTAACTTGGAATGCTAGTGTTATCTAAAACTTGACGACCTATTATCGACTGTTCTTGTAAATAGCCGCCCACTGATCCTGAACCATTTTGTATGGCTGTAGTGATATGACGTACAATACAATGGGGCATAATAACATACGAAGTGGAAATAATGGGACTAATGAAAGGCCAGCAGGTGACAATAAGGTGTTATAAATGGATTTCTCTGTTTATAGATTGACGACTTTATTATAATACGGTCAAACTACCACTTATGATAGAGTTCATGAAAGAACGTTACGTTTTATAAACAAACTTTTTGCAGCTGCAAAGATAGAGAGATGAGATATCTTTTCTTAGCTAAGAAAAGATATCTCTTGAATTACACGAGGTACAGCCAAGAGCAGGTGAAGCTTGACACTTGCAGTGAGATTTCCGTCTCTACGCTAAGATAAGTGGGGCACAAAGTCCAATGTGTCAAGGTTGACGTGCTGTTGACTGTACACGTTTCTAACCACAATACACACAGAAAAACGCTTAGACCATATATTTTTTATATTAAGCGTTTTTAGTATGGTTTTAACGTATGGTTTTTTTTTACGCTTAATATGCACATATATTTTTTTTTTACATTAGTTTGAGGTTTTTTTTTTTTTTTTTTAATCTTTATTTGTTTAAAGAGGGTTTTTTCTAATCAGAAAATGCCACACTCATAGTTTAACTTACAATTTTAACTTAACCTACGCTTAACCACCGTCTCATATATTTTGAATAAATATTTGGCTGCCCGTGACGTAGGGGAAGCCAGTACACTGTTACACATCCCTACTTCGCAAACAAAGTTAACTAATGAAAAAAACACTATTCGATCAACTTCACCCCGGACACATTCCATCGTAACATGGTATACATCCTCGATGACCCCACACTCGGTACATGCTGGTGACGCCACTTTTTTCATGAGGAAACCGAAACTGTTCAATGGAATGTGACCGGAGCGAAGTCTGAGTCCAGTCACCACCTCACTTCTTTTCATACTGGCTTCATCGAACCAAGGGAATCTGCACAGCACTGGTTGGATAGTCCTGTACCAAATTCCCTTGGCAAGAGACCTTTCATTAAAATATTCACTCCAGAGTACCTTACAGCGCTCTTTGGCAATATAAAGTTTTTTTGAAAAGTATGGTAAACATTTACAGACAATACCATCATGAGCTGCCTCTTTTGCAAAGCAGTCCACTTTCTCATTTCCATCCAACCCTATGTGTGCTGGAACCCATTGCAATATTACCATCTTTTTATCTTTCTTTAAACTCAAAATTAATTCCAATATTCCATATGCTATCGGTGTTCCTCGAACAGTCGAGGTGCAGCGAGCTATATGTTGTAATGCACTTTTAGAATCTGAAAATATAACAAATTTTTCACCCTCCAACGAACATATATAAGACAAAGCTTCTAGTATACCAATCAATTCGCTATGCATCACACTTATATTGGAATCAATTTTGAGCTTACAATGGATGCCAGTTTGAGTGTCAAAGAAAGCTGCACCCACTCTGCTTTTTTCTTTAGAGCCATCAGTAAATATTTTATAGTATTCTGAATAATTTTGATAAATAGACTGTCTACATAACTGATTTAAATTAGTTTTACTATAACTACTTTTGCTTTTAACGACTAAATCTAAACTACTCTTAATACAGTAGGAAATATCCACATTGCTAACCCACTCATCTAACGTAAACATATTCAACTGATCAGTTTGATGAATCGGTACTTCATTCAAATATTGGTGCACTTTAATAAGTAAAGGTATTTTTTTCCTCTGCCAGTAAGAATTTTGACACAGAGATTTTAAATGATCTAATAATAAAATTATCTCGTTGCTAGAGAAAGATTTGCATTTAAGCCAAAATTTTGCTGCCAAGTAATGCCTACAAAACGTGATGCTTGTTCGTGAACTCTGGTATAGAAGTAGTCTAGGCAACGAAGCGGATCGTTGTATGAAGACCCCCGCATTAAATCCTCTGTCTATGAAACTTTGCTGGGGTATTACACTACATGAGACAAACCTTCTATAAAAAAATCCAAAAACAAATCGGTACTTTTAATTTTTTCATACAAAAATGTATGAAAAACTTTTTTGTTATTTTTTTTAGATATTTTGAATTTACATTTAATTCATGATTCTTTATCATCCTGTCAAATAAAATCTTTCTGAGAAATTAATTTTGGGGTCAACTGCTTCGTTGCCTACCCTAAAGGTTTTTTTTTATTGGACGCCTTCAACTTTATAGTATAGCAGAAGCCACAGACCACCTAACCCGGCAGAAGCGAAGCAATGAACTCTCTAATTTAACTTGAAGGTGCACACGGGCTTTTTAGCCTAAGAGCCAAACGATTTCACTGTATGAGGATTCAACAAAAATTCATATCAGCATTTTTTTTCGTCAAAAATAAGATTAGCTGGTCTATAAAATAATTCATTAGTAATCCACCCAAATTTACGACCGCATGATTAAAAAAAAAAATTAAGGTATTATAAATTCCACAAAAGAAGGGCAAAAATGCTATAAATATTATTTACTTTACATTTAATTACCTTTATTTTTATCTTTTTTTAAGTATATAATCTTCCTATATTTGTAAAAGAAACACAATTAAATCTAAAAAAACAAATTTACGTAAATCTCAAAGTTGCATTAGACCTATGATAAAAATGCTATCAGATCAGTTCTTCAATGCTTTTGTTTCATTAACGTCCCTTAACATATAGTGTACTAAATCCAACAAAAAAATATATAGAAATTTAAACGTCCAGAAATTGAAATTGAACCTTCCAGTTTGAAATTTGGGTGGATTTAAAAATATAGTCTCTTAAAATTGCATTTAAAAGCCGTTTACAAAAATTTGGCCTGATATGAATTTTTTCTCCAAAATATAGGATAGCTCTAAGGGTATTTCGTGTCGCGCTGATTCTAACCTAGTGCTTTCTTTTTGAGACATCATTTTTTGTTTGTTTGCTCTTTTACTGTAATAGCACGTTTACTATTATCTAATCTTTGGTAATAGAGTGTTTTCCAGCAACCTTTGAAAGTTCTACTGAATGGCGCTGCTGATCATCGTTAGGAAAATTCAAAATGAACACACTGATACTATTAGATTATGAATAACGGCAATGTACTAAACCGTCACCCAGAAGGACAATGGTTAAGTCAGTTTGATTGCCAGTGTCAAATGTGTGTAATATATTTTCTTCTAAAAATATTTCAATTATTTTACGAAGTCATGAATTTTTTTTACCAAAAATACACTTAAAAAAACGTAGTTGAGAAACGTCATAGAAAATTGCCTTTTGAATCTAAAACTTCCAGATCAGAAGCCCAAAACTCATTAGTAGGTTACAAAGTGTAGACGACAACTTTTTTTTATAAATATTGGGGGACAATTCACACTAAGTCATCTGATCCCAAACTAGGCAAAGCCTGTAAGTACTGTGGATACCACAGACTGATATACATATACATAAATAGATAAATAACACCCAGACACAGAACAAACACTCGTGTTTAACACACAAACGGTTGTCCTAAACGGGGATCGAACCCGCGGCCTACGGCGTTGAAGGCAGGTTCACGACCAACCACACCAACGATCCAGCTTAAACATAATAAGTGTCCAATTACAGTGGTTACTCTAAAATATGACATTCATTACCTAGCTAAAAACTGTACCCAATTTCAATTAGGTGTTAGCCCACGCGAGCCAGTCAACACTTAATCATACGTGGCATGCCCAAATAACGCCCACATTAGCTAATTACATCGAAAAACCCAACGACAAGCTTGCTTAATTTGCACAGCGTACATTTGCACCTCTAGTGTTGGCCCATAGTCTAGCTGGCTCGGCAATGTTTCTGTTCATCGTAACATCCCTTGAAACGTCCACTGCAGGACAGGGAGCTCCCTCCAGAACACCAACAATAAACGCGTGGTACTTTGGAGGGGATTTACCATAGTCACCACGCTTGTAAGCGTTCCAGCTGGCGACCGCTGTTGTTGGTGACCGCAGTATGTGAGATAGTACGACACACAGAAAGATGCTGCTGCCCATCCTCCGGTTCATAAGCCCTTAGTCGCCTCTTACGACACCCACGGGTAGAATAGGTTGGTACTATTCTTTGCTGGCACCACACGGACGTGTTTCTGTTGCTTATCGGTAAATTCTAAAATTGGTTGGGTTAAGTAAAGTTCCGTCCGTACCAAAAAGATGGCAACGGAACCCTATTACTAAGTCTAGGTCTAGGTTGTCTATCTGTCGGTCCGTCTGATTTTTTAAATATTTTGAACCGTAGAAGATAGCCGGTTGCAATTGACACAGAAAATGGTGTTGTTGGGGTGGATTTTCTAACATTAAAACAAAATGCAATATGTTAAAACTTAAGAAGAGTCATTTTATTTATCCCTATGAACTTGGACGACATTTAAGACGAACAATTTTCGAACCTTTAATTTTAATTATCAATCTAAAAATAAAACAATATTTAATGTGTAGATTGATAACCTTAAAATCAACTTTCAAATATAAAACAAATAATGAAACCCTCCGGTGCGATCGGAAAACATAGCTATAGGAATTATGATCTCATTAATCTAAAAAAAAAAAAACACCAATTCCATAGGTAAGGACCTACGAATAAATAGTAAGGACCCAATATAACACGTCTGTCAAATCCGCCACCCACGTTGAAAATTCGTCGCTAATTGTATGAAAAATTCAATGACAAGCATGAATAATTTTAATGCGATGGCGTATCTACATAATATAGGATATAAATTGAATTGAAATAAAATGTTTTTAACATAGTTTGTTAACACATGTGTTGTTGTTATCCTAGGGCACCCCGCTGGTGCAAAGGGCCTTTACGAGCTGTCTCCACTTCCCCCTGTCTTGCGCCGTCCTTCTTGCTTCTTCCCACGTCAGTCCAGCAGCCTTGAGCTCGCGCTTGACACTCCGTCGCCAGAAGTGAACGGGTCGCCCAGGTCTACGTCTGCCGAGACTTTCTACTAATTCGGCCTTTTACTTCTACCCCACGGAGCGACCGCGACCTATCATCATTTATCTACAGTCCTCAAGTAACACATTAGACTTTTTTCATGCAACAACTCTGTTCCAAGACTTTAATTAGAAATCTCGATTTTATATCGACTCCATACAAATTAGACCGATCAGCTGATATCTTTGCTAGCGAAGGGCTTATTGCAAAAAAGTTTTCGCATTTGGCCTTTAGACTTCGTCGTAAAGCTCATCGATCTTCCACGATTTCACTAAAACGCTTGTATAGCCCAAGTCCAGTATATTAGCTCAATCCTATAGCCAGTCGCAAAAGAACAATTTTCACGATCCGGGATTGAACCGGCGACCCTCGGCGTATAAATACAGCTTTTATTTCTTTTTCTTTTCGAGTAAATGGCAAAACTGACTATAAAAGCTTAGCCCAAAAAGTAGCCACATCAATAGCCTTTTGGTTGCCTTTGGTTCAAAAAGGTTACAGCTAATCCTATACTATTAAACAAGCAATATTTGTAATCGTTTTCTCAAAAACGGCTCTAACGATTTCGATGAAATTTACCATACGGGATTCTCGAAAAATCGATCTATCTAGGTTTTATGTCTGGGAAAATTAGTTTTCCCCGTGTTTTTAAGCATTTTTTAAAATACCGCGTGTTAGACAAAACCTACAGCGCCATCTGTTGGCGGGTAGCATAGCTTGCTCACCCGATGATAATTTAATGTTGAGGCAGCTCTTACAGAGCGAAGCTCGGTCGTCCAGGTACTTATTACATAGTTTAGGTATCCACTCTTCTGATCTCATTGACAATGAACCTTTGTTTACATTACTATAACTGCACCTTCATTAACACTTGTATTTTGCATAAGCAAAAACATTATAAGTATAAGCACTAACTATTGACCTCCTAGCGGCATAATATGTATTCTAATTAAGTATTTAAGGCACAATGTAGGCGTGGGGGCAAGGCAAGCACCTGCATAACTTATTAGTAAGACTCGCCGCCAGTTGCATAGAGCATCTTTAGAGTTAAAGCTCATTTAAATATATTGCTGACACTGTGTTTTGTGGACACAGACAGTGATAGCAATAGATTTAATGGAGGTTCCTCATAACAGCTAAATACGTTTCACTTGAGCAGTTTTTTAATGAAAACTGTTGAATAAAAAAAATTGTGTAATAATTAATCATCTTTCCAAGTAGATGGCTGACTCTGACTCTGAAATATATATTATACGCCAGAAAAATACCAATGTTACCTGTGCTATTTAGTCGACAAGGAACCCTTATAGTTTCGTCATGTCCGTCTGTCTGTCCGCGGCTTAGCATAGAGACCCTTAGTAGTACTAGAAAGTTGTAGTTTAGTATGGACATACATTACCACAAAGTGGTAAAATATCCGCGCCTTAACTTTAAATACGCTTTGTGCAACTGGCGGTAAGCCAAAAATATGAAACGATACATTTAAGATACTACATTAACTAGCCAGGCCACCCTACAACCTAGAGATCGGTGTATTTGAAACGCATTGGCGTGAAATGTGACAAGGCTAGGCCCGATAATGATAAGACAAGCCCGTTGGTGTAGTTGGTAGTGAGCCTGCCTCACACGCCGTGGGCCGCGGGTTCGATCCCCGCCCAGGGCAAACATTTGTATGATGAACACAAGTGTTTGTTCTGTGTCTGGGTGTTCTTTATCTATTTATGTATGTATATCAGTCTCTGGTACCCATAGTACAGGCTTTGCCTAGTTTGGGATCAGATGATCTTGTGTGAAATGTCCCCAATATAAAAAAAAAAAAAATAGGCATAACTATACAGTGTGAAATATAGCAAATTAGTGTCATTATACCTCTTAAATGGGCCTGAATTTATAACACATATTTACTGAGGGTTTCCAAGAATACTTGATATACTTGATCTTGATCTACTTGATCTGAAGAGCACATCAAGCTTGACACATTGGACTTTGTACCGTTCTTATTTCAATAGACGTACGGGCTAGAGTCGAACTGCGAGTGTCAAGCTTGACCTGTCGTTGTCTGTATAATACTTGTACTAGCTGTTAACAGCAGCTGTGCAATTTTTCGTAGCCGAAATATAAAGTTTGACATAGTGGCATTTACTTATATATAAGTACTAGCCCATCGGCACGTTACACCTTAGATTATGAATAACGGCAGCTTACTAAGCATAGTTTAGCACCGACCGAAGTACTACACAACGTAGTTCACGCGATTTTTCACAGATGGCGCTATTTTTCTTGTATGGGGAAATTTTGAACCGCTTGTTCCCAAGACCCTATCTTGACTATATAAATCTATGCATAGTGGCTATTGGTAGCTTTATGAGTCGATCACCGACCTTACCAAGGCCATCCGCTGTTTTATATATGATAAAAAGTTTTTCATCACTAATTTAACTTGGGATTTAACGCTGGAGGTAAACTAATATTAAAATTTATAGGAAATAAGTAGTATATCGATAACGCAAGGGCTCTGATTAGATATCACATTAAAAAAGCACTTTTATTGGTTTATTATTCGGGAACAAGGCGTGATGTTATGTATGTATGTATTATTCAATAATAGTACTTAAACCTATTTGGTATGTTAGGTTTTAACCTATTTGGTATGTTATCCAAATCTGCCGATCCGAAACAAACATCTGAACTTACATAATAATAAGTACCTGGGCGACCGAGCTATGCTATGTATAATCTTAACCGAAGCCCCATCAAGCGATTTAGTATGGAGTAGAAAAACTACAGTCCGTATTTCTTGACCGGCCGATTTTCGGTGTTGTAAAAAGTAAAATAAAAATATTATTAATAAAAATTTAAAACCTTTAACATTAAAATGTAACCGGGTGAGCAAGCTGTGCTACTCACCAACAGATGGCGCTGTAGGGTTTCTGAAACGTGCTATTTAAAAATTCTTTTTTTGAAAACTAATTTTTCCGTTTAATCGAAATCGTTAGAGGCGTTTTAGAGAAACCCATTGCAAATAAATATATAAATATACAAATATTGCTCTCTGTTTCTATCTATGCCACAACTTCGAACAGTAAGTACTGTTGTCGACTATCAGTCTAAGCCCTCATTTGAAAAGACATAGGAAACAATACACAATAGCCGTCCTGTTATTGCTTATCACCGGATATCCTTACACTGGGACCGCTTTGTCAAAAGGTTCTACCTTCGTGGGCATTTTCAACGTACATAAAACCTTTTAATTATGAGTCTGTGATGTCTCTAAAGTATTGAGGCACTGCATTTGTAAGACATGGTTGATGGGTTTGACAAGCCCAATCCTAGATTGGGCAATCGTAAGAATGCAAGTAGATAAGAATATCCGTTCACAACATCCGGAGTGAATGAACACAATAATAAATGCATTTTTAGGGTTCCGTACATCAAAATAAAAAAACGGAACACTTATAGGATCACTTTGTTGTCCATCTGTCTGTCTGTCAAGACCCTTTTTCTCACGAACGAGAAGAGGTATCAGGTTGAAATTGATAACGAATATTGCGGTCCATAAACCACTCAAGATCTGAAAATTTCAATTTTTTACAACGACGCAATCAAAAGATATGGCTTTTTATGTCCTCATCTCCATACATTTATGCAAAAAAGCAAAACCTACAGGGTACTTCCCGTTGACCTAAAATTATGAAATTTGGCAAGAAGCTAGGTCTCACAGTACAAATAAAGGGAAAAGTCTAAAATCATTAAATATTTAATTTTTTCTCACAACTTATAGTAACCAATTAAGGTGAGCTCCCGTTTCAAGAACTTTTCTATAAAAGAGGGGTCAAGTTGGATGGTCGCGGAGTTTTTAAAATTAAAGAGCAAGTGCGAGTCGGACTTGGCTGGTTTTTGTTTTGTTTTTCTACGAAAATTATTTCAAAAGCCATGAATTTAGTCTTTCTATATACAATTTTTTTATAGCTGTTCTTGTCATTTGGTCTGACTGAGCTACATGCAAAAAACCATAGACATAAGCTGCCGTTATTCATAATCTAAGCAAAAAACGATGCCTTGTTTTGTTTTTATTGCCAAAATCTGTAAATATAGTGTTGCACTGTCTATACAGGGTGGACGGGACGGTGTACCGAAAACTGAACGGGCGTCCTCCTTCAACGAAACTGAACAATTTTCCCAAAGAGACATTTCTGGGAAATGAAAATTTTTGACTTTAACAGTCCATACAAACTGTTCGATCAGAGTAAGCAATTTGCATGTAGAGGTCAAAAATAATTTTCAGTTTCCCAAAAATGTTTCTTTGGGAAAGTTGTTCAGTTTCTTTGACTGAGCGAGCACGCCCTTTTAGTTTTCGTTACACCGTCCCTTACACCCTTTATAGTAGTCTTACCATTTTTTTTGTAATGTTCAGTTCATTTTGCTGCCACTCTTTTGAGGTGCTATTCAGTATTTCAAAATTTGTAATCTATACAATTTTGATTTAAAAAAATCAAACCGAAAAGTTAAGGTGATCCGTTTTCCATACAAAAATTCAAACGACTTGCATGCTTACGCGGGACATCAAATTCTGTTGAAAAACGAACGATTACTGCTATTTTTAGTTAAATTTTTCGCTAATTAATACAAAGATACAGTTAATGTACTGAAAGTACTATTTTTCTTAGCAATTTTTGGTTCAATATTACGATTGAGGGCGTGCGGTCGAAACTGTACGGTTGTGCTGTGTGTGCATGTGTGAGTGATCGTACTAATGTAAAGACGGACTGACGAGAGTAATTGACTTAAGTGGACATATGATGATATTTTTCTTATCGAAATTGTTGTTAGGCGTTGAAGTTGCACGATGAAATTTGCGAGAATCAACTTTTTGCACATATATAGTTGGTACTTATTGCATTAAAAAATAAAACCTTATTTTTGCAGCAGTGGCTCCATCTAGTTGCGTTCGGGGCTAAGCTGGCCGACACAGATCACCTTAAGTGACTTTTCTTACAGAATACCACAGTAGTTTTTATTTCTTCATCGTTTTAGCACGATTATGAAAATGATTATTGATTTATATAACAAAAGTATGATGAAAATCTATACTGTATTATATTTTATAGCTTTTAAAATTACTTTATTAATAGGTTCTCTTAAAAAATGCCAAAGTTGTTCTAAAACTAATTTATAAAGTTCTAATGACTCTTCAAAATTGATTAAACGATAATTGAAACATCATTTGAATACAAAAATAGGCGTTATTTTTATTTAATAACTGATTTGATTAACAAATTTAGAGGTCGTCATTCGTCCTCATATTAATTTGTTCACGTTTTTTTCATCAAGTCATTTATAGTAGATTAGTAGCCAAGGGCTGTAAGGCATCAATTGCAGCCCGAGATATTTAGCCGCACGAGCGCAGCGAGGGCGCCTATAGTTCGAGGGTGCAATTGATGTTTACACCCGAGCTAACTACTCTGCTTTACATCTCGATTGTGAGGTAAGTAGGTACTTATTACCACCAAATTGTAGGTGACCAATTAGCGTTATAGGGTAATAATGTAGCTAGAAAAGCCCTAGGGCGGTAAGTAATTATGAGGCGGCCATCAAGGCGAAGCCGCGCGTGGAGGTGGAGGTGCTGCTCGGCGGGGGCGTTACAATTACTTACCGCCCTAGGGCTTTTCTAGCTACATTATTACCCTAGAGCGCTAATTGGTCACCTACAAGCCCCATTTGGGGTTAATAAGGACCTACTTACCGAATATGAGAGATGTAAAATGATTTTTCTAACGACATCGTACCAACGGTTTTTATCGTAAACCCGGTATGGAAACTTGTCTTTTGGCATTCCTATTACAAAAACGAATAAATAATTTAAATGGAAAACCAAATAAAATCTTGTAGAACGATTCGACGCCTTGCAAAGGACCTCGTACAGAATTATACATCATCATATTGTTTTGGTTGTAAGATCGGTGACCAACCTTGCAAACCCTGGTCACAGAAGGAAAATAATAATGGTTCCGACAAACAAATTAACCTCCAGCGATCTGTGTCCAACTATTATTCTAATTAACCAGCGTTATAATGAACTACCGACAAAAAACCCAAAACGTGCCGAAAAAAAAATTCGAATTTTACTAACAAATAAAAGCATGTTCAAATTACATGTAAACTAAACTTCCGATTAAAATGACTAAACTTCCGAATAAAATACTGAACCTCCGACAAGCGAGCGTGCTGCGGCACCAGCCGGCGAGTGCCAGAAGCGAATTTAGGTTCCAAAAGTTTTCAGTAGATTCGTAATGAAAGCTGGTAAAAAAGTATTACAGCAATATAAAGTCATGTTTATTTTTCGAAGATTTCAGTATCTCGGTATGGTCGTTTCGTCATTTTTATTCGGACAAAAGTAGTCGGAAAGTTAGTATTTTAGGCAGTAGATTTTATATTTTGAGTAAGGACAATTCTTATTTTCTTGTCGGAGCTTTTATTACTAGCCGTCACAGAATAAAGTAATACTATCATTTAGAACGTATACTCTTCACCCACTTGCAATCTACCCCGCACGCGCGATTCTCGTGGTGCTTCTGAGAGTTTTGTACTGAGTATGCAAGCCTACGCGACCTTCGAATTTCAAATTTCAAATTCGTGTTCGATGTGTGTAGTGTCCGGGGTGTGCGTTGTTCGTCGGGCCGCCAAAGTCCTCTGACAACTTCCGTAGACAGTAGCCGGAACCAACGGCTTAACGTGCTTTCCAAAGCATGGAATCGTTTTACTTTTCGGACTGACATCCTGCAATGTCCTTACCGAACTGGACAAGTTCAAAGAGATTTTTGTTTGTTAGTGTCCCCACTGGGAATCAAACCCAAGATCCAGGATTACTGAATATAAATGTCATATTTTTTTTAAATATTGAATCGTTAGTTCCATACCAAAAGACGTCAATTTCAAATAACATAAAATATTTTAGTTTCAGATACACAGTTGCTATATAATACTAAAGAGTGTGAATCTGCCCATAAATAGGTCATAGAACAAAATAATAAATTTTGACCTCCCATAGAAACTGTATCAGCTGATAGCGCATTTTGTATGGGAGGACAAATTTAGTTTTTCGTGTTTCGACTTATGTTCCTTGAGAAAAGTTGTTCAGTTTCATGAGCAGATTCACACCCTTTATTATTATCACACCTTTCCGTTACACGTTGTTTATCCGAACTACTCCCTAGTTCGCTCTTCAATATGCATTTTGTGTTTAAAAATTATGAACGGATGTTATGATAAAGATCGGATGTCGGAATAGCTAAAATATTCCATTTTTGGAAGCTCTCGTCTTGTTAGAAGAAAGCGGTTTTTAAGTGGATTGAAAATTTGTTTATTTGTTTTAATTTCTAGTTTCTGTGCGTGGGTTTAAGTAGAATCGAATTACTAACCGAACATACCGTTACGTTTGGAAACATATATAAATAAATAAATAAAAACAAATACAAATGTTGTATTTTCATAAGTACTTAGACCACTCACCCAGGTGGTCCACCTGCTCGTTTGCTCGCTCACTTGTATAGAAAAAAGTATTTTTTTTAGGTTGATACAGTAAACTTTAACAGTTAAAAGGGCGAATCTTTATTGTGCCCAAACGGTAAGAGCGAAACTTCCACAAACGAGAATTTCAGTTTGGCCTTTATGACGCGGTGGTGAGGATAAAATGTGCAACGACCTTTCTATTCCTTCAAATCCAAATCGTAAGGGTTGACTTATCGCGAGTGATTGCTCGCGCAGTCATGGTATTTATTTACTCAAAGTGAAAATCGTTTATACATTGTTGGATATTAAAATCTCTTAATGACGTGGTGGGAAAAAAAGAAGCGACAGTAAAATCCCACGTGCTCTTTCAAATATGTTTGAATGTACAGGGTTGATACAGTAAACATAAGTCAATTTGAATTTTGGAATTAGTCTGTTAGAACCCTAGCCAAATCTCATGGATTTTTCTCTTCTAGGTAATCTGATATTTTATAATAACCTTTCTTATACAATTTTTGCTTGATAACAGCTTTGAATTTATCTAACGGTAAACTTTCAATGTCAGTAGGTACCCTATAGAAAACGTTCTGTAAATTTTGTATGACGGTTGAAAACGGTTGTTTATCGAAGTAACGGCGGCACACAGCTTCTGTTTAGATCGTGTAACAAAAAAGGTAAAACAGTGGACAATGTGAAATCGCTTAAACTGAAGAACCTTCCCCAAGAACTTGAAAACTATCAACTTTGCTTAGAACCTGCATCAGCTAATAGAATATTTCTTTTAACATTATCTATCGTAAGTCGTAAGTCGCGTTTAATGCTGGCAAAGAATAGTACCAACCCATCTCTACCAGTGAGTGTCGTAAGAAACGACTGAGGGTTAATGAAACAGAGGATAGGCAGCAGCATCCTTCTGTGAATCGTATCATCTTACATTCTGCGGTCACCAACAACCGCGGTCATGGTGCCAGCTGTAACGCTAACAAGCGTGGTGAAACAGAATATATAATGTGGTAACCACACACTCCACATTGTTTCAGCAAAATCTGGAATATTGGAGGGAGCTTCCTGCCCTGTAGTGGACGTTTCATGGAATGTCATGATGATCGTAAGTCCATCTGCAATGGGGTGGGATGCAGTTGGGGCTATATTACGTTAGATCTCAAGCCATATTTCGTGCACAGAAAAAAAAGATATCTTGAACCAAATAATATTATTAAAGTTAAGGTCTTTTGGGTTTTCGATATAAGGAAACTCGAAAACGTCTTAGATTGAGAAATAAAGTGTTTTGTATTATAGTTCTGCGTCTAAGAACTAAATTTCTTATACCAATTCTCAACTGTTATCTTATTGTAAAAACTAAAAAGCTATCACATCAAGAACAAAACTTAGTTGATTGAAGCATCTATCACACCAAGAATGTAACTAATTTAAATAAAGAATTTAAAGCTCTTCTTTCAAAAAGCTAAATGTATCACGCCAAGAACGATACTAATTTTGTTGAAAAATGTAAAGCTCTTGCTCTTTAAATATAAAAAATAAAATAAAAGGCACTTTTTTTAAAAAAGCACCTTTTCTTTTTATTCCTCTTTTTCTGCTCTCTGCCGGTGTTTTTGATATAACATCTTTATATTTCTTAACTATTATTTTTCCACATTTGTTTCTATTTCTATTATTAATTTATGTTATCATTATAACTTTTACATCATTATATCATATCAACCATTATAATTTACCAAAAGTCCTGGGGTGCTGGATTCGAACCCGCGTCCATCAGTATCGTAGTCCCACGCTCTGACCATTAGACCACAGGCATAATTGGCAAACTAATCGAAATTTTGATACCGTTCCGTCTCTGACACACTTACTTGTACCGAGCAACAATTATTTGCCTTAATATCGCCTTAGCTCTTCATTGCATATCTAACTAGGTCTTGAGCGAAAGAACTTAAATTTTTTACCAAGCAAAATGTTATTTTCCTTAATATAGTCCTAACTCTTCATTGCTTACCTGACTAGTTCTTGAGTGAAACAACAACTATCTTATACCAAGCAACATATTATTTGCCTTAATATTGTCCTAAATCTTCATTTAATATTTTTCATAGTTCTTAGGCCAAACGATAAATTTTTTCTATTGATTAATATTTTACTTGCTTAAAAATTTTTTCATTGTTGATGTAAAATATAAATGGTTTTAATACAAAACATCAATTTCAAACCTAGTAATATAATTCTTATTAGAAGTAATTATCTCTTGAATTTTAAGAATTTGGCATTTTTAATACGTTAGAGTGATTATCTTGCTCTAAGACATTTAAATTTATAATCAAGCAATATCAGTTGAGACATATTGCGTTCTTATTTTAAGAGATCATTTTTTTCTGTGTGGGAAAATTTGTTCACTTCATGCAGATTCATTTCCTTTATGATCGTTATACCCAAAGAATTCGGACTCCTTGCTCCGCTCGGAATAGAAGGAATACTAATTTATTTTACTATGGGATGACATCTGCCATTGTATCCCAAGTTGAAATGTCAAATCATCAAACGTGATTAGACATCCTCATATAAAATTTAAAGAACGACTCCTATGCCGTATTTACAATGTCTGAATGAATGTCAGAATACCTTGTGACACATATTTTTATTAATCTTTCTTCTGTTACCCTTATATTTCTATGGTTATACCTCTTTGTTATCGTAAATGCTAGCTAGGCTTATGACTCAGTTTTCTTATACTCCATCCTACATTCCAGCTAATGGCTACAAAGGCCACCGGCGGCGTCGTAATGCCTTCCGCCGTATAAGGGCGTACAAAGCTCTATATTTGTGCGTATGCGCCGCCGCCGCACGCATTTTAAGTGTTATTTTATTATTTACTAAACTTTGAATATAGTAACCTTTTTACTGGCAATAGCTATAAGTGATAGAGACAGAACAAAATATTGTGTCATCGTTGCCATTAAAATGAGGTACATGTATCTTTATCAAAGAGCTTACAAACTTTATGCATGCTTTATGGAAATCTTTATAGTATTATCTATTTTGATTAAAATGTACAAAGTGCAGGCCCAGGCTAAATCTTTATAAATCTCCTTTTTTTTTACCTTTGTATCATCATGTTTATAATTTAATTTCTGTCACGGTTACTCCCAATGAGTGTTCAATCAAGAGCACATCAAGCTTGACTCATTGTACTTTGTACCGTTCTTATTTCTATAGACGCACGGGCGAGTCGCATCGCACTGCGAGTGTGAACGTTCTTATTTCTATAGACGCACGGGCGAGTCGCATCGCACTGCGAGTGTGAAGCTTGACCTGTCGTTTGACCGTACTCACCCATCTATGCGCCTGCGCATAGCTGCCGCATTTCCGCGCATACTAATAAACGTTTACGTACTCGACTCATTAGGCGCTGGGAGGTCGAGCCATAAAAGCCGATTGTTACGTTTATGTTTATGAAACTTTGATGTTCGCTCAATTAAAATCAACATTCTGGCTTGAATAGTTCAATATGAACATTTATTCGTACTAGAGAGTTGTTTTTATAATAATAAAACGTGAATTTTCATTGGTTTTACTCCCGACGAAGCCTGAATTTTCCCGAAAAAAATCTTCGAAAATTTTCATTTGACTTCCCATACAATTGGATCACATGACTATTTTAGTATGTGGGTGGAGTCGACAAAATTTAATAATTATTAAAGACAATCTTACGTATAGACAATACAATTTACTGACGTCGTCGTTTTTTTTGTAAATATTGTGCGCCACATAATTATTTTGAGTCTGTTTTGAATCTTCTTGCAAAATAATCGGTCTAAGTTTATCGATACAAAAAAGCATGTTGTAGTATATCTTTTCCGATCACTGATAAGAATATCTCTACTACCAACTTAGTGCCTAGGTATTTTCACTATCAACCTGTTATCAATCTAGATTTCTTTCTCGATAAGAACTCATTAAAGATAACGACTCGCTTGAATGACTACTGTTTACGATAAAGTAGATATATATTTATGTACGTTTCGATTTTTATTTTGTAACATCTGGCCTAATACCGGTCTTTTTATGAGGTATTAAAATTTTTATACGTCCGAATTTTCTAGTCTTCTAATTTATCGCAGATCAGATTATACACATGCGTTTCAAATGGGAATAGGACTGAGCCTAGATTTGCAGTCGCAATCATAATTCATTATGATCATAATAACCATCGTTAATACGATAAAGTATTTATAAAAAAAATCTACATGTTTATTTATAATTAATAAATAAAACTTAATAAAAGATTTTCACGTAAAAGCCATACTATTTTTAATTAAAGTAATTATTTATTTATTTAAATTTGTTCAAAAATTGATTTTCTCATTTATTTGTTGTTAATGTTTTGTTTATGTATTTGTCCTAGTTTAGGCTCCTGTTCTTCCACCTTCTATACAACTTTGTGTTAAATATTCCTAGGTTATAAAGTGTAGTCCATTAGGTTCTGGAAGAACAAAAACGTTTTATTTATTATTATTTTTGAATGGCCTTCACACATGCACATTATGACCTTCAAGTTTTATCAGAGTACAAATATACCTGTCGCAGTTTGTTTTGACACCGTTATCTAGTTTTATCTGTTTACTTACAGAGTTATCCTTTAGAGCAGAAATTTTAGTAACGACAGGATTATTAATATTATTTATTGATATACTATGTCCAACAGTGAAGGTCTTTCGGCTAATATGCTTATATTTTTATTAATATTAGACTGTTTAGTCCTATCCCACTGTTAAACAGAAGTTCGATGATTCGCAAACTTTCTGCCATTACGTACTAAAAATAAAAAATATCAAATGAAATCATCATTACAAAAATGAACAACAAGGTAGCCATCTGTTCTAGGCTATCTTATGGAATGAAAATTTTGATGGCCGCGCGTGGCGCAGTAGAAGATTTTTTGTACGATTCCTAACCGTAACTTCATATTTTAGTTATATATTTGAATTTGGTTTGTCTTCAAAAAAAATCCTTTAGATTATAAAAACATTTTAGGTCTAAATGGCTTTTTAACATCTAACAAACGTGATTTCTTTCTCTTCATTTCTTATATGTAAGGGTTAATTGTTTAATATTTTATTCGACATAGCTAGAGGCCCAGAGTCAAAGAATTTTAGCTTTAAAGAGGGTGGTTTTAGCTCTTTTCTCTTTTCAGGAAGTCTCCGATTTTCTTCCTTGTACACACACCTTGACACAAATTTACAAATTTCTTAAATATTAAGCGTCAGAATATTATGTTCTTTTAAATAAGGCCTGCAAACTAGTCATTTGGTCTATGTTTGTAAGTATTCGTACACATTTTTCTTTTTGTAAAATGAATAGATCCTGCGCATCAGTACTATATCCCCAGATGATTACCCCATAACTGAGCCTTGAATAAACATAAAAAAAAAATCTTGCGTTCTAAATCAAAAGGGAATGGCGGCATCCACTTTCGATCCTTTAAAAATTATATAATATTAAGGTCCCTTTCAACAACGACAATACAAATTTACTAAGGTTTCGACTTGAAATGCCACAAATATATGCGTGGCATAAAAAACCATCTGAAAAATCTGACATTTGATATCACTATCTTGCGTGTTATCTCTCAAGTGCTTAGTAGATGACGCCACTGATAAACTGATAAATCTTGAGCGCCATTTTTATATGGATTATGTTACCCAGTGGGTAACATCTATTCTATAATTTACATAAACGTGTTAACGGAATAACCGAAACTGAGAAAATAGTTTATTCGGAATCAGAAGTGTAGGTATACTTAAGAGTAAAATTGATTTTACAAATTTTGGAGAGAAATACATCGGGTTTAAAAAACTGGTGTAAAACCTTTTAAGGGCTTATTTTGGGGGCGAAATGCATTTTGTACGGAGAGTCGAATCTTTCTTGCGAATTTCCAAAAGGCGTATAACAAAAGATGTTGCACTTAACCTTAAGAATAATCCCTTAAAAGGGGTACACCAAATTTTTAAAGCCTTGTATGATTTCCTCGTGAAAGGGATAATTAGGAATACCCACCGTTTTAGGCAGTCCGTTGTTTAACAGAAGAAAAAGATGTTAGCAATACAGATATCAAATGTTTGATTTATCAAGTAAGTAAATGATGAGAACACAGAAAATATAATAGTTTGATTGAACAGGATTAAATATTAAAATATTATCCTTCTATCGCGAATACATATTTGTAGTAGGGCTCTTTGAATGAGTCATATCTCAAAGTAAACATTCACGTTTGTTACGTAAATTAAGACGTTCTCAGAAGGTAAACTCTATTAACTATAGTTACTCGTAGAACCGAGGTGTGTAGAATTTGTAGTAATATAAGGCTGCTCTTTCCCAAAAACTGTGTTGCTTACATGATCTTTAGGATGCATGAGATCTTTCTATATAATCGTTGCAATATAGTTTGAAGTAATAATAATGATGATCTCGCTGTAAACATTTCTGTTTCTTTTAAATTGTAATCGCTGAGTATAAGCGGGAGACCCGGGCGGGACAGATAACTCTCTTCATGTTGAAATTGAACTAATGTTTATAGTTATGTCACAGGCAAGGTGTCAAATCCGGCATTCTATAGAATACCTTGTCATTCTATACAATGACTAAAACGTCCAGGAAAAGTATGAACTATTCAGCCGGCAGTGTATAGAATACGCGGTAAGTGGTATGTAAGTGGGGTTAGGTTAGTTAAAAACACATGTAATTTGTCTTATTTCATACTTTACCTGATCTCCACATGGCGTTCTAGTATACATTGACTACGCAATGTGCACAATTATAATATAAACGATAGAAACAATATTTTATACATTGCCTAGACGAGCTCGGCATTATATAGAAGCCCTAGGCATTGTATAGAATGCCTGAATTATACACTTTGCCGATAACAGTTATACCTTTTTCACGATATGATATCGTATCGTAATATCTTACAGCGACCACCGCAATTGTCAGCCGCAACGCTATCATCGCACTGAATCTACAAGGTGTAACAGAAAGGGTATATCAACCCTAAAGGATGTGATTCTGCCCATGAAACTGAACAACTTTCCCTAAGGAACATAGGTCAAAATACGAAAAAAAAAATTGACCTTCCATACATAATGCGCGTTCAGCTGATTCAGTTTCTATGGGAGGTCAAAATTTTATTTTCGTATTTCGACCTATGTTCCTTAGGGAAAGTTGTTCAGTTTTATGGGCAGAATCACATCCTTCAGGGTTGATATACCCTTTTTGTTACACCTTGTATAGTTTACGAATAACCCGAACCTTAACCGTAAATACATCGGATTTCTTCAAGAAGACTAGCTACGCTTTTTTATTCTCATCTCTAGAAACTGTTCAACAATCTACAAGATTCTTATTTCGTTTGTCCTTCATGAAGCTTTAGCTTAGACACTAAAAACTGAATCCGGAAGTTTTTATCATACAGCAAACTTAACTCAGCATAATGCAAATTGATGTTCAAGTATGGTCACACGAGTAGGTTTTGTGTACTACTTGTGTGTCGGATCATTTCGCACCGATGACATCAGAATAAACACCGCGTGCGCAACTTGTGACGCTTGGACAGGTGTAGTGAGGCTTAGGAGGTAAACTTTTTGACTGATAAGGATAACTTTTTGGTAATTTTAAATGTCCAGCCAGTATCACCAAGAGATAAGAATATTGCTTAAGAAATCAACGAAGAAAAATGTATCTTATGATTCATCAGCTAGAGAGAGGTCTATGGAAGGGATGTAGAATTTGTGTGTTGAAATATTTGTGAACTGTCACACAAACTATAAATGAAAAGATACTTTATTACTAATACAAGATAGTAATTTACAAAGCACTCTCAGAGTCATGTGAGAAACCTACACAACATGGGACTTCTGGGTGCAAATGTTGAAATTTATGTGACGATTGTCAATAATGGATAAGAAAAAAGAATGAGCGTAAAATGTTTCGTTTTGTTTGTAAACCTAGTGTGATATATAGGTTGACCAGTATGAATAGAGAGTGATGAGTATGAATATGGATGAATACAGCGCAGAAAAAATTATGGATAGGTTGTTTAAAAGATCATATTATAAGAAAGAGGTGAATGTTGAAATGACTATTGAATAGGAGAAATGGAAGCAATCGACCTACAGCGCTGATCTTGAATGGTATAAGAACAGGCGCGTGATGATGAAGAGTTTTCGTAGTCGGTCGCTTGAGCTTACCTCTGACCTTTTCAAGAGAAGCTACTAAAAACTGCCACCATCCTGGTTTGTTGGCAACTCTTTTCAAAATAAGCAAAATTCCAAACCATTAATTAGTCTTCTCACTTTTAACATGAATATTATTGATACCATCAGGAAATGACAATATTTCAATAATCGCTTCTGCCCATATCTCGAATCCCACGTGAGTTGGTAATGTTATTATGTAATATCTTAAGCTAACAGCAAATAAACACGTATATTAAAACTACGATTTGTACTGACCTTGGCCCGTTAAGGATCCTTAATTTAAGTTATTCTAATGATCTACGACATTAGCTATTAATTAAAGGGAAAATCTTTATCGTTGTATTTTCAACAGTAAAGGGTCAAGGGTATGACCGTGTGACAGTTTTTTTAATTGCTGGCTTTAATATGTTATCCCCTTGCGGTTTAGTTTTTAAAACGTTCTTATTTGGTTTTAGTTCCTTTTTTTGAATTATGAAGATCTCATTTTAAGCATAATTAGGATTCTTGTGTGACGCGACGATGAGGTCAGTACCCGCTGATCCGTCAATCTGAGAGTTTCACTGTCACTAAGTTCTTTCTTTTGCATATCGTCTTTCAGACAGTCCATCCATCTTACTTTGGTCTTTGGCCCTCTTAAACCATCTACATTCATAGTCATCACTTTTAACATTTCGCAGTATAAAGTCATTTCATTAGCTACTTCATCAGTCAATAATTGTGCAGACCTGTCTTCTAAAAGAAAAGAGCTTTAACCCGGCAGCGAATGCTCGTTTTTGTATAAGCAAAAACGTCTTTCTTTACAGTCTACGATTTTG
Source organism: Athrips mouffetella (assembly GCA_947532105.1). Taxonomy (NCBI): domain Eukaryota; kingdom Metazoa; phylum Arthropoda; class Insecta; order Lepidoptera; family Gelechiidae; genus Athrips; species Athrips mouffetella. Next base: position 6,497,929 of record OX383960.1, on the reverse strand, counting down.
TTTGTCAATGTAGCGGTAATTGAAGAACAAATAACCTTGAGTGTGCACAGGTTATTTATGTTTCTAAACAGAAAGGCCACATTGCACTGTTGACTGTGCCACGCTCAATTACTAGCGTTTACATACGTGTTTAGTCAATTAACCCCTAGTACTGAGTAAGCTGTTAGGTCGCTCGAAGAACGGGAGGTAGATGGGTAGAGGGTTCCATAGGTGACTATATCTTTAAGGTATTTCTGGCGACCATGCACATCCTGGTCCCTATTTTGCGGTTTCCAAGGCCCCTCAGAAGTTAGACTGGCGATCTGATTAAGGTTACTGGAAGCCAAGACCTGTAGCTGTGATGGTCTTTAGAGAGATACCTTTAAGGTTGCCTTTAAAAGATCGCTTGTAGCGGTAAGGCTGCCTTTGCCCATATAGCTTAAGGTTTTCTTTTCCGTACAATTTGTTTCCTTGTTATGTGTGCATTAAAGAATCAATCTATCTATCGACCTTTGCCTAGTCGTATACGTCTTTCGGCTATAATGATGACGGTGAAGTTGTTGTTTCCTTTCTTTATGGTGTTATGAAAGATACTAATAAATAGCGAAAAATGACAGCCGTTTTATAGATTTTGGTCGAGTTACTATTGAAAATGTGGGGGTATTTAAAGCATGGTCAAGGCTGAAATATGATTGCCATATTTAAAAAATGGTTCAACGGGGTTATTTAAGGAAGCTGCCAGGGTTGTTTTAATCACCTCACTCCTACTCACTCCTATTTAGGAACCCAAGTTTTGAGTCTGCGTTTGACTTTCTGAAAAATTTCTAGACCCGGAACCGAGACATCTCGACGTTTTACTTTTACAAAAAATATTAAATTGCTAAGCCTTATATATAAATTACATCGCGTTTTTCATATCGGCAATCAAGATTTGATTAGTGCCGCATCAATGCTTTCTTTCGTGGCAGTCTAGCTTTATCAGATCGAAAGTACGACTTCGGAATCTCCTGTTCCTCGATATTATGTTATGTAATGTGAAATCAGACTTATTTTAATGTACGAGTATTACAGGTCTTATGAGAACAATTTACCAAAAATGTAACAACTTTTTCAATATTTATCAAACGAATCTTATTTTTTGGCTGTATGTATTGTATCTGCTTGGTATTGCGTCATTTAAAGGTCTTCTGTCTTCAAAGTATTTAGAAAATCGCACATTGATATTGTTAAAATGAAATCATCAGCGATAAGACCGCCTTTGCCCACTATAACCTTAAGTGTTATTCTTTGTGTGTTCTTATGTTTATGTGTGCAATAAAGAATTTATTCATTCATTCATTCATTATTTTTCTGTTCTGTCTTTCATATAACTCTCGTCTGAAATTTAATTAGTGCGTCGGGACTCGAGATTGTCAGAATTCAGTTTGGGTCCTATGACCAGTAGGGATAGTACAGTTAGCCGCAAGTCAATGGTCACACTATGATGTTGAGTGGGTCTTTGGTTTCTAGTATTTGTAACATAGCGCTGGTCCTGCTTATATTGGTTTAGTTACCACTAATCTGCGGCCGTGTGTATTTATAACACCACGTTTTAAAAGACGACGACGACGATAGTTTAAACCTTTTCAAAAAATTGCCTTGATCTTTCTTTCACAGCAACATAAATTATGAATCCACAAAGTTCATTCACAATATTTGTACTTCAAGTGCTTCAAGTTAAACCAGTTGGTATTAAAGGTCAATGACCAGTCTCTTTTAACCACATAATTACAAAATGACCAATCGTTGTGCACATTATTAACGCCTTAGTTCAATTACTATAGTCCAAATGTACAGGTAGGTCCATATTAACCTGTGCTTGAAATCTTTAAATTTTTGCACGGGCCTTTAATTAAATGACAATTATCCGCTCTTTAAAAATAAGTTTTCGTCTCGCGTCTTGCTTCTTCTTTAATCACATAATGATGTGATGATTAATTGATCAGAAGTGTTCATACAAACAAATTGGCTTAAATGTGGCATAACCCGTTATTTTTTGTATGAATATTATCCTTTAGACACTGCTAATGAGGTCATAACATAAATTAGGAAAATTACCGTGACCCTTTAAATTGCATGTTGAATGAATGAATTTTTTTTTTTAATAGAAGTCACTTTTATTCCGAGAAATAAAATAAATTTCGTTTCGACCTACCGAGAAATTTACTTTTATTACGTTTCGCCCATTTTTTTTTTCAGGATAATTGTCCACATTTGTTAAATGTATGCAAGCTACAAATATCGCTAGTATTTTAATTTTGTCCACGCGATCGACATGCAAGCTACAAAACAGTGTCCTAACAATCTATGGTCTCCGAGTTACAGACAAAATTCGCGGAAAAAGTGGCATAAAGTCAACCTTTCATTAAGTTTGCGGCGTACTTAGTTTTGTTTGTGTCTCTAATATCAACCTGTCCTTCGCCTTATCGTTTAAGTAAACTTTTTTTGAGACCAGAAAACATAGTTTATCTACATTATCCATAAATATTCGGTTCAGTGTTGTTCATTGCATAATTAAAATAAACATGAGTAAAGGCCGGTCGACGTTCCCGTGGCATTTAGGTACGTATGTAGAACGCTCGAACCTCAGGGGACAAGCAGACCGTATGACGCCTCGTTTATAAATACAAACAGATGATAAAGTTACTGTATAGATGTTATACGTATCTACAGTTATAAAATCCCTGGTATAATTACTGCACATGGGAAACAAATGTGGTTCTGTTTGATCTCTGTCTCTTTTACGCTGAAGTTCGTTTACGCTACTTTTCCACGGAATTTCTTTTATTTATAATAATAATAATAAAAATTTTCACGTCCATTCAACCGTACTATAAATACAATCCAGAAACCGTACTAGAAAACCCAACAGCAAAGTTATACTTTGACCGAGCCATTATAGATATAGCAGTCCCAAACACTCACAACTTACAACATACAATAGCTGAAAAACTATCCAAACACACCGAGCTAAAGGATGAAATAACAAGATTATGGCACCTCCAAAAGGTGACAATAGTTCCGGTAGTACTATCCACTACAGGCGTAATACCGAAACAGCTTCATCAATCTCTCAAAACTTTAAATCTTCCACCTAACACCTACAAACTTCTACAAAAAGCAGTGATCCTCAACACGTGCCGAATCGTCAGAAAGTTCCTACAAACAGAACACGAAACCTACACACAACCATCTCTACAATCTAACATACAACCTGTCCCACCATCTAGCATACAACCTCATACGCAGCCTCAATCTAACCCTGATGTACACTTGGCTTATGCCCGTGTATATTAGAACTCCGGCGAAAGCTGAGAAAAAGAAAGAATAATAATAATAATAACTTGACTGAAAACCACCGACCCCTGGTCGAGTCTCAAATTATCTTTTATAATAACTATGGTAAGGGACAAGTTTCCGAAAACTGAAAGGGCGAACTGAACAACTTTCGGCGAATAAACCTTTCAGGAAAATTTTAAAAATCAGCCTCTCCATACAAACTGTCCAATCAAGTTTGTAACTTTGTATGGAGAGGCTGATTCTTTTTTTGACTTCCTGAAAGTTTTATTTATTACAATATCTACAGTTATACGTTGACTGATCATTTCCTTTCAGTTTCGGAAACACGTCCCCTAAATTTAGCCTTAAACCCTTTATTATGATTTTTTATTTTAATTTCCAATGCATTTTACACGAAATAAATACCTAGTTATAAGTTTTCTCTTAACATGACGCCCCTGGCAAAAACCTTCGATCCTTGCGTGTATTTTTTTGCGTATGGAGCCAATCACGATACGTACGCCCCGGGCACCCTCGCGACGTTTTTAAATTTTGCGCATTGAGGGGCTGATAAGAGCTAAATACGCTTCACTTGAGCAGGTTGTTAACGAAAAGTGATGAATATATGGCCGTGAAAAAAAAATGTGATAATTAAGCATCTTTACAATAATATGGCCGACTCTGAAACACGATTAAATATATTTTGTACACAAGACCGCACATCAGTAGAAACACTTTTGGACCTTATGGCGTAGTAATAGAGTTGAAAAAGTTTCTACCGACAAGCGGTTGACCGTACGCCATAAAAAAAAAAACAAGGTTACCTCAACTTTTTTGCTTTTAAGCCGTTTTTCTTAAGTACGCTTTAATCTATAATGCCAAAACTTTTATACATTATTCAATATATTATGCATAATAATATAGCTGTTTTATAATTAATATTATGGGTACAGATTTTGAGAAAAATGCAAAAATTTGCGAAAAACGTAAAACAGCGCGAATCCGCTCCGTTCTAGCACGCGCATTCTGCGTTTTGTTAGAAAGGCAGGTAATTCAGCTCTTATCAGCCCATTAACGGCCAGCATCAGAGTTATTGGCTGTGGCTTGGGTTAAAGAGGATGTTTGCATTCAAAATGAATAAATACTTCTCTGTTTTACTTTACCCACCTCCATCTTGACTGACGCCTCTTCAAAACAAACATTACTTTCCTACTTAGCAATTTCCATAAATATACCATAACACATCTTCTCACTTTCACTGCAAGTGTTTTCAAGCGGCCTTTGTATCTCTACTCTAGTTATTTTATATGATAGATGTATATAGAAAGCTAAGTTAAGAAGCTAGTAAAAATTAAGACAGGTTTTATCTCTAAGAGGTATCGATGTAGAATTTTCCTCAATTGTCCCCATCGATGTAGAATTTTCCTAGCCGAATTCGAATCGAAAATAATCTGTAGATAAAGAAGATAAGATACTGACGGAGCTAATAGAATAGATATTGTGAATTTCCATACGAGCAGCCATTAACCAATACATTCCATCAAAAAAGTTCGAAATTTGTAACATCCCATGAATCGTCCACTGCAAGACAGACAGCTCCCTCCAGAACTCCAGCAAAAACGCATGGTACTTTGGAGGAGACTTACCATAGTCACCACACATTCAAGCGTTGCGGCTGGCGACCGCTGTTATTGGTGACCACAGTATATAAGATGGCGTACCATCGTATGCACAGACAGATGCTGCTGCCTATCCTGTAACTGTCAAAATGTTTGATACGACTCTCTCGCTTCATCAGAATCTGCAGAAAATCTACTGAATTTGGTGTTCAAAAATGTACAGTTAATAATATTTCCGTCCACTTTTATCGATGGCTCTCTGTACTAAATTATGACGTTTTTGATGAACTGCCTGTTGGACGAAACGCGTGTTGACCGACTGCGATTTGACGAATTGCGTATTGGACCAACCGCTACTAAATGTCGTGGAATTCTCTTTAGATCCCCTTCTGCCATCGGGAGTCCAGACGCCCATACTTGGTTTGGTTGATATTGCGCACATTCGCACAAAGCGCTTTGAAACATCTTTTATAATGCGCACGGCTAAAGACTGGAATTCTCTGCTTGCGTCTGTGTTTCCGAGTTCATATAACGCGAGTGAATAGGCTTCTTCTGGGTAAGCTCGTTCCATCGTCGACCTCATCTCTGTCCTCGAGATTAGTTCGAGATCAAGAGTAAGCCCATTGACTTGAAAAAAAAAGATGCTCAGGAAGCCACCCGCGGTGCGCTTTTAGTCTTATAGTTGCTAATAATTTTTAACCGCACATTATAGTAGGTCCAAAAAACATTATTAGAAAGTGAATATCGGTGTTCAGTTACCGCATCCGTGAGAACTTGTCAGTGTGGTCGTCAAATTCATTAGCTTTTATAATTAAACACAAGTTAATTAACATCGTGATACAGTTTCACGAGAACAAATTAGTTACGTTTGTTACAACTTAATTAGATTTTCAATCTTTGATGTTGTTTTCATTATTATAAGCGCAGTTTGTAGTCACCTTAGTTTCTAGTGCATTTGACTTTGTTATACAGGCTTACTGGTAAAACGTCACGATCCCGTTAAGGGCTTATTGTGGAGGCTAAATGCAACAACTTTCGTTTTACGACTTTTGGAAATTCGCAAAAATAAAAGTTTACCCTTCATACAAAATGATCGACTGATTGACCTAATTACGAGTAGTATGGAAACAAAAAAAATATTTTTGTGATCGTGACGTTTTACCAGTAACCCTTTACATTCTTTGCCGTTGGTAGTGAGCCTTCCTTTCACGCCGTGGGCCGCGGGTTCGATCCCCGCCCAGGGCAAACATTTGCGTGATGAACACAGGTGTTTGTTCTGCGTCTGGGTGTTATTTATATATTTATGTATGTCTATCAGTCTCTGATACCCACAGTACATATGCTTTTCCTAGTTTGAGATCAGATGACCTTGTGCGAAATGTCTTCGAATAGGTATTTATTTATTTGAATTTTTATGTTGTGTAGTTCAATTCAGTACTACACCTGATATGCCCTCGTTTCTTTAGTAAAAACTGTGTTTTAGGTCAGTAAATTGGCAATAGCTGATGTGTAATAATCGATCCCATTTAAAACACATACATACATACATACTTTCTTAGTTGTTGGTCGATTTTTCAAGTCATCTTTTGCTGTTGTTTTGCTTCGATCAAACATTTGTGATATTTCTATATAGTGATTAATAATAATAAAAATAAAAAAATAGCGCATGTTTTCTTCCCAAGGCTTGTTGTAACATGCAAAAGATATTTTTTTTTTTCGTTTATTTCAACGGTTACCAATCTATTTTGCAGCCATGGTACTAAAACCAGAGTATATTTGACGGAAAGAATAACATTGTTTTACAAACTTGTTTTTTCTGACAGCTTTATACGATTGCTTTTGACGTAGCTGCAAAATGTGTTGGTTACCGTTGGAGTAAACGAAAAAAAACCGGTCAAGTGCGAGTCGGACTCGCGCGCCGAGGGTTCCGATATACCTATAGTATTTTTGGAAGCAATAAAGTCCATTTTCAGGACCGCAAAACTAAATTTGTTTGTAAAGGTTTTTTGCAGATTTCTGAAAAACTGTGCAACTTAGAAAAATCGTTTTATTTTTGCTGTAAAGTTTACATAAACCTCTGTCAACTGTAATTAATTCAGATTTTCCCTTACTCAAACTTCGGAGATAAGGGGGGGGGAATGGTATTTTTTTTGACATTTTTCATCATAACTTGAAAACTAAGAAACTTAAAAAAATACAAAAATATATTTTAAAATGTACAAGTAAAGCCCTTTCATATGATACCCCACTCGACCTAGTAGCGACAATTTGAAATTTGGCCCCCCCTATTTTGGCCCCCTTTACATTAATAATCATACTTTTTTCAAAAAATTTTCATGTGCAATTAAGTTGGGCAACTATATTCTAAAACTATTCCAAATTTCAGCTCGATAGCGTAAGTGGTTGCTGAGATATAGAGGTGTGACAGACAGACGGACAGACAGACAGACAGACAGACAGAGCGGCACCATAAGGGTTCCTTTTTTTTACCATTTTGGTATCGGAACCCTAAAAATGGATCATACACATGTGGGACTCTAAAACCAAAAGGCATAACTGATTACAAAATGTTCATGTCTATTTGCGTTTACATTTACTCTTTACACTCAAAGTGCAGCTTTTGTGGGAGTACTGATACAACTGTGTAAATAATATTGTCTGCACCGTTACCACAATATTTGAGTAGCTCACGAGTAACCACGCCATGAATAAATAATACTTATAGATATCTTGCTAAGGTTTAGTAGTTATCGGTTGTTAAGTAATCAATATTAAATCAAAACTATTAATGTCAATGCCTATTTTTCTAAGAAATAAATAAGAACAAAATTAAATCTGTAATCGGGTCTATTACACCTCCACTGCCGGTTGCTACGGCCCGTTTTTTGTTGGATTGTAATCCTTCCGTCCCGAACACTGGATAAAGTAACATAGACTTTGTCTTCATAAATCTTCCCGTACAAAGAACACTGGATAAAGCAAGGAGGTTTTAGTAGCAGCTCTTGCTGCTAAGGAGGGAGCCATAAGCGTAGCACTTTCTTGCGAGGGACCTCCATACTAAAATGTATGGATTTTTTTTTCAAATCTTAAAACGTAAATTTTTTATCTTTCTCTCTGAGAAATATGTGACATGGGACTAATAAATGCTACTACCACAGTTTTTCTGGTGAAAACACTTACCATTCAGGAAATAACCGGTGTTAAAAATCACGTATAAAATGGCTATTACGGATTATTTACGCTTCCGTTCTTAGTATTAATGATCAATTCACAAGTAAAAAACGATATATTTTCACTTTCGCAAACAAAGTTTATACTAAAACATTAGATTTTTAAAGATATCTTGATTTTTGTAAAACTTAACTGAGTTTTTTGACCGAGTAGCATGGGCGACAGTGAGACGCTTTACACTTCACTAGCTCATACAGAATATGTATATGGCGGACTCTATAGTTTTTTACTCTGAGAGATAAAGTAACATAGACTTTGTCTTCATAAATCTTCATACTATAGACGGGCTTCCTCCAGCGGTTTTCCCTGTAACCTACGACATGGGGGCTTTTAAAAAGCAAGTCAACCAAGTCCTAAAAGGCCGGCAGCACATAAGTAACACCCCAGGTGTTGCAGGTGTCCATGGGTGGCAGTGACACTTACAATCAGGTGTGCTGTCTGCTCTTGGAGGACCTATGTCTGCTCGTCTATCAGTTTTCACATTAAAAAAAAAACCTTCTTGACGTTCTCCTTATCGCTAGTTTATCAAAGTAACTTCATCCGATTTTCCTTTGCGTCTCTTTTCAACTTTCGGTTTCCTTTTATAATGTTTTAACTCTTTCCGGCACAGATTTTTGTTGGCGATAAGAGACACGTAATTTTCATTTTAAATTGGTATACTTATCCGCAAAAAATTTTTTTTTTTTCTTTTATTTGTGTTTTTTTTACAGTGAACGGCCGCGGCGCTAGTTTTCTTTAGTTGCATTTTCGATGCTTGAGTTGCCTCAAACGATTGCAGTACACGCAATTTTCCGCAATTTTCGTAAAATGGCGTTTTTTAGGTGGTTATCTACCACCTTGAAGAAAAGAGTTAAAAATAGTTCAGTCTCCAATCATCTTCCTCTTCTATATAAAATACATTTAGAAATGCTTTTCTTTTCCTTTAAAAAGCCCAGCACTTTGTCGTTCTTTTTCAATCACAAATAAGCTTTATTTCACACCAAGAAAAAAAAAATACATTACAGGAGACATAAAAAACAAGGCAGCTTTGTTTGTTACATTCAGGCGAACTGGTAAAATCCATTCCCCTCCAAAACCAGAATTCTTAATAAGGTGTACCTTGCTCTAAAAGAAGTACTGTATGAAAATACTCACTTATTTCTCCTTTCTTTCCAGACTGGCTCCGGCAAAACGTACACGATGGGCAGTGGCTGGGAAGGCGAGGGCGACGGTGACGAAGACCGTAAAGGCATCATCCCTCGAGCCATCAGGGACCTGTTCGCTGGGGCTGATGAAAGAGCTGAATCGGCAAGACAACAAGGGCTGCTTCCACCAGAGTTCTCCGTCCAGGCCCAGTTCATAGAACTGTACAATGAAGATATAGTAGACCTGCTTGACCCGGCCAAAGATCCTTTTGCAAAGGTTAGTCAGTACTAGTATCGGCTGGCCTGTTGGTGTTGTAGGTAGTGAGCCCGCCTTTCACGCCGTGAGCAGCAGGTTCGATTCCCGCGCTGGGCAAACATTGATGTGACGAACACGAGAGTTTGTTCTTTGTCTGGATGTTATTTATCTATTTATGCATGTATATCAGTCTCTGGTACCCATAGTACCTACAGTCTTTGAGTTCCGGTAAATGACCTTGTGTGAAAATTAAGCATTATTGGCCGTATGCTACCGGATTCAAAGAGTACCTCATCATATCATCTTACTTACTTCGTACTTTTTAAGCATAATATGTGCAGGCGCGTCCTTCTGTCAGCATGCCAAACGTGGCAACTATAATTATTACTTTTAAATTAGGTACTACGTTTTTACTAACTTGTTAAAAACCTGGTTAACCAGACTTTTTTTTGGACTGACACAAAACGCAGTATGCCCAGAGCCAGAAAACTTTTCCATCCATATACTTAGTGATTGATCTTCTACTCTACCACCTCAGTTGATATCAATTTGAAGCTGATCAAAATGTCTCAGATTCAGATTATTTTATTAAATGTAGATTATCTACAGTACAGCATACTTATTGAATGTCATAGCATAGGTACATAATATAATACATATAGAGCGAGTCTGTCGTGCTATGGCAGCGTAAATAAACTGCTAGAAACCACTGCAGCGCGGCCTACTTTAAGAGTCGGCTTTTTACAATGTTTTCTTGTGTTTCGCTGGAATATCAGAGCACCATATCTCTTTGTCATTGATATAGTAATTTTATCTATAGTATGCTTTTTAACATAAGCTAGATACTAATTCCGCATCCAGCTTTATGGTATGTATTTGCGTTTGATTGGCTGTAAACCGATACCAAATAAGTTCCCTGCTCTTGATCATCTATGACAAGATAGAATACCTAACGTAGTCAAAATAATGCAGTTAAATAACACCAGCGCATCACTTTAATTTAATGAATCAGTACACTTAAGATAAGCTGTACCATACTGGTGTTGAACAGCTTTATTTATACACTTGTATTTACTTATCGTGACCACCAACCGTGCAGCGTTTTACACGCTTCTAACAGAGCGTGCTGCTCTCGCAACTGGTTCAGAAAATACAACTAGGTTAGTAAATTGTATGATGACTTCTAAGAATTGTACCACCAGTGGATGTCCTAAACGGCGACTAAAGGATCCTGAACCGGGGAATGGGCATCAGCGCCCTGCTACGTACCGCGTAAGACCAATCCCGGCGGCGATCCATTCTGCCAGCCGTAACGCTAACTAGCGTGGTTAGTGGTGTGTGGCGTAGTTGGTGTTGGCTATGCCAAATCCCTCCCAAAATATACGAAGAATTTTTGCTGATAAATTCTGGAGGGAGCTCCCTAACCAGTAGTGTTGTTTATTCAAATTCAAATTATTTCAGACTACAGTCCATTTGTTAGTAACCTATTTAGAACTATGTTAGTAAAATTAAATTAAAAAGTTTATGGGACGTCTTAATGAGTAATTGTATGGACACCGTCGCTTTGTGAGAGATTTTAAGATACCAAATGGGCTCTGGTATCACACCTTCCTAAATTCAAAAAATAATTCGGCATACATTGCTGGGAGGCTTGATTCTGTTAACTCCAATATCCTTAATTCAACGAGCAATGTATGCCGAATCAGTTTCTTAAGAAAAGTGAGCGGCTCTGCAAACGCTCTAGTTTTCACATCACTCATGCTGGCGGTCACCCATCCGATTTCCGGCCAGAAAAGACGTTGTTTAACTACCATATAATCAGTCATTAAGTACATACGGACATAAAACAGATAAATAATCCTTAGACCACGAACGAGCCGGCACTGGGGTCACTACCTTAATGCGAAAAATATTAATAGAAATATCTTTTATCTCAAATAACCAGCTTTCCAAAAAGCTTAAAAGGCCTTTAATCAAATGGCTCTTTACTATCGTAAACACTAAAATTAAAATGTATGGGATTGACATTATAGCTAACGACATACGTTTTCATTTTATCCTACTAGCGTTTACGACACTAGAAAGCCACTTGTCTATGCTCCAAGACTGTCGATGACCACAAGGTAACCACAGAATTTTTGGTGTCTACTTACGCTGACCCGAATTCGGTCGTATTATTCAACGAGTGACGCAATGTAGGTTTGAAATTGAATCTTACAAGGAATTATATGCGCTTATTTGGCTTCACTTTCATGCTTCTGACGATTTGGAGCAACAAACATTTTTTACTTACTAATGTGTATTTGTTCAAAACCGCACTTAGTTCTTTGAAAATATTAGTATTTTTAAACATGGAGCTGTGGAATTATCTGTTTTGTAATTCTCTGCCTGCGTCTGTGTTCCCGAGTTCAAATAACCCGAATATATTCAAGTCGCGAGTGACTTGGCTTCTTCTGGGCAAGCTGGTCCCATCTTCGACCTTATCTCCGTCTTCAAGACTAGATCGAGGTCAAGAGTAAGCCCATTGGAACAAGAAAAATATATATTAGTATTACACCTGTTGTTGGTCTCAATTTTCCCTTAAGACAGAGAAGAGGTCGGTGATAGCACGAACTCATCCAGGTGACCCGTCTGCTCGTTTACCTCCCTCTTCTATAAAAAAAAGAAGTCACTATTCTCTCACGATTTAAATACATTAAGGTGGCTAATACTTAGTTGACCGCTAGACCAAGATTTCCGATTTGTAGGATGAGAAATAATTAGACAAGCCCGTTGATGTGGTTGGTTGTGAGGCTGACATGCCTTGACAGGAAAGTTTGGGATCAAATGACTGTGTAAAATGTCCCAAAAAATACACAAGATACATTTTTTTTGTTAACATTCGTGAAATACTTATGTTTGTTCTTTTTCCCAGGGTGCGCTAAGAATAACAGAAGATGGTTGTGGAGGCGTGAAAATAGTCGGGGCTTCGATGCGAGCTGTGAGAGGCGTCAAAGAAGCCCTAGGAGCTTTACGGGCAGGTGCTCTTGCCAGGACCACGGCTGCTACAAACATGAACTCTTCATCATCACGGTTAGTATAACCACAGTATAACTACTACCAAAGACATTATAATTTTACGTTAAATTTTTCAGTTCGGGGCCTCAATGTTATGAAATTTTTATATTCATTCAAAACCTTTCAATCGACTTGAAAATTCCAGAAAAATTTACGTCCATTAAATCTAGAAGATTTTTCCTGCTTTTTGGAGCAGACTGATTTAACTAGATTGTGGGTCCGAGGATGCTCGCCTTCGGTACACCACAGGTTATCGCGAGCTCATCGCTATGATAAGAGTCAATTTTAACTATTTGGGTCCTATCCGATTAATAGTCGGTTAAGAGATTTAAAGTCATCCCCCTAACACCAACACTTTCAAGCTTTTTCAACAAGAGTGGGATAGAGACGGTGTCAAATGCCTTAGACAATTCAAGAAAGATACCTAGACACAGACTATGTAAGGTAGAGTATGATGCTAGCTGTGCTAAAAGGCAATTAAAAGGAAGGTGATTTCATATGCCTAGTAATATTTTTTTTTTCTTTTCTGCTCATCTACACCATGTTCCGAATTGAGCAAACACTGCTAAAAGCGTACACTGTACTCACGGACGACGGTCCAAATTGATTTTGCAAGCTAATAGAGCTTTCGCTGCTTTAATGGCTCTAGTCAATTTGGAACGGATCTAAGCGCGCTCACAAGTTCATCTGTCAAAAAGTCAGTTTTGTTATTATTTTGTTTACCAAAGCCTGAGCTAATCCCTCCACCTCGGCCTGCTGCAAATGTGTGGGATTTTATATGTGTCAAATCGATTTTGACATTAGCGCTTCCACTGCTCCACCTATTTGTCTAAAGCACTGATAGATAGCAAAAACGATGACGTCAGCAATGACGTATGGCGGTGAACAGTCGAGTGCTCTAGAGCATGCTTTCAGTCAGTTCGGAGCGACTTGAGCGCGGTCACAGTGCTTTAAAGCACGCTGTTAGCGCATTTTGGAACGTGGGACTAGTAATAAGTGTTATTGTTATTTTTGGTTTCTGTACGCATACTAGTAATATTACTGTTTTTTCGAATATGTTGCAGGTCCCACGCAGTATTCACACTTCTAATGAGGCAAAGGCGACTAGCCGCAGATCAAGATGTAGAAAAAGATGGAGAAACAGACCCGCCCGAGCAGTATGAAACTCTAACCGCTAAGTTTCATTTCGTCGACTTGGCTGGCTCTGAGAGATTAAAGCGAACAGGTAAATAATTATACTGTTTTGTAAAAGTAGAAAGGCTTGAAGCCGAAGGCGATAACCGGATGATCTGATGCATTTTTACTTCTGGCCGTACGATTTCACATACTACTGCGGTCCAGCGGCCACAGTAAAGTATGCAGACATACTGTCAAAACAGTTTTGCAGGCTGTTAGTAACAGTTGTATACTTTAAGCCTAAAAGATAATTAACAAATAAAAAGTAGATAAGAAATTGACGGATTCTTGCTACGATTCAATCCAAGGCCTCTACTTCAGTTTACCCGTGAACGTGTTTGCAGCAGTGCTGAAATGTCGGTAAAAACCCGTCACAATGTTTTTATAATCATTGAAGAATATTCTTTCTCATCACCAAAAGTTCTGATCGTAAACCGGATGGGTTGCTGGTGGTGTAACAGCTAAGACGTTTTCCGTGCTAAGGAAGGCACGCTAAGCTGTTAATCCCAGCTACTACTTTACTAGCAGTCGTTTAGTCGTCTTATTGGAGGCCATTTTACAGCTTGAAACCTTTCTTGGAATTCTTTAATAAGAGAGGCATTTGGTTGGGGGTAATCCTGCTAACCATCTTAACTTTGTATATTAATAATATTGTTTTTTTTTTCAGGAGCAACCGGTGAAAGAGCGAAAGAGGGTATATCTATAAACTGCGGCTTGCTGGCTCTGGGCAACGTGATATCGGCTTTAGGGGACAAATCGCGCAAAGCGTTACATGTACCTTACCGGGACTCCAAACTTACGAGGTTATTACAGGATTCTCTTGGAGGTAAGTTGAAATTACTAATTGCAGCTTCCGTTATAAAGTTCGGAAGTTGTATTATAGTTTCGATAGTTTCGAACATTCTGGGTTCTATTCCCAATATGTCAAAGAAAAAACACTTTTTAAGACTTCCCAAGTTTAGTTAATACATTTCAGGATGAATCACCTAATTGACCAAAAAGAAACAAACACTTTAAGTCGTTGATTCCGGCTACTATTGATATACCGTGTTCAGGATTAGTCGGGTTATGACAGTTATTTTCCGCGCATGGGTGACAGGCGGAGAGCCAATGAACGGATTGCTCGCCTCCCCCCACATGCCGCGCCCACCCCCGCGACTCATTTTTCGACTTCAGCGCATTAACGGTCTCAGCCCGAGTTACTCGTGTTTTGTACGCCGCATACGAGCCAATGTCAGTGGCTTTTGGTGGCTCAACAACCCAGGATTTGTAAGGTCGTATGGTTCAGTCTAAGACCTTATTCGTGATATTGATTAACCTTGCATTACCTTACTATACAACAGGGACAGGTTGGCAGAAATTGAAATCGTTTAAGCCGTCAACGAAACAGAACAACTTTGCCCTAGAAACAAATCAACATTAATTTTGTTTTTAACCATTCTTTTTAGGGTTCCGATACCAAAATGGTAAAAAAAAGGAACCCTTATGGTGCCGCTCTGTCTGTCTGTCTGTCTGTCTGTCCGTCTGTCTGTCACACCTCTATATCTCAGCAACCACTTACGCTATCGAGCTGAAATTTGGAATAGTTTTAGAATATAGTTGCCCAACTTAATTGCACATGAAAATTTTTTGAAAAAAGTATGATTATTAATGTAAAGGGGGCCAAAATAGGGGGGGCCAAATTTCAAATTGTCGATACTAGGTCGAGTGGGGTATCATATGAAAGGGCTTTACTTGTACATTTTAAAATATATTTTTGTATTTTTTTAAGTTTCTTAGTTTTCAAGTTATGATGAAAAATGTCAAAAAAAATACCATTCCCCCCCCCTTATCTCCGAAGTTTGAGTAAGGGAAAATCTGAATTAATTACAGTTGACAGAGGTTTATGTAAACTTTACAGCAAAAATAAAACGATCTTTCTAAGTTGCACAGTTTTTCAGAAATCTGCAAAAAACCTTTACAAACAAATTTAGTTTTGCGGTCCTGAAAATGGACTTTATTGCTTCCAAAAATACTATAGGTATATCGGAACCCTCGGCGCGCGAGTCCGACTCGCACTTGACCGGTTTTTTTTATTATTCAGTTTAGTCGACTAATCTTTGGACTGATCATGCCTTACTTTTTATATGGGCCAAAACCACCACCACCTTCAGCCATTTGTAACGCTTGGCAGTAGCAGGCTTTATGGGTAGAAAAAAGAGAGACGCCTTCGTCCAGCAGTGGAATGGCTCATTTAGATAAGATTAAAGTAGAAATACCATGTCATCTTATCAAGCAACTTGCCTGAAGAAAAATTATTATTACTCAAAATAAATTTTCACCGTCCCATACAATGAGTCGATCACGTCACGACTTTACCATGGTGTCGAAAAGATTTGTTGTAAAAAAAAATATTAGGGAAAGTTGCTTGTTACCATTAGCACAGAATTAATAATAGTACTACATACCATTAGTAGAATCTGGGCTTCGGGAGCAAAACTAATGAAAATTCACGTTGTAAGGTCCTAATGAAATAGTGAACATAATTAAAGCATGTTACTCAAAAACTGAGCAACTTTCCCCATAAATGTAGAAATACAAAAAAAAGTTTGACATCCCATAAAAAGTGCATCAGCTGGTAGCGCATTTTTATAGGAGGTCAAATTTGTATTTTCGTATTTCGACCTATGGGAAAAGTGGTTTTGTCAACCACCTCTTAAAATATACGGAAAGATAAAAAAAACAATAATCATTAATAAATCAGGTTAGAAAACGGTGCTTAAAGTGAACTTTTTTGTAGTTCGTTATCTAAAACCTCAATTGGAAAAATCGTCTCGTATCTTAATATTGAAGTTGCCCTTTCTATTATATTTCTAGTCCCTTAGTAATTTAGTCGCATGACTAGAATTTTAAAATCTGAAATGGATTAATCACAATCCACTTTTTTAAGCTCGTTCTGGATTTTATTATTAATTAATATTCGTCGTTAGTTTAGTTAATTTTTCGCTTACTGAAATTCATACCGCTCAAGTTATTAAAACAGTAGCTCATCATCAGTCGCTACGTTTTCGTTTATTCGATCGTTTTATAATTCCCCATAAAAAAATAACGATGTACATTAATGCCTATTTTTTTCAAATCGTACAGGTAACAGCAACACAGTGATGATAGCATGCGTATCGCCCAGTGACCGAGACTTCATGGAAACATTGAACACGTTAAAATACGCGAACAGAGCGCGAAACATCAAGAACAGATGCGTCGTCAACCAGGACCTCACTTCAAGAACCATTCACCAATTAAGACAAGAGGTGGCTAGGCTGCAGCTTGAACTGGCAGAGTTCAAACAGGTAGATACATTTATTTTTTTCTTCTTAAAAGCAACAAGGCTGTGTTTGCATCATTACATACTTAGTCGGATAAACTCACGTTTTATATTGACATAAAGCCGATAGACTTTGATACGATTCGCGGATCTTCTTCATGAGGTCAACAAATTTCACGGTCCGCCGTCTATCGCGTCCTGCCGAGCAATGCCGACACCATTTACTGACAACCGTACCGTACTGATATTCATATATAAATAGATAAATAACACCCAGACACAGAACAAACACTTGTGTTCATCACTCAAATATTTGCCCTGGACGGGGATCGAACCAGCGGCCCACAGCGTGAAAGGCTCCAATAACAAATGTGAGTGTGGTACCTCCCCACAAACAATGGAACACCTAACCTCCTGTCCCGTGTGTCCCGACACATGTACGCGTGATGACCTTTTTAAAGCCACAAATGACGCTGTAAATGTGGCAACGTTCTGGGCTACAAAAAATTAAATATTTGTGATTGATCGACACGCTAAGAAGAAGAAGCGGGAAAGGCAGGCTCTTTACCAACCACACCAACGGGCTTGTCAACGGGTTCGTCGTAGAATGAGATGAAGACCACTACCACGATATAGCGTGTGTAGGATAAGTTTGGCTCTGACGGTTATTTTCTGCGCTTGCGTGACAGGCGGAGAGCCAATAAACGATTCGCTGGCCTCCACCTGTCGCGCTCACCCCCGCGACTCATTTTTAGGGTTCCGTACCTCAAAATAAAAAAAACAGAACCCTTATAGGATCACTTTGTTGTCCGTCTGTCTGTCTTCCCTTTTTCTCACGAACGAGAAGAGGTATCAGGTTGAAATTCATAACAAATATTAAGGTCCATAAACCACACAAGATCTGAAAATTTCAATTTTTTACAACGACGCAATCAAAAGATATGGCTTTTTATGTCCTCATCTCCATACATTTATGCAAAAAAGCAAAACCTACAGGGTACTTCCCGTTGACCTAAAATTATGAAATTTGGCAAGAAGCTAGGTCTCACAGTACAAATAAAGGGAAAAGTCTAACATCATTAAATATTTAAATTTTTCTCACAACTAATAGTTACCAATTATAGTGAGCTCCTGTTTCAAGAACTTTTCTATAAAAGAGGAGTCAAGTTGGCCGGTCGCGTAGTTTTTAAAATCAAAGAGCAAAAGCTTTTAGTATATCATATGGTAGATAGATACGGAACCCTTAGGGCGCAAGTCCAACTCGCACTTGGCCGGTGTTTTTATTTCTGAGCATTAACGTTCATAGCCAGAATTATTATGTACGACGTATACATATTTTTAAGGGCTAATAAATTAAAAAATCCTTAATTTCAGGGTAAACGAGTGATATCAGAAAACGGCGAAGAGGGCTGGAGCGACGTGGTACAAGAAAACGCAATCCTAACAGCTGAAGTAGAATCCTTAAGACGAAGAGTGAAAGCCATGCAGGGAACCATAGACCAGTTATCAGCTAGGAACAGTGAATTAGTAGCCGAAAAAGCTTTGAAACAGTGGGCACCGAAAGATGGCAGTCCAGATACTACTGATTGTTCGCTCACTGCCTTAGTTCAGGTAAGTCCTTAGTTCAGGTAAGTCTAGAGTAAATAAAGTATTGTAGACAACTATAAACTGGTTATATACTTTCTTTTTAGGGTTCCGTAGTAGACCCTTTATAGTTTTGTCATGTCCGTCTCTCCGCGGCTTAGCTCAGAGACCCTTAGTACTAGAAAATTGTGTTTTAGTATGGACATACATTTCATCCAAGCCGACAAAGTGGTAAAATAAAATCTTGAAAAAAAAACATATTTTCCTATATTGCGTTTGCCACTGCTGGTTCTTGTATTACATACATTACCTGGTCGACCGAGCTTCGTTCTATAATAGCCACCTTAACATTAAAATGTCATCGGGTGAGCAAGCTATGCTACCTGCCAACAGATGGCGCTGTATATTTCTGTCTAAAACGTGGGATTTTTGAAAAATGTTTAAAACCACGGGAAAACATCGATTTTTTGCTCCCGAAAGCCCCGTATGGTAAATTTCGTCGAAATCGTTAGATCCGTTTTTGAGACACTGATTACAAATATATACAAATATTGCTCGTTTAATAGTAAAGGATAGCATAAAATCAAGCCTTTCCAGCTGCTACGCTCTTGACATAATTCCTTCTTTTCCATACGTAATTAATTATGATCCAAAAAATATTGTGTCTCTGTATTTAACAACCTTATTCATTTTTTCAGGGCTACGTGAGCGAGATAGAAGACCTGCGCGCGCAACTAATGGAAGCGAACGCGTTGTATGAAACCACACGCAAACACCAGCTAGCGGCGCGGACCAGACATGAATCCGTACATGACGCCAACTCTATACTTGATGATGCCAAGAGAGAGTTATACAAGGTATTAGTCTCTGTCACACTTCGAAATAAGAAAGAAAGAAATTGGTTACAAAAAATACATCTCAAGCTTTTTGCTCCGAGTTTTACGACCGTCCGGCCACTTTTTGTTCAAAACAAAAGTGTAATTAACTCACGTAAAAACCTTTCCTTTATTTGGGTTAATATATCACAGATAAAAGATACTTGTTAAACAATTACATTGCATGATCTCATTAAATATGGCTGGACAGCATTGCGTTTGAGTATGCTCTTAACAAACAGGCCAACCAAATAGGTGTTCCTATAAGCGCGGGCTGTCTAATAAATGTAAATAATTTTGCAAATTTTCGGCTGTCTCTTGAGTTCGAGCAATAATCTCCCATGATATTTGATAAGCAACGCTTTCAGGCTACCTCAAATAATTATACATTACCAGAATGCTAAATGTTAGCTACCTACGACCGGTTACCATTCCTCATTATCAGGCAGAAATTGTTATCCATTACGCATACAATTTTTTTTACAGGAGAAAGAACTTCTAGCGCGAAGTATGGGCGAACTAGAATTCCAGCGCAAACTGAACATGAGTGACAGTATGACCAGCGCCGCTGAAACCATCATCGGAGAAAGGGAAAGAGCTGAAGGCGAAAGTGCTGAAGACTCCGAACCTTCAGATGACAGTAGTAGTACCGAGGAAGAAGAGGATGAGAACTCTGAAGCTAAAGGTAAGAACAGAATAGGAGATGTAAATGTTACTGGTGTATGTAAAGATCTTAGGCAAAGGTCCATCATTCGAGAGAGGAAAAGAACTGCAGGAGTAAGTGCTTAATTCCCCGAACCTTCGGATGACAGTAGTAGTACTGAGGAAGAAGAGCACGATAACTCTAAAGCTAAAGGATAGAAGATGTAAATTTTACTGGAGTAGGTAAAGGTCCACCATCGAAAAGAAGGAAAGAGCTGAAGGAGAAAGTGCTGAATATTTGGAACCTTTAGATGACAGTAGTAGTACCGAGGAAGAAGAGGACGAGAACTCTGAAGCTAAAGGTAAGAACAGGATAGGAGATGTAAATGTTAGTGGTGTAGGTGAAGGTCTAAGGTAAAGGTCCATCATTCAATAAAAGGGAAAAAGCTGAAGAAGAATGTGGTAAAGACTCCAAACCTTTAGATGTTATTAGTAGTACCGAGGAAGAAGAGGAAGAGAACTCTAAGGCTAAAGGTAAGAACAGGAAAGGAGGTGTAAGTGTTACTGGTGAAGGTAAAGATCTCAGGTATTCGAGAGAGGGATAGAGCTAAAGGAGAAAGTGCTGACGACTGAACCTTCGGATGACAGTAGTAGTACCAAGAAAGAAGAGGACGAGAACTCTAAAGCTAAAGGTAAGAACAGGATAGGAGATGTAAATGTTACTGGTGTAGGTATGAGCATAAATGTGAGAAAGGCATGAAGATAAGAATGTTTAAGTAAGGTTAAATAGTGATGATATTAGTTTTGTAAACTAAGAATAAACTTGGACCCACTAAAAGCCCTTGAAGCACACCGTTTTTTGTTTTGCGTATGTTCATGTTTGTGATCATGCGAGAGTAATATTAATTTGTGCAGGCGGTCCAGGTCATTTAAAAATTTGTTATTTATTTTTCCCGGACAGCAGGTATTCATCGGCTTTCTACGTAGTAGTCTCACTAAATAAATTGTTTCTTGCACAGGCCAACAAATCCTCACAGCTCAACTAGCAGCTCTAAGTGAAGACATAGACACGAAGGCACGCCTCATAGAACAACTGGAAGTGTCGCAGAGAAGACTCGCGGCGTTGAGAACGCATTACGAACAGAGGCTAGACACGCTACACCATCAGATCAAAGCTACTAGTGATGAGAGAGATAAAGTTCTAGCGTCGCTGAGTAAGTACTTCATTGATTTTATTTCCTTTAATAATTATAAGTGCGAAATTCTGCGCTGCCCTTCAAGACAAAAATAGCTGATGTGGATCAGACAACGTCCAGGCTGAAGTGGGACACGGCTGAAAACATAAACCATTCGGCTTCCATCAACTGGGACGAGATTTGTCACTCAATGGATACTCCAAGAGTCGTACCATCGCCGCAGTTGTTGCGAATTTGCTGAGGACTATGATAGTTAGAGGAGGCATAAACGAGAGCCAGTGGGACATTAACATTTGCGAAAGTACTTGATACCATTAGCAGCCGTGACCCATTTTTACTTTAATACAAATATGCTTTGGCTATTTTATTGTGGACCAATCTAACTTTAAGATATTTTCTGTTAGAGCATAAAACCATATGTCGTCATCACGATTTGTTTCTTTACTTATCAATTTAATTTCTTCTACAGCAACCCAAGCCTCACCTCCAAGCGAAAAAATGAAACGGGTGAAAGAGGAATACGAGCGACGCATGACGTCAATGTCTCGCGAACTGAAGCGTCTACAGGCCGCGCAGAAGGAACATACACGGTTACAGCGCTCCCAGCAACAAACGGCGCAACAGCTGACTACTATGAGGAATGAGCTGCAGAATATGAAGAGGGATAAGGTAAAAAGACATTTCGTAAAGTTTCTATAGGTTGCGCAGAAGGAACATACACGGTTACAGCGCTCCCAGCAACAAACGGCGCAACAGCTGACTACTATGAGGAATGAGCTGCAGAATATGAAGAGGGATAAGGTAAAAAGACATTTCGTAAAGTTTCTATAGGTTGCGCAGAAGGAACATACACGGTTACAGCGCTCCCAGCAACAAACGGCGCAACAGCTGACTACTATGAGGAATGAGCTGCAGAATATGAAGAGGGATAAGGTAAAAAGACATTTCGTAAAGTTTCTATAGGTTGCGCAGAAGGAACATACACGGTTACAGCGCTCCCAGCAACAAACGGCGCAACAGCTGACTACTATGAGGAATGAGCTGCAGAATATGAAGAGGGATAAGGTAAAAAGACATTTCGTAAAGTTTCTATAGGTTGCGCAGAAGGAACATACACGGTTACAGCGCTCCCAGCAACAAACGGCGCAACAGCTGACTACTATGAGGAATGAGCTGCAGAATATGAAGAGGGATAAGGTAAAAAGACATTTCGTAAAGTTTCTATAGGTTGCGCAGAAGGAACATACACGGTTACAGCGCTCCCAGCAACAAACGGCGCAACAGCTGACTACTATGAGGAATGAGCTGCAGAATATGAAGAGGGATAAGGTAAAAAGACATTTCGTAAAGTTTCTATAGGTTGCGCAGAAGGAACATACACGGTTACAGCGCTCCCAGCAACAAACGGCGCAACAGCTGACTACTATGAGGAATGAGCTGCAGAATATGAAGAGGGATAAGGTAAAAAGACATTTCGTAAAGTTTCTATAGGTTGCGCAGAAGGAACATACACGGTTACAGCGCTCCCAGCAACAAACGGCGCAACAGCTGACTACTATGAGGAATGAGCTGCAGAATATGAAGAGGGATAAGGTAAAAAGACATTTCGTAAAGTTTCTATAGGTTGCGCAGAAGGAACATACACGGTTACAGCGCTCCCAGCAACAAACGGCGCAACAGCTGACTACTATGAGGAATGAGCTGCAGAATATGAAGAGGGATAAGGTAAAAAGACATGTTGTTAAGTTTCTATAGGTTGCGCAGAAGGAACATACACGGTTATAGCGCTCCCAGCAACAAACGGCGCAACAGCTGACTACTATGAGGAATGAGCTGCAGAATATGAAGAGGGATAAGGTAAAAAGACATGTCGTAAAGTTTCTATATGTTGCGCAGAATTAACATACACGGTTACAGCGCTCTCAGCAACAAACGGCGCAACAGCTGACTACTATGAGGAATGAGCTGCAGAACATGAAAAGAGATAAGGTAAGAAGACATGTCATGAAGTGTCTAAAGGTTGCGCAGAAGTTACATACACGGTTACAGCGCTCTCAGCAACTAACGACGCAAGTTCGATTAGGTTATATTTTATTAGTTTAGGTTCGTTTAGGTTGCTTTATAACTTAAGTTACCGTTTACAATCTACCGGTTAAATTATTATAATTTAACTCCATCCTACTATATAATATTATAAACGCGAAAGTTTGTTAACATGTATGTATTGATGGATGGATCTTAGATTATGAATAACGGCAGCTGGGATGGATGTATGTTTGTTACTCTTTCACGTAAAAACTACTGGATGGATTTTAATGAAACTTTACAATAATATAGCTTATACATTAGAATAACACATAGGCTACAATTTATAAACCTGCGCAGACAAAGTCGCGGGCACCAGCTAGTAAATCATAATTTAACGGCTCTGACAATATACCTGCGACTTATATTGATTAAAATGAGAGATGGAGATCTTTAGGGGAGGCCTATGTCCAGCTGTGGACGTCTTTGGCCTATGATGATGATGAAATGAGAACAGTGTGACATGGACCCAGCGACGCGTAAGATATTGGAGCGACAAAGACACTTATCGCTTTGTCCTGCTCTCACGTATGGTTCTTATTTTGAAGGAGAAGTTATGTTATGACTATAGCTCCTTATTTTAACTTATATTTTTTTCTTTCTTTACAGGTAAAACTGGTGCAACGTATGCGTGTAGAAGCCAAACGGCACGCGCAAGCTGAAGCTGCTAGAGCGAAAGAGGTAATACTTCACTACTACTACTACTTTTTCAATACATTTGTTCGAAAAACGTACTTACAAGGACGTAAACATTGCTCGTAAGTAGTTACTTACTGAACTAGTGCAGTAAGTAAAAAAAATATAATACCAAGGAGTTTTACGCTCTGGTCATAAAATTATTTTGTAAAAATACTACAGCGGTGACTTTTTACTTGGGTGACGACTGCCTACCTACGAGTATATTTAAAATAAAATGGAGAGTACCAGGAGAACATAAATCGACAAGAGGCTGAAAGTACCCATGGTTGGTTCCTTTACCAAGTGTATTACTTATACCTGTTTTCTCACAAATGTATTGAAAAACGTCGTAAGATACACGTCCGTAAGGGGTATGACAAACTCGTGCCGATGGTAAACCCTCGACTTCGTCTCGGGCTTACAAAACGTCAACTCGTTTGTAATAACCCTACTTACGGAACTTTTATCTTAAACTACTATTACAATTAGCTAGTTCTTTTCTATGTGTTTTTTTCGTCTTTTCGAGTCAATATCAATCTAGTTTAAAATGAGAGTAATTCAAGGGCCCTCTGTAGTGCAGCAAACTGACAAGATAGTGCACAGCAAAATCATTTTTAATACGATTGGTTTATATTGACCTGAAATGCCTTAGCAATATTTCATAAGCATTATTTAGCAAGTTATGAAATGTCTAAATACACAATAAAAGAGATCCTGATTTGTTGCAAACAAATTTCAAAAAAAAGTATTGTATAAATATTTTTTCTGCTAATGTTTATTTTGTATTTTTAGGTAGCCCAATTAAAGAAAGAATCGAGAAAGAATGCGAATCTCATACGGTCGTTGGAAGCGGAAACCAAGCTCAAAGAGCAAGTACTGAAGAGGAAGCAAGAGGAGGTGTCGCTACTGAGGAGAGGTCATCGCAACAAGCTCAGTAGTAAAGCTGCCGGCAGGTTACATGGTCAGTTCACCGGTCACATGATAAACACGCGCGGGCGCAAGGAGCGGGTGGCATGTCTCGGCATTCACTGAGTGCTTAGTAAGAAAGTTATTTAAGCGCGGTGCTGTGTGACACGCAATTAATGTCGAGAAATGCCACCCGCTCCGTGCGCCCGCGCGAGTTTAGCGGACGGCCAATGAGTTCGGATCCTTGCAGATCATATCACGCAAACAAATAACAAATTATGATCGCATTTAAGGGTACGTTTCAAGACGGTGAGAAATTACCCTGACAGCGGGATAGCTTTATATTTACTGCCTTAAATGTTTTCGAGACAGACTGCTGTCAAAGGGTAAACCCGTTTTATACGAATTAGTCGTAGCCCGTTTTGGAACACGGTCTATTTAGTTAGTCGACATAATTACTGCTAGTTGTACAAAGAGCTTATCTAAATCTAATGCGGTCACTTACATTGTCTTTAAATTAAAAAGTGAGAGCAATAGGTTTAACGAAACTTTTATTTAACTTTAGAAAGCCTGTTAAATAATATTTTTAATAAATTTTTTTTCACTGTAGTATAATTATTTTCAATGTTGGAAATGTATGAAACGCAACACTTATCATGTCAGAAATGCACGAAATAAAAAATACTACTTCGAGTGCTCTTTTCTCTTTCAAAATTGATTAGAACCATACATTTTTTACAGAACGCTCTCGCGCCCGCACCCGAAATTTCCGCGAAACGTGGTCTAAGCTGGAATGCTGGGTGTCGAGATCTTGTGCGGCCAGGACCACGCTGGGGGAACTGGAGGCGGCGCTGGAGAGGCAGCTGAGACAGAGAGAGCAAGCTAGGAACAACAGGGACGACGATAGTGTGCCGCTACTGCAGTATCTGAAGGAGGCTATTGCTGATACGCAGCAACAGATCATGCAGATTGAGGTAGGTTAGACAGGGAGCAAACTAGGTTAAGCAAGCTAGGTTAGAAAGGGAGCAGGCTAGGTTAGACAGTGAGCAAGCTAGGTTAGACAGTGAGCAAGCTAGGTAAGACAGGGAGCAAGCTAGGTTAGACAGAAAGCAAGCTATGTTAGACATTGAGCAAGCTAGGTTAGACAGGGAGCAAGCTGGGTTAGACAGGGAGCAAACTAGGAAGCTCGGTTAGACAGACAGAGAGTAAGATAGGTTAGTCGGAAAGCTAACTAGTAACAATAGGGACGACGATAGTGTGCCAGTACTGCATTATCTGAAGGAAGCTATTGCGGAAACCCAACAACAAATCATGAGGATTGAGGAGTATAGAGCAAGCTATGTTAGACAGGGAGCAAGCTAAGTTAGACAGAGAGCAAGATAAGTTACTCTGAAAGCAAGCTTGGAACAACAAGGACGACGATAGTGTGCTGTTACTGTCGTATCTCAAAAAAAGATTGAGCTATCAGCAATAATACGTAGGTGGAGGACTGTGGTCTCTGCCTACCCCGACAGGAAATAGGCGTGATGTTATGTATGTATGTAATAATACGTAGAAACAGATCATGCAGTTTTAGGTAGGTTAGACAGAGAGCAAACTACCCATATAGGTGAGACAGGGAGCAAAGTAGGTTACACAGAGATGTACGCTGGGTTAGACAGAGAATGAGAGAGTCGCTGACTGATGTCGGTCGGGTCGTAAATCGGGGACTGATTAAAACCAGCAGCTCTTTCTTTTAAATTGACATCATAATTCTTGTGTTCCGTAGGAAGAAAACGATGAGAACGAGTTACCTCGCTTACTAGACCAGCTGGACACGGTGGAAGCAGCAAGATATGCTTTAGAGAGACTCGCCGCACAAACATTACAGCACGCACAGGACGCGGCCAGGAACCAACGCATGCTCAACGACACCAGGGCGCAGATTAGAGAAGTAAGTTAAAATATACAGGGTGTAACAAAACGGCTATACCACCCTGAAGGATGTGAATCTGCCTATGAAACTGAACAACTTTCCCCTAAAAAACATAGGTCGAAATACGAAGATTTGTCTTACCCCCCATAGAAACTGAATCAGCTGATTGATGTCGATTGATTGATGTGCATTTTGACACATATTTGAAATTTAAAATCTGTATTTGACATTTCTCTTATTATTTTAATTGATGGTATACTGTTTTGACTTTTTTTAAATAATGTATTGTGAATACGACAATTGTAACTAAAATTGCTATGCTCTAATCAAGCTTACAGTAAAGGAACTATTAACAAACTGACATCTTGTTACACCACTGTAATTGGGCAATAAATAATTTCATTTCATATGGGAGGTCAAAACGTATTTTGTCCTATGTTCCTTAGGTTTAGTTTCATGAGCAGAATCACATCCTTCAGGTGCCATATCCAGCAACTCCCCAAGACTTTAACCAGTTGTACCATCTTAATCGACCATGCTAAGTCTTTCCGTTTGTTTTTGCTATTCGGGGACCTTGCTGGGTATTCATCACAGAAAAATAAAGGTAATTAGAAGGAGGATTAAAGAAATAATTCGTTACGAGGCAGCGAAGGCGTCGTTCTAGGGATTTTACAGGTTATTTTGATATTTCCTAGTGATCATCGATGATGGAATTGGGACATGATGTCATCCCCTACTAAAATAAATTTGCAAGGTATCTATTCCGAGCGAAGCAAGGAGGTCCGAAATCTTTGGTTTTTACATATTAGACGCATTCAAAACCAATGCATATGGCTATGGCGCGCATTATCATCGTCACACCGAGAAGATCATCAGCGCAATTTTCAACCGTTGAGGTCCAGTATTGGAGTATAAATGACCTCTCTCTTAGGTACTAGGTTAACTTCACACAGGACGCGGCAAGATACGCACTGGAGAGACTCGACGCACAAACATTACAGAACCACGAACCAACGCATGCTCAAGAGAGTAAAGTCATTAGCCTTTTCAGGAAGGACGACAAATAAAATTTACATCTCTCATATTCGGTAAGTAGGTCCTTATTACCCCCAAATGGGGCTTGTAGGTGACCAATTAGCGCTCTAGGGTAATAATGTAGCTAGAAAAGCCCTAGGGCGATAAGTAATTAAAACGTCCGCCTTGATGGCCGCCTCCAGCAGCGGGGCGGCGGGCGTTTAACTACTTACCGCCCTAGGGCTTTTCTAGCTACATTATTACCCTATAGCGCTAATTGGTCACCTACAATTTGGTGGTTATAAGGACCTACTTACCTCACAATCGAGATGTAAAGCAGAGTAGTTAGCTCGGGTGTAAGCATCAATTGCACCCTCGAACTATAGGCACCCTCGCTGCGCTCATGCGCCTAAATATCTCGGGCTGCAATTGATGCCTTACAGCCCTTGGCTACTAATCTACTATTATTGATTTGAGTTTCATGTCCAGTTTCACATCGTCCAGGCTTGTTAATACACTATTCCCAACGAAGAACTGTGGTCCAAATGCCAGCAAACTCCAATTGCACAAGAAATCTCCCAGCGCAAATGGAGGTGGATTGGTCACACTCTAAGAAGGGAGGAAAATTCGGCCAGCATTGCCTTTGAATGGCAGCCGGGAGGCAGGAGACGTGGACGTCCCACTCACACTTGGATGCGCTCTGTGGACAAGGAGCTGAAGGAAGCAGGGCTGTCGTGGAGCGATGCTAGGAAACATGCGCGGGAACGGCCGGCGTGGAGACAACTTATTGAGGTCCTTTGCACCAGCGGGGTGCCATAGGACTACAAAAATAACATTTGTGTTACACGTAGTACAGCTAGCAACTTATCTTTCAGATGGAGGAGACCACAGAACGAACCGCCAGCGCCTTGCGAGCAGCCGGCGACCACAACCTCAACCCGTGGGGTCCTCCGCCGGCTCTAGCCGCCCTACTAGCTCACGTCTCTTCCGGGACCTCTACTAGATCTGTGTCGCCTTCAGACAGGTAGTTTTAAACCCTATTTTTATTGCATTTTGTACTTAGCAAATGAGACCTAGGCCTTCGATCATAAATTTTGGTAGATGCACGATTACTGCTCAAAAATGGCAACGTAAAAGGCACAACAGACGGCAAACTTTTTGGTGTGACAGTCCGCCAGTGTGGCCGATACTGCAATTATTTTCGATATTATTATAATCATTGACATGAGAGAAACGCTCCGCTTCTATCCGCGTATTTTCCAAAATCTTTGGTTTGGAAGGAAAACTACTTGAATAGTTGTACAGTTCAAAGAGTTATTTAGTTGTAAAGGTTGTTCAAATTGATTGTCATTTAATTTAAAACGTAGAGCAATTTAAAAAAATGATAAGTTTGAATTTTATTGTGATAAAAACTATAATTTTCGCAATACCGGCCACACTGGCGGACACAGTCCGTGACTGCATCGTTCTCGTCTGCTGAGCCTCTAATGCCTTGGACTTTATGGTATGGTAATAGAGTTACAAATGTTTCCACTGTCGTACGGTTGACTGTACGATCGACGACCTAACCGAAAAAGTGTAAGATTTGCGATTTTGACCGTCACAACACGTATGCTTTTTGTATTTTCGAAATATTAAAAGGAAGTAACTGTATGACAAGCCAGTTGGTGTGGTTGGTAGTGAGCCTGCCTTGTGTGAATTGTTCCCCAACAACTTCTAGTTCACTTTTGAACTATTTTAGGCACTACAGTAAATTTTGAGGGTTGCTAATATAGTAAATTTTTTACACATTTTCAAAATTCCCACACGAGCTGAACCACAAGGCAAATGCCAAGTTGTTCATTAAACTGTTTTCGCTATTGTTTTAGTGCATTGGAACGCGCACCTTTAATAGTTCGTGAGGCCAGCACTGCACCTACATCGCCTCCCGATGACAACAGCAATGGCGGCTCACCTTTCCATCGAAACACGTAATATATTCAACCATTAACTCAGAATAAAGTAATATGTAGTACACTTCCTTCCCCTTTTGTTCCACCTTCAGAAAGTCTTTCGCCTGGATAGAATTTGCCATGGCTGACCTGGAAGTCTCTAAATAGACTTCGGACTCAGGTTGGCTGCAGTAAAGACAACATGTCCAGGTGGGGTTTCTCAAAGGATCCTAATCTGATCTGCACGTGTGGTGCGATACAAACTATGGCCCACCTAACATCGTGTTCTGCGTCCCCTTCCACCTGCACACAGCAAGAGTTAATGGACGCCACACAAAATGCAGTGCATGTTGCCGAATTTTGAGCTAAACAAATATAAAATTAAAATGACGATGCCATCGACACGCAAAGAAGAAGAAGTACTAATGGTATAAACGATTTTGTTTTTGTATTTTTTTGTATTTGTATAGAACGGACACTCTCCGCCCCCCTTGTAATTCACCTCCGCCCGCGCGATTCTAGTGGTTCGCAATGAGGTGTGTTCGTACCAAAGGAGCGCGTTTTCTTGAGTCAATGAGTTCATTTCACTTCTGTAGTGAATATGCAGGCTCACGCTTCTGTCAAATTTTGACAGGTAGTGGTTTCGTGTCGTAAGTGTCCGGGTGTGCCATTATTGAACCGGCACTAGTCTACAAGCTACAAGTCTGAATTTTTCAAATAAAACACTGCATTCCACTGTTATCTTACATTTCAAAATTAAGAAAATTTTTAATCTCAATAATTGTTCTTTGGCCTCTACTTTGGTCTAATCAAGATTACGGACAGAAAATAACTCTAAGGTTTGTTTTACATTGCTTTTTGACCAGTGGTCGACGCGGCTCGGTGCGACTCCGAGATCTGGGCGTGATCGGTCGTGATGACGACCCTATGACGCAATCACTGGTGGAGCCGACCTCACCACGACCGATTCCTTTGAGTCGAGTACCCAGTGCACCTGGCAGTCTAAGGTAAGTGGCAGAATACAATAGGTAGGTAGACTTTGCCCGAGCGTTTCACTGAAAGGGACAAAAAATAAGGAAGTTTTACCTTGAGTCCAACGGAGATAGACCGAGTGCCTTCGGATGAAATTGCGGGTCAGGCGGTACGCAGAAAGGCAAATCAGCAAATATTCTCTCTCTTTTTTTTATTCCTTCTCAGGACTCTATGTGTGGAGCAACTGTCTGACTGATAAGTCTACGTGGCTCAAGCTATAACTATCTTATTTTTTTGTCCCTTTCAGTAACACGCTCGGGCAAAGTCTGTAAAGTAGTATATTTAGGTGTTCGTGCCTTCGCTTGAACCATATTTGAGATTACACTCCCGTATCTCAGCCCGTTTCACTCAGATTTCATATCTTGCAGCGCCCTCTGGCGACTATTTTGGTTACTAAGGTCCCCTCCCCACGCCCGTCACAAGCGCCCGTCTGTTCTTTGATCAGTACGCTTTTGTATCTCAGCCGAGTAACACGTGCCTAGTGAAATAATTATTTAAGTTTTTCTGTTGTGAATTCCGCTCGGACTCTTAGCCCAGCGACGAGACGCAGCTGCCTCTATTAGGCACCGTCATTACCGAAGTCATTGTAAAATGATTTTTCGTGCAGCACTTTAAATTCCGCTCGGACTTTTGGGTCCAGTGACGAGACGCAGCTGCCTCTCTAGGCACCGTCATAACCGTCGTCTCATTGACCGACGTATGTTGCCACATACGGCTGCCTCCCTTAAGCACCGTTATTGTAAATGCCATGTTTTCGTGATACGACGGGTGTCGCTTCACGAGACAACGTGTCGCTTCACAAGACGACGTGTCGCCTCACGAGACGTCATGTCGCCTCACGAGACGTCGTATGTCGCCTCACTCATCGACGTCGTTTCACGCGATGACGCGGGTCCGGCGTCGTCTCACGAGACGACGCGTGTTGGCTCATGACACGACAAGGAACAGTGGCCAGTTTTGCAACTAATCTTACAAGCCGATCATCATCATTGCCCTAGCTTTGTTCTAGGCGACCTATCCTAGGGGATTTGACAAGAGCACTGGTATTCTCAAAGAGCGACTGCTATCAGACCTCTGCAACCCAGAGGGAAAGTAAACCAAATCAAAACCTAGACAAGGTTGTATAAGGCTAATGGCCAGCCTGGATGTCAGAGCCCCAATCCGTCAAATGGCCTCTGACTTGGCTAAATTACTATCATTGACAGGCCGGGATCAACGGCTTAACGCGCCACCCAAAGCACGGAAACGCTCTAGTTGTTGTGCCACAATAGTCTAGCTATAGCGATCTCCCGTCCGGGTTCTGACCATGGCCCACATTGCTTAACTTTCTTGATCAGAAAGAAAGAGTAAGTACCACTCGACCACGAGCGATTCTCTTACACGTTAATTACAGAACATGGCAAGTACTTCCACAGTAATTATGGACGGTTTGCAGTCTAAGTGGGCTATGCATGTTGCCTCAATCAATGATCTTTGTCGCCTAACACAAAAACTTGTTGTCAGCTAATGGTCATCCTTTCATTTTGAGATTTATAATCATAACAGACCAGGGCAAGCTAGCTTATCTCCGCTAGAAGCTATTCTCTCTTCAAACAAAATCATTTGTTTTGATGACTTGGACTTGTGAGAGGTCAGATTACCCGGTGTTCTTAAAATTGAGAGAACTTTATGTAGTTAATAGCATCAGACGTTACCTTGCGAAATTCCATTATAACAATTTATGGAAAATATGTAGCAACCTCCAAAAAAGATGCCATGCACTCACTTTTTACCTCTTGCTTGTCCGCAAATAAATGTGTAGGCAACAAACAAACAACAACACGACAAGGGAGGTAATTTATTATTAAAAAGTCACTTCGTAACCTCAAAATTAAGAAGATATTTTGTTGCCTCAAAGGACGTTGTATCCAGAGTAGCACAGTGTGGCGCTTCAAAGCCGACACGGTTCATACTTAAACCACACACTTTTTATCCATATGAGAGACGAAAAACAAAATATTCTTAGCCACTTGCGTCAAATTAATTGTAACGTATCCTCCCTTCATTCCTTTGTTCTTACAGACAAGCGAAAATTTAATGTCTTATACGTGGCTTACAGAACGATTCCTCGACAAGTTGGGACATAAGTACTAATAAGAAAATATGAATTTCCTTATCCCCCCACAAAATTATATCTTTGCTTGCATGGTCATAATGATTGATGTTAATAGTTTGTGAATAATAATAACACAGCACACCTACCTTGGGAAGTACGTTCCCACTTTCTTCTGGTAGATAGAATGAGAGGGGGGGGGGGGGGGGCAATAAAAACTACCAGTCCAACAAGGACAGCCCCACTTTCAGCGAAGGAAAGAAACGGTTTCACCTATCTGCTCCCCGTCTAAGTGAATTTCTGTAAAGTGAAACTTACAATTTTATTCACAGCTGCAGCCTGATGACAATAGCTTAGCAATAGCAAACGCTTACATACAAACAAAGAGTAAGAGGTTATTACAGCGCGTTCAGGAAAAGTCTGTCTATGACGGTTATTTTCTGCGTATGGGTGACAGGCGGAGAGTAAATGAACGATCCGCTCGCCCCTGGGAGGAGCCGCGCTCACCCCCGCGACTCTTGACTTCTGCCCATTAACGGTCACAGACGGAGTTATTCTGCACGCAGTATACACAGACGAGTTTAGCTAATAAATCTGAGTTCCTGCCAGCTTTCCTAAGCTTGCTTGTTACGTGATAGCCAGTAAGCGTATCAACACTTTCTAGTCAAAGCAGGACAACCCTGAAATCAAAAGATTTTGGCCTCTGAGATGATTGAGTCTCCACTAACCAAGAAGACAACTGCGACCTTCCGAAGCACAAAAAACGCTATAGCCACCGCAGTTAACCATACCCAGAACTTATGTTGCGTAACTTTCTTTATTTGTAAGGAAAATTCATCTAAGCTATAACCGTTTCTGTGAATATGATGCTATTATTCACGAGTCGCAAGATTAAATAATATTGCACTTAAAGACTAAGACAAGTACACGCAACTTTAGCTTCTCTTGTCAAAAAGCTTCTTAACCATCGTTTTGTGCTTACAAAAACAGTATTAAATTATCCGATGCCAGGATCTAGTA
This sequence comes from Athrips mouffetella, assembly GCA_947532105.1. NCBI lineage: Eukaryota > Metazoa > Arthropoda > Insecta > Lepidoptera > Gelechiidae > Athrips > Athrips mouffetella. Next base: position 6,463,895 of record OX383960.1, on the reverse strand, counting down.
GGTACTTTCTTCTGCAAATTTTGGGCATTTGACAAAGGCTTTTTCCAGCAAGTAAATAATGAACATACAACTAAAATGTGTTGTTCTTTCGAGCCGATTCTGGCGTGATATGTTTAGGCATACTTTATTGAGCAAACAAAATACTCCACCACACATGACAGGCAGCCAGCACATTGGTGGTATTGTAAAGGTCATCGTGTAAGAAAAAGTAGGTCACTTTCGCCAATATAGACCTTTTGGACGTTATTAACAAAGCTACAGGCTTTAGATAGGTAACCAACATGTTTACAGCTGGATTTGTGATACCCTTAATTGCATATTACCTATAGTAATGTTTATTTTGTTCCGGGTCTTAGCCCGATAATAGTTATTAGGCAAAATAAATTACCTTATTATTTCCTACGTTTCGGCTGCGTTGCAACAGCCGTGGTCACGGGTAGACTGAAGAGAGGTGAACTACGTAGATATTATTGTGAGGGTAAACTAAAATTGTTATTGTCTCGCACAGGAAAAGTGCAAAAGTCTAAAACAAACCTTACCTATAGTAAGCTAAGCGTCAAATCATTGCTATTGAGTAAGCAGATGCAATCAAGTAGGCAGCAGTAACTATTTACTTCTAGCTTGTATGAGTTTTCAGATCCAAAAGATGATGTCGTGGATCGAGGATCTCTTGCAGATGCCTCAGTCAACCTTACCCAGACTTATGTATTTGCTAACATTAATCAATAGCTATATTTCCCAGATGATGCTCACATCCTAAGTGCAACCGTACAAAGGGGAAACACCTATGCTAATAATAATATCAGGACTATCTGATAGCTATCACGACTCGCTAAAAGTATTTGAATTCGGCCTGTTAGAATTGACAAATTATTGTTAAATCTGCAATAATGTTCATATTTAATTTAAACTTTGCTTTGGTTGCTCTGGAGTTTAGTTGTTCTGTAGTTTTGTAGTTCAGTAGCCTCAAAAATGCACTTTTTCAGTTTGATTGTTTTTCCGCTGTAAAGTAAAAAGATTTCTTGAACAGTCCAAAAAATTCATTATTCCGCTACAGAGTTAGTTTCGACAACAATTTTTGATCGGTTTGCTTTCTTATAACAGCAACAGCTTGTTCTGATGAACTTGTGGTAAGATCAAGGATACCCGTATTTTGTTGGTATCCCAAAAATCACAATACTCTACTTCCAACTTGTATGCACCAACAATGAAGACTTCGACACCTTTTGCATTAAGGCTTTTGTTGTAAATTTTAAAAAAACCATAATGGTTTAACATAAATAACTTTTCACTATATTTTTATAGTGGTTTGATGGTTTTTACAAAAATCCTTGTTACCTTTAAGCATTCTAGAATACTTTTGTAAGTACGACATAGTAAAGTAGTAGTTTTTGATCCCTAACTATCTTAACTCTCGACGAATCTTCTTTGCTCTTTTAGCATGATAAGACTATTAAAACAAGAAGTCACTTCGGTAAATTGAAATTGTTTTGTTGTTATATTCTGCATATGGACTAGACCAGCCAGTTTTCAACATCGCTATAACACCTGGTTGCCTCGACACAGAATTGGTTGTAACCTTACAAAAAAAAAAAAAATTCAAAATCCAAATAATAAAAATAAATCGAATTGATCGATCGATCATTTTGTTCAGCCGTTTTGTTCCTTCTCATATTAACATGAGATCAACACGAAATCACTTGTGATTTTCATTCATTTTGTAAGTGGACCTCACCTTGTTTATACTTAGTATTTGCTGAGAACCCAGAAGAGCGTCATTTTACAGATTTTTTTTTGGAAGGGAGAATTAGTTGTTGAATTAGACAATTAGAATACTCACACGGCTCCCACTGCAGACTACTTCAATTTATGGATATAGACCCAAATTTTTATTTAATAATAATCTGACGCATACCGTCTAGAGCACTTACCACCGCAAACAAGTCGGATGCTCAGACTGGTTGTAATCTGCAAGCGATACCTAAGTAACTCTTACAAGTTGTGAGTCCAAAAGTTTAATTTTCCAAAAAATAAACAATCAAAGAGCTGTCGTAAGAGAAATTACATATACTGCATATTTACATACTAAGCTGTAATATACTATTTTTCAATCACTCATTGTAGGTAATAAGATAAACGAGCAACACTCATCGTCGCAAAGCGTCTGGTGTAGGGACTGATTACTGAACGCAGGAAAAACTTTGAGCATTGATGAGAGTTTCAACTCCTTCCAAGAAAGATTTGACAGGGTCAACAGATTTATTTGTTAGCATCATCTCGAATTGCCTGCAGTTTTTCAATATTTGCTGTTTGTAGTCTTACAATTATTCGAAATTATCTATATAATTTATTATTATTAGTATTAAAAATTAAAAATAAAGCATTGCTACCGTGTGCAACGCTAGAAAATCTAAACAAGAAAATGAAATATTTAGATTTTCTTTTACTAATTTGTTTCGTGAGTCCCATTTATTATGAAGAAAGTTTCGACAAGACTGTTTGATTAAATTTAAAATTTTACTAAATGAGACAGGTCACAGTACGCCCGCCAAAGCGCCGTCAGAAGTTAAACACGTCTCAAATATGGTTCAAGCGAAGGCACGAACACCTAAATAGAACCGTTTTTCCCCCGAAGGGTAAAAAACGGATATTTAGGTTTCTGCCGAAGCTTGAACCATACCTGAAGGCCTTGCCGGCTTAATTTAAAGGTACTGATCAAAGAACAGACGGGCGCTTGTGACGGGCGTGGGGACCTTAGTAACCAAAATAGTCGCCAGAGGGCGCTGCAAGATATGAAATCTGAGTGAAACGGGCTGAGATACGGGAGTGTAATCTCAAATATGGTTCAAGCTTCGGCAGAAACCTAAATATCCGTTTTTTACCCTTCGGGGGAAAAACGGTTCTATTCTTTGTCTAAATTAGAAACAGAAATATTATCTCTAATCTCGCTTGCTCACTTGTTAAATAAAAAAAATCTCCATTCGAGTCACGTAGTAAATTGTACATGGATTTATTTTTTGGTTATTAACTAACTAGCGCACTCTACATTGATTTATTTTTCGGTTATTAGGAAACTTTCATAAAGTCTGGTGCCGTCTATTTCGTCTTTGGCAATGAAATCGAAAAAGACAACATGAGACTTACTCTTAAGTGACGTTTCTTAGTATGTCAGTTAAAACCGAAAATACTTAAGAACTCAATGCGGAATGGTAGCATATAAAAACGTGTTGCATGCTATTTAACAATTTGTCAATCAAGTTAAATGTGTACACTTGTGTGTCTAACTACACCCTCACGCACACATAAACACCTACAGAGGCCTGCAGCCAATCAGCGCGCTGGCTTCCCCTCTGTCCGCACGCCGCGCCCCGCCCGAGTCGCCTCGACCAATCAGGAGGCAGTACAGCATCCCCAAACCACAGCAGTCATTGTACGTAAACTCTCATATGTGTTTGTTGCTATAAATGTAAGACAAAGGTTACAAGTTCAATCCGTTCAGTCCATCAGTCTAAGCAAGATTGCAGAGATGTAGCTTAAGGAAAGAAAGAGAAAGCTATACGACTATTTCTGTCTACCAACAGCTGAAGGACTGAACTGATATCAGACTGATCGTGTAACCTTTTTCTAAGTGTCAGGTTTGGTTATTGTTGTTTTCAATACATTGCGAGTTGATAATCTCAAATGACGGTACTACTTTTCAATTAATGTGTATTGTACTTAGTTAACTTCTAAAGAAAAGGAGAAAAAACTAAATTTTAAAGAAACATGTTTTATATTTTATTTTAGAATTTTAGTTTATATTAACTAACTAATTAACTAATCGGTTAATTATTAACGGTTAAAAGTAAAATTAACAGTAACCAAATCTTTATTGTGGTTTCGTCCTTTAAATTGACTCAAAAATGGATACAACATGACACAGCAGTACAACTTGTCACAGAATCTTCTTTTTTAATCTCTGACAAACTTAACCACCATACATCTTGTAACAAAAACGATATAACACCCAGTAGGATTCAAGTCTGTCCATGAAATTGTACAAAATTTTCTATGAAACTGTTGAAATACTATGAAGAAATCTCTTCCCGTATAAGGTACATGCATATTTTTTTTAGTCGCATTTATTAACAAAATATGAAAATACCGTAGTAGAGATGACAAAATGTGAAATTAAAATTTTAATCGGCTTAGAAATACGGCCGATAGGTATAAGCATTTAAAACTATTAATTACGCGCATATTAGAGAGATCCGACATGAATAGTGACGTCACAGTTCACTACGGCCATATAAACTCCGTGTTAAATTTCGTTTTGCTAGAAGGAGACAGAAACAAATTTTCGCTGGCTTATATCTTTTTTTAATTTCATAGTTATTCGTAAAATTGTTTTAATTAACTGTTTATTACATGAATGAGGATATTTTTTTTAAATATAGAAAATCATGTATGTTCCCTATTGCAAAGCTGGTAGCGCATTTTTATAGGAGTTAATTTTTTAACGTATTACCATATAGTATTACGGATTTGGGAAAAATTTACCAGATTCATATTCGCCCATGTGGTGCAGGCAAAGAATAGTACCAACCCATCTTTACCCATGGGTGTTGTATAAAGCGGAGGATGAGCAACAGTGTCCTTCGGTTTATCGAACCATCTTACATACTGCGGTCATCAACAACCGCGGTCCACGGTGCCAACGCTAACAAGCGTGGTACAAGCAATTGGTAACTCTGGAGGGAGCTCCTTGTCCTGCAGTGACGTTTGATGGGATGTTATGATGATGAGGGTTGTTATATCCTTTCTGTTGCACTTTCAACAAGGTCTTCAAAAGTTATCATCAACTCTTTTGTTAATTCAAAGGACAAAACATATTTTAAATGTGGTATTAATAATTTCGTCTCAAGGATGAGATTGCCCTCAAGAACCTTTTCTTCACCTCATACTTGAGAGAAAATTATTAATACGTTCCTAATTGCCTGAGTACTTAATTTAGAAGTGTCTTTCCAATGTTTCTGTTTTCCAAATTACTTGAACTGCATGAACTGAGCTTGGGTATGTGTGCTGTAGTTTGTATAGTATGTAGATGGAGTGGGGAAAATATACTTACTTTCAAAATAATATATCCCAGTCTTCCGTGTGGTGCCGGCAAATAACAGTACGGTCAACCGCTTGTCGGTAGAAACTTTTTCAACTCTATTACCACGCCATAAGGTCCAAAAGTGTTTCTGTGCGGCAGTGTGTACCAACCCCTCTACCCGTGGGTGTCGCAAAAGGCGAATGAGGGTTTAACCGGAGGATGGGCAGCAGCATCTTTCTGTGTATCGTACCATCTACCATACTGCGGTCACCAACAATAGTTACAAGTGTGGTGATTATGGTGAATCCCCTCCCTAGTACCACGCGTTTTTTGCTGGAGTTCTGGAGGGAGCTCCCTGTCCCGCGGTGGACATTTCATGAAATGTTACAACCCTTTCGTCGCTTGACAGGGTGATAGATCAATTGACATTCGGTGAGCACATAACATTTCAAAACCATTTCTAGATAAATCTCCATCTCCTATCCACGATTCTCGAAAATTTTATTTCATTAACCTAATTAACGTTTTTAACGTAACGTAAAATGGGCTGCATAAATGTGTGGTTGTAAATTATAAATGATATAAATTACAGATGAATAAATCAAAAGGGTAATTGTTTTGTTGTTAAGGTTAATAATAAGCCCTCGCGGATGTCCACATTTTCTGTAGAAGTAATATCGTGACACTTTTGTTTTCGCCATTTTTTATTTTATTTTAAAATTAAAGTAAGTATATTTTGTTCACAAGCTCTTCTTAGTATTTGGATGGATTATTTCTATTCTGTTTGTCTGTTCTATCCACTTCTTAGAAGGTTATCTGTGGGAATCTATTTATGTGCACAAGTAGTCAAAGTTAGCAAAGGATGTGTTTTAAGTATGTTGTATTTTTCTTCATTAGTTAAAATATTTTCGGCTACAATCACTATTTTTTTTTTCTTTCTGTTTTACTGTTGGGTCTTAAAAACAAAGAGATTTTTAGTAAATGACGCGCAACTCGCAAGCGAATGTCACAACAGCCCCGACATCTTATAAGGACTCTTGGTCTTAGCGTACCTTCATCTCTTTCTAGCATAATGCTTGCACGTTAGCTAGAATGAGATGAAGGTATCTTGTATTATTAATGAAGGCTCTTGTGTTAATATTTTTCTTAGAGATAGAAATGTCCCTTCGCTCAACTCCATACATGGAATCTCTTTGCTTACATTTATGACCAGGTTTTTTCAAAGCACATTCTCTGTAAACTTTTCAAGTAAAAGGAGAAGGGTAAACGCATAGTTATGGTTTGCGGGCGGGGCTGACGAGTGATGGTTGCTTGCAGCCTGCTGACTGAACTGAACATTGTCGAGGATTGAAGTCACGTGACGATATCTGTGCACGCACCTTACCGCGTGCGAATGATTTTGCGACACACACGTCCCTACAAATGGACTCAGCGGCGCCGCACCAAATAGATAAATGTATATAATGTGTTAACATAGTACTTAACACGTTTCTGCATGGATTCATTGTTTTGCTTACAAATATGTTTTACCCGTGAGGGACCACCGACTAGACGTAATAGCCACTACTGAACGACGCCGCGTCTACCACCGGCTAGCCCTAATAGCCACCCTCGTCGCACTCAACTTATTGACTTATATTGTTAGAAATATGGATCAAAGTCGGTTGAATGTTATCACAATGTTATGTTGCTACGTTCAGTATGAAATAAACTGACCAATGAGAACAAAATAGCCGCGTCCTTCATAGAAAAAATATAAATTTTGGCAGTTTGAAGTTCACTCAGTTGTCACTCAGTGCGCGTTCTTGCAAGATGGCTGGTAGACGGCTTCGGTTTTAGTGTTTGTGCCTTGGTGTTTTACGGTGTTTTGGACAAAACCACTTATGTAAGTTTAGTTTCATATATTTATTACGTATTTTTAAAAGAAACGTCTCATACGTCCATAATAATAAACCGAAAACCAGGCTAAAATAAAAAATCGGGGGCCCGTTTTTTTTCAACGCCATTTTTTTCGTCATGCCGTCGTATAAATCGGTTGTATAAACGAACCATATACTAGAACAACTGTGTGAATAATTTATTAGAACGCTAACATCATTAGCTTACAAAAAACAAACACTTCTAAAAACCCATAATGTAAACATTGTGACTGGCGAGCGATTAAATCTCAAGTGGGTCGTTAAGAGCTCGCCGCGGTGTCGAATTACATAAACGCGTGGTCTCTTTGGGTTTTTAAAGTTGTCTAGCCCAGCGGTGTCTCAAGAGCGTTTTTATATTGGTTCGCGTATGAACGGCAACGTAGTAATTTCATAGATTTTTTTGGTTTTTGGTATTTGATCAATACCTATTGTTTTTTGACAAAGTGTTCTCACAAGAAAACACTATATTTTTATGGTTCTTAATTATATTAAGTATGTAATTTACATATTTCTAGACAATTTTAGATCTTATCTAGTTTTTGAAACAAATGTATTGCTAAATATTTGTAAGTTAAAACGAGAAAAAATTGTCAGGAAATTGAGTAGTTGCTGTTCGTACTGCGAAAACGCATAAAAAAGGTCTTTATTTTGGTTGGGACTTATACTTATTAAGTTAAAATGAAGTGCTTAAATCCATGAAAACTGGCCTGGCTAAAATTCTAAAAAGGCTTTCTATTGGCTTAGGTACTCGTACAAGCCAAGGTTACAAGTCAAAAGCTAAGCTTGCTTTTTTTTACAATATATTGCCAAAAATCATGTTTTAAAAACTCCTCACTGGCAATATTTTTTCCATCGTCATGCAGAAATGTGAGCATTTATTAATATTACTAATATTTTGCGGTAATTTGTGTAGCTTGAAGCAATTTTGCATTTTATTTGTATAAACGCTAAAATTATCTTGGCTGAGGTACCGCATCTCTGGCTCAATATTACAATGTTTTTCAGTTTTACTTACAACTTTGAACTTAGAGACTTCTTCTACAAATGCTCTCATGCGGTGTACGTGTATTGAGATGTGGTGCGAACGCACTAGATCCGAATATTATACAACAAGGACGTGTACCTTACAGCTACACGTAATAGGTGTTTGGAGACTTCCACAACTTTTTGTAAAATTTCGATCCCCATTAACTGATATTAAAAAAAATTGTGTTAGAAAATGGCAATTTTACACAAAAAATTATTTTTGATGCCAATCGATCCTGTTTGTAACACTTTCAAAAACTTCTATGGGACCAACTCATGCTGGAGTACTAGAAAAGTGAGAAATTGCAAAAACTTTTCTTACATTTTGTATGAAAATTTAATTTTCCAAATTTTTTTAATGAAAAGCGATCCTATTTCGAAAACTCACCAAAAACTTCTATGGGACCTACTCAAAAACTTCAACTGTCGTTGGAGTACTAAAAAAGTCAGAAATTGTAAAAATGTATGGGAAAAGTTTTTTGCAATTTCTGGCTAGTATTAGTACTAAAACCGGGATTGGTCCCAAAACAGGATCGATTGGCATCTATAAACTTTTTGGTGTAAAATAGTATAAACCCAACCCAACTAAAATCTTTTTGAAAATATTTGCAAGGGAATCAAAATTTTACGAAAAGTTGTGGTAAGTCTCCTAAATGCAACGACGACTGTAACGGTTAGGTTACCTGCCTTTGCTGTCCCATAACATCACGCCTCTTTCCTGTCAGGGTAGGCAGAGACCACAGTCCTCCACCTGCTACGATCTTGACATACTTCCCTTGCTTCCTGTACTTTCATCAATCCTTTCATACATGCTCGTCGGTTTAGGGTACTTTTAACCTGGCCTTTATTCAGAACGTCCTGAATTTGGTCCTGGTACGTTCGCCTAGGCCTTTCCCTTCCAACGTTTCCATTCACTCTCGCCTGGTAGATCTCTTTCGTCAGTCTTCGTTCATTCATCCTCTCTACATGACCAAACCATCTCAGCATCCCTTTCTCGATTTCGGTCACTACGTCTTCTTTTACGCCACACCGTTCTCTTATCACACTATTTCTAATCCTGTCACTCAATTTAACACCAATCATACTCCTTAGCGCTCTCATTTCCACTGCAATAATTCTAATTTCATACTTCTTCTGCCATACCCAGCTTTCACTGCCATACATCAGTGTTGGTACCAAAACACCCCTATGAACAGCCAAAGCTGTCCCATCTCAAAAATACACCCTGTATAGTATACTTATTATTATTATGAGCCTGCAACGTCCTACTGCAGTGCAAAGGCTTTCCTTTATTCCAGTCTCAAAGTCAATTCCCAACAGTTTGTCGCACCAGCACCAAACTACGAGTATACTTACTTTCGCTGGCTGAGGATCTTAGCCTCTGACACCAAAAGCCGCCAGTCGTCCCTTTTCTGCACCTCCTTAGCCAATCGGGTCTTTGGAGGGCGCTCAGGTCCACCAAACTATAATACAATTTTAAACATAACTTTTTGTCCTTCTCCCCATAGAGATCTTTCTGAAGATGCTCGATCAGGTATCCCGCGTAGTTAGATGTTCGTGAGTTCAAAATTAAATCTGAAGCTGGGCATACAGAGTACAGCTGCCGGCAAAATACTAGAACCTATATGAATAAACTCTCTCCGCTCTTATGGATACCGCACGTGTGCAAAGTCGAGTCAAGTATTTTGTTTATTTGATGACAACAATACTACAATTTTAGTGATTTTCATTCAGTTTGTAGGGCAGTGCAGATTGACTGTCTCTTTCTATTTCATGCTTTAGGATGCAATTTAAATTGACACAACCTGATCGTTCGGTCGCTTACCTTACAGCCCATACAAAAAGAAGAACTTTGTAATATTGAATCAGTGAATGTATAAGTACTCGTACCTCAACCCTGATTGAAACCCTAACCAAAAAATAACTCAACGATTAATAAATTAAAATATTCTTCGTTGTTTCGTAGATTAGTATTAGCTAAGTCACAATGTGTTGTAACAAATTAAGCTTTAACCCGAAGATGTGTATAGGAATAAACAGATATAAGCTATTGGTTGTTTGCATGGCACCTTCATTATAACAGCCCAAAAAGTCCACTACGGGTCAAAATCCCAAGGAACTCCACAACGAATAGTTTGGTTTATTTGTGGATTATCGGCTACAGTGAGAGTGCCGTTCCACCAGAGCAGGCGATCCGATCCATACTAAATTCAAATGACTTGCATATTTATGCGGGTCATAAAATGCTGTTGAAAAACAAGTGTATACAGCTATTTTTAGTTAAATTTTTCGCTGATTAATAAAAACATACAGCTGATGCACCGAAACTGGGATTGGGGCTGGTCCTACCATTGTGGGTGTACGATCTATACTTAGTAATTTCGGTGCATTAGCTGTATATTTGTATTAATCAGCGAAAAATTTAACTAAAAATTGCAGTATACACTTGTTTTTCAACAGCATTTTATATCCCGCATATAAATGCGAGTCATTTAAATTTAGTATGGAAAACGGATCGCCTTAAGTAGTTAACTTGTGAGCTGGAAAGATTCCAACCAATAGAATTGCTCCATTTTCAAGCGCAACTATAAGCTATGAATATGGAGCAATCCTATTACTTGGATTTTTTTTCATCTCACAGGTTAGCTCTCAGCACTCTTCGTTCTTACCCTAACGCTTGGGACAAATCTAACGGAGTTTTCTCTTGCGGAATTTTGCTAGCTGATTCCACCTCAGCCACCAACGTTCAATTGAACAAATCTGAGTGGAACAAGCGAAAATGTAGATTCAGTTGTGTGAAAAAAATCTGGCACAGTATGGGCTATCGTGGCAAAATTGAGTTAGCGTGAAAACGTCGAGATCGCGGGAGCGACGTTTTGTCCGCCGACGTGGCGCTTTTGGAATATTTCTCTTTACTATATTAGATTCGTAGTTCCTCCAATTGACGCAAGTGAAATTCTGCCGCGTTTTTCCGCTTAGATTTGTGGAAAGCCTGAGGTTGCATAATTTGCTGCCCACTTTTAATCCCGTTATAGGACATATGATGCTTTTGGGCTGTTATGATGGCACCTTTTCCTATAATAAACGCATGTTGGCTGCATACTGCCATTGATTTTTTATTAAAAGCTCGCTTATGAAAAACTTAGAAAACCTTTTTTTTTCTTATTATTATTGCTCAGTTTGCGTTAGATTTATGTGAAACAATATTTACGTTGAATAAAGCACTGTGTGATATTAATTATACGAGTTAATCAAACGTATTTGTTAGATTTTGGCTCGATTTAATATGTAAGTAGTTTGATTGCACGTTTAGTCTTGTTTATTGTGTGTTTTTGCATCTTTTATAATATTAAAATAACATAAAACAGTTATTTACGGAAAACTTCCTTAAAGATAAAACTCCTTTAAACTTATTACTGTCACTTTGTAAAGTCAGAAATATGATAAAAGGACTAGAATGTTACTGCAGTGATGTTTCCTTCTTTTTATGATGGACTTGTTCTTGATCTCTTACCACTGTTAAAACCATAAGTTTATGTAGTAATATTTGGTTTCGCATTACGGGATCTAGATAGTCATCTCTTGATATCTAGACCAAAGACAATACAATTAATTATGCACCCTTATCTTTTATCACCCCGAATATTTTAAGAGGTGGTTATGCCCTCAGAACAAAAACCTCCATGAGGTCAAATTTCTTTGGTTATGCCCATGAAACTGAACAACTTTTCCCAAGGAACATATGTCGAAATAAGAAGAAAAAATCTACTTCCCATACAAAGCATCAGCTGATAGCACATTGTGTATGTGAGGTCGAAATTTTTTTTTCCTTTTTCGACCTATGTTCCTTGGGAAAAGTTGTTCAGATTCATGGGCAGAAACACCTCTTAAAATATCCGAGGTGATAAAAAAATAGCGTATTATCGTCTTTGACTAGATCATGAAACTGGACGAATATACCCAAAATTGACTTCGTTCGATTGACAGTGCATTTGGTAGAGGAAATCATGATGTGATATTGTTATTCGAACTTTCGTGAAAGTTGTTCAGTTTCATGAATCCATGAGCCTAGTTTTCGGAAGATGTGTTTAAAAAAATTACCCTATTTAAATACTTGAATGAAAAACAAAGAAGTGAAAAACAGCAAAATTAATTTTAATAGGTGAGTATCGTTTGGTAGTTTTTCGATGTTGTGGTGTCTTAATTGTCATAATAATTGAATCAATGAATTGATTGCGCTGTGATCATTATTTTAACTTTGAAAAGTCCGCCGATTCCATTTCAAAATGGTTTATTAACAATCATTTAAGTAAATATTTCATATCCCATTTAAAGTCATCTAAAAACTCTAGGTTGAATAAGTAAATAACAAGGTTTAAGAATATTTTTGTCTAAAATATATTGTGGTTGTATTTTTTAGCACTAGTTCGTTTTTATTTGGCCCGAAAATTTGGCTTCAGGGTCAAATGAGCCCATAGCCCACTGAGCCCGGGCTCAGTTGATCACTTTCTGTTTTATTTTTTCATGGTTGACTCGACCCACAACCATTTTCAACCCCTGTAGGGGGGAAAATCAACCACTTTTAACCCCTTAAGGGTAACCTCAGCCTGCCGGCTAAGGAGTCTACTTTCCACCATTTTTGAGGTGGATCCGGCTTACAATTCTGTCACCCAGCTTGTGGGCACAGCTCGGCTATGCACGCGAGTTTGTATTTACCTTTATCATGATTGAAAACGGCAACAATATTTTCCGTCACCTAATTGTAATATATATTCTCTGAATAGGTCTTGTTATCAAAATCATAGATCAGCACATACAAACAGGCGTTCGTAGCCAGACTGTGTCCACGGGCTAAATGACGGAATTGTAAGCTGGATCGATAGTCAAAATGGTAGAAAGTAGGCTTAGCCCGCAGGCTAAGTTTATCCTTAAGGGGTTGAAAGTGGTTAATTTTGCTGGCGGGTTAAGTTGTCCCTCCAGGGGTTGAAAGTGGTCGACTGAGCCTGCGGGCTGAGTGACAGTCCTTGTGGGTCGAGTCTACTATAAAAGAAATAGAAAGTGGTCAACTGAGCCTGCGGGATCAGTGGGCTATGGGGTCAGTTGAACCTGAAGCCGAAAATTTCTTTAGTATTGATAAATTATTGCTTGTTTATTTGATCTGTATTAATGTTGTTAAATTATCTACTAAGCGGTAATTTGCAAGCATTTAAATAACGGAACATAACTAAGGAGACGATATTCACACTTCATTTCTAATAACGTTATCACAAATAACATCCAAATTCATTTTCTACTTGAAATCGGATAATATAAATTCCTCAGCATGATTAGTCTCATATATCAGTGACTTTATAGTAGATATTCATTTTTTGATTGAGTTGTTCTATTTTACCTGACATCCATTTGACCACTTTAAAGGTTGGGTCGAAAGCGGCAAAACTTTTGAAACTCCGCAAAAATATTTTTGAGTTTATCAATTAGTTAGTTTTCGCGACTGGATCAGGAATTAGTTTAGTAAGGAGTAAAGGTTTTTGCCATGTTCCAAAAGTCGTACAACAAAAGTTGTTGCTTTTGATCTGACAAATAAGAGTACAAACGGATGTCACATTAAAAAAAATAATATTAATAATTATCATTAAAATAAAAAACTTCGTTTCCATAAATTTCTTTCGACCCCTCATTTTCGGCGGACATCACCGCTTACCTAACGCTTGTAACTAACACGCAGAGAGACGAACAACGCGCGAGATACGCCGCCCGCATCTCCAGGTGCGACCAGGCGGGCCAGAGATGATGACGTATTCCTGCGCCTGGCAGGGGCTGGCCACGACAACTCACCGCAAGGGACTGTCAAAGAAGTCGCTATGAAGGTGAGTTGATATACTTACAAAGAATGACTGTCACTCAAACATAAGCGACCAGGCGAGCAACAGATGTTGACGTCTTCCTACTGATGGCAGGGCCTAGCCACGATAACTCGCCGCAAGGGACTGTCAAAGAAGTCGCTATGAAGGTGAGTGATATACTTACAAAGAATGACTGTCACTTAAACATTAGCGACCAGGCGAGCAACAGATGTGGATGTGTTCCTACTGATGGCAGGGCCTAGCCACGATAACTCGCCGCAAGGGACTGTCAAAGAAGTCGCTATGAAGGTGAGTGATATACTTACAAAGAATGACTGTCACTTAAACATTAGCGACCAGGCGAGCAACAGATGTGGATGTGTTCCTACTTATGGCAGGGCCTAGCCACGATAACTCGCCGCAAGGGACTGTCAAAGAAGCCGCTATGATGGTGAGTCTGATATACTTACAAAGAATGACCTTCACTCAAACATTAGCGACCAGGCGAGCAACATATGATGACGTGTTCCTACTGCTGGCAGGGGCTGGCCACGACAACTCGCCGCAAGGGACTGTCATAGAATTCGCTATGAGGGTGTCTGATAGAATGACTGTTACTCAAACATTAACGACCAGGCGAGCGAGAGATGATGTGTTCCTACTACTGCAACGAGAACTCGCCGCAAGGGTCTGTCAGAGGTCGCTTTGAAGGTGAGTCTCCTAAATGACCACCGCGAAGAGCAGTCTATCACAAAATCAGATGTTTATTATGGTCTATCTGTTATACACATAGAAGCTGTCATAAAGATTGGCCTGAAGCACACAGACTCTCGGTCACAGGGGGAACATCAAGGATGTTGCCATATATGCAGGAGTCTATTACACAAAGGAAGACACAAGTTGTTACGCATACGTTGCCTGCGTGTCCGGCTGCGACCAGGCGGGCCAGTGAAGATGACGTATTTTTATGACTGTCAGAGACTGCCCTCGAGAATTCGCCACGAGTTTAAAAATCACTTTTTGTTGTATTTAACATAGTGTGTTGCATTTGCATCTTGTTCTGCAATACGTTAACAAGCTTTTCTGTCTTAACATCGGTATCAATATCGCAGACTTTACGTAAATGATATCATTATTATTTATTTCTTCAAAAACAGAACGTGTGTGCACAGAGATTATCACTAGATATATGATGACTGACACATTTTCCAGCGAGCTAGTGGCGCGACCAACACTGGCATTTGGCTGCAATGCACGCACGTGGCAGAGGGCCATGCAGGTGCCGCGTTGGCTTTAGCGGCTACATCGCAGATGCTGTATAGTGGAGGAGTTGGTAAGTCTTTGTTTGCTATCAGATGTATAAGTTTATAATACCGCCATTCGCGCCTACTGCTAGGAAAGGATCGTAAAAAAGTATGTCGAAAGCGACAAATACTTTTCTTTTCTCCACCCTAACTCCTTAGTGACTCCTTAGTAATCTATTTAACAGACTTTATTTTCAGGTTATCTTTTGTTCGGTTTATAGATCGAACAGTCCGAGGCTGGGATCTGAACGCCGGCACGGAAGCGTGGCGCGGATGGTGCGGTGGCGGAGTCACAGCGTTAGCAGCCGCCGACACCAGCGACGGAAGGTTGTTACTGGCTGCTGCGGGGGCCGCGGTTAGACTGTTCGACACGAGGAGTAGAACTCCACTCACTACGTTATGGTGAGTTAATGCTAGAGCTGGCGTATAGATGGCGTTACAGTATAGAGGGGTCACAGCATTAGCAGCCCCTGACACCAGCGACGGGAGATTGTTACTGGCTGACACGAGGAGTAGAACTCCACTCACTACGTTATGTTGATTCAATAATAGAGCTAGCGTATTGATGGCGCGATTGAGCAGTGACGGAAGATTGTTGCTGCCCGCTGTTTGACACCAAGATTAGAACCTCACTTACTACTTTGTGGTAAGCGAAGACATAGGTAGGTCACAAAATTATTAGTCACTGACATTTGACAATGTCCCCATATAATGGTTTTTCGAAAATATTTTGGCAACCTAGAACATGTATCAGGTGGCCCACCTGCTCGTTTTCTCACAGGTCACATAAAAAAAAAAATATCCTAACCTACATACATACATACACATACCATCACGCCTCTTTCCCGTCGAGGTAGGCAGAGACCACAGTCCTCCATCTGCTACGGTCTTGACATACTTCCCTCGCTTCTTGTACTTTATTCAGTCCTTTCATACATGCTCGTCGGTTCAGGGTACTTTTAATCTGGCCTTTTTTAAGAAGGTCCTAAATTTGGTCCTGGTACGTTCTCCTAGGCCTTCCCCTTCCAACGTTTCCATTCACTCTCGCCTGATAGATCACTTTCGGCAATTTTCGTTCATTCATGCTCTCTATAAGACCAAACCATCTCAGCATCCGTTTCTTGATTTTTTCGCCACAACGTTATCTTATCACACTATTTCTAGAGTGACAGCACTCAATTTAACACCAATCATACTCCTTCATCATAATCATCATAACATTCCATGAAACGTCAACTACAGGACAGGGAGCTCCTTCTATAATTCTAGCTTTAGCTGGCAAAATGTAGAGGGGAAGTACCATAGTCACCTCGCTTGTTAGCGTTACGGCTGGCACCATGGACCGCGGTTGTAGGTGACCGCAGTAAGTAAGATGTTAGATACAAAGGAGGATGCTGCTGCCCATCCTCCAGTTTATAACCCTTAGTCGCCTCTTACGACACCCACGGGTATGTAAGGGTTGGTACTATTCTTTGCCGGCACCACACGGGGCAAAATCATACTCTTTAGCGCTATCATTTCTACTGCATTATTAATTCTACTTTCATGCTTCTTCTGCCATACTCAGTTTTCACTGCCAAACGAGCCTTGTCAGACACCTGACTCCTCATTAAGGCGTGCAGGGCACAATTCACCGTGTTTCCAGCATTCACTCCTCTTTCAAAATCACTTTCACACTTTCCATCTCTCGTAAACTTTGAATCCAGATACACACTTTTTCACTTGTTCGACTTGTTCACCACCTATTAATATAGCACACTCTGTCATACATTCTTCTCTTTCAAATAACAATACTTTCGCCTTGCTTACATTTACGTTCATTCCTTTCCTGTCCAAATCCACATTCATCGTTGTAACCATCTCCTGCAACTCGTCGCCAGATGACGCAACTACGACTTGGTCATCAGCGTAGAGGAGACATTTGATGAGTAACTCATTCATTTTCAGTCCACACATACTATCTTTTAGATCAATCAAACAATTATCCATGAACAGGTTAAACAGCCAAGGTGACGCTACACATCCCTGCCTAACACCTTTTTCGATTCTAAACCATTCAGTGTACACTCCTTTTATTCTGACGCAAGCACTGGAATTCTTATACAGAGATTTCAGTGCTTGAATCAGATGACCGTTCACCCCATACGTAGACAATGCTGACCACAATTTATTCCTCACCACTCGGTCAAAGGCCTTTTCCAAATCCACGAACGCGCAGTAGACTTTTTGGTTTTTGGCCAAAAACTATTCAGCTATGCACCGCAAGGAAAATACCTAATCTGTACAGCCCATTCCCTTACTAAATCCCGCTTGTACATCCCATATTTTTTCGACAGTATCTTTCATCACTGTTTCAATTAAAAAGCTGCCGACGACACTGAGAATACTTATTCCGCGGTATTTTTTGGCACAATCACAGCCTTGCACCTAACCTAACCCCAGCTATTCCTGAAGTTTCTATTGTTGTGCTGGAAAGGTATCTCAACTTTTAACGAACGGACTCCATCTGTTTCCCTCGCAGGTCGTCAGGCGCGATAGGAGCGTGTCCCTCCGTGCGCGGGGGCGGGCCGACGGCGGGGGAGGTGGCCGTCACCGCGCTGGCTCTGGCGCACCCGCACCGACTGTACACGGCCGCGGGGGACAAGCTCCGATTGTGGGATTTAAGAATGTGAGTACGAGTATCTTAATTTAGTTTTGAATTCGAGTCAGTGGAAAACGTAGAGATTTTTATTTGAGTAATTTACTATTTAATTATTTCTGTTCCTAGGTACTTATTTGTTTGTCTTTAATAATGCTTACTTGCTTGCTTTACTTTGTTTTTGAAGCTACGTAAATGTAAATGACGTCATTAAGAGATTTTTAATATCTTACAATAAATAAGGAACATTTTGTTTTGTTTCTTTGTTTGTTTTTTATATGTATTTGATAAAAGGAAACAGAATGCTGGATATTTTCAGTTACCTCCCAAAAATTACTGCTTTTATAGTATGACATCACGCCTTTTTCCCATCGGGCCAGGCAGAGACCACATACGATCTTGACATACTTCCCTCGCTTCGCTTCCTTTACTTTCACTTTTTGTACACGCTATTTCTGTTTTCTTTGAGAAAAAAAGAGACGGAGTATGACATTTTCTTCTCCTATCTGTAAGCCGCTTTTTTTTCTGTCCTTTTCGATGACACGCTTAGTCTGTAAACGTAGTGTATTCGTCTGTTTAAACAGAAATCCTTTTCCACTCCATGCTTCTTTGTACAGGCATAATTTATTCTGTGGTATGAATTATAGATATGTGTGAATTCACAGGTTGGAATGTGTCTGCAAGCTATGGTCTGGCCACGCAGCGGCCGTCATGTGCTTATCGGTGGGGCGTGGCGCAAACGGGGGAGACTTGATAGTGTCTGGCAGCAAAGATCACTACGTCAGGTCACTGGATCTTACTCCCATGGAATCAGGTATGTTTGTAGTGATAGGACTTGATAGTGTATGGCAGTATAGATCACTACGACAGGTCACTGGATCTTACTCCCATGGAATCAGGTATGTTTGTAGTGATAGGACTTGATAGTGTATGGCAGTATAGATCACTACGACAGGTCACTGGATCTTACTCCCATGGAATCAGGTATGTTTGTAGTGATAGGACTTGATAGTGTATGGCAGTATAGATCACTACGTCAGGTCACTGGATCTTACTCCCATGGAATCAGGTATGTTTATAGTGATAGGACTTGATAGTGTATGGCAGTATAGATCACTACGTCAGGTCACTGGATCTTACTCCCATGGAATCAGGTACGTTTGTAGTGATAGGACTTGATAGTGTATGGCAGTATAGATCACTACGTAAGTTCGCTAGACCATACATCTATGGAATTAGGTGCGTTTGTAATGATAGGACTTGATAGTGTCTGGCAGTAAAGATCACTACGTCAGGTCGCTAGACCTTCAGGTGTGTTTGTAGTGATAGGTCTTGATAGTGTATGGCAGTAAAGATCACTACGTCAGGTCGCTAGGCCTTTCACCCATGAAATAAGTGTGTTTGAAGTAATAGGACTTAATAGTGTCTTGAAACTTGCAGTAGAGAACACTACGTGAGATCACTAGACCTTAACCACTGCTGCAGGGCAGATGCCATGCGAATAATGCTCGGCACGTCAAGTTCCAAAAGCAGGCAGGTGGGAGGCGTGCGAATCGTTCATTGGCTATCCACCTGTCACCAATGCGCATAAAATAACCGTCAGGGCTAGTTATTGATTTTGTACTTAGTATCAATAGTATACAATACGGTGCGTGTCTTTTCAGTAAGAGTCGCATGAGTGGCCCTTCAAGTCATATTACTAGACTATTTAGCATAAAAAGTACAGTAAATTTCAGAAATACTCTTATTGTGATTATTACGATTTGATCAAAAGAAGACAAATATTGAAACCGGTGTTAAAACCTTATTTGCAGGTGGCTGGGAAGCGAACAACCGCAAGCTACTGGAGCCGCCCCACTACGACGGGGTGCAAGCGCTGGCTCTCAGCGGAGACGTGTTGTACAGCGCGTCGCGAGACACCAGCGTCAAGCGGTGGAACCTCTCCGACAACACCCTTACACATGTGAGTGACACACATATGTACTACTCTTACTCGTGTAAATGAAAAAAATACCTAGTACAAGTCTGTCAGCGGGGAAAGATACGTGCACATATTACTTAACTGAATAATTTTCCCTAAAGAACAAAGGTCAATAAACTGGAAATTTTTGAGAACTATATATGTATAATAGTATATTATGCAATTAGTGAATAAAAGACGGATTCAAAGTGAGGGCCAGAGATGAATCAAGAGCAAGTGAAGGTTTCTAACGACTGAATCACGACCGCAGGGAGTTAGAATCCTGAACGACGCGAGTGATTCATGGCCCTCGATTTAAATCTCTTTTATTCAAGAGTTGCATACTATACTTTATACCATGACTACGAGAAAAAGAAAGATTTAAGCGAAAATATACAGGAGGTTGTATAGCATGGAGATGGAGGTTGAATATATTCATGTAACAAATATTTGTTAATAAGGCGCGCATCGCATTATTTCTTTTTAGCGGGCACAGATTATGCGCGTATTTGAGAGGTACAGACTAAACTTCCAAACAGCCATCAAAATTTATATCTTGTTACTTAAATGACAAATTTATTGTTAATTAGTTAATTAAATATCATAAAATGAATATACATTCATCATATTTTCTCGAATATAGCTTAATTTGCTGACCACCCCGTTTTCTGGCCACCTCTTTTATATTTATGCTCTCCTGGTAGGTACTTTTTATTTTATGCCCGTCCAAGCCTCCAGTTGCTGTCCTTCTCTTGAAAATTCATGTACTCCTGGTACTTCATATTGAGTCGCTGCTCTTAATTTTGAGAGATTGGAGGTCGAATATATTGCGGTGTGGGACTCGGGAGAGCGTTTGAGATAAACACGGTTGCCTCGTTCGATGGTCGTTTATTGACTAAAGTACATACTAAGGTGGGAGAGGCGAGTGGCACACTACACCTCCCCCGTTGAAAAAAGAAAAAAAAATATATGGAAAAGTTTTTTTTTTCTTGCTCTATCACTAACTTAAGATTAAACACTTCATTTAAATCAATTCTATTCAATTCAATAAACATACCATAATAATTCAATGCGAAATTTTGAAATTTTTCATTTTTCTATATCTAAATTGATCTATTTTTAATACATTCCAAGTTATTTTAAACCATCACAATAAAACACGAAAATACATGGCAATTTCTATAAAATAAATTTCAATAATTTTCCAAAACCGTTTCTAAATTTTACGTTAATTTTGATTCCTTCTTTCTTAACCCTTATCTAAATAATGAATTTAGACAAAAGTACCAAACCAATCACGATACGACAACTTACAAGTATAAAATTTTTGATATTGTTCTATAATAACAAATTATGTGTATTAAATTTTCTAAAACCATTTTTAAAACCTTTATAAAGTAGGTATTCTAACTATAACTCAATTTCCATTAATAAAATCACAAGAATGATAAATCAATAATTGGTTGTTACATAGTCAAGTTACCTGTTTTAAAATATTTGGAGCAAAAAATATTTTTCATGAAAAATAAACAATAGCAAAACTCTAAAATTAGTTTAGCTTTAAAATGTTCTGCTTATGCAATACATTATCATAGTATTTTTTTCTGTTATTCTACTATTTTGGTACTGCTGGCAATATTGCAATATTTCACAATTTCATTTTCTTTGTATTCTTACTCTACCATTGGGGTCGATTCAGGCGTGGCCGCTAAAGTTAAGCCTAAAATTAAAATTCCTAAATTTTATCCAGATTTTAATTACGTTTTAATCTATTCCAGAGTGGCATGTTAACTAAAAAATATTATCGGGCAACTAAAAATAAGAGTGAATGATTGAGTGAATGAAAAAGCTGTCTGTCTCGTTCCCACTTATGGATTTCATAAAAAGCTATCCTTCTCTTCTTTGGAAAGAATATCATAGACAAAATAAAGGTAAAACCGTCAAGTTCGAATCGGAACCGAGTTGCCAGATTGACCAAAAAGAAACGATTTTTGATCCTTTTGGCAACGAGTCATCCCTTAGATGTCCATTCACATACTTCGTCCCTTTTTAGACAACAGGCCAAAATTTTATCTTTGATGGCCCAGTTTTCGGAAAACAGGGGCAAAATTAGCAGCAGTTAAACGGAAATTTAGTAGATTGGTTAAAATTTATTAATGTCAAAATCAATTTACTCCCGTCATTTGATTCTGACAGTTGCGTACAGAATACCAAACGGTTTAGCGACACTTAAATAAATTTAGGAAATTTAGCGGCCGCGCTTGAATCGACCCCATTATAAAACTTCTTTTTTTTATTTCTATCGTATTTTGTTTACAATTCTAATTTTATAAAATATAGGTTTTATTACCTTATTTATACCTTATTATATTATTCTAGTCATTTCCGATATCGTTTTACATTTCCTTGTCAAGAGCGCTCTTTTTTGATGTTTCTGAACAACAATAGTCAAATTCTTGTAACCTCTATTCTGATAAAATAATCTAGTAGGGACATGTCTCTTTCATAAAGCGGGTTGGTTGATACCTACAACTCATTTTTGACATGATAACATGGTTACTTGGGCCCACAATATCGTCACTTGTGCATGCTTTTCATTTTATTAATATTTATTTATTTTTATAAGTATTTAATTTTTTTTTCTCTCGTTACTTAACAGTATTTCTTTCTCTTTTACAAGTATTGAAATTAAAATTTCATATTACTGATACATGATTCGTGGCTGTAAACTAAAATTAACTTACGTAATGGTGCCCGTGGTGAGTCACTGATGGGTCCTTGGGGGTCTTCTTTCTTCATTTTGCGAATATCCGAGTTCCGTTAACTAAATAATGATATTTTTATATATATTTTTTCCGTATCTTGCTGTTCAATTGTTTTAATTTGTTTTTGTACGACCGAACCTAGCTATTTTTTAATTTATTTTCCGAAGCCTAGCTAATAAAAAAAAACCCGAAACGCGATTTCACTACTAGCCGCAACCACTTCCGACTCGAACAACTGCCGGCGCCCTGCACATTCCTCTCATCATCTGACTCCAACGACTCCCTGCGCCCAGCAACACATCATCATCATCCATCTGACTCGTTCATCTCCCGGCAGCCTGCTAAGCTTACTCTATTTTTCCCTTTCTATGCCATCTTCTTGATTTTACTGATCTTCCTTCTTTTCACTCCTTTAATTTGCCATCTTCTTAATTCCGCCAGTTGTCCAAAACATTTTTGTCGATCTGATACGGTTCTTCTAAATTTTGGTCTTCTGGTATTTTCCGATTATCATGACGGGGACTTTATTTTTTTTTCATCTTGTTTATACACTATCTTCTAAATTTTGACTTCTTATTTTTATTCAACGCCACTGACTCACACACATTTTTATTTATTTTGAAAGTCAAACTTTATATTTTAATATTCCTATCTTATATATCTTATTAGCAGTACACATTTTGTTTTTGTTATTACATTCAAAAAATCAAAGTTTTAATTTTTTGTTTCTTTTGTTGTTCAAAAATTTTTTTTTACAAAAAAAAAATTATCACACATCACAGTCACATTTAAAGTTCACGCGAATGCACAGCGCTGCCCGTGTCGCCATGCGGTGTGGGAACTCGGGAGAGCGTTTGAGATAAACACGGTTGCCTCGTTCGATGGTCGTTTATTGACTAAAGTACATACTAAGGTGGGAGAGGCGAGTGGCACACTACAATATTGATGTCTAAATTCAAACACCAAAATCGTGATTAAAAGGGCTTTTTATTCACTGTTTTCAGTGAATAAAATAATCTTTTTAGAGGGGGAATGGTATAAAGAATATTATATTTCTCATATTTCAACCCTTCGTGTTTCTTTGAGACAGTTGCTAAATTTTGTGATTCAAGTAACATACACAAATAGTTGCGGTTAATTAGGAAGCACCTATACTTTTAGAGTAAGTATGAGCAAAGCACTGGCTCTCAAGCTAAACGGAGCTCTTAACGGAGACGCTTAAGGGAGGGCTTCCATTAACAGTCTCAGCACCAGACCAGCATCGCTTCGCCTCGTCACTAAGTTATTCAAAAACGGCACACAGTACATTTTCAATTTAGAAGTGAAAGTAGTGGTTAACGCAGGGATCGCGCGCAGTCCACTCTTTTTAATATATAGTTGGTGCTAGGTGCTGGTCTGATGAGGCATCAGAGTCAAGCGGTGAAACCTTTCCGAGACAGTAATGTGAACGAAATTGAGTGAGATATTCTACTTTCCAGGGCGTAATGAACGCGCACAAGGGATGGGTGACCGGCGTGTGCGCGCTGGGCGACCGGGAGGGGCTGGTGGCGTCGTGCGGGCGGGACGGCGCGCTGCGCGTGTGGAGCCCCGCGCTCCGCCCCGCCGCGCCCGCCGCGCGCCTGCCCGACGCCGCGCACGCGCTGGCTGCGCACCCCGCGCAGGGCGTGCTCTACACCGCCGGCAAGTGAGTGTCACGCTAGCTTCCCACAGCCCGCCCACAACGGGTGAATAGGGAGGGTTCAAAAGCAGACAGGGCTGCTCGACGCCGCGCGCCTGCCCGACGCCGCGCACGCGCTGGCTGCGCACCCCGCGCAGGGCGTGCTCTACACCGCCGGCAAGTGAGTGTCACGCTAGCTTCCCACAGCCCGCCCACAACGGGTGAATAGGGAGGGTTCAAAAGCAGACAGGGCTGCTCGACGCCGCGCGCCTGCCCGACGCCGCGCACGCGCTGGCTGCGCACCCCGCGCAGGGCGTGCTCTACACCGCCGGCAAGTGAGTGTCACGCTAGCTTCCCACAGCCCGCCCACAACGGGTGAATAGGGAGGGTTCAAAAGCAGACAGGGCTGCTCGACGCCGCGCGCCTGCCCGACGCCGCGCACGCGCTGGCTGCGCACCCCGCGCAGGGCGTGCTCTACACCGCCGGCAAGTGAGTGTCACGCTAGCTTCCCACAGCCCGCCCACAACGGGTGAATAGGGAGGGTTCAAAAGCAGACAGGGCTGCTCGACGCCGCGCGCCTGCCCGACGCCGCGCACGCGCTGGCTGCGCACCCCGCGCAGGGCGTGCTCTACACCGCCGGCAAGTGAGTGTCACGCTAGCTTCCCACAGCCCGCCCACAACGGGTGAATAGGGAGGGTTCAAAAGCAGACAGGGCTGCTCGACGCCGCGCGCCTGCCCGACGCCGCGCACGCGCTGGCTGCGCACCCCGCGCAGGGCGTGCTCTACACCGCCGGCAAGTGAGTGTCACGCTAGCTTCCCACAGCCCGCCCACAACGGGTGAATAGGGAGGGTTCAAAAGCAGACAGGGCTGCTCGACGCCGCGCGCCTGCCCGACGCCGCGCACGCGCTGGCTGCGCACCCCGCGCAGGGCGTGCTCTACACCGCCGGCAAGTGAGTGTCACGCTAGCTTCCCACAGCCCGCCCACAACGGGTGAATAGGGAGGGTTCAAAAGCAGACAGGGCTGCTCGACGCCGCGCGCCTGCCCGACGCCGCGCACGCGCTGGCTGCGCACCCCGCGCAGGGCGTGCTCTACACCGCCGGCAAGTGAGTGTCACGCTAGCTTCCCACAGCCCGCCCACAACGGGTGAATAGGGAGGGTTCAAAAGCAGACAGGGCTGCTCGACGCCGCGCGCCTGCCCGACGCCGCGCACGCGCTGGCTGCGCACCCCGCGCAGGGCGTGCTCTACACCGCCGGCAAGTGAGTGTCACGCTAGCTTCCCACAGCCCGCCCACAACGGGTGAATAGGGAGGGTTCAAAAGCAGACAGGGCTGCTCGACGCCGCGCGCCTGCCCGACGCCGCGCACGCGCTGGCTGCGCACCCCGCGCAGGGCGTGCTCTACACCGCCGGCAAGTGAGTGTCACGCTAGCTTCCCACAGCCCGCCCACAACGGGTGAATAGGGAGGGTTCAAAAGCAGACAGGGCTGCTCGACGCCGCGCGCCTGCCCGACGCCGCGCACGCGCTGGCTGCGCACCCCGCGCAGGGCGTGCTCTACACCGCCGGCAAGTGAGTGTCACGCTAGCTTCCCACAGCCCGCCCACAACGGGTGAATAGGGAGGGTTCAAAAGCAGACAGGGCTGCTCGACGCCGCGCGCCTGCCCGACGCCGCGCACGCGCTGGCTGCGCACCCCGCGCAGGGCGTGCTCTACACCGCCGGCAAGTGAGTGTCACGCTAGCTTCCCACAGCCCGCCCACAACGGGTGAATAGGGAGGGTTCAAAAGCAGACAGGGCTGCTCGACGCCGCGCGCCTGCCCGACGCCGCGCACGCGCTGGCTGCGCACCCCGCGCAGGGCGTGCTCTACACCGCCGGCAAGTGAGTGTCACGCTAGCTTCCCACAGCCCGCCCACAACGGGTGAATAGGGAGGGTTCAAAAGCAGACAGGGCTGCTCGACGCCGCGCGCCTGCCCGACGCCGCGCACGCGCTGGCTGCGCACCCCGCGCAGGGCGTGCTCTACACCGCCGGCAAGTGAGTGTCACGCTAGCTTCCCACAGCCCGCCCACAACGGGTGAATAGGGGGTTCAAAAGCAGACAGGGCTGCTCGACGCCGCGCGCCTGCCCGACGCCGCGCACGCGCTGGCTGCGCACCCCGCGCAGGGCGTGCTCTACACCGCCGGCAAGTGAGTGTCACGCTAGCTTCCCACAGCCCGCCCACAACGGGTGAATAGGGAGGGTTCAAAAGCAGACAGGGCTGCTCGACGCCGCGCGCCTGCCCGACGCCGCGCACGCGCTGGCTGCGCACCCCGCGCAGGGCGTGCTCTACACCGCCGGCAAGTGAGTGTCACGCTAGCTTCCCACAGCCCGCCCACAACGGGTGAATAGGGAGGGTTCAAAAGCAGACAGGGCTGCTCGACGCCGCGCGCCTGCCCGACGCCGCGCACGCGCTGGCTGCGCACCCCGCGCAGGGCGTGCTCTACACCGCCGGCAAGTGAGTGTCACGCTAGCTTCCCACAGCCCGCCCACAACGGGTGAATAGGGAGGGTTCAAAAGCAGACAGGGCTGCTCGACGCCGCGCGCCTGCCCGACGCCGCGCACGCGCTGGCTGCGCACCCCGCGCAGGGCGTGCTCTACACCGCCGGCAAGTGAGTGTCACGCTAGCTTCCCACAGCCCGCCCACAACGGGTGAATAGGGAGGGTTCAAAAGCAGACAGGGCTGCTCGACGCCGCGCGCCTGCCCGACGCCGCGCACGCGCTGGCTGCGCACCCCGCGCAGGGCGTGCTCTACACCGCCGGCAAGTGAGTGTCACGCTAGCTTCCCACAGCCCGCCCACAACGGGTGAATAGGGAGGGTTCAAAAGCAGACAGGGCTGCTCGACGCCGCGCGCCTGCCCGACGCCGCGCACGCGCTGGCTGCGCACCCCGCGCAGGGCGTGCTCTACACCGCCGGCAAGTGAGTGTCACGCTAGCTTCCCACAGCCCGCCCACAACGGGTGAATAGGGAGGGTTCAAAAGCAGACAGGGCTGCTCGACGCCGCGCGCCTGCCCGACGCCGCGCACGCGCTGGCTGCGCACCCCGCGCAGGGCGTGCTCTACACCGCCGGCAAGTGAGTGTCACGCTAGCTTCCCACAGCCCGCCCACAACGGGTGAATAGGGAGGGTTCAAAAGCAGACAGGGCTGCTCGACGCCGCGCGCCTGCCCGACGCCGCGCACGCGCTGGCTGCGCACCCCGCGCAGGGCGTGCTCTACACCGCCGGCAAGTGAGTGTCACGCTAGCTTCCCACAGCCCGCCCACAACGGGTGAATAGGGAGGGTTCAAAAGCAGACAGGGCTGCTCGACGCCGCGCGCCTGCCCGACGCCGCGCACGCGCTGGCTGCGCACCCCGCGCAGGGCGTGCTCTACACCGCCGGCAAGTGAGTGTCACGCTAGCTTCCCACAGCCCGCCCACAACGGGTGAATAGGGGGTTCAAAAGCAGACAGGGCTGCTCGACGCCGCGCGCCTGCCCGACGCCGCGCACGCGCTGGCTGCGCACCCCGCGCAGGGCGTGCTCTACACCGCCGGCAAGTGAGTGTCACGCTAGCTTCCCACAGCCCGCCCACAACGGGTGAATAGGGAGGGTTCAAAAGCAGACAGGGCTGCTCGACGCCGCGCGCCTGCCCGACGCCGCGCACGCGCTGGCTGCGCACCCCGCGCAGGGCGTGCTCTACACCGCCGGCAAGTGAGTGTCACGCTAGCTTCCCACAGCCCGCCCACAACGGGTGAATAGGGAGGGTTCAAAAGCAGACAGGGCTGCTCGACGCCGCGCGCCTGCCCGACGCCGCGCACGCGCTGGCTGCGCACCCCGCGCAGGGCGTGCTCTACACCGCCGGCAAGTGAGTGTCACGCTAGCTTCCCACAGCCCGCCCACAACGGGTGAATAGGGAGGGTTCAAAAGCAGACAGGGCTGCTCGACGCCGCGCGCCTGCCCGACGCCGCGCACGCGCTGGCTGCGCACCCCGCGCAGGGCGTGCTCTACACCGCCGGCAAGTGAGTGTCACGCTAGCTTCCCACAGCCCGCCCACAACGGGTGAATAGGGAGGGTTCAAAAGCAGACAGGGCTGCTCGACGCCGCGCGCCTGCCCGACGCCGCGCACGCGCTGGCTGCGCACCCCGCGCAGGGCGTGCTCTACACCGCCGGCAAGTGAGTGTCACGCTAGCTTCCCACAGCCCGCCCACAACGGGTGAATAGGGAGGGTTCAAAAGCAGACAGGGCTGCTCGACGCCGCGCGCCTGCCCGACGCCGCGCACGCGCTGGCTGCGCACCCCGCGCAGGGCGTGCTCTACACCGCCGGCAAGTGAGTGTCACGCTAGCTTCCCACAGCCCGCCCACAACGGGTGAATAGGGAGGGTTCAAAAGCAGACAGGGCTGCTCGACGCCGCGCGCCTGCCCGACGCCGCGCACGCGCTGGCTGCGCACCCCGCGCAGGGCGTGCTCTACACCGCCGGCAAGTGAGTGTCACGCTAGCTTCCCACAGCCCGCCCACAACGGGTGAATAGGGAGGGTTCAAAAGCAGACAGGGCTGCTCGACGCCGCGCGCCTGCCCGACGCCGCGCACGCGCTGGCTGCGCACCCCGCGCAGGGCGTGCTCTACACCGCCGGCAAGTGAGTGTCACGCTAGCTTCCCACAGCCCGCCCACAACGGGTGAATAGGGAGGGTTCAAAAGCAGACAGGGCTGCTCGACGCCGCGCGCCTGCCCGACGCCGCGCACGCGCTGGCTGCGCACCCCGCGCAGGGCGTGCTCTACACCGCCGGCAAGTGAGTGTCACGCTAGCTTCCCACAGCCCGCCCACAACGGGTGAATAGGGAGGGTTCAAAAGCAGACAGGGCTGCTCGACGCCGCGCGCCTGCCCGACGCCGCGCACGCGCT
Organism: Athrips mouffetella; assembly: GCA_947532105.1. Taxonomy (NCBI): domain Eukaryota; kingdom Metazoa; phylum Arthropoda; class Insecta; order Lepidoptera; family Gelechiidae; genus Athrips; species Athrips mouffetella. The sequence goes on along the minus strand of OX383960.1, from coordinate 6,434,794 downwards.
GGCTGCGCACCCCGCGCAGGGCGTGCTCTACACCGCCGGCAAGTGAGTGTCACGCTAGCTTCCCACAGCCCGCCCACAACGGGTGAATAGGGAGGGTTCAAAAGCAGACAGGGCTGCCCGACGCCGCGCACGCGCTGGCTGCGCACCCCGCGCAGGGCGTGCTCTACACCGCCGGCAAGTGAGTGTCACGCTAGCTTCCCACAGCCCGCCCACAACGGGTGAATAGGGAGGGTTCAAAAGCAGACAGGGCTGCTCGACGCCGCGCGCCTGCCCGACGCCGCGCACGCGCTGGCTGCGCACCCCGCGCAGGGCGTGCTCTACACCGCCGGCAAGTGAGTGTCACGCTAGCTTCCCACAGCCCGCCCACAACGGGTGAATAGGGAGGGTTCAAAAGCAGACAGGGCTGCTCGACGCCGCGCGCCTGCCCGACGCCGCGCACGCGCTGGCTGCGCACCCCGCGCAGGGCGTGCTCTACACCGCCGGCAAGTGAGTGTCACGCTAGCTTCCCACAGCCCGCCCACAACGGGTGAATAGGGAGGGTTCAAAAGCAGACAGGGCTGCTCGACGCCGCGCGCCTGCCCGACGCCGCGCACGCGCTGGCTGCGCACCCCGCGCAGGGCGTGCTCTACACCGCCGGCAAGTGAGTGTCACGCTAGCTTCCCACAGCCCGCCCACAACGGGTGAATAGGGAGGGTTCAAAAGCAGACAGGGCTGCTCGACGCCGCGCGCCTGCCCGACGCCGCGCACGCGCTGGCTGCGCACCCCGCGCAGGGCGTGCTCTACACCGCCGGCAAGTGAGTGTCACGCTAGCTTCCCACAGCCCGCCCACAACGGGTGAATAGGGAGGGTTCAAAAGCAGACAGGGCTGCTCGACGCCGCGCGCCTGCCCGACGCCGCGCACGCGCTGGCTGCGCACCCCGCGCAGGGCGTGCTCTACACCGCCGGCAAGTGAGTGTCACGCTAGCTTCCCACAGCCCGCCCACAACGGGTGAATAGGGAGGGTTCAAAAGCAGACAGGGCTGCTCGACGCCGCGCGCCTGCCCGACGCCGCGCACGCGCTGGCTGCGCACCCCGCGCAGGGCGTGCTCTACACCGCCGGCAAGTGAGTGTCACGCTAGCTTCCCACAGCCCGCCCACAACGGGTGAATAGGGAGGGTTCAAAAGCAGACAGGGCTGCTCGACGCCGCGCGCCTGCCCGACGCCGCGCACGCGCTGGCTGCGCACCCCGCGCAGGGCGTGCTCTACACCGCCGGCAAGTGAGTGTCACGCTAGCTTCCCACAGCCCGCCCACAACGGGTGAATAGGGAGGGTTCAAAAGCAGACAGGGCTGCTCGACGCCGCGCGCCTGCCCGACGCCGCGCACGCGCTGGCTGCGCACCCCGCGCAGGGCGTGCTCTACACCGCCGGCAAGTGAGTGTCACGCTAGCTTCCCACAGCCCGCCCACAACGGGTGAATAGGGAGGGTTCAAAAGCAGACAGGGCTGCTCGACGCCGCGCGCCTGCCCGACGCCGCGCACGCGCTGGCTGCGCACCCCGCGCAGGGCGTGCTCTACACCGCCGGCAAGTGAGTGTCACGCTAGCTTCCCACAGCCCGCCCACAACGGGTGAATAGGGAGGGTTCAAAAGCAGACAGGGCTGCTCGACGCCGCGCGCCTGCCCGACGCCGCGCACGCGCTGGCTGCGCACCCCGCGCAGGGCGTGCTCTACACCGCCGGCAAGTGAGTGTCACGCTAGCTTCCCACAGCCCGCCCACAACGGGTGAATAGGGAGGGTTCAAAAGCAGACAGGGCTGCTCGACGCCGCGCGCCTGCCCGACGCCGCGCACGCGCTGGCTGCGCACCCCGCGCAGGGCGTGCTCTACACCGCCGGCAAGTGAGTGTCACGCTAGCTTCCCACAGCCCGCCCACAACGGGTGAATAGGGAGGGTTCAAAAGCAGACAGGGCTGCTCGACGCCGCGCGCCTGCCCGACGCCGCGCACGCGCTGGCTGCGCACCCCGCGCAGGGCGTGCTCTACACCGCCGGCAAGTGAGTGTCACGCTAGCTTCCCACAGCCCGCCCACAACGGGTGAATAGGGAGGGTTCAAAAGCAGACAGGGCTGCTCGACGCCGCGCGCCTGCCCGACGCCGCGCACGCGCTGGCTGCGCACCCCGCGCAGGGCGTGCTCTACACCGCCGGCAAGTGAGTGTCACGCTAGCTTCCCACAGCCCGCCCACAACGGGTGAATAGGGAGGGTTCAAAAGCAGACAGGGCTGCTCGACGCCGCGCGCCTGCCCGACGCCGCGCACGCGCTGGCTGCGCACCCCGCGCAGGGCGTGCTCTACACCGCCGGCAAGTGAGTGTCACGCTAGCTTCCCACAGCCCGCCCACAACGGGTGAACAGGGAGGGTTCAAAAGCAGACAGGGCTGCTCGACGCCGCGCGCCTGCCCGACGCCGCGCACGCGCTGGCTGCGCACCCCGCGCAGGGCGTGCTCTACACCGCCGGCAAGTGAGTGTCACGCTAGCTTCCCACAGCCCGCCCACAACGGGTGAATAGGGAGGGTTCAAAAGCAGACAGGGCTGCTCGACGCCGCGCGCCTGCCCGACGCCGCGCACGCGCTGGCTGCGCACCCCGCGCAGGGCGTGCTCTACACCGCCGGCAAGTGAGTGTCACGCTAGCTTCCCACAGCCCGCCCACAACGGGTGAATAGGGAGGGTTCAAAAGCAGACAGGGCTGCTCGACGCCGCGCGCCTGCCCGACGCCGCGCACGCGCTGGCTGCGCACCCCGCGCAGGGCGTGCTCTACACCGCCGGCAAGTGAGTGTCACGCTAGCTTCCCACAGCCCGCCCACAACGGGTGAATAGGGAGGGTTCAAAAGCAGACAGGGCTGCTCGACGCCGCGCAAGCGCTCGCCACGTACCCCGCGCAAAATGCTATACACCGCCGGCATGTGAGTACAACACACCAACGTAGGAAACACCAGCCTCCCACAGCCCACCCACTGTGGGTTAATAGGGTGGAACCAACACACAAATAGCGCGACTGCCAAACTGAAAAGCAGATGTTGGCGGAAACACTCAACAACATATTTTATCACAAAACGTGGCTGCGAGCCTTGGCCTTTAAGAGGAGTCCTTTTACATCCCTTTAGCCCCCATGGCCTTCTATGGCCCACGGTTATTTTTATCTGTCAAAAAACTGTCTTATTTCTGGGATCAGCGTCCTGTATATAATGCCATCTAAAACACTGCGGTCACCACCGCGGTATATCACGGCCATCATCATAATATCCTGCGGGTTGCAAGGCCCGACCTCACAAATCCTGACGTCAGAGTTGCTGAGCCGTCAGGGTCTCTGACATGGTTCATTAATGACTACATCCGTAGATAGTAGTTACATCCGTAGAAGCCTTTCGAAGCACGGAATCATATTAACTATTCGGAAAATCATCAGCGAAGTTTCATGCGATAACACATATGTCATCAGTGATGCCACATATCATCCAAGTTCTGATAATGTCCTGTTCGAATTTAATACCCCGTGCCTAAATGTTACTTAACTTTGGTGATCGGAAACATAGAGCTTTACTAAGGTGTGATGTGTTGCAGCGGCGGCGACGTGCGTGCTTGGCGGGTGCTCGACCAGAACTGAACTGTGAACGTCCAATACATATGCAGGTGCCTACCCACATATTGTGTCGCCCCTGTAGCAATCATATTCGCTAGCGAGTAGCGACATTCTATCAACTCATTTCAAAAACATGAAATAATGCAGACCGTCTTCAGTGGTAATTCTGACCATTTTTGTTTTGAACCCATTTTGATACCTGGATAATATTTTCTCTAGCCATATATTAATGAATTTTGTAGAAGAGAAATGCTGACAACACAAGACATATTACTAACTATTACTATGAATAACTAATTGATATCTTGATTATGCCTTGTCTTATGTAACGTTTCAAAAAATCCTGCGTTACTTTAGCATAAACCTAAGACGATGTCCTATCCAACGCGAACGCGATGCGATCCGCGCGAATTCAATGTGAAGCGGCGACTCTGTCCTTCATTCGCGCGAATAAGCAATTTTCTGTGACGTTTGTCAACTAAGTTTTTTTAAGTGTCGATAGGTGGCGGCACGCTCATCAAAGTTGGTAATTTCCTTTTTTATAGCTTTTTAAAATAAATGAAGTCTTTTTAGAAGGAAATATATTACAGACATAAGACAGTAGAAATCCGACTTAAACATTAATCTGACTTAATCATTTTTATACTCTGTGACCAATTAGTATCAGTGTTTCCATTTTCCTAAACACTCCATAGGACACTTCAATAGGTATCGACTGTATGTCATTTTCGCGTTCGCATCGCGCCGCATCTCGCACCGATACGAATCCGCTCACGTAGAACGCTGTTTAACATTTCATGGTTTAGAGTACCAATGTCTAAGACGATTTGTATTATTTCATTTACTCTTTGTAGTAACCAATTATTCAGGTGTTGGTTCAGTGTTTGCATCAGCTTAAAACATCGCCAAAAAGCTTATTTGTCAATGTTAATGTGATTTTAAGATCAGAAACAGCACTTGCGCCGCCGCCGCTTATCACTTCATCCATTGTAAACTTATTTTCTTATGTCGCTGTAAACTTCAGCACCTTATTACACCACATCACCTTTCATTCGATATAATGTTGCTTGATTGGAAGACAACAGGACGGCGAGCGATATGTACTTAAGACGTTGTAGCCACAGAAACACGTATCGCTCCGTCCCACAGTGGGCTGAAACTAGCGTTTCATAGACATTCAAATTTTTTTTTTGAGTTGCGCTTTTTTTGCTTGGAAACGGTTAAGGATACCTACCATATGCCTTATATAATGAACTTTCATGTTTATAATTGTAAACAGTGCACTCAGAATTTTTTTATGAAAAAGTTTGTATGGAGTCGGCGTAATAAATGATGATATCTCCCTTATCGCACAATTGCGCCTAATATCCTCTTAGGTTATTAATATATGAATTATTTTGGATTTTTTGACATACTCCAAACTAAGGCCAAACTTGAACCTTTTTTTTAAATCTGATTTTGTTATTTTTTTCGTTTTTAACTAATATTAAGCTTAAAATAGATTTAAATAGATTGGACCTTTACGCAAATTTATTGTCTAAAATATTAGAATGTGAAATTCGCTTAAAAACTCATTAGCTGTATAATAAACAAAAAAAAACTGGTAATTTTTTAAAAGTTTTGTAAAAAAAAGGCGCAAGTTTGGCCTTAGCATGTAGTATGTCAAAAAATCCAAAATAATTTATATATTAATAACCTAAGAGGATATTAGGCGCAATTGTGCGATAATGGAGATATCATCATTTATTACGCCGACTCCATACAAATTTTTTCGAAAAAAATTCTGAGTGCGCTGTTTACAATTTTAAACCTGAAAGTTCATTATATAAGGCATAAAGTAGGTATCCTCAATCGTTTCCAAGCATAAAAAACGTCACTCAAAAAAAAATATTGAATGTCTATGAAACGCTAATTTCAGCCCACAGTGCGTCCTGCTCTCACACATAACTCTGTCCTGCTGTCTTTCCAACCTAAAGTAAGAAGAAGAAGAAGAAAGAAGAAGAAGAAGTAAGAAGTCCGTTTTGACGTTTTCTTATCACCAACACACAGGGTTCATTTTTCTTTGCAGATCGTAATTTTTCATAGATTTGACAGCTGTCATAATGGACTTATTACGATGGCCTTAATTTAGCTACATTATTCCGACTGAAGGCCGTCCGCTGCGTCAGGTGTGACACGTGTTACATAGCACTGCGTTTAGATAATTTTCTTACTAAGCACTCACTTGTAATAAGCTTGCACTTGTATATACAAGGTTATTTTTTTGGACTTGTCATTCGTTTCAAAAGCAATAACTTTTTTTATACGACTTTGTCAACAACCCACAAAAAAATTTGTTTTGGTCACTTACGTTATTTTGTATAGGAAGATTAGGAAAATTGATTTTTTTGTGTGTTGTTGACTAGGTCTTAGAACTAAAGTTGTAGCTTTTGACCTCATATGTGGGTGGGAAAACGGATGTCGAGTCCAAAAAATAACTCTCACATAATGATCACATTGCGTGATCATACCTAATCACAATCGACACTCTCTTAATATGTAACTTGAAACCACAGATATATTTGCAACGAGCTGTAAAACGAGAATTTTCATTGGATTTAGGTACCCCCGAAGCCTAGTGGTTCTACTAATGAAAATAAGCAACTTATCCAAAGCAAAAAAAAATCTATAGAAGTTTTCGACTCTCCAGTCTCACGCACACGACGCTTTTATATAAGAAATCGTATTTTTTTATTTAATGAATCTATCTGCTTCGGAAGTAAAAACGATGAAAATTCACATATCCCTATTATACTAATTTAATTATAACATATTTTCTCTTTCTTTAGTGACGGCCGCGTGCGTTGTTGGCGCCTGCGCAAGCGGTGACAAGGGCAGCTCGGGGCTCCCCCCGCACCCCTCTCGCATTTCCTCACCCCCCCGCGGCCCCGACGAGCTTGGAGGTGAAAACTGCTCAAATGTAATGACATAGACGTATATTTATTCTCTGAAGTCATGCTTCGGCTTCGTACAGCATAGAAGAATATATCATTACTAATAATATAGACCACAAAGGTCACTCAACCCCTAGCCGTTTTCGGGATAGGTCTGAGTGTGAATTGGTTAGTCAGTTTTTCTATTATAGAGTCCTTACATTACATTATAGAGGATGGTCAGGTCCTATAGATAGGTTGACCTGTCATTCCCGACCTGTGTAGTGATGTGGGAGTATTATAACTCCATAAATAGCAGATTTTTTGTTATTATAGTCGCCACGATAAGTTGACAGGTCAATAATTAACCTAATGGTCTTTCTTGGCCTTTACAACACGAAGTAATACCATAGCGGGGAAAGATATTACCATAAACTAAAAATATCGCGTATAACAGACCTCCCCCCACCGTCTGTCACTCCGAGGGTAGCACAAATACTTACACAGTCAAGAGCAGTGAGTCAATTCGTGAATATCACCGAGTGATAAAATATCACTCAAAAAATTATAAATGCTGGTAAGTTGCAATCTAAGGGCTCTCTAAACATGGTTAGGTATTAGGATTAATACACATTAAGCTCTCATTTAGCTGACGCTCTGGATATGAGGCGGTACAGTTTTAAGCAATTTTCTTGTGTAAGTGAAGAGGAGAACAAAATACAAATAAATGAAAATAATTAAGAATGTAGTGCACAAAAAAGACTATTTCCAATACTCTACTTGCACTTATAAAGGGAAGAAGGGAAAGGTTCCAAGAAACTGCAAGGGTTTGATCAGTTAAGAGGCCTATTACATTTTGAGCGTGTTTTTGCGCAAAATAGCTAATTTCGGCGTCCTTAATCTGAGAAACGAAAAGACTTTGACAACTTTAACTTATAAAATGTTGAAGAATGGTTATTATTTAAGTTCGTAGCGGCCTCGCTTTATAATTTTTTTTTCTTATATCGGTAGATATAGCCAATATTCCGAAGCAAGTTTTCATAAAATGCGCGAAGGCACTTTTTTGAGCTCGTGGATCGAAGTATTGGGCTAAGCAAACAAAATAATACAATAGAATCTCTTATAATAGTGTAGTTCGTAGCGGCCTCGGAATTTTGAATAATATATTGGAAAATCTAAAAAAAATTCCATTCCTAACGAAAAAAACTACAAAAAACTCTGCAAATTGCTCTTTACTACATTAATATTATTTCGTATAACTTATACCATACTAAACTTTGGTATAAAGAAAATGAAAATCGCCTCCGTTTGTTTAAAAACAATTCGTTGTAATACCTTAATTGAACGTAATTACAACTGCCAAATTTCTCCATAATCCGATGCGCTGGCCTTTCAAACGCAATAATAGTATCAAATAACTTGAAAATACAAAAAAATATTTATATCGTTTAGTTTTAGCTACAAAACAGTGTCGAAAAATCTGGACGCCGAGTGAGATTTTCCACTTTTAATTTTTTTGAACGAAATTTTGTAACAGGCCTCTCAAGGTAACTGAACGACTTTCAGAAAATGACGACGACAGTCCACGACGACAAGTGTGAATGCTGCATTTTGCAATCCATGACACACTTGCTTTCGTGCCCTACCTCCTCAGTTTCTTGCACCAAGGAGGACCTTTTTGAAGGCAACCAAATAGCTATTGCTGTAGCCACATTTTGGGCTAAGTTACTATAAAATCATTTGCCATTGATACGAAAAGTAGAAGGAAATGAAAAGAAAAATCGGCCTCAATACAATCTGTCCTATCAAGTTTACAATTTTGTATGGAGATGCGGATTTTTTTTTTCCTGAAAGTTTCATTCAATGAAAGTTGTTCAGTATCGTTTGTTGACTGATAATGCTTTTTTAGTTTTCGGAATGCTGTCCCTTACACTCTGTTTAGGCCTAACTATAGATAAAACTTAACTAAAGGCCTAAAGTGAAGAAAACTATTAAACACAATTAGATTACTTTAAGTTAAACCGCCACTTACAGAAAGCTTATCCTTCTTCTTTCAGACACTTGTAGAAAACTTTATAAATTAAACCTTAAAAGCACAAAGTGACAGGGAGTCAATTCTTGAACATCACCGGGAGGTAGAATATCACTCAAAAATCAAAATCACTGATCTTTCTATTCAAAATTGAAGATTGATATTTATTAAATATAAAGTAGTGTATAATTATTAATTTTCATATTTTTTGGTTAATTTTAAACAGTTTATCAGGGTGAATTTCAATTTTTAAAGTTTCATGTGATATTTTATCACCCGGTGATATTCAAGAGTTGGCTCCCAGTAATATAATAATGTTTGCTGCAAATGGTGGTTTCACTAAACAATGACAAAATAAGTAATTTAACGAAAGATTAACTTAAAGAAGCTTTCTGAATTAGTGAATAATCAATTGTCCAAAATAAAAAAAATTGCTTTATGTAGAAACATCATTTTAAAATACATATTATCTCGTATAATCTGTTTAACCACAAATAGAAGAAGTACCTAATGGCCTTGTAAGGATAAGTTGTTAAATAAATATAGAAAATGGTTACAAACAATTTAGTTAGGAAAAAGTAGTCAATGGTGTCAATTCTGGCAGACACCAACTAAATCTAAATTAAATTTGACAGATCTAAATGTGTTTCTGTCTTTGTTACCCCCTATAGGCTGAGAAAAAGACAGAAATACTTTTAGAACTGTCAAATTTTGTTCAGTTTTAGTTTGTGTCTGCCAGAATGGACACCACTATAGACGGAATGGCCTTAGCTTAGCATGGTAGCACCAATTATTTCCAAATGTTTCTCTATAAGTCAGTTCAGACAGAACGGAATATTGCTTACATTGAAAATATTGAAACAGAACAAACTGCATAACACTCCATTCAAAACGGAATAATATGCTTATAGTAATGAAGTTTTTTTTTCCGTTAAAAAATGATATCCTCTCGGTCTGAACTGACCATAAGGTGGTAACTGCAAGCTGCAGAGGTGGCGAGATAAAAAAAATATATTGAACGTTTTGCAATAATATGAGGGTATTGTATGAAGTACAAGGGACGGTGTACTGAAAACTGAAAGGGCGTCAACGAAAGTGAACAACTTGTGAAAAAAAATTTGACCTCCATACAAATTACTCACTCTGGTCGAACAGTTTGTATGAAGAGGTAATTTTTTAAGCATTTCCCAGAAATATTTCTTTGGGAAAGTTGTTCAGTTTCGTTGATTAAGCACGGCCTTTAAGTTTTCGGTACATCGTCCCTTTACACCCTGTTTAGTAAAAATAATTTATTTGTACACCACAAGTTATTTCTTACAATGGCGCTACCTCTGCAAGTTACCACCTAAAGCCAATTTGTTATTGCCAAATTGTATGCACAAATTATTATGTAGATCTTTTTATGAAGCCTTTTAATACGGAAGTAGTTTATGTAAGATTTTAAGTCACAAAAGCTTTTTATTATTACTGAAAATTTATATTTTATACACGGGTGCCTAGACAAGTGTCTTTCTACAAGTATATTTTTTGGACCTGATATGCGTATGCCCACCTTATTACAGAGTTCAAAAGCAACAACTTTTTTTCTACGACTTTCCTAACAACGCACGAAAAATTTTCAACTTCCCATACAAAATGGTTTGTCACGTGACCACTTTAGTATGGGGAGTCGAAATTTTTTTTGTGCGTTGTCAGCAAAGTCGTAGAACAAACTGCTTATGACCTCTGTAATAAGGTGGGCATACGCATATCAGGTCCAAAAAAATAACCTAGTATAATCGTAAACACTAGTAGAATGAATGAAAATGTATGGGATTTAGCCATAGATTTAGCTGTCACCTAACATTTCGTTGGCTAATGTCAATCTCCTACGGTTTGATTCTATTGTACTGGCGTTTACGATTACAAGAACATTTACCCGAAATCCAAAAGTGCAGATTGAGACTAAAAGCCAGGGCCTAGAGTCAAGCGGCTTTCTATTATCGCAAACGCTAGTAGAATAGAATGAAAATGTATGGGATTTACATTTAGCTAGCGAAATGTTGCGTGACAGCTAATGTCAATCCCATACATTTTTATTCTATTCTATAGCGTTTACGATAGTAGAAAGACTTTAAAATTAAAGCTCCTTTAAATCCATTGCTGTCACTTTCTTTCTGAATAAAACAGAGTCCGCAATGTACTAAAGGAGTTTTTAATTTTATATACGCTTTGTGCAACTGGCAGTACGAAACAAAAAAGGTTTACCTACAGAACAAATTAAGATCAAAATCAAAAAAGAGATTATTCGAAACAGAAATCCAAATGTAAGGAACCTTGAAACTTGGCCTATAAATAGAGATAGGGTCATTATCATTAAGTATAAAAAAATATCAATTTTTTTCGAACACAAATAACGCAGTTATAGATTTTAATTTTCGTTAAATATCGATTCCTTTATGGCAGAATGAAACATATTCATAGCCTATTATAGAATTAAAAATAAAAACTGCCTTTCTTAGTGAAATTGAAAGTGAAATGAGAGTTTTTTTAATAATTGTGATAGGCCACGACTAAATCTAATTTTTTAATGTATCTTTGAGAAAGTTGTCCAGTTTTCGGTAGTGTATTTTTACACCCGTTATAAATAATGTATCTTGATGAGAGGATCAATCAATTATCATTACAAAAAACTGTGATTAATCGAACAATTATATTTTTGTACATTCCTGTGTTTTACGGGTAGTTGAGACGATGTTTTTTAATCGTTATAGATTCATGTATTCATTTTTGTAGCTAGAGAATGAATCAATTTTTTATTAGTATGAGAATTTGGTATGTAACTAAAACCATTGAAATGACTGGAAATGAGTGGCCGGAATGTACGTATTATACGTATGGTCACTTATAGTATGGCCTCTGAATACTCAGCCAATATTTCGCAGCTAACTGGTTTCCAATACCGAGGTTGAGCATTCTTGACTGCGCATTACGAGGGCGTTGTAAGTAATGTCTGGTTCCTCAGTATTGCATGGCCAGAGAATTGCATTTTTAACTCTTAATTTATTCTCCCTGAAATTATATTTTTTTAATTTTTTCTTTTTTAAATACACATCAGAAAAGTATAATAAAGTTATTGTGTACGTGACATGTAATTTATATTCTCTAGCTACTAATTACCTTATTTTATGAAAATTTGTTCGAATCAGAATCACAATCTCCGAAAAACCGTTTTTTTACTGTAAATAAATATTGTATTCTTAAGAAAATAAATAATAATGAAACTTAGGCCTTATAGACTAGTGTATAATGAAATGTAGTAGCTTAAAACATATTTGTTTTTTTTTTATATGTAACTGCTATTGAGGTTTTGATTATTTTAGAAAGTATTATAATTCAAGGCAGTATGAAAAAAAAATGGATTTTCAATTTAAATCATATATAAAGATGTGTATATTTCTCTCTGATATTTTATATTATACTGTGTTTGATGGCTATGTATTATTCGCACAAAATAACTCTGGCCATGACATTGATGCGCAGAAGTCAAAAATGACTTATTTTCATATGACTTGACTTCTGCGCATCAACTGACATGGCCAGAGTTATTTTGTGCGAAGAATATTTGTGTGTTAAGATTATGTGTGTGTGTGTGTTTATTTTTTTCTTTTAAGTTCATTAACTTGACGTGACGACAATCTCTTCAGTATTAACAAATCAATGAAATAATTTAATATGTTTTTTTTACATTCTACTATTATCAATGATTAATCATAGTATTAATACTTACGTTCATTTGAGAGGCTATAATAATGCTAGAAGCTTGTTAACAGATATTTATAATTGTTACATTATTGCAAAAGTATTGCATAGTCGCTAATTAATATTTACAAGGTTTTTGAATTGCTGCGTCATAGTTAGTCTGCCCAGAAAGATAACTTTCAGAGACAATATTATTGGGGCACGATAAATCTTTTGGTTTAGGTTAACTTAGCTGCCTTTTATCATATGCACATGAAAATATGGGATGGTACAGGCACAAAGTAATTCAGAAAGTTATGAAAAAATATTATAAGCACTTATAAAAAATATTGTAAGCAGAAGGCAGATATACAAGTTATACAACATGTATGAAAAAGAGTAAACGAACGTCCCTAAAGAACATAAGTCAAGAAATTCAACATCTCATACAAACTTCATATTAGCTGACAGCGAATTTTGTGGCCAAAGTTTTTTTATATTTCTACTTATGTCCCTTCTCGATTTTCTTATTATTTTCAGCAATTCAAAAATCATAATATTTAAAGTATTATAATAATAGTGACACGCCTAGCGACTAGTCATGTAATCAATTTTTAGCTAAACTAACTACCCTCAAATACATGATTTTTAAGTCCATTAGTGTTTGGTCCAAATTACAAAATGACCTCCATTATATAAATAACCTAATAAATAATGGCCGAGAAGAAATTAGATTTTGATATTAATATTATCGTGAATGAGTAGGTAATTTTACTATAATAAATAGCAGGAAAACGCATTAAACTAGCAACATGCTAGACCGGATGAAAAAATACGTTGCGGTGAAACTAGAATTTCAGTTTAAATAATTACCTTACTTTTTCACAGCAATAAAACATACAATGAGGGTAAACACGCACTTGTCCGTAACGCAAGAACTGCACACCCTTTTTTGTATAATTTTCCGTAGATGCATGCGCGTTACCCAGACATTTTATTTAAATACCTAAGTTTAAATTAATGAGATTTATTTTAAACGAATTTATTTTGAATTATTGTAATTATTTACACTAAAATGCGAATCCCTTAAGTTGTTAAATAATCCTTTTTTACAGGTTTTATGTGAAAATGTTTATTGAAATAAATGAATTTACCATTTAAATTTTTTTTTTTCGTAATATTTATTATAACTGACCATTACCACTTTTACCATGTTTAGTTCTTCAGTTACCATTCTAGTAAATGTGGCTGGTTGTCATAGTGACTAAATACTACAGCTACTACATTTCTTCGTAACTGCAATGCCCAGTCAAGAATGGCCGAAATCGAAATGCAGTGCTTCCCGCGGCCGGTACAATCCGTGGCCGGGCATTCCGGGCACTCGCAGTTTTGCGTGCGAGTTAGTGAGTTATGATACTTATGATAATAACAGATAACTTAGTTAATATGAACCATCATTTATGCATATTTAGTATACGAGAAATATGACAGATTTTTTGATAATATCAGGCACAAACGTCATACATTATAACTTCCGAGAATAAAAATCTTGGATCCAAGTTTTTAACGTGCTACGAGTATACTTTGTCATATTTCTAGGCCTATACATAATGATGCCACATACGAGTATCATCCAAGTTCTTCCATGATGTTATAATATTGGCCTTAAGAAAAAAAATAAAACAAATGATGGTGAAATGCATTTTATTAAAGTTAAATCATAATTCTTAAATTAACATTATTTCCTTAATACTTGTACTTAGCGTGCTTGGCGTGTTTGTGTCGATGATGCGGCGGCGGGGTGGCGGGCGAGCGGCGGCGGCGTTCCCTCTCTCTTTCCCTCTCGCGCTCCCGCTCCCTCTCTCTGTCTCTTTCCCTCTCTCGTTCGCGCTCTCTTTCACGCTCGCGTTCCCTTTCTCGTTCTCGCGACCGCGACCTTGAACGGGACTTACGTTCACTGGAACATAATTTGTAATAAAATGAGTTAAAATAATATATAAGTAAACAATACAAGGTGTTAGCACTATTTAAGCCTGTTATTTAGACCATGAAACTGAGCAACTTTTCCGAAGGTCGAAATACCAAACATTTTTTTGACTCCCATACAAAATGCGCAATCAACTGGTGCATGGGAAGGTGATTTTGTTTTCGTATTTCAAACTATGTTCTTTGAGAAAAAAAGTTGTTCAGTTTCATGGTCTCAGTGACATGGTACAAATCGTTGTGTTTTAAAAAAATTACGTCTATACAAGGTGTAACAAAAAGGGTATATCAACCCTAAAGGATGTGATTCTACCCATGAAACTGAACAACTTTCCCTATGGAACATAGGTCACAAAACGAAAAAAAAAATTTGACCTCCCATAGAAACTGAATCAACTGATCGCGCATTTTGTATGGGTCAAAAATTTTTTTTTCGTAATTCGATCTATGTTCCTTCGAGAAAGTTGTTCAGTTTCATGGGCAGAATCACATAATTCAGGGTTGATATACCCTTTCTGTTACACCTTGTATACGGTGGAAACTATTAGAGGGGCAGTAAGGGGAAGTACCCTAACCGTTACAGATACACGAAAATCGCTTATTAGAAACATAAATACTAATGAAAAACTTCTTAGAGTAAGGCCGTCGTAATAGGTCTTTTCTGACAGCTGTCAAACGTATGAAAAATTTCGACCTGCAAAGAAAAATGAAGCCTGTGCGCTGGTGTTAAGGAAACGTCAAAACGGACTTCTTACGTTGGCCCTACTTTAGGGTCCAACCCAGGTTGAAGTACTAAAAAAGTCAGAAACGCAAGAGTCAATTATAAAATGTAATCTTACCTATGTCGGGATCGTTTCGGTGGTGGTGATAGCGAAGGCTCTCGGGATTTTTTCGACTTCTTGGACGATGTGCTATATGTGTAAAAATAATGATTTTTAGATTACTGGACCAGCTCTGCTGTTTTCAGTAAAAGAAACAACAAAAAAATTATTTGAAATATGGCTAGAGAGAAACCATGATCGAGACACATAAAGGTATAGCCATGGACGAACAATAAGAAGGACTGACCATCCCGTAACCCGGAAAAGTATAAAACTAGATGGCGCTAATAAATAGTCCGGGAAGTTATGATTTATTGAGTATTCTGCTAAAAAAATAAACCGAATTTCAATGTTAGCGTTTCTTTACATTGAAACTATGTTTAAATTTTATAAAAAAAATTGGCAGAATACTTGGTAGACCATAATTAATTTCCAGATTATTTGAAAGCGCCATCTAGTTTCCATGAATTTTATGCCTTTCCGGGTTACGTTTTCTAGTATGGGGATTTTCAGTCTTATTATTATTCGTCCATGGTATAGGTGTTATTATTTAAATGAGTATCGAAAGGGAAAATTCGACGCGAGCTGAGCATTCTTGACAGAAGGGTAGAATACATTAAGTCGCCACGTCACGAACAAGTACTATAATGGCTAGAATATACAAACGAGGAAAGAAGACGTTTCATTTACGGCCATCTCTATGACACCAGCTAAAAAAATATACTTAGTTTTTTTATGTTGCCAGTATGGCCAATGAAAAAAAAATAGGATATTACAAGTAAACTATGCCGAATCAAACAAAAATCATAGTATAAAGGCAATCTACAGGGTGAAATTGAAAACATTCGACAAATTTTGAGATTGAGTGCAGACCGCGAAACTGAACAATTTTCGCCTACGAACATAGGTCATCATAAAGTCAGTCAGCTGACCATACATTTTGTATGTAAGATCGATTTTGTTTTTTTCAGTCTAACGACCTATGTTCCTTGGGTAAAGTTGTTCAGTTTCGTGGTCTTAACTCAACCTCAAAATTTGTCGAATGTTTTCAAATTCACCCTGTCGTTACTTAAAATCAACTAACAACTGTACATAGAACGCGCTGATAGAACGTGTCCTTTGCACAAGTTGCTGAAAGACGCGATAGCTCAGTTGGAAAAGTATCGGCACGGTACACCGAAGGTTGCAGGATCAAACTCGGCTTGCGTCGAATATTTTTTATTTATTTATTTTGTGAGCAAGATGCAAATAACAACACCGCCTTATTCAATCCCTTTCTTTAAATTTTCACAACTTAAATGTGATATATTACATCTAATGAAATAGTGAACATAATTTTAGCATGTTACTTAGATCATCAAACTAAACAACTTTTCCAAAGGAAGGAAGGTCGAAATACAAAAACAATTTTGTACCTCCATAGAAGGTGATAGCGGATTTTGTATGGGACGTCAAATTTGCTTTCTCGTATTTTGACCTTTGTTCTTTTAAGGAAAGTTGTTCAGTTTCTAAGTAACATACTAAAATTATGTTCACTATTTCATAGGGACCCTATATGTTGGGAAGGCGCACAGTACCACGCTTGTTAGCGTTAAGACTGGCACAAAAGAACAGCCGTACGGTAGAAGGACATTGTTACCGATTCCCCAGTTCAAGATCACTTAGTAGCCTCTTACGACACCGACGGGAAGAGATGGGGTCATCACCTCACGTACACGAACGTCTGTTATCCAGTAGGATCTTGGAACTTGTCGGACCAACGATCATTCATTTTTGTAGATACACAGTCGCATTCAAGATTCGAAAGAAAAAGTGACCCCAATTTCGTGTGTTCTAAATTTGAAATTTCCATGTAAGTACAAGTTTCCTGAGCCATAAGAGGCTCAGCAGATGAGACACAGGCAGTCAAGGACTTTGCCCGCAAGTGAGGCCGGTATTGCGAAAATTACAGTTTTTATCAGAATAAAATTCAAACTTATCATTTTTAAAAATTGATCTACGTTTTAAACTAAATAACAATAAATCTTAACAACCTTTTCGACTAAATAACTCTTTGATCTGAACAATTATTCAAGCTGTTTTCCTTTCAAACCAAAGATTTTGGAAAATGCGCGCATAGAAGCAGAGCGTTTTTCTCATGTCAATTACTATAATAATACCAAAATAGTTACGAGTTATTTACAGTGAGTTCCAAAACAGTAATAATCACCCTTTGACAGCAGTCTGTCTCGACCACACCGATGGACGTCATAAATAACGCAACCTTAGTCGAAAATGTTGTTCAGATTGATTGTTATTTAGCTTAAAACGTAGAGCAATTTTGAAAATAATAAGTTTCAATTTTATTCTGATAAAAACTAAAATTTTCGCAATACCGGCCACACTGGCGGACAAAGTCCCGTGACTGCCTGTGAGCCTCTAAAGCGACTGAGAAAAAAAAGAGGTTTAAGCCTCTTTTTTATGGTGCCATTTTTTTACGCAGCAATCGTGCATCTACCAAAATATATGATCGATGTATCCGACTATAGAATGCAGCACTTACGTTTCGCTTCGCTTCATACACTCAACGATACTTCTCTGCACATTTCTGGTATAATATAATTGACTTTTATTGTATCTCAGATTTAAAGATATTAATTTATCTAAATAAAATTTTCTGATATCTGTAATTTTAACTTTTAAAATTAAATAGATTTACTTCTTACCCATAACTATAGCTGTTAAAGCTATAGTCTATTGAACTTCTGAAATAGTGCACATAATAACTGATAAAAAACTTAATTTAAAACTGTACGAATTTCCATTAAACGGTTTTTATATTGGAGGACTAAAATCTCCTATCCATGTTTTGGATATGTTGTTCAGTGTCGTCAATCTCGACCTCGCGCGTAAAAACATCGAACATTGAACACGCGAGCAATGTTCAACCGCAGTATTCAGTATATGCGGTATGCATAGATTTTTTTATGTCGCATTTATTAACAAAATATGAAAATACCGTAGTAGAAATGACAAAAAGTGAAATTTAAATTTAAATCGGCTAAGAAACAGGCGACATGATAATTCAAAACCGTTAATTACGCGCCGATTAGACGGAGAGATCCGACATGGGTAATGACGTCACATGTCACTACGGCCATATAAACTCCGTGTTTAATTTCGTTTTGCTAGAAAGAGACAGAAACAAATCTTCGATGGCTTATATCTCTTTTAATTTTATAGTTATTCGCAAAATAGTTTCACTAAACTGTTTATTACATGAATGAGGATAAAAATGTTAAATAAAAAAAATTATGCATGTTCTCTAATGCTTGCGAGCCCTTTTTTGTGCCACGGTCGAACAATGTTACGGCAGCAAACCTACTCGTAAATGCATGCAACGCAATGACGCTCGGTGTCAAAAAATGTTCGCAGAGCGGCTCGCGAGCTCAGCACGAGTGAATTTGCTCGCGCGTCAGCAGGGTATCCAAGCGCGAGCTGCTACGCGTATCAATGTTCGATTTTCAAACTAGGATACGAGTATGGGCACTGTTTCAGACGACGTAATATTAAAGAAATATTAATACATTATTATTATTAAAAAAAAAAACTCTAAGGGATCAGTTGTTTGTTTTTCAATACATTTACTCGAAAAATGTACTTTTAAAATTTTCTAATTAATTAAAATGTACTATTCTTTGCCGGCACCACACAGGACGGCATGTTGTGGCATTTTACATAACGACGCGCAATTCGTTTCTGGCACTCGCCGGCCGCTCCCGCGACACGCCTGCTTCGCTCGCTCGGCTCGTGCGTTGTGGTTTTAAGACAACCCAACCAAACCCGTTCGGGATCGGTTAGGTTGGGTTTGCCTTAGCTAACTAACCTTTTTTTTTTTTTTTTAAATCATAATTGATTTATAGAGGGTTTTTACAAATGCCACCCTCATCGTGGCTCTCTAGAACTAACTATACATCAAAATACTTACTAGTTATAACATTGTGAATAGAGAAAGTTTATCTATCTTTCAAACATACTTTCACTAATTCATAAAGCATCTTGGCTACTCCAGAATAAGGAGTAGACAAAATACTATTCACTAAACCTACATTGTAATTCCTTAGATCCAGCTGTCGCCTCCGCGTCTCATTACGACCACATTCCATAGTAACGTGATAAACATCTTCAACTACACCACATAAACTGCAATAAGGGGAGTTTACTTTTCGCATCATGTAAGCAAAACTGTTTAATGGAATGTGGCCGGAACGGAGCCGAAACGCGACAACTAAATCCTGCCGGTTTATTCCACATGTGCCAAACCATGGGACGCGCGAAAGAGAGGGCTGGATAGTTTTATACCATATTCCCTTAGAACGTGACCTTTCATCAAAATACTCGGACCACATCTCAAAACATTTATCTCTCACTTTAAATAAAACCTCGGTGAACCACGGAGTATATTGAAACTTTACACCATCTATAATAGCTGCTTTCGCCAACCGATCAACTCTCTCGTTCCCCACGATACCTACATGTGAAGGAATCCATTGAATTACAATGTATTTATTTGTAGACACTAACTTTTGAATCATTTTGATAATAGTATATGCCAGTGGAATGCCCCTAAAAACATAAGTACATCGCAGCAAATGCTGAATTGTGCTTTTTGAATCTGTAAAAATTACAAACCTATTATAATTAATACAATTAATGTAAGAAAGTGCTTCAGTAATTGCAATCATTTCAGTTACCATAATCGAAATATTTGACTCGATACGAAATTTCATAAATTCATTTGTTTGACAATCAATAAACGCAGCGCCACTTCCGTGATTTGATTTTGATCCATCAGTAAATAGTTTATATGATTCAGAATAGTTCTTATCCAGTGAATTTATACAGATTGATTGCATTTGAGCGCCACTGTACTTATGTTTTGCCTTATCTATACCATCTATATTAGCTTTAAAGAATTCACACATGTTAAGGTTTATAACCCACGTCTCCAAAGAAAACATTTCAAGTAATTTACTAGCTTGTACCGGTGTACAATCAAGTAAATTGCGTGCCTCAACAAGAATAGGAATTTTTTTATTCTTCCAAAAGGGCGATCGGGACGTCAAGGATATATCATCTATAAGTTTAATTAAAATGTTTTCACTAAAGGACTTCGATTTTAAATAAAATTTACCAGCTAAGTACTGTCGTCGCACAGATAAAGGTGGCAAAGAAAGTTCGGATTCCATGACGTGAACTGGCGTACTTTTAATAAAGCCACCAATTACACGTAAACATCTGTTTTGGATAATATCTAGTTTTGATAAATGTGTGGAGGCACCATTGCCGTATAAAAAGCTCGCATAATCAATACGACTACGTATCATAGCAATGTATATACGTCTAAGTTGATTACAGTCGATTCCCCATCCCGAACCTGCCAAAACTTTGAAAATGTTGACGTACTTGAGGACTTTTTCCACAGTCTCATTAATATGTTTACTCCATCTTAAGCCCCTGTCTAGCCAAAGTCCTAAGTATTTAATAGAATCTTCAACTTGTAATTCATGATTATTAAGTCTGACACATATTCTGTCCTTTTTGTAACCCCTTTTAAATAAACATATTTTGGTTTTAATTGGTGAAATTTCCAGACCTACATTCAATAATACCTTACTAGTTTTTTCAACACAACGTTGAATTTTTGCCTCCCCATCGGTAACAGAATCACAATGACAATAGATAACAAAATCGTCTGCATATTGTGAAATATTAATTTCTTTTTCTAACTCCAGACAAACATTTCTAGTAGCTATATTGAATAAGAGTGGGGATAACGGGTCTCCTTGTGCTAAACCTCGGCAAGTCGTACGCTCTAAAGTTATATTATCATCGTCTAAGTTAATATTAAGAGATCTTTCTTTTAGGAAATTCCAAAGATAAATACATATTTTTGATCCAACTTTCAAATTATCTAAAGAAGTTAATAGTACAGAATTGTCAACATTATTATAGGCGCTATCGATGTCTAAAAAACAAGCCATCGTTGAAACACCTTCCGAAAACCCTAATTGAATTTTAGAAACTAAAATACTTAGATTATCTACACTTGATCTGCACTTTCGAAACCCTAAAGTATTGTTTGAGAATAAATCCTTACTTTCTAAGAACCACTCTATTCTGTTATTTAAAATAGAATGCAAGATTTTGCATAAACAGGGCATCAGAGAAATAGGTCTTATTGAAGATACTTGACATGGATCTCGTCCTGGTTTAGGGATAGGTATTACCTTAATACTCCGCCATTGTACTGGAACAAACCCATCGAATAAGAAATTATTATAAAGTTGGAGAAGTATCTGCATGCCTTGCTCAGGTAAATGTTTAATCATCGAATACGAGATATCATCGCATCCAGGAGATGTATCCTTTGATTTAATACACTTGACTAACTCCTGCATTGAGATATCCACATCGAGAACTGAGGTATATTTAGAGAACACAGGTGTAGGTGGAACAGCATAATCTGGTGTTAGTGATCGAAGAAGGTTTTCAGCAGCCATCTTATCAATATGCTGTTTTGGTTTCCTATAACCTTTCAACCAACCCATCTTCATCCACATCTCACTTGAAGACATATTTTCATCAATTGATGAACAAAATTCGTGCCAGCCTTTTCTTATTGCACTGCAAAGGTTATCATGAGCCTCTTTTGTTCTATCATTTAAGAAGTCGAAATTTCGGGGAGTCGGGTTTCTTCTAAAAATTGCTAACGCCTGTCTACGTTTAGCTACATCTTTAGAAAGTTTTGAGTTCCAGTACGGTTTGGGTCTAAATATAGATGTAGGACTATTACTCAACACAACTAACGGAATAAATTTATCTGCTGCCCTGTTAATGCAGTTTATAAATTGATCATAATCATATTGAAGATTATTAGTAAAAGAAAAGTCCTCAAAAACCTCATCAAGGAAATCTGTATAGCCCACCCAGTTAGCTTCTTTAAAGTTTCGCTTTCTTTTCAAGTTACTATTATTTATTTGATGTCGCATTGAAAGCTTAATTAAAAAGTGGTCACTACCTAGTTTTTCATTCATTACAGACCATTTAAAATCTAGAGCAATATCTGCACTAACTAGCGTAATATCTGGAGAAGATTTTTGCAAAACTCCTTCACAAAGTCTCGACCAAGTAACTTCGCCATCGTTTATAATTACGTAATTACTGTCTAAAATTGAGTTAAATAGCATTTTACCTCTCGAGTCAGCACAAGATCTACATGACCATGTTGAATGATGTCCATTAAAATCCCCAAGTATAATACTTCTCTCTGTACCTAAAGAAAGTACCTCCTCCCAGTCTTGTTGAGTAGTGCGCACTCTACTTGGGCAATAGACGCCGACGATATGTTCAACAGGTCGACAGTTAAAGAGCTTAACTTTGATTATCTCTATATCTGAATTATTCACGTAAGTATTTATTGACTGTGACTTAATAGAATTGTGAACTAAGATTAACAACCCTCCATATCCATCGTTTCTATCTTTTCTATATACTGTGTAACCTCTCACATTAATAAATTTATCCTCTGAAAGCCAAGTTTCACTAATTATTGCAATATGAGCTTTTTCAATTCTTAACAATTCTTCAAATGAACGTAACTTACCTAACAAACTTTGGGCATTCCACTGGATTATATTAATACTTATAATCTTGTTAGAACCAGCTATTGTTTATAAGATTAACCATAGATTTAAGGAAAGGCCAATCCGAAACTAAACTCGCTGCAAAAATAATTACCCACTCAACACATAATTGAATAATAGCGCACATTTTGTCTTTGATATTGACAGATTTGAGAAAAAGAACTTCTTTCACCCTCCAAAAAAGTTCCCCAAGCGAAGCTCTGCGATCATTTTCGTTACCGTTCTCTGGTCGTTCTTCAGAAACATCACTGTCATATGATTCCCAAAACATCTCATCTATATTTTTCTTCTGTTCCCGTTTTTTTGGTTCTTTTTTCTTCTGCTGTCGCTTGGTAGTATCCTTCTTTTCTGTTTCTACATCCCTCAAATTTTCTTTCTTCTCTTGTTTATTAGTTAATATTGCACTAAACAGGGGTGTACGTAAAGTTTGTGTAAAATCGACTTCGGTTTTTGCTAGCGATTTAAGAGGTTCAAATTTACCCTTGTATTTCTCTTGGTCTTGTGGATTGGGAGACGGGGCCACATAAAGTGTTAGTGCTTTTCTATAGCTGCAATTAAACTCGGACATAAGTTCACGTAATCTCTTTTCTTTGACATACACAGGACATATTTTGGCCATAGCCATATGTTTTCCTTTGCAGTTAACGCATACAAAGTCTTTTGTTTCACAATTTTCATGATTGCCACTTAGGACACACGACCTTTTTGGAGGGGCAATTCCGAACACTGTGACCAATCTTCCAGCATTTATAGCACTGTGATACAGGGTAAACATATGGTTCTGTGGTGATCCGCAAACCATCAATGAAAACATATGGGGGACGTGAAGAACCTTTAAACCCCAGTCTTACCACTTCAGAAGGCTTCCATTTACCATCCGACCTGTCTCGATACATCAGTCTTTTCGCTGAAGTAATATGACCTAAGCAAGTTACGTTATTTTTAATCTCCTCATCTGACAATTCTGCATCCACGTTACGTATGATACCGTAGGATACATTTATTTCCATTGGTTTGTGAAGTATCCAACCCTTTTTGCTAACATTTTCACATGAAAAAAGTTGTTCTATGCCTTGTTGATACAAAAAATCTATTCTTATCTTGTACGGGCTTACATATTTAACGCCACATATAAATTTTATGTTATTTTCTTTTAAAAATCTTGCCATAGCAAATTGTTTAGGCAGCGGATCTTTACTGGAAATAAAAACCTGTAAGTCTTCGGGGTCCAATTTTAATCCTTCCAATTTTTTCCCCTTCTTTCCCTTCTTTTTTCCACGCGCCTCATTCCAATCTCCATCTTCAGCAGACTCTTCGCTTGTACCTGAATCATCATCCCCTCTATTTCTTTTGCCAGTAGATTTACCTTCTTCATCTTCGTTATATACAACCTCCATCTTTGCCGCTTCCTTGCTTAAGTCAAATTTATCTTTTTTGCTTTTCTCTTCATTGTTGCCATATGAATCTCCTTCATTTAACTCACTTATTGAGTTCTCATCATTTTTGTGAACTTGCGCAGTTGTTTCTATAATTATTCCGCTACTTTGTTGTTCCATCACGAAAACACAATACAGCCGGCCGCTGCCGCGGAACGCCGGTAGAAACCGGTCCGCATAGAGATAAGGCGCGCGCTAGTTAACGTTGGTATTAAACAACACAATAGGCAACTGGTGGCGACGAACGCTTAAGCTATCGACACAACCTTCCCGCGCGAGTGACGACACGGGACTGTCAGCTAACTAACCTAAAATGCACCAGTAGTAATCTAACCCCATTTAAAATCTGTCGGCAGTTTGTAAAAGGCGAATTATACGATTTGCCTGCGCTCAACGCTCCGTCCTGTTTCGCGCATCCGTCCTACTGTCATTCTTATCAAGCTACATTGTTTCGACTGTAAGGATCGTATTTATAAATCTCTCTCAAGTGGTGGTAGGGTGGTAGGGCTTTTGTGCAAAGTCCGTCTGGGGAAGTACCACCTTACCTTTTTGTGCCGTAAAACAGCAGTGTTTGCATTGCTGTGTTTCGGTTTTAAGGGTAAGGGAGCCAGTGCCATTACCGGCACATGAGACATATCATCTAAGTTCTCAAGGTGGGTACCGCGTTTTGCTGTCTATTAGTGTTAAATTATTTCACTAAAAAGACAGTGGGTGTCATCATGAGCGGTGGTGACCACTTACCACCAGGTGGCTTACCTGCCCGTTTGCCCTCTTGTTATATAAAAAAAGTATCACATACAATCATCCTGAGTGCAATCTCAGACTTGAGCGGGAAATATGAATACGACCTTAATTGGGCACAGCTATATATTTTTGGTAAGGTAAGTAAGACAACTTACGAATAAGCGTCATCGTTCTCGGGCGTCCGTCGACGGACCGGCTCGGGAGACTCCCGCGTCTCCACTGACGCTTCTTTAGCCTCGCGCGCAGCCTACAAGGAAGACAAATAGTTAATTGTTATGCAAGCAAAGTTAAGTTATTTGGCGTGAGTACTTTGTATTGAAACTCAAGCAAGCGAAGGCTTAAGCAAGACGCGAAATAACTTAGCTGCCGAACGAAAAACACAATTTCACCTCACTACAGCGATGAAAATGCTAACGAGTAACGCCAGTACCTAATACCATAATTCATCATGCATGTTTTAATTTCAAAAACGTTTCCACGCTAGCGACCAAAAATTACTTTTGCACGCAGATTTCCACCGATGAAGCAGTTTTCCGAGCTAGTGATGTGAAATAGTTATTTGTTATGCAAGGCAGTAAAATAGTAATTTCCTTGCATTGAAACTTAAGCAACGCTTCTTTTTTCAATTCTATACAACCATGTCTTATCCCATTAAAACCCTGTTCGATTCATTTTCAACTCTTCTTAATTTATTTTCAACCCTGCTTTTGTCAACCTACTTGAAACACTGTTTTAATTTTCAGACCCATCCGACTCGACCGACCCATTAAATTTACACTAACGCCGTTTAGTGTAGGCAACGAAGCAGTTGTCCCCAACATAAATTTCTCAGGCAGATTTTATTTGACAGGATGATAAAGAATCATGAATTAAATGTAAATTCAAAATATCCAAAAGAAATTTTACAAAAAAAAAATTCATAAAACTTTTGTAATTTTTGTATGGAAAAATTAAAAGTACCGATTTTTTTTTGGATTTTGTTATAGAAGGTTTGGCTCATGTAGTGTAATACTCCAGCAAAGTTTCATCGACTGAGGATTTATTGCGGGGGTCTTGATACAACGATCCGCTTCGTTGCCTAGACTAGTTTCCGCCCAATTTATTTTGAATCTCTGCTTTTTTTATTGTCAATGGGCTTTTATTCTCGACCCCAATCTACCCTTGGGAACGACGGAACGAGCTTGCCCAGAAGAAGAAAATTCACAGCGGTGTATTTTACTGAGCCTTAAGTCGGTAGAGATCTGTTTTACGAACTAGGCATATACAATGTGTTAACGGAATATGGGAAATTGAGAAAATAGTTTGTTCAGAAACGAGAGTAGAACCAATTGCACGGGTTTTTGATAGGGGTAATTTTTTTTTTATTATTTAAATTTTTGCCGCTTCTAATCTAAATATTTCTGTGGATACACGTGCTGGCGGCCGGCACCATGCGATTCATGAGCCGTGAGGAGGGGAGGGAAATGGGCGTGGCGTGCGCGGACTAAAACAACGATGAAACTTTAAAATAAAAATATCTAGAAAAAAAAAACTTTTTTAAGATTTTTTTTTTACGGGAATGGATTTATTTTAATAAAAATCAGTTGGGGTGTGTGAGGGTTTCGCTTATTCCACTAACACGTTGTATGACGTACCTTCTTGATGAGCTTCCTCCGGTAGTGGTGCACCTGCTGCGCGGGGGTGAGCCCCGGGCGCCGCGCGCGCACGCCCGCCTCCAGCTCGTCCGTGTACTTCACTACCCGCACTTCTATCTCGCGCAGAGTCGCGCGCGATAGGGACGCTTCTTCGCTGGGAACAAGGAAACGTTTTATAAAAACATACGCATTTTACCTGAATCTAGACTTGAGAAATCGACAATGATTAATATTTAATGGATCATATTTGCTCACACAAAACATGTCTCTTAATGTCTCCCTAATTTCAAACATCGATCCCTACTGTACACAAGTACGTATGTTATAGTAGTTTATGCAACTGTCATATAAAACAGGTTATTAAATAATAGCATCAAACGAGTGTTTTAATACCATATTATATGCAGTTGCGTATACAACTTTATCTTCACTCATACAATAGGTAGGTACTTACTTATAAAAATTAAACAAAAGTAAGTAAACAACAAAGGCAACTTATATATGTATACATATTACAGTTCTGATATAAGTCTAAAGAAGCCGCCTTAATATATCCGCTAGGTCTTCTTTGAAATATACAAGCAGGACATTTTCTTAACAAGACATGGTTTTCTTTTCGATTTTCATTCTTTCCCAATTAATTGTAGGTTATGTCGTAAAATGTCCTAGACTAATATGAGAGAAGATCATAAGTTATTGAGTATCTTCTGGTGTGACTGTAGTATCCTGACTGCATCACTTTATCTACTTTTTCAATAAACTTTCACATTACTTTCACGGGCACAAAATACTTGAAAAAGGTAAATGTTTGAAAACTGCGGCAAATCTAATACGCGCGCATATTTTCAGTCACAGATGAAATAATTGTAACTACAGTAACTGTTACTCTAACTGCTCCAAAATAATAGGTTGTTTATATGGTACACTTTGTAATATGCTACTGATATTTGACAGCTACTAAGAAAAACTGATACATTACTTACGGGCTCTCTAAAAGACCTTCTATTCAGTCTTCTTAAAAAAAGGAGATAGATTCAAGGAGAATTGTATCCAAGTGTTATGTAATGATTAAAAAATTAAATTACGTAACACCTTTGCAAAATTTTCATACAAAAATCGTTACGTAATGGTAACTTTTTAATTTTTTATAGATACTCTGCGTAATACACAGCCTTACGTATCAACTTTTTGAATCACATTTCAAAGTTTACGACATGAGTGTAGATAAAAACAGTTATTACTCAAATCCGCTTCTAAATTTATAGTAAAATCCAGATATAATCGGGGTCCGCGAAACTTTGTCATAACAACGGACGACGCACAAAACGACTAGATAATTTAAGCTTGCTTTTTAGTAAAGTAGAAGTAACAATCGACAAAAAATAAAATTAAGTATTTAGAATAAATATTACCCATTTTAGCTCTTTTTTTACTGCCGCCTCCCAAAAGCCACCAAAGTGCTCGGGAAGTGGTAGTTGGAAAGTGGAAAAATTTTGTATACTCACGTTATATGTTTCTCCTGCAGCCATGTTGTTTTTATTTCATATTCCCCTGCTACTGCCCCTTTACTGTTCACCGTATGCCCCAATAACATCCTTCACTTACTTAATAGTGCCTTTTAGTGCTCTGTCTAGTCCCCTAATAGCCCTTAAATTTTACCGCTGCTTCCCAAAGGCCACCAAAGTGTTCTTTGGCTCAGAGTCAAGCGTCTTTCTACTATCGCAAACGCTAGTAGGATGAATGAAAATGTATGGGATTGACATTAGCTAGCGAAATGTTGCGTGACAGCTAATGTCAATCTCATACATTTTTATTCTATTCTATATCTTTTGGGATAATACAAAGCCACTTGTCTCAGGGCCCTTACCGGGACCGCCCGCCGTTTCTGAAAGGAAAGATTTAGTACACTCACGTCTCATGTTTCTCCGGCGGCGGCGGCGGCGCGGTGGGCGGCGGGGGCGGGCTGGCGGGCGCGCGGGGGGGCGAGTGCGCGGGGGGCCACGCGTCCGAGGGGGGCGCGGGCGCCGGCTCCACGCTCTCCCAGCGCGACGGGATGAAGGCGCCCCCCAGTGTGCCGCCCCCTCCCCCCAACGCCCCACTCCCGCCGCTACGCACGGAGCTGTCTTCCCCCGGGTCCGCTTCTAATGGCACCCCGTCTATGTCTTCGTCCACTGAAAAACGTGTGTCAATCAATTTTCTGCTTATTTCAGAGCTACGCCAATTTTCTTCCCCCGAGTCTGCTTCCAGTGGTACCCCGTCTATGTCTTCGTTCACTGAAAAATGAGTTTAATTAGTTTTCAATTTTTTTAAGCTGCTTCATCATTTCATAAAAAGAAAAAAATATAAAAAATGAAGAAAGGGAAGAGTATAATAAAGAATTCCCATATAGGGCTTTCGTTATATCTGTATACTCACTATCTTCATACACTGAAACATATATTTTTATAAATAAGTATTCCAATATTTTAAACTTAATCACCCCCATCATCATAGACCAAAGTAGATTCTGAGTGCGCCGCAAGTTAGCCTACTCCATCGAGTACAAAGAATTTGCGTCTTTGTTGAGAGTGGCCCATTAAATCCATAAAGCGTTGGTCTTCCAAACTGGTAGATTAGCACATCAAGCTTGACACACTGGACTTTGTACCGTTCTTATTTCAATAGACATATGGGCTAGAGTTGCACTGCGAATGTCAAGCTTGACCTGTCGTTGACTGTACTCGATGACTTAGGATAACTTACAGCGCCCTATAATCTAAAAACACTTAGCAAATGTTTGCGGAAGCCCGGATTCCTGACTTCTTTGGGTAACTTGTTTCAGGACAGAATCTGTTAGTTTTTAACCTAGTCTAATGAGCAATATAATAAAACATCAACAGAAATTTACTACAGATTTCGAATGGGATTCACAAATATCATAACTTCTTGTCGTCGTTTAAGTAAAAACTACAGTAAAATGGTTTAGTTTGTTAACACCATGCTTTCTTGGATACATTAATATTATATTTTGTACGGTTTACCATACATTTAAGTTATCGTAGAGTTGTGGTGAGTTTGATGGAGCCCGTAGAAGGAAAGATCGGTAGTTAAATTTAGGTAAAAGTATAATAATAATAACGTATGTCAAACAGTGAAAAGAGTGGCGTTTCTTTCCTTGAGGTCTTGGTTAGTTGCCGGTTGCTAACGAACTCAATGTTATTTTAGTAAAAATTATTATTTAAAGTGCGGCTTGCGCGCGGCCAAAACTAGGTTGCCGCGTCTGCATTAAAACATATGTACGGTGATGGAACCGTACATATTTTTTGAACTTTTATCATCCCAATTCCATCTTCTCAAAATGGAATAATCCAAGTATGTAATGAAAGAGTACACACCCTAATTTTTTTATCACCTCGGATATTTCAAGTGGTGATTCTGTTTATGAATCTAAGCAACTTTCCCCAAGGAACATAAGTCGATATACGAAAAAAAAATTTCGACTTCCCATACAAACTGCATTAGCTGACATCACATTTTTTTTATGTGAGGTCAAATTTATTTTTTTGTATTCGAGCTATGTTCCTTGGGAAAAGTTATTCAGTTTTATGGGCAGAACCATCTCTTCAAATACCCGGGGTGTATACTCCCTGATACAATGTGTACACTCCATGATACACTGTGTATACTCCCTAATCCACTGTGTACATTCCTTAATCTACTGTGTACACTCCTAAATCCACGGTGTACACTCCTAAATCCACTGTGTATACTCCCCGGCCCACTGTGTACACCCCTAAATCCACGGTGTACACTCCCCGGTACTCACTGGGCACGCCGTCTATATCGTCACCACCAGCCTGCCAGCCGCCAGCCTCCGCAGCGCGGCGCCGTCCAGCGGCCCCCTACTGTGCCGCAGCGCGGCGCCGTCCAGCGGCCCCCTACTGTGTACACTCCCCGGTACTCACTGGGCACGCCGTCTATATCGTCGACCACGAGCCTGCCGGCCGCCAGCCTCCACAGCGCGGCGCCGTCCAGCGGCCCCCTACTGTGTACACTCCCCGGTACTCACTGGGCACGCCGTCTATATCGTCGACCACGAGCCTGCCGGCCGCCAGCCTCCGCAGCGCGGCGCCGTCCAGCGGCCCCTTACTGTGTACACTCCCCGGTACACTGTGTACACTCCCCGGTACTCACTGGGCACGCCGTCTATATCGTCGACCACGAGCCTGCCGGCCGCCAGCCTCCGCAGCGCGGCGCCGTCCAGCGGCCCCCTACTGTGTACACTCCCCGGTACACTGTGTACACTTCCCGGTACTCACTGGGCACGCCGTCTATATATCGTCGACCACGAGCCTGCCGGCCGCCAGCCTCCGCAGCGCGGCGCCGTCCAGCGGCCCCCTACTGTGTACACTCCCCGGTACACTGTGTACACTCCCCGGTACTCACTGGGCACGCCGTCTATATCGTCGACCACGAGCCTGCCGGCCGCCAGCCTCCGCAGCGCGGCGCCGTCCAGCGGCCCCCTACTGTGTACACTCCCCGGTACACTGTGTACACTTCCCGGTACTCACTGGGCACGCCGTCTATATATCGTTGACCACGAGCCTGCCGGCCGCCAGCCTCCGCAGCGCGGCGCCGTCCAGCGGCCCCCTACTGTGTACACTCCCCGGTACACTGTGTACACTCCCCGGTACTCACTGGGCACGCCCTCTATATCGTCGACCACGAGCCTGCCGGCCGCCAGCCTCCGCAGCGCGGCGCCGTCCAGCGGCCCCCTACTGTGTACACTCCCCGGTACACTGTGTACACTCCCCGGTACTCACTGGGCACGCCGTCTATATCGTCGACCACGAGCCTGCCGGCCGCCAGCCTCCGCAGCGCGGCGCCGTCCAGCGGCCCCCTACTGTGTACACTCCCCGGTACTCACTGGGCACGCCGTCTATATCGTTGACCACGAGCCTGCCGGCCGCCAGCCTCCGCAGCGCGGCGCCGTCCAGCGGCCCCCTACTGTGTACACTCCCCGGTACTCACTGGGCACGCCGTCTATATCGTCGACCACGAGCCTGCCGGCCGCCAGCCTCCGCAGCGCGGCGCCGTCCAGCGGCCCCCTACTGTGTACACTCCCCGGTACTCACTGGGCACGCCGTCTATATCGTCGACCACGAGCCTGCCGGCCGCCAGCCTCCGCAGCGCGGCGCCGTCCAGCGGCCCCCTACTGTGTACACTCCCCGGTACTCACTGGGCACGCCGTCTATATCGTCGACCACGAGCCTGCCGGCCGCCAGCCTCCGCAGCGCGGCGCCGTCCAGCGGCCCCCTACTGTGTACACTCCCCGGTACTCACTGGGCACGCCGTCTATATCGTCGACCACGAGCCTGCCGGCCGCCAGCCTCCGCAGCGCGGCGCCGTCCAGCGGCCCCCTACTGTGTACACTCCCCGGTACTCACTGGGCACGCCGTCTATATCGTCGACCACGAGCTTGCCGGCCGCCAGCCTCCGCAGCGCGGCGCCGTCCAGCGGCCCCCTACTGTGTACACTCCCCGGTACTCACTGGGCACGCCGTCTATATCGTCGACCACGAGCCTGCCGGCCGCCAGCCTCCGCAGCGCGGCGCCGTCCAGCGGCCCCCTACTGTGTACACTCCCCGTTACTCACTGGGCACGCCGTCTATATCGTCGACTACGAGCCTGCCGGCCGCCAGCCTCCGCAGCGCGGCGCCGTCCAGCGGCCCCCTACTGTGTACACTCCCCGGTACTCACTGGGCACGCCGACTATATCGTCGACCACGAGCCTGCCGGCCGCCAGCCTCCGCAGCGCGGCGCCGTCCAGCGGCCCCCTACTGTGTACACTCCCCGGTACTCACTGGGCACGCCGTCTATATCGTCGACCACGAGCCTGCCGGCCGCCAGCCTCCGCAGCGCGGCGCCGTCCAGCGGCCCCCTACTGTGTACACTCCCCGGTACTCACTGGGCACGCCGTCTATATCGTCGACCACGAGCCTGCCGGCCGCCAGCCTCCGCAGCGCGGCGCCGTCCAGCGGCCCCCTACTGTGTACACTCCCCGGTACTCACTGGGCACGCCGTCTATATCGTCGACCACGAGCCTGCCGGCCGCCAGCCTCCGCAGCGCGCGGCGCCGTCCAGCGGCCCCCTACTGTGTACACTCCCCGGTACTCACTGGGCACGCCGTCTATATCGTCGACCACGAGCCTGCCGGCCGCCAGCCTCCGCAGCGCGGCGCCGTCCAGCGGCCCCCTACTGTGTACACTCCCCGGTACTCACTGGGCACGCCGTCTATATCGTCGACCACGAGCCTGCCGGCCGCCAGCCTCCGCAGCGCGGCGCCGTCCAGAGCGGCCCCCTACTGTGTACACTCCCCGGTACTCACTGGGCACGCCGTCTATATCGTCGACCACGAGCCTGCCGGCCGCCAGCCTCCGCAGCGCGGCGCCGTCCAGCGGCCCCCTACTGTGTACCCTCCCCGGTACTCACTGGGCACGCCGTCTATATCGTCGACCACGAGCCTGCCGGCCGCCAGCCTCCGCAGCGCGGCGCCGTCCAGCGGCCCCCTACTGTGTACACTCCCCGGTACTCACTGGGCACGCCGTCTATATCGTCGACCACGAGCCTGCCGGCCGCCAGCCTCCGCAGCGCGGCGCCGTCCAGCGGCCCCCTACTGTGTACACTCCCCGGTACTCACTGGGCACGCCGTCTATATCGTCGACCACGAGCCTGCCGGCCGCCAGCCTCCGCAGCGCGGCGCCGTCCAGCGGCCCCCTACTGTGTACACTCCCCGGTACTCACTGGGCACGCCGTCTATATCGTCGACCACGAGCCTGCCGGCCGCCAGCCTCCGCAGCGCGGCGCCGTCCAGCGGCCCCCTACTGTGTACACTCCCCGGTACTCACTGGGCACGCCGTCTATATCGTCGACCACGAGCCTGCCGGCCGCCAGCCTCCGCAGCGCGGCGCCGTCCAGCGGCCCCCTACTGTGTACACTCCCCGGTACTCACTGGGCACGCCGTCTATATCGTCGACCACGAGCCTGCCGGCCGCCAGCCTCCGCAGCGCGGCGCCGTCCAGCGGCCCCCTACTGTGTACACTCCCCGGTACTCACTGGGCACGCCGTCTATATCGTCGACCACGAGCCTGCCGGCCGCCAGCCTCCGCAGCGCGGCGCCGTCCAGCGGCCCCCTACTGTGTACACTCCCCGGTACTCACTGGGCACGCCGTCTATATCGTCGACCACGAGCCTGCCGGCCGCCAGCCTCCGCAGCGCGGCGCCGTCCAGCGGCCCCCTACTGTGTACACTCCCCGGTACTCACTGGGCACGCCGTCTATATCGTCGACCACGAGCCTGCCGGCCGCCAGCCTCCGCAGCGCGGCGCCGTCCAGCGGCCCCCTACTGTGTACACTCCCCGGTACTCACTGGGCACGCCGTCTATATCGTCGACCACGAGCCTGCCGGCCGCCAGCCTCCGCAGCGCGGCGCCGTCCAGCGGCCCCCTACTGTGTACACTCCCCGGTACTCACTGGGCACGCCGTCTATATCGTCGACCACGAGCCTGCCGGCCGCCAGCCTCCGCAGCGCGGCGCCGTCCAGCGGCCCCCTACTGTGTACACTCCCCGGTACTCACTGGGCACGCCGTCTATATCGTCGACCACGAGCCTGCCGGCCGCCAGCCTCCGCAGCGCGGCGCCGTCCAGCGGCCCCCTACTGTGTACACTCCCCGGTACTCACTGGGCACGCCGTCTATATCGTCGACCACGAGCCTGCCGGCCGCCAGCCTCCGCAGCGCGGCGCCGTCCAGAGCGGCCCCCTACTGTGTACACTCCCCGGTACTCACTGGGCACGCCGTCTATATCGTCGACCACGAGCCTGCCGGCCGCCAGCCTCCGCAGCGCGGCGCCGTCCAGCGGCCCCCTACTGTGTACCCTCCCCGGTACTCACTGGGCACGCCGTCTATATCGTCGACCACGAGCCTGCCGGCCGCCAGCCTCCGCAGCGCGGCGCCGTCCAGCGGCCCCCTACTGTGTACACTCCCCGGTACTCACTGGGCACGCCGTCTATATCGTCGACCACGAGCCTGCCGGCCGCCAGCCTCCGCAGCGCGGCGCCGTCCAGCGGCCCCCTACTGTGTACACTCCCCGGTACTCACTGGGCACGCCGTCTATATCGTCGACCACGAGCCTGCCGGCCGCCAGCCTCCGCAGCGCGGCGCCGTCCAGCGGCCCCCTACTGTGTACACTCCCCGGTACTCACTGGGCACGCCGTCTATATCGTCGACCACGAGCCTGCCGGCCGCCAGCCTCCGCAGCGCGGCGCCGTCCAGCGGCCCCCTACTGTGTACACTCCCCGGTACTCACTGGGCACGCCGTCTATATCGTCGACCACGAGCCTGCCGGCCGCCAGCCTCCGCAGCGCGGCGCCGTCCAGCGGCCCCTTACTGTGTACACTCCCCGGTACTCACTGGGCACGCCGTCTATATCGTCGACCACGAGCCTGCCGGCCGCCAGCCTCCGCAGCGCGGCGCCGTCCAACGGCCCCCTACTGTGTACACTCCCCGGTACTCACTGGGCACGCCGTCTATATCGTCGACCACGAGCCTGCCGGCCGCCAGCCTCCGCAGCGCGGCGCCGTCCAGCGGCCCCCTACTGTGTACACTCCCCGGTACTCACTGGGCACGCCGTCTATATCGTCGACCACGAGCCTGCCGGCCGCCAGCCTCCGCAGCGCGGCGCCGTCCAGCGGCCCCCTACTGTGTACACTCCCCGGTACTCACTGGGCACGCCGTCTATATCGTCGACCACGAGCCTGCCGGCCGCCAGCCTCCGCAGCGCGGCGCCGTCCAGCGGCCCCCTACTGTGTAAACTCCCCGGTACTCACTGGGCACGCCGTCTATATCGTCGACCACGAGCCTGCCGGCCGCCAGCCTCCGCAGCGCGGCGCCGTCCAGCGGCCCCCTACTGTGTACACTCCCCGGTACTCACTGGGCACGCCGTCTATATCGTCGACCACGAGCCTGCCGGCCGCCAGCCTCCGCAGCGCGGCGCCGTCCAGCGGCCCCCTACTGTGTACACTCCCCGGTACTCACTGGGCACGCCGTCTATATCGTCGACCACGAGCCTGCCGGCCGCCAGCCTCCGCAGCGCGGCGCCGTCCAGCGGCCCCCTACTGTGTACACTCCCCGGTACTCACTGGGCACGCCGTCTATATCGTCGACCACGAGCCTGCCGGCCGCCAGCCTCCGCAGCGCGGCGCCGTCCAGCGGCCCCCTACTGTGTACACTCCCCGGTACTCACTGGGCACGCCGTCTATATCGTCGACCACGAGCCTGCCGGCCGCCAGCCTCCGCAGC
This sequence comes from Athrips mouffetella, assembly GCA_947532105.1. Classification (NCBI taxonomy): domain Eukaryota; kingdom Metazoa; phylum Arthropoda; class Insecta; order Lepidoptera; family Gelechiidae; genus Athrips; species Athrips mouffetella. The sequence goes on along the minus strand of OX383960.1, from coordinate 6,398,884 downwards.
GCGGCGCCGTCCAGCGGCCCCCTACTGTGTACACTCCCCGGTACTCACTGGGCACGCCGTCTATATCGTCGACCACGAGCCTGCCGGCCGCCAGCCTCCGCAGCGCGGCGCCGTCCAGCGGCCCCCTACTGTGTACACTCCCCGGTACTCACTGGGCACGCCGTCTATATCGTCGACCACGAGCCTGCCGGCCGCCAGCCTCCGCAGCGCGGCGCCGTCCAGCGGCCCCCTACTGTGTACACTCCCCGGTACTCACTGGGCACGCCGTCTATATCGTCGACCACGAGCCTGCCGGCCGCCAGCCTCCGCAGCGCGGCGCCGTCCAGCGGCCCCCTACTGTGTACACTCCCCGGTACTCACTGGGCACGCCGTCTATATCGTCGACCACGAGCCTGCCGGCCGCCAGCCTCCGCAGCGCGGCGCCGTCCAGCGGCCCCCTACTGTGTACACTCCCCGGTACTCACTGGGCACGCCGTCTATATCGTCGACCACGAGCCTGCCGGCCGCCAGCCTCCGCAGCGCGGCGCCGTCCAGCGGCCCCCTACTGTGTACACTCCCCGGTACTCACTGGGCACGCCGTCTATATCGTCGACCACGAGCCTGCCGGCCGCCAGCCTCCGCAGCGCGGCGCCGTCCAGCGGCCCCCCCGCCCCGCCCTCCTCCCACGACCCCTCCGACTGCGTGGAGTTGGCGGGGGAAGCCGCGCGCGACCCGCCCGATTCCAGGGGCGTGCCGATTATTGCTGGCTCCTGGAGGACCAAGTAGTTCATTGTTCATTGAAGGGAGAGAGCCTCTTAGTAATAGCCGTCAATCTAAATGTGCGTCTCGACTTTGTGCGTAAACGCATAGCAGCTTGCGCATGACGTAATGTATACCATGCTGATTGCTGCCGCGCGAGCAAATTTGCTCGTGCCGAGCTCACCAGCCGCTCTGTGATAATTTTTTACACCGAGCGTCGGTGCGTTGTATGCATTTGGGTTTAACGCGGTCGAACACGCGAGCAATGTGCGAGTTGCTACACGTGTCAATATTCGATGGTTTGCTTAGTGAAATCCAGACGCACCTTTAGGCTAGACACAGAGTCGGTAAATTGAGGTCAGTCGAAATATTTAATTTTATTTTATTTGTATTTCAAAAAATTTAATGCAGCGAGCAATATACGTCTTCTGACCCGTTTTTAATTACCCAATGTGGATTCAGCCTTAACCTATACAAATTGAAAAAGGAATGCTACGTAGAAAAAGAAGGAAACAGAGCTTACACTCGCACCAGAAAGAAACAAAATTTTCCTACTACTCACCTTATCCTGTCCCAAGAAGACGTCATTGATCTTCAACAAGAAGTCAGTAGGGTAGACCGCCCAATCGGCCCAGGCTTGTAGTATCCGCGTGACCCGAGCGCGGAATCCCTCTTGTTGTAACCGTGACGTCATCCCAGCCCACGCCGCGTGGCACTGACGCATTATTTCGACTAGGCGGCTTTGGAAACTGTAAAGGAATTAAGGTAAAGTCGTTGGCATACTACTAATGTAAGATTTCAGGAGTTTGTTCACTGAACCACTTTGGATCCACATTTATTTTTACATATTACTGCATTATGTCGACGGCAAGTACTACATTTTGTTGATGAATAGACCTACTTTGGTCAGATAGTCTCTTTTCAGAACAGGCAGGAAAAGGAAATCTACCGCCGTATCGAAAACGCTTGGAGGAGGTAGTGGTCTTTGAAGCCATTCTTAAAAGGGGATCCCCCCTCTCACTTCAACGTAAACTCGTCGACATGACACACTGCCCGTCCTAACCTATGGTGCACAAAATTTGTCCCTTACGGAGATACAAAAGTACAAACTCAAGGTTTGTCAGAGCAATGGAACGCAGCATTCTAGGTATTAGCCGGATCGACCGAGTGCGGAATACTACGCTGCGTTCCAAGACAGGATGAAGTAAATGATATTGAATGCTTGTAAAATGAATTTAAAGATGGAGGTGTAGCTGTCTATGTTTGTGGGGTGTCAAAAAGGAGAAAGGGTGAAAGAAGAATGCGTGGATGGATAAAAGTGTACAGGCAGCTGAGAAGAAGAAAAGCATGGTTAGATTGGTTAGCCGTAAAAGCTAATCAAAGAATGCAGAAGGCAACAAGTGATGACGTTAGTGTAGCAAGAAAGGAATATAAAAGAGTGAAAGGTATTGTGAAGGAAGTTGTTAAAAGAAAGAAAGAGGTGTGTAAGGATGAGTTTGACAGGCTTTCTGAAGATTTCCAGTCTAACTAAATTGTTTTCTTGAAATCCATACGAACGTACAGCTCGAGGAAAGTGTGGAACATCGGAGCTGAGTAAAATCAGAAGCCAGGATGGAAAAGTTATAAAAGGTGAAGAATGTGTGCTGAACAGCCGAAGAAATAATGGTGCAAGTCGCCGCACTGAATCGTACTTGGTGCAGCGCATATCCTTAGCTATTCAGAGAGGTAATGCCGCAAGCGTTGTGGGTACGCTTACATCGGGTACGATTCGGGGCGGTCTTTTCGACTAAAGCTTGTTATTCACAATACTCGTATGTTGACAATTCTGTAATTAAATTCATTTCCAAAAATAAAAAGCAAATTATATTGACAGATCTGTAAAAGAACTCGACTTTTTCCAAACGTGACGTGAACTATCAGGTGCACATTATTCGAGCAGCGCATCTTTCTGTGAATCATACGAGGGCCACACCGAAATGATCGGGAATAGAAAAAAGTACAAAAATAATACAACAATATTTACTTTCATTGTTTTTCGAAGTATTCTCCGTGACAATCGATGCACTTTTGCATTCTATAAAACCAATCATTATAACAGTAATTCCAGTCTGAAGTGGATATAGTCGAAATGGCCGATATGTAAGCTTCGACTGCCTCTTCTGGGCCTTGAAATCGTTGACCACGTAGCATATCTTTAATTCTTGGGAATGTAAAATAATCATTGGGGCTCAAGTCAGGGCTATACGGTGGATGGTCCATTAACTCCACGTTTTCCTGATTTAAAAACGCGATCGTTTTACGAGCGGTATGTGAGCTCGCATTATCCTGGTGAAGAATGATGCGACGATTCGGATTAATTTTACGAAGTTCTCTTATGACTTCCGGCAAACAAACTATTGTGTACCAATCAGCAGTAACCGTTCTGCGTTCTTGTAAAGGAATCGTAGCCACATGACCAGTTTTCGATACAAACGAAGCGACCATTTTTTTCGACACGCTACGAGAGCGGACAACTTTTGTTGGCTTGACCTCGCCTTCGAAGACCCAAACAGCCGATTGATGTTTTCTTTCGGGCTCATATGAATAAATCCACGATTCATCACCAGAGACGATATTGTAAACTGCATTTGAGCTCCCTCTATTGAACCGTTGCAGAGTAGACCGACACCAATTAACACGAGCCGACTTTTGTTCCTCGGTCAAACGATGGGGCACCCAGCGGGAAACTAACTTCTTGACACCCAGTTCATCATGTAAAATAGTTTGAATCGCTGTCATACCAATGCTGAGAGAAGCCCGAATCTGCTCGTATGTCACATGTCTATCTTCTTTTATTAATTGGCGCACAGCATCGATGTTATCTTGTGTTACCGCTGTTTTTGGTCGACCAGTAGAAGGAACTGTCGTGAGAGAGGAACGTCCACGACGAAACTCAGAATACCAACGATATATAGTCGTTTTACTGGGTGCTTCAAGTTCATAAACAAAAACAAGCTCGGCGAGACATTGTTCTTGAGATAAACCTCGACGAAAGTTGTGAAAAATTATGGCACGGAAATGTTCCCGCGTAAGCTCCATTTTCCCCACTGACTTGTCAAATTCAAATGGCTACTACTCTTTTCTTTTTTACTTTTTTAAAATTCAAAAATGGAATTGTGTTTGAAATAATACTACATGTCATAAACCAAAAAGGTTTTAATCTAATTTATTCCTGAGTTTTCTATTCCCGATCTTTTCGGTTTGGCCCTCGTACCATCTTACATACTGCGGTCACCAACAACAGCGGTCGCCAGCCGCATTGCTTTCAAGCGTGGTGACTAATGGTAATAACCCGTTTTTGCTGGAATTCTGGAGGGAGCTCCATGTGCTGCAGTTGACGTTTCATGGGATGTTGTGGTGCAAATAAACTGTTTGTTGAATACGTACCAGACACTAAAACTAAAATACAGCGATCATTTGTCATTGGTAACAATTGTACTTTTAAGTGAATATAAAAAGAATGTGTAGTAAAAAGCACCATACATCCCTCGGAATAAAGTACAGCTCGATTTCTTGAATACTTTGCGCCCTTCACTCTCTTTCTTCCCTTTTGAGTAATGTACTATTCTATCCTGGAGGTAGCAAGAGAAGAAACTCAATAGGTTAGATGTAAAGCCCACAGTCGCCTGCTTCATTAGCAGAAATTTTGAATTTCTATTAAAAATTCGCGAAGAATCGTGTCTTTATTTAATTTTACTGTTGTTCCTAGGTTAGTTATTATAATAATATAGGGGGGACATCTCACACAAGGCCATCTATCCCAAACTAGGCAAAGGCTGTACTATGGGTATCAGATACAGACACATTCATCACACAAATGTTTGCCCTGGGCGGGGGTCGAACCCGCGGCCCACGACGTGAAAAGCAGGCTCTCTACCAACCACACCAAAGGGCTTGTTTGTGTGTTGTTCAACGTGAATACTATACATATAAGTCTTTTAAATATGGAGGTCATCCAAAAGTTACCGTAGTCGCTTTACCACTTTCAGATAGGGACTGTTGTTGGGCGAGTTGAGTTCGTATGGAGCTCATCATCATATCGTGTGAGTTGCAAGGTCAATGAACGACCTCACAAGCCCTGATGCCAGAGTTGTTGAGCCGCCAAACATGGCTCATTTTCGACTACATCCGTAGATAGTAGTCGGGACTAACGGCTTCCGAAGCACGGAATCATATACGTAACTTTTCGGACAATTAGGTGGTTCATCCTGTAATTTCCTAACCAAACTGGGGAGGTCGCACAAAGGGGTTTTTGTTCGACAGTGTTCCCACCGGGAATCGAACCCAAAACCAGAAATACATGTTTGTTTTATTCCGGGTCTTAGCGCGATTCTTGTAATTAGGCAGGCCTTGCTATTCCTGACGTTTCGGCTCAGTTGCATCAGCCGTGGTCACGGGTAGACTGAAGAGAGGTGAATTACGCAGATATTATTGTGAGGTTACAAGTATCGGGATAAGACTCGGAATAAAATAAACATGTATGAGAAGTACGAAAGTTTAAAACATGCCAAATACAACTTACGTATTCCTAAAAGCACTGGCGTTGGTCAGCTTCGCTCCTGCATTGTGCAGAATATCCGACATAAGGTACAATCTAGCGATCCTTTTATGTGGCGCGGTCGTTTCACCGGACAACGACTCCTGTTAAGTTGAAATACGAAATTATACAATGGTTCTTATTCTGGCAGATACAAACACGTCTAAGAATGTTTTTGTCTGTTTTTGAGTCGATACAGGGTGTAACAAAACAGGATACCCTGAAGGATGTGGTTCTGCCCATGAAACTGAACAACTTTCCCTAAGGAACATAGATCGAAATATTAAAAAACATTTTGGACCTTCCATAGAAACTGAATCAGCTGATACCGCATTTTGTATGGGAGGTCAAAACATTTTTTTCGTATTTTGACCTATGTATGCTCCTTCCCGTCTTCCGTCCCGTGTGGTGCCGGCAAAGAATAGTACCAACCCATACATACCCGTGGGTGTCGTGAGAGGCGACTAAGGGTTAACTGGAGGATGGGCAGCAGCATCCTCCTTTGTATCTGACATCTTACTTACTGCGTTCGCCTACAACCGCGGTCCATGGTGCCAGCCGTAACGCTAACAAGCAAGGTGACTATGGTACTTCCCCTCTACATTTTCCCAGCTAGAATTCTGGAGGGAGCTCCCTGTCCTGTAGTGGACGTTTCATGGGATGTTATGATGATGCTCTTTGGAGAAAGTTGTTCAGTTTCATGGGAACTTAACATCTTTCAGAGTTGATATACCCTTTCTGTTACACCTTGTATTTCCGCCCATGTGGTGCCCGCAAAAAATTGTTCCAACCCATCTTTGCCCGTGGGTGTCGTAAGACACCACTTAGGGATTACACCGGAGGATGTGCAGCAGCGTCCTTCTGTGTTTCGTACCATCTCACTTACTGCGGTCACCAACAACCGCGGTCCATGGTGCCAGCCGCAACGCTAACAAGCATGGTAACTATGCTACTTACCCTCCACATTGTTCCAGCAAACGCTGGAATTCTAGAGGGAGCTCCCTGCCCTCCAGTGGTCGTATAATTGCCAGAATTGATTCATCATGCTATAGTCTGACCGCAACCGCTGTATCGCGCCTTAGGTATGCGGGGGAGTGGGAAGGAAAGAGCAAGAACTAGTTGCCGCCGGGAGCGGTGACGAGCGATGCTCCCCCCCCCCCCCACGTCTCGCCGGGAGCACACCTATACAGCGGTACAGCGGTTGCGGCTAAACTATACAATCTCAGCCTTTCCCATTTCACTCACGGTCGTGATTATCAAAGAAGAATAAGAACTGACCATCATTTTATAGAAACCCTAACCTGGAAAGGTATTAAACTAGATGGCGTTAAAAATTAACTGGAAAGTTATTACGGTCCATCGAGTACTTCAACAAAAGCGTTTCTTTTTATTGAAACTTTGTTGAAATTTTTTTTTTAATAAACCTCTGAAACACCATGTCAAAATTAGGTTATACGGTATATTTTTGAATAAACTTCAAAATCATTTTCATAAATTTTCCATTTTCCGGGAACTCTATGCAAAATTGCTATAGTGATCAACTGCCAAAATTTTCGCTATTCCATGTGATTTAAGAGTCTTCACAGGTTAAAACGGGAAGTGTTAAAATATTTTTTTTTCTCAAATATGCTTAGAAATTCGATCATTATATTGTCAATTTTCATCGAGATAAAATAGCTGTACTGATTAAATACTCGCGAGCAGCTGCCGGCAAAGTTCTACCGAGTTTTGCGACCGAGTAAACTACTATGAAAACTCATATCTGTCTAGTTATTTAAAAGGGGAATGTACCAACAAGAATAACAACTGAAGACGTAACTTATCAAAGCGTCAGAATGTAGGGGGTAACTTATATCACATCATAACAACCAAGGAGGTAACCTATCAAAGATTTTGTTTAAATTTCGAACGGGCTTGCAAAAAGAAAGCTATATTATGTAAAAAAAATAAACAAACAAATATATTGGTAAGTAGAAAGTTATTAATATTTGTTTGGATTAAACTTAGTTTGAATTTCCGCGCATTTATTGAGAAACTTACTATACAAGCTTTGGCCGCAATGAGGTACGAGTATGGAAGGACACTTTCATCCATCAATACCTTTTTTGTGGTTTGAAGTGAGCCTACCTGCAGACACTGCGCTATCTCCCCGGCGGCCTCCGCGTGTTCCAAGCACCACGCCATCACTTCGCCCACGCTCTGGCGCGAGGGCGTCAGCCCGCGGATGAGCTCTTCTAGGCGGTCGCGTTGGCTGGAACACGAATTCTATGTCAACGGTTTTACAAAAAAAATCCAAGACAGGTTTGAAATTTAGTCATTTTTTCGGCGTTTATACAAGTCGACGATTGACTGGACCCCGGAGAACCGAAACATTGACAAAGTCGGTCGAAAAGGTGATAAGACGTTTCGGATTCTTTAGAGGTTCATGACTGTAAGCTTCTAGCGATAATATAATTACTTGTTAGAGAGGGTCCCCCTAATGTTGTGCTTAGTGTCGTCTTCTTCCACCAGCTCATCAGGCATGCCCGCAGTATAGAGGTTCATGACTGTAGCCTTCTACAGATAATATAATTACTTGTTAGAGAGTCCCCCTAATGTTGTCCTTAGTGTCGTCTTCTTCCACCAGCTCATCAGGCATGCCCGCAGTATAGAGGTTCATGACTGTAGCCTTCTACAGATAATATTTATTTTTTTATTTATTTATCATTTCAAAAACAATAATTATTGTGTATGAAGTAGATAGGTACAATAAACTAATATTAAATGCAAATAAACTCAACATTATAATTACTTGTTAGAGAGAGTCCCCCTAATGTTGTACTTACTGTCGTCTTCTTCCACCAGCTCATCAGGCATGCCCGCAGTATAGAGGTTCATGACTGTAGGCTTCTAGAGATAGTATACTTACTTGTTAGAGAGAGTCCCCCTAATGTTGTCCTTAGTGTCGTCTTCTTCGACCAGCTCATCAGGCATGCCCGCAGTATAGAGGTTCATGACTGGAGGCCTCCACACAGACCCGCCGGCGAACATTCGGAATTCATTCATTTGCCACTGTTTCGGGGAGTCACCTTGCAGCATCGAGAATAGTTTCCATCTGAAATTATATTACTTACTAAAGTTTTCTTATGGTAAAGTAACTCTTTTCGAAATAACTGGTAATTAATCGCTGGTGTAAGCAAGTTAATTACTGGTAAGTTGTTTTAAGTACGACCAGTGTGTGTTGCCAGTGATGACATATCATATGGCACCGAGACGTGGCCGCTCACGATGGGCCTTATCAGGAAGCTCAAAGTCACCCAAAGGGCTATGGAAAGGGCTATGCTCGGAGTCGCTCTGCGCGATCGAATCAGAAATAAGGAGATCCGCAGAAAAACTAAAGTAACTGACATAGCCCTGAGAATAGCTAAACTAAAGTGGCAGTGGGCAGGGCACATCGCAAGAAGAACCGATGGCCGATGGGGCGTAAGGGTTCTAGAGTGGCGAACACGTAACGGAAGACGAAGCGTTAGCAGGCTCCCTACAAGGTGGACCGACGATCTGGTCAAGGTCGCGGGAAGCCGCTGGATGCGAGCACCGCAGGACCGGTCATCATGGATATCTTTAGGGGAGGGCTATGGCCAGCAGTGGACGTCTTTCGGCTGGTAAGATGATGATATGATGAAGTTGTTTTAAGTAAATTGTTGAGTTGTGTTAATCCTATACTATTAAACGAGCTATATTTGTATATCTATATATATAAAAGAAGAAGGTGACTGACTGACTGACTGACTGACATATCAACGCACAGCCCAAACCACTGGGTCTAGAGATTCCAAATTTGGCATGTAGGTTCCTTATGAGGCCTAGGGGTGCACTAAGAAAGGGTTTTACAAAATTCCACCCCTAAGGGGGTAAAATAGGGGATGAAAGTTTGTATGAAAGTCCGTCAGTTTTGAAGTTAGGATCTTCAAAATTTGTATTTAGGCTGACGACTAAAAATTAATAATTACGTGTCTCAGGGTTTTTGAAAATTCGACACCCTTAAGGGTGAAAAGGGGGATGAATTTGAAAATTCTTTATTCTTAAAGTAAAATCCACATAATTTATTATTTAGGCATTAATGATGTAATTCTATGCAACGTTCATCACTGTTATTGAAATTCCACCCCAAATTCAACCCCTAAAAAAGGAAAATGGGGTGAAAAAGTCTAAAAACCAATATGGGTATCGTTTGTATGGTTTAACGGGTCGCTGATTACGAAAACTACAACAATTTTGAAATCAAACGTGGTGGACGTGAAATACCATCATCCCCCTGGGGATGGAGTTGGGGTGCGATAGGTTTGAAATGTCTAAAAATCAATATGGGTGTCGTTTGTATGGTTTATCGGGTCGCTGATTACGAAAACTACAACAATTTTGAAATCCAACGTGGTGGACGTGAAATACCATCATCCCCCTGGGGACGGAGTTGGGGTGCGATAAGTTCGAAATGTCTAAAAATCAATATGGGTGTCGTTTGTATGGTTTATCGGGTCGCTGATTACGAAAACTACAACAATTTTGAAATCCAACGTGGTGGACGTGAAATACCATCATCCCCCTGGGGATGGAGTTGGGGTGCGATAGGTTTGAAATGTCTAAAAATCAATATGGGTGTCGTTTGTATGGTTTATCGGGTCGCTGATTACGAAAGGTACAACAACTTTGAAATCCAACGTGGTGGACGTGAAATACCATCGTCCCCTGGGGATGGGGTTGGGGTGCGATAGGTTTGAAATGTCTAAGAGGTGTAGAGAGGTAGAGTGGTAGAGAGGTAGAGAGGTAGAGATGTAGAGATGTAGAGAGGTAGAGACGTAGAGAGGTAGAGGGAGAAGGAGGGGAAGGGGGAGAGGGAGGGAGTGAGGGAGGGGGAGGGGGTGATGAAGGGAGGGGGAGAGGGAGGGGCAGGGGAGAGGGAGGAGGGGGAGTGGGAGAGACAGAGGGAGGGGGAGAGGAAGGGGGGAGAGGGAGAGAGAGGGAGAGGGTTTCAGTTTTTCTCAATTACTTCTGCGAATTGGCTCCGTTTTGAAATATTACATAAAGGTGTCTCTCATCTCTCTCTTTACATTTGTTAGGATACTGCTGCTAAGTTCCGCTGTTCTGAGTAATTTATGAGTAACGTCTGTATATTATATAAAATTCAGCTGGATCTTGAATTATACTCATTGATTTCGCAGGGTTAGTCCTGTTTTTCCTTAGTTTAAAATTACCCCGAAATGACGGGAAAATATCTCATTGCTTCGGAAAACCGGTAACAACATAAATACGAAATCCACGCGAGCGAAGCCGCGGGCAACAGCTAGTACTTATATATATGTAATCGGTTTCTCGAAAACGGCTATAACGATTTTGATGAAATTTAGCATCCGGGGGTTTTTGGGGACGAAAAATCTATCTAGCCAGGTCTCATGTCTGGGAAAAATCGTTTTGCCCGTGTTTTAAAGCATTTTTTTAAAATAACCGCGAGACAAAAACCTACAGCGCCATCTGTTGGCGAGTAGCATAGCTTGCTCACCCGATGATATTACAATGATGAGGCGGCTATTGTAGAGCGAAGCTCGGTCTACCAGGTACTTATATGTTAGATAACGACTCGTTGATACACAGATAAACCCTGCGAGGTTTTCGGGTACTGACTACATGTATAACTGTGTAAAATTTTGTTTTGAATAAATAAAAATAAAAAAGTTGGTACTGAGTCGTTGATCTTAAACTTCAGATAAAGGGTAATGCGATCTACTTTCTAATAATTAATCATGAAAGATTATTCCATCCAAAAAAGATCCAGGTAAGAACTTGTAATTTTACATTTAGTGTACATTTGTAGGTATTCGGCAACAACGGCATGTAATTATGATTATGTCATCATGGTTTGCAGATATTATAAAAAGCCATAGATTGATATCTATTGTGACGTTCAGTAGAGCTAATTTGGCAAGTGGATCAAAAAAATCTTGTTTATTTTTGTATCGGATCTGAGTGTGGTTAGTATTTAGTCGTAATCAGCGCCTTAGCCTTATTCCGTTATTCGAAATCGGCTACCTAACCTTGGTAATTTGACGATGGCACTAACCAAGGAATATACTACTCTCTGTAATTTCTTTTACATAAAGCGACTACCAGTTGACTTTCGCAACCCGAAGGACTGTAGGGATGACTTTTTGGGTCGGAAACCAAATAAAATTAATTTAGTAATTTTATGGTAATAATGTCGTAAAAGAAGATATATAGATAGATAAAACTTTTATTTGGTTTATTGGTATGTAAAAGCCAGTGCTCTCATCGAATCCCCTAGATTAGGTACCAGACTCCGTAAAAACTATAGGTAAAAACGGGTTTAAATAATTGGTTAAGACTAGGGCAATGATAATGATGGGAACGGTACAATGACGTCATATAGGCTTTGCCTAGTTTGGGATCAGATGACCTTGTGTAAAATGTCCCCAAATATAAAAAAAAAAAAAAAAAAAAAAAAAAATATCTCTAGAATCCTATATTAATAAACGAGCAATTTGTATATATATTTGTAATCGGTTCCTCGAACGGGAATCTAACGATTTTGAGTCTCATGTCTGGGAACATTCGTTTTCCCCGTGTTTTTAAGCATTTTTCGAAAATAGCGCATTTTAGACCAAAACCTACAGCGCCATCTGTTGGCGGGTAGCATAGCTGTCTCACCCGATGATATATTAATGTTGAGGCGGCTATTATAGAGCGAAGCTCGGTCGCCCAGGGACTCAATTCTTGACAAATCATATAGAATTACTTGCGTCTAGCACCTAAGCTATTTCTGTTCATTGCATTTTTTGTCATAGTATAAAAATATAGAAACGTCTCTCGCTAGATGGCGCTACGTGTATTTTGAAACACGACAACGACTTGTTTTCGATGGAATATGACTCAAAATTAAGTTTTTATCGCGGTCAACCATATTCTTGTGGAGTATGTTAATTTTTGAATATCCACTTACAATCGACGGGTTGAAAGTGGATGGAATTGGAAAGTGCATCAAATAAGGGTTCGCGCAGACCGACCGAACGGCATAATAGTCCAGTAAAAATACGGTTTTGCAAAACATTAAATGCTAATAGCTACTTTTTTGTGTATATCGTATTTAAATATGATGTTAAGACGCAATATTTACGAATCCACCTAAAATTTAAAGCGGAATATTTTTTTCGAATAACAGCTAAGGCAAAAATAGTAATAGACAATTATATACTTTATATCATAGATAAACGTATACTTTACATATAGGCATCAAAATCCACCATAAATATATTTAAAAATATCAATTTATTTTAAAATATAAAATCTCCACTTATTTTTACATATAAGGGCCAATAAAGTCGAGGTAAAATAATAGCAATAAACTGAGCTAAACTCAACCTTTTTAAATGTAAGTGATTCTTATATATATTCACAAAAATGCCATACTAAATAAAAAAAAAGTTTTTTGTAATCGCTGGTTTACAATGATTTTGTAAACATTTATGTTGGATTTGCCAAAAATGTGATTATATAGCACTATTTAAATTATTAGAAAGCAAAACGGATCTATTACTATTTTTGGTTGCGAAGATAAGCTGTATTTAAATTTCGTGCTATAAAAGTTAAACAATACAAAAAAGCTAATATTTTTAGGTGGATTCATGTATAATATGAAAATCTGCATATATAGCAAGCCGTAAATAAAAAAAAAATCTATTAACATTTTTTTTCCGAAATTCCATATTTTTTTAATGTTTGGACGGCAAAATAAATAAATAAATGAAGTAAATTTAGGTGGATTCCATTAAAAAGCTTTACACAGAAATATAATCTATCGATCTGAAAAAGAATCACGGCTATTATCAATTATTTCCGTTTCGCCATACAATCTCTCGTAATTTTACTGGAGTATAATACTTCGACAGTGGGACGTGAATGCTGAATGTTATATGCTCAGTGGCTGAATGCATAGCGTGAATGTGATGGACTGGGTTAATAATGCACTTTTGGCGGAAGACGAAGAGACGGAACCTTATATAAAACATAAAAATATCTGAATTGTCAATATGAGTGGAAAAGACCTGACAAGATAGTGGATTTTCTAGATTGTCACCACTGTATTATTGCCACGTTTTGACTGTTCTGGGGTCTTAGACAAGTGGCATTCCACTATCGTAATAAATAGCAGTAGAATGGAATAAAATTAACATTTAGACACTAGCTAACGAAATGTAACGTGGGATAGCTAATGTCAATATCATACATTTTATTTATTCTATTCTACCAGCATTTACGATAGTATAGCGTGCCCACGATAAGTTTGGCTCTGACGGTTATTTTCTGCGCGTGGGTGACAGGCGGAAAGCCAATGAACTATTCGCTCGCCTCCCCCCACCTGCCGCAATATTTTTTTTGAATTCTGCGCATTAACGGTCATAGTTAGAGTTATTTTGTACGACGTATAAGAACGCCACTGTAAGGACGCTGTTCGTGGTGAAGAGTTGTGTGTGAACAATCCTACCTGTAATAGACATGCGCCGGCGACTGGTTCTCGAACAGGAACCGGAAGAAGGGATTGTTCATCTCCTTGTTCATGATGATCGCTTCAAACATCGGACCCTCGCGGATCACGAACTCCACCATACGATGGATAAGCATTAGAATGTTTCTAGAAATAAAATAAAAAATATATAAATTAGGAAAAAAATTACTTGTTATTTCATTTCCATTATTCACTACAGCCAAAATAAAGTACGTTGATTAGAATAACAACAGATCGGAGTGATACGTAAGGTTTCAAAGCGACAGAGATACGTATCGCTCCGTCCTGGGACTCAATTCTTGAAAATCACCGGGTGATAAAATATCACTTTTGAGACTTTAAAAATTCACATTTGCCCTGATAAACTGTTGAAAGGTTAATCAGAATACACGAAAATTAACAATCAAGGAATGCTTTATATTTTACGAATATCAATCTTCACTTTTGAAAAGAAAAATCTGTGATTTTGAATTTTTTGAGTGATATTTTATCACCCGGTGATATTCAAGAATTGGCTCCCTGCTCTCACACTTAGCTCTGTCCTGCTGTCATTCAACATCATTTCGTCTCTTTCGATCTATCTATAATCCGTTTCACGGGTCAATGCCAAAGCTTACCAACACATTTTGCAGCTATATCAAGGCTATTGTGCTCCATGATCAATAGTAATCAGCTAAAACTGTCAGAAAAAAACAAGTTTGTAAAACAATGTAATTGTAGCTTATACTCGTAGTTCTTCTAAATTTGCATGTTTATTTTTGTTCTTTTTGTAACATGTATCAGTAAATCGAGATTACGCAGAAGCTTGTAACACAGTTTTAACTAGCACAAGCTTCTGAGTTTCCACACAAAAAACTGTAAAGTTGCAAATAAAGATTTATTTATTTATAAAAAAAAAAAAGTTGTTTTTTCCGTCAAATATACTCTGGCTCGTTGTGGTTTGTCTGGTTCTATGGCTACAAAATGTGTTGGTAAGCGTTGGCATTGACTCGTGAAATAGATTATACCAATCTAATTAGATGCTGATAGTGACGACCTAAACCCCTTACGCAAATACTAGTAGGAGCTCGCAAAAAGAAGAAAGTTAGTAAAGCAGCATTAAAAAGAAACTTGAGAAGGATAATGTTGGGTATTAGTAGGTAGGTATTTTTTGTCATAGCGTAGCTGATAGTATAGTTTTATATTATGCATGATAGTTTATAATAGGTTTATGTAAAATAACAGGTGCACTATTCGCATATGTGTGAGCGCGGTACTCGATAACAAACTGTGTCAGTTTGGCGAGATAATATTTTTTTTTATGAAAATTGTACCTGATTTAAATAAATAAAAAAAAGACCACGATAAGTGGAAGGAAGTGAGGAGACGTTTGCCCAGCAGTGGGACGGTACAGGCTTGGTATAATTATTTTTATTATAATGAATATCAACAAGCGGAACTCGAATCCACGTGTTCTTCGTTTATAATGAAGATTTCAAGTAATTGTGAATTTTAGATGTATGAAAAAGAGTTCTGGGAAAAGTTAAAATTTTTAAACAGGAGCCTTTATTTTTTTATTGCAAAATCGATGAACAACCTCACAAAACCTTTTTTTTATATAAAAAATATGACAAACAATCTTATAATAGGTATTGGGGTAAGATCCGTTTAATTTTTTATTACAATTTTTTTTCGATGTGATATGCATATGTCTACCTTATCAGTGAGGTCGAAAGCAAAAACTTTAGTTTTACAACTATTGCAACGCACAAAGAAATACGACTTCTCATACAAAGTACCAACACATTTTGTATGGGTAGTTGAATTTTTTTTATGCGTTGTTGCAAAAATCGTTGAACAAAAGTTTTTCCTTTTGATCTCACTAATTAAGGTGGGCATATGGGCTTAAAAAAATAACCTTTTATAATAAAGCTTAGCCCAAACTTACTTATGTCTGTAAAAAAAATTGCGAAATATAAAATTGGTGCTAAATGGTTCTTAACAAGCTCGACGTATTTTCTTAGCAATACTTCAAGTAATCTTTTTATTTATAAATCTTTAAATATTACCTTTCGGTTGGCACTACAACTTTCACGATAGACTGTGATAATATCTGAAAATATTTAGGTTGATTAGTGCGTTTTTAATAGTTTATCTCAATAAAATTTTCAAACATAGTTTATTTCAAATGTATACCTTTTCATATTCATTTCTGTCATCTGGATCACTTGGGTAATATTCTCCGGGCCGTATTCTAGGAATCTGTAAGGAAAAATTTACTCAGCGTGTGATAAATTTACCGAATCAATACAGTGTTTGACAAAGTTATTATCCACATTTTTTTCTTCTTTACTTTTAATGTACTCTTACCTTGTTAGCCGTTAATTTGTGAGCGTGTCTGTTCCCTTGTTAGCTTAGCAAACAATATGTACTGTTAGCTTGTAAGCGTGTGAACAATGTACTGTTACCTTGTAAGCGTGTGAACAATTTATTGTCACCTTGTAAGCGTATGAACAATGTACTGTCACCTTGTAAGCGTGTGAACAATGTACTGTCACCTTGTAAGCGTGTGAACACTGTACTGTCACCTTGTAAGCGTGTGAACGATGTACTGTCACCTTTTGAGCGTGTGAAAAATGTACTGTTAGCTTGTAAGTGTATGAACAATGTACTGTTACCTTGTAAGCGTGTGAACAATGTATACATTGTATACATTGAACAATGTATAAATTGTCGGGCGTTCCACAAGGTAGCATTTTGGGCCCGTTATTGTTTGTTATATATATCAATGACTTACCCAAAGCTACAATGCACAAAACGGTGTTATATGCCGATGATATATCTGTTATTATTCCATTTGACTCTAGATTTAAATTTTCTGACATAATAAATGATACAATTGATAAAAGTAATGAATGGATAGAATGCAATAATCTAATTATTAATATAGAGAAATCTAATTATATTCAATTTAGTAATTATAAGGCCCATCGTTTCTCTTTTAATATAAAGTGTCGTGGTCAAACGGTACAACAAGTTGAGCAGACTAAGTTTATGGGACTTCATCTTGATCAGTACTGTAATTGGAAAGTACATGACGCACTGCTGGACTGGATGCTGCGCTCACTACATACCATGGTTATGTGGCTTGTGTTTTGAGGTACGGTTTGATCGTGTGGGGAAATTCCACTGATATTTCAAAAGTGTTTATCACTCAAAAGAAATGTGTTAGAGGAATGTGTGGAGTTGGACCTCTTGACTTTGAGTCTTGTCGCCCGTTATTCAGGAAACTCAGAATACTGACCTTAACCTGCCTGTACATATATGAGGTGGGCGTATTTGTAAGAGCAAACCAACAGCTATTCCCATTACGACCCAATGATAATCCTAGATTACGACCAAGGGATCCAACTCTATTACAGCAACCAAACTGCAAAAGTGCACTTTATAAGAAAAATTGTCACATGATGTGCAGTGCATAGATATTTTTAATCATATTCCAAGACAAATAAAAGAATTACCAATAAATAAATTTAAATTTGAGCTCCACAAATGGTTATGTGATCAATGTTTTTATAATCTTAAAGAATATTTTGACAAGATTAACTGATTTGTATTTGACATTGTTATGACCGTTGTGACATTATTTTGACATTATTATGATTAATTTTTGATTTGATTTCAGAATATCTTAATATTATTTTGTGTTTTAAATGTATTCGATTTTTATTATTATTAAATTTAATTTCAAAGTAGGAACAAACAATAATATTTGTGAGGTAGGTAGTTTAGGAAATATTTATATTAAGATACCTACTTGATGTGATGAGTAATAAATGTTAGTATTCGCTTGGATCTCGTGTTTTAATGATGTGACATGGCGCAGCCGGAAAATTAAAGGAAAATTTAAGCATATAAAGGAGTGTTATAGTCATGGATAGTGTGTTAACTCCCCCGTCATCGTTCCGATTTGAAGATAATGCAGTGGATTTGGCTTCGGGCACCTTAAGCGATGAGTGGACGAAATGGAAACGTAGCTACGAGATCTACAGTAAGGCGTGTGAAATACAGAAAAAATCAGTCGAAATACAATTAAATATTCTATTACATGTGGTCGGGGAGCAGTGTCGGGAAGTTTTAGATCAATCGGAGAGATGTGCAACGGTACAGGAAGTATTAACAAAATTGGATGCACATTTTCAAAGGAAGAAAAATGTTACGGTAGAGAGACATCGATTTTTCACTCGCAATCAAAAGGAAAACGAAACCATTGAACAGTACGTATTTGAATTGAGAAAATTAGCAAGTACGTGTGAATTTTCTACATTGCGGGAAGGATTGATAAAAGATAGGCTAGTGTGTGGCGTCATGAGCGCAGCAATTCGTGAACGGCTTCTACGGGAAGATGATTTGGACCTACCAAAAGCGCTAGAAATTTGCCAAGCAGCAGTGGTTTCAAAGGTGTACTCGGAGAGTATTAAACGAGAGAGTGAGACAGTTTACAAAATAAACGAAACTCAGGAAAATTTAGAGGTGTGTACAATTAGGCGTGGTGCATCGTTATCATCAAGAAGTCGAGGTGGAAGTACATCGCGTGGCGGTAGAGGGCGCGGGAGCTACAGCGCGCCGGTAGCGCGTGCGCCTGCGTCAAGTACATGGAACCGGTTCGGCGGCCGCGGCTCGGTGGCGGCCAATTCACGTAACGCTTCAAGAAACATATCACAATGTGGTCATTGTGGTAGCGTACATAGAAAATATGAGTGTCCGGCTTATGGGAAAACTTGCGTACGATGTTCAAGAAAAAATCACTTTGCGCGGGTTTGTAACGTCTACTTCGTGGAGGAATCAGAGGAGCAGGTAATACATTCACTTAATGTTAGAAGAAACGACTGGACTGTAGACTTAAAAATTAAAGAACAAATAATAACATTTAAAATTGATACCGGAGCAGACGTGAATGTTTTACCATTGAGTTATCTATCGGATCTTGCTATAAAAGATTCAGATCTATTAAAAACAAATACCAAGTTAACGGGATATTCCGGTGATAGTATAAATGTGATAGGAAAAATTAATTTAAGGACTAACTACAAGGATAAAATGTATATGTTGGAATTTAAAGTTGCAGATGTACAATCGGTGCCAATTTTAGGCAAAGATGCTTGTACAGAAATGGATGTAGTGAGGCGAGTGATGTCGTTATCGGAATCGAGTTCAAAACAAGGAGCACCTCAGTTTGTAAAGGAATTTGATGATGTGTTTCAAGGAGTAGGGTGTCTGCCGGGTAAGTACACTATTAAACTGAAAGATGATGCGGTTCCCGTGGTACATGCACCTAGGAAATTACCTTTTGCGATTAGGGAAGGAGTGAAGAGGAAATTGGAGGACATGGAGTCAGAAGGAATTATAGCTAAAGTAGAGGGTCCTTCGGATTGGGTTAGCAGTATTACGGTGGTAAAAAAGCCGAGTGGCGACTTAAGGATTTGTTTAGATCCGAAGGAATTAAATGATGCTATTAAAAGAGAACATTTTAGGTTGCCCACAATAGATGAAATAGTATCCAAGCTGTCAGGTGCAAAATACTTTAGTACGCTAGACGCTTCCTCCGGATTTTGGAATGTTGCTTTAGATGAGACCAGTGATTATTGTACTTTCAATACGCCTTTCGGCAGATACAAATTCTTAAAGATGCCGTATGGTATCTGTTCAGCATCAGAGGTTTTTCATAGGAAAATGTATGAAAATTTTGATGATTTAGAGGGTGTCTGTATGTACATTGATGATTTACTGATTTTTGGTAAAAACAAGAAAGAGCATGATGAAAGACTGAGTAAAGTGTTAGAAAGATGTAGAAAGGTGAATCTAAAATTAAATAAAAACAAGTGTAAATTTGGCTTAGAAGAAATAAAGTATTTAGGGCATAAGATTACTAAAAATGGACTAAGTCCAGACGATTCTCACATTTCAGCCATAACTAACATGCCGACACCACAGAATAGGAAGGACATAGAGAGATTATTGGGTCTAATCACATATGTAGGAACATTTATACCGAACTTGTCGGACAGAACGCAACCATTACGTGAATTGCTACGAAAAGATAACGCTTGGCAATGGAATGAGACTCATGACCACTGTTTTACTGAAATAAAAAAGTGTTTATCTAAACGTCCAGTATTACAGTATTATGACTCAAATAAGCCTATAACTATATCAGTGGATGCGAGCAAGAGTGGCCTTGGAGCATGTTTAATGCAAAATGGTTTACCAGTATGTTATGCGTCAAAGTCTTTAAATAAAGCGGAACAGAAATACGCACAAATTGAAAAAGAGTTGTATGCCTGTGTTTTTGCGTGTGAAAGATTTTATGCGTATATTTATGGCAGGGAAGATGTAACTATTGAGACCGATCATAAACCGCTAATATCTATTATAAAAAAACCAATTGTTGATTCGCCAGCGAGGTTACAAAGAATGTTACTAAGGTTACAGCGTTATACTTTTAAATTAGTATATAAGGCAGGTAAATATCTATATATTGCGGATACTTTGTCCCGCGCGTATGAGCCGGCCAGCAGCGCGCAGCACACGCGCGATGACTCACTGCATGACGAGGTGTGTGCGGTGACACGCGATACAGTCGTAGCCGCCTCTCATGAGCTCACGGATTTACAGTTTATTAGATTGCAGAAGAATACAGAGATTGATAAAGAATTAATAATTATAAAAAAGTATGTCATGAAGGGGTGGCCTACAGAAAAGAACTGTGTCGAGGACTTTGCAAAACCGTATTGGAACTATAAGGAAAACTTGAGTTTTGCTTCGGGTTTGCTATGGAAGGGAGATAGATTAGTGATACCAAAAAATATGAGGAAGGAAATGCTGGATAAAATACACGTAGGACATATGGGGTTGGAAAAGAGTAAATTGAGAGCTAGAGATACAATTTTTTGGCCAGGAATCAACAATGATTTAAAAAATTTGATATCCAATTGTGACATTTGCTTAACTCACAGAAAAAGTAATCAAAAGGAAACTTTACAACCTCATGAAGTACCAGACAGACCATGGGCAAAGGTAGGAATTGATCTATTTGAAATTAAAGGTGAAAACTTTTTATTGCTCGTAGATTATTACAGTAAATTTATTGAGATAGTAAGGTTACGCACAACAACATCAAAATGTGTCATAAATAAATTAAAAGACATATTTGCAAGGCAAGGTATACCGAACATTGTTATGTCGGATTGTGGGCCACAGTTCAGCTCAAGTTTGTTCAAACAATTTGCTTTAGAATGGAATTTTAATCACAAGACTTCATCTCCCCGTTATCCACAGTCTAATGGACAAATTGAGAGAACGGTACAAACGATAAAAAGAATCATGACAAAATGTAAAGTAAATCAAACAGATTATCGTCTAGGTTTGCTAGAATTTTTAAACACACCCATAGACAGCGCGCTATCCTCGCCTGCAGAAATTCTACAGAGTAGAAAGTTAAGGAGCCTCTTGCCCGTTACTAGTAAATTATTAAAACCAAAATTGCAAAGAGGTGTGAAAGAAAAACTGGAAGAAAGACAGAAAAAACAAAAAATATATTATGATAGAAATGCGAAAGATTTAGAGAAATTACAGGTAGGACAAAAAGTAAAAGTATTAAATTTATTTAATAAAAAATGGGAATCGGGAATAATAAAAAACACCTTAACAAACAGATCTTATAGTATTCAATTATTGAACGGCCGTCAAATAATTAGGAAAAGGAAACACATCATCAGTGATTCTGCAAAAAGACAGGATTCGCCTCACTACAGTTTCGATTATGATGATATACAACCATCTTCACCTAGTTTTACAGCGACAAATAATTATTATGTTTCTCGTTCTGGCAGGATAGTGAGGCCACCGAATAGATGGGGCTACGACCACCAACCACGATAGTAAATAAGTTAGTAATAATTATATTTTTGAGCATGAAGTTGAATGTCTAATGTATTAAAGTTTTTTAACAATACTATTTATTGAATGAAATTAATGAAATACCCAATTAAATGTCATATGCTGTTCAGATTTTATTTATTAAAAATGTACTTAGTCATATAAGATTAGTGTAGTGTACATAGCCTGCATGTTATTAAAAGATTGCACAAGAATGGATAGGAATGTAGATAATAAGAAATTTTATAAAAATGCTTTCTAAAAAATCACTATTTTCAAATTATATAATGTATAATATGAATAATAGAAAATAACATAAATTCATAGTAAATAATTTAAATACACTATACATTTCACTGTTTGTTGTTATTCATATGATTAGATTAATAAATGAGTTCAATAATAATATTGGTATGGATGTATACTTGCAGATACTATTTTTATTTATAAAAAGAAGGAAGAATGTAAGATTAGGCATAAACAACATATCATTGTTAATTAATATCAATAGTAAATTGTATTCATTTTGAAGAAGGAAGATGTGAGGTAGGTAGTTTAGGAAATATTTATATTAAGATACCTACTTGATGTGATGAGTAATAAATGTTAGTATTCGCTTGGATCTCGTGTTTTAATGGTGTGCATGCTAATTTGTTAGTGGAACATGTGATACTATGTTTAAAACCTACCAACTCTGTTTACCATGTATCTTTGCAAATAAACCTATCTTAAGCGTATGAACACTGTACTGTCACCTTGTAAGAGTGTGAACAATGTACTGTTACCTTGTAAGCGTACCTATGAACAATGTGGTGGTGGTGTTACCTTGTGGGCGGCGTGTTTGGGCGGCTGCGCGTTGAAGGGCAGGCCGGAGGGCGGGGGCGGCTGCGAGGGCTGCTGCAGGGCGGGCGGGATGTAGATGGGCACGGGCGGGATCACCACCGCCTTGCCCCAGCCCAGCTTCATCTCGTACGACATTATGTCCTTGCCTATCAGGGAATGTGACTGCTCAAATATACGCGACATCTCCCAAAAACTGATACTTAATTAAGACCATGTAACTGTACAAATTTTTCCAAAGAACATTACACAAATTTTTCAAAAGAACAGTACATAAAATAAATGAAACAGTCGTTTACAATCTGCCGACGCCGTTCTACAATTTGCCGGCCGTTTGCAAACGGCGAACTATATGATTTGCCTGCGACATTGACATTCTTTAAGTCATTGCAAATCTTTAAATATTTCTTTTTTTTTCTTTTTTTTTAATTCAGTATTTTCTATTGCTACAAACCATTTATACAGCGGAGAGCTCGCTCCCCATCCTTCCGGGACATGAACGCGACAAAGCCACAGTTCCTGCCGCGCGCCTTCTCCTCATCAGAGCGCGGCCACATGATCTTGATACTCGCTAGCGGACCATAACGACCAAATATCTCCATTAGTTGCTGTTCTGTTATCTGTGGATTAAGTGGATTTATTCACCATCATTGCAACTTTCAAACAAACGTCTACAACTGGACAATATGTCACTAAAACAGCTATAAAGGAAAAGTGCTATTTTGATAGCACTATGGTTGGTGGATGACTACAGTAAAAGTGGAAGAATAATAAACAGAAAGACACCGATGCCGCTACATTCTGTGCTTTACATAAACATAGCTACATGTCGGATTTCTATCTCTTTCATGCTGCAATATTAGCATCCGAGTGATTGGATGGTGATGATAAATCTGAAACAAATCCTCCGCCCCCCTTGCAATCCACCCCGCACCCCCAATATTTTGTACTGAATATACGGGCCTAAGCGACTTTCTAATTTTAAATGTTAATTTCACACTCGTTGTATGCGGGGTGTGCTTACGAGCTGCCATACAGCAAGCACTCTCAGTTGCCTTCGACAGATCTTTTTGTGAATATGTATCGCGGCAAGTTGGATAAACAGAGTTGAACAGAGCCAAAATGGGTTTTGGTGTAAATAGCTTTACTGACCTTAGGATTAAGATTTCCAAGATACAAGTTAGTGGTATTTGGGTCCCCGGTGTCATAGGAACCAACATCTGGTATTGTGTCCATAATGGGCTCAACACCAACCACACCCTTTTCCCGCAAAACATTCTTGTATTTGTGCCGTTCTGATCTCTCCTCTTGGATCCTGATAGAAAAAGATAGAAAAATACTGAGTCGAAAATCAAAGTGTGCCAAAGTAAAACACAAAATAAATACAAGTTTATTTGTGATAGGTATCTGCACACTTAAGTTATTACCCATACAAAATGCAACGAAAAGGTGTGATAATAATAAAGGGTGTGAAACGGCCCTTAAACTGAACAAATCCCAAGAAACATAGGTGGAAAACCGAAAAAGAACTTTTGACCTCCTATAATATAAAATGCGCTATTAGCTGTTGCAGTTACTATAGAAATTTTTATTTTTTCTCATTTTTCAAAAAAAAATCGGCCTCCCCATACAAAATTGAAACTTGATTGGACAGTTTGTATGGAGAAGCCAATTTTTTTTTCATTACCTGAAAGTTTTGTTTGCTGAAAGTGGTTCAGTTACGTTGACTGATCATGCCCTTTCAGTATTCGGAAGGCTGTACCTTACACCCAGTATAAAATGCGCTATCAGCTATTGCAGTTACTATAGAAGTTTTTATTTTTTCTCCTTTCTCGACCTATGTGCCTTTGGAAAGTTATTAATGGACAGACACACACACATCCTTCAGTATTATCACGCCTTTTCATTACATATTGTACACCTAGTTTTACAGTAAGCCAACCTTCAACCAAGAAAAATGTCAAACCCAGCATGGAATTTTGGCAGTAATATTATGTACTTTATAAAAAAAATATGCTCCATTTTTTTTAACAAAATGTGCCCTACTAGCGACGCTAGGTTTAAGGAGGTTAAGGTGAAGCCTTGGTAGCAAGTTGTTCAGTTTTGGGTGGATTAAGTAATCCAGAACTTAATTCACTAGTTTAGTCATCAGTTGTGAAAGTCTTGTGCTGTATTTTATGTTTCATGACAAAGCAAATGTCATCAAGAAATTAAAAGTATTCATTCCGCAACTGATGGTGTTCTAGGTACTCACTGTCTCAATTCTTCTTTGAACAGCTCGAGATTACTTTTCTTTTTGTCTTTACTTAATTTGTTCTTCTGGCCAAGCTTGCTTGGAGCTTCGTGCCTAGCTATAAGGTTCCTGACTATCTCTGCCTCTGTGACTGTTCGCTTGTCGTCTAGTTTTGACGTTGGTTTGTATAGCTTGCCACGTTCAGATGTGTCCTCCTCTGTAAAGATGAGTTGTAAAGTGAATAAAGTTAAGAACACATTGGTTTCATTGATATTTGTAATTTAGATATATTTGTTTTAACAACCATACCAATCTTGGAAATTTTTAAACTGATTAATAAAAATTTTATCTAAGCCTGTGTATTTTCGAATAAAACTCATAAAAATTAAAATGTACATTGTTTGCAAAAAATACATGAACATTTATATTAGGCAGGTACAACAACTTTAAGAAATTAATAGAAAAAGTGAAAATGGTACTTAAATATAGTTAACTCAACCACAAACAAAATATTAGCCAGTAGATTATATTTTGTACAATAAGATACAATTCGCGTAGGAAACGTATGTGTAAGGTACCTAAAAACTTGGCTCATAGACAGGGATAATGTCAATAAGTAAAAATAAAAAATACGATTTTTTTTTCGGTTGCAAATAATAAAGTTAAAAAATAATTTTGTTTTTGTCAAATATCGATAGGTCGTATGGCAGAATGAAAAGTAGCCATGGCCAGTCTGACTAATCATCACATTCTGCCATACGACCTATCGATATTGGAGGAAAATTTTATTTTTTTTAAAACCTCGTCATTTATGGCCAAAAAAATTGGTATTTTTTATTTATGTTTAATGATCCTATTCCTGTTTATGAGCCAAGTTTCAAGGTACCTTACATATAAGTTTCCCTAGCGAATTGTTACTAAATAGTAATTGCTCTTATTAATATATTGTAATCAAGACAGTTGTCGTGACAGTCAAATGGATAGCTAGCAGCATAATATTTAAAAAAAAGCTGGCCAAGTGCGAGTCGGACTCGCGCTCTAAGGGTTCTGTAGCTATCTATCATATAATATACTAAAAGCTTTTGCTCTTTGACTTTAAAAACTCCGCAATCATCCACTTTGACCCCTCTTATAAAGAAAAGTTCTTGAAACGGGAGCTTACCTTAATTGGTTACTATTAGTTGTGAGAAAAATTTTAATATTTAATGATTTTAGACTTTTCCCTTTATTTGTACTGTGAGACCTAGCTTCTTGCCAAATTTCATAATTTTAGGTCAACGGGAAGTACCCTCTAGGTTTTGCTTTAGTGCATAAATGTATGGAGATGAGGACATAAAAAGCCATGTATCTTTTGATTGCGTCATTGTAAAAATTTAACTTTTCAGATCTTGTGTGGTTTATGGACCTTAATAATTGTTATCAATTTCAACCTGATACCTCAACCCGTTCATGAGAAAAGTGGTCTTGACAGACAGACAACAAAGTGATCCTATATGGGTTCCGTATTTTATTTAGAGGTACGGAACCCTAAAAATAACTTTGCACTTAGGAAATGTTAAGCCATTGGCCCAGACTATGTAAGCTAACTCACAGGTTATTTAGTAGCTTGAAAACTCTTACCACAAGTCTAGTTAAGTGTGCTACGGGCCTGACAACACCTATATCACATAATTTCTTTATAAATGAATTTGATATAGAGTACTTACTCCTGGCCCCTGCATCATAAGTACCCGCTTTCACCCAAACTTTGGATGTGGTACTTGGCACTTCCTGAAATGTCTCAACAAACTCTTTGAACACATGAGCTGCTGCTTCCTCTTCTTCTTTCTTTTTTAATTCTTCCAGCTCCTTCTTGGATAACCCACGGGTCCCCATCAGGCCCGTGGAAAACGCTGCTAGCTTCTGATCTGGTATTTTCTACGAAAAATTCAAAATGATTGTATATTTATGTCACAACATATAAAGCCGAAATATTATGCCTAAAGGTAAAAATAAAAATTCTCTAAAAACAAGCAAGAAGCAATTACATTCTCAGCAAATTTTTAATTAATAAACACCAAAATCACACAAGAATTGCTGAGATAAGTACACCGAAGCACTGTTCGATTCGAGTTCATTTTGTAGGCGTGACAAATAAATTTTTATAGTATCTTTCATAAAACAAACCTTCATTTTTACGTAGAAGACATGAAGCAATAAAAATCACATCGATAACTGCATTTTCTGAGGAAAATAACCCAAGAAAATAACACACCTATCACCAAAAAATCTTATAACTTACAGACTACCATCTGCCATAGAGCCTGTGTAGGGCTTATAAAAAAAAAAAAAAAGATTTATGGAGACGTGTGACATTAACTTTTTATCGTCTCAAGAACAATTTTATTGACACAGGAAACATTATATACAGCCAGTTTGCCTGGCTTTTCTAGATGCACTCGTAATTTTCTAAAGAATGAAATGCGAGCCCAAAATAAAAGATATTTGCTAAATAAATTGAACAATTTATTATTATTTTTCTCATACCCAATTTACTTAAACTATATATAGCCTCAAATCACAACTCATGGATCTCCGCTGGCATGGACTGGAACCATTTACAATATTTCTTTTTTGCTTTCTTGTTGAAGTCTCCGTGCCTGATGCTGTCGAAAAAGACATTGAAGGATGTTTCCGTAGTGTTTCATTATGGGCTGCTTACAGGACTACCATCAATATAAGGAGCTGTAAAAGATAATACAATATATGAGTGATTCACATATATAGAAAACAAATATAAACAAGTTTCTGCTTGTGTTATAATGGGTGTTTTAGAAGATGGCAAAATAGGGCATATAAAGGATGGAGCTATACAGAACAAAGAATTAATAGTAGAATAAATTTATCTTTCTTTAGTATAGCTGCATTCATCAGAAGCGCCTTAATTTTGCCTTCGTGTAAATCAGCCATAATAACGATCCTGTCTTCTATCTTAAATAATGATCGTTAAGGCATTACCACAATTTGCTTGAAAACTCTGATTTGATAAATAACTGCATAACTAAATAAATATTAATAATTTTTATCTTTATTTTATGTTTACAATAAAATTAAAATAATTATTTAATGTGACTTACAGAACTGGGCAGTACAAAAGTGGTACAAAACAAAGCAGCAGCTACCGTCTTGCTTTAAACTCAAACACAGTTGTTCACCTGAAAATAGAGATTGTGATTATTATAAACTATGTTATTTATAAATAACTATGAATACCTAAACTACAGGAGTGTTTTGAGAGGTTTGACGCTGCCTGCCAAGCCAAAGATCCAGCTTCACATCACACTTGTATGATGAATATGAATTTTATTACCAGATTCATAAGTCTTTGAACAGTTCTAAATATTCCGTTGTTTAGTACAGTCAAGAACAGGTCAAGCTTGACACTCGTAGCATGACCAACTCTTTCTGAGATTTAAATAAGAATAGCGCATGGTCCAATGTGTAAAGCTTGACGTGCCCTTGACTGTATAAGACACTCAGTGATCTTACAGTCAGTCTAAAATTTGTTATGAAGTATTTGAATATGACATGCTGATGCCTAAGGAAATAGGAAGATGGGTGGACGTCAATCTTTACATTTTTTTATCA
Source organism: Athrips mouffetella (assembly GCA_947532105.1). Classification (NCBI taxonomy): domain Eukaryota; kingdom Metazoa; phylum Arthropoda; class Insecta; order Lepidoptera; family Gelechiidae; genus Athrips; species Athrips mouffetella. The sequence goes on along the minus strand of OX383960.1, from coordinate 6,370,399 downwards.
ATGTACAATGAAAATCTAGTATCTCTTAAACAAATGACTAATAATATGATCTAACCTGATGTTGCAGGTGGTTCCTTATAGCTGTGCTTATAGTAAATATGATCACAGTGCTCTTCCCTGCTGTAGGTGTGATCATGTTGTGAAGCCAAGTCTTCTGTAAGGAAACAATAGCACTTAAGAGATATCGTTGTCATTACGAATGGTCAAGATTTAAATAATACCGTTCATATAATATTATCAGTGCAGTCTTACCTGTATCATCATCAATAAATGGGTTTCCTCTTGCAATTTCTTCCCAGTTTAACATCGATGGGTAAGCGTCGGATAGGAGACGCCAGTTCGCTTCTATAAACCTTTCTTCGAAGCACTTTTGGAAAACGAATATGTACTATAGCGATGTACACGTCCATCTGTTGTCTTTCAGGCACTTTATCCATATTTTTTTGTAATTTTTCACTAGCTTGTCGGAAATTAATTCAGAGTAAACAAACAATGATGGCGGCCGGCTGACTATCAAACCAGAGGGGTGGAAACGTGAGGTGAGGGGACAAGAAGTAAATGGCATGTATCTTCAGAAATCAAAATGGCGCCCGCCGGTATGACCAGTAAATTGTGTATGAAGATTATAGGCCGACAACCAAGGAGGTTTACTTTAAGTAGCAGCTCTTGCTGCTAAGGAGGGAGCCATAAGCGTAGCACTTTCTTGCTTGCTTTCTTGCGTGTTGCCGTTACCATACATTTTACACATTTGACGTACCTTTTTAGCCTCCAATGTGTTATGTGTAATGGGGTCCAGTTTACGTACCTTTTGTTCTTAACCAAAATAATGTGTAATATTTTATAAAAGCCGCCAAAAAAAAAAGATAATAATGAGAGCTCGTTCTGATACATATCAAAACGTACAACAATCATTAGCCATGCAGCATGCATTCTACATAGAATTGATCAAACGAATTAAGGAAAGATTAACTTTAGTGATCCTGTACTTGAAACATCTATACTGGACCCAATAGTGGCACAATCTTTCGAACGAAAATATTTAAATGAAGTATTAAAGAGATATCCAGCTTTGAAAACTGTTATGGACGAGCCAGCTCTAAACAAAGAATGGCGAGAGCATGATCTGCTGGATAGTGAAACATTGAAACTAGACCCAACATTAACGGCCACCAACTAGTGGAATATAGTTTTCAAGTTACGAAACATGTGTCGCGACGAGCGTTCGCGAACTGCATTTGTACAAAATGTAAATAGTCAATTTGCAACGGGTAACACCGGAAGTACATAACAGCCAACTTAAAGATAGAGATAGTGATTTCCGCCCTGCTTCATGCATCCATTATGCGAGCTAGCGTCAGACGACTACATTCTCCCAGCAAACCGGCAAAGAAGTTCCAGTAACAATTAGTGAAGGAGCAAGCCAGTTCCTGAGGACGGCCGAAGTAATGAAGTTAAGTCATCTCCATTTTTTGTATGTTGGTTCTAACAATTCTCAATTTGTCGCGTTATGTATTTTACCATGTGCCTTACTTACCCACCTACACCAGACATCATCATGTTTGACTCCATTTAAACTATCTTGAATACGAACCTAGACCAGTACATGAGGTTACGGAAGACACACTATCGATTTGATAGGATAATATGTTAATATAATGATATGCGTCTCTCAGGCCTGAGATAATAAGATTTGTGGAATTACCCACTATTTATTTGATACGAGCTCGAAACTCCCTGTGAGTTTATTTCATTATTGCTAGCTTATATTTGATTGAGAGATATGCAGTCCAGTGTGGACGCGCTGTTTATATGAAGGCTTCACGAAAGTCCTATACTAATAATAATAATAATATAGTGTCTTTACGTCTGGCCGGGACATGAGGTCCGTGGTCGGGGTAACGGCAACCTAAGGAATCCAGGATTGACGCCCATGGATGTCCAACTTCGTCATCGGTTACTACCATTACCGAACGTAGACTTACTTAATTGGTAGGGAGGAGAGAATCATTCAGGTGGACTTAGATATACACTAATGAGGCACCGGCGAATACTTCTATGTAGTCACATATCATCATCTTACACGAATACTCTGAACAAGGTTAAACACGAGGCAGTATTACACCATACATCACATATTGTATTTATCATGATTTGACTATTTGCTAACTTCTCATCTCTGCTTGTGTAACAATATTGGTTTCGATCCGAGAAAAGGGAGAAGCGTCGTACCACGGTACGACCCTTCCCCCTTAGGATTGATGTATAAGAGATGGAGATGGCATTGTTGTATAAACATTTTAGATGGAGCCTGTGAGAACCCATTGGTGCCGAGTCCTCTACCAGCTGCACTGCTCGTAACGAATACATCTGCTCAGGTAACTAACCTTGCTTTGACTCATCCCTTTCGAAGTGCCCTCTCATTTCACCCTGAGCTATTTTTATTCTTTATCATATCATAATACCCCCAAACTTCATAATGGGCATTTCGACATGGTGAAGATAGCTGAGAAATGATCTAGACTTTCAGCAGAGCAAAGTAAAGTTGGGTACAGGATGGGCATCGATGGGTGTTCATAAATGTTATCTATTTATTTAAACGTGATATTCATCATTCTACTTAAAACACATAAATCATACAGAACAGAAATACTATTTACAAGACAACACCAAAGAAATGAAATTTATCATCATTTATTGCATCAACAAACTAGTCAGCACACCCTACTTTGGCTGTGTAGTTAATATTCATCATAGAAACAAGCAACGTTTTATAAGTATGTTTCGTTTCCTTTTTGCTTTGAAAGGAAGTTGAAAAACAATGGAATATTAAAACCACATCATGATTACAGTCTTATCTACAAATTTATATTCAAATTAACCTGTTCGATATTTAAAAAGAATCCTAGAATGTTATTCAAACAGATAGCTATCAAACTTTTTCTTTCTGGTACATAACCTAAGAAAGCGCATATTCAAACATTCAAAGATAGATGGCGTTAAGATACACTTTTATTCTCAATGAGATGAAGACACATCCATATTATTGCTAGATGGTACGTGATCTATCCTCCCGAAGGACTAAATGATTATTTTTAAACCAATATCGTGTCAAATTCATCAAAAAACCGCTTCCAAATTAATGTGATAACATAATTTAGGAAATGGTGCGCGGTCGGGGTGAAAGGACTCCAGCCGCCATTTGCAATAATTCGCAAGCCGGTAATAAGTACATGTCGTGCATAGCTTGTTTTCAAAGGAAGTCCATTTTATCAGATAACTAGTGAACAAAACCTGTAAAAGAAGGAAAATTAATTTTTCGTGAAATTTCTTAGCAACAAATCAATAATTCTTAATATTATCGCGAATAAGATACTCAATCATACACGCAGTGATAGTAGTTCCCGCCATTTCTTATACCTGTGAACCTTATTGCAAGGCAAGACGGATCACAAGTAAAATAATGAAGTTTGGCTGTCATTCGTGTCGTCATGTTGGCAGTACCCTTTTTTCCACAAATGGCGTCGTGAGTTGTAATTTATACTAAAGATTACTGAAAAAACTAGAAAACTCTTCTCCTAGTAATTAAAATCATTCGGTGCATTCATTCGGTGGTGTGTGAAAGTGTAATTGATCCATTTAGATAGCGGTGTAAACCTATTTGGTATGTACAACAACTTTATTCGTTCTATTTAGTTAGTTAAAAGGTGGAGTACAAAAATGAGACTATTAAGAAGTAAAAACGTCAGGGACGTGCGTTATGAATCACAACAAAGAGGTTTACAACTTTCCCATCTATACAAACCTCGGTGAACACTTGTTGAACACTTTCCGTGCCCAAATACCGGATAGACAAATATCAAGCATTGAAGTACTCTCTCTGTTAGAAAACGGCACAGTCTCTCTTGCCTTCCTATGAATTATCTAAGAAAAGAGATCTCTATACCGACTAGTTACTTATTTGGTTCTACTTTCCCCCAACAACAAGGAAAGGGAGCAGAAAACTTAATCATAATTTCACCATACACCTATGGAGACACAGTCATCACTTTCTTCAACAATTTCCCTTTGAAACCAATAGATAATAGGTCTTTGAATTTACAATTTGATATGATCAGTTTGACAAGAAAATTCTCAGTAAAATTTTGAAATAAAAGTCCATAGAGCCAGCAGAAAGAATACTATTATCAGAGAATTTCTTCAATAGTTAATTTCAAATTTCTTTCTTGCTTTCTCTCATTCCTTTTCTCTCTTTAAAACTAGGAAAGCAAACTTTCATCTGATTAATATTGTTCTACTCCCATTTACACTAGAAAAACTCAATTCATCGGACGCTCATAGATGGCAAGACAAAAGGATCTTCATGAGCTAAAGTTTTACTCGGGCAGAGCAAGAGAGACAACTGCCACATAATAACTATTTGTTTTTATTTAAAAGCCTAACCTTATCAATATCCTATTGCTAGGTGACCCTTTAGCCACAAATTAAATAATAGTAAACTAACCTTTAGTGATTTTTGTGAAATGACCAACAAATAAACATTAAAAAACATTAATTTACCAACAAAACCAATTAAACAACAAACATTTCCAACCTTGTATTGTAATTAACCTTATCTCAAATCATAATTTATCTTTGAATCAGAATTATAATACAAAAATATATTGTACTTTACTCTTGTATAATTTACAATGCGAGTGAAGAAAGCGATCACATTACAATTAAATTTTAATTGTTTGTCATCTACTCTTATAAAATTATTTTAAACTTTTACTTCAATTTTCTAGCTTCATAATGTTGTTCTTTATAAAGGGTAATAATACCAAATAAAACAAAATAAATTCAGGTGCAGGTGAAACAATTTATAAATACAGTTTGAAACATTTTCCTGTGAAGCAAACTTTTCCTTTTATTTTTTTTTGTTGTGCGGTGATACACATCATTATACCAATTTATACTATTATACCAATGTAGGTCTATTTATTTTACTTGACCTATACACTCATGATTTGAAAAGTTTCTTTTAAATTAGTGACGAGTAGAGGTGGTAAACTTGTGCAGTGGTCAGTGTATCAAATACTTAGTGCTGTGTAAATAAAAAATGAATGTGATTCAGTTCACAATACTAAATTCTTAGTGATCTGATTACATGAAGATTATGTTTTTGTTAGTAAATTGTGATTATGAATGTATCATTTTGTAATGTTTTACCTATTAATGTGCAAACGAGAAATGTTCAACCCAGTATAACGCAACGCATCCACACGCATCTCGAAAAATGCTCAACCCAGTGATGCGCAACCCTGCAAGGTACGGTCTTGAAACACCACATGTACCACTCGACTATATTTGTCACCGCACCCTATCGAACATCAGTGAAGTGGACGGAGGACTCTCATTTCATGAAGATTTAGCGAAGCAGATCCAACACAACACTCCTGCCTCCGGTCTACGCGCACCAACATCTAAAATAATACAAGTATCATTAAATAAAAATTGTGAAATAATATTCGGAGTTACATATGTACTGAAATAAAGTTGAAGGACCTTTAGTACAGTGTTGCCAGGTCAATTATCCTTCTGAAAAAATTTTCTTTTCTTGAATGTGTTGAATAATAAAAAACCCTGTTTTCCTTTATTTCACTCATCCCCCTTTTATTTTTTTTTCTTAACTAGGATATATATAGCGAAGCGGAACAACATTATGAAGTGGTTACTCATACCTAACTATATTTGGAAAAAATTCTTTTGAATAGCGATTCAAACATTTAATTCCCTTTATTAATCTAGATAATCTAAACAATTACCTACACAACCTTTGTATCATCAAGGATGCTGAATATAAATGAATGTTTGGACCAACTTGCTGACATTTTCATGATAAACCATCAATGTCAGTTGGTTGATTTCATATTCATTTAGGAATTTTTTGCATCTTTACAGGACACCCCAAGATGGAGGAATGCCTCTTGCGAGTTCTGCACTTAACTGTAATTAAAATAAACGAACTAAAATCTGATTTGGTCGACAAATTTCGAGGTCCATCCGAAGACAATTTATTAGAATACGAGACTTCTACTGCTAAACTAGAGAGTTATCTGGGGAAATTGAAAGAAGATCTTAACAATTATTTCAAATATGTGAATAACCCTGATCCTGATGAAGTTTCGGAGATTTCTGCAATCCAACTAGAAGCAGAAGAAGTACTCTGTGAAGCGAAGTTTAAGATTAAGAGACCCACCATGAGCAAGGAAGATGACAAAGTAGTATCTGGAAAATTACCCAAACTATCTCTACCCACCTTTGATGGAAACATCCTGCAATGGTACCAATTCTGGGACCAATTTGAATCCAATGTTCACAACAGAAATCTGTCTAATGTTAACAAACTCTTATACCTCAAGACTGTTCTTCAAGGTACAGCACTTCAAGTAATAGAAGGATTAGAATCAACCAACGCCAATTATGATATAGCCATATCTTCCTTAAAAGAACGTTATGGAAGCCTTAGTAAATTAATCGACGCCCATTATTCTGCACTCAATAAAATACCACCAGCAGGAAAGGATATTACTACGTGCCGTCGAGCCCTCGATGATATAGACCGCCATTTGAGAATATTGGCCTCTTTAGGAGAAGATACCACACACAGCTACCTTCGTTTTCTCATATTAGAAAAATTTCCCGAGGACTTAGTCTATGAAATGAAGATGAAAATCAGGGAAAATACTGTCGATGACATTCGAAAGGAGTTGCAAAACATCATTTCAGCTAGGGAAGAAGCCAACCGAGCTACGCATAAAAACCAGAACAACCAGAATGGAAATTACACAACAGAAGCACTTCATGTCAGCAATAAACAGAGTAACACTGCATCCAAGGAAGAACGCAATCAACCACAGCAATCCACTGGAAATAGGAAAGGACTATTTAATTTCAATCCAAACCCCTACAGATATCGAAGAATAACTAACAATACAGGACAATTCTTTTCTAATCAAGGACAATCCTGTGAGAATCAACCAATCTTCCACAACCAGCGAACTTCACATGATAATAGAAGAGCCTTCTTTAATCACGAATCTTCAAACAACAATAGACGGTTCTCATTCCAACCAGGGGCAGCTAGACTGACAGGACGATTCTCCTTTAATCCAGGACAAGCTAATGACTACAGGAGAAATCACTTTAACCAAGGATCGCAAAAAAGGAGATACGAAAATGCCAATGGAACCCAAAAAACCACTGAAAGGGAGAATAAAGAAGGACCCGAGCCTAAAAGAAGAAAATTATTTCAATGCATCTTTTGCAATGGTAATCACTTCAACGAAAATTGTGAAAAATATAAGACAATCACTCAAAGACAATCACGTTTGATCAATAGATGTTTTTCATGCCTCAGATTGGGTCATACCGTTACTCAATGCCGAAAGAAAACCAATTGTTATCACTGTAAAATTTATGGGAAACATAACAGAGCATTATGTCCTACACGAGGTGTAAAAAGAGAAACTCAGTCTAAAACGTTTCACATCAACGAAAGAAATGCAACCATCCTACAAACAGCTATCGCTAAGATCAAGAAGAACAAAAACAGCAAACGTCATTCAACCTATCGCATCCTCCTAGATTCTGGAAGTCAGAGGACGTACATCACGAAAAGAGTAGCCGAAGACTTGCACCTAGAAGTGAAAGAAGACACCAAACTAACTATATTTACATTCGGAGCTGAAACACCGCAAGTAATTGAAAGCCCACTTGTGCAAATTCAAGTTTTATTGAAAACCGGTCAATTCATGACCATGGAAGCCAACGTCGTTCCGAAAATAACAAATAGTGTACCATACCCTAATATAAAAGTTGAAAAGATGTTCAAATCTGACTTAGCTGATGATGGATCACTTCAAGATCAAGTAGATATTCTTGTCGGAAATGATTACTATTTCACTCTAATCACTACGGAAAAGATAAAGATTGAACAAAATCTATATTTGATTAAATCCGATTTAGGTTGGATTTTGAGTGGGAAAACTGAATCAAATCCAACAAATAACTTAACCATGATCACATACTTCCAAACGAACTTAGAAGTTAATCTCAACCAACCGGATCTACCTATAAATGACTATAACGTTAAGGACCTATGGAGCCTTGAATCGATCGGAATAACAGACTCACCTAAAGAAGACCGTCAAGAAGAAGCACTAAAACACTTCAATGATACTACAAAATTCATCGCGAATCGATACTATGTATCATGGCCATGGATCGAATATCCACCAGCTCTTAACCAAAATCAGGGATTAGCATTCGGACGTCTATCTAGTCTCCTGAAACGCCTTGACACTTCTACACTACAACAATACGACCAGATGATTAGAGAACAAATACAAAAGGAAATTATCGAGGAAGTACCTGCTCAGCAAAGGAGAGATACGTCTAATCATATTACACATTATTTGCCTCATCACGGAGTCAAGTGCCAGAATAAACAACTCCGAATTGTATACGATGGGTCATCGAAGACAGGAAACAACAAATCCCTGAACGAATGCTTATTCCGTGGACCAATCATGTTAGAAGAACTCACTGGCCTGCTACTGAAGTTCCGATATCACAACATAGGCATATGCGCCGACGTAGAAAAGGCATTTCTTCAAATTGGCCTTCATGACCAAGATCGTGATGTTACCAGATTCTTATGGGTCAAAGATATAAATAAGCCAATAACAGAAGATAATCTCCTACACTTACGATTCCAAAGAATGCCATTTGGAGTGATATCCAGTCCATTTCTACTCAACGCTACCATTAAACATCATCTGAAGAAATCAAACAAGAAAGAAGTCAACAAAATAGCTAGTGACATATATGTAGATAATCTAGTCACTGGAGTAGAAACAGATCAAGAAGCAATTGAACTATATCAAACAGCCAAAAGAGTATTCAAAGAAATGTCTATGAATCTACGAGAATGGAGTTCAAACTCTAAACATCTGATGGAAAAAATTCCCGATAGTTATCGAGAAGATACCGTAAAAGTATTAGGACTTAACTGGAATATTAAAGAAGACAGTTTACAACTAAGATTTAAAATGCCGAACATACAACCCAAAACCAAAAGAGAGATGCTACAAATTATAGCATCAGTGTATGATCCTTGTGGATTCACAATCCCATCATTGTTATCTGCTAAATTACTCCTACAAGAAACATGTATGATAAAAGCTGCTTGGGACACAACACTACCTCAAGAAATAACAAACAAATGGGAAACGATTACTAAAGATCTCATCGACATAGAGAAACTAATAATACCAAGACGTTATTTCGAGAATCCCCAACGAAATGACTATCATCTACATTGCTTTACGGATGCATCCCTCAAAGCCTATGCTGCAGTTGTATACTTAACCAATGGAAAAGAGATAAGCTTTATTATAGGCAAATCAAAACTCGTTCCGATAAAGGATAAAGACAAACTGACAATTCCGAGATTAGAACTTCTCGGCATTTTGATAGGTTGCAGACTCATCCAATACACTTTAAAATTCTTGCAACCAGCGATAATAAAACAGACGCTATGGACAGATAGCCAAATAGCAATAGAATGGTGCAACTCCAAGAAACTATTACCGCCCTTTGTTTCAAGAAGAGTAGAAGAAATAAAAAAGAACAAAGAACTCACGATGAAACACATATCATCAGCATTAAATCCTGCAGATGTAGCAACAAGACCAGAAAGCACAAAAGAGGAAAAAACCAAATGGTTAACTGGCCCTCAATTTCTTCTAGAAACAGAGCTACCGACGACGTCATCCCTTTTCGCCGGGGAGGTTCTCCCGAAGGATCTCATAAGTCAACTACAAAGCTTGCAACAATCATACTTTCCAGAAGAAATAGAAGGTAAAGAAACACACCTAACAAGAAATTTAGGACTCTTTCGTGACATCGACGGTCTACTCAGATGCAAGGGACGTTTAATGAATACTACATGCCCTTATGATTTAAAACATCCTATCCTCATCCCTAGAGACAGCGAGTTTACAGATGAACTAATAAGAGAAGTACATGGAAAAAACCATCACGTGGGAGCTTCACATACTCTTAGTATAATCCGTCAAAACTATTGGATACCCCAAGGAAAAGCAAAAGTCCAGAGGATAATAAAGAAATGTCCGCGATGCGTCAAACACGGAGGAGGTCCATACCGTCTTCCACCGACACCAGCTTTACCTAAAGAACGAGCGAATTACAGCGCACCTTTCACCTATACAGGCATGGATTATTTCGGACCAATGTTTGTGAATGACGAAGGTAGAGAAGAGAAAGTATGGATATGTTTGTACACATGCTTAGCCGTTAGAGCTATTCACATGGAAGTAGTCAAGAATTTGACAGCAGAGGAATGTCTTCTCTCCCTGAGGAGATTCATCTCATCCAGAGGAATACCTGAAACAATCTTAACAGATAATGCATCTCAATTTAAATTAACCGCAGAGGTATTGACGAACCCATATTGTATAGATAACAAGATAAGATGGAAATTCATACCTGAATTAACACCATGGAATGGTGGATTTTATGAAAGACTAATCGGCATCGTAAAAAACTGCCTAAAAAGGTCCATCGAAAAACATCTATTGTCAACTTCTCAATTAAACACCATTATCAAAGAGATTGAAGCAGTAGTCAATACCAGACCCCTAACCTATGTAGGATCTGACATCGAATACGTCTTGAAACCCTCAGATTTTCTAACATTTGGAAAGAACATCTTGATTACCCCATCTCTTCAACATGCTATTCCCGGAGGAACCATTACCAAAGAAAATCTTATCGACAGCTGGAAACGAGGACAACGAATACTGGGGGAATTTAAAAGAATGTTCCTAGGGCAATATCTAAGTAGCTTAAGAGAAAGGTACCAACATTCACATAGGGAACCTAGGGTCAAATCCACCAGAATTCCCAAGGTTGGAGACGTCGTACAGATCAAAGATGACATAAAAAACCGAGAGACGTGGAAGGTTGGAAGAATCACTACATTAATCCCTAGCAATGATGGTGAGACTAGAACGGCTAAAGTCAAAGTAGATAACAAAGAATTCACCCGATCCATAACACATCTATATCCTCTTGAAGTTGAAGACGAAGCCGAAGTTAACATAGAAGACACAGTCATTCAACCATTAAGTGAACAAAAAAAACCCTTACAAACTCTAGAAGAAGAATTAATGGATATTGAAACCATAGAAGAAGACACAACTCCTGATACAATGGAAATTCCTGACAATATAAGCGATTTACACATGAAAGAGAATGTAACAGACAGTGAACTAGAACAAGAAGTAGATATTGAAAATGGAAATGAAGAAGTTGATCAGAAGCAACGGCGAGCAGCAGCCACCAAGGCCTTAGAGAAAATAAGGCAGTGGACTCGAAGTTTGTTGACCTTATTCTAGTCGCCCCGGCAGTGTCGCGACGAGCGTTCGCGAACTGCATTTGTACAAAATGTAAATAGTCAATTTGCAACGGGTAACACCGGAAGTACATAACAGCCAACTTAAAGATAGAGATAGTGATTTCCGCCCTGCTTCATGCATCCATTATGCGAGCTAGCGTCAGACGACTACATTCTCCCAGCAAACCGGCAAAGAAGTTCCAGTAACAATTAGTGAAGGAGCAAGCCAGTTCCTGAGGACGGCCGAAGTAATGAAGTTAAGTCATCTCCATTTTTTGTATGTTGGTTCTAACAATTCTCAATTTGTCGCGTTATGTATTTTACCATGTGCCTTACTTACCCACCTACACCAGACATCATCATGTTTGACTCCATTTAAACTATCTTGAATACGAACCTAGACCAGTACATGAGGTTACGGAAGACACACTATCGATTTGATAGGATAATATGTTAATATAATGATATGCGTCTCTCAGGCCTGAGATAATAAGATTTGTGGAATTACCCACTATTTATTTGATACGAGCTCGAAACTCCCTGTGAGTTTATTTCATTATTGCTAGCTTATATTTGATTGAGAGATATGCAGTCCAGTGTGGACGCGCTGTTTATATGAAGGCTTCACGAAAGTCCTATACTAATAATAATAATAATATAGTGTCTTTACGTCTGGCCGGGACATGAGGTCCGTGGTCGGGGTAACGGCAACCTAAGGAATCCAGGATTGACGCCCATGGATGTCCAACTTCGTCATCGGTTACTACCATTACCGAACGTAGACTTACTTAATTGGTAGGGAGGAGAGAATCATTCAGGTGGACTTAGATATACACTAATGAGGCACCGGCGAATACTTCTATGTAGTCACATATCATCATCTTACACGAATACTCTGAACAAGGTTAAACACGAGGCAGTATTACACCATACATCACATATTGTATTTATCATGATTTGACTATTTGCTAACTTCTCATCTCTGCTTGTGTAACAATATTGGTTTCGATCCGAGAAAAGGGAGAAGCGTCGTACCACGGTACGACCCTTCCCCCTTAGGATTGATGTATAAGAGATGGAGATGGCATTGTTGTATAAACATTTTAGATGGAGCCTGTGAGAACCCATTGGTGCCGAGTCCTCTACCAGCTGCACTGCTCGTAACGAATACATCTGCTCAGGTAACTAACCTTGCTTTGACTCATCCCTTTCGAAGTGCCCTCTCATTTCACCCTGAGCTATTTTTATTCTTTATCATATCATAATACCCCCAAACTTCATAATGGGCATTTCGACAACATGAACCAAGAGCTTCTGTTTCCCAACTTAAAAAATATTTGCCTACTCCTAGTCCTTCGCTTTTAAAAGCTTATAAATATTATAAATATTTAGCCAGCTGAAACTTATCCCGACAGAGGTGACCTTCGTCGGTTCTGACCGTGCAGTTCGTGGTTTACAACCAAATTTTTTGTGACCTTCCAACGCCCTTGGTCTTGAAAGCAGCTTCTCAAACCAAGGTCAAATAGAGGAGGTTGGTAACGTCTCCGACCGTGTAGTTGGCGGTTGGCAACCGCATAGATTATAAACTGACGTTTCTTGCCTTTTCCATTGATTAAAAAACAAACGAAGACAACGAAATTGATAATTTAGTGACAAAAAAGATATGAACAGTCTTCTAAGCATTGATTGCGTATATTCATGTTTTGAACCGAACTACAATAAAACACGAGAACTGTCAGTATCAACTGTCATTTTAATCACCACATCGTATTTTTAATCTAATTCAATGCTTGTTGTCAACAAGTCGGCGACTGTGTAGTTGAAACGGACCAAAATGATTGCAAACCAAGGTGACCTCTGTCGGGAGCTTGTTGCCGACCGTGTATCAGGCATTTTACATCCATCCATTGTAATCATGCATGACTTGGTTGTAGAATTAGTAACATAATCAATTTATTATTTAAGTTTCAATTGACAATTATGAGCACATATACGTTATTTTAAATTTATTTTATGTCACAAGTGGCTAAACGAGCAGATGGGCCATCTGATGGTAAGTGGTCACCACCGCCCATGACACCTACTGTCTTATTATTAGTGAAATAATTTGACACCTCCCTTACCCTTCAAACCGAAACACAGCAGTGCAAACACGTCTGCTTTACGGCAGAAAAAAGTAAGGGGGTAGTTACTTCCCCCGAACTTTGCACAAAAGACTTATTTCAACCACAATTACGATTCAAGTACTACAAGCGAGCAGGAATTCTCTCGCGAACGTTCATTGCGAGAGAGCCATCAAAGCTGTATGAGTGAGTTAAGTAAAAAAAATGTTTTTGTACCTTTTTACCCCAAAATGTACCTTTTCAGCGCTGGATATGTACTTTTTGGGAACTTAGGTGTGGCAACACAGCTTGCGAGGGTCCTCCATACTAAAATGTATGGATTTTTTTCAAATCCTAAAAACGTAAAATGTTTATCTTTCTCTCTGAGAAATATGTGACATGGGACTAATAAATGCTACTGCCACAGTTTTTCTGGTGAAAATACTTACCATTCAGGAAAAAACGGTGTTAAAAATCACGCATAAAATGGCTATTACGGATTATTTACGCTTCCGTTCTTAGTATTAATGATCAATTCACAAGTAAAAAACTATATATTTTCACTTTCACAAACAAAGTTTATACTAAAACATTAGATTTTTAAAGATATCTTGATTTTTGTAAAACTTAACTGTTTTTTGACCGACTAGCATGGGCGACAGTGCGACGCTTTACACTTCACTAGCTCATACAGAATATGTATATGGCGGACTCTTAAAGGGCCCCATACAAAGCCCTGCCTGCAGGGCCCTGCTTGCAGTGCCACTGCCAATCGTACTTTGTGTGGGCATGCAGGGCCGACAAAATGGCCGTTACATCGGCCCTGCAACACCACACACGGTACGATTGGCAGTGCGCACTGCAAGCAGGGCCCTGCAGGCAGGGCTTTGTATGGGGCCCTTTAGACTATATAATACTAACGGGCGGACTCTATTGTGTCCGTCTTCCCAGCAAGCCCGTGCGAGATATAGCCAAGTGGCATACACCAAAATTTAGTGGAAATTGGTTCATTCCATCAGTAAAGTGTCAGATTCAGTGCATCAAAACTGACGACACTACGAGCTGAAAACTTTGGGTGGCTGTAGAGACGTCTCGTCAGCCAGCCCATTCTATACAGGGAAAACTACGAAGACACAGACTACTAAGATGAAACTGACGTTTTCCAAAAAAGATTGTGTCCGTCTTCCCAGCAAGCCCGTGCGAGATATAGCCAAGTGGCATACCTACACCAAAATTTAGTGGAAATTGGTTCATTCCATCAGTAAAGTGTCAGATTCAGTGCATCAAAACTGACGAAACTACGAGCTGAAAACTTTGGGTGGCTGTAGAGACGTCTCGTCAGCCAGCCCATTCTATACAGGGAAAACTACGAAGATTACATAAAAGCAAAATAGTTCCACATTTACTGCATGTCTAGTGCAATTGATTGTAAAAAAGCCGAATAGAAAATGTCCATATGGTAGGAGCACTTCATCAATAATTATGGGTGGCTGGAGAGACGTTTTCCCAGCCAGCCCATGTGATATCTCTGAACATATAGTAGGTAGGAAGATAAAACAAAGCTTAATATTTACTACCTACTCGGAAAAGTAGGTAGCAAATATTTCAAAATCCTAGCTCCACTAACTTTTGAGATATTTGTATTTTTTCATGGGCTTGCTGGGGAGACGTCTCGCCAGCAAGCCCATGCTGTAACTCAAAAAGTACTGCACGTAGAATGCTGAGCGACATACCAATAGAGAGTGCATATTTGATGCAATAAGCACCAAGAAAAGTGAGTCCATAGGTCTTACGGTTTCGGTGCTAGAAACAAATATAATTTTCCCGCCGAAAATTTGGAATGCATGATGTGAAGTGCGACGTTGCCGTTCTGTGCAACTCTACATGTTGCTGTTAGAGCATTCAAAAATCAATCTTGTATCCTTATAGTTATAAGGTACTGTAGACGCACGTGTAGATTATTTGTAATTTGAGAACAGTTCGGGAGACGGTGTACTTAGTAAAAGACTGATTGGTTATCAAGAAGTTTTTATTTATTTGTGGACGACATGTTAAGAACGAAAGAGATAATATGTATTTTAGCTCACGTGAAGACTAACTGGTGCCTCAATCTCTTTTTAGCAACCGTGACAACTGTATTCTAGGAGGAGATGTAGGTTTGATGGTCTCAGTAACAAACTAAAATTTTTAAAGTATTCTTAAATTGTCCTGTCATTAATAAGTTAAGAAAACTGATTTATTAAATAAATACGTGAGCCAAAATACATAGTATGTCTTTTGTTCTTCACATGTTGTCCATAAATAAATAAAAACTTCTTGTTAACCAATCAGCCTTTTAAGTACACCGTCTCCCGAACTATTCTCAAATTACAAATAATCTACACGTGCGTCTACAGGACCTCTTAACTATAAGGACACAAGATTGATTTTTGAATGCTCTAACAGCAACATGTAGAATTGCACAGAACGGCAACGTTGCACTTCACATCATGCATTCCAAATTTTCAGCGGGAAAATGATTTTTGTTTCTAGCATCGAAACCGTAAGACCTAGGGACTCACTTTTCTTAATGCTTATTGCATCAAATATGCACTCTCTATTGGTATATCGCTCAGCATTCTACGTGCAGTACTTTTTGAGTTACAGCATGGGCTTGCTGGCGAGACGTCTCCCCAGCAAGCCCATGAAAAAATACAAATATCTCAAAAGTTAGTGGAGCTAGGATTTTGAAATATTTGCTACCTACTGTTCCAAGTAGGTAGTAAATATTAAGCTTTGTTTTATCTTCCTACCTACTATATGTTCCGAGATATCACATGGGCTGGCTGGGAAAACGTCTCTCCAGCCACCCATAATTATTGATGAAGTGCTCCTACCATATGGACATTTTCGATTCGGCTTTTTTACAATCAATTGCACTAGACATGCAGTAAATGTGGAACTATTTTGCTTTTATGTAATCTTCGTAGTTTTCCCTGTGTAGATGGGTTGGCTGACGAGACGTCTCTACAGCCACCCAAAGTTTTCACCTCGTAGTGTCATCAGTTTTGATGCACTGAATCTGACACTTTACTGATGGAATGAACCAATTTCCACTAAATTTTGGTGTATGCCACTTGGCCATATCTCGCACGGGTTGCTGGGGAGACGGACACAAAAAGATTTTGTAAATTGTGCAAAAAGGCTTTTTGGCGGGAACTCGACATGGGCGTTTGCCTGCTTAATTGATTTTTTGTTTTTTGTGCATTTAGTGATTTAGTGGATAATAAAGATAGTGTGTTATGCAGTAAATTTACTACGGAGTGCGCAGCTGATGAAGATTTCAAGTGATCTCGTGTTTAAGCCTCGTTTGTGTTGTCCCCATTTTCCTTCGTAAAGTTCCCTATCGCTTTACGAGGGGAGCTAAAAGAAAGATTAATGACATCAGAAATGGCTGTATGGGCTTTGTACTCTTTGTCTTTCCGAAAGGAAGAATGAAACAAAAAAAAAAATTGTGCAAAAAGTGACAGAAAAGGGCCCCATACAAAGCCCTGCCTGCAGGGCCCTGCTTGCAGTGCCACTGCCAATCGTACTTTGTGTGGGCATGCAGGGCCGACAAAATTGCCGTTACATCGGCCCTGCAACACCACACACGGTACGATTGGCAGTGCGCACTGCAAGCAGGGCCCTGCAGGCAGGGCTTTGTATGGGCCCTTTAAAAGTGGCCAAGTGGGTATAATACGACACAAAAGCACACGGTAGATTAGAAAATAAGTGAATGAACACTTAATTATCATTCTTGCCATGAGGTATGAGGAGGAGTTCGGCCATGGATTCCAACTTATGTTTTATGCCGTCCGGAGTCTTGATGTGAATCCAGCCACCCGTTGTCCAGCAGTTAAATACACCGAATTTGTCCCTCGCAGCCATGAAGGTTTTGTGGCGAGGCTTAGTAAGGAATTCAGATAGTGTGATAGCCGACCCCTTGAGACTATTCTTGCCTTTCCACATATCTTCGCGCACCGTGGTATCTGCGAATTTCACTACGATCGGCCGTGGTTTGCTGGCGTTTGGTTTGCCCATCCGAAAGCTGTTAGAGATGCTAGCCGCGGAGAAATTAGCAACCTTGATCTTAGGTGCTAAGGCAGCTACCACTTTCATAGATGTTACCTCGTTCTTATCTTCTGGCACGCCATGCACGAGCAACATTTTGACCATATTCTCCATGTTTGCTTTCAATTGTGTGTGATCCATGTTGAGGTGTTCAATTAGTGGTGTTGGAGAATGTTTCAAGGAGAGAATTCACTGCAGGCGAGTAGTTCTATTTATGCATAACAAATTAGCATAAAAATTTGGATGTAAATATGCAACTATCTATTTTTAAGACAGAAAAATAAGGGTACTTAGAAGGAGGATTAAAGAAATAATTCGTCACAAGGTAGTGAAGGCGTCGTTCTATGGATTTGACGGGTTATTTTGAATATTTCCTAGTGATCACTGATAGTTTGACATAAAATATTGGGACATGTTGGCAGATGTCATCCCATAGTAAAATACAAAGATTTCGGACCTCCTTGCTTCGCTCGGAATAGATACCTTGCTAATTTATTTTACTATGGGATGACATCTGCCAACATGTCCCAATATTTTATGTCAAACTATCAGTGATCACTAGGAAATATTCAAAATAACCCGTCAAATCCATAGAACGACGCCTTCGCTACCTTGTGACGAATTATTTTTTTAATCCTCCTTCTAAGTACCCTTATTTTTCTGTGGTAAAATAAATAAGCAAGGTATCTATTCCGAGCGAAGCAAGGAGGTCCGAAATCTTTGATTTTTAAACATTAAAAACGAGAGGAGCAAAATATCAAGATGTCTATTTGGCAACTACCCACAGAGTATGTATTGAAAAACATAAAAAATAATTTTTAATATCATAATGCCATAAAAAGAAAAAAATTTCATCTCTAAGTTCGCGAAGTGAAGCTGGCCACCTGCACTTTTCTGAAAAAGACAAACATTAATTTGAAAAAAGAACATTCGGAACGAAAGTGCGCGCGCGAATCTGGTATGTACATACCTATTCTCGAAAATCACCGGGTGATAAAATCTTACTTAAAAAAATTCAAAATTTCTGTTTTTAGGGTTCCGTACCTCAAAAGAAAAAATGGAACCCTTATAGAATCACTTTGTTGTCCGTCTGTCTGTCTGTCAAGACCCTTTATCTCACGAACGGGTAAAGGTATCAGGTTGAAATTAATACCACATATTAGGATCCATGAACCACACAAGATCTGAAAATTTCAGTTTTTAGGGTTCCGTACCTCAAAAGAAAAAAACGGAACCCTTATAGGATCACTTTGTTGTCCGTCTGTCTGTCTGTCTGTCTGTCTGTCTGTCAAGACCATCTCACGAACCGGTAAAGGCATCAGGTTGAAATTAATACCATATATTAGGATCCATGAACCACACAAGATCTGAAAATTTAAATTTTTTACAACGACGCAATCAAAAGATATGGCATTTTATGTCATCATCTCCATACATTTATGCAAAAAACCAAAACCTACAGGGTACTTCCCGTTGACCTAAAATTATGAAATTTGGCAAGAAGCTAGGTCTCACAGTACAAATAATGGGAAAAGTCTGAAATCATTAAATATTACAACTTTTCTCACAACTAATGGTAACCAATTGTGGTGAGTTCCCGTTTCAAGAACATTCATATAAGAGAGGGGTCAAGTTGAATGGTCGCTGAGGCGATTTTTGTTTTAGTTCTATTTTATAAACGGGAACACTTACAAACTTGAAAATTGATATTTTTATAGTGCATAAGCTATAAAATATCAACAAATAATAAAATTTTGTCAAGCGCGTGTCGGACTCAAAAAATCTAGCACATTAACTTACTGAAATTTCAACTAATACAATTATGATTATGTGGTGGTACGGAACCCTCTGTGCGCGAGTCCGACTCGCACTTGGCCGGTTTTTTTACAACGACGCAATTAAAAGATATGGCATTTTATGTCCTCATCTCCATTCGTCAAAACCTACAAAGTACTTCCCGTTGACCTAAAATTATGAAATTTGGCAAGAAGCTAGGTCTCACAGTACAAATAATGGGAAAAGTCTGAAATCATTAAATATTACAACTTTTCTCACAACTAATGGTAACCTGAGCTCCCGTTTCAAGAACATTCATATAAGAGAGGGGTCAAGTTGGATGGTCGTTGAGGCGATTTTTGTTTTAGTTCTATTTAAAAACGGGAAAACTTACAAACTTGAAAATTGGTATGTTTATAGTGCATAAGCTATAAAATAACAACAAATAATAAAATTTGGTCAAGCGCGTGTCGGACTCAAAAAATCTAGCACATTAACTTACTGAAATTTCAACTAATACAATTATGTTTATGTGGTGGTACCGTGGTACGGAACCCTCAGTGCGCGAGTCCGACTCGCACTTGGCCGGTTTTTTTTCTTATCAACAGGGAAAAATTATAATGCACAAATATAAAGAAGTGTTTAATTGTTAAATATCATAAAGTATTACTAACGTTTTAACACTATCAGGGTATAATTAAAAAGTTTAAACCTCCAAGCGATATTTACCACCCAGTCTTCTTCTGCCTAGCGTTATCCCGGCCTATTGCTAGGGTCCGCTTTCCGGCTTGATTTTCTCCACTTTGCCCGGTCTTTGGCATCCTCTGTGGTGAGATTGGTCTCCCTCATGTCAGCCTTCACGACGTCCAGCCAGCGTTTCTTAGGCCTGCCGCGTTTTCTAGGACCTTGTACAGAACGTGCAAAGCACCTGTTCCCGACATAGTCTGTCACCCTGCGGCTGACGTGGCCGAACCATCGAAAGCGTCTTTCCTGCAGCTTATCCGCCATTTACCACCCAGTGATTTCAAAAATTGGACCCCTGTTTTCCTTACGAAGTTGTTGGAAGTTTTAATTGTAGTTTTGTTGGTGCGTGCTTTTTACTAAAAATGTCGTCAAATAGTGACAGTGATGAAGAGTTTTTGACGCCGCCAGAATTACAAAAAGGTTCGCAATCGGTTATTGAAAGATGTCCTGAAAAATCTCGAAAAATGCTTGCTTAGCACGCTGCCCGAGAGAAAATATATCTTGGAGAAACGTCACTTTATTTGAGGAGATATGTCATCTAATCTATCACCTCCAAGCGCGAAGAAATGTCAGTGGAGGAAAATGTTTAGCAAATCCACAAATTACGTTTTTGATATTTTAGACAGAGATAGCTGTATACACTAATACATGTAGCCGTCCTTGTCTTTTAAAATGTGTCGCACTGCTCGGATGTCATCAAAACGTAACCATGCTTGAAGTCTTTAATCTATGGGCCTAGACAAACTGACAACTGCAGCGTGCTAAGCCGGCAGGTTTTAGTGTCATGGGTGCAGAATTGATTGGTAAGCGTTGGAATCACAGAGCAGAGTTGGAATAAACGAAAAAATGTATTCTAACAGAATGTTACCCACTGAGCATTGTAACTTCATGTACTTTCTTTATCACATAAATCTATGTTTATCACCCATTTGAAAGTTCCAAAATTAATGTTGCAGCAAGCCTGTCGCGAGTTTTGTCATACAGCTTGTTTGTAAGTTTTGTTTTATTAGCATGTTGATTGTCCAGCAACATCGCAAATTAAAGTTATAATTCGAAGCTTACACCAACTTTATTTTTGGAACTTGTAATAAATAGCTTAGAAAAGAAACTTTACAGCTAGCTGTTTGCCGGTGTATCCCACTATTTCCATTTCGAATTTCCATTGATGGAAATAGTGAGACTGTTTGCGACTGCTTGTCCCACTATTTCCATTGCGATTTTAATCGCACTGTTTCTTTTAAAATATATTTTTTTTGTATTTTTTAAACGAGCTGATTTTTGAGTAAGATTGTCAAATGCAATGATACAAGGAAAAAATTGCAGTAACGTCTTATTTAAACCATTCAAATGAAATATTGCAGAGACTTAACAAAATTCATTTGCTGGTAAGTTTTAAGGGTCGTGTTGCAAGAAAATTATTAATATAATATCTATTTTCAAAATTGATAGCAAATTGCAAAAGTAACCTTCACTAAGTTAACATTGAATTATCTCGCTAGGTCTCGGTATTTCCATTCAGAAGCATCAAAATACTATAGGTACAGGGTGTTAGGAAAAGTACCGATTTCCTTTAAACCACATGTTCTATAAGTGGAACAAAGTACATTTAGCGTGTTTAAAAATAAAAAGTTAAAAAGAAATATTTTTTTTTCAAAACCAAAGATAAAATAATGTCTGGACCGATGAGGCGAAGTAATGCGTGTAGGTATATTGTATTGCTACAATGAACACTGTTTGGGGTATATCGGTACGATCCAATTGAGTTAGTAGGGTTGAACAATTAAATAATTGTTTTTTTTTTCAAATATTCATTATAGAACTTTTGGTTCAAAGGAAATCGGTACTTTTCCTAAAATCCTGTATAGTATCAAAATACAATGTACAAATAAAATTGATTTTCGATTTTAGATATAGGGCCGAGTTCCAAAACGGATTATATTAACGTCATACAACAACGCTATTCTGCTGTCAGTCAGGGTAATTTCTCAACGATTTCCTTTTATTTTTATTTCAGAAAACATTACTATTTTAAAATAATAATGTCACGAACATGTCGGCTGTCATACGAGGGAACTGTTTCAAAATTTCGACATGTCAGCTAAGAGCCCCGTGGTCCAATGGATAGGGCATGGGACTTACAAACCGTTGGGTTCTGGTTCGAGTCCAGCCTTCCTATCTTGGATATTCCAGACAAAGTAAAAAGAAACGTTTTTTTTTTAATTATTTTTATTTTATTTTTTTAATGTTTCCACATACATTTAAAAATTAGGTTGTGGCGTTATCAGTTATATGTAACGTTTTTGCGATGTACTGTTTACCCGATTGTAGAAACATTTATTATAACGTTGCAGGTATGTTACATTTGTAATTTTTTTGTAATGTTACAACTGAAACATTTAGTAACATTCAAATGATCACTGAAAGTAACATTGCACTGTATAAATATAGCGTGGCCGTTTCAAGGTTGCTGCAATATCCCTGAGAGGTTGCTGTAACGTTACAAGCTTTCAGTTGAAACTTACAACCTTTTAAATTTGTGGTTCTACAATATTGCTGAAACTTTAGCTTGCTTAGTGGGTTATATGTAGTACGACTTATGACCTACACAGTATCCTTCATTTTGATGGCACCATTCAGGTTGTACGACTTCCGCTTGAATTCCCATTTTTACTAGACGCTCTCTGCAACAAAATAAGAAGACATTAAAATATATAGGATTCATACATTTTTCAAATACAGAATTTGGGGCCCTATTCTCGAATATCACTCAAATATTTCAAAATCACAGATTTTTCTTTTCAAATGTGAATATTGATACCTATCCGTTAAAATATAAAGTAGTGTATAATTATTAATTTTCATAAGTTTTTATGTACTTTTAATAGTTCATCAGGGTGAATTTGAATTTTTAAAGTCTCGAAAGTGATATTTTATCACCCGATGATATTCAAGAATTGGCTACCTGGTCTGGTTTGCCCTCTGGGTTGTGTGTGAAGGTCAGTCGCTCTGATTAAAATACATGTTGACTCCTTTTATATGGGTGCACATAATTTAGTATCAATTAAAATGTTTATAAATCGTCTTGGCGTCTTGATTGCCATTGAAATCCATTTAAATGTCAGATTGTGTATGATACAAGTACCTACTTATGCAAAGCTCTCACACACAATCCACCCGGAAAAGTCCTACAATATAAAGTTAAATTTAAACATTGATAATTAATAAATTCAATAATAAATATGTCTAAAATTATATCAAGTTGATTCCAAGATGTGGTCAGATAGGACCCTATTTATCCTCATCACTGGTTTGATCCGACCATAACAACTCTGGCGCCTAAAGTACATACTATATTGCAATTATATAACCGACGCTTACAACAAGATAAAAACAACAGCTTACCGAATGTGCATCATTCTGTTCAGAGCACGACTCCAGTTTGTCGCCGGGTCGGACCATAGTCTTTCTGCCATCGCAGCGGCCCTGGGCCATAACCTATCGTCAAGAGATGACTCATCGGCTTGTTCCGACCACAACGCAGCCTCGGCTCCTAAAATACAATAACACGATTTAGGAAATATACAAAAATAGTAATAAGTTTATAAGTTTTTATTTTTCTCTTCACTAAGGTAAAACAAAGGAATTTAATATTAAGATTAATCTTGTAGATGTTCCTTGTGAGAGACTGGTCTCCGCAGTAGGTTTCTCTGTTTGATAGTCTCTTCCATATTATAAGCGACTTTCTCGATGATTGACCACTAACTGATTGATAAATGACCATGAGTCCGTGTGGTGCCGGCCGAGAAATCCTTGGTGCGGCTAAGAATAGTATCACCCCATTGGGTGTCGGGAAAGGCGACTAAGGGGTTTAAATCTGGAGGAGCTGCATCCTTCTGCAAATCTGCACAAACTGCGGTCACCAATAACCAGCCGGTCCTACATATCACACATTTTTGCTGTGACTTTCAGTGGGATGTTATGATAAAAAATAATCTTCATCATCTTCATATTTGCATATAAAATAAAAATAACAAATAAAAATACCCTTACCTAGAATTTGGTCATTGAAGTTGCCTGCATTGGGTTTATTGTCGTAGACTTTCTGCCAACCAATGTATGGAGAGCACCAATTATTACCTATGAATAGTTGCCAATTAATAAATACACTAACAAATAATAAAAATAAAAGAAATAAATCAGTTCAAAAACTAGAACCCGACGAGTACTGGCAAATCTTGCTCTATAAAGTATGAAACAAGAAAATATTGTCATCTGAAATTGTTATGAACAAACTATGGTATTTGATAAATATTCATATTGATGTTCAGATTATAACCGTGCTCATATTATTATGCCACTTTGTCCTAAGGCACAGATCATATAATACTAGTAAACTATTCCTAAGGGTAGGTGGCATAATATGACCATGGTTATTATCTGAACCAGGGACTGAAAACGGTAAAGATTAAGGTTATTTAAGGGTTAAAAAAGCGATATCGTTTTATTATACCGTTATAAAACCTTCATCTTATTTCACCTTTATAGTACAGCGGTATCGTTTACTCAACCCTTTTCACATATACCTTTATTTAACCTTTATTTACTTCGGCTTTTTTTAGATTTTTCACTGGTATTTTCCTAATAACGGTACCGTTTTATAATTATATTTTTCATTTTTGGATAGATACCACTATATTTTGATACCACTTGATTTCTGTATAAGAATAATAAATCATACCGAAATAATTAACAGTATCGGTATCGCAATAACGATTTTTAATACCATTTTAGTACAAAAATTTAATACCGTTTTATTAAAATATCACAATTTTGCGGTTATTCAGTCCCCGATCTGAACATTGCTATGCATATTTGTACAGTTTGTAAAGTTTGTACATAACAATTTTATATGACAATATTTTCTTGTTTTATACTTTTTAGAGCAAGATTTGCCAGTATTCGGGTTCTAGTTTTTTTAACAGATCTGTTATTTAAATTATTTTGGAGTTATGAAAAAGTAAGCTAACATACATAAGTACATACCTACATATATATATCATACATTTATACATACATATACAGGGTGTTAATTTGATTGCGTGCCATAGCTCAGGGGTGGGATCAGTATCAGTAACTGAACAACTTTTCCCAAGGAACATAGGTCGAAAAACGAATATAAATTTTTGACCTCCCATAAAAACTGCATCAGTAATTTTATGGAAGGTCACATTTGTTTTTTCGTACTGATACTGTTCCCGCCCCTGAGCTATGGCATGCAATCAAATTAACACCCTGCATATGAACAATTCAAATATATATATATATATCGAATCAGAAGAAATACTGGGGGGCTGGCCTAACGTAATTTCTATCACTTGACTTTAGTCTACCTACTGACAGCTGTTTTACCTGCCCATGACTGCTTGCACTCATCCTTCCTTTGTCAGGTTCATGGCCTTGACGCATAGGCAGGACTGTTTTTCCTACCTGTTGGTGTAAATTCGCATTGTCACCCCAAAGATATGAGCATCCTGGATACTCGTATCATATCGTTCTTTCTAAGAGTCAAAAGAAGATGTAATTAAACTAGTTTTTCTGTAAAATCAGTGCACCGAGCCTATCCACAAACATGCTATAAAATTATTGTTACAAAGTGGGTAAACTAACATCATATCTTAAAGTTAACCAATTGTGATACTTAGTTTTCGGTTATAATAGCGCTGCTCCTGTCGCCGCAATCATAACGCCATAGTTTCTCAAATGACCGCTTCACACCTTTTAGAATGAAACTAGTCCATCTCGATAAAGCGCGAACGCTGATCAATAGCACTACTATTCACCAGGGAGCACTCAAACTAGCATGACCACTAATAAATCACACTTTCTTTACACGACCTAGGCTTTAGAATAAGACCTAGGAAATCTAATCGAGCTATCCTGTGACTTTCACGAAACGACCGACCCGAACAGCTCCCGGCAGACAACTGAGCTCGCTTCAAATAATTTTATCCAAAATGGCTGCTGGCCTCCACCCAAAAAACGAGTGAACTAATTCACAATAGATGGCGCTAGCTATCACAAGAACTATCTTCCAACATTATTTTGTTTACAACCGTCAGAATAGAGTACGTCGATACAAGCTGTACCTATGACCTATGAATTCTCCGACACGGCCATTCCTACAAAGCGCACGTCCTCGTGCGTGACTAGCTAACTGCACAAAAAATCTACCACCTCAACCGCTCAGCTGAACCTAATAAAATGATTCAAAGCTCACTTCGTCACAGCCATCCTTGACAAGTCGCACGTCCTCGTGCCAGTCTAGCCACCTGTACAAATCTATCAAATTTACCACTCGGCCAAACCTGATTAAAAAAGTCAAAATAACTACTCGAATCTTTCGTGAAATTCCCTGGGTCGCACCTGAACAAACTTTATAAAAACACTAGCTGTTGCCCGCGACTCCGTCCGCGTGGGGTTCAGAAAAAGTAGCAAATGACTTTTCCCATGGTTCAAACTATATTCGTACCAAGTTTATATCACAATCGGTTTATCGGATTAGTCATAAAACCTTAACAGACAGACAGACAGACAGTGCAGTTCTCGCCTTTATATTATTAGGTATACAGAGTACCGATAGTACCTACGGACTTTTGTAAATTAAACACGTCTTGTTTACGTATGGACTGTTAGCTCACCCACTG
This sequence comes from Athrips mouffetella, assembly GCA_947532105.1. Classification (NCBI taxonomy): domain Eukaryota; kingdom Metazoa; phylum Arthropoda; class Insecta; order Lepidoptera; family Gelechiidae; genus Athrips; species Athrips mouffetella. The sequence goes on along the minus strand of OX383960.1, from coordinate 6,343,520 downwards.
TCCTCGTAAGTGTAAAATTATAGTCGAATTCCACGCGGACGAACTATGATATGGGTTTCGTTATATCTTATATAAAACAAAGCCTAACTAAATCTGAGGCGCAGTCACTTTAGCTTCTGTGGCAACTGAAAAAAGAGCGGTACAAAGTCCAACGTGGCTTCACATGCTTTTAACTGTACATGTACCTGCAAACAAAACTATTGGACTACACTTCTGTACAATCGTTGTAACTTATTTCTCCCCATAAAAAAAAATTCCTAAAAAACAATGATTCGTATTTTGTTTATAAGTACTTATCTAATTCCTAAGTTTTCAAAACTTTAGAACTTTCATTTTTTTTTTTACATTTGTTGCACTGCCATGCCGAAACAGGATTTTTTTTATTATTATTTTTATAATAAAACTAAATCTAGATTTTACCAATCTTTAGCTGTACCCACAACTTTTACACAAACAACTGGACCGGATCAAACGGAATTTTCAACAACGTATTTGGCTTTCTTCCGTACAAATGTTAGCTTAGTTTGATTTCAGCTCGGTTTCACAGCTTGAAACTTTGAACTCTTCCATTTTCTGTTTGAGTGAACCGATTGCAATAAAAAAAGGTTCAAATATTGCATGAAAGCAACCCAAATACGTTATTGAAAACTTCGTTTAAGTCGTTCAAGTACTTTGTGAGGTATTGGTGTGGCCGCTTAAAATTTCGCGAACCTTCAGTGTGAATGAACCGTTTGCAATGGAAAAAAGCTTATTTGTTGCACAAAAAGAAGCCCGACGCGTCATTGAAAACCTCGTTTGAACCAGTTCAGTAGGTGAGTTCTTAGTTCTGCAGCTTGAAACTTTGCGTATCTTCTGTCAGAGTGAACCTTTCGCAATGAAACTAAGCTTGTTTATTGCACAGGAGTAAGCCAAACGCGTTACTGAAAGCCACGTTTGAATCTGCTCAAAAGTTTGTAAGTTATTAGCGCCTTTGCTTGAAACTTTGCATAACTTCTATCTGAGTGAACCGTTTTCAACTAACCTAAGCTTATATGTTGCACGAAAGTTCCTAATCCAATCACGTCTTGGAAATGCCAGTTGGAATCGGTACAGTAATTTGTGAGCTACTCGTATTGGCGCCGTCTATTGAAACTTCGGGCATTTCCTGTCTGAGTGAATCGTTTTCAATGAAAGTAAACTAATACATTGCAAAGAATTAAGCTAAACACGTTATTCAAAACCCCGTTTAAATCCGTTTAGTAGTTGGTGAGTTATTGGAGCCGCCGCTTGAAACTTAGTGAATTTTATGTCTGAGTGAACCGTTTGCAATGAAACTAAGCATACATGTTGCATGGAGTAGCCAAATACGTTACTGAAAACCTCGTTTTAATCGGTTCAGTTGTTTGGGAGATATTGGCGCCTCCGCTGGAAATTTCGCGCACCTATCTGAGTGAGCCATTTTCAATAAAAGTAAGCCAATATGTTGCAAAGAAGTAAGCTTGACAGTTTATTGAAAACCCTGTTTGAATCTGTTTAATAGTTTGTGAGTTATTTGCGCCGCCACATGAAACTGATTGCAACGATTGCAATGAAACTAAACTTTTATGTTGCACAAAAGTAAGCCAAACTCGTAATTAAAAACTCAGTTTGAATCGGTTTGCGAGTTATTGTCGTACAGGCAATTTAATACTTTACATTGGTTTAGCTTCTGATTAAGTGAACCGATTTGAATGAAACATAGCCTATATGTTGCTCAGACCTAAGCTTAATCTATCTGCGAAAACCGTGAGAAAATCCGTTCAGTAGTTTCGGAGTTTATCGAAAACATACAGACAGACAGACAAAAAGTTCAGAAAATAGGTATATTTTTGAGTTTTATTAGTCGTTTCTTATCGCTCACACTGATTTTTTTATAAATTTGTCAAAAGTACAGACACGCGGTTTCTACTCTTTTATTATATGTAGGTATAGATTACTACGACAATTTTCTTAAAAATTAAGTACTAACCGGTGGATACACAAAACTGTCAGATACACAAAATTCTTAGAATCACTGGTCACAAGTCAATGCCCGTAAAATGCGCTAGGTCTCACTGTTTACAATTTTCTTGTCTCACTGAATGCAAAACTATTTGGTTTCACTATTCGAAATCTTCATTGGTCTCACAGGTCTCACTTCTTCAAAAATTTATTTGGTCTCACTGATATACCCTCCACGCGTTGGCCAGTCCATCGGCTTAACGTACCCAACCATCCCGGTCTAGATACGGCGCACTCAGTCCATCGAGTACGGTTTCACGAACCAGTCCATCGGTTCAACGTATCCAACGAATTAGTCTAGATACGACGCACTTCAGTCCATCAAGTACGGTTTCATGAACCAGTCCATCGGTTCTACGTATCCAACGAATTAGTCTAGATACGACATACTTCAGTCCATCGAGTAGGTCTGTATGGTTTCGGAACCAGCCCATCGGTTCTACGAGTCTGACCGTCCCAGTTTAGACACGACGAACTTCAGTCCATCGAGTGCGGTTTCAGAACCAGTCCATAGGTTCAACGTACCCGACCATCCAAGTCGGAATACGACGTGTTCAGTCCATCGAACACAGTTTTACGCGCAGCCAGAGCAGTTCCATCCTCACCGTCTAAGTAACGATCACTCGAGAGCAACCTCAACATGTTGCGGCTCCGGAAAGCAACTGGTGCAATAATGCAATATCAGTGAGTCCAAACAAAACAAAATTATCACAATAAACTAAAAGTAATCTGCGCCAGTACCATCGGCTCCCTTTATTTTATTTAAAATAGTATTCACGATTACTCACTTTAATTCTGTTGGCAATGAACTTTGTGACATTCTTAAACTCTCAATAAGAAACAAAACACACTTTTGGATTATAAATTCTGACTTCGAAATCAAGTCTGTACACCAAAATAAAGAAAATAAATTGTGGGTACCTAATTATTTTAAGGAAATGTCATCAAAACTTCCCACCAACTAAAGCTTTTAAATTCTTATATAAACAAACGAAAGAAATGTAGGTACTTGGACGTTTTCCTAAAATTATACCAAGAAAAAAGTATGATTGAAAACTACTTACCGTATGACCATAGGAAAATTATTTCAACAACTTTCTAGGTACACCAAAACAAAAATCAAAGCAACTTTTAGCCTACTAGAACGAATACTAAAACAAAAAAGACGAACGTTAAACTATCACCAGATATTGTGGACATAGAAAATCCCACTTCTGATATCGAATCAGAAGAAATACTGAGGGGCTGGCCTAACGTAATTCCTATCACTTGACTTTATTCTACCAACTGACAGCTGTCTTACCTGCCCATGACTGCTTGCACTCGTCCTTTCTTTGTCAGGTTCATGGCCTTGACGCATTCCTTAGGGAAAGTTGTTCAGTTTCATCGGCAGATTCATATCCATCAGGGTTGTGTACCCTTTTCGTTACACCCTGTATATGGCGCGCTATACATTTCGCCCGCACTCCCGATCTGTCGCGAACGTTACCTGTGCCAACCCATGATCCATATCCACAGTCGAAGTACAAAGCATCGTAATTTGATAAGATGAGTCGGTATCCTTTCGCCAGCAATCCAAGAATCTGAGGGTCATGACCTGTGGTCCAAACCTGTATAAAGGGAGACATTTTTCATGTAGTGTTTTTTTTTTTCGTTTTCACATTGACGATATACTATGAAAACTATACAGGCTGTTAATTTAATGGCATGTAATTTGAAAAGCTCAGAGTAGATGGCGCTAGAAACACATTGGCGTACTGCTTTCTGTCAAACTCTGTATATTTGTATGAAAAATTTATTCCGTCTAGTAAAAATAATCTATTGTACAGTCAAGAGCAGATCAAGCTTGACACTCGCAGTGCGACTCTAGCCCGTACGTCTAATAAAATAAGAACGGTACAAAGTCCAATATGTCAAACTTTATGTGCTCTTGACCCTAATTAAAATGCTGCAGTGTTTGTGACATTATATTTATCGAGAACTAGCTGTTGCCCGCGGCTTCGCTCGCGTGGATTTCGTATTTATGTTGTTACCGGTTTTCCGAAGCAATGAGATATTTTCCCGTCATTTCGGGGTAATTTTAAACTAAGGAAAAACAGGACTAACCCTGCGCAAATCAATGAGTATAATTCAAGATCCAGCTGAATTTTATATAATATACAGACGTTACTCATAAATTACTCAGAACAGAGGAACTTAGCAGCAGTATCCTAACAAATGTAAAGAGAGAGATGAGAGACACCTTTATGTAATATTTCAAAACAGAGCCAATTCGCAGAAGTAATTGAGAAAAACTAAAACCCTCTCCCTCTCTCTCGCTCTCCCCCCCTTCCTCTCCCCCTCCCTCTCCCTTTTCATCATCCCCTCCCCCTCCCTCACTCCCTCCCTCTCCCCCTCCCCTCTTTCTCCCTCTCCCTCTACCTCTACCTGTACCCCTCTACCTCTCTACCTCTCTTCCTCACGACCTCTCTACGTCTCTACGTCTCTACCTCTCTACCTCTCTACCTCTCTACCTCTCTACCTCTCTACCTCTCTACCTCTCTGCCTCTCTACCTCTCTACCTCTCTACCTCTCTACCTCTCTACCTCTCTACCTCTCTACCTCTCCACCTCTCCACCTCTCCACCTCTCCACCTCTACCTCTCTACCTCTCTACCTCCACCTCTCCACCTCTCTACATCTCTACCTCTCTACCTCTACCTGTCCCTATCCTTACCCCTTACGGCAATTTAACCGCTATCCCTAACATAGAAATGACACCCATATTTATTTTTAGACATTTCAAACCTATCGCACCCCAACCCCATCCCCAGGGGACGATGGTATTTCACGTCCACCACGTTGGATTTCAAAGTTGTTGTAGCTTTCGTAATCAGCGACCCGATAAACCATACAAACGACAACCATATTGATTTTTAGACATTTCAAACCTATCGCACCCCAACTCCATCCCCAGGGGGATGATGGTATTTCACGTCCACCACGTTTGATTTCAAAATTGTTGTAGTTTTCGTAATCAGCGACCCGATAAAACATACAAACGATACCCATATTGGTTTTTAGACTTTTTCACCCCATTTCCCTTTTATAGGGGTTGAATTTGGGGTGGAATTTCAATAACAGTGATGAACGTTGCATAGAATTACATCATTAATGCCTGAATAATAAGTAATGTGGATTTTACTTTAAGAATAAAGAATTTTCAACTTCATCCCCCTTTTCACCCTTAAGGGTGTCGAAGTTTCAAAAACCCTGAGACACGTAATTATTAATTTTTAGTCGTCAGCCTAAATACAAATTTTGAAGATCCTAACTTCAAAACTGACGGACTTTCATACAAACTTTCATCCCCTATTTTACCCCCTTAGGGGTGGAATTTTGTAAAATCCTTTCTTAGTGCACCCCTAGGCCTCATAAGGAACCTACATGCCAAATTTGGAATCTCTAGACCCAGTGGTTTGGGCTGTGCGTTGATATGTCAGTCAGTCAGTCAGTCACCTTCTTCTTTTATACATATAGATATCAGCCGCCTTAGCACGCTGCACGAGATAAAATATATCTCGGAGAAATGTCACTGTATTTGAGGAATTATGTCATCTAATCTATCACCTTCAAGCGCGAAGAAATGTCAGTGGAGGAAAATGTTTAGCAAATTTACAAATTACGTTTTTGATATTTTAGACGGAGATAGCTTTATACACTAATACATGTAGCCGTCCTTGTTTTTCAAAATGTGTCGCACTGCTCGGCTGTCAAAAAAAAGTTACCATGCTTAAAGTCTTTAATCTATGGGCCTAGATAAACCGACAACTGGAGCGTGCTAAGCCAGACAAATATTTCCAAAATATAAAAATTAGGCAAATAAGTGGATTTTAGCTATAACGGGCGCGGTCAACGTCTACTAGGCCCGTTTGCGTGAGTTTGCCGTTTGAGACAAACGCTGGCCAGCGTGCCACCGGATTGCACAAAAGACCGACAACCGGTGGGCCACCGGTTGTCGGTCTTTTGTGCAATATTCAAAGGGATTTGCCACGAGCCGCAAACGGCGTTCACACGTTGGCCGTGCCCTCATTTCAAATAAGTGCGTTGGAGCAGATGGACGTTTTATTTTATTTTAAATAAGTAAAAATAATTTTGTTTTTTTTTTTGAAATATGGTGCAGCTGGAAATAAAAATTAAAAGCACTGTATGAGTATATTTCGGCGGCAGCGATAGTCTCCGCATATACGTCCATCTTGCTTGACAGACCAACACAGAATGAGCCCAAGGAACATATATTACCCACCTACGGCGAGAATGAGCCGCACCAACGTGTGAACGCTGTCATCAAGCTTGCCGAGCCGGCGCGGCCAGCGGCGCGGCCAACGGTTGGCCCAACGTGAACTGGGGCCTTAAGGGGAAGCCAAATTTTTGTCTCATTTTCCAACCTATGTTTCTTGGGAAAAGTTGTTCAGTTTCATGTACAGTCAAAGTTTGCATTACTTGACCCCCCAGTAAGTAAAATGGTAATTTACGTTCTGGAAAGCGCCATCTATTAAGTAAGTTGAAAATTACGCGCTCAAAACCTGATCTGGGCTCGTTACTCGGTCAGATTGTATTCATTTTACTTATTTTGTGTTTTCTTAGATTCCATTAAACTATAATTATGTGTTTCTAACAAAAACAATTTTATGAGGTTGTTGGGCAGACAGACAGACAGACGGACAACAAAATGATCCTATAAGGGTTCCGTTTTTTTCTTTTGAAGTACGGAACCCTAAAAAGGATATAAGATAGCTTTAGAGAGATTGGTCAGTATTATTAGTAACAATTATTGTGATTTCTTAACAGATAAACCAAATTCAGTTTACTTCATACATACATTCCACCCTTTTCCAACCCTATCCTACCCCTATCCCTACCCCTATATCCCTACCCCTGTCTCTTCCTACCTCTATCTCTACTCTTACCCCTACCCCTATCCCTACCCCTGTCTCTGTCTCTATTCCCCGTCCCCGTCCGCTTCCCCGCCCGCATCATCCTTCCTGTCCCCGTCCCCGTCTCTATCCCTGTCCCCGTCCCTGTCCCTATCCCTATTCCTTTCCCTATAACCTATCCCTATCCTGACCATCACGTTAGATTTCAAAATTGTTGTTGTTTTCGTAATTAGCGACCCGAAAAACGACATAAGTGACACCCATATAAATTTTTAGAATTTCAACCCTATCGCACCCCAACCTATGATGATGATGATGGGGATGATCGTATTTCACGTCCACCACGTTGGATTTTAAAATTGTTGTAGTTTTCGTAATCAGCTACCCGATAAACCGTACAAACGACACCTATATTGATTTTTAGACATTTCACCCCAACCCCATCCCCCCATTTCCCTCTTTTAGGGCTTGAATTTGAAATGAAATTTCAATAGCAGTGGTGTAAGTTCCACAGAATTACGACTCTAATGCCTAAATAATAAATTTAGTGGATTTTACTTTGAAAATGAAGGATTTTCAACTACATCCCCCTTTTCACCCCTTAGGGTGTAGAATTAGTAGCCTATATGTTATTCCAAGACGTAACCTATATTTATGCCAAGTTTAATTAAAATCCATTCAGCAGTTTTTGCGTGAAAGAGTAACAAACATACATCCATCTATCCATACTTACAAACTTTCGCGTTTATAATATTATTATATATACAGGGTGTTAATTTAATTGCTTGCCATAGCTTAAGGGGTGTTTCAGTTACGATAAAGGAACACAAAAAAAATTTAAAAAAAAATCCTACTGATAAAAAAACTAAAACTGCATTGAAACTTAACTAACGCGGAGCAACGTCGCTAGCTCGCGAGTATCAGTGAATAAGGTAGGCACATCATCATCATAACAGCCGAAAGACGTCCACCGCTGGACATAGGCCTCCCCTAAAGATCTCCATGACGACTACATACATAACTGAAACTCTTTCGGGGGCTTTTGATAGCGCACCCATTCGCGCGGTCATTGCCCTCCGCGTTAGTTTAGTTTAGATGGAGTTTTAATTTTTTTTTAGTAGGATTTTTTTAAATATTTTTTTTGAGTTTCTGTATCGTTACTGAACCACCCCTTAAGCTATGGCACGCAATCAAATTAACACCCTGTATAATATTAGTAGGAGTAGGATACTCGTAGTAGGATGTAGGATAGGATGGAGCGAGCGAATCGTTCATTGGCTCTCCGCCTGTCACCCATGCGCAGAAAATGATGTAATACTACTATCATACTGAACGGACACTCACTGCCCCCCCTTGCAATCCACCCGCCCGTGCGATTCGTGTGGTGCTCCTGAGGGTCTTTTGTACTGGATATGCGGGCCTACACGATCTTCCAATTTTAAAGGAAAATAATAATGGTTCCGAAAAACAAATTAACCTCCAGCGATCTGTGTCCAACTATTATTCTCTCAACCAACTATTGATCTGTGTCTAATTATAATTCAATTTTTTTATTTAAATCAGATAGGTACAATCCATATTTGTTAGTAACATTAGACTTAAAAACTATGTTAGTAAATTAATAATCAACATTAAAATATAAAAAACACAAAATGTCAAAACATGTTATTTGGCTGCTCTATTCGAGGGGATGACATGAATGGAGGTCCAATGTTCAAGGATCGGGCCATCCACACGCTCTGCCACCACAGTCACGAGGCTATTACGGCTGCCGCGCACCCGCTGCATCAGGGATGCTACCCTTGCCCGTATAATGGTGTGAAAGCCATTCGTTCTGTGGGCGGCGAGCATTCCCGACGCACTGCAATAACGCGGCAGCCCCAACAACATCATCAACATTGCATTGGACACGTAGGGCGCTGTATGCCTTCTGAGTATAGTTGATCCACAGACTGCAAGTGTAAAATGACTGGCAATATGTTCTAAACAGAGTGACTTTTACACTACTTGAACATCTTGCAAATCTGCGAATCAACATATTACTTCTTACAGCCAGCGCCCTACGCTCCCTCTCGATGTCCATGTCATCGTTGAGTGTCTCGGTGACCCAGTGCCCCAGGTACTTGAATTTTGACACCACCGTGAGAACAGAGCTGACTAGTGTAACAGGTGGCACTTGGGCATAGTATTTCGTTCCTGCTTTAAACACTATAATCTCACTTGTTCGTGCGTTGTACCTGAGGCCATGGGCCTCCGCATAGCACTCGCAGTAATGAACTACCGACAAAAAACCCAAAACGTGCCGAAAAAAAATTTCGAATTTAACTAACAAATAAAAGGATGTTCAAATTACCTGTAAACTAAACTTCCGAATAAAATTACTAAACTAGTGAACCGACCTATAGTTTGTTAGGTATGGCAAAACACAACCTAACCGATCCCGAAAGGGGTCGGTTAGGACAACCTCAGCAAGGGTGCTTGTACAATGGATCCCAATTTCGTGTCCGTGCAATCCGCGGCCGGACACAACCCGGGCACTACACCCATACATACAACGAGCGCTAGTTTAACATTTAAAATTGGTTAGTAATAAAAGCTCCGACAAGAAAATAAGAATTGTCCTTACTCAAAATATAAAATCTACTGCCTAAAATACTAACTTTCCGACTACTTTTGTCCGAATAAAAATGACGGACAGCTGTTATTGGCCTATAAGGTAATACGATCTTGTAAACAATACTTTACAATATTTTTGCTCTCTTCCGCCGCGTTTAAAAGCGGCTATAGATAGGGATCTAGATAGGGATCTATAGCCGCTTTTAAACGCGGCGGAAGAGAGCAAAAATATTGAAAAGTTTTGTTTACAAGATCCTATTACCTTATAGGCCAATAACAGCTGTCCGTCATTTTTATTCGGACAAAAGTAGTCGGAAAGTTAGTATTTTAGGCAATAGATTTTATTGTTATTAAAACTTCAAATTGTAACATTAAGAACTAAATAGAATAAGTTAAAATAAGTATGAAAGTAGGCACTTACTTGTATGATATAATCTTTGTTGTTCAAGTAGTTGTCAACGCTCGAAAATTCAGTTAATGTGTTTGACCATAAAATAAGTGGAAGCTTCTTTCCAAATGCCTGAAGACGATAAATTCATACAAAATAATTTATTGCTGCGTCCTAATCAATTGCGTTCCTTTCTGTATGATACTCGGACTATGAAACAGAACAACTTTCCCTAAGGAACATTGGTAGGTTGAAATAAAAAAAAAATTGAACCCCAGAGCTGTAAGCGCAGTTTGTATGAGAGTTAAATAGTAGATTAGTAGCCAATTGCTGTTAGGCATCAATTGCAGCCCGAGATATTTAGGCGCACGAGCGCAGCGAGGGCGCCTATAGTTCGAGGGTGTAATTGATGCTTACACCCGAGCTAACTACTCTGCTTTACATCTCGATTGTGAGGTAAGTAGGTCCGTATTACCACCAAATTGTAGGTGACCAATTAGCGCTCTAGGGTAATAATGTAGCTAGAAAAGCCCTAGGGCGGTAAGTAATAAAAAAAAACACTTCACTCTTTCAAAACTCAATTACTTACCGCCCTAGGGCTTTTCTAGCTACATTATTACCCTAGAGCGCTAATTGGTCACCTACAAGCCCCATTGGGGGTAATAAGAACCTACTTACCGAATATGAGAGATGTAAAAGAAATTTTTACCAAGCAGCACCTCCACCTCCACGCGCGGCTCCGCCTTGATGGCCGCCTCCAGCAGCGGGGCGGCGGGCATTTTAATTACTTACCGCCCTTAGGCTTTTCTAGCTACATTATTACCCTATAGCGCTAATTGGTCACCTACAATTTGGTGGTAAAAGGTCCTTATTACCACCAAATTGTACTTTCCTCACAATCGAGATGTAAAGCAGAGTAGTTAGCTCGGATGTAAGCATCAATTGCACCCTCGAACTATAGGCGTCCTTGCTGCGCTCGTGCGCCTAAATATCTCGGGCTGCAATTGATGCCTTACAGCCCTTGGCTACTAATCTACTATTTCGTATTTCGAACTTTGTTCTTTTGAGAAAGTTGTTAAGTTTTATACTGAAAGGAACGCTGTTGATTAAAATTAGAATTCACCCATAAAATTAGAATGCACCCATGTAGTAGCAGGCTAATCATATAATTCGCCGTTCAAAAATGGCGGGAAAATTGTAAACGGTCGCAAAATTATTAGGCGATAGGCCAGATTGTAAATGGGTTTAGATCATTGATGCATTCTAGGTTTATCATACAATTTGTCTGCGACATATACAAAGTTTAAAAGAGTACGATAGCATTACTAATTTAAGTTTTAATAAGTAGGTTATATTTCTGCATTTTCTCAATGTGATAGGCAGGCTGAAAGAAATCTTTGTCACAGCAAACATGCGTGGTATATTTTGGAAGGCGCGCTTGTTAGACTTTATGATGTTACGGCTGGCACGATGGAACGTGGCTGTTGGTGACCGCAAGAAGGACGCTTGCTGCTCATCCTCTTGTTTATTTCATTTTCATTTCATTTATTCATGCTTACATTGTACAGCTTAAAGTTCTTAAATAATTGTAGCAGTTAGTACATGAACCCTATATTAGGGCATCGCATATTGTGAGGCATGCAGTACGAGACTTAAAAAAATTAAATTAAATTACATCGAATTGTCAATTAAATTGTCAGAAGAAATTAAATTGTCAATAATAATATAGAATTAAAAGAAAATTAAATTAAATTGTCAACATAATAAAGCATCAAAATTGAAATTAAATAGGTAACATTGTAAATATAATTGTGTAAATAATAAAATTGATAATAAGGAATTCATAAATTAGATTAATGATTAGTTTTCGATTACGAATGACTAGATTGGATCATGGAGGAACTCATTTACTGTGTAATAACACTTATTCAACAAAAGGTTTTTTACTTTATTGTAGAAAGGTTTGTCTTTAGGTTCTGCTTTAATAATTTCGGGCATTTTATTATATATTGTTGCAGCTTTATAGTGCGGTTCAGTTTTTCCCATATGCATAGTTATATGTGGCAGAACCAGTGTGTTACTTCTTCTGGCACTCGTACAAAATTTGCATTCATTTATGTTTTTCCGGACAAATAAGGTAGCTTCCAATATAAATATACAGGGCAACGGTAGTAATTTATGTTGTATAAAAAATGGTTTACAGCTTTCCCTTGGCTTTATGTTAAAGAGGATTCTGATACATTTCTTCTGTAAAACGAAAATTTCATGCGAGTGTACACTGTCTCCCCACAACAAAACCCCGTACTTCATCCATGCGTAGGCATACGCGTAGTAACTCCCTTAATAGCTTTTTACGACACCCACGGGTAGAGATGGGGTGGTGCTATTCTTAGCAGGTACCACACATGTATGCCGTGAAGGAAACTTATAGTACCTACACTCAACAGCACATCAGTCAGTAGAAACACTTTTGGACCTTATAGTATGGTAATAGAGTTGAAAAAGTTTCTACCAATGTGCTGTTGACTGTACTTACACACGGGCGGCACGTCGGTGGAAGGAAACACTTTGACCTTGAGCGGGTCTCTGGATTCGCGCTTTTGTAGCGAAGCGCTGGTTGAGCTTATACTGGTTTTACTTCGTATTACTTACGGTGAGGTGGTCGACATTGAACCATAACGATATTGGCGGTATGCAACGTTGCTGGTTCGTACAACGTGCACATTATAATTCGCCGCATGCTCTTGCTGACGCTTGCCTGTCGGCGGCACGCTACGTTGATTGTAGTTACTGTGAGACCTGATTTTGTGTTTTTTGAGGGAAAAAGTAAAAAATAAGTTTAGCACAGTTTTTTTTTCTTATTTAGGTTGGGTGCATGTTAGTATATTTCAAATATAACGTGATTATAGAGTGAAGATTTGCGCTTCTTTTGAGATATATCCTGCAGCCACCGCGTGTGTTTGTGAACGTTTACATAACTTAAAGCTTCTTGATGTAGGTATGGTACTAATTGAATCACTTTAAGGGGGTTGACAATGAAACGCGGTTCAATTAGTACCCATTCAAATTTGTAGCTACAATAAATAATGACCGAAAAATCTGAAATGATTAGAGCATTAAGAAGCTTATGTAAATATCTCTAACTGGCACAGTTTGTTTAGAAATCGGCAAAAGTCCTTTACAAACAAATTTAATTTTGCGGTCCTAAAATGAACTTTATTGGGTCCTCATAATTATATAAGTATATATCGGAACCCTCGGCACGCGAGTCGACCGGTTTTTTCTCTAGTGGTTCAATGAGTACCTATACTGATTAAATTAGTAACACTGCTGGTTCAATTAGTACCACTGTCGGTTCAATTAGTACCACTGCCTGTTCAATTAGTACCCATACCCGGTTCATTTAGTACCATGGGGGGTACTAAATAAGCCAATTCCATTATTTAAAAAGAGTGAGAAATTACAAAAAACTATAAGAGATGCACGACTTTAGCTAACTTTGCCAGTTTTCTAATAAAACAGGTTACTATAAGAAACAAAAATCTTTTCATTTGGGCTACTAAACATAAAGTTACAAGCGTTCAAAAATTAGGTGGTTCAATGTCGACCACCTCACCCTACTATGACTTTTTTAACTTTCTTTTTTAACTTTCACTTTGGAAATTTTATTAAAGATGGTCCAAAATTTACCGCGTAAGCTTTCTGCTGTGCCCTTTTCTGGAACCCGTCCCAAACTTTCAAAAATCCTTCTTTTTCTATATACTCCCGTATTCCCGGAGAAGTATTCCAGCATCTTTCAGAAACTTCATCACCACCCATATGGAATAAATCCGTTGTTGTGAAGGCCTCTGGAAAGAAGTGATTAGGTATATCTTTGAAGCCTGAAGGATTTGAAACTGCCGGCGCATAATGACACGTTCTCAAAATGACAAATTCGCAAAATATCTCGTTCGCGAAATGTCACGTTTGGAGAAGCACATTGCCTAAGGAACAAAGGTCAAACTTCGATTCCACGAACCTTCACTTCGAAATGTGTCGGTCACTTAAGTCACCTACGTTTGTACGGGAGGAGGTCAATATTTTTGTCTCGTATTTTGTAGGAAAAGTTGTTTAGTTTCTTGGGTGGATTTAAATCATTCAGACTCAGATTCAGACTTTATAAAAAAATATTTGTTAATATTGTTTTTTTTTGTTTGTCTTTGACGTATAAGGATGTTTGCACACTGGCTGTGACACTGGTTCTTGCGGGGCGACGTCGTTTGAACTAGCTAGGTACACACGGCCGTACGTCGGTGGAAACACTTTGACCTTGAGCCGGTCTCTGGTTTCGGGCGTTTTCAGAATAGCGCTGGTTCAGCTTTTACTGGTTATATTTCTACTTACGTGCTGTACGGTCAACCGCACGTCGGTAGAAACATTTTCAACTCTATTACCACGCCATAAGGTCTAAAAGTGTTTCTACTGATGTGCTGTTGAGTGTACGTTCGTCAAAAGTAATATCACACCCTGGACACCACTTCGAGCGCGATTTTGTAATTTGTAATTGGAAGCGCGTGTAGGCTCGCATATTCAGTACAAAAAAAGACCCTCAGAAAGACCACGAGAATCTCGCGGGCGGGTTCTCGCGAGGGTGCGGGGTGGATTGCAAGGGGGGGGGCGGAGAGTGTCCGTTCTGAATGATTACGCGCGTTAGCGTAATATTATATCTATATTCTTTGCTATTATACTTTATTCTGTGGTAATATTTACGCGCCGCAAAGCGCGCGGTGCTTTTTAATAAATCAATGATATTTACAATTAGATATTTCTCTGTGGTAATATTATGTGACCTAGCGGTCTTGTAATCTCGTTGTGTGTTGCCACCACGAGTGTGCAAACAAGGCGAAAATTACTTTTATATAAGTTAGCAATCAAGTAAAAATATTAAGTTTAATAATATGTTTTGCTAACTTTTGATCATCCTTCATCCTCTACACGCATAGAAAAGAAACTATACCTGCCATATCCTTGTAGATGTCTTCTAAATATTCGTAGAGTTCATCTTTCAGTGGATTAAACTGACCACAGGGCGGTTCTTTGCAGTAGTGACGCCAAGGTTGAGCCTAAAAAATATTTGTACGTGGTACGTGTTTGAAATTTTGATATAAAGCTAATAGGTACGGTCAACTGTACGTCAGTGGAAACATTTGCAACTCTATTGCCATGCCATAAAGTTGAAATTGTTTTTACTGACGTGCTGTTGGGTGCAGGTTGGGTGTATCATAATCTACAATGTTGATGTCTTTTTAAATCATGTAGATTCTACATGATGTAAAAAGACATCTCTTGATAACTGGATCTATGGATACAGAAAGTAACAACTTTCCCTAAGGGACAAAAAAGAAGCATGAAAAATAGTTTTGACTGGGTTTGCATGACTGCCCGTACAAACCACGTGATGCAGTTTCTATCGGAAGTAAAAAAAAACATTTTAAGATGCAATAAAGTTCATTATAACAATACGCGCGCACGCACTTAGATTGATAATTTTAGCTTACCTATAATAGATTGTTTGTTTTACTATTCATATTACTAAGTCCATCGGTTAAGGAGAAGCAAACTGGTCACCGTAACACAAGTTTTTACTTAGCTCGGGACCAGAGTGTTTAATTTAATTTGTTAAATTTTTGTGAATAATAAACAATTTTTTTTTTATTAGGAGCGCAAAACAGATTTTTTTCCTTTCGCAAACTTCGAAGATAAGGGGGAGGGGGAGTGAATGGTAAAAATGCTAGAAATAAATTCTATGCTGCTGCCCAACCTTCGGTTCAAAAGCCCTTGTAGTCGCCTCTCTTGCGACACCTACGGGTAGAGATGGGTTGGTACGGTCAACCGCTCGTCGGTAGAAACTTTTTCAACTCTATTACCACGCCGTAAGGTCCAAAAGTGTTTCTACTGACGTGCTGTCGAGTGTACTAGGTATTCTTTGCCGGCACCACACGGACAAAAAACAAAACCCATCGTACTGCTATCGTAAAACAACTAGTTAAATTCTTTGATGAAAATTGTTCATTTTCAGTGTCTGAATCAACAGTTTTCAGTTTCGAGAACATGATGTACCTACTAAAACGTCAAAACAAGGATCGATTCAAATAAAAAAAAAATGTGGACGCAGCCTTACATTAAAGCAGACAGTAAGATCTGTATCCTGCCAGCCCTCGCCCACATGCGCCGGGGCGTCGAACTCTGGTACCACGCGTATCCCTCTCTCCAATCCATACTGGACTATGTCACGTATCACTTTCTTCGTGTACACTTTAGTTGGAGAATAAGCGCCAAGTTTGGAAAGATTCGGTCTTCGTTCAGACACGAACGGAAAACTTTGGGTATCTGTTATGTGCCAGTGGAATGTGTTCAGTTTTACAGCAGCCATTGCATCTGAAAAGTTTATTGGTTTTCAATGAAAAATCCACACAACCATCATAAAAAAACCGGTCAAGTGCGAGTCGGACTCGCGCGCCGAGGGTTCCGATATACCTATAGTATTTTTGGAAGCAATAAAGTCCATTTTCAGGACCGCAAAACTAAATTTGTTTGTAAAGGTTTTTTGCAGATTTCTGAAAAACTGTGCAACTTAGAAAGATCGTTTTATTTTTGCTGTAAAGTTTACATAAACCTCTGTCAACTGTAATTAATTCAGATTTTCCCTTACTCAAACTTCGGAGATAAGGGGGGGGGAATGGTATTTTTTTTGACATTTTTCATCATAACTTGAAAACTAAGAAACTTAAAAAAATACAAAAATATATTTTAAAATGTACAAGTAAAGCCCTTTCATATGATACCCCACTCGACCTAGTAGCGACAATTTGAAATTTGGCCCCCCCTATTTTGGCCCCCTTTACATTAATAATCATACTTTTTTCAAAAAATTTTCATGTGCAATTAAGTTGGGCAACTATATTCTAAAACTATTCCAAATTTCAGCTCGATAGCGTAAGTGGTTGCTGAGATATAGAGGTGTGACAGACAGACGGACAGACAGACAGAGCAGCACCATAAGGGTTCCTTTTTTTTACCATTTTGGTATCGGAACCCTAAAAACGGCCAAGTGCGAGTCGGACTCACGTGCCGAGGGTTCCGAATTCCGATGTATCTATAATAGTTTTGGAAGCAATAAAGTCCATTTTTAGGACCGCAAACCTAAATTTCTTTGTAAGGGTTTTTGCAGATTTCTCAAAAACTGTGCAACTTAGAAAGATCGTTCTACTTTTCAAACTTCGGAGATAAGGGGAGGGGGGAAAAGAATTTTTATGACATTTCTCATTATAATTTGAAAACTAAGAGTCGTTAATAATACAAAAATCTATTTTGGAATGTACAAGTAAAGCCCATATGATACCCCACTTGACCTAGTAACGTAAAAATTGGGCTCCCCCCCCCCCCCCTGTTTGGGTCCCCTTCCGTTTTCAACCGTTAAGCAACTAAAAGAGTTTCTTTATTTACTTTCTTTGCTAGTATATAGAGAACATTATATGTTCTCTATGATGATTGCGCTAATTTAGTACTTACTTAATGATTCTATAAGCGATTGCCATTTCATGTTAGAGTCTATGTTCAGTCCCAAAAATTTGGAAACCTGAATTTCTTCAGCGACTTTCAATCCTATGCTAACCGTACCAATTCTTGAATATGGGCGTGGCGTGAGAAGAGAAACGATTTAGTCTTTGAAGACTAGCTAAGTCGCGGTGCGTATGCTAGATTAGATGGTATGTGCGGCCGACTGAGAAAGTGGTGTATAAATACCAAACACCAGCGAACTAATAAAATACTATGGAACTCTAACTCAGAACAAATTCCACACAAAAAGTGGCCCTACGTGAAACCAAAAGGACGTAATATTCAAAATACGAATCAATTGGTTCAAATTCAGAACGAGAGCAGGGTTTTGTTCGCGCGCGTGCTGCAATGTCAGCTAGTGGATAGTTGAGAGGTAAACTATTTTAGCTCCGCCTATACTGCGTACAAAATAACTTTGTCCGTGACCGTTAATGCGCAGAAGTCAAAAAATGAGTTGCGGGGGTGAGCGCGGCTGGGGAGCCAGGCTCACCCCCGCAACTCATTTTTCGCACGATTCGCTCTCCGCCTGTCACCCATGCGCGTAAAATAACCGTCATGGACAAACTTGTTCTGAACGCACTGTACTTAGGTAATAATTTCGTGGGGTCAAGTTTGAAGCGTAGTTATCGTTCTATAGTATTGTAGTTCGCTGCCAAACACTTCATACTTTCCCCTTAAAGTTGAGTATTAGTACTTAACCATAACCGAATATACGCCTATACCTACAAAACTTGACTATTGCTAAAAAAATATAATTTTTAGGAAAGTTACTTAAATGTGCTATAAAATGATTTTTATTTCAAAGCTCTAACTTCTATAGTCTTGGAGTAATTGCAATTTGAAAAGTGTACTACTTATTTTGGACGCCCAGTGTATTAAACCTTTCCGTTACTCGCTTAAGGACGTGGAAATAAACTTCAACCTTATTAAGACCACGGTAGACCACATTTTTAACTGACATTACAAACAGTTACCTAAAGTAGACTTAATCGACTGCACTGAGTAATAATTTCTTGACGTATCCAAAAGTATTCCTCTGTACGGATAAGCCGGCTTGTCGGAAATTGAAACATTTCTTAAAATCTGTAAAAAGCATGTAAAATTATAGGTGTTAATGGCGTTAAGGCGCTTCTCACTCCAAAATTAGCAGCTGCAAGCACGTCAATGCAAATGTCCACCTCATGTACACGTAAATAACGTTTATATTAGAGTGCTCTGCAACGTGGCTGTTACGATCGGTCGTACAGACTAATTAGTCGTGCAGACTGTGAAAATTAAGATTTACGTATCGACACATTGACTGATTTTATAACGTTATGTACAGTTTGATAACGAAGTGACAACAAATAATTTCCTGTAAAAAGAAAAAAGCACCTTGCTTTATTATAATTTTTTAAGGTATTTTAAATTGTGTCTCAAATATAAATGTACAAACTATAGCTTAAACATGGATAGTCAACATATATATTTTTTTAGATTTATATCGTCTATCGTAACCTACTTACATACCAATTTTCAAGTTTGTAAGTGTTCCCGTTTTCAAATAGAACTAAAACAAAAATCGCCTCAGCAACCATCCAACTTGACCCCTCTCTTATATGAATGTTCTTGAAACGGGAGCTCACCACAATTGGTTATCATTAGTTGTGAGAAAAGTTGTAATATTTAATGATTTCAGACTTTTCCCATTATTTGTACTGTAAGTCCTAGCTTCTTGCCAAATTTCATAATTTTAGGTCAACGGGAAGTACCCTGTAGGTTTTTCATTTTTGAATAAATGTATGGAGATGAGGACATAAAATGCCATATCTTTTGATTGCGTAGTTGTAAAAAAATTAAATTTTCAGATATTGTGTGGTTCATGGATCCTAATATATGGTATTAATTTCAACCTGATACCTTTACCCGTTTGTGAGATAAAGGGTCTTGACAGACAGACAGACAGACAGACGGACAACAAAGTGATCCTATAAGGGTTCCGTTTTTTTCTTTTGAGGTACGGAACCCTAAAAACGCCAAAATTAGCAGAACACAGTGAGAATCGCCTTAAATAGGTATATATTATACAAGGTTATTTTTTTGGACCTGATATGCGTATGCCTACCTTATTTCAGAGGTCAAAAGCAACAACTTTTATTCCACGTCTTCGCTAACAACGCACGAAAAATTTTCAACTTCCCATACAAAATGGGTCGGTCACGTAACCACTTTAGTATGGGGAGTCGAAATTTTTTTGTGCGTTGTTAGCAAAGTCGTAGAACAAAAGTTGTTGCTTTTAGACCGTAAGGGCACTGCATGTTATCCTACGTCATCTAGTACACGAAATTTGCAACTTTGTAGCGATAGTAGTGGCCTAATAGGTCCACAAAACTTTGGTCTGCCAATCCGAAACCTGGCAGGTTTTGTACAGTTGGAGAGAAAAGTGGTTAAATGACAGATTACACGAATGAAATCTATTCGTAGAAATAGAAGGTACCTATACAAGTAAAAAACAACAGGTCTGCCTTGCATCCTATTGGCAGTTTCGCTAGTCGGACCACAAATGTGGTCGGATGTGATCGGACCACAAATTTGGTCGGACTGGCGAAACTGCCAAGAGGATGCAAGGCAGACCTGTTGTTTTTAGGGTTCCGTACCTCAAAAGAAAAAAACGGAACCCTTATAGGATCACTTTGTTGTCCGTCTGTCTGTCTGTCTGTCTGTCTGTCAAGACCCTTTATCTCACGAACGGGTAAAGGTATCAGGTTGAAATTAATACCATATATTAGGATCTATGAACCACACAAGATCTGAAAATTTCAATTTTTTACAACGACGCAATCAAAAGATATGGCATTTTATGTCCTCATCTCCATACATTTATTCAAAAATGCAAAACCTACAGGGTACTTCCCGTTGACCTAAAATTATGAAATTTGGCAAGAAGCTAGGTCTCACAGTACAAATAATGGGAAGTCTGAAATCATTAAATATTACAACTTTTCTCACAACTAATGGTAACCAATTGTGGTGAGCTCCCGTTTCAAGAACATTCATATAAGAGAGGGGTCAAGTTGGATGGTCGCTGAGGCGATTTTTGTTTTAGTTCTATTTAAAAACGGGAACACTTACAAACTTGAAAATTGGTATGTTTATAGTGCATAAGCTATAAAATAACAACATATAATAAAATTTGGTCAAGCGCGTGTCGGACTCAAAAAATCTAGCACATTAACTTACTGAAATTTCAACTAATACAATTATGATTATGTGGAGGTACGGAACCCTCAGTGCGCGAGTCCGACTCGCACTTGGCCGGTTTTTTTTACTTATATAGGTACCTTCTATTTCTACGAATAGATTTCATTCGTGTAATCTGTCATTTAACCACTTTTCTCTCCAACTGTACAAAACCTGCCAGGTTTCAGATTGGCAGACCAACGTTTTGTGGACCTATTAGGCCACTACTATCGCTACAAAGTTGCAAATTTCGTGTACTAGATGACGTAGGATAACATGCAGTGCCCTTAAAGTCTATTTTGACCTCTGTTATGTAGTACTATTATTAATTCTGTGCCTCTGTAATAAGGTGGGCACTGGGCATACGCATATCAGGTTCAAAAAAATAACCTAGTATAGACACTGCAGATGTCACGGTTCATATTTTAAATAGATAAAGAGGGCAAATTCTTCCTCTTTATCTCAGCTTTATTTATCTATTTAAAAAAATGTATTAATTGCGTGCTAAGCTTAAAGGGTGTTTTTCAGTTACGATAATAAATTAACTAAAAAATAGGTAATTTATAAATCCAACCTATATGAAATTATTTATGAAAATTCTAAAACTAAACCTACGCGGAAATCAAAGTCCCGGAGCGCGGTACTATATATCACCAACCCAGCCAGCGCGCGAGTATCAGTGGACAAGGTACACTTAAGAGCAGGTACAGCTTGACACTTGAAATTTTCGTTTTTTTTTCTTGATGTTTTTAAGTACGATTTTATAAATATCTTTGTAACCCCCCTACGCTATGGCATGAAATTTAATTAACACCCTGTATACAAGGTGTAAAAAAAAAGTATAATGATTCTTCTAAGGGGTGATTCTACATCACTACCTAATAGATTGTATAAAAAATACTTTGTCTAAAAAAATTAGTTTTAGCTCAAGAAGTGAAGCGCCTGGAGGGTTAAATAACCTCTATGATAAGACAAAGATGTTTTTGTTATAATATCCAGTCATTTCAATAAATTACTGTATTGACAGAAAAATCATTTTTTATAATAACCCAACTTAAAAAAATATATTTCAAAAAAATCTATTTTTTTGACAACCTATTAGTGATGTAGAATCACCCCCTAGAAGGATCATCGTACTTTTTTTACACCCTGTATACCTAGTAAGTTCCATGGTTTTTGCTGTAGGTACTTTGTCTACACTATAATAATAATAATAATCTACACTAATCTATCCACACTATCTACACTTTAATATATATATGTCGTAGGCCGATCGTTTAATTGGGTCGATCGAGATCTGCCTGGGCACATCACGATACGCCGGCATTTCTTGATTTGCCTGACTAATACCCGCCATATCGTTCAAAGCATAACGTTTGACGATTTGCCCGGCCATACCTACAGCTAACAGAGTGCAAACAGCGCCACAATTTTACTAGATAATGAAACCTAACCTAACTTAACACACAGCTAACAGAGCGCAAACAGCGCCACAAGCGTCGCAAAACGGAACTACATTACGATGCGCCCAGCCATATCTTGATGTGCCCAGCCATATCTCGATGTGGCCAAGTGACTAGTAGGGCATATCGACAAATAGGTCGCTGTCATCGATCTGCCCAATGTTGTAAGCGCCATTTACTTTCAGTTACATACCAATAATCGCAGTTCTAAAGAAAATTAAGTGGTTTGTTGGATATGTCGCATTTATCTTATTTTTAAGCAAACATACGAGTAAATTATTTTACATAAATCACTACTAAACTGTAATTTTAATGGTTGTCCAGATGACAAAACATCTGAAGTAGTGTTTTTTTGTTTGTCCCCCAGTAGCTTAGTACAATGAAACATTACTTTATACAAAAAAATACTATATAGCAATTAATTACGATTGCACATAATTATTCATTACAATGTCTACTATGATGCTAACATATAAATTTTTATTTGCTTCATTATTTTAACGAGTTTTTTGCATGTTTATTTTGGTCCCTATTATATTATATATCCTGACTTCCACCGGACAACGGCGAAAAAGTTCCGAAACCAAAACATATATGGCGTGATCAGTGCCTTGAGAACAAGTCGATCGAATTGGTGACAACACTCATCCAGCCGCCAGTTTGATTTCTTGTTTGCCGCGGTGTCAGTCGGCCGAGTGTGTTTTGAGAAAGTGGGAGGCTTTTTTGTGTGTCTAACGGACAACCAATACAAAAACGAAAGATTTGATATATCGTAGTAAATTAAAGTGAAATATATTCTTTTTAATCTATATATTATATCACTGCGCGTAAGACATAATTCAAATTATCATTATTTGTTACCAGGAACCTCAAAGACTGATAAATGTCACTCGGACAACCAGTCACTTGGACAACCAAAACCGTTGTCCGTGGGACATTTCGGTTGTCCATAGGACAATAATGATAGAATCATTTATTGTAATGTTGATTCTTTCTTAGAAAAATATAATAAAACTGATCATTATTGTCATATAGGGTGACTTTTAATTAGTTCTTGATAGGAAAAGGTATGAATGTACTTATGATACTGAACAAATTTCCCCAAGGAACATAGGTCGAAATACGAAAATCAAGTTTTGACCTCACATAGAAACTGCATCAGCTGATAGCGCATTTTGTATGGGAGGTCAAATTTGGTTCTTCGTATTTCGACCTATGTTCCTTGGGAAAAGTTGTTCAGTATCATGAGTACATGCATATCTTTTGCTATGAAGAACTAATTAAAAGTCACTCTATACCTAGTCGGTCCCTAAATACTGTCACTGGCTAATTATTTTGAATACAGAACTGACAGGAAAAAACAAACAATAGGATACAATTTTCAATTGTTTACCAATCAATCTAAATATATAAAAGAGCATGTCCTGACTGACTGATTCATCAACGCCGAGCCGTAACCGCTATAGATATAGATCTGAAATTTTGTACACAGGTTCTATGTGCGTCAAAACCACCCACTAAGAAAGGATTTTGGAAAATTCATCTCCCAAGGGGGTGAAATAAGGGATGAAAGTTTGTATGAAAGTCCTTTGTTTCTTGAGCTAGCTTCACACAAATTTGAATTTAGGCTTCTGGTAAAAAATAAAGAAACACGAGTTTAAGCATTTCTTAAAAATCACCCTTAGAGGGAATGAAAAAGGGGATGATTTTTTTTCCGTATGTTGGTCTATAAGTCTTTCAGTTTTGAAGGTAGAATTATAGAAATTTGTATTTAAGCTTCTGGTAAAAAATAAAAAAGTACGTGTTTTAGAATTTTCCAAAATTCATCCCCTGAGGGGGTGAAATAAGGGATGAAAGTTTGTATGAAAGTCCGTCAGTTTTAAAGTTAGGATCTTCAACATTTTTATGTAGACTGACGACTAAAAATTAAGTTTCACATGTCTCAAGGTTTTTGAAAATTTTACAACCTAAGTGGTGAAAAGGGGGATGAAGTTGAAACTTCTTCATTTCAAAGTAATATCCACTAAATCCATACTCCATACTTATACTTACTAATATTATAAATGCGAAAGTAACTCTGTCTGTCTGTCTGTCTGTCTGTTTGTTTGTTGCTCTTTCACGCCTAAACGGCTGAACGGATTTTGATGAAATTTGGTATGGTGATAGATGGTAACTTGGAGACGGACATAGGCTACTTTTTACCCCGGGAAAATATCTCATTCTCGTGGGAATCTACACATACAATAATACTCTAGCGGGGTTGTATCTGCTACAGCACACCGAAACTACTTAACCGATTTTGATGGGACTTTTTTTATTCAACTAAGTATCGCTGATTACGAAAACCATACTAATATTATAAATGCGAAAGTAACTCTGTCTGTCTGTCTGTCTGTCTGTCTGTTTGTTTGTTGCTCTTTCACGCCTAAACGGCTGAACGGATTTTGATGAAATTTGGTATGGTGATAGATGGTAACTTGGAGACGGACATAGGCTACTTTTTACCCCGGGAAAATATCTCATTCCCGTGGGAATCTACACATACAATAATACTCTAGCGGGGTTGTATCTGCTACAGCACACCGAAACTACTTAACCGATTTTGATGGGACTTTTTTTATTCAACTAAGTATCGCTGATTACGAAAACTACTACAATTTTGAAATCCAACGTGGTAGACGTAAACTACCATTATCCCCTGGGGATAAGGTTGAGGTGCGATAGGGTTGAAATGTCTAAAAATCAATATGGGTGTCGTTTGTAAGGTTTATCGAGCCGCTGATTACAAAAACTACAACAATTTTGAAATCCAACATGGTGGACGTGAAATGCTATCATCCCTTGGGGATGAGGTTGGGGTGCGATAGAGTTGATATGTCTAAAAATCAATATGGGTGTCGTTCGTATGGTTTATCGGGTCGCTGATTACGAAAACTACAATGATTTTGAAATCCAACGTGGTGGACGTGAAATACCACCACCCCTGGGATGGGGTTGGGATTCGATAGGTTTGAAATGTCTAAAAATCAATATGAGTGTCAGTTGTATGTTTATATAAGGATAGGGATAGCGGTTAAGATGGCGTTAGGGGTAGAAGCAGGGATAGGGGTAGGGTCAGGGATAGGGAGAGGGAGAGGGGGAGGGATAGGGAGAGAGTGTAAGGGAGGGGAAAATGAGGGGAGAGAAAGGGGGAGGGAGGGGTAGAGGGCGTGGGAGAGGGTAGAGGGAGGGGGGGGTAGAGGGAGGGAGAGGGGGAAGGGGAGGATGAGTGAGGGGAAGGGGGAAAGGGAGGGGAATGGGAGGAGGGCGAGGGGGGAAAGGGAGGGTGATGGGGAGAGGGGAAGGGGGGAAATGGAGGGGGAAGGAAGGGTGAGGGGGGGAAGAGGGAGGGGCGAGGGAGAGGAAGAGAGAGTGGGAGAGGGTGAATGAAAATTCCGCACTACCTACCAGTTAAATAAAATCAAAAGATAATTAAGTTTGTAGAAAGATGCATTTATTCAACTTGGATAAGTACAAATGCATCTTTTACGTAGGGATCAAGAAAGATAAGCGCTCCGTAAAATATTTTTCAATTAAGTTCGAGTTCTGTTTTTTTATAAAATCTACGCGGATGAAGTCGCGGGTAACAGCTAGTTTATTATAAAGGCATTAGGGTTGTAATTCTGTGGAACATACATCTCTGTTATTGAAATTCCACCCCAAATTCAACCCCTTAAAGAGTGAAATTCGGTGAAAATGTCTAAAAACCAATATGGGTATCATTTGTATGTTTTATCGGGTCGCTGATTACGAAAACTAAAACAATTTTGAAATCCAATGTGGTGGACGTGAAATACAATCATCCCCCGGGGATGGGGTTGGGGTGCGATAGGGTTGATATGTCTAAAAATCAATATGGGTGTCGTTTGTATAGTTTATCGGATCGCTGATTACGAAAAGTACAACAATTTTGAAATCTAAAGTGGTGGACGTGAAATACCATCATCCCGTGGGGATGGGGTTGGGGTGCGATAGGGTTAAAATGTCTAAAAATCAATATGGGTGTCGTTTCTATGTATATATAAGGATAGGGATAGCGGTTAAGACGGCGTTAAGGATAGGGATAGGAGTAGGGGTAGGGTTAAGGGCAGGGATAGGGAGAGGGAGAAGGAGAGGGAGTGGGATGGAGGTAGAGAGAGAGGGAGAGGGTGAGGGAGGGGGAGAGGGAGAGACTGCACATTGTTTGAATATCACGCGGGCGAAGCCGCGGACACAGCTAGTAAAACATAAAAACATTTTATGTTTTTTGTTATTTTGCGATGGAGTGGACGCTTAAAGAGGACCGGGTAGCAGTGATTGCATTACACCGTTGTGGCAATTCGCCAAACTCAATATTCAAGCTGCTTCAAAACTTGAAAATCACGAAACGGTTTGTGTATCGTACTATCAAACGGTATAATGATCACTCCTGTGTAGATGACAAGAAAAGATCAGGCAGACCTCGCTCTGTTAGGACTCTAGCAGTCATCAAAGCAATCAAGGCGCGTATTGCAAGAAATCCCGCCCGCAAACAGAAACTGACGGCTTTACAAATGGGTTTAAGTACGAAAACAGTAAAACGAATACTCAATGGGGACCTGGGTCTGCGAGCTTACAGAAAAAAAGTGGACATCTTCTCAACGCGCGCTTGAAAGCAATGAAAATGATCAGATCCAAAGTTCTGTTAAGGCGGATACCCTGTTTACCGATACACCGTGCGATACACTGTTTACGGATACACCGTGATATCCTGTTTACCGATGAAAAAAAATTCAATATTGAAGAGAAGTACAACAAACAAAATGATAGGGTACGCTACAAGTTCTGCAGAAGCTGCGAATGTCATTCCTCGAGTGCAACATGGCCATCATCCCTCTTCATTGATGATTTGGCTGGGAGTCTCGTATTTTGGCCCAACTGAGGTTCATTTCTGCGAAAAAGGTGTCAAAACCAGTGCGAAAGTTTACCAAGACACTGTTTTGGATCCTATCGTGAAAGACCTATCTCAGACGCTTTTTCGAGGATGACCATGGGTGTTTCAACAGGACTCTGCACCGGCGCACAAAGCCAGAACCACCCAGGCGTGGTTTGAGCGCAACAAAATCGACTTGATAAAGCATGAAGATTGGCCCTCCTCTAGCCCTGACCTTAATCCTTTGGATTACAAAATATGGCAGGTGTTGGAGGAGAAAGTTTGTGCTAAGCCTCATAAAAATTTGGAGAGCCTGAAGAAAAAATCAGTGGCCGAAATCGATATGAAAATGGTTCGTGCGGCGATTGATGACTGGCCACGGATACTAAAAGCCTGCGTGGCTAATGGTGGTGGACATTTTGAAAAAAAATTATTCCAATTTTATCTTTAAATACTAAACTGTCGAATAAAAAAAACCGTTTTTGAAACTACATAGTATTTTGGATTTTATGACCTTAATATACATGTGACAATATTTAAGGACCGACTAGGTATAGTTGCTTTTTACATAAAAAAAACTAATACAGGCGATTTCAATTCTAGTATCTCCTTTGGACTTCCGAGTATGTCCTATAGACAACCGTATAAATACATTATCGACATTTTTACTTTTAAAAACACAGTAAGGTATATATATTTTTTTATATGAATGTAACAATTAAAAGTGAATTCATAAAGAGTGTTACATCACTTATTAATTATTATTTTACAAGTTAAATAAAAAGTTCGTTACATGTAAAGTTTGTCGTTGTCCAGGAGACAATATTATTGGGAATAACTTATAAATTAAAAGTCGAGTCATTTATTTATGGAAGATAAATTTAAATCCATCCTATATTAAGTGAGAATAAAGTGTCGGTTTACAATTTGACTGAATGTCAAATAGTTCAGAAGTCTATTTAGTTAGTTGTCCAAGGGACTATCTTAACTAGAGCCATGTGGATTTAAGAGTCAAATTTCCTATTTTATTTAAATAAATCGTTCTGCTTTATGTGAATTCATAGAATATAAATAATTATCTACAGCAAAAATGTAAAAATATAAATATTGACAAATAAAATTAAAAAAATAAAATTTATCATTGATGTACACTTAAAAGTTGATTGACCCACATACATAAATTTTCGAGTAATTTACAGCAAGCCCTTTCATTTGATACCCATATTGCAGAGGTGCAGTAAAAAAAACTAGTCCACCATGTTGGATTTTCCGCCATGTTTGATTTAGAATGACGTCAAACAACTAACTACGAGTATACATCTAACGTGTATACAAAATTTCAGATCGATTGGTTGAAGATATCTGCTCTGGTTCAAAATTGAGTTGCAAGATTCCACCCGAACAAACATATTATGTAGTTACATACATACATTTTTTGAGTTATTTACAGCAAGCCCTTTCATTTGATACCCATATTGTAGGGGTGCAATAAAAAAAAACTAGTCCACCATCTTGGATTTTCCGCCATGTTGGATTTAGAATGACGTCACACAGCTAACTTTGCACTGTCATCCAATCTAAACGTGCATACAAAATTTCAGCTCAATTGGATGAATATATCTGCTTCAAAATTGAGTTGCAAGATTCCACCCGAAGAAACATAGTTACATACGAGTACATACATACATACATTTCAAGCCTGTAATAAACTAATTTTGACAGTTTTAAAAGTGTTGCCATCTTTATTACTCCCTATAGACTATTAAGGAACAGCATCATTTTTAGACCTGTCT
This sequence comes from Athrips mouffetella, assembly GCA_947532105.1. Taxonomy (NCBI): domain Eukaryota; kingdom Metazoa; phylum Arthropoda; class Insecta; order Lepidoptera; family Gelechiidae; genus Athrips; species Athrips mouffetella. Next base: position 6,314,578 of record OX383960.1, on the reverse strand, counting down.
TTTGTCTAGTTTTAGTTTGGGTCTACCAGAATCGACACCATAGTCATCTAAGTGCTGCATGCAAAGGTTGTCTGGAAGAGATCGCTCCTAGCGATAAGACCGCCTTTGTCACCCTAGATTTAAGAGTCTCCTTTTATTGTTAATGTGTTTTGTGTGTGACAATAAAGTATTTATCTATATATCTATCTAATCTATAGTAAGTTTTTTACATAACGTTTACTTTACACATTCTTTAAACTTTCTCTCAGGTAATTGCACTATATTGTCTGGTATTTTGTTGTAGTATCGTACACACAGACCAACGAAAGATGTATTGACTTTAGTTAATCTAGTATATGGTTGACCAATTTTGTACTTATTTCTAGTATTAAAATTATGCCTGTCACAATTTTTATCTAATTGATGAATGTTCTTTCTAGAATGGCACTGTCATAATGTTGATCTCCTTAAACAGTTCTCTCAGGGAATCACGAGTCTTCAGGCAATAAATTGCTCTTACGAGTATAGCCCTTTTTTGTAAAACGAATACTGAATGAATATCAGCTGCCTGGCCCCAAAGCAGTATGCCATAAGACATAATGCTATGGAAGTAGCTAAAGTAAACCAGCCTTGCGGTAGCCATATCAGTAATCAGCAATATAATATTTTAAAACTCAAAACTAGACGCCTACAGCTTGAAACTAGGATGCTATTTGATATTTGTCATGGGAAGTATGATTGTATTCCCCTCCATAACACACTGCACTACAGTGTACCTACTAGTTGTAATGCCCGTAGGAAGCCTAACTATTTTTCGACTAACTTCTGCCGCACCAACGCCGGCAAGCGTTGGCCCATGCATAGAATTGTTGATGCTTTCAATAAATATTTCCAAGATGTGGATATTTTATGCATGAGTCATGATAAATACAAAAAATGTATTCTCCAAATATTTAAGGATTTGTAAAATTACCTGCATTTTTGTTTAGTACCTACAAGGAAGTTTCTTGTATCAAATATTTTTATTTTGTTTATGAATATCAGTTTTATTATTTTTTGTTTAGTAATATCTACAGTTAACTACTGCCATCTAGGTCAGAATAAGTTAAGACTTTAAGTGATTTGTGGTTAACGGTGCTGGTTACACAATTACCTGTTTATTTAGTAAGACGTATTATAATAAAACTCTGTGTTAACTGTTTGTTGACCTAAATAAATAAAAAAAAAAACAGAAATTTATCTGATTTGTCTGACAGCATATGCAGCCGAGCTCAATCGACCAGAAAGAGCCGTTATATGAGGGCCCCATTGAAGTTTAGAGTCTAAAGTTAACCCTACAGAAACTGTACTATTAACAAAATCTAATGTTTCATTATTCAATACTACGAGTACGTTATGTGAATCAGACCTTACATTTGGTAGTGCAAATTTAATACATTTAGTTTTTTTGGCGTTTAACACTAAACTGTTGACAGTAAACCATGCATGAATCTGCCCAAGTGCATCATTATCTTCGTTATAATTGTGTGATTTCCTACTTGCATTAAATATAAAATAAGTATCATCAGCAAATAACATAATCTTCTACAGATTCCTCACCACCAAAAGTAGGTCATTAATATAAATAAGGAATAAAAACGTCCCTAATATGGACCATTGAAGTACATCACTTTTGACTACAGATCCCAGTGACTTCTTCCCGTTTACTTGTACCTTTTGAATCCTTTTCTCCAAATATGACTTAAGGAGTTCAAGTAATGTTCAAGTTTTAGTAACAATGTGCAATGATCTACGCAATCAAATGCTTTGGATAGATCACAGAAGATACTAATAGCATCTTAAGATTTTTCCCACGCGCAAAAGATGTATTTTAAAAGTGCAGTGCCGGCATCCGTTGTACTGCGACCTTTCGTAAAACCAAATTGATGGTCATGTAGTAAGTTATTTCTATTGAAGTGCGAAAGCTTTTGCTCCTATAAAACGCGTGAAAATCAAACACACACCTGCTCCTTGGCTCACGCAGGACATTAAAAATTGGATGGCTCGGCGTGATAAGGCTAGAATCGGTTTCAGAGGTTCCCCTCTGAGTCAAATTTAGCTAGATATAAGTACCTGCGAAGCTTTTGTAGTCGTCTGTGTAGAGATGCTAAGAGACGCCACATTCACAACTCTATCGAAAACTGCGATCCCGGGCAAGTGTGGACATTCCTCAGGACCCTGGGTATCGGCAAATCTTCAGTTCCTTCAGACTCTCCTATTGATCTCAATTTACTTAATGCTCACTTCTCTTCTCCACCTGTAAGTTTAGGCTATCGTGTTAAAGCTAACACGATTTCTCAAATTAGTAATCAACCATTACCTTTTTGTTCTTCCCTTCACTTTAACACTGTAGCTGAAGAGGAGGTTAGAAAGCATATTCTATCAATCACCTCTACTGCTGTGGGCAATGATAACCTTTGTTGTCGCATGATTTCCCTTATCCTTCCTGAGCTTTTACCAATTCTCACTCATGTACTTAACCATTCCCTGGTAACAAGTTCTTTCCCTTCAGCATGGAAACGTGCTAACATTATTCCGCTTCCTAAAACCGCCAATCCCACTTCCTTTACTGAGTTTCGCCCGATTTCCATCTTACCTTTTCTTTCTAAAGTCCTCGAACACATTGTCCACAAGCAGCTTGCTGGTCACATCGTATCTAATAGCCTTCTCTCTCAATTTCAGTCTGGATTTAGGCCAGGTCACAGCACAGTTACTGCACTACTAAAAGTTACTGACGACATCCGCCTTGCCATGGAGAATAAATCCGTCACCATTATTGCATTACTTGATTTTAGTAGTGCATTTAACTCTGTGGACTTTGATGTGCTTCTTGCTATCCTTCGCTCCCTCAACATCTCCGCTTCAGCTATAGCATGGTTTGATTCTTACCTTCGCGGTCGCTCGCAGAGGGTCCGCTCGGATGAGGCTTCCTCTGACTGGTGTGATCTGGCTGCGGGTGTACCGCAGGGTGGCGTTCTCTCTCCTCTTCTCTTCTCTATCTTTATTAATACTGTTACACCAGTCATTACTTCTAACTTCCATCTCTACGCAGATGATTTGCAGATATTTATTTATTTATTTTGGGAAACAAACAGCTTTAATTTAGTACATAATAGCTTAAACTACATAGAAAATACATAAGCCAACAAAGTTTCCACTAAGAGAAAAAAGTTCTATGCCATTGAGTAAACGCTATAAGATTAAAGTAACACACTTAAAGAATTTTATGTAAATAAATAAAACAAAAAAAAAAACAAACTGAGCAAGAAATAGTTGGAAATCATAATTCAACATACTCAAATTATAGTTTTCTGACGAAGTTTTTAAATTTTGTAAAACTATTATGGAAAATATCAACATTGTAATATCTATCATTATAAGCATGTGTGGATCTTGTAACAAATCTATTTCTGGCATAGTTAGTGTGTCAAAAATCTGTAGAAAATAATATATTTTTATTTCTGAGACCAACCCTAGGACATTTTAAATGAATTTTACTAACTAAATACATAGAATCGACTATGTTATGTATGATTTTATATAGGAAAATTTGATCTCTATGCTCTCGTTTCTTTTCTAATGTCAAACTTGTACCAGCATCATACCCTTTGAACCTAAACTTCATGTGCTTATGAAACTTATTTTGTATTCGCTCTATAAGGTTGATGTACTTCTTATATTGTGGGTTCCAGGCTGTTGAGGCATATAGAAGCTGTGAAGTTACAAGTGAGTTGTAAAGGATCTGTATTGTACTTTCCTTCTTAAATGCTTTGCTCTGACGTAGAACAAACCCTAACATTCTGTAAGCTTTCTTAGAGATCTTTTCAATGTGCTTGTCAAGAACTAGCTCACTATCAAGTTGAACGCCTAGGTCCCTAATCTCGGTCACCCTATGCAGCGACTTATTTTGAAGAGTGTAATTATGACGTAATTGTTTCTTTTTCCTGGAGTATGTTATACAGCAGCATTTATCAACATTAAGATATAATCTATTATTTATACAGTATTGACTTGGCCTATCTAGATCCTGTTGTAGTTTATGACAGTCTTCTACTGATTTAACTACTGTATAAATTTTTGTATCATCAGCATATAATAGTATGTGTGAATGACGAAAGCAACCAATTACGTCATTGATAAATATATTAAACAGCAAGGGGCCAAGATGGGAGCCCTGTGGAACCCCAGAGGTGATTGGAGTAAAGTTAGAGGTAAAACCTTTGACAGCTACGGCTTGAGTTCTATCACGTAGGTAGGACTTCAACCACCTGAGTAAATCACAGTGTATACCGATGTACTCCAATTTTTGTTCTAGAATTTGATGAGATATTTTATCAAATGCTTTGGAGTAATCGGTATACACGGCGTCCACCTGATAACCTTTATCCATAGCATCAAGAGCGTAATCTAAAAATTCGCACAAGTTAGATTCCGTAGATCGTCTGGACATAAATCCATGCTGTTGTATTATCAGCCTTGGTCGAATGACGCACGATAACGTATCGCATATAATTTTTTCAAAGAGTTTAGGTATTACAGATAGCTTTGAAATACCTCTATAGTTTTTTATGTCATGCCTATCTCCATTCTTGAAAATAGGTGTTATCAGAGACCTCTTCCATACTATCGGTACAACTCCTTCCCTTAGAGAAAGCTTGAACAAAATTCTTCACAACAACAATTCTTCACAACAACTTTTTAAAAATATAGAATGAATCCCATCAGGCCCGCTACCTTTGGTTACATTTATTTAGGATAAATATTTTTTTTACTATTGAAACATTAATATTGATTGAATTTATTAAACATTCATTAGATTCGATTGATAAGTTTATTCTATTACCAGTCGGAGGATCTTTTTCAAAAACACGACCGTATCGTTATATATCGCAGCTGTCACGTCTCTAATGTCAATAGTGCCATAAACAGCCTTAATGCAGATCTGGAACGTATCTCCCCTTGGGCTAATCCATTTGGTCTGCTTGTTAACCCCAATAAGTCTAAGGCTATGATCATCGGTAGTCCATACATGTGCAGACAACTGGATTCTTACGTTCCTGCACCAGTTCTTTACAATGGTACTCCTATTGCTTTCGCTAAAACTGTCAAGAATCTTGGTGTGGTAATGGATCCAAATTTCTCCTGGGTTTCGCACGTAAATGAGGTCAGCCGGAAGATGCACTTTTCTTTACATTCACTTAAACGCCTTCAAAGTTTTCTACCCCTGAAAACTAAGATTTCCCTTGCCCAAAGTCTCCTTTTTCCTATCCTTGACTACGCCGACTCTTGCTATTTGGACGTCACTGAGGAGCTTTTAAACAAGCTTGAGCGTCTCCAAAACTTGTGCATTCGATTCGTTTTCGGATTGCGCAAGTATGACCACGTGTCCTAATTCCGTTCGCAGCTCAAGTGGCTCCCGATCCGTTTTCGCAGGAATACTCATATCCTTTCACTCCTGTATAACATCCTGAACAACCCCAACTCCCCTCCATATCTCCGCGAGCGCTTTTGTTACTCGCGTGATCAACACGAGCCCTGTCGCCCTAGCGTCAGGACAAATCTTTCCATCCCCTCCCACTGCTCCGATTTCTACTCCTATTCTTTCTCTGTTCATGCGGCCAGGCTGTGGAACTCCCTCCCTCACACAATACGTGATAGTCCATCTATCGCTGTTTTTAAGAAGAGAGTTAAGGAGCACTATATCTCTTTGTCTAAGTGATCCATACAGTTTATTTATATATGTATTCATGTATTTATTTAAAGTATATATTTATATATATGTGTGTATATATGTATAGTTAATGTATGTATTTGTATAGTATAAGTGTTATATTTAGGTTTATATTTTGTAGTTTATGTGTGCACGTTCTATCTGCCTCTTCCAGTCCAATCACGCTTCCGTAGGTCTGCTGGAAGAAATTTCCGTGTAGAAATAAGCAGCACCTGTTGTCTTTTTTCTTAATTTTAGTTTTATGTTTGTATTATCTTGTGTACAATAAACTGTAAATAAAGTATGATGACCTAAGTACAGTAAAAATTTTACTAAGTACAAGCAAGACTGATATGGGTCTAAAATTACTGGGATCCTTTTTGTCACCTGCTTTGAATAATAGAACTACTTTGCTTTTTTAGGGTTCCGTACCTCAAAAGAAAAAAACGGAACCCTTATAGGATCACTTTGTTGTCCGTCTGTCTGTCTGTCAAGACCCTTTATCTCACGAACGGGTAAAGGTATCAGGTTGAAACTAATACCATATATTAGGATCCATGAACCACACAAGATCTGAAAATTTAAATTTTTTACAACGACGCAATCAAAAGATATGGCATTTTATGTCCTCATCTCCATACATTTATTCAAAAATGCAAAACCTACAGGGTACTTCCCGTTGACCTAAAATTATGAAATTTGGCAAGAAGCTAGGTCTTACAGTACAAATAATGGGAAAAGTCTGAAATCATTAAATATTTCAACCTTTCTCACAACTAATGGTAACCAATTGTGGTGAGCTCCCGTTTCAAGAACATTCATATAAGAGAGGGGTCAAGTTGGATGGTCGCTGAGGCGATTTTTGTTTTAGTTCTATTTCAAAAACGGGAACACTTACAAACTTTAAAATTGGTATGTTTATAGTGCATAAGCTATAAAATAACAACAAATAATAAAATTTGGTCAAGCGCGTGTCGGACTCAAAAAATCTAGCACATTAACTTACTGAAATTTCAACTGCTACATTTATGTTTATGTGGTGGTACGGAACCCTCAGTGCGCGAGTCCGACTCGCACTTGGCCGGTTTTTTTTCTTTAAGTCAGGAAAAGTACCATGATCAACATATTCATTGAATATAACGGCTAAATATGGAGCTATAGTATAAATGATCCCACTACAGACTTTGACTGACATTCCCCATAAGTCCTCAGTAGTTTTCATTTTAATACTTTTAAAGAATAGAATAGAATAATTTATTAAAAAGTAAGCTTACAATAAACATTTAAAATTATTTAATAGTTAAGTACAATCAAACTAAATTGTTCAAGATATAAATGTTATCTACATCTACACTATATAATATTATAAAGAGGAAAGATTTGTACCTATTTTTGTATGTTTGTATGTTTGTAATGAATAGGCTCCGAAACTACTGGACCGATTTGAAAAATTCTTTCACCATTAGAAACCTGCATTATCCGGGATGAACATAGGCTATAAAATATTTAAAAAAAGTTAGGGTTCCGTATGAAAACTTCGATAATGTAACCCAAGGTGTGAAAAAAATACTAAATAGCATCCTTATATCGAGTACGCTGCCGAAACTATTAACAATAGAGCAAAGTAATGTACTACAGAATTATAGAAGCCATCAATATCTACAAAAAAATCCGCGATACCATATGTCTAACTATTACAGTTATGTCACAATAACTACTTTTTCATGTTAAAATATGTAATAGTAACGCCGGTACAAACTATATAGGCCACATTATTCGTACCTATTAATCCTTATCCAAATAAATGATTTCGTATTTCAGTACCTGTAAGTAACTTTTTCAATTATTCAAATCGGACATACCATTCAAAAGTTATCATGAGTGTAATCGTTATCAAAATTGAAATTAAAGAAACAGCGCCCTAAGTGACTGTAATTTGACTGGTCAAGTGCGTGTCGTTCCGTGTGGTAGCGGCAAAGAATAGTGCCAACCCATCTCAACCTGTAGGTGTCGTAAGAGGCGACTAAGGGTTTACAAACCGGAAGATGGACAGCGACATCTTTCCGTGTATCGCACCATCTTACATACTGCGGCTTAGTGGTACGGAACCCTCGGTGGGAGTCCAACTTGCGCTTGGCTGGTTTCTTTAGTAACCCCCGATGCAACAAGAACCTATATCTACCCGTGCGAAGCCGGGGCGAACCGCTAGTTAAATATACAGCGGACCCTGCACTAAGCGAAGCTTGTATCGCGGGGACTAGAACACTATTATCCCGTACACTACACTTTGGACAATATTAACAAAAGTAACAAAAGATTTAACAATGATGAATGAATGATACATAATTTCGAAAAAAAATTGTCACAGGCGGCACAGTGTCAACATAAGAAACAAGAATCAACTTGCTTCTCATGTTACAAAAGTAAAACTTATAGAGGTCAATGTATACGCTTCTATAATAAGGTACCCACTCATATTGAAAGTTTACCTTTAGATAAATTCAAAACTGCTATCAAGCAAAAATTATATAATAAAGGATATTATTAAATATCAGATTATCTAGAAGAGAAAAATCCATGGGATTAGGCTGCGGTTCTAACAGGCTAATTCAAAACCCAAATTGACTTATGTTTATTGTATCAACCAGTACATTCAAATATTTTTAAAAGAGCGCGTGGGTTTTTATTGTCGCTTATTTTTTTTCCCACCTTGGCCACAGATTTAGTAATAGTAAATTAATGCCTTGGCGCAAATTTGTTTGTGAAGCGATGTAGTTTAGCTGACGTCATTCAAGGAAATCAACATAATGACAGTGCCATGCCAGTATATCTATGAAAATATTATGTATGCTAGAAAGAACATTCATCATGTTAGAAAGAGAAATAAATATTAATCTATGCTCTACACCGGATGTTAAAATCTTTTTCTGGACGAATGACACCTGTCAATATATTCTACGTTTCCGCTTTGTGTCTATTGTGTCTGTCCTTTTGTCCCTTGTCTAGTGTTATATTTTTTGTGCTCGTCCCAATGTAATTAATCTCAAACGATCTGCCATATTTAACTATGTAAATGTGTGTTCTTTATTTGTGATAAATAAATGGACCACATTCCATGACAAAAGGGATTTTATTTTCATCGGCTTCGTGCATTTTGAGCTACGCCACGCCACTGCGTATCGTCTCGCTATCAGGTTCTGGCCCAGTCCAGTTCAAGAACAAGAAGAGAATACATAGAGTACGTATTTTACCAGATTCTCAAAATGTCGAGACCGGAAAATGGTGGCGGCACAAGTTCATACAACATAACCTCTATTGAGAAATTGGATGGAATTTCTAATTGGATCAACTGGAAATTTTCACTTAAAATGCTACTTACCCTGGATGGTCTGTGGGATTGTGTCGAGAAGGTCGGCGACACCGTTTCTGCCGAAGATGCTCCTCGTGACGGCCGCGCACTTGCCCGCATTTGTCTTGCGCTTCAACCTAACCTTTATCAGCTTGTTCGTGATAGCACTACTGCTAAGCAGGCTTGGACAAAACTCTCTGAGACTTTTGAAAACAAAGGTTTATATCGCAAAGTTCTTCTTCTGCGTCAGCTTCATAGAATTGAATACAATCAATTTGCTAACATGTCTGATTACATAGAAAATGTTATGAGATTGGTCGCACAATTAGCTGATATTGGCAAGAAAATAGAAGACGATGAGGTAGCTGAAATAATGTTATCTGGCTTACCGGAACAATATGATATACTAGTCTCGAGTTTAGAAACTGCAAGTTTAGCTAGCGGACTTACAACTGAGGTTGTGCGCACAAGATTATTACAAGAAGACCACAGAAGAAGCACTAGTTATGGTACAAATGTGAATGGTGACAGCTCGGCGTATTTCACCAAGCGGAAGGTGAATAACCAAACTTGCACTTATTGCCAACGGAAGGGACATTTGGCCAAGCGTTGTTTCAAGAAGAAGAGAGACGAAAGTAAGAAGAAAGAAGAGCACACATTGTATGCATCTGCCTTCAGTGCCTCGGATACAGAATTCATCTTGGATAGCGGTGCCACATCCCATATGTGTTCGGCTGGATCGCTCCTTGAGAACAAGCAATGCAAGAAGTGCACTATATCTGTTGCCAATGGTGAGCAACTGGAGAGCAACTGCCATGGTAGGATTTCACTGTTACCTAATATACACTTAGATAAAGTTTTGTTTGTACCTAAATTAAGTAAAAATTTAGTTTCAGTTGGTCAAATATGTGACAAAGGTTATGTTGTTTGTTTTGACAAGGATTTTTGTAAGATTTATTCTAAATGTAAAGTCACAGGCAACCAGATTCTTACAGCTAAGAAAAGTAGTGGGTTGTATAAGGTGCAAGGTCGGCCTGCCTCCGAATTAGATAACTCCAATTCCTTTCATAATAGGCAAGGAACAGAGAGTGTCAACGCTGCATCCAGTCTGCCTGCGTCTGTCTGGCATAAGCGTCTCGGCCACTTGAATCAGCAGAGCATGACAACGTTGGGTAAGATCAATGTTGGTGTCGTTTTTCAGGACAAAGAAACTAACAGTTGTGTCTCATGCCTCACCGGTAAGATGCACCAGGCTTCATTCCCGGTGGCAGGGAGTCGTGCTGTTCAAACCTTAGAACTTGTCCATGCTGATGTCTGCGGCCCGATGCAAGTGAGCAGCTGGGGCGGAGCCCGTTACTTGCTGACTTTTACTGATGACCACACTCGCAAGACCTTCGGCTATCTTATGAAGAATAAATCCGATGTAAGTGCGAATTTCTTTTCTTTTAAAAGCTCAGTAGAAAATCAAACTGGTTTGAAGATAAAAATCTTACGCACTGATAACGGGTCAGAATTTTGTAACCAAACCTTAGATAATTTCTTGAAAAAGTAAGGCATTATTCACCAAACAAGCGTGCCTTACTGCCAGCAGCAGAACGGATTAGCTGAACGTGTTAACCGGACAGTATTTGAAAAAGCTAGAGCTATGCTGCAAGAGTCAGGTCTGTGTAGTCGTTTTTGGGGTGAGGCTGTTATGACGGCCATTTATTTAAAAAACCGTTCCCCAACTAAAGCTCTGTCAGACCGTATTCCTGAATGCGAATGGACTGGATCTTCGATCGATCTCAGTCATCTGCGAGTTTTTGGCTGTGTAGCTTACTGTCTCGTACCTGATCAGAAAAGGCGAAAGCTTGATGCCAAAGCTAAAAGATACATTTTTGTTGGTTATGGTGAAACGTGCAAAGGGTACCGACTCGTTGATCCTGAAAATCCTTGTAAAGTCATTTATTCTCGTGATGTTACTTTTTTAGAGGATAATTTTGTTAACATTGACATGGAGACTGGACATGATACCAAAGATTTAATTTTTTATGATCAGTTAAATAATTTATTTAAAAATGATGAATTTATTAATAATGATCAAAATTATATCTGTAATAATAATATTTTAAATAATGACAATATTTTAAATAATAATGAAAATGTTTTTATTAATAACAATGATTTGAGTAAGTCTAATCAGGATTCCTCGTCATTTTCAGATGCGGATGCAACGCCTCCAGCGTGGTCGCCGCTGTCTGACCTGTACCGTACTAGCGAAGACATCGCTGATGTTGATGGTGATGAAGATGATGTCCCTGAGGGCGCTGTATCTTCTCTGCCAGAGCCATCATCTCGAGGAGGAGACCAGACTTCGTCGTCGGTTACTTCCGACGCGTCCGTTCCTACTGTCTCGCGTCCAGTACGTACTACCCGAGGTATTGTGCCTGTAAAGTATAAAGACTATGATCTCTCATCATCACTGGCAACAGCCACTTCACCGGATGAACCTGCTACGTACCGAGATGCCATGAATTCGTCTGAGAAGAATGAGTGGTACGAAGCAATGAAAGGTGAGTTTAACTCCATGAGGAAAAATAACGTTTGGGAGTTGGTCGACCGTCCTACCAATGAAAATGTAGTTAAAAATAAGTGGGTTTTTAAGAAGAAGTTTGATGAAACTGGTGAGCTTATCAGGTATAAGGCTAGACTAGTTGCCTGTGGTTACAGTCAGAAAGAGGGTGTGGACTACACCGAGACTTTTTCGCCTGTTGTCAGACATTCAACTCTTAGAATTTTATTTAACATTTCAAATCAATTAGATTTATGTATGGACCATATCGATGTTACTACTGCGTTTCTAAATAGTGAACTTAATGAACGAATTTATATGGAGCAGCCTTCTGGCTTTAATGCTGATAATAATAAAGTTTGTTTATTGAAGAAAAGCCTGTATGGCTTGAAACAGTCAAGCCGTATGTGGAATATTAAAATTAATAATGTTTTATCTCAGAACGGATTTATACAGAGTAAATGCGAGCCCTGTGTATATGTTAAAAAGACTAAGGATGAATATGTAATTCTTGCCCTTTATGTGGACGACTTTTATGTATTTCACAACGGTTGTATTGATAAAGTTTTGTCATTTTTGCAACAACATTTTGAAGTTCGTCACTTGGGTAAATTAACTAATTGTTTAGGTATGAGAGTTACAAAGAAAAAGGGCGTAACTGTCCTAGATCAATCTGAGTACATAAAACGATTATTGGCGAAATTTAAAATGAGTGAATGCAAACCTGTCACTACTCCATTGCCAGTAAACTGTAAGCTTGATAAATCGGATAAAGATTGTCTGAAAGATGATGTTTATCAGTACAGGCAGCTTTTAGGGTCACTGATGTTTTTATCTGTCTGTACTCGCCCTGACATTTCGTATGCATGTAGTCAATTAAGTCAATTTAGTACATGTTTTAATATCAGTCATTGGCAATCTGCAAAGCGAGTACTAAGGTACCTGGCGGGAACTATGAATTATGGACTTTATTTTGCTAAAGCTAGTAATTTTAATATAAACGCCTATGCTGATGCAGATTGGGCCAACGACTTGTCGGATCGCAAATCATATACAGGATTCGTCATAAAATTGGGCGAAAATGTCATCAATTGGGAGGCTAGGAAGCAGCGATGTATAGCTTTGTCTAGCACCGAAGCAGAGTACCTTGCTATTGCTGATGTATGCAAGGATATCAGTTTTGTTAGAAACTTCTTGTCAGAAGTCATCGACAAAAATTTTGATGTCACTGTATACAATGACAATCAAAGTGCGCAAAAATTACTGCTTGTAAAAGAATACTCACATAAGAGAACCAAGCATATAGATTTGCGATACCACTTCGTTAAGGACTTAATCCAAAACGGTAATATAAATGTAAAGTACTTACAAACAGAACAAATGCTTGCAGATGTTTTTACAAAACCTTTATGTACTCAAAAACATGCTAATTTTGTCCTAGGTCTAAATCTTAAGGATAAGTAATTAAGTATATGGCTTCGCATTCCCAGCTTATACAATTGTATTGTTTGTTTTGGCAATTGTATAGAGACTTGTTTGCTGATTTAAATAGAGTCACTTTTTGTGTAAAGTAGCTTCAATTTTAATCATGTAGAGTCACTTAGCAATTGTATGAAAAAGAAAATGTAGAGTAATTTTTTTTTGTAAGCTGGGTTATTCTGTACATGTATGACTCATCCGATATAGAGCATAAGGAGGAGTGTTAGAAAGAGAAATAAATATTAATCTATGCTCTACACCGGATGTTAAAATCTTTTTCTGGACGAATGACACCTGTCAATATATTCTACGTTTCCGCTTTGTGTCTATTGTGTCTGTCCTTTTGTCCCTTGTCTAGTGTTATATTTTTTGTGCTCGTCCCAATGTAATTAATCTCAAACGATCTGCCATATTTAACTATGTAAATGTGTGTTCTTTATTTGTGATAAATAAATGGACCACATTCCATGACAAAAGGGATTTTATTTTCATCGGCTTCGTGCATTTTGAGCTACGCCACGCCACTGCGTATCGTCTCGCTATCACATCAATTACCTAAAATTTGTGACAGGCATAATTTTAATACTAGAAATAAGCACAAAATTGATCAACCATATACTAGATTAACTAAAGTCAATACATCTTTCGTTGGTCTGTGTGTACGATACTACAACAAAATACCTGACAATATAGTGCAATTACCTGAGAGAAAGTTTAAAGAATGTGTAAAGCAAACGTTATGTAAAAAAGCTTACTATAGATTAGATGACTATATGAATGACAAAGAGGTATGGTGCTCTGATATTCCAGCGAAACACAAGAAACACATTGTAAAAAGCCGACTCTTAAAGTAGGCCGTGCTGCAGTGGTTTCTTGCCGTTTCTTTTACGCTGCCACAGCACGATCCGAAACGGCGTAGACTCGCTCTATTTGAATTGTATTCTGCATGACATTCAATAAGTATTCTGTAAAGAATCTACATTGAATAAAATAATCTGAATCTGAATCTGAATCATTAAGAGATTTTAATATCAAACAATGATTAAATGAGTTTGAGTTTGACTTTGAATTGAGAATTTAAAAAAAAGTTAAGAAACAGTTACTTCACACAGATTTAACTTTAAGTGATAAAAATAAAATTCCATAGATAATTTTTTTCTGATCACGACGTCTAAAAAATAAATAAATAGATAAACAAATTGTAAAATTCCACAAAGGCTTTAACAATTTTGTTAGGGGTGACAAGTTTCAACCTAAATTCAGTTTTTCAGGCGTCGACATTTGAATTGAAGTAAATCGTTAGCAAGTGAAGATGATACATTGAGTGACTCTGTTGTTTTCAAAGGAATATTAGGTACTAGGTAGTAAAAAAGGTTTCAAATTCTTGAGCCACTTCTACGTTCGAACAGTTCGAATAGTTCCGCGATTTGTATGAAGTGTTTAACTTTTAAATAAATTAAACAATTTTGAATAATTTTTGACATATTCAATGAAACTGTCATAAATATAAATAAACTGTCATAATATAAATACACATATTATAGTAAGGGTGATGAAGGACAAATTTCTATATGATTTGCTCATGTCTGCCTAAAAGATACAAAAAATATTGGCGGATATCCATACCCCTGCGTTTTCGAGGAATTAAGTTTTAACTGTTTTGAACTATGACAATGAAACGTACACCTGGCAGACTATGACTATCTGATTAAATACAATGTATAAAGCCCCAGAAAAATGGTCTGCCACCATAATAGCCCTACGTCGTAAAGTTACAGCGCTTCAAAAGGCAAAAATTCACTACTTCGTCCCGTGATAATGCAGAGCCCTGCATGTTTGCCTCTTCGTTTTTCTACATCTTCAGAAGTATTTTAAACAGGAGCCACAAAGGCAGAAAAAAAAACATTATTTATTATCTTTTTTTATTTTTATTTTGCTTTAACTCAAAAACGCAGCGACGCACAGAAAAACTTGTAAGGACCAAATCGATCGAATTGAGCTGATTTATCATCCCTATTAATATATCCCGATCGGTGGACACAAACTTATTAATATTAGTTAATTATATATCCGGCAGCTTGGATCGTGGAGGGCAAGTGGATGTTTTATATTTTGATTTTCGCAAAGCATTTGACCGGGTCGATAATGACTTACTTTTATCTAAGTTGCAAAGCTTCGGATTTGGCCCGACACATCTACGCTTGTTCGCGGACTATTTGCGGGACAGAATGCAATTTGTCAAATATGGTTGTTATACCTCACAGCCGTACTTTACCAGATCTGGCGTCACCCAGAGATCTGTTTTGGGCCCTTTATTGTTTTTGCTGATGGTGAATGATCTAGTCAGTGTCATAAAGTTCGCACAATGTCTTCTATATGCTAATGACCTAAAATATATACGGAAGTTAACAGTGAGAGTGACTGTGAACTTTTACAAAAGGATACGGATGCTATTTTACAGTGGTGTAAACAAAACAAAATAGACATAAACCCTTGTAAATGCCATATTATGTCCTTCGGACGCAAAAATCAACACTTATGCTACCCGTATGAATTTGAAGGACATTTGTTATCTAGAAGTTCGGTCGTGAAAGATCTAGGGGTAACTTTTGATAAGAATCTCACATTTGATCAACATATCACGACTCTTACGACCGGATCCTTTAGACGCCTTGGTTTTGTGCTTCGAAACGTGAGAGATCTCCACGATCCGCACGTTATGAAACTTTTGTACAGCAGTCTCGTGAGAAGCAAATTGGAAAGCTGTGCCTGTATATGGAATCCACACGAAGCCAAATACATTACTATGGTCGAAAAGGTACAGAAAGCTTTCCTAAGGTATTTATATAAACGGGTTTATGGATACTATCCTTTGCTTTATCCTACAATCTTTTTACTTGGTGCATTGGGATTGTATTCTTTGGAATCAAGGCGTATTAAGGACGAACTAACTATTGCATTGAAGGTATTGCGTGGGGAAATAGATTGCACCGAGCTGCATTCAAAATTATGTCGACTGCATGTCCCTGATAAATATATCTCTAGAACACGATCCACTCGGCAAAGACGTCTCCTCGTAGCTCCATGTTGTAGGACTGTTTCATATGCCCAGTCCCCTCTCTGCCGAATGATTAGTGGCCTAAACTCAGTTCTCAACTACTCTTTGAACTCTGATATTTTCACGGATTCATGGAGTCAAATTCTGAAAATCCTTTCAGACTTTTGTACATGTAATAATGTTGTGAACAAGTCTAGTTGTATTTATTGACTTTTTTATTTTATTCACTTTTTTATTACCACTAAAATCATTTTCAATTACAAATAGCTATGTTAAAGTACATTAAACATGTCACCTTAAAATTAAAATCTAATACCTATTTATAAAATATTTATAAAAAGTCAAAAAAGCCCCCCGCGCAATGCCCCCTGCCCAAACGTCCCCATAACACTGGCCGCGTTCCCGCGCTGTACTGCTATTGATAATCGCTGTGCTAGAAAGAGCCCCGCGCGGGGATTTTCGCCCTTTTCTTTCAGTCGCCGCCCGACACCCCTGATAAGCTCCTTAGCTTCGGAGCCCCACGTGCCAGCGGTTTCGAAAGCTACCGGCACGAAATCATACGCAGACTCCAGGTTCGCGTATTTTTTACGTTTGAGGCCAGCAGCGATCTCAGCCGCTGCACCCACCCTCTGCTGGGTGCTCCTTAGATGTGACGGTGCGAATGTGCTAACGCAGGTGGCGTCCCAAACGAGGCAGCGTCCCTTCGCCCATGGGATCTGCGTTAGACCGTCGGGTCTTTTGCCGTCCGACCGGCTGAGTCCTGGGGGCTCTAAAATGCAGGGGACGCCAGCTGACACCATCGCCCGCCGGATGATGTCGTTGATGGCATGGTGACGGGAGTGTCTACCCGCAGAATGCGCGCAGCTAAGGTCATGATGACCATCAGCCTCCACCATGCCGCCACAGACACACCGGTGGGGTTCACACACGTCACAGCCTAACCTGAGCGCGACCGCTATCCTCAGTGAGTCATTGTCCAGCAACGTGCCCATAGGAGGGGACGGCAAGGCATGTTGTAGCCAGACACCTGACTCAGATTCAGCGGCAGCGCGAAGGCGGGCGAGGTTTGCCCCAGTGGCCTCATTCATGAGGCATACCATGAGGTGTCGAGACGACAACTGATCCCAGCTTCGCTGCAAGTCCGGCCGGGAGGGTAGGCCGCAGCCCGGGCATAAAGTTCTCCATGCTTCCATGGCCTGCTCAGTATAGGGAATCTGGATCTCATTACCATCCGAGCCGATCAGGCGAGTGACGAGGTTAACGACCCCATGTGAGGAGGCCAAGAAAGCAACTGGACCTGACTCCCGCAAGCGACGCACACCCAATCCTCCATGTCGGACGGGCAGACAGGCCTGAAGCCATTGTGGTTCTGAGAGCTGGACATTTAGGAGTTTCTCCAGCGTTGCCTTCAGAATCCCATCAAAGGCCAAAACTTCATCCGGGCAGGACCATGATGGGGTCGTCCTGACGACGTACGTTAGTTTTGGCATCGCAAAACAAAATTTTAAGAGTGTCAGCGCCACATGAGCAGGTAAGTGCTCAAGACGCTCTGCCAAACTGGAAATGGCCTGCCCTTTAGCCTGCAAACAATCTTTGACACCGTCAATAAAAATAGGGGCACCGAGCAAGCTGAAAGATGTTTTGTCCAGCAGCCTAAGACCTGGCACAAGGTTGGAGAATCGCGGAAAAGGAACAAGCGAATCTGAACGGCAAACAAAAAGCTCGCATTTGCCACTATTTATTTCCAGTCCTAATTCTTTCAGAGCCGGTATTAAAACGCCAAGATCTTCCAGCACCTCTTCCGGGGATCCACCAAGCGTGCCGTCGTCCAAATACCAAACATTCAGGGGTGATTTGAGCGAGTCGACGATTTTATGAATCGCTACGCTAAATAGAAGAGGACCCAACGGATCCCCCTGTTGTACCCCAACCTGAGACAAAATAAGGGCTTCGATATAAAAAAGGTTTGTTGGATCTGAATAGCACTGATGCAAGAAAGGGTACAGCGAAGGTACTATAAGGTACTATAAGCCTCCGACAGTAACGCGTCCCGTTCAATTGAATTAAATGCCTTCCTGATGTCCAGTTTTATAACGACTTTATCGGTACTGTCATCTAAGACAAATGCACGGGAAGCGTGGATGGCGGCCTCGCAGCCTAAAGCGGTGCCAAATCCTAGTTGATGGGGTTGGAGGTGAAGCGCCATCTCGTCCCGGACAGCGTGACAAACCAATTTTGCTACCAGGCGGCGCAGCGTACTACCAACTGCGATCGGCCGGATTCGTCCATCCTTTTTACATAATGCAAAAAGGGACGCTCCATACAGATATGGACATATCGTAGGGTTTAGGAGTCCTTTTAAAAGAAAATTGCAAAGATCTGTTAAAGCCTCTAGTAACCGTAGACCACTATCCCCAGCAGAAACAGATGTAAGGTCCTTTAGATGATCCGGACGTATGTCATCTTTTATTCACTTGTTTTTATAAGATTTGACATTATGTGTTACATATTTTGTTATTAATTACTGTAATAGGCCAGCCCGTTGTAATTAAATAAATAAATATAAATATCATGAGCAAATCACATACCCAAAGTGCAGCCAGCACCCTAACTATTATCACATATAATAGACAGGGACTAGATAAGTACTATACGTACAAATATTAGATAATAGTTAGGTTTATATGTCGCAGGCAAATCGTATAATTCGCCGTTTACAAACGGCTGGCAAATTGTGTACGGTCGGCAAATTTTACAACGACGGCGTTGACGTGTTGAAACCTAAAATTCACACGTGATATAAACCTACATTAGGTTTATATCACGTGTGAATTTTAGGTTTTTTAGCCCGGTAAATATCTTCTTTATGAGTAACGAATACTCAATAAAACACTAGAATTTAATAATTACTTGTTATTTATTTATCACCAAAGAACTACGCCATTGAACGTCTATGCAGAAACGTCAATGTAATTTTTTAGCGGGAGCTAGTGTGGCCCCATACACCACATTCGTCCCCCTTTTCAAAAGATTAAGTAATTATGTTTTAAATTTACAAACTAAATAGATTAAAAATAAATGTTAAACATTAACACATAATATAAAAATTATTCTATATATGTAGGTATATATCTACATGAGATAGACGACTTGAACATGCGTTCTGAATAAAAACTTACCTTAAGTACATAATATAACTTATAAATCTAAACGGTCCGGAGGTTTTCTTAATCTAGCTGACCTCCTTAAACCAAGAGGTGGAGTCGCAGGAGCCGAGCAAGCAGTTGAACCCATATCAATTTTTACACTACTTCCTTGATTTTCTTCCCTGTTACTTGAATCACAATAAAAAAAAACATTACTCGAATTCTCTTCCCCATAATCATAATTTTCCGGATTAATAGTTCTGTCAGAATCCTTATTAGGAACCTGAACAGATGGCTCATACTCCAACAACTCCCTCTCCAACTCAGGCATAATTAATACATCTGGTTGAAATTCCACATTAGACTTTGCACATGGCCTCAGCGATGAGGCATGAAAATATTTATGAATTCCATCAACACTTACTACTCGTACATATCTAACAGTAGGTACTTAATTTTTTAACGATAACTCCTTTACCCCATCCCTTTCCTTTACTTAACTCTTTACACCATACCTTATCTCCTTCTTTAAATAGAATATTTTTTTCTGTTATGTTTTTACAACTTTTTCTAGAAATAATGTTGTTAGGTTTTAATAGATCAAATTTTGTTCTAGGTTTTTGCTTAAAAAGTATTTCATTTGGTGACATACAAGTTGCATTTGGAGAATTCCTATATGTGAAAAGAAAATTTTGCAAAAGAACCTCTCTATTTAATTTTGGATTTTCATTTTCTAGCCTGGCCAAGCACTTTTTAATAGTTTGAACTGTCCTTTCAGCAGTTCCGTTTCACTGGGGGTGACACGGTGGAGTTTTAACCACTTCACATCCATTTGCTTTTAAAAAGTTAACAAACTCTGCAGAATTAAATGGTGGTCCATTATCACTGACTAACTGAGCCGGTATTCCTGTAAATGCAAATGTTTTACACAATTTTTCAATGACCTGAGATGCTGTTGTACTTTGCATGGTATGCACGTCTAACCATTTTGACCGTGAATCCACCAATAATAAGTATGTAATGGACTTTACAAAGAAAAAATCAATATGAACTCTTTCAAAATTATTTTCAGTTCTTCTCCATGGAATCAGTGAGCATGAGTTAGTAAAATCTCTAGTTGCCTGACAAATATCACAACCAGCAATCACTCTTTCTATATCGTGTCCTAAATTTGGCCACCAACAATATTCTCTCATTAACATTTTAGATTGTACAACTCCTTGGTGAGATTCATGAAACAAACTGAGAACTTTGGCCCTTAATTTAAGTGGTATGATAACCCTACTACCCCACAAAATACATCTTTGTTCAACACACAACTCTGCTCGTTTTAAAAAATAAGGTTTCAAGTTTTCCTCACTAACACTTTTTGGCCACCCTGTAGTTACATATTCATAAACTTTACTTAAAATTGGATCATTTCGAGTATGTAATGCTATATCCTTAAAATCAAGTGGAGGATCTTCTGTAAAACTTAAGTAGTTTACAGAATCTGTAACCTCGGTTATTTCTGGCAAGGGTAAGCGTGATAATGCATCAGCATTCCCTAACAAAGTTCCCTTTCTATAAACAATATTGTAATTATAACCTGATAGTAGAAGAGCCCACCTTTGGAGTCTAGCATTAGCAGTGACTGGTATTCTTTTTAAAGGATCAAAAATAAACTTCAATGGTTGGTGATCCGTAACCAGTGTGAAACGTCTCCCATACAAAAATTAGTGAAATTTCTTTACTGCAAAAATTATGGCAAGAGCCTCCTTTTCTACCTGAGAATAATTTTTCTGTGCACTATTTAATGTCCCTGATGCAAAACTAATAGGCTCTCCTTCCATTCCATGACTGAGTACAGCCCCGACCCCATACTCACTAGCGTCTGATGTCAAATACAATTCTCTACTACAATCATAATGAACTAGTAACTGGTTTTCAACTAACAGCTGTTTACTATGTTGGAAAGACTTTTGGCAGCTATCTGTTCACTTAAATGGAGTATTATTTTTCAACAATTGGTGCAAGGGTGTTAGACATTCTGATAATCTGGGTAAAAATTTACAATAATAGTTCAAGAGACCCAAGTAAGCTTGCAACTGAGTAACTGACTTGGGTGCAGGTGCCCCCAAGATAGCTTCTACCTTTTCTGGTAAAGGTTTAATTCCTTCCTTAGATATTTTATGTCCTAAGAACTTGATCTCACTACAGAAAAATTGACATTTATCCACATTTACCCTAACATTATACATTTGTAACCGTTCCAAAACCTTAACTAATTGCTCATAGCAATCCAAAATACTATTTCCTTTTATCACTACATCATCAATGAAGCATTTAACATTTTTAAGACCTTGCAATATTTGATCCATAGCACATTGAAAAACAGATGGACCACTGGATACCCCAAATTGTAACCTGGTTGGTCTAAACAATCCCAGATGTGTATTGATTGTCATATATTCTCGAGAAGACTCCTCTAATAATAACTGTTGATAGGCTCCAGTTAAGTCAAGCACACAAAAAATACTACCTCCTGTTAACTCAGCAAAAATGTCCTCAGGTATTGGCAAAGGATAATGCTCAGTGTCTAATACTTGATTTAATGTAACTTTATAGTCCACACAAATGCGTAATTTCTTTTCATTTCTCTGTGCCAATACTATTGGACTGGCCCAATCACTATGTCTGACTTTTTCAATTATTCCGGCTTTTTCTAGGCTAATTAATTCTTTTTCCACTTCTTCTTTTTTTGAATAAGGTATTGTATAAGCTTTATGAAAAATAGGTTCTGCTCCTTGTTTTAGTTTTAGATTGGCTTTTAAATTTAAAATGTGAGAGGACCTATCTTTCTCAAACACGTTTTAAAATTTTGTTTTAACTATCTCAGTTAATTTATGAATTAACAATTTGTTTTCACTGCCTTCAGATTTAATCTGCTTTATCTCAAAATACTTTTGCCACTTAGGGAACAATACCTTTAACCAATTTCTACCAACTAGGGGTTCAAAATACTTTTCACAATCAATCACTATCAAATACAATTCTTTTTTTAGATTACTCACCACTACCTTAATTGACCCCAAAACCTTCAATGACTCTCCAGACTTAATACTTAACTTAACTTATACTGACACTTTCGCAGTTCACTTTTAGCAAAATACTTTTTAAAATCACTTTTATGTATCACTGATTTACAGGCTCCTGTATCAACTTGCATTTTAATAGACTGTCCGTTTCCTAGTCATAGTGGCATCCATGCTGATTCTTCTTCTTCTCTAATTTGCTGTATACTGCCCAAAATCACTTCTTCCTCTTCTTGCTGACTCTTAGAATATTGCTCTTGCATTTGCCTGACATTTCTTTCAAATTTACGAAAATGGCATCTTGCTGCAACATGTCCCTGTCTTTGGCAGTTGTAGCAGGTCCATGTTTTCTTAAAACATTTGTCTGAAGAATGGTTGCCACCACAACGGCTACATTCAAGAGTGTTTCGCGCCTTTGATACATTCTCAGTATAACCTGACCTGCCACTGTCTCCATAATGCACTTGTGAACGCCCTTTTACATAGGTTTGTGACCGCCTCTGCTGATTTATTTGTGAAACATTTAAATCAGGTTCCTGAACATAATTCATTCCAATGTCCGGCTGGATGTTTCTGGTTTCCTTTTCTGCACTTTCGTATGCTGTGGCTATCTTCATGGCTTCCTTAAAAGACAGAGTGTCACCTACAGTCAATAATTTTTTTATTAGATGTTCATTTGACAAGCCGCACACTAAGCGATCTCTCAAGGCTTCGGTCAAAAATTCGCCAAAACTGCAGAGTGCTGCTTTTCTTTTTATCCACTATAAAGTCGTTGACATTTTGACCTTCCTTCTGCTTGCACTTATAGAACTCATATCTACCTGCAATGGCTGACTTCTTTACCGTGAAGTGGCTGGATAAAACCTCAATTATTTCTTCGTAAGTTTTGTCTGACGGCCGATCAGGTGACACTAAATTTTTCAGTACATTGTAAGATTCCGGTCCCATCATCCGGATCATCGCCACCTTTTTATCGTCGACGATGTCGTTTACCAAAAAGAATTGCTCCATTCTCTCGCTCCAATCCGCAAAATCCTGCTTTTCCGGATTAAACGGTTCCATATTCCCAATCAACGCCATTATCTCTTGTTCGCTCCGCTCGTCGCCACTAACGAATACTCAATAAAACACTAGAATTTAATAATTACTTGTTATTTATTTATCACCAAAGAACTACGCCATTGAACGTCTATGCAGAAACGATGTCATTTTTTAGTGGGAGTGGCCCCATACACCACAATGAGGGTACCATATACAACGTGTTATAAGCGAAACTGAGAAAATAGTTTGTTCAAAATCGAGAGTAGAATCAGTTTCACGGGTTTTTGATAAGGGTATTTTTTTTTTATTAAAATTTTTGCCGCTTCTATTCTAAATATTTCTGTGGATACGCGAGCTGGCGGCGGCGGCGCGCAGTGGCGCGCAGTTCATGAGCGGTGAGGAGGGGAGGGAAGTGGGCGTGGCGTGCGTGGAGTGCGCGGACTAGAACAACGATAAAACTAGAACAATGATGAAACTTTAAAATAACAATATCTAGAAAAAAAACCTTATTTTAAGATTTTTTTTACGGGAATGGATTTATTTTAATAAAAATCAGTTGGGGTGTATGAGGGTTTCGCTTATTCCATTAACACGTTGTATACCGGTACCATATGAGGATGCCGTCCACTAGCGCCCCCATCAATTAAAAAAATATTACTCGCTAAATACAAAACTTATCGAAAATCGGGAAAGACAGATTGAAGTAAAGGTAACTCTTTAAAATTAGAACCTATCACTTCTGAAAAATATATTTCACTGTAGTTACAGATACAAAAATTGCGAAAAACGGCTACTTTTAGCAGTTTTTGTATCTGTAACTACAGTGAACTTTATTTTACAGAGTTAATTGGTTCTAAATAAACAAAAGTATCTTTACTACAATCTGTCTTTCCGGATTTTGGATAAGCTTCGTATATAGCTAGTAATATTTTTTTAACTAATGGGGGCGCTAGTGGGTAGCCCCTTAAACGAACAGAACGATTTCAAATGCTAAAACATTGAAAGTCAATGATTAACTAAGTATTCATCTGGTTGAACGACACGACACAGAACATTAATTCATCTTACCAATAAGTGCTCCGAAATTTCATCATAAAATATAATTTGAGACAGCGTCTCTAATCCATGTCGAACACCAAAAAACGATTTGGCTGTAACGGTAGCGTTGATTTTCTCCTTAGATTCAGGCTGCACAGTAAGTCCATAGCTTTCGTCCATTTCTAATGAAAAGTCTGTAAAACGTTTGTTAATTAATATGTTTTGATTGTCTGGCGTCATCTGTGCAAAGTCCGTCTGGGGAAGTACCAGTCAATTGCCTATTTCTGCCGTAAAGCAGCAGTGTTTGTACTGCTGTGTTTCGGTTCAAAGGGTAAAGGAGCCAGTGAAATTACAGGCACATGAGACGTTCCATCTTAGCTCTCAGGGTGGGCAATAAGCTTTGCTGCTTTTATTAGGTTCAAATTTTGCCACTAATAATTGTGGTGTGATGTCAGGAGGCGAGGCTTGTCAGAAGAGATTAAGTTATACTCATAGTTGGAAGTTCAAATCTATAATGAATCACCTTAACGCTAATACATTCTTAATTACAGTACTTATCGCTAACCTAACAGTATCATAAAGTGGGGCGTGCGTCATCGCACTACACCTTCCCCCTATTAAAAAAAAAAAAAAGTATACATAAATATATTTTTTTTATATTATAAAAAAAATAATAACAACATTAGTGTTACATCTTAACTTAAGTGAAATTTTTACTACATCCATTAGTAAAATACTATTAACTAATTCTTACAACTAGATTTTTTTTCTTTTTTCCCTCAAAGTTCTTCGTTGACGCGACGTGTATGATATTTGTCTAACTTTATCATTTAAGTAATTTTTCTTAACATATTTTCCGTTTAAATAAACATACTTCGTCAAATAGTTTATAGTTAAGTTTTTTATATTGAGCTCTTCTTAGTCATCATTGTCTTATTACATGCGTGTACACTTTTTAATTCATAAAATAATGATCATTTATTTTGTCTTAATTTATTTTACTTGGGCCGACTGGGGTCCCTTGTTTATTATTTAATTATACAACTATTTTCATTAATTGCTTACCTTTATTATATAACCTTTATAATTATGGTTATGTTTCCTGTTGTGCACAACTTGTAGCCATTTACGGTAGAGTCAAGGTCATATTTTTTAAGACTCTTGGTCACCAACAATCTACACAGAGGAACCCGTAGTTCAAACACCATGATCATTCTGAAGGCATGAATACTTGCACTTGTAACTTTTTATTCTTTTTTTCTGCTTATGGAGAAAATCTTTCTTAACTTAACGCCTTTCACTCGCGTATGGTTACTTATGGTTGTCTTTTAAGACCTACTGGTCTCTAACAGTTAGTAAAATGAACACTTGTTCGCCATTAAACAACTGAAAGATTTACAGACCTTATTCGAACTCATCCTAAATATAGGTGTTTGAGTCGTTTATTCGCTGGCCTTTTGTGCCTTGCGCGTATCGTATTTACTTACAAAACTTTGTCACAGAGAACACGACGGTTACACCATGATCGAATGAAGGCTGATCGTCAATATGCTGAAATTTTGAGAAACAATAAAATGTGTCTATTCCCCACACTTTACTTTACCCGCAGCGCACGTAAGATTTGTTAACACTGTTAACTTTTATTTTTGCAGTGACTATTTTATCATATCTGCTCCTGTCAATGAAACGTTGTTTGTTTTAAACCATACCAACCATAAAAAATACTAGGCATTTTAACCTAATGTTTTTGCAAACTGCAACTTTTAGTGTTAGGTATGCACTATTCATGCCTGTCGCGGTGTACAGTCGAGTAACTTTACACTTTCGACTTTGCGCCGTTCTTATTTTAATTGCCGTTGAGAGTTGAGTTGACTATATCTCTCAACACAGGTACTAGACTTTTTTTTTTTAAAACAACTTTGTCTGCAACATTCATAAATGATTGAAATGAAGGATTGGTCCTATGCTTTACCTCGAAACATTCTTTACACCGTGACATAACATCACTAGCTGTCTACGCTTTAAGTACCTAGATAAATGCTAGTTTAGTACTACTAAAAATAATACAATAATATAATTTAATTTAGTCATAAGATAGTGGTTTTTCCTGAAATAAATGGATGTTATTTTATTTTTATTTTTTTTTGGTCCCTAAAATGTACCTACTCTAAGTTACATAAGATTATTTTTATTTAGTTTATTTTATAGTTTCTTTTTACCGATAAGTTCACGCTGTCAAAACCACTTTAAAAAAATTCAGTCGATAGCCAGAAAGTAAGCTTTTACATATACCTACCTAATAATACTTTACTCATCGTAAACCTTGTTATTACAAAGATTTCGGACCTCCATGCTTCTGTGTGTTATTATTACACATTTTCTAAGTTATGTTTTTTAATCGATTTCATTCACATCGAACTTCTTTGTCTTGCATCGTCCTACTTATGTATGCCATTCGCCTCATGAGCCAATATTGCACGACCAAAATAGTTTCACGCACTATGCTTATTTTGTTTGGTCGCGTAATGATAACCTAAGGAAAACTTTTTTTTTCTCTTTTTATTTTATTTGTTTTTCGTATCTTTTTATTTAACAATTATATTCCTAGTAGCAGCTACTTATTGCTTTTTACTTTCGAGCGGAGCGTATTGTATTCGTGAAAAAAAAAGTTTTTCTAATTTTCTCAAAAATATGTTCTATATCACTTATACATCATAAAAAACAAGTCTCCCAAAAATGTCCGTCCGTCGGTCGGTCGGTCGGTCCGTCGGTCGGTCGGTCCGTCGGTCGGTCTGCCGTCACGCTTTGGCCTAGCGGCTAAACGAATGGTCCGATTGACACCAGATTTTGAATTTAGGAGTTCTATGCAAATCCATCGAAGGGTTCTAAGTGGTTTCTTGCTGGCTCTCATTTTGAGGGTAGCTGTCATACAACGTAAATGATAATGCACCAGTATCAATTGGTCTGTGTAATTTCATATAAGGGGTGTTCCTGTACCACCAAAACGTAAATATGTGATTTACCCAAAATTGGTTCCATTGACTTTATTAAAATTTTCTATAATATTAATCCTGGATTGGTTGTCTATCTGACTGGATATTCTTTATGATTTTTTTGAATAAAATTTAGTACACAGGGTGTACCAAAAACTGGAAAAGATTGCTCAGTAGACTAAACTGAACAATTATCCATAAGGAACACGTGTAGGAAAAACAAAAAAATCTCCATGCAAGTATCCTACATTAGTATCCATTCATCTGTGAAAATTAATTTAAAGGGTGTTTCAGTACTACCAAAAGTTAAACATGTGATTTACTCGAAATCGTTTGAGGTTTGTTTGTTTTAATGTTTGACAATTTGAATTCTGAATTGATCTGTATATTTCATTCGAATTTTTTTTTGAAAAACGTAAATAAAAGTTTGTATTTCCATACTATGTGTATGGCATTACAAATTTAAGTTTGCGGTTGATAGTTTTTCCTTGAATATTGCGAGAAAGTAAGTGCAGTGCTGCTGTACCATTTATTTATTTTCAAATAATGATTTATTCATTTATTTATTTTTGGAATTTTATTCTTCATACAATTTTTTTTATAATCCTACTTTAATCTTTTATTTCATCAATAACTGATATCATTATATACCTACTGTTATGGCATTACTTTCGAGATTGGCCATGATGTTTGCTGTACTTCACTCTACATTTACTATATTTACTCTACAGCCATCGCTCATACAAAAGTTTGCTTGCATAAAGCTTCTCTCAAAAATCAAAACAACTCGCTTCCTAGATGTCACATAATAATTACTGTTTAAATAATGACAAGTAGATACTGCGACACCTGTAAGTGCCTGAAAATATCAAAATATTTTCAGATAATTTCTGTTAGACTAAGGCTATATAATCTTTATGTACTTTTACGAATTAATTAACATCTTAGCCGATATTTTTTTTTTCTATCGATGTTACCAATTTCAAACAGTCATATTTTTATTTATCTACTAGCTGTTGCCCGCGGCTTCGCTCGCGTGGATTTCGTATTTATGTTGTTACCGGTTTTTCCGAAGCAATGAGATATTTTCCCGTCGTTTCGGGGTAATTTTAAACTAAAGAAAAACAGGACTAACACTGCGAAAATCAATGAGAAGATCTAGCTGAATTTTATATAATATACAGACGTTACTCATAAATTACTCAGAACAGAGGAACTTAGCAGCAGTATCCTAACAAATGTAAAGAGAGAGATGAGAGACACCTTTATGTAATATTTCAAAACGGAGCCAATTCGCAGAATTGAGAAAAACTAAAACCCTCTCCCTCTCTCTCTCTCCCCCCTTCCTGTCCCCCTCCCCCTCCCTCTGTCTCTCCCCCTCCCCCTCCTCCCTCTTCCCCTGCCCCTCCCTCTCCCCCTCCTTCTCCCTCTCCCTCTACCTCTCTACATCTCTACCTCTCTACCTCTCTACCTCTCTACCTCTCTACCTCTCTACCTCTCTACCTCTCTACCTCTCTACCTCTCTACCTCTCTACCTCTCTACCTCTCTACCTCTCTACCTCTCTACCTCTCTACCTCTCTACCTCTCTACCTCTCTACCTCTCTACCTCTCTGCCTCTCTGCCTCTCTGCCTCTCTGCCTCTCTACCTCTCTACCTCTCTACCTCTCTACCTCTCTACCTCTCTACCTCTCTACCTCTCTACGTCTCTACGTCTCTACCTCTCTACGTCTCTACGTCTCTACGTCTCTACGTCTCTACGTCTCTACGTCTCTACGTCTCTACGTCTCTACGTCTCTACGTCTCTACGTCTCTACCTCTCTACCTCTCTATCTCTCTACGTCTCTACGTCTCTACGTCTCTACCTCTCTACCTCTCTATCTATCTACCTCTCTACCTATCTACCTCTCTACCTACCTACCTATCTACCTCTCTACCTCTCTACCTCTCTACCTCTCTACCTCTCTACCTCTCTACCTCTCTACCTCTCTACCTCTCTACCTCTCTACCTCTCTACCTTTCTACCCCTCTACCTCTCTACCTCTCTACCTCTACCTCTCCCTATCCCTGCCCCTATCCCTACCCCTTACGCCAATTTAACCGCTATCCCTAACATAGAAACGTCACCCATATTTATTTTTAGACATTTCAAACCTATCTCACCCCAACCCCATCCCCAGGGGATGATGGTATTTCACGTCCACCACGTTGGATTTCAAAGTTGTTGTAGCTTTCGTAATCAGCGACCCGATAAACCATACAAACGACACCCATATTGATATTTAGACATTTCAAACCTATCGCACCCCAACTCCATCCCCGGGGGATGATGGTATTTCACGTCCACCACGTTGGATTTCAAAATTGTTGTAGTTTTCGTAATCAGCGACCCGATAAACCATACAAACGACACTCAAATTCACATTTCAACCCTATCGCACCCCAACCCCATCCCAAGGGAATGATGGTATTTACCACGTTGGATTTCAAAATTGTTGTAGTTTTCGTAATCAGCGACCCGATAAACCATACAAACGATACCCATATTGGTTTTTAGACCTTTTCACCCCATTTACCTTTATTAGGGGTTGAACTTGGGGTGGAATTTTAATAACAGTGATGAACGTTGCATAGAATTACATCATTAATGCCTAAATAATAAATTATGTGGATTTTAGTTTAAAAACAAAGAATTTTCAACTTCATCCCCTTTTCACCCTTAAGGGTGTCGAATTTTCAAAAACCCTGAGACATATAAATATTAATTTTTAGTCGTCAGCCTAAATACAAATTTTGAAGATCCTAACTTCAAAACTGACGGACTTTCATACAAACTTTCACCCCCTATTTTACCCCCTTAGGGGTGGAATTTTATAAAACCCTTTCTTAATGCACCCCTAGGCCTCATCAAGAACCTACACGCCAAATTTGGAATATCTAGACCCAGCGGTTTGGGCTGTGCGTTGATTTGTCAGTCAGTCAGTCAGTCAGTCACCTTCTTCTTTTATATATATAGATTTTATATATTAAAAAATCGCGTAAGGAGAGAAATTAGAATTTTTTTATTGTATGGTGTACTATTGCATATTCATCACCCTAGGTTGATCAGGTTATGAAACTGAAATAGATGAGCACTGTATTTTGTTACCATTACCATGTACTGAAACCTCTTATTTGTATTTATTTTCCGAACCTTAAGTAATGGCACAGAATTAATAATAGTACTACATAGTAATGGTTTATAATTTAAACTTGACCCAATGCATCTGCAGCTGCACTGTGTAGCTTTATTTTTTTGTATGGTTTTAAATTATGCTCTTTAAACTCGCACGAAATATTCATGTATTTACTTACTTCATTATATTTACTCGCACCGCAAATGTGATTCAACCTTTACCTACTTAGTCGTGACCTACATAATGAGCAATTCGGACCTTTGCAATCATCGTGCTGAGTTAGCTGCACCTGGCGAGATCCATCCTGTTCAGAGAATCTCCCAGCGCCCTGCTACCTGTCCTCGCATCAACAAGGCTTGACTTTACTGCGAGCGCCCAGCAGCTACATCCTCTTGAAATTGTTACGCCATCCACTGGAATTTCCTCTTCATGGGGTGTTGTCATCTTCTTCCTTATACAGTTCGTTGCTCTGAACTCCGCTACAGAGATTTTTGTTAATTTGAGTAGGCTTCGTTTTTGGGGTAATTCTTGATATTTTTCTTCTTTGTAAGATTAAAATATTCTCTTACATCTTTCTTCTTAAATACTACAATCCTCTTCCTTCACGGTCCATTTCTTGATTATACACAACACACCGTTCTGATCGTCTCAAAAATATTTCGCAGGTAAGACTGGTATGGGTCGCCATGTGATGTCAGGAGGCGAGGCTTGTCAGAAGAGATTTAAATGATACTGGAGGTTCAAATCTATAATCAATCACCTTAACGCTAATACATACTTAATTAAAGTACTTATCGCTAACCTAGCAGTATCTTAAAGTATCTCAGTGTCTTATCTTCAAGACTAGATCGAGGTCAAGACTAAGCCAATTTTCAATTTTTATAAAAAGTGGGGCGTGCGTCATCGCACTACAGTGCGTAGGCTATATGGTCTGCCTGCTCGTTTGCTCTCTTGACATGAAAAAATATTTCTTTCTCCCTCACCGCATGAAAAAAGTATTAATGTAAACAAACCTTCAGTATCTGAAAATTAAAAGCAAATAAAACGTAGTTTCAATCCACCAATTAGAGGACAAACTATAGGTACCTACCAATAATGAAGGTAAAGGGAGGATAAATCGGTCAAGTGCGAGTCGGACTCGCGCGCCGAGGGTCCCGAAATACCTATAGTATTTTTGGAAGCAATAAAGTCCATTTTTAGGACCGCAAAACAAAATTTGTTTGTAAAGGTTTGTTGCAGATTACTTAAAAACTGTGCAACTTAGAAAGATCGTTTTATTTTTGTTGTAATATTTACATAAACTTCTATCGACTGTAATTGATTTAGATTATTCCTTTTACAAACTTCGGAGATAAGGGTATTTAAGACTCGCAAAAACATACAAAAATATATTAGAATGTACAAGTGATACCCCACTCAACCTAGAAACCACAATTTGAAAATTTGCTCCCCCTATTCGGGCCCCTAATCCTAAGTCTTTTTTAATTCCTTCATATGCAATTAGCTCTTTTCAAAATGACATATGTGAAGAAAAAAATCCGGCCAAGTGCGAGTCGGACTCGCGCACTGAGGGTTCCGTTCCACCACATAATCATAATTGTACGAGTATTAGTTGAAATTTCAGTAAGTTAATGTGCTAGATTTTTTGAGTCTGACACGCGCTTGACCAAATTTTATTATTTGTTGTTATTTTATAGCTTATGAACTATAAACATACCAATTTTCAAGTTTGTAAGTGTTCTCGTTTGTAAAATAGAACTAAAACAAAAATTGCCTCAGCGACCATCCAACTTGACCCCTCTCTTATATGAATGTTCTTGAAACGGGAACTCACCACAATTGGTTACTCTTAGTTGTGAGTAAAGTTGTAACATTTAATGATTTCAGACTTTTCCCTTTATTTGTACTGTGAGACCTAGCTTCTTGCCAAATTTCATAATTTTTGGTCAACGGGAAGTAACCTGTAGGTTTTGCTTTTTTGCATAAATGTATGGAGATGAGGACATAAAAAGCCATATCTTTTGATTGCGTCCTTGTAGAAAAATTGAAATTTTCAGATCTTGTGTGGTTCATGGACTTTAACATATGATATTAATTTCAACCTGATACCTCTACCCTTTCGTGAGATAAAGGGTCTTGACAGACAGACAGACAGGCAGACAGACAGACGGACAACAAAGTGATCCTATAAGGGTTCCGTTTTTTCTTTTGAGGTACGGAACCCTAAAAAATAGATAAACCATATTGCCGATAGATGGCTTCACCAAAAGATCAACTGTCAATGTCACGTAAAAAAAAACAGGATTGATGGCAGAATTGTCCTTGTTGACACAAGCCACATTATAATAGTAGTTTATGCAACGGTACATAATGAGGGGTATAAAACTCGAGTGTCGGTTTATGGGACGCAGGCGAGCGTAGCGAGCCAAGTTCCATAATAGAAGACACGAGTGTTTTATACCTAATTATGTGGAGTTGCATACACAACTTTATCTCCTCCCATATCGTGAATCCTAAAATAATGTGTTCAAAAACAAACCTTATTGTTTGTCTCTTTTTCCGGTGATAACTGCTAAGCGAAGTTCCTATAGCTGCTTTAAAAACGCTCGAAGGCAAATCGTAAACGATTTTATCACTCATTTCATTACAAAACTAATAAAATTATGTAACTACAACTTTTGTTTGGTGAGTTTTCCATTATTGCAATGAAACCTCCTTGCAGCCACAGACTACAAACGCATCAAGCAGTCAATGGCGCGCCTATAAAAATTAAAAAATTGTTTAATAGGTCTAGACCAAGGAGGTTTTAATCCACGCTAGATTAAAACCTCCTTGGTCTAGACAGATAAAAAAATGCTGCTAAGAGTGTTTCTAAGCACAGATTGACATTATGAAGATGTTAACCTACAAGATAGGGTCTTGGGAACAAGCGATTCAAAATTTCCCCATACAAGAAAAAATAGCGCCATCTGTGAAAAATCGCGTGAACTACGTTGTGTAGTACTTCGGTCGGTACTAAATACACGGAACGGAAATAATATGGCGGGAAAAAACAAAACAAACTTTTTACTGTTTATATGTGATATAGGCCTGGTTTTTCAGTTTCATTAATTGGATTATAGTCAAAAACAATAATAAGAAATGACAATAATAATAATAAGAGTATATTGTTTCTTCAACTAAGAACAACATTTTGTTGGTAAGTTTATTTGCATCCAATGTTGACAATATGACTGACATTTGTTGGTCTTAGACGTCAGATTTCGGACCAACGAATTGGGGACATTGTAACGTGCCCATGGGCTAGTACTTATATTTATTTGATCTGAGACTTATATATAAGTAAATGTTTACCCATACATACCCGTGGGTGTCGTAAGAGGCGACTAAGGGTTAACTGGAGGATGGGCAGCAGCATCTTCCTTTATATCTTACATCTTACTTACTGCGGTCACCTACAACCGCGGTCCATGGTGCCAGCCGTAACGCTAATAAGCGAGGTGACTATGGTACTTCCCCTCACGTTTTTCCAGCAAAAGCTAGAATTCTGGAAGGAGCTCCCTGTCCTGTAGTGGACGTTTCATGGGATGTTATGGTAAATGTTTTTAACGCATTATTGAGGATTAACGATATGAGAGTAGATAATATATTTGATTTGTCATTCTTTTCTTTACACTTTATTTGTTTACAACCTTAGAGCAACGCGTCAAACCGCGCAAGGCTTTGCGCGCGAAAATCGTGTTACTCTATGTTTACAACATACGAACAAGATACAAATAAGAACAGACTGATTCGTGATTATCAAGAAAGATCATGCTCGTAAAACAATTTAAAAATTGCTATTCCTTCCATATT
Organism: Athrips mouffetella; assembly: GCA_947532105.1. Lineage (NCBI taxonomy): Eukaryota > Metazoa > Arthropoda > Insecta > Lepidoptera > Gelechiidae > Athrips > Athrips mouffetella. The sequence goes on along the minus strand of OX383960.1, from coordinate 6,280,092 downwards.
CGCACGGAATCAGCAACAAGACGAAGTTTCTCAGGAACTAGTTTTCGATCCTTAAAGGGTACAAACAACACTCGAACTCCTCCTATTCAGTATGTTGAAACATTTCAATTTTTAGGGTTCCGTACCTCAAAAGAAAAAAACGGAACCCTTATAGGATCACTTTGTTGTCCGTCTGTCTGTCTGTCTGTCAAGACCCTTTATCTCACGAACGGGTAAAGGTATCAGGCTGAAATTAATACCATATATTAGGATCCATGAACCACACAAGACCTGAAAATTTGAATTTTTTACGACGCAATCAAAAGATATGGCATTTTATGTCCTCATCTCCATACATTTATTCAAAAATGCAATACCTACAGGGTACTTCCCGTTGACCTAAAATTATGAAATTTGGCAAGAAGCTAGGTCTCACAGTACAAATAATGGGAAAAGTCTGAAATCATTAAATATTACAACTTTTCTCACAACTAATGGTAACCAATTGTGGTGAGCTCCCGTTTCAAGAACATTCATATAAGAGAGGGGTCAAGTTGGATGGTCGCTGAGGCGATTTTTGTTTTAATTCTATTTAAAAACGGGAACACTTACAACCTTGAAAATTGGTATGTTTATAGTGCATAAGCTAATAAAATAACAAATAATAAAATTTGGTCAAGCGCGTGTCGGACTCAAAAAATGTAGCACATTAACTTACTGAAATTTCAACTAATACAATTATGATTATGAGGTGGTACGGAACCCTCAGTGCGCGAGTCCGACTCGCACTTGGCCGGTTTTTGGACACACAAACAGAGGAAAAAGTAAAATGACCCATTACAACTATCAGATCAAGAACTAGAATATCAACAAGCGGATATTTTAGTATAGATACAAAGGAACTGTATGAAAATTTCAACGAGTCAGCGAAGCAAGCTAAGCCAATGGTCGTCGGTTCGAATCCCACCCATCCATGAATAGAATAGAATAGAATAGAATAGAATAGAATAGAATAGAATAGAATAGAATAGAATAGAATAGAATAGAATAGAATAGAATAGAATAGAATAGAATAGAATAGAATAGAATAGAATAGAATAGAATAGAATAGAATAGAATAGAATAGAATAGAATAGAATAGAATAGAATAGAATAGAATAGAATAGAATAGAATAGAATAGAATAGAATAGGAATAGGAATAGGAATAGGAATAGGAATAGGAATAGGAATAGGAATAGGAATAGGAATAGGAATAGGAATAGGAATAGGAATAGGAATAGGAATAGGAATAGGAATAGGAATAGGAATAGGAATAGGAATAGGAATAGGAATAGGAATAGGAATAGGAATAGGAATAGGAATAGGAATAGGAATAGGAATAGGAATAGGAATAGGAATAGGAATAGGAATAGGAATAGGAATAGGAATAGGAATAGGAATAGGAATAGGAATAGGAATAGGAATAGGAATAGGAATAGGAATAGGAATAGGAATAGGAATAGGAATAGGAATAGGAATAGGAATAGGAATAGGAATAGGAATAGGAATAGGAATAGGAATAGGAATAGGAATAGGAATAGGAATAGGAATAGGAATAGGAATAGGAATAGGAATAGGAATAGGAATAGGAATAGGAATAGGAATAGGAATAGGAATAGGAATAGGAATAGGAATAGGAATAGGAATAGGAATAGGAATAGGAATAGGAATAGGAATAGGAATAGGAATAGGAATAGGAATAGGAATAGGAATAGGAATAGGAATAGGAATAGGAATAGGAATAGGAATAGGAATAGGAATAGGAATAGGAATAGGAATAGGAATAGGAATAGGAATAGGAATAGGAATAGGAATAGGAATAGGAATAGGAATAGGAATAGGAATAGGAATAGGAATAGGAATAGGAATAGGAATAGGAATAGGAATAGGAATAGGAATAGGAATAGGAATAGGAATAGGAATAGAATAGAATAATTTTATTCACAAGGCTTACAATAACATTAACAATCTTATGTTACATACACAGTTACTTATACAGTTTATGAATGTTTTATCATTTGTAATTTGTTTGCCGCCGAGCTGCTACACCGTAGTTCAGTGGAAAGCGATCTAAAGTGAGGAACAAGCAAAAGAAGAAAAGTCCCAAGGAAGAGGAAACCTCAGAGGTAACTCAAGAGGGTACAGAGGGAAGACTCTGTAGAAGAGGTGCCTGAGGAAGAGGTCCCGGAGGAAAGAGTGCTTGGAGGGAAGCCGCGCATAGAAGAGATCCCGGAGGAAAGAGTATTCGGAGGGAAGATAGTGCTCGGAGGGAAGTTGCGCATAGAAGAGGTCCTGGAGGCAAGAGGAACTAGGAGGGAAGAATTCGCAGAAAAGGTCCCAGAGGGATGAGTGCTAGGAGGGAAGACTCCATTGAAGAGGTCCTAGAGCGAGGAGTGTAGAAAGTAGAAAATATTTAGCAAGGAATTTCCATAGAAACGCAAACCCTCGGCAACGTAAACTATGGTTTTAGTGTTAATTATTACAAAAATGATGACGATCTTTGCACTTTTATACATGCCTAGAAAATTTCCAAAAGATATTGCTTGTGTTATTTACTTTACTTTCTTTCTTGAAACATAATATTTATCACATGGATTCGGTTTATTTATTTATATATTTTTAAGTAGTTAATAGAATCAGGCGTTACTTTGCGGAAGTCCATCTCAAAGAAATGAAACAAATATATAGCCACCTTCCGCAACAATGATGGATGCTATTTACTCACTGTGCACCGCCCGCCCGCCCGCAAATAAATGCGCATGCGCAGGCAACTGCAACACAGCAACCACCCAAAAACACTCTACACGTGTTTCGCCTCTACACGAGGCATCCTCAGGAGATGTTAGACCGACCAGTGCCAAACACCGAGTACTCGGTACTCGGTGTTTTTGGGTGGTTGCTGTGTTGCAGTTGCCTGCGCATGCGCATTTATTTGCGGGCGGGCGGGCGGTGCACAGTGAGTAAATAGCATCCATCATTGTTGCGGAAGGTGGCTATATATTTGTTTCATTTCTTTTATATATTTTTGTTCCCGATGGAGTGAAAGTAAACATGCCAGCCTTTTTTAATAAACCGGCCAAGTGCGAGTCGGACTCGCGCCCTGAGGGTTCCGTACCTATCTACCATATGATATATTATAGCGACTCGACTTAAGGTCGCAAAGGGCCAGAACGTTTCTGATGCCAACTTTTTGTATGTTATTAAACATGATATTATACCTTCAAAACCACCAGGACGAAAGCTGTGAAATGCCGGGATCAGGAGGTATGACGTCATAAATTTTTTGTATGGGATTTCAAAAAAAAATTTTGTATTCCTATCTAGTAGTATATCAAATGAAAGGGCTTTAGGAGCTGATTCTGGAAATATACTACATTGTCACATTTGAGCATCTGGTTATCTTAAAATCAAAGAAACATTTTCGAAACAGACCAAGTTTGAGCTCCTCCAGGGAAAAAACAGCTGAATATTTTTTTGGAAAATATACGTCCAATGTCTCGCTGTATCCTCATTAATAAATTGTATAAAAGCAATTTTGAAAATATTGAACAGAAAACTAGATAATTAGTAAAACCTTTAAAACCTATCTGTAGCGTCGCTGATGTTAGTTGTTAAGCTCTTTATTTGGCTCGCCAACGCACACACCACGTTGCACATCCTACTCGCTGTACGGTCGGTTGCAGACTGAGTGTGCACGCTCGAGACAAAGGCTATACACTACATCCCTTCCCTATTTTAATTAGATTTTTATATCGTTCATAAATTACCTAATTAAAATTATAAAATACATTTGAATCGGAAATTATCAAATCATAATACGCTTCTAGCGGTACCTTCTACAAATAGTTTTTCATAGTTTCCTTAGTTACTCCTCCTCTCCACTACTGTTGCAAATGTTATCTTTTCCCACAGACCTAGCAAAAGCGCGTTAATACTATATCTATGTCTTTTCCCAAATTATTCTTTATGTCTAACACTTTCCAGTCTCCTTGTATATTCTTCAAATGTACTACGTTTCTTCTTATCTGCCCCGTCTCCTTGTTCTGGACTTACAACAACTATTGACCAATGAAGCTTGCCTACAGCAGCCAACCCAGAAACTCCAGGAGGACCTTACTTTTAAACCCTGTGTTACTTTAAAGCCTTGAGAGGAAGGCAAGAGGGAGAAACACCACTACCTGTCTTTCCTCTACCTTTTTTCTTAATATTTTTATTTCTCACTACTGGTTTCCATAGGTTTGCAGGTGATAAACAAAGAAAAATACAAAGACTATTCAAATTAAATGAAGGTTTTAAATATTACAACTAATCCAGAACAATAACAAGTTCTTCAGCTATTTATTATAGGTATATAATTTCTTTTCTTTTTTTTTCGTATGGTTTGCAGGGTCAACGAATTCTTGGTGTTCTAATTACACCTATTAAAATTATGATCTATACCCAGACATACAAAACGCACTCTTCAAAGTACATATTTATATGGGGCACACCTATGTCATCGAAATGTGTTGATGATGATACAAACTGGCTGTTTTAAACCAGGAACTCCTCGGAAAGTCGATCTATCAATTCGGCTCATTACTCTGCACGTACCTGCTGAACTTCAACCCACCACGTCTGGATCGAGCGTCCAACACATCTTCCAAGACTATTATGATAAGAATAAGTATTTTAAACTATTATTGTTCTATATTATTTCTGTTAGCACGGTGGCAATTATGACATCAATCATTTATAATATAGATAGGCTAATGATAGCTTTTAGGTGAATGACCTCTGTTTACCATGGTGTTTTTTCCTATATAAAAAGGAAACTAAAGTTCTCCTGATCGCAATAAAGTGCTTTGTCACAATTTGACATAAATTAATAAGATGGCGATATCAAATGAAGTTATTTTTCAATCTAATTCAACTACTGGTACCTTTAATCTGAATCTAGAATCTCACCAGAATTAAACTCGAAATGTTTGTCGAAAACAATTTTTTATGTTACTGATCCATTTTCAAACCTTATTGTCAAATTTAAGGAATTATTATTATTGTTTATTTTTATTTTTAAGACTTCTTTCAGTTGTATCAATTTTGTAAATGAATTATTTATACATTTGCCGCTGCACAAAAGAACAGCACCCCTTTTTTTAATACCACGTTTATTTTGTTTCTAATCTCTTAAAACCTTTGCTCACAAATTTCTTGTGGAATTGCTGCTTGTCCACTTTGTTGATTTTATTATCTTACCTGTACCGTGTATGTCGACAAATCAACTACACCATTAAATTTTTAATTCATTGGGACACATTATTCAGACAGAACTATTCATTTATTTAAGCAAATATACCTAATTACGTTTTCGTAAGTTCATAGGTATCTTTATTTTTACAACGCTTTTAAAGAGTATTTTTTTGCTTTACAGGAAAGTTACATAAGAAAACCTAATTTAAAACAGCTTTTCAATAGTTACCTGCAAGGCTTATTTACCACAAAGAATTTCTGTAGCCTTTCACAGGAACCAAGCTATTTACCAACCAAAGTATATTTGAGTATGCACTAATTTTAAATAGGTACCTATTAAGAATGATAGGTTAGTTTTTTTTTTATCGTTGTAAATGGACAAACCACATAATTTATTTCAAACTTTGTAAAATTATTTACTTAATTATCTTTAAAATCGATTGCTTCTTGAGCTTTATTTATTTATTGATTAACACGACAAGAAGAAGAAATAATCCTTGATCCCAATGTCTTGATTTAGGCACTTGAAATAGGTTGGTAGGTATTATTTGTGGTTGTCTTGGCCCATAGAGGAGAATCAATATAACTTTAAGATGTATTAAGTACGCATATTGTCTATGTACCGGTCCTTCCAATTTAAGTGAAATCGTTCAATACAATATACTAGCTACACGCCGATGTACACAAGTTTTTTTTTTTGGCATCGTTGTTCAAAGTACGTATGTTAAACATAATGAAATAGGGACATGATCATTAAATAAACCCTTCCAGAATAATTTAACTTTTCGTGGGTATGTATTAATTAAAGTAGGAAATGTACAGCGTCTTCAAAACGTCTGTATTAGATTTATTTTTGGATTGCGCAAGTTCGACCACGTGTCTGAATACCGGAAAAAACTGGAATGGCTTCCTATCAGGCTGCGACGAGATCAACATGTACTGATACTCCTTTATAACGTGCTGTTTGACCCTCGTTCCCCTCCTTACCTGAAGGAATGCTTCAAGTATATGGGCGCTGACCATGGACTGGCCCTGCGCTGTAAGGCAGATAATATTCTACAGCCGCCTTTCACACGATCTGGCTACTTCAAGGACTCTTTTACTGTGAGAGCTACTCAGCTATGGAATGATCTTCCGAGAGAGATACGTCACTCTAAGTCACTCGCTGTTTTTAAAACAAAGTTGCATACCCTTCTCCTCAACAAAACCATTTAATTCTCCGTTTACTATCATAGTATATATATATATATATATATATATATATATATATATATATGTATGTATACATATGTGTGTATGTATTATATAATGTAAATATATATAAGTATATATTTATTATTTATTTATATTGCACTAGTGTGTGTATATGTGTGTGTATTTATTTACCTATGTTGCTTATTGTTATTCATTAACTTAGTTATATACTATATTACGTATTACTATGTTTAGTTTACTATTACATTCATTTTAAATTTTTCGTGGCAATTGTTATCACATAATTACTTGCAGACTCTGAAAATGTATTCCTGTCGTCAAAGGTTGCCTGTAAGAGATCGCTTGCAGCGATAAGGCCGCCTTTGCCCACATTAGGTTAAGCTGTCCGTGTATGTTTGTATTTTTCTTTTATGTGAGCAATAAAGTGTACATCTATCTATCTATCTACAGTAATGGGTACTCTCGCTACAAGTGCCAGAATTTACCTGCTCCCTAACTTCACTAGTGGTATTGAAAACTGTAAGGTAGGTATCAAACTATTTAAATTTCAAACTGTAGGTAGGTACTTTTTATCATACCTGTTCCAAACACTCAGCATGTTTAAACTGAATTTAGGGTCAAAATAAAATTGTCACCATATGTCCTTATAAAGATAACTTGACTGTCAAACAATGTGTGTGAATCTGAAATCCATTTGTTACTTCTTTTCAACTAAACAAGGAAGCATTTTGTTATTAATAATTAACACTAATCGGTTCCCGAATCGTATCATATCATTATCCATTATCCACCCGGACTTTCCTTGCACTCTTTAATACCATGGCTCAAAACAACACATGTCATTCGCCCACGCATATAACCTTTCTGAAAATATATGAGAAATATTTTAAGACGCGAGCTAGATTTAAACCCGCACCTTTGGAACGTACCAAGCATGAATTGTATTTACATACAACAAACATCAGAAGCAGCACGAATCCAATGCATAGACCACTGTGCTATCGTATCTAGACTCCCTTATTCTCTTTATATTTTGTTTATGCGTGGCTATTCTTTGAGTTTCATAATATTATTGATGCAACAAATATGAACATACGATTTACTATCATTTTGTCTAATAATTACACATTTTTTCCATACGCCTACATATTAAGCAAAAGGAAATGAAAGCTGATTCAGTTTACAGAATTGTTAAATAATTATGTAGGTATTGTTCATGTTACCTGCATAAACATGCATATAATGGTAATTCTATGGTTTTGTTTACTGGTGAGGAGTAAGCCGTTCCAACCATTGGAGCCGACCAATTAATAATTCAGTTGGAATTCACAACTGCTCCAATTATGCCTCATTTTATAATTGACATAATGCAATCTAATGCCCAGTTAGTAACTGCTCATATTTTAATTTGTTGAAAAGACAATATGCAATTTAATGGCCAGTATGTAGCTGCTCGTATGTATCTCAGCATTGACAAAACTATTAGCCAATATGCAATTAAATGCCCAGTTTGTAACCGCTTATAACATATCACATTATTAACAAGACAATATTCAATTTAATGCTCAGTTTGTAACTGCTTGTTTGTCAGATTATTGAAAGGACAATATGCCATTTAATGCCCAGTATATAACTGTTTACATGTCAAATTATTAAAAGACAATATGCAATTTAATGCCCAGTATATAACTGCTTACATGTCAAATTATTAAAGATAGTATGCAATTTAATGCCCAGTATATAACTGCCAATATGCCAAATTATTAAAAGACAATATGCAATTTAATGCCCAGTATATAACTGCCAATATGTGTAATATGCAATTTAATGCCCAGTATATAACTGCCAATACGTGTAATATGCAATTTAATGCCCAGTATATAACTGCCAATACGTGTAACATGCAATTTAATGCCCAGTATATAACTGCCAATATATGTAATATGCAATTTAATGTCCAGTATATATCTGCCAATACGTGTAATATGCAATTTAATGCCCCGTATTTAACTTCCAATATATGTAATATGCAATTTAATGCCCAGTATATAACTGCCAATATGTGTAATATGCAATTTAATGCCCCGTATTTAACTTCCAATACGTGTAATATGCAATTTAATGCCCAGTATATAACTTCCAATACGTGTAATATGCAATTTAATGCCCCGTATTTAACTTCCAATACGTGTAATATGCAATTTAATGCCCAGTATATAACTGCCAATACGTGTAATATGCAATTTAATGCCCAGTATATAACTGCCAATACGTGTAATATGCAATTTAATGCCCCGTATTTAACTTCCAATACGTGTAATATGCAATTTAATGCCCAGTATATAACTGCCAATATGTGTATTATGCAATTTAATGCCCCGTATTTAACTTCCAATACGTGTAATATGCAATTTAATGCCCAGTATATAACTGCCAATACGTGTAATATGCAATTTAATGCCTAGTATTTAACTGCTTGTATGTCAAAATATTAAAAGACAATATGCAATTTAATGCCCAGTAGGTATATAACTGCCAATATGTCAAATTACTAAAAGACTATGCAATTTAATGCCCAGTGTATAACTGCTAATATGTATAATATGCAATTTAATGCCTAGTATAATCATAACTGCTCATAACATGGTACATATGTAGCACGAGTACCACTTAACGCAACTTAAATAGATTGCATTTGATAAATTCAGAGTATATTTTATATCATATAATATTTCATCATAATCCAAAGTAACGACCACTACAGGACGCTGAGTTCCCTCCAGAATTCTACCTTTTTCTGTAAAAAGTGAGGAGGGGAACCTCGCCTGTCAGCGCTACGGCTAACACCATGGAACCCGGTTGTAGGTGACCACAGTATGTAATATGGTAAGGCACACAGGAGGATAACCCATCAATACAATTCAAAATTTATTGATAAATAAAAATTGGCATGTCAGTTACCTCCTCCCGTTTATGAGCCATAGTCGCCTATTACGACACCCACGAGTATGTATGAGTTGGTACCATTCTTGCTGGCACTACACGGGATATAAAATAATTAGGATCATTAAAACTGACTCGTGGCTGGTTCGTAGGATCCAAGGTAAGTAAATTACTCTATAAATAGTAGTAAAAACAGCACAAATAACCTGCGCTGAGTTAGCATCCAGCTAGTTAGTTTTTTTGGGTTCAGTGGAGTTTTCTAGCAGCGGCCCTAAAAACTCAACGACGTATACTCTAAGAAATAACCTTATTTTTGAATCGAATTTCATCGAACATTTTTTCAGTCATTCTATCTGCGTCTGCGCTACGAAGTGTATTGTTTTATCTCATGTAATATCCTTGCGTTCTAGTTTTATACGTTATCCGAAGTAGCAGTCCAAATATTATAACATGTGTGGTGGTATCAAAACCTATGGTAAATGTGTATCAAAGTATTAGTATCTACTGTACTGGTAACCCCGTAATATGCCACACGGTGGGTCAATTATGGGGGTTCAGCCCTTTTAATAGTAAAGTAAATAAGTTTGTGTAGGTAGTTCATAGTTATATTCATCAAAAATAATTCTTGCCGTGACAAGTTGTCAACGACCGACCGAACCACTGTTCGGCGGAACCTACAGACACCCTATAGGTTATTTTCAAGTTTCCTTAAATCCTCCTTATTTTGATTGGCTTGACGCAACTACCTACGTATTGACTTCTATCCGTTCCGATTTCTTTGGTAAAAATACTCAAACCACAGCCAAGGAAATCTTTTAATATAATGCAAAATCTGGATGGGCTAACACGCATCCTTACTCCGTTCAAACCTGTTTTATTTATAGCTGGCCGACAATAACTATGTTTGTTTACATCAGGCCAAAAAAAATTTTTTTTTCACAACTACATATTTGGTGAAATTAAGTAATTCCTTTCCTTTTTTTCTGTTTTATTATTTTCTAAGCAAGTACTCACTTTTAATCCTCGTCGCCAACTGTAGCGTCGCTGATGTTAGTTGTTAAGCTCTTTATTTGGCTCGCCAACGCACACACCACGTTGCACATCCTACTCGCTGTACGGTCGGTTGCAGACTGAGTGTGCACGCTCGAGACAAAGGCTATACACTACACTATCCTATCCTATTGTAATGTAATTATTTTAGACTTTTCATTTTATTTGTACTGTAAGACCTAGCTTCTTCCCAAATTTCATAATTTTAGGTCAACAGGAAGTACCCTCTAGGTTTTGCTTTAGTGCATAAACGTATGGAGATGAGGACATAAAAAGCCATATCTTTTGATTGCGTCGTTGTATAAAATTTGAATTTTCAGATCTTGTGTGGTTTATGGACCTTACGAGTAATATGTTTTTGATCATCTGAACTCTAAAAATGGTTCCAGCTGAAAATCAGCGCCTTAGCCTTTGGCTTTGGCATGTGCTGAGCTGGAGGCCAATTTCGCTGTTTTTTTAATGTGTTTACACTTATGTTTTGAATGCTAAATAAATATTATTTCTTTCTTCTTTCTTTCTTTCTTTCTTAATAATCGTTATCAATTTTAACATGATACCTCTACCCGTTCGTAAGAAAAAGGGTCTTGACAGACGGACAACAAAGTGATCCTATAAGGGTTTTTTTTTATTTTGAGGTACGGAACCCTAAAAAGGCAATCAAATTGAGTCCACAACACTAAGCTCAAATCGAAAGGTAGCTAGTAAACGAGAGCATATCAAAAAAGGCATAGGCATTTTGAAAACCTACAAAATATTAACTCAACGAATCATTATTATTACTAGTGATATTGTTTATCGCAAAGAGATCGAAGTCATATATACAAATTACAGCCTGTCTCAAATTTTGACATTTATTGTACAACTAGAGCCATCTGTCAGAGCTTTTGAAACTTTTTTGTTTTTTTAAATCGTGACCTTCATGACCTTGAAAAGAGCTCATTAAGTTAGGCAACTATATTCTAAAACCTTCCAAATTTCAAGTCCATAGCATGAGTGGTTACTTAGATATACAGGTGTGACAGACAGACAGACAGAGTCGCACCATGAGGGTTCCTTTTTTTTACCATTTTGGTATCGGAGTGTGCGAGCAGCTGATTAATTTGGGATGTTCCTCTTCTCGTGTCCGTATTTCTATGGGAATTAATAAGTACAATTTCCTATTTTCTTTGTTCTAATAAACAGGATATTAAAGTCAACACACTAAACAAAGCGTTTCTTCAAGTACGGTCAACCGCTTGTCGGTAGAAACTTTTTCAACTCTATTACCACGGCATATAGTCCAAATGTTTTTCTACTGATGTGCTGTTGAGTGTACCTAAGTAACACAAACGCATTGTTTAGTGTGTTGATTTTAATATCCTGTTTATTAGAACAAAGAAAATAGGAAACTGTACTTATTCTAAATACATACGAACCTCGTAAATTAGGATTTTCATTCACGAGATACGTGTCCAAAGATATCCCCGTGCAAGATTTCGCGTCGCTCGGTACGGCCATTTTGACCAAATTTTTGAATCTCTAAAAAAAATGAAATAGGTACTTTTACTCTACGGGGTTATTTTTTTATCACTCAAATTTTTTTGTATTTTACTCAGACCATGCCTGACCTGACCTGGGACTCAATTTCTGAAAATCACCGAGTGATAAAATATTACATACTTTTGAAATTTTAAAAATTGAAATTGTCTCTGATAAACTGTTAAAAGGTAAATCATGATACACGAAAATTAACAACCAAACACTAGGTAGGTAGGTACTTTTTAATTAACGAATATCAATCTAAAAAGAAGAAAAGAAAGAAAGAAAAGAAAATTCAGCGATTCAGAATATTGTTGCTCATATTTTATCATCCGGTGATTACAAGAATTGAATCCCCGAACAATTTTCATAGTTCAAAAAACACACAATATTTTTTTAGTTTATAGATAGTTTTGTATTTATTTAGTTTTTTGTGTAAGGATAGTTTTGTATGGGACGGCCAAATTTGACTCTCATTTTTCGATTATTCTTTGGAAAAGTTTTTCATTTACATGGTCCGAGTAACATGCTACATATAAATATACTTCTTCTTCTTCTTTCGTGTCGGCAAGAACACGGGCTAAATCTTACTTGCCCAGAAAGCGGTTACCGTGGTAGCCCTCTGGTTACCGTCTAGTAAGTCCTCACGCGAGCAGGTGGTCGGTCACGCGGGACAATTAGTGAGGTGTGCCATTCGTGCCATGTAGGTGGACGCAAAAGCGGCGGTTACGGAGAAGCTCACTTAACAGTGACACGAAAGTGGTATCGTTTGTGGCACTCGATACTTTAGACAGCAATTTTTTTACGTTCACTGCGTCATACGCTGCTGAGAGGTCGACAAATACAGCACCCGTGACCATGCCCCGCTCAAATCCATCCTCAATGTGTTGGGTGAGGTTAAGCACCTGACTGGTGCACGATTTTCCTGGCCGGAATCTGGCCTGTTCTGGGATGAGAGTGGGGTCAATGGTAACTGTGAGTCGGTTGAGTATTAGCCGCTCGAAAAGCTTGAAGGTATGACATAGGAGGGAAATTGGTCTATAGCTTTTAGGGTCAGCGGGAGACTTCCCGGGTTTAAGTAAGGCCACGATTTTAGACTTTCTCCACAAATTCGGGATCTTTGCTGATGTCATGCAATTGTTAAATAAGCGCAGCAGCCAGGATATAGCCACTGGTCCCAAGTGTTTCAGCTGTTCGACTGTAATATCATCCAAGCCAGCAGCTTTCCCGTTTTTGAGTGCTTTTATGCTTGTGATGATATCAGTGAGCGTGAAAGGCATGCTGATGTTGTTACACGACTGTTGGGCCTGTTGGGCTTGTTTTGGCATTTTGGGTAGCCTTCGAGTAGGCTTACCATTTAGTATTAGTAGGTGACCTACTTGGTTGGCTGTGGTTTGACCCGGCAATGAAAGAGGGGGCGGATCGTTTGTCAGCTTCTGTATTGTGGACCACGCTTTCTTGCTGTTATGCGTCATATCTATGGTCGTGACGGATTCATCCACTTTTCCTGCCTACTGTCGCCTACCAATCTCAAAAGCTCTTCTCCAATCAATATGGGTCCTCTGCAAAGAGGACTTCATATTTTGTGAATAGAGCCGAGGCATCTGATGTTAAGCCTAGGATGTATGATGTTCGACAGCCTCTAGGTATGGTCTGGCGGGGTACAGACCAAATGACCTCAACAAACCTATCATAGTTTAAATATACTTATATGTGATAAAAAGTAACCCTGCCTAACCATGTATATGAAATCAAAATAAATTCAAATATTCAACAATTTGAGATTGAAAATTAAGTTTTTGTTTACTAAATACAAGTTCATTCATTCATTTAAATGTCTTAGATACTTTCGTGGAATGGGCTTTACAAAACTTATCGAAAAACTCGTAAAACAAAAATAGTTTAAAAAAAACTACGCATCTGCTTCATAATTATGCACTCAAGGTTTCTATTAGCACTGAAAGTATAAAATACTCATAGCAGTTAATTATCAGTAACTTAGTGAAATAATAGAAAATAACCAAGCCTATGTTTTTTTATTTCAATTATAAATTTACAAAAACCAATTCATTTTGGAGTCGGTGCCAGCCAGGAAGTTGCATTGCAGGTAAACAGTATTTAATCTAGTGTCTTTTATTACAGAAGACGTTGAACTACTTTTTTATTTACTTTCGAGGGGATCCCATATTAAATTAACAATGGTTAAGATTTGATGAAAAATTAGGCACTAAGTTACTGATAATTAACTACTATGTTTATTTTATACTTTTTAGTGCTAAGTAAAAGGCGTTTGTATTGTAGCGTAACGCTGGTTCAGCTGACTTCAGCTTACACAGCTGCCCTACCGCGGAACTCAATCGTTATCGAATCTCTCTTTCCTTCTTGTATAGAAAAAAAAGAGAGAATCGATAACGATTGAGTTCGGCGGTAGGGCCTCAGGTTTTGTCTCTACGTGCTCGCTGCCGTGCGTACCATGGCATCTCCAAGACGACATTCTACTTTAAATTCCGATACATTGTAGAACATTTGGAACATCCAAACTGAACTGTTTTTTGTAAGTAAATTTATTATTGAAATAAAATAAAATTCATAATGTGGCGTCACAGCAAATGCTTGTCTGTGCGCCCCTTTGTTTTGACAGCTGTCATGGTGACAGCGCGCGAGGCATCATCTATATCACCGGTGTGTGTAGAGTCAGAAGCTAGGACACAAAAATCTGTACCTAGAATAGCTAGATCTAAGAACAATCTAGCCTTTGTGCTCTTAAATATAGTTGTAATCGTTGAGAATAGAGTAACATGATATTAACAGACCGAACTGTCTTTTATTCACTTCGGTGACTTGGAGACGACGCCGCTCTAGCACCAGCTTCGTTCCGTCTCCAAAATAATTTGCTCAATGTGGTTGGTGGGTATTCGTAGTACTTATAATATGTTGTTAGTACAGTACGCAGAAGGAAGCTTGGCCCGTCCTTAGTCGCCTTTTACGACATCCAGAGATAGTGTGGTACTATTCTAAGCTTTAAGTTTCTCTGTTGAATCTATTGCTGTCACTTTTTGATTTAATGACTAAAACAGTAACAGCAATATACTTAAAGAAACTTTAACTTTAAAGATATCGCGTGCAACTGGCCGTAAGAGCACTGCGAACAATTCTTCAGAAAAGTATTATAATCGTAATTTTCCACACAAAACATTGAATTTGCTTGGTATTTCTGGAAAACCTTAACAAATCTCTTTTTCGACTTTTCTTTCTTTGAGAAAGTTGTTCAGTTTTGTGGTTTGGGTATAAAACAATAATTATTAGGATAAAAGGCTAAAGAGTGGAATTCTCAGCCTGCGTCTGTGTTGTGTCGCGAGTGAATAGGCTTCTTCTGGGCAAGCTCGTTCCATCGTCGACCTCATCTCTGTTTTTATTAAGACTAGATCGTGGTCAAAAGTAAGCCCATTTATAAAAAATAAAAAAAGTTGAAATTTCAATAAGTAAATGTGCTAGATTTTATTATTTGTTGTTATTTAGTAGCTTAAGCACTATACACATACCAATTTTCACGTTTGTTAGTGTTCCCGTTTTTAAGATAGAGCTAAAACAAAAATTGCCTAAAAAATAGGGCTTTAGTATGGGAGCCCCCCTTAATTTATTACTTTTATATTTTTAGTATTTTTTGTTATAGCGGCAACAGAAATAAATAATTTGTGCAAATTTTAACTGTCTAGCTATTACTGTTCATGAGATACAGCTCAAACAAAATTTTGTAAAAACAGCTGACTTTGGCATCTTATTTCTTTGTTTTTAAATATTTTTTAAAACAAAAATGTTTGTATTTATCTACTCAACGAGCTCTAAACAACTCGATGGGGTGGGTCAAACTTTTTTTTACGCTCCCCTTTTTAGCTGTTTAGGAGCCCCCCTTAATTTTTTATTTTTAGTATTTGTTGTTGTAGCGGCAACAGATATACACAATTTGTGAAAATTTCAAATTTCTACCTATAACGGTAGGTATACAGCCCGCTGACAGACAGACAGACATCGGAGGCATATCAATAGGGTCCCGTTTTTCACCCTTTGGGTACGGAACCCTAAAATAGAACATACAGACGAATAGTAAACCTCCTCCTTTTTGAAGTTATAGGTTAAAAATAACATAATTTCATTACCTTTCCTGCAGCATCTAACAAGTTATTAGTCGCTCCCTTTTTCACAATATGAATGTATATATTTTCTATGTTTATTTCTGATAGATACTTCCCAACATCGGACGCCCCAGTAGGACTTGGCCAAAGGAGCCCTAAAAGGAAAACAAATTACATATGTCATCACTATATCACTATATCATCAGTACATAGTATAAAACAAAGTTGCCCGCTGTCT
The DNA here is from genome assembly GCA_947532105.1 of Athrips mouffetella. Taxonomy (NCBI): domain Eukaryota; kingdom Metazoa; phylum Arthropoda; class Insecta; order Lepidoptera; family Gelechiidae; genus Athrips; species Athrips mouffetella. The sequence continues at coordinate 6,263,744 of OX383960.1, read as the reverse complement.
GTTCCTATGTATGCTCATGGACGAATAATTGCTTTATCATCACTACATCACTAGGTACATAGTATAAAACAAAGTCGCTTGCTGTCTGTCTGTCCCTATGTATGCTTAGATCTTTAAAACTACGCAACGAATTTTGATGCGGTTTTTTTAAATAGATAGAGTGATTCAAGAGGAAGGTTTTTATGTATAATATATGTATAATATAGTAGAGAAACACTGATAATTTTAAGGGCTTCTAATGTGATGTCGTAAATAAACACATTTTTGCGCTTACATTGCAAACGCTGGCTGAACCCTACGAGATAGATCAAAACAATGTACAACAGTAGGTGATTCTTGGATCGCCTGTTTTTTAGCGTCACAGACAGATATCTCATTAAACATTGACTTTTTACCTACAAAATTTACCGTAAAAAGTTCAATTCACTATCCGTGCATAGGAATATTGTACATTTTATATTCTGACAGCCAGATTAATCATACTAAATAGCGTTCGTTAGAAGCTTAAAAACGGGGAGAATTTGAACGTTTTTCGGTGTCACACGCGCGCCGCAAATTAAACTAAGTACTTATAGTGTATTTTCACTTTTTAGACACATGTTTTTACCACAAATTTTGAGTTAGTTTCATTTAGTCACACTCCCATCTAGTCATGTTTAAAAATACCTATCAAAAAGTGCCATCTGATCACGAATTCCTTAGTTGTAGGTAAACAATAGACACTACAGTTGGAAAGAAAAGTGTTTCGAACTTTGGTATGATATCATTTTGGTCGAAAGAATTCTAAAGATGAAAATAGTAAATGAGTGTTAATAAACTGCTTTGTTTTCTAAAAGAAAAGAATTATAATTAAACAGTCTTAATCTTAAACAAGTTATAATTAAAATACAAAAATGTATTTGTTAGTCAAACAAACCGCCCCTTGACGTTCCTGGTGCAAAAGTGCCCATAATGCTCGCGGTATTACCACGTTGAATGGCTATGGACAGCCTTTGCACCAGGAACTACTCGGAGCGGGGGTCACATTTCTTTTGTCGGAGCAGACGGCCTATGTCGCGCACAAATCGTTTAGCGTCCGCACCCCAGCAGCCCGCCGTTTCCACCGCCACTGGGACGAAAATGTAGCCCTGTCCCAAGGGAGCATACTTTTGGCGCTTAATCGCCGCTTGTGATACAGCTGCCGCTCCGGCCATGCGTGTAGTGCGATTGAAGTGGGAAGCGGCGTAGGTGCTGACACACGTTGCGTCCCACACCAAACACCTCTCCCACGGCACCAATGTCAGGCCGTCGGGCCGTTTACCCTCGGTGCGACTGAGGCCCGACGGCTCAAGCACAGACGGAACGCCAGCCGATGTGAGAGCCCTCTGGACGATATCGTTGAGGGTATGGTGACGCGAGTGCCTACCAGTGCATCGACGGCAACTCAAAGCGTGATGACCGTTCGCCTCCACCATGGAACCGCAGATGCATAGATGTGGTTGGCATACATCGCAGCCCAGGTGGAGAGCAACGGACACGCGCAATGAGTCACCATCGAGCAAAGTGCCTATGTAAGGCGAAGGTAGCGCGTGCAGCCATGCCCCTGATTCCGAGCACGACACCGCCAGAAGTCTCGCCAGATCCGCCCCCGTAGCGCAACCAACAAGCCTGTCGAGAGTTTTTTTGCATCCTACGTCATCCCACGAGCGCTGGACTTTGGGGTTCTGGGGCACGACCGCGCCCGAGTTGAGAGCCAACCAGGCTGTCAAGGCGTCAGCCACATACGGGATGCTCGCCCTGCCACCATTCGAAGATAGAATGTTAGCGACTAGGCCAGCAACCCCATGGGCCGACGCCAAGAATGCCGGGAGGCTCACATCCCGCACGCACCGTACTCCAATACCCCCGTGCCGAATTGGCAGAACCGCCTGCGTCCACTGGTCAATGCTCAGGGAGACGTTGATGATCGACTCGATCATGTGCTCAATGGCAGCGTCGAAGGAGGCGATATTATCAGGAAATAGCCAAACAGGGGCCGTACGCAATAGGTAGGTTACCTTTGGAACGGCGAAGAACTTTTGCATTAGAACCAGAGCAACGTGTGGTGAAATCGATTTGAGACGCTCGCTCGCGAGTAGGAGAAGCTTCCTACAAGTTTCCAGGGCCTCAGGAACTGCCGATGGAAATATGGGTGCACCCAGTAATGAAAACGAGTCTGAGTCAAGTTCTCTGAGGCCAGGAAGTAACGACGAGAAGAAGGGGAAGAAAGAAGAAGATTCCGAACTACAGGCGAAAAACTCACACTTGGTCGTGTTCACCTCCAGTCCCAGCTCCTTCAGGCGCGGAAGCAAAAGACACGTAGGTCCCGCTCCACCAAGTTTGGTTTGCCTCCAATTGTACCCTCATCGAGGTACCAAATGTTGACAGAGGATTTAACTTCGGTGATGGCCTTATGAATAGCGAGACTGAAGGTGAGCGGACGAAGAGGGTCTCCTTGTTGAGCTCCAACTTGAGATAATATTAGATCGGAACCATGATAAAGGTTGGAAGGCAAGTGATAGACCTGGTGAAGAAAGGAATAGGAATATTCTCCAGAACCTCGTTCAGCAAGACGTCCCTCTCCAACGTGTTAAAAGCGTTTTTCACATCTAGTTTAACAATAATGCTACCTTCATTCTCTGGATCCAATGCAAAAGCTCGCACAGCATGTATCGCCGCCTCACAACCCAGACGTGTACCAAACCCCAACTGATGCGGTTGAAGGTAGGAGGCCATATTCTCCCTCACGGCCCGACACCCCAGCTTTGCCACAAGGCGACGAAACACGCTGCCCACGGCAATTGGCCTCACCTTTTCTAAAATACCTTTTATTAAATAAATTTATGTAAAAATCCAAAAAATATTCAACAAATAATATCTAAAGAAAAAAATCTAAGTTACAGTTCTGATTATATTAATCAAGAACACAACATTTGTACATGCAAAATCAACAATTAAAATACCTATTACAAATTATTCACAACGTGTAAATTCAAATGCGCAAAACCTCTAGAACTAGTTCTACCCGTGTAACTGAACAACTTTTCTTTAAGAACATACTTCAAAATTAGAAAATAAGAATTTGACTTCCCATAGAAACCGAATCCAAGTAAAAATTCGCAGTCTTGTTATTTTTTAAAAACCGGTTGGACTCACTTTTCTTCACAATGTTGTTATAGTTTAAGATAAACGTACACCTCGATGATTCGCAGTGGATTCAGGCATCATTGCCTGTACGACATGGGGGCCTTGGGGTGAGGAGAATGCGGGACGTGAGTGTACCAGCATTTTTGGCCTCTTCCCATGGGGTGGTTGGTCTTATCACTAACATTCTCAATGTACATGGTGAGACGATTGACATCCCATTTGTGGATGAGGCCTTGATGGCTTGGTCGCAAATGTGCCCCTCGGCTCCCCGCCCAGAGGACCCCTCTGTGCAACGCCAATGGGACGATCCCATCTGCAAGGCATCCTTCGCGAGTTTGCTGCAGACTGCGTCTGGAACTGATGTGGCGCGTTTAAAATCGGCATTACTCCACGAATCAGGTGCTTGGCTACATGCTCTCCCCTCATCCCATCTAGGCACTGCATTGGACGATGGCTCCTTAAGAGTGGCTGTGGCCTTAAGGCTCGGGAGTGATGTTTGTGCACAGCATGTGTGCAAGTGTGGCGTTCCGGTGGACACCAAAGCTTACCACGGTTTAAGCTGTACTAAGTGTGCGGGTAGGTTCCCACGGCACCACATGCTTAACGATATAATCCGACGGGCCTTGGTGTCTGCCGGCGTGCCCTGTAGCCTCGAGCCTCCAGGCCTAAGCCGTGTGGATGGCAAACGTCCTGATGGGCTTACACTGGTGCCATGGGAGAAAGGTCGGTGCCTGATCTGGGACGCAACATGCGTGAGTACTTTCGCGGCCACTCACCTACCGCGCACTACCCGTGAAGCGGGAGCAGCTGCAGAATGGGCGGCAACACAAAAGCGGCTAAAATATGAAAACTTGGTAGGCCCTTACATTTTCATACCTTTCGCTGTGGAGGTGACTGGGGCATGGTGTGTGGAAGCAAGGGCCTTTGTGAGAGAGCTAGGGCGACGGCTCAGGCAAAGCGGAGCTGATCCCCGCGCCGAATCGTACCTGGTGCAGCACATTTCACTAGCGATTCAGCGCGGCAACGCCGCCAGTGTTATGGGTACTTTTCCACCAGGTGCGATTCGGGGAGGTCTTTTTGACGAACCATAGGGGGATATTTTTATTTTTATTTTTATTGACATGGATTGACTGTAATTTGTATTTAATTTTTAATTTTGTAACAATGAATAAATGACTTGTTTAAGATTTATTTTTAAAGCTAGATTTCCTCACTTGACTTTTAAATTAAATTAATACATAAACCGTCACACTTTTCGTTGCAGCAGTCCGCGAAATTGATTCGTGATCAGATGGCACTTTTTGATAGGTAGGTTGTAGTACTGCCTACTGAAAATTGATATAGGGTCCAACTGAAATAGCGAACATAAGCATGTTACTTAGACCACGAAACTGAACAACTTTCCTTAAGGAACATAGGTCGAAATAAAAAAAAAAACAAATTTGACCTGCCATACAAAATGCGCTATCAGCTGATGTAGTTTCTATGGGAGGTCAAAAATTGATTTCCTTATTTCGATCTATGTTTCTCGGGGAAAGGTGTTCAGTTTCATGGTCTGAGAAACATACTAAAATTTTGTTCACTATTTCATTAGATGAATGAATGAATGACGTTTATTTGCCAGAATACATTAACAAGAACATTGCTTAGACCATGAAACTGAACAACTTTTCTTATGAACTTAGGTCGAAATCCGAATTTTTAACCTCCCATTGAGACTGCTTCGGCATGTATCGCATTTTGTATGGGAGGTCAAAATTGCTTTGCGTATTTCGATTTATATGTTTCTTGGGGAAATTAGTTCCGTTTCATGGTCTGAGTAACATATAGTAACAATTATGCAGGACCCTGTATAAATCTATTAAATCTCCCATGATGATTTTGAATTTTTGATACATAAGTTAAGATTTGTACTTACTGGCTGTTATCAACTTTATCAAGTTCAGATCATAGTGCAGTTCAGATTATAGTGCAGCTAATATCCATTTAATTAAAACAAAGTTTAGCGTTAGACTCTACTTACCAAACTCATTACAAAACATTTTGCATGCATCCAAACTAAAGGCTGGGTCCGTGCTCTTCGGATCATTTCTGATTTTATGACACTGACCATCCTCGCACACCCATCTCCATACAGCTGAAGGCTTTGCTCCTTGAACCATTCTGTATATAGTTAAATGGGGGTTGTTACATTATGAGAGAAGTTGGTTTAAGCCACGATCACACCTAGCTGAATTTAAAGACTAATTCGGCATACATTGCTGGGAGGCCTGGTTATGTTAATTGCAATATCCTTACTTCAACGAGCAATGTATGCCGAATTAGTCTTTGAATTCAGCTAGGTGTGATCGTGGCTTTATTTGTCGAAGGCAAGTTGTATAATTGCTGCTCTACAAACAGCCGACAAATTGTACAAGGTGTAACGGAAATTGTATATCAACCCCGAAGGATGTGGTTCTGCCCATGAAACTGAACAACTTTCCCTAAGGAACATAGGTCAAAATACCAAAAAAAAAAATCTCCCATACAAAATGTCTATCCGCTGATTCAGTTTATACGGGAGGTTAAAGCGGGTAGGAAGAAAGCGTGACGGTTATGAAAAAGTTCTTGGTAAGTTTGGTGATGACCGTGTGAATGATAATGGAATAAGTTTGCTTGAGATATGTTTGGAAGGAATGGAGTCTTTTTGTGGCAAACACTATGTTTAACCACAAAAAGATCCATATGTATACAAGAGAGGAGGGTGATGCGAGAAGTATGATCGATTTTGTAGTTGTGGATGAAAGATTGAGGAAAAGAGTTCTGGACGCTCGCGCATATCGTGGAGTCGCCATCGACACAGACCACCACCTGGTTGCGACCCGAATTGGTGGTCTATTTAACCGGTGGCGGCATAGACCACAAGAGCGTTCTAGAACGTATTAAAGTAGAGAGATTGCAAGAGGAGGATGTCAGAAAAGAATACTTGAAAGGCTTGAGTGAAAGATTTGAGAACCTGGATGCAGTAAATGATATTGAATGTTTGTGGAATGAATTTAAAGATGGAGTAGTAGGTATAGCTGTCGATGTTTGTGGGGTGTCAAAAAAGAGAAAGGGTGGAAAAAAGAAGAATATGTGGATGGATAAAAGTGTCCAGGCAGCTGTTTGTGAGAAGAAGAAAGCATGGTCAGATTGGTTAGCCGTAAAAGCTAAACAAATAATGCAGAAGGCAACAAGTGATGACGTAAGTGTAGCAAGAAAGGTAGGTATATAAAAGAGCGATAGGTATTGTTAAGGAAGTTGTTGAGAGAAAGAAAGAGGAGTGTAAGGATGTGTTTGACAGAAGGCTTTCTGAAGATTTCCAGTGAAACCAAAAGTTTTTCTGGACGGACAGCCCGAGGAAAGTTTAGAACATCGGAGCTGAGTAAAATCAGAAGCCAGGATGGAAGCATTATAAAAGGTGAAGAATGAGTGCTGAGGAGGTGGAACGAATATTTTGAAAGACTGTTTGAGAGAGAAAAAGCAGAGGCCAGCGTACCGAGGTCTTCTGTGGAAATGAATGAGAATGAAGATGAGAATAAAGATGATAATTATGTAAGTGAGATAAGTATGGATGAGATTATGAAAGCAATGAATAGTATGAAATCAGGTAAAGCAGCTGGGTATGATAGAGTGTCGGTCGAGATGTTGAAGGCTGGGCGAGGCATTGTGGCTAGGCAGTTGAACCGCCTTTTCCACCTGTGTTGGACGAACAGCCAAGTATAGTCCAAGAAAAATAATTTGAGCCGATGAACGTTATCACTAAACGACTCCCGCACAATAGGGCAATAAAACTACCGACGCCACTCATGTAAAAATGTAAGCGCCCTGCGCAGTCTTGATCCTTTGCGGGTATATTGAATACATAAGGGGTTGCTGAGCGGCAGCACCTTACTTTTAGAAATAAATTTATTGCGTCGCAAATACAAAACTTTTCATTAGTATTGTTCGTTTGGCGGCAATAACCTCCTAGCTTAGCTTATCATTTATAGCTTTGTATTGGTAAAGTGCTAAAAGTGGCCGTTTTTGGCACTTTTGGAATACAAAGCTATTCACGATAAGCTAAGGTGTGAGGTGATGGATAATAAAATATAGAACTACCCCAAATTGCCGCCAAACAAACAATTATTATTAAATGTTTTGTATTTATGACACAATAAATTTATTTACACAAAGTGGCAGCACCTCTGCTCAGCAACCACCTTAACTCACCCGCCGCCTGTAGTACCTAATTCATTTAGGTTCTGAGGATGAATCTACTACAAGCAGCCGCTTGTAGTACCTTTTATATAAATAGTGGCTTTTATAAAGGTATGATAATAATGAAGGATGTGAATCTGCCTAAGAAACTGAACAACTTTTCCCAAGGAACATAGGTTCAAATACGGAAAACCAATTCTGACCCCCCAAACAAAATGCGCTATCAGCTGATGCAAGTTCTATGGCAGGTCAAAAATTTATTTTGTTCTATGACCTTTGTTCCTAGGGAAAAATTGTTCATTTTCATAGGCAGATTCACACCCTTTAGTATTATCACACTTTTCCGTTACACGGTGTATAATAGGTAAATAAATATGTACACAAGCACCTTTTTATTTTACTAATATTATACCCATATTACACAAGAACTAAACTTTTATTTGAAGTACAAAACTACAGTAGATATGTACAATAAAGTATCAAGACTAGGCGTTAATACTTTTTAAAATAGGCACGTGTCACGGCTAGATTAGTCGTCTTTTGTTCTATTGTTCTCCGATAGATAAGACGTTAAGCCAAATCAGCTCAAATTATATTTCTTCGACTATACCAGGTGACTGGTGCAAGGCTGTGCTTGTGCCGCTGTACAAGGGAAAAGGGTCTCAACAGGACTGCAAAAATTACCGCGGGATAAGCCTTCTCAGTGTCGTCGGCAAACTGTATGCAAAGGTTTTGATTGAAAGAGTTATGAAAGATACTGACAAAAAAATATGGGATGTACAAGCGGGATTTAGAAAGGGAATGGGATGTACAGATCAGGTCTTTTCCTTGCGGTGCATAGCTGAAAAGTTTTTGGCTAAAAACCAAAAAGTCTACTGCGCGTTCGTGTATTTGGAAAAGGCCTATGACCCAGTGATGAGGAATTAATTGTGGTCAGCATTGTCTATGTATGGGGTAAACGGTCATCTGATTCAAGCACTGAAATCTCTCTATGAGGATTCCAGTGCTTGTGTCAGAATAAACGGATGCACACTGAATGGTTTAGCATCGAAAAAGGTGTTAGGCAGGGATGTGTAGCGTCACCTTGGCTGTTTAACCTGTTCATGGATAATTGTTTGATTGATCTGAAAGAGAGTATGTGTGGACTGAGAATGAATGAGTTACTTATCAAATGTCTTCTCTACGCTGATGACCAAGTTGTACTAGCGTCATCTGCTGACGAGTTGCAGGAGATGGTAGAATAGAATAGTATAATAGAATAGAATAATCTTTATTCATTAATTGTTTTACAAAAATTGAGTAACATTATGCCTCATTTTAAGCAAACAATGCCTGTGCTAGGAGACATCTCTCTTCCATTGGCACCGATTAAGTTTAATAATAATAATAATAATGTCTTTATTTCAGGTAATAAAAACCCATATAGTTAAAAACTAAACTTAAAAATAATACAATATAAATTACACTGGCTTAACTCAATAAAGTTAAGCCTTGTCCGGTTTATTTTTTGTTCTGGTTCTGATGCACACTTATCCAGTACCTAAAAATAGGACTATCCATTTCGGTACAGATTGCGTTAATAATTCTGTTATGCGAGCGATATAACCGCTCCCAAAAAGCAGCGATTCGCGCTCGCATAACAGCAAAGAAATCAGGCACCCGAGCCTCAGCAAACATGCTTGTGGCACTGCAGTAACGCGGTAAACCCATGAGGATTCGGAACGAATCATTGTACTGGACCCTCATGGTCCCGTATGCCTTTCTATGGATATCCACCCAGAGTTGGCAAGTGTAGAAACATTGGCAGAACGCTTTAAATAAAGTGAGCTTAACTGCATCGCTACACTTGCCAAACCTACGCGCAAGCATGTTGCTTCGGATGGACAGTGCCCTTCTTTCTCTCTCAATGTCTTTATCGTCATTTAAGGTTTCGGTGAGAATGTGTCCAAGGTATTTGAACTGGCTTACAACCTGAACCACTGAACCATTCAGCCTAACTTCTGGAACATTTTCCGGACCTTTTCCTGCTCTGAAAACCATAATTTCGGATTAAGCTGAATTATATTTCAGCCCATGAGCATCAGCATAATGCTCACAGACTGAAACAAGCTTTCTCAGACCTTTGATCGAGGGACTGAGAAGAACCATATCATCAGCATAACTGAGACTATTGACACAGACACCACCCAGGTGGCAGCCAACCCTGGTTCTTCTCAATTCCCCTATCAATCTATCAATATACGCATTGAAAAGGTCCGGAGGTATAAGCCCTCCTTGGCGTACCCCGCATTCCAATCTGTAGTCATTGGATGTCGCGTCGCCCCATTTAACTGCATTCATTTGATTTCCGTACCAGTATCTCAACAGGCCCACCACCTCCCCAGAAACACCTGCGCCACGCAATTTGAATTTCATAATTCACCCGGTCAAACGCGCGACTCAGGTCAAGGAAGCAGGCATAGACAGTTGTATTGCGGTTCGTATAGTAATTGATAGCATGCTTTAGACACACTATGGCTGAGTCTGTTGAGAGACCAGGACGGAAACCAAACTGCGCATCATCAATCCTGATGTGGTTCAGTAGTTCAGGCTGCAGCAATCTTTCAAATACTTTCCCGATCACCGTTCCTAGAGAGATAGGACGATAATTCGTAGATGCTCCCAAATCCCCAGTCCTATTCTTAGGTACTGGAATAACTAATGTTTTCATCAACTTTGGAGGAAGGTACGAGTATTTGATATATAAGTTAAACAGACAACACAATTTTTGATGTAATACTTCACCCGCATACAGAACGTGCTCGAGACTGAGGTCGTCGTGTCCAGGCGATTTCCCACGACTCATATTTTTTACAACCTTTGTTACGTCTGACGCTTTAAACTTCAATCTCGAGACAGACTGATTAGCTGAATGAATATAAATCTCAAAAAAATAAATTTTAGGGTTAGTACTAATATATGTGTGTGTAGATGGTAACAATGATGAATGTGGCTTTGGACAGGAAAGGAATGGAAGTAAATGTAAGCAAGACGAAAGTAATGGTACTTGAAAGAGAAGAATGTATGACAGAGTGTACTATATTAATAGGTGGTGAACAAGTCGAACAAGTGAAGGAGTTTGTGTATCTGGGCTCAAATTTTACGAGAGATGGAAAGTGAGAAAGTGATATTGAAGAGGAGTGAATGCTGGAAACATGGTGAATGGTGCCCTGCACGCCTTTATGTGGAGTCAGAAGGTGTCTCACAAGGCTCGTTTGGCTGTTCATAGGGGTGTTTTGGTAACAACAACAAAGCTGGGTATGGCAGAAGAAGCATGAAAGTAGAATTAATGCAGTGGAAATGAGAGTGCTAAGGAGTATTATTGGTGTTAAATTGAGTGACAGGATTAGAAATAGTGCGATAAGAGAACGGTGTGGCGTAAAAGATGACGTAGTGACCAAAATCGAGAAAGGGATGCTGAGATGGTTAATTTGGTCATGAAGAGAGGATGAATGAACGAAGATTGACGAAAGAGATTTACCAGGCGAGAGTGAATGAAAACGTTGGAAGGGGAAGGCCTAGGCGAAAGTACCAGGACCAAATTCAGGACGTTCTGAATAAAGGCCAGGTTAAAAGTACCCTAAACCGACGAGCATGTATGAAAGGATTGATGAAAGTACAGGAAGCAAGGGAAGTATGTCAAGATCATAGCAGGTGGAGGACGTGGTCTCTGTCTTCCCTGACGGGAAAGAGGCGTGATGTTATGTATGTATGTATGTATGTATTTTAAATATATATTTTTTTCGTATTTCGATCGACCTATGATTCTTAGGGAAAGTTGTTTAGTTTCTGGACAGATTCACACCCTTCAGGGTTGGTATCAGGGACTAAATAACCGCAAAATTGTGATATTTTAATAAAACGGAATGACGTCATACCGTTTTATACCGTTACGGTATTAAACGGTATTAAATTTTTTATCGATATCGTTATTGCGGTACCGATACTTTTAATATAGTGGTAGGTACCCAAAAATTTTTAATATCAATTTAATTACGGTACCTTTATTCCCGGATAGGGCGGTAGATGGCGGGTGACGACGACGCAACTAGGGCTTCCATCCCGAGAATCGAGAGTCTCGATTTCCCGGGAGTCTCGAAAGATATTTCGTCCCGGGATTTTGAATTTCCAGTCCCGGGATTTTCGAGATACTTATAATAAAGGTGATTTATTAATATATAAAATCGTTAAAACTATTACACAAGTTAATAAATTCCTATCCGTTCTGTTTTATTACAAAAAACACAAAAATTCTAAAGGTATACCTGCCTACTTAAATTTTATTTTGACTATAAAATACGAAACAAAAATAGACATGATTTAAAATGATTTATTGAAACCACAGATTGAAAAATACGAATGAAGAAAATGGACATTATTTTTTTATTTTTTTCAATGTCAAACCGTTTCATTTCATCCTCATCATTGCTCTAGCCTAATTCTGTTTTTTTTTAAATGGCTCTGCGATCTATTGAGTCAAGTGCGTCTAGTTGGTATTTGGCTGAGTCACCCCAAAGGTGACAGCAATTCTCCATGCAGGATCGGACTTGTGCATAACAAGATGCTGTCCAGGAGTGAAGTATCGTTTAACCTAACCTAATTGAGGATACCCAGATTTTTTGCCGCAGCTCGGGCTTTTGACTCAATGTTGGCGCCTAAGCTCAGGTTTGCACATAACTTCATGCCAAAAAGCTCGAGGCTGTCGGCAACTGGTACAGTTGTACCTTGAAGACCGGACGGACTCCTTTTGGCGGGGATCAGACACGCCTGTGTTTAAGTGGCTTTGAAATTCACCAGATTTTTGTCACCCCACTCGGAGACACGCCTCTCTCGAAGAACGTATCTCGTCTCTGCTGGCTTTCACGCTGGTCATAAAACTCTCAACGACAGTATTGTCATCTTCGTACCCAACAATACCAGGACCAAGTAGGTCGTTAATGTGTAACAGGAAAAGAGTCACAGAGAGAACAGAGCCCTAAGAAACCCTGGTGTCAATAGCCATGAGGTTAGAGGAGCAGCCATCAAGGACTACACGGATCGATCATTTACTCAGAAAGTCAGATATCCAAGAAAAAAGTAGCGACTGCAAAAGTCAGCGGGAATGCTGTATGCATGAAGTTTGCTCAGCAGACTTGCGTGCCACACCCTGTCAAAGGCCTTCGAGATGTACAGTGACATGGCAAGGGCTTCGCCGTGTTGCTCATTGGCCTCTTCCCACCAATGCGCAGAACGACTGCCATTTGACCTTTGCTACCCAGAGGGCAAGACATACCCCTGTCAACCTGGCTGTCTGAGTTTTCACGCCACCAAACTTGGGTTAGCGACTAAAATTATTGACAATAGCTGGCACGAACTGCTTATAAAGTGACTTCCGAAGCATAAAAACGCTTTTTTTGGTGTGCCTTTAGTGGTCACCTATCCGGGTTCTGACCACGGCCAACGTTGCTTAACTTTCGTGATCGGAAAGAAAGAGCAACTACTACTTGGCCAGAGAGCTTCAGTTTATGTTCATCACTTGGCACTGAAGATATTAGCTTTTGCTTTTTATCATAGTATTAAATAACATTTATAAATGTGGCAAAGATGATAATATGTGAAAGTACTGCAATACGAATTGAAAATGCTCTTTATGAAATTGGTTTTTTAAAGAGGATAGCAATGAAAGATCGCATCGATCGTTTTGCTGTTCAAATATACTTTTTAAAATGTTATGATTATCTAATACTTTTTTTTCTTTTTTACTAGCCTATAATAGGTTCCACTGCTGGGCAAAAGCATCCCCTCCATTGCGCCATTCCTCTCTGTCTTGAGCCTCCACCTGCCAGTCTCCAAGAAAGATGTCTAGGTCATCGCGCCATCGTCTCCGAAACGATGGCGCGATCTAATACTACCCCACTAATATTCATGATACTTTTCATATTTCATTTATTTACCATTTACAGATTGTATACTTAAAACTAGTTTACAATCCACCTCTATGAGGCACACATGGCATTTATAACATTATTAAATTAAAATTAAATTATTATCATAAATTAAATTATTAAAATTAAAATTAAATTTTTAAAATTAAATTGAAAAAATTATTATTAACTTACAATTAATCATTAATCAATTTCATTATTAAATTTGTCACATAGGTATTCGTTGATATTATAGTACCCTTTTTTAATTAATAAATCTTTTAATGTAGTTTTAAATTTGTTCTCTTGAAGGTCTCGTATATACTTAGGCAGATGGTTATATATTTTAATAGCCATGTAGTAGCAACCTTTGCTGTACATGGTAAGGCGCGGAGCGGGGGGCTTTTGCAATATTTTCAGGTCAAACTAAGTAGGAAAATGTTATATTAAAGGAAAATGTTAATATTTTTCTGCATTCATATTTAATTACAGCAGTTATTAAAAAAACTGTTTATTTTATCAACCGCTTCGTGGCACTTCATTTTATTTGATTTTCACATTTTTTTTTCTCCGTAGCCTTCTTCTTCTTTTGACTAAGAACTATACTAACTATGAAAATCAATTATTAATTTACCATATCCACCAAATATTCAAGTTTCTTACTTTATTTCCAAAGTCTCGAAACTCGAAATTTCGAGAGTCCCGGGATCCAGCCGTAAAGTCTTGTCTCGATCCCGGGATTGCCAAACAGGTCCGAGAGTGGAAGCCCTAGACGCAACACGATTTTACACGATAACTCTAGCCGACCGCCGCGTGCGCTACTACTTCCGCACCCTGCATCACGCTATTCGATGTTATTCCGGTACCGAAATAAATGAAGGTTAAATAAAAGGGTTGAGAAAACGATACCGCTATACTATAAAGGTTAAATAAGATTAAGGTTTTATAACGGTATAACAAAACGATATCGCTATTTTTTAACCCTTATTTAACCTTAACCGTTTTCAGTCCCTGGTTGGTATGCCCTTTTCGTTACACCTACCGGCTCGGTTAGAGAGTAGTCTTATGTTCTTTGCCCACCGGCAAATTGTGAAACGGAGTTGGCAGGTTGTAAATGGGTTTAGATCACTGGTGCATTATTTTAGGTTCTTTAGCTAAGGTAAACCCAGTTTGCGACCACAACGCGCAAGCCAGCCGGCGAAAGCCAGAAATGCACTACGCGCCATATTGCAAAATGCTTAAAAAGCGTATTTGCTTGCGACAGATATGTAACACTGTAGGAGTGTGGGTAGGCAGGTAGAATGTAAAGCCTAAAAAAATATTTTGTGAATTTTTTTTGGATATTTTGAATTTACATTTAATTCATGATATTTTATCATCCTCTCAAATAAAAACTGCCTGAGAAATTTATGTTGGGGTCAACTGCTTCGTTCCCTACACTACGACAACGCGACGGTAGTTTTATTACCCTTTTGTTTGGGAGTCGTCGTCATCGGCTCAAATTATATTTCGTCTACTATACCATAGATTAATCCAAACCCTGAACAGGTTAGGTAGGCACAACACATTACGACTGATTTGGGTCCCAGGACACGCAGGAGTAGAGGGCAATGAAGCGGCTGACAGACTAGCCAGGGAGGGATCAGAGAAACACTTCTGCGGACCTGAACCTTTTATTGAATTATCAGGGAGTACCATCAGAAGCGCACTCAAGGATCATGCCCAGAGAAGGCACTGCACTGAGTGGGCAAACACTGTTGGACTTACTCATTCGAAAAAATTTCTAGGGACCACAAAAGTAGGTTACTTTAAACATCTAAGAAACCTAAGCAGGCACCAGACCCGTAATATTGTAGGTACTTTCACCGGCCACTTTGGCACTAGAGAGCATCTACACAAAATGGGTCTGTCGGATACAACTACCTGCAGAGCATGTGGTGAAGAAAGCGAACGCATGGAGCACCTTATGTGCACATGCGACGCTTTGGCTAACAAGCGAATGAAGATTCTGGGTCAGGCTTATCCGACACCAGAAGACTACAGGCTCCTTCCGCTGAAATCTACATCGAAGCTCATAACGAGCATATTCGGAGACAGCGGAAGATCACAGGAGCAATAAGGCAGGGGAAGCACAAAAGATCCACTCAGGGTCGAAGTGCTCTGAGGTCCAACAAGGATCTCAGCCCCACGTAATAAGATAAGATACCATAGATTTAATAATAGTATGATTAATAGAACAAGCTTACCGATGGCTCACAAGTATTGATAAAAATCCACTCCACAAAATGATTCCGCTGAACAACATTGTGACCTAATAGGACAAAAAACATGCATTTAAGATTTTAAGGCATTATTTACCTGTATTTGGTCGAGAATCTGGGTGGGTAGTTAGATTAATTGCATGGAACCGCAGTTATTTTTAGGGTTACGTAACGCAAAAGAAAAAAAAGAACGGAACCATTATAGCATCACTTTGTTGTCCGTCTGTCTGTTGGTCTGTCTGCTAAAAACAATTTTCCCACGAATGGGTAAAAGTATCGAGTTAAAATTAATACAAAATATCCGGGTCTTAAAATAATATATTTTTTTAAGACCTGGATATTTAATATAGACCCTTGAAGGTGTAAAATTTTCAAGCTTCTACGACAACACAATCAAAAGGTAGGTACGGCCCTTTATATCCCCATCTTCATACGTTTATGAATGAAGTTATCAAAAACCTAAAGGGTACTTTCCGTTTACCTAGAATCGTGAAATTTGGCAAGAAGCTAGGTCTTGAAGCACAATCAAAAGGAAAAATCTGAAATCATTAGATACTACTACTTTTCTCACAACCAATTAAGGTGAGCTCCCGTTTCATGTACATTCATATTAAAGGGGGGTCAGGTTCGAGTGGACCGTACACAGAACTATATATAGCGTAATCTATATCTGTGGGACCGTAGTTTTTTAAATCAAAGAGCAAAAGCTACATGTCAGCGTGCGCTCGCGTGAATTTACACATTGCGGCGGAAATCAGAAATGGCATGTGGCATGGCAGCGAATGGAACCGATCCCACTTCTGATTTCGGATAGAATTTGCCTTGGTTGGAGAAAGTGGGTAGCCTTTTGCCTGGTCAGGACCATCGTCTTCGGGGTCTGAATCTGACATAGCGTTACCCTATAGTTAAATGTAGAGTTAGTCAAGAATTATTCCGAATATCTTGTAAGGAGTTTATTTTAAACTAAATTCAATAATGTTCCTCACTTCATTACAAAATTACAGAATAAATTAATTATAAAAACTTACGAACAAATAATTTTTACTAGTTCTCGGAGTGAACGTCAAGAACAGAATGATCCAACGTCAGTGTAAAGTCAGTGGATGTTATTTAACTCCATTCAATTTTAGTTTATATGACTAAGCGATTAAGTCTAAAATCGGCTGCTCAAAATTTTAGTACCACATTTGGCAATACCACGGCGCTAGTGTTCACCAAAGAGAGTTTAATAAAAATGTTGACGTAAGAAAAACGCTCATCTTTCAAAAAAAACGCCCTTTCGTTTTTCTTACGTCAATGATTTGCCGCATGACATGACACTACCACGTCTGGCATGACATCTTACATTTCGCGCTTGTTTATTAACCCCCGACGCAATCAGAGGAGTGTTATAAGTTTAACATGTGTAATATATGTCTATATTTGTGCGACATCGTAGGTACTTTTTCATTTAAACGGGATGGATTTTATTCAATGAAAATCTGTATAGCTGTTTTGAAGTTATGAGCTCTTTTCCGATTAAATCTTCAAAAAATAATTATTTGCGAATGTTTAGATGCCGTACGCTGCCTAAATTATGATAGCCTAGCTGTTGCCCGCGACTTTGTCCGCGAGGGATTCTTTCTACCATCCATCCTTCCGTCTATCTGTCATCCGTCCGTCCGTCCAACCATCTGTCCAACCGTCCGTCAAACCATCCCTGTCCCTGCCCCTCTCCCTCCCCCCCTCCCTTTTCCTCTCCCTGTCCCTCTCCCTCTCCCTACCCCTATTCTTATCCCTTACCCTATCCCTACCCCTAACGCCATCTTAACCGCTATCCCTATCTTCATATAAACATAGAAACGACACCCATATTGATTTTTACACATTTCAACCCTATCACACCCCAATTTCACGTCCACCACGTTGGATTTCAAAGTTGTTGTAGTTTTTGTAATCAGCGACCCGATGAACCATACAAATGACACTCATATTGATTTTTAGACATTTCAACCCTATCGCAGCCCAACCCCATCCCCATAGGATGATGGTATATCACGTCCACCACGTTGGATTTCAAAATTGTAGTTTTCGTAATCAGCGACCCGATAAACCATACAAACGATACCCATATTGGTTTTTAGACTTATTCACCCCATTTCCCTCTTTCAGGGGTTGAATTTGGGGTGAAATTTCAATAACAGCGATGTACGTTACACAGAATTACAACCCTAATGCCTGAATAATAAATTTAGTGGATTTTACTTTGAAAATGAACTTATAGACCAACATGGGAAAAAAATCATCCCCTTTTTCACCCCCTTGAAGGGTGATTTTTAAATAATGCTTAAACACGTGTTTTTTATTTTTTATCAAAAGCGTAAAGTCAAATTTGTGGGAATCTAACTCAAGAAACAAAGGATTTTCATACAAACTTTCATTCCTTATTTCACCACCTTAGGTGATGAATTATGAAAAATTCTTAAACACGCACGTTCTTTTTTATTTTTTACCAAGAGTTCAAAACCACATTTCTATAATTCTACCTTCAAAAATGAAAGACTTATAGACCACCATACGGAAAAAAAACATCCCCTTTTTCACCCTTCTAAGGGTGATTTTTAAGAAATGCTTAAACACGTGTTTCTATATTTTTTTCCAAAAGCTTAAATTCAAATTTGTGTAAATCTAGCTTAAGAAACAAAGGACTTTCATACAAACTTTCATACCTTATTTCACCCCCTTGGGAGATGAATTTTTCAAAATCCTTTCTTAGTGGGTAGTTTTGAGGTGCATAGAACCTGTGTACAAAATTTCAGATCTGTATCTATAGCGGTTTCGGCTCGGCGTTGATGAATCAGTCAGTCAGTCAGGACAAGCTCTTTTATGTTATGAACTTTTGTAGTGTAGAAAAGTTCTTAGGAGATAAGAATAATAAACAGCTTGGTTAAAGCATATAAAACGTTGTTTTATTATAGATTTTGAAAGCACAATATCAAAGCAAATACTAAAAGATATTGACAAAAACACAGAGAGAGTAACTATAGAAACTAACCACAGATTGCGATACGCGATACCAAAGAGACGATATCCATACAGTGTCTCTTCACACCCTCGGAACTTTTAGAATTTTAAAATTGTCTTTAATCCAATCTGTCCGCTTAAAACTTCCAATCTTGGACCAAAGAGCGGTTTGGTAAGCATATCAGCCAGCTATCGCACAGACGGTACTTGCTTAACTTCCAGTTCACCATTGGTAACACATTCACGCACAAAAAGATGCTTTAGCTTGATATGTTTTGTACGCTTGTGGTATTCGTATTTCGGATTGTGCGAAAGCTTTATAGCAGATTCATTGTCCAAATAAAGAATAGGCTTTTCCAAATCCACTAAACCTTTCAGAAGGCTGTTCAGCCACAATATTTCTTGTGCTGTTTCACTAGCTGCAATAATTTCTGCTTCAGTGGATGAAATTGATACAACTGTTTGTCGTTGACTTTTCCAGCTGATTGCAGCTCCTGACAATTGGCATACTATTCCGGTTGTTGATCTGCCAGTTGTTTGATCTCCAGCAAGGTCTGAGTCGGAATAACATATAAGCTTTTGGAGTGACTCTTTTGATTGCTTGTATACAAGGCCTTTATCGTTCGTTCCTTTCAAATAACGGAAGATCCGTTTGACTAGCATGATGTCTTTCGTGCTAGGTTTCTCCAGGTTTCTGGATGCAACGCTCACAGCGTATGCTATGTCGGGCCTTGTGCCCACCGCTAAGTATGTAAGGGCTCCGACGGCTTGTCTATATGGAAAAACGACATCAATATCAGGTTCCGTATCGTTGATACTTTCTTTGATTATTGGCGTCGGTGTTGATTTACTATTTTTCATACCGTACTTTTCAAGAACCTTCTTAATGTAAGCTTGCTGGCATAACGTAATTTTGCCTTTTTCAGCTTTTATTTCCATACCCAAGAAGTAGGAAGCAGGTCGGGTAGTTATCTTGAATCTAGTTTTTAGCTCCTTGATAAACTCGTCTCCTGCAGTTGGTGTAGACGATGCTACGAGTCCATCATCAACGTAAAGTCCAATCAAAACTTATGATTTTTCTCTGATTCTGGTGTACAGACAAGGATCAGCTTCACTTTGTTGAAAGCCTGTCGTTTTTAAGAATTCTGCAATGCAGGAGTTCCAGCATCGCGGTGCTTGCTTGAGACCATAGAGGCTGCGATTAAGTTTGCACACCCGCTTTGTCCCGTCTTGGAAACCTTCAGGTTGTCTCATAAAAATTTCTTCTTCAACTGTCCCATTGAGAAAAAGCTGTAGCTACATCGAATTGGCGTAGGTTTAAATTTTCTTTAGCAGCGATTGCGATAATAGCTCGTATAGTACTGAGTCGAGCCACAGGACTAAAAGTTTTGTCGTAGTCAATTCCTTTTTGTTGTGAATAGCCTTTTATAACAAGTCTGGCTTTAAATTTATCAATTGATCCGTCTGGATTAGTTTGAAACTAAATACCCATTTGCATGGTAGTGCTTTTCTTCCATCAGGCAAATTAACTAAGTTCCATGTGTTGTTTTCTTTTAGTGAGTTTATCTCGCTCAGCATGGCTTTAATCCATTGTTCTTTATTGGGAGATTCCAATGCTTGTTTGTAAGTCAAAGGATCCTTAGGTAAATTTTGAACTTCAGCAACAGCAGCCAGTACAAAGTCATCATACCGTTGTGGCATTTGTATTGCTGATCTGTCTCGTAGACTGTAGCTATTCAGTTCAGGTTCAGGTTCCGTGTCAGCGTGTTCATGATTAAGACTTTCACGAACAGTAGTTTCGTAAAAATAATCTTGTTCATCATCAACGTTTTCGTCAACACTTTCATAATGCAGGGTAGAATCTGCGGCGACATTTTCATCAAAATCGTCTTGTTCTGTTTCGACGTTTTCAATAAGATTATCCTGTTGAGTTTCAATCAGAATGTCTTGCTGAGTGTCGTCAGCATCATCGATATCTACTTGCGTTTTCTTTGTTTCTGAAACCGAATCACATATATTCTTGTTGTATGTAAAGTTGTTTACATGTTCAGCTGGGCTTTTATAGTAGTTAGCCTTGACTACTTTGACATCTGCGGAAATAAGTGTCTTGTTTGGAACATAAACCCTGTATGCTTTGCTAGTATCGGAATATCCAACAAACATCCCCGGTATTGCTTTTGGAGCAAATTTGTGACCTCTTGGTCCTTTCTTCAGAATAAAAGCTTTTGAGCCAAAAGGGTGGAGGTGATTAAGACAGGGCTTTCTTAATACCCATTTCTCAAATGGTGTTTTATTTTCTATAGCACTGTTAACACTTCTGTTTGCTAGGTAGTTAGCAGTATTCACTGCTTCTGCCCATAAGTGCATTGGCGCTTTTGCATCAATAAGCATAGCTCTAGCCTTCTCCACTAATGTCCGATTCTTGCGTTCAGCGATACCATTTTGATGTGGGGTATAGGGTGCAGATAATCGTCGTGCAATCCCGTGTTCTTTTAGAAAGGCTTGGAATTTAGCGTTGACGTATTCTGTTCCGTTATCTGTTTGCAAATGTTTGATTTTGTTGCCCGTAAATTTCTCCATTTCTTGTTTATACTCTTTGAACTTGTCTAATACTTCAGATTTATTTTTCAAGAAGTAGACCCATCCGTACCTACTGTAATTGTCAATAAAAGTAACGAAGTATCTGTTTTTAGCATGAGTAGGTGTTCTGATTGGGCCGCACACGTCGCTGTGGACGATTTCTAGACGTTCAGTAGTTCGAGGAGTTGTTCGTTGTGGAGGACTTGGCACTCGAGTCATTTTTGCTTGAATGCAAATTTCACAGTCTGGCAATGACAAAGTCTCATTTTTGTTGAAATTCATTCCAGTCACTGTCTCGTTGTTGAGAGCCAGTTGGAGATCTTTGTAATTCATGTGCCCAAGTTTTCTATGCCATTCTTGTATAGAACCTTGTTTCGTGTTTGTCGAACTCGTTGCAGGCGTTGCTGCGAAGCTTTGTTCAACGTTTGGTTTTCTTACATAGTAGAGACCATTGTTCGACTTTTCTGCAGATAGCAAAAGATCACCTGACTTGTTGCGAACTAAGGCACGGAGGTTGTCGAACGTGACGGTGGCTCCATGTGAAGTCATTTTAGATACAGAAAGTAAATTTGTAGAGAGAGAAGGTACGTACAGGGCGTTTTCTAGATGTACCCGTCGTCCTTGTTGTTGATCAGAAAATGTAATTCTTCCTTCACCCAAAATTTCTGTAGAGTGATTTTCTGAAGCAAAATTTAGTTTTCTTGAAACATTCTTCATGTCTTTGAAGTGCTCATGGTGATGGGTCATATGTGAGGTACAACCACTGTCAAGTACCCAATCATCCTGGTTGTTTCGTGTTGAAGTAAGTAAACATTCTTCAGCATATAGGGAATCAGCATTTTTATTAGTGTTGGACTTCTTTTTGTCTTTACTTTTCTTCCAGCAGTCAGAGCAAACTTTGTGTGTCTTCTTCTGAAAGATTCTTCTTCCCGTTCTCTTACAGATTTTGCAAGAAGCGAAGAGTGCGTTTTCTTCTTCATGTTGTTGGCCAGGTTCATAGTTTTCATTGTGATGACGAGCGTCGCCCTCTTCAACTATTTTTATTTTCAGATCTTCAGGCTTTGGCAATATGTCGCGAGACTCTATAGCAACGCGGAAGTTTTCGTACTCTGAGGAAAGGCTGTAGAGCATCATAATAGTCAACAAATCCTCATTTATGGTGACATCCATGTCAGCCAGCTTATCGACGGTGTCCATAAACTTGTTTAAGTGTGTAC
Organism: Athrips mouffetella; assembly: GCA_947532105.1. Lineage (NCBI taxonomy): Eukaryota > Metazoa > Arthropoda > Insecta > Lepidoptera > Gelechiidae > Athrips > Athrips mouffetella. Next base: position 6,241,358 of record OX383960.1, on the reverse strand, counting down.
GAACATCACTGCCTTCTAGCTTGGTCAATATAAGTTGCTTAAGTAATGTGGCCTTACGAGCAGGACCTTTGCCCGCATGTATTTGTTTTAATTTGTCCCACAAGTCTTTCGCAGTATTACATTTTTTTACCTCTTTAAGTTGGGAAGGAGCGATAATTAAAATTAGTTCTGCCTTGGCCTGTTTGTCTGCTTCGATATCAGTAGCATCTGCTTTTTCATCAAGTTGTGTCGAGACGTACTTCCATAGCTTGCTTTTTACCAATACAGCTTCGGCCTGTATTGCCCAAGTGTCGTAGTTATCCTTATCAAGTGGATCAATGTGATACGTCGTTTTTGGCATGTTTATATAGCAAGAAACTTACGTAAAAATTTTCGCCATATGTCGTTACGACTTTTCACTTCGATATATTTCGCTCTGCTACCATATGAACTTTTGTAGTGTAGAAAAGTTCTTAGGAGATAAGAATAATAAACAGCTTGGTTAAAGCATATAAAACGTTGTTTTATTATAGATTTTGAAAGTACAATATCAAAGCAAATACTAAAAGATATTGACAAAAACACAGAGAGAGTAACTATAGAAACTAACCACAGATTGCGATACGCGATACCAAAGAGACGATATCCATACAGTGTCTCTTCACATATGTATTTAGAAGATTATAGTAGGAAGGATAGGATACTGTGGTGTACAGCAGGCAGTGCTAGTGTCCAGCTTGGACAATGGCTGTCAACGCATCAACAACGTCCGAGACGATGACGATTCAGTCAGTCTCTGTTTAGTTGGGCCGTGCTACGGGACACACGTCAAATAAATTAAGAGTTATTAGTTGTGGCATTGATTTGTTACTTCAACTATCAATATACGACACCATCTGAAAGTTATGTTGTTTCTTACAAGACCCTGTTGTTGACGAGTCCCCACTTTTGGAAAAAACGGCTCCTTATTTTTTAAAACATCGATAGTCGATAAATAATACAAATTTATAGTAGCACATCCTTATTTTCTGCTATGTTTTAAATACTCTGCTCCCGCAATTTATTAGATGATCGTATAAAAACTTTGGCCAAAACAGTTTATTAAAGACAGGAAACTAGGTACTTACTTGGGCGTTTTGGAAATCCACTGCAAATATCTGCCACTGTAAACAAAGTTGGCTGCGCAATAAGCCAATTTAGTAGCATGGTGGCCCATGTTCATAAAATTTTTCTGACTACTTTACTAAGTAATTGATATTACTTTTGGTTTCACAGCTAGGAACCCAACACTTAAAGACACCCATTTTACATACACAGTTTAGTTTCGCTCATTATTTACAAATAAATCAAAACCAAAATACTTATTATCTGATAACTGATGTGAGATAGATAACGGACAAAAAAATAAATTTAAAATTTAAAACAACCGCCGAAGGTGAAACATACGCCAACAAGTATAACATCATAGTTAACTCTTAGACTAGTACGCACCATCCAGCATGCACAATTAACAAAAAAGGATGCAGCTATAGGAAAGGAACGATTAGCGGTATAGAATAGGTAGGTACCTATGTTATACCACTATTTCTTTGGTGTTGCAAAACTTTGGTGCGTAGTAGGCTGCAAATTCTGTAATAAATAAGAGAAATAACCAGAATATCTTGGCTTTCTTCAGCGTAAAATTCTACTACGTACTGACAACCTGACATAATCATGTCATTTTATTTATTTATATTTATTTATTAAGCCTTTTTATTCTGAACTACAGGTTACAGTAAAGTATAATTTATAAAGATTTTTTGATTTCACAAAATGTCCCTTAGTTCAGCGTGCCGCTTGGCATAGGCCTCCTCTAACATCTTCCACTGTGTTCGGTCTCTCGCAACCCTTCTCCAATGGTGTCCTACTGTGAGTTTCAGGTCGTCTTCCCATCTCATATGTTGGCGTCCTCTGTTGCGTTTGCCATCTCTGGGGTACCATTCCGAAATAATTGTGCTCCATTTATTTTGTTTATCTCGGACCATGTGTCCGGTCCATCTCCATTTCTGTTGGTCTATTCTCGTAAGTATATCAGTCACTTTGGTTTTTTCTCTTATTATGCTACTTCTCACTTTGTCTTGTCTCTTAATTCCTGTCATGCTCCTTTCCATAGCTCTCTGACAACGTTCCAACTTTTCTCTGTGATGTTTTGTGAGTGACCAAGTTTCACAACCATATATAATAACTGGAAGTATACATGTGTCAAACACTTTCCTTTTTATTGACATGCTTAAATCCTTAGATTTCATGATTTCCTTCAGAGACCAGTACTTTTTCCACCCATTTGCTATTCTTCTGTTTATTTCCTTTGTGGTTTGGTCTTTATGTGAGATTATCTGTCCTAGGTAGATGTATTCTTGCACGTACTCAAGTGGTTGGTTGTTGATTTTAATTGCTATTGTTTTGGAGTTTGTGAGCAGTTTTGTTTTGTCTTTGTTCATTGCTAGACCTACTTTCTCGCTTTCCTCATTAAGTGATTTTATCATTACTTCGAGGTGTGTTGGGTTTTCTTCAAACAAGACTATATCGTCCGCAAATCTTAGATGATTCAGTTTCGCTCCATCTATGTTGAGGCCGAAGCCATCCCAGTTCAGTTTGCGGAAGATACTTTCCAATACAGCAGAGAACAATTTTGGTGACAGAGGATCCCCTTGTCTTACACCCCTCTCGATCTTAAACTTTTTTCCCAGGGTATCTAGTTGTATCCTCGCTTCACTGCTTGAGTAGATGTTTTTAATAATTTCGATGTATTTTGGAGGTATCTCTTGTTGTTTCAGGCTCTCCCATATGGCTTGGTGACTAATGCTGTCGAACGCTTTCGAGTAATCGATAAATGCCATATATAGGTTTTTGTTGTATTCTTTGTACCTCTCCATCACTTGTTTCACTGTGTGTATGTGGTCGAGGGTGGAAAATTTTTGTCTGAAGCCGGCTTGTTCACGTGGCTGGTGTTCGTCGAGCTTTTTGCTTATTCTGTCTAGGATAACTTTGGAGAACACCTTATATATGTTGGACATTAGACTTATGGGTCTATAGTTCCCTACATCTTCTTTTTCTCCTTTTTTGAATAACAGGATGATGTGCGATGTTTTCCATTGTAAAGGAATTTTTCCCGTCTTCATTATGTCGTTGAAAATTGATGTGAGTACAGGTAATAGTTCTTCAAGAGTTCCTTTGAGAATCTCATTTGTTATTTTATCAGGCCCTGGAGATTTTTCCATCTTCTGGCTGTGTATAGCTTTTTCTATTTCGCAAGGAAGTATTTCAGGTTCGGCTTCCACTGTGAGCTGCCTTTTGTATGGATCATTCCTTTGTTCTTGGTTCTGATTTCTGTCTGGATTCGAGTATAGATCTTGGTAAAAGTTGGTAGCTGTTTCATTTATGTCTTTTCTGTTCGTAGAGGGAAGTTTGTTCTTTTTGTTAAGTTTTGGTATCCATTCTTTGTTTACCTCTCTTAGTTCCTTTAGTGCTTTGTTTACGCCACCTGTCCTTTTAATGTGTCTTTCTAGTGTTTGTAGCCTCTTAGTTTTTCTGTCTTTTCTGATGTTCTCTCTGATTTCCTTGCTAAGTTCTGTTATTGCTTGGATGTTTTCTTTTTTAGGGTAGTTTACAAGCAGATTTTTTCTTTTCTCTATAAGTTGTAGTGTTGCATCTGATAGTATGTGTTGGTTTTTATCTCTTGTGCTCCCAGTTTTAGTGGAGGTTAGTCGTTTTTCTAACTTTTCATACTTAGCAAGGACATCAGTGTTTCCGTCTTCTGTTGTTATGTCTTCGGTTATTTCGTTCAGGGATGTGGCAATCTTTTTTATAGTTTCGTTACTGTAGTGTTCTGTTTTGGGTGTATATTTTCTGGTTTTCCTAGGTGGTTCAGTTTTTAAGGAGCTCCTCACCATGCGATGGTTTGTATTAAAGTTGAATTTTGTTAGTACTCACGTATCGGTGAAGGCTTTTTGGTAGTTTGTTATTATATAGTCTATCTCGTTTTTGTATTTGCCGTCTGGGGAGATCCATGTCCACTTCATCTTCTTGTTCTTCTTGTAAAAACTGTTGAGAAGCGTAAGGTTGTGTTCTAGTAGAAGTTCCACAAGGAGTTCCCCATTTGGGCTTCTTTTTCCGTGGCCGAAATTTCCCAAGACATGTCCTTCCTTACTTTGTTTTTCTCCAACTTGAGCATTGAAGTCACCCATTAATATTATGTAGTTGTGCGAGTACTTTGTCAGTACTTGTATTAGTTCTTCGTAGAAGAGTTTGGTTTCGCTTTTTGTTGCTTGTTCTGTTGGAGCATAAACTTGGATGATTGACCATACTTTTCTATGTCCAGGTATAATGATGTTGAGTATGGCTATTCGATCAGAAATACCAATAAGGTCTTGAACATGTTGAACCAATGGCTTTTTAATTAGGAATCCAACTCCTCTTTGGGCGGCAATTTCACCCTTGTGGAATAGTATATATTCTGCAGGGTCCTCGATTTTTTCACCTTGTCTTCGCATCTCACTTATACCCAAGATGTCCCATTTTATGTGGTCTAGGGCTTTTTCTAACTCGTGTAGGCTTTCTTCCGTTCTGAGGGTTCTCGTATTTAAAGTTGCAATTTTAAGTGTTTTTTGTCTTTTTGTAAGAGGTTGGTGGTCTACATCTCCCGCGGGGACCAGCCGTTGTGGGGGACGTTTTGTTGTTTGATTATAGTTGTGGTTGTTTTTAGGTGCGGTTGTTTGTTTCCGGTTCCTTGTGACAATAGTTAGTTTTTTGGAGTATTCGGTTGTTGAAAGCTTCCAACTCTCTCTACGTAGTTCAGTATGTTGGGTTTGATGATGTTATCCGTATGAATTTTGGGTAGTGGAGGTGTTGGTGTTGGGTTGCTTAGATTTTCGTTTGTGTTAGCTTTCTTCTGTGTTGATGTTTTAGGTGAATTCGAAGTTTCTCTCTTCCTCTTCTCTCTGTTTTCTTTTGGTTTTTTCACTATGAGTTTATCATACTTAAAATAAGCAATGTTCCCATTCATCCTCTCTTCTTCCAGTTGAGGTTGAAGCTGTTTGCGTTTTTCTAGGATTTCCTTGGAGAAATCTTCTTTTATGTTAATGCCTGATGGGAGGTTTGGCTTGTTTTTAAGTATAAGATGTTTTTTCCATTGCGTTGTGATAGAGACTACAACTGGACGGCTTTTGTTAATAGTTAGTTGCCCAATACGGTAAACATTGCTGATTTCATGACTGTCCGTGTGTACTCCCATATCCACTATGATTTCTTTGATGTGGTCTACTAGTTCCGCTTCAGATTGCTTTTTCGTTTCTCTCTTTCTGTCATTTTGAGTTTTTGTTCTAGTTGTATTACTTTGCTTTTAAGTTGATTATTCTCCTCTATCATCGTATTGATTTTTTCGTCTATCGCTTCCATGACATTCTTGGTTACCGAATATGTTATATGTTCGGCTTGTTTTTCTAATTTCTCGTCTATTTTTCGTAAAAGAAGTTCCATGTTTTTATCCATAATGATGGGAAATTATTGGTTTAGATGTGGTAACACTGGTTAGTAGAAATGACTTTTTCCTTGTTGGCAACACCGCAGTTGGTGTCACTGTCGAATTTGACGTAAGGTTGTCAGTTGTCACTGCACAACAAGTCTATTGTCTATGGCTGTATTTGGTATTTTTAGGTTATATATTAAAATTGTATTTTGCTTTTTCTTGACGAATTTTAGCACTAGCACTGTGACCTTTCCTATTGCGTGTTCGTTAACCTTTGTTGTATCGGATTAACACTTCACACCACGAAATTGGCACTATTTATCACTGGTTTTCGCTTATTTTTCTCGGGAGTTATCGACGTACGTGTTGACAGTTAAGCCACCGGAAACGGAATCCTTGTCATTATCCCCCCCTTAAATCTCACACACAAAGTCCCTAAGGTACCCAGGTGGCTGTCTTGTCCTGGTCGACCGCCGCAAAAGGGGTTGTTCCTGAGAAGGAGCCGTTTTTTCCAAAAGTGGGGACTCGTCAACAACAGGGTCTTGTAAGAAACAACATAACTTTCAGATGGTGTCGTATATTGATAGTTGAAGTAACAAATCAATGCCACAACTAATAACTCTTAATTTATTTGACGTGTGTCCCGTAGCACGGCCCAACTAAACAGAGACTGACTGAATCGTCATCGTCTCGGACGTTGTTGATGCGTTGATAGCCATTGTCCAAGCTGGACACTAGCACTGCCTGCTGTACACCACAGTATCCTATCCTTCCTACTATAATCTTCTAAATACATATGTGAAGAGACACTGTATGGATATCGTCTCTTTGGTATCGCGTATCGCAATCTGTGGTTAGTTTCTATAGTTACTCTCTCTGTGTTTTTGTCAATATCTTTTAGTATTTGCTTTGATATTGTACTTTCAAAATCTATAATAAAACAACGTTTTATATGCTTTAACCAAGCTGTTTATTATTCTTATCTCCTAAGAACTTTTCTACACTACAAAAGTTCATATGGTAGCAGAGCGAAATATATCGAAGTGAAAAGTCGTAACGACATATGGCGAAAATTTTTACGTAAGTTTCTTGCTATATAAACATGCCAAAAACGACGTATCACATTGATCCACTTGATAAGGATAACTACGACACTTGGGCAATACAGGCCGAAGCTGTATTGGTAAAAAGCAAGCTATGGAAGTACGTCTCGACACAACTTGATGAAAAAGCAGATGCTACTGATATCGAAGCAGACAAACAGGCCAAGGCAGAACTAATTTTAATTATCGCTCCTTCCCAACTTAAAGAGGTAAAAAAATGTAATACTGCGAAAGACTTGTGGGACAAATTAAAACAAATACATGCGAGCAAAGGTCCTGCTCGTAAGGCCATATTACTTAAGCAACTTATATTGACCAAGCTAGAAGGCAGTGATGTTCGTACACACTTAAACAAGTTTATGGACACCGTCGATAAGCTGGCTGACATGGATGTCACCATAAATGAGGATTTGTTGACTATTATGATGCTCTACAGCCTTTCCTCAGAGTATGAAAACTTCCGCGTTGCTATAGAGTCTCGCGACATATTGCCAAAGCCTGAAGATCTGAAAATAAAAATAGTTGAAGAGAGCGACGCTCGTCATCACAATGAAAACTATGAACCTGGCCAACAACATGAAGAAGAAAACGCACTCTTCGCTTCTTGCAAAATCTGTAAGAGAACGGGAAGAAGAATCTTTCAGAAGAAGACACACAAAGTTTGCTCTGACTGCTGGAAGAAAAGTAAAGACAAAAAGAAGTCCAACACTAATAAAAATGCTGATTCTCTATATGCTGAAGAATGTTTACTTACTTCAACACGAAACAACCAGGATGATTGGGTACTTGACAGTGGTTGTACCTCACATATGACCCATCACCATGAGCACTTCAAAGACATGAAGACTGTTTCAAGAAAACTAAATTTTGCTTCAGAAAATCACTCTACAGAAATTTTGGGTGAAGGAAGAATTACATTTTCTGATCAACAACAAGGACGACGGGTACATCTAGAAAACGCCCTGTACGTACCTTCTCTCTCTACAAATTTACTTTCTGTATCTAAAATGACTTCACATGGAGCCACCGTCACGTTCGACAACCTCCGTGCCTTAGTTCGCAACAAGTCAGGTGATCTTTTGCTATCTGCAGAGAAGTCGAACAATGGTCTCTACTATGTAAGAAAACCAAACGTTGAACAAAGCTTCGCAGCAACGCCTGCAACGAGTTCGACAAACACGAAACAAGGTTCTATACAAGAATGGCATAGAAAACTTGGGCACATGAATTACAAAGATCTCCAACTGGCTCTCAACAACGAGACAGTGACTGGAATGAATTTCAACAAAAATGAGACTTTGTCATTGCCAGACTGTGAAATTTGCATTCAAGCAAAAATGACTCGAGTGCCAAGTCCTCCACAACGAACAACTCCTCGAACTACTGAACGTCTAGAAATCGTCCACAGCGACGTGTGCGGCCCAATCAGAACACCTACTCATGCTAAAAACAGATACTTCGTTACTTTTATTGACAATTACAGTAGGTACGGATGGGTCTACTTCTTGAAAAATAAATCTGAAGTATTAGACATCGATGTTTTAAAAAATACGTTTATAATTCATTGATACATCATACATCATCATCATAGAACATCCACATGAGGCGAAATTATTGATTGGTAATGTTATGACATATAATGTGCCACTTCATTTTGAAAACTAAGTACATACCAATTTTAGATGGGTCTTTTGTCAGCATTTGAAGATGGCAGTCATGTACATGTTGTAATTTTTATTCTTCCTGTTTATTTAAGAGTTTAACATCAAATTTTGCTAGGATGTTATCCAGACTTTTATAGTGAACGTTACAGGGAAGATTGAAACACATTCATTTAACTGAGAGTTTCGAATGGTGAAAAGCGGCTGTCATTTTGACTTCAATAACTTTCTCTATCAATTATCCGAGTCCTTATAGTACACAAGACTTTGTCTTTGTGGTGTGAATTCCTGTGTAAATCTTCCACTAGAAATTGGCGACATCGCCATAATTTTGTAACAATTTATGTACTTTGACATTGATGAAATGGGACTTGTAATAAGATGTGACCGCTAATAAATAAATATAATAATACTAATTTTAATATTTTATCATTTCAGGTGATGAACAATGTTTGTGAAATACCATATATCATACTTGGATAAAAGAACGCACAGATGATACACTGAGACAAGAGCTCCACCCGAACGAGGTTGTCGATGCAGCTAGTTTTACATACGTATGTGTTAACGTACATATGAATATGATCATGTAATAAATTATATATGAGAAGGTAAATACTTAATAAACAAAGCATCAATTAATTCATAGTTTCATTTCACGTTTACCAGGAATAGGTATGGTATGTTTATCGATGGTTGTAGTACATCACTAGCAACAATGAGAAAGATAGCACCATATATTCGTCTCTTTCTATGAACACACTAGCGATGCCTTATTCCCTTACATAAACTAAAATTAGCATCCACGGCCGTGATTGGCCCGATTCCTATCTGTACTCTGTACATTAACTTACTAATATTTACTAATCTGGGGAATGATCCCCTCCGCCGAGAGAGCTCGCTTTATATTGGGCCTTCCCCACCTCGTCCACTACGCAGGTGTGCGCAGGTGGGCGATGTTGTCACAAAGCGCGTTCGTAACCAACTTGCCGCCGACATATAGGGTGACTTTTAATTAGTTCTTGATAGCAAAAGATATGCATGTACTCATAATACTGAACAACTTTTCCCAAGGAACATATGTCGAAATACGAAAAACCAAATTTGACCTCCCATACAAAATGCGCTATCAGCTGATGCAGTTTCTATGGGAGGTCAAAACTTGATTTTCGTATTTCGACCTATGTTCCTTGGGAAAAGTTGTTCATTAACATGAGTAGGTACATGCATATCTTTTGCTATCAAGAACTAATTACAAGTTCAAAGTTCTTTATTTGTTTGAATACAGGTAAAAAAATAAGGTCTTATAAAACATATAACAGCACACTGTATTCCACCTTGTAAGGTATACAAATATTCTACTTATTCCATAGATTTATATAGTCAAGATAGGGTCTTGGGAACAAGCGGTTCAAAATTTCCCCATACAAGAAAAAATAGCGCCATCTGTGAAAAATCGCGTGAACTACGTTGTGTAGTACTTCGGTCGGTGCTAAATACACGGAACGGAAATAATATGGCGGGAAATAAAAAAACTAACTTTTTACTGTTTATATGTGATTTAGGCCTGGTTTTTCAGTTACATTAGTTGGATTATAGTCAAAAACAATAATAAGAAATAACAATCATAATAATAAGAGTATATTGTTTCTTCAACTAAGAACATTCCATTTTATTGGTAAGTTTATTTGCATCCAATGTTAACGATCCCTCTGTGTGGCTTGATTACTTCTTAGATAAACTGGCTCCTCCTTTTGTCCCTTCTGAAAATAGCTTTCCTTCCTTTACTCCTCCCCCTTTTTCCTACGATCGTATGGACGATCCCTTCTCTTTTTTTGAAATTTCCTCAGTTCTGATTCACTTACGTGACTCTACACCAGGTATTGATGGCATCCCTTATTCTTTTATTAAAAAATGCTCAGACTCCTCTAAATTAATTCTTCTTTCCATAATGAATAAAATCTATGAAACAGGTCTTGTCCCAGACTCTTGGAAAAATCAAATTATAATTCCCATTCTTAAACCTCGTAAAGACCCTAACGACCCCGCTTCTTACAGACCTATTGCTTTATCTTCTGTCTTAGCAAAAATCATTAAAAATAGGTTGGAATGGATTCTTGAAGGTAGGAAAGTTCTGTCTAATTCTCAATTAGGCTTCAGAAAAGGTATGGGCACAATGGACAGTTTAAGCATTTTCTCTTCAGAAATTCGACTAGCTTTTTCAAGAGGCCAGCATCTAGTAGGGGTCTTCCTTGACATTACTTCTGCCTATGACAATGTTCTACTTCCGCTACTCAGGCATAAAATGCTTCAGCTGGATCTTCCTGGAAGAATGATCAATGTAATTTTTAACCTCTTCATGGCTCGTACAATTTCGGTCCGTTCCCAAGGATTATTGTTGCCTTCAAGAACTATTTGGAAAGGTTTACCTCAAGGCTCTGTTCTTAGCCCGTTACTCTATAATCTCTATACTTCAGATCTTGATTCCTCTTGTTCCTTTGACTGCAATATATTACAGTATGCCGACGATATTGCATTGTATTATGCCTCAGAATCCATTTCGGAGTGCTCAATTCGTTTAAATAGCGCTATTGAAAATTTGAGCATCTGGCTTTCTGATCATGGATTATCATTATCGGTCCCCAAGAGCACTGTCGTTGTTTTTTCTAGAAAAAAAGTAACTCCGGATATTAACATTGTTCTGGATAATGTTTGTATGGAAGTTAATGATCACGTAAAATTCTTAGGGGTTTATTTTGATACTCGCTTATCGGGAACTTTACATTTAAATTATATTAAAAATAAGTGTGAACGTGGTATTAACATTTTGAGAGCTCTTTCAGGTGTTTGGTGGGGTTCCCATCCATATTGTCAAAAACTCTTATACAATGCAATTATCCGCAGTCACTTTGACTATGGTTCATTTTTACTCGAACCATGTAATAAAACTGCTTTGGTCCTTTGGGATAGGATTCAGTCCAAGTGTCTTCGTATAATTTGTGGTGCTATGAAATCATCCCCCATAAAAGCCCTACAGGTAGAGTGCCTGGACCCTCCTTTATTTATGCGTAGACAATACTTATGTGATAGGTTTTTCTTTAAGATTGCTCAAAATTCTTCGCACCCTCTTCTCACTTCACTTTCTCAGCTATCTAATTTAATTCCTTCTTCTAAGTATTGGATTCATAAGCAATCTCCTTGCTTATATAAAAGGTATCAAAAATTCATTAATGGTCCTCCAGTTTTTCAATTCCCTGGCAATCCTTTGTTCTCTATTCTTTTTCATGCTCTTGTATTCAAACCCAATATTATTACGTATTTCGGTGTTGAAAAAGATGATCCTGGTGCTAATTCTAATTTTAATAAAATCATTAATGAAAAGTTTCCTGGTTGGATTACTCTTTTTACCGATGCCTCAAAGATTTCAGTTGACCAAGCTGTAGGTTCTGCAGTCTGGGTTCCTCGACTGAATGTCACTCTAAGTTTTAAATGTCCCCCAAATATCTCGGTTTTTTCGGGTGAAGCCATTGCCATTTTTGAAGCTGTTTCTTTAGTTGAATCTCATAAACTTAATAAATCAATCATTTTTACAGACTCTCGTAGTTTTCTCGAAGATATTTTAAAGTTTCCATTTCGGTGTAAAGATGTTCATCCTATCACCCTTAAAACCAGAGAAATTCTATTCAAGTGTCACTCTGCTGGGATTGAGATTATCCTTGCATGGATTCCTGGACATTCTGGCATCTCTGGTAATGAACAAGCTGATCTTTGTGCAAAGTGGTCTATTAGTAATGGCACGGAAACTTACTCAAATTGTTTTGCTCTAGATTTACGTTCGGCCGCCAAATCAGATCTAAAGGAACTTTGGTACGAGGATTGGATCTTATCTCAATGCGATAAAGCCAAACATTATGGTAGAATACAGCCAAATCTTCCAGTAAAACCCTGGTTTTTTAAATTTCGCGAGGCCAAAAAATTTTGTACTTCAACCATAATTCGATTGCGTCTCGGACATAATTGCAGCCCTTACTTTTTGGCCAAAATTAGAGTCAAGGATCACTCTTTGTGTGAATGCGGTCTTGAGGAGGGTACGGTAGATCATTTGTTTTTCAATTGCCCAAGGACTCCTGTTTCTCTTTATGACATCCTTTCCCCTATTATTCCTCGCCCCTTTAATATGGATTGTGTTTTATCTTCTTTGGATTCCCCTCTTATATACATTTTATTTAAATATATTGAAAGGTATAAAATTAAATTATGATTCCCCCTTTTTTTTTTCTTCTATGATCATTTATTTATATGTTTTTATTTTTATCTATATGCTATTTATATTTATATTTATATGCTAATTGACCGTCCATTTATCTGGTCATTGTAGTGCCGTGTATTCTCCAACTTCGACACTGGCAAAATTGTCCATGTTGACAGAAGCCATATTACAAATATTTGATTTTGATTTGGGGACATTGTAACGTGCCGATGGGCTAGTAAGTACTTATATATATAAGTAAATGACTTATTCTAAATAATTAAAATAAAATAAGTATATTTTTAATATTAGGTAAAAATAAATTATATTATACAATTTTGTTTTATTAATTAAATAAGTTAAACATTAAAATTTTATTGGTTGTGAATTCTTGTAAATTATAAATACATTTATCTAGCAAATTTTTTTTCAATTCAATCTTAAATTCGTTATAACTTAACATTCTAATTTCCTTTGGTATTTTATTATAGATAGATGGAGCCATACATATTACACTTTTACTCATTAGAGCTGTGTGTGCCGGCGGTATATGCACCAGGTCATTGTCACGTCTATTACGTTTAACTATTTCAGATAATCTAGGAAACAACTTAGGATTGGCCTTTACAAATAAGGCACTTTCCAAAATATATAAAGATGGAAAAGTTAATATTTTATACCGTTTGAAATATGGTTTACAGCTTTCATCATATGGAATACCAAACATTGAACGTATGCATTTCTTTTGTTCTCGGAAAACTAGCTCTCTATTAGTTGAATTCCCCCAGAAAATCACCCCGTATCTTAAGACCCAACAATGCCGTGGTACGCTGTAAGCAGTGCTTCTAATAATATCATAATATAATATCATATGCCATTATGATATAACGTTTACTTTTTGATTTATTGCAGCAATACCAGTTAGGCACCGCTGCTGTCATAATAATATGGTCTTGGCATATGGTGGTAGGTACGGAACCCTTAGGCCGGTTTTTTTAACGATTTCAGAGTGTTGGTCTCATAGTAAAAGTTATTTTACTTTAAACGAGACCTTGGATTATTGTGTACAGTCAAGAGCACATCCGGTTTGACACTCAAAGTGCGACTCATGCACGTACAGCGAAGGCCCAATGTGTAAACCTTGACGTGCTCGTAACTGTACAGTCAGTTCGGTCACAGATCAAATCCTATACTGTTATACGAGCAATATTTGTATACATATTGTATATATTTGTAATCATGATGATGATGATATATTTGTAATCGGTTTCTCGAAAACGGCTCTAACGATATTGATGAAATTTGGTATCCGGGGGTTTTTGGGGAAGAAAAATCGATCTAGCTAGGTCTCATGTCTGGGAAAAATCGTTTAGCCCGTGTTTTTAAGCATTTTTAAAAAAATACCGCGTTTTAGACAGAAACCTACAGCGCCATCTGTTAGCGAGTAGCATAGCATGCTCACCCGATGATATTTTAATGTTGAGGCGGCTATTATAGAGCGAAGCTCGGTCGACCAGGTACTAATAATAAACTAAATTCGGTTAAAAACGTCACGTACACTCAACAGCACCTCAGTAGAAGGGTCGATCAACTTTTTTTTGTTCAAGCCCAGTCCCAGACATATGTCAACAAAATTATAATAATCATGAATGTTTTTTCTCCATAAATTAGTGTTTGAGGAATAACTAATGCTATATTTAATCAATAAAAACACGTTAAAATAAAAGTAAATTTAATTTCACTAAAATTTTGGTGGTTGTCTGATGGACGCAAAGTAGCGATTCATAGTACAACCATATGTCCCCAAGTAATGTCAGTCTACAATACTTAGGTCAGTGAAAAAATCTTATACTGTAACATGCAAAGAAGTTACATCAATATTGCTTAGCATTTAATTATATTACTATAAAAGTGTTCCAATTATTTTTAATGGCCACCTAGGGGCGAATTTTCTGAATTATCCTATTGTCCCTCAAACTCCTTGCATATTGTGTGATATTGTAAGTCTTTCGGACATCCGCCATAAAAGTTCGAGTTGTTTAACATAGATGGCGTGATGACTCTCCTGTCGACAAGTAATCGAATTAGGAAGCGTGTAATTTATACGTCAGTATTATATAGTCTAAGCGTGTAATGAAATCCGCCATTTTGATTTTCGGAGAAATTTGAAGACAGTCAGCCAAGGTCAGGCCCAAGCGTTGTGTGTGTTTATTGTGTGTCCACTGAACGTCTGCATCAGATTCGTAAGTATCTTGATATTTTATTGGAAATTTAAATGCAATAGTTTAGTCATATTATTGAAATTATGCTGTGGGTGAGATCAAGGTTATTATTTAAATATTTTAGCAAAAGAAGGCATTCAACGTAAAAAATGTCCTACGGACAACCGGTCATTCGGAAAACCTAAATGATTGTCCAAGGGACAATATCGGTTGTCCGTGGGACTGAACTATAAGATTTGATATTTATTAGAGAATTCAGGTAAAAATTACACTTCACTTAATCGTAGCAAATCTACTTAAACTTGAACATTAATTTTTATTAATATTATTATTTTAGTGCCGAACAAAATGAGGATGACATCGAAAGAAAAAGCAAAACGGTACCGAGAAAGATTGAAAGAAAATCCAGGAAAAATGGCTGAAAGAAAAAGAAAGAAGCGGGCGAGTTACCATAAAAATAAAACACTGAAAGCAGATCTGAAGCCGCAAGACAAAGTGAATTGCAGACTTATTTGGAAATTGAGAAAACAGGAACAAAGAAAACGCAAGAAAGCAATACAAAACATGATTTCCAATACACCTCCAAGTTCACCATCCCCTCAAGAACCCTTACCTGCTCAACCTGGTAGCCCAGCAATAAGTTTGAATTCGGAAAATCGTATCAGGGGTAGAAAAAAGGTACGCCGAGATAGGACAACACTTTACAGAGAAAATAAAAGATTAAAAGAAGAAAATTATAAACTGAAGAAAAAATACGAAAAATACAAGAAAAGAGCTCAGCGAAACAAGAAAATATCTAAAAAAACAAGCGATGAATCAACGGAAGAAAATGTACACACAAAGGATAAACAAAATAAGTACAATATATTAAGCAATGCTATTAAAGACAGATATCGAAAAATTCGAAACAATAAAGAGAAGACATTATTGAAAAATATATTTCGGGAAATGAAAACATCTAAAAAACAAACTATAATAAAAGAAACATTGGGGATAGAAGGAAGTCTTCGAGTTCGTGCAAAAGACCATCAAAACCACACTGATTTGGAAAAGAAAATAAGCGACTTCTTCAACAGAGATGATGTCTCAGGAAATACAGACGATAGAAAAGAAACCGTAGGTAGAGGCAAAAAGACGACTCAAAAACGTTTTTTAATTGATTCGATGAAGAATTTATACAGGTCATTTAAATTAGAAAACCCAGATGTCAAATGTTCATACTTTTATTTCACGAAACATCGACCTTATTATGTGGTGAAGCCTACCGTTGACGGCAGAGAAATGTGTCTTTGTAAGACACATACGAATGCAGCATACAAGGCTAAAGCCCTAAGAAACAAAAGAGTATTACAGACGTTTGATTTAAGTTTACTTATTATGGAAACCGTATGTGATACTAAAAATAAAGATTGTATGCTTGAAACTTGCAAGGAGTGTAAAGATAAAAGAATTAAACTTAACACGGATAAAATTGATGGTAACATACAGTGGTTCGAATGGGTACGAGAAGAAGAAATTTATACGAAAGAAGGAAAACAAACAAAAGCTATCAAAAATGTAAAGAAAGTAAAAGAAGACACTGTAAGAAATCTGGTCTCAAGTTTTGAGGACCAATTAAAAGTGTTGAAGAAACATGTGTTCAACTTGAAGAACCAATACAAGAGTTTTCGTCAGAGTGTCGACGACATTCAACTAAATTAAGCAGTGATCCTGGTTGACTTCAGTGAAAATTACAACGCAAAATGTGCGGAAGAAATACAATCCATCATTTTGTAGGATCACGCCAACAGGTTACACTCCATACGGTGGTCGTTTATGTAAAGAACATTTACACCCAATTTTAACCAATATTCTCGCTGATTATCCAATGATTAACACAATTCACTTTTTTTCTGACGGCCCGTTTTCTCAGTACCGGCAAAAAGCAAATTTCTTCTTGTCTTGTACGAAAATATTTGAATATGGGTTTGAGGCTTTCACGTGGGCATATTTCGAAGCAGGTCACGGTAAAGGTCCAGCTGATGGTATTGGTGGTTATATCAAAAGAGCTGCAGATAATCTGGTAGCAAACGGAATGGACATAACCAATGCTTTGGAATTGTATCATGCTCTCAAAGGGCCGAGCAAAGTTAAAATGTTCTTTGTTCGCAAAGAACAAATTGAAGCTGTCCAGAATGAGATTCCAAAGAATATTGCCCCTCTTGTAGGAACAGTTCAAGTACATCAGGTGTTTTCAAAGGTTAGTGGACAACTGAAATACAGAAACTTAATCTGTTTCTGCAATCGAGGATTTTGTGAATGCTTAAACCCAAAAGATTATCATCCCATACGGGCACCAAAAAAAAACTCCGGTGCTCAGAAGGCTCTTCAAACCAGGTCACGTAACGAATTTTCCAGTGGTGATGAATTGCCACTGAGTCACTTGCCTCCATCATCCGTTAGGGAAGAAAACATATGTTTTAAAGACCTGACGACGAATGTATCAAAAAATATGTACAAGTGTGTGTACGGTTCTTCCTCGGATTACGATACCGATCACGACGAAGAGAACAACGATCACTTAAGTGGACCTGGAGATGACGCAAACGAGGTACTATTTACTACATCGGTACAAAATAATAACTCATCTGGATCTGATGTTTCTGATCCTGCTTTACCTGGACCTGTCCTATCTGAACCTGACTTACTTAGACCTGACTTACTTAGACCTGCCATACCCGGATCTGCCTTACCCGGACCTGCCTTACCTGGACCTGCCTTAATTGAACCTGTCTTACCACAATCCGACTTGCCTGGACCTGCGTTTGAAAATCCGCAGCCATCTATATCGGGGCACAAAAATAACTTACCTGGACCTGGAGATTATTTACTAGTCAAAGTTTACGGTGCCAGAGGCTAGTCATACACTTACGTCTGTGTAGCTCAAAGTGACATCGAAGAGGACGGTGAGATTAAAGTAACTTTTCTTAAAGCTGTCAAACGTGGAAAACTGTTTGTACTTGACCCAAAAGACGTCTCGTACGTCGCGTACGAAGATATAGTAGAAAAACTACCAAACCCAGATGTAGAGTATAAAAGAGGTGAAGTATATTACAAATTCTCTTACAATATAGACGTGTTTGAAAAGTAAATTATTTTATTATCGTTATCTGATAATAATAAGTCGAAGGACTGATTTTAATTTTGATAAGTATTTTTTATGTAGCGGCTAAAGAAAAAAAATTCTTGAAAAGACTCACTTTTAGTTTTATCGTATTAAGATACTTTGATCTCTCCAATGTTAGTGTTATTTATAAGATACTTAAAAATAATAAGTTGAATGCCTGACTCTTAAAGACTGATTTTTATGGTAGGTGCCTCAACAAAGAGGTTCATAGATTTTTAGAGGATAAGACTCAATTTCAGATCTCCTTAATGTTATGGGAATAGTTTTATTAATAATTATTGTATTCTAAAAGTTACGACTTAACTTTTAGTTTTTTTTTAGGGTTCCGTACCTCAAAAGAAAAAAACGGAACCCTTATAGGATCACTTTGTTGTCCGTCTGTCTGTCTGTCAAGACCCTTTATCTCACGAACGGGTAAAGGTATCAGGTTGAAATTAATACCATATATTAGGATCCATGAACCACACAAGATCGTAAAATTTATTTTTTTTACAATGACGCAATCAAAAGATATGGCATTTTATGTCCTCATCTCCATACATTTATTCAAAAATGAAAAACCTACAGGGTACTTCCCGTTGACCTAAAATTATGAAATTTGGCAAGAAGCTAGGTCTCACAGTACAAATAATGGGAAAAGTCTGAAATCATTAAATATTACAACTTTTCTCACAACTAATGGTAACCAATTGTGGTGAGCTCCCGTTTCAGGAACATTCATATAAGAGAGGGGTCAAGTTGGATGGTTCTTGAGGCGATTTTTGTTTTAGTTCTATTTAAAAACGGGAACACTTACAAACTTGAAAATTGGTATGTTTATAGGCTATAAAATAACAACAAATAATAAAATTTGGTCAAGCGCGTGTCGGACTCAAAAAATCTAGCACATTAACTTACTGAAATTTCAACTAATACAATTATGTTTATGTGGTGGTACGGAACCCTCAGTGCGCGAGTCCGACTCGCACTTGGCCGGTTTTTTTTTATTAAGAAGTGATTATTTTTTGTTATATCTCCAAGAGTTGAGTTTTTGTTCAGCGTTGCAAAAGTAATAAAGATACTTGCAATTACGACTAATTGTTTTAATATATCTTTTCTTCTCTACAGAGTTCGTAAATAGTAAGTCAAGATACGACTTTAAGTCCAGTGGACAACTGTAAATGTCTCTTGGACAACCATGTTGTCCCCAGATTTCGGATATAAAGTCGTCATATTTCTGTTAAAAATTAAAAAGAATCTAATCCAAATTAACGCATTTGTTTTATTAGCAATTAATAAATTTATTCTTTTGATGTTTTGGAAACTTTATATAGACTTTTTGCTTTTAATATCAAATTTTCTTCATTTAAAGGTCAAGAGACAACAAAAATAAAAATAAGTCAAGAATAATCAATATGTTAACAAATATGAATATTTTAAATAAATATTTACTCGTACTGTTACACAACAAAACTCTTTATTTTCACTTTCATTCAAAATTTAAGCTTAAAAGTAGCATTATTTTTCGTTGTCCAAGGGACAGGTTTTTCGCCCGACGTCAGGATTTTTGGTAAAAAATGTATTGTGAAAAGTGTGCTGCTCATGGTGATATTTTAAATTCTAATATATAATCAATTGTATAATTCTATTCAAAGCAAAAAAAAACGAAAATCATTTTTTTTGTCAAAAACATTCCTCGCAGTACAAAAAAATAGTTAATCGACCCAGAAACACTTTTGACTTTATGGCATGGTAATATTTTAAAAAGATTCCACTGAGGTGCGGTCGACCACACTAGACTAGTTAGCTAAAATAGTGATAAGATGACTCAAGAGTTGGCGCACATCACGTTGGTAAGTGGGTCTTTGGTTTCCTGACCGTTTTTCACAGATATACTGCGTACAAAATAACTTTCTCCGCGACCGTTAATGCGCAGCAGTCAAAAAATGGTTCGCGGGGGTGAGCGCCCCAGGTAGCAAAATGTCGTCAAAATGACGTCATAATACAGTCATTTTCGACGTAGGAGACGTCATATTATGACGTCTGTATGACCAGCCAATGACGTACTATTGTCACAGCCTTATGACGTCATATGAGGACGGTAGGATGACGTCTCTGAAGACGTCTCTTACGACGTACTCACGACGTACTGTAGTAGTTCATTCTGTAGACGTGGCTTCAAGACAAAGGCAAAGCGGCGCTGCTGTAGGTGGCTTAATAAAAATAAATAGCTGCATAACTGAAGATGTGATGTTATAAGTGATGTTAAGTCACTTTAACCAATCTAGCCATCTAGGAACGTTATTTATAGGTATAACCTATAACCCTACATTTCCACCACCAAGGAAATGTCACGGCTACATACCACGTCATACTGCGAGAGGGTCATTCTACGAGAAAAAATCTCAATACCACGATATACAAAATGCTGCGTTTGATACAGCGCCATCTCCTACATATATTTATTACTATAAAAATGACGTCAGTTTGACGTACGATTCCGACGAATGCAGTACCCTACCAACCTTATATTAACCAAAAAAAAAAAAATTACGTTCAATTTCGATAAATAAATTACTGACCCGTTATTCATTGAATAAACTGTAAGATTACGTCACTCTCCCGACTTTGTCGACCTACCAAAGACTGACCACAGCTGACCTTTCGCTAACTGACCCAAAGTGACCAGGATGGACATTAAATTTGAATGACCTTTAATGGACTTCAGCTGATTCTTGAAAAACGCTCACTGTTCACTGGTACAGCACAGTCCTAAAATGACCAAGAAGTGACGACATTTTGACGGACGATCGGTCTTAAACTGACTTAAAAATGACGTCAGTTAGACGAAAGATTCCGACCAATGTAGTACCGACCCTATACTGACCAAAAATGACGTCAGTTTTACGTCCTATCTCGACGAATTCAGTACTGACCCTAAATTGACCTTAAAATGACGTACTTTTTTCGTCCTAGACGTCATTTTGCTACCTGGGGCGGCTCCCCCCAGGGAACGAGCGAATCGTTCATTGGCTCTCCGCCTGTCACACATGCGCGGAAAATAACCGTCATGGACTGGATGAAGGCGCTGTACTCACCTACCTCACAAAAAATGCATACTTATCAAATCATCCAAGATCTCTGATAATATAAAAATAAGGGGGGTCACCATACATATTGTTTCTGCTCTGTCGTCAGAACGGTTAGTAATTCCAGCGTAAAAATATAAAAATAAGGGGGGTCACCATACATATTGTTTTTGCCCTGTCGTCAGAACGGTTATTAATTCCAGCGTCAAACTTGGTATTAAATATACTATATTATACTAAAATGTCAATATATGGACATGTCCTGACTGACTGACTAACTGACTGCCACTTTTTTGAAATTTTGTGTGTTTAACGTAACGTAAGATTATGAATAACGGCAGCCCACAAACACCATTAGTTATATCAAAAACCGATGAGCGAACCACTAAGGTATTACAAAGAGGAAAGACTTTTGTTTTGTAGGTATTCTAGGTATGTAATCGATAAACTCAATCAGTCTCGATATTATCTAAAAACCAGCGAACAATAGGCAATATCGATGATTTGTTTTTTTGTTACGATGGTAATGTGTGTAGTAAGGAAATGTGAATGTAAGCAGTGAACTACCTGCCACTTAAGGCTCCAGTAGACTTGGCCCAACCGTCGGCCGCGCCGCCGGCACGGCAAGCTTCATGACAGTGTTCACACGTTGGCGCGGCTCATTCCGTGTAGGTATGTCAAGCAAGATGGACGTAGAAGCGGAGACTATCAATGCCGCTGCAATGTACTTATACAGTGCTTCTAATTTTTATTTCCAGCTGCACCACATTTGAAAAAAAAAAACAATTTTTTTTACTTATTCTAAATAAAATGTCCATCTGCTCCTACGCACTTATTTGAAATGAGGGCACGGCTCGTGGCAAATCCCTGACTCGTGCACAAAAAACCGACAACCAACGGCGAGCGTTTGTCACAAACGGCAAACTCACGCAAACAGGCCTAGTTTATGTTGGCCGCGCCCGTCATGCTTACAAAATTTTTTTTAGGGTGACCATTTGCTAGATTTGATAGTCTACTTTTTTGGAATTTCAAGCAAACGAAGTCGCGGGCGGTCGCTAGTTTATAAATAATACCAAGACTCATAAAAAAATGTGTTGATGGGATCTTATGGGTTTTTGGGGGCAAGAAATCGATCTAACTAGGTCACATGTCTGGGAAAATTCGTTTTCCCCTTGTCTTTGAGAGTTTTGTAAATTCCGCGTTTTAGGTAGATACTTACAGCGCCATATGTTGGCAAGTAGCATAGCTTGCTCACCCGATGATATTTTCAGGTTCAGGCAGGTAGGCTCGATCGCCCAGGTACTAAGCCCTTAAAAGGCTTTACTCCAAATAACACTACCCGCTGCTCTTAAATTACGCCGGGAAGATACATTAATGTAAGCACTCATAAAAAAACACATAATTGATTACATAATTATTTATTGAAAAAGTATACTTACATCAAAAAGTTTTCGATGTAAAATAAAAATTAAAAATGTGTAGTGCGATTTAGATATAAATCGGTAGATAGGGTAAAACGTAAGTTTGTGAAAGTAGATTCCCAAAGAAAACAATGTATTGTGTTATTGCATAATTCCATTCATAAGTTGAGTAGGTAAGGTACGCACTGCCGCAAGGAAGTAGAAAAAACCAGTATGAGCTGAACTAGTGCTACGCTACAAACGCCTGAAACCAGAGACCATCTCAAGAACAAAGTGTTTCCACTGACGTGCAGCCGTGTGTACCTACAGTAAGACACAACTAAGAAGTAACATCAGACCTGGCTGATTTCATATCGGCCGGCGACTTTTCTAGCCACGTGTGATCGCGCGACGATCACGTCATTGGCACGGGGCCTCCAATTCATCTGAGTAGTCCAGTCAATCTAGGATATGTGGTTGCATATTTTAAATAGTAATATAGGCTATTTGAAGTTGTAAATTATTAAGCCCGGCAATTTTGTAAAAACACATTTTTTTGTAAAAGTACCAGTATAAAGCTGACTTGTGACTACATAGTCATACAGGTTGAGTTCACCTTATACTGGTTTTAAGACTATCAACTTTATGTCGGGGATTAATGTGGTTTAAAATTTTTGAATATTTTTTACTGGTAATTTAATAAATTATCCCCTAAAGTGCATTTAATGCAACCCTCTCCATACAAACTTTCGTAGATTGACTGCACTAGAGGTAAAAATTCAGAGATCCATAGAGCCAGCCTAAAAGCTAAGAGACTAAAAGCTCCCAGTTGGCACCCTACCTCATCGCATAGCAAAAACCAACCTAAAGGCAAGCTAGGAAAAGCTTGTTCCATCGTCGACCTCATGTCTGTTCTCAGAGCTAGACGATCAAGAGTACCCATAGGCAGTAAAAAGAGCTCAGCAGCGCCAGCATGAGCCCCTAGATAATTAAAAAATTATATCTAAGGCCAAAAGTTAATCAAACGTCAAACTATTACCTACATTTGGCCTTAGATATAATTTTTATCTAGGGTGATCGTGCTGAGGCTGTGCACAATGAAAACGTGAGTCTAAAAAATTAGGGTTACCTGAGCGCACCCTGACACGTTTTGTATAGTCAGAAAAAAATGTTTGTGATTTTACAAAATCGTGTATGCAAGTATAGTACAAGGAAGAATACCAACCCTGTTTTTAGACTCACATTTTTTTGCATTACCCCACATGGTTTGCGATGAGGTAGCTCTCCACCAACGACAAGTCAATTTGTTTGACTACGTAGAACTCGCAATTTCGTATTTCGTTAGTAATTTTTGTTTGCATTGCTGATACGACTTCTGAGTTGGGTCGAACCGCACAGTACAGTAGTTAAGCCTTCAATTATTGTATGGCAACAGTTGTATAGTCTGACCGCAACCGCTGCTGTACCGCTGTAGCGCGGGGAGGTGGGAGAGTGGGAAGTAAAGAGCAAGAACTAGTTGCCGCCGTGAGCGATGACGAGCGATGTCCCCCCCGTCTCGCCGTGAGCATACCTATTAAGCGGTTGCGGTCAGACTATAGCTGGATTTTTTTTTCCACCAGTTGCAGAAAGCTACTTCAAAGTTAAAGCTCCTTTAAATCTATTGCTGGCTCTTTCTGTTTTGCAAAACAAGCCTCTCTAATTATATCTTTTTAAAGGTGGTGGCTCAATATTGTCAGTGTTATTGAGTATTGTGCGTGTATTGAAGATAGCCTCTGGGAACTTATTCATACATTTCGGCCTTGGAAAGTATATCTTCAGTGTAGGCCTCGGTTTTTTATTTGCTGTACATTTATTTTATTTGTTCATTTTTAATAATATATTTTTTTCACAGTCGAGCTTTTTCTTGCAATTGAAATTTGATATTTATAGTTATTTTAATCGAGTTGTAGTGGTAATAATTTTGTATAAAATATCCAGTTGCTAAAAAAACTACAGATACTACTAACAAACACTTTTAAATTGAATTTAACACTTACAATAAAAATATTATATAAATAATACAAAATTATTTAGCAACAGAATATTTAGCTAAGAAATAATGCATTGATATTTATAACTGTTTCAAATCTTTACCATATACAGAATGTGAAAAAGTATAATTGACATTTTTAGGAGTGATTCTGTATCATAGCCCGTACTTCTATTAAAATAAGATCGGTACAAAGTCCATCAAGCTTGATGTGCTTTTGACTGTATAAAGAAAACTAGCGACCCGCCCCGGCTTCGCACGGGTGAAATGCTGATACTAAATATACTATTTATAGGCACGCCCCGCGGGCCCCCCGCCGCAACCGCTGTGTCCCTCCCTGCATTTTAAATCTGTAATATCTTCGAAAATATTCATTTAAATTACGTGCTGTAAAGGGCCATATTGATCTAAATTAAATGCAACATGTGTTTAAGGTACTTAATTGGATAAGGATTAATGCTGTATTGCTTAAAATCGCTTCGTAAAAAAAATTTTTAAAAATGGTTATTGTGGGTTATCCTTTAGTGATAGATATATACCATCGCGGACTTTTTTGTAGACCTTTTTAAGTTTTACAATACTGTAGAACATTATTTTGATCTATCTCGTACGGTTCAGCCAGCGTTTGCAATGTAAGCGCAAAAAATGTGTTTATTTACGACATCACATTAGAAACCTCTAAAATTATCAGTGTTTCTCTACTATATTATGCATGTTTTATACATATTTACCTTCCTCTTGAATCACTCTATTTATTAAAAGAAACCGCATCAATCCGTTGCGTAGTTTTAAAGATCTAAGCATACATAGGGACAGACAGACAGACAGCGAAAAGCGACTTTGTTTTATACTATGTAGTGATATGGTTATCGCGAGTAGGTGCTTCATGGCCGCAGCGGTGCACAAAATCGTGTACACTCCTCGGCCATAAATAAAAAAGCTCCAGGTTGTCCGGCTTTCTATTATTTCCGGCCTAGGTGCACATAACAACAAGTGATAACTAAACCAGTACAAGCTGAACCAGCGCTACCTTAAAAACTCTCGAAACCAGAGACCCGCTCAAGGGACCTAGTAAATAATACTAAAACGCACAGGCTCAAGTACGCACGTATGTATGCTTAGATTACAAATTAAACTTTTTTAAAAGCTGTTTTTCTCTTGAACGACAATTTTTTTTTTGTTTTACAAGAAAAAAAGTAGCAAAGTTCTTAAGCAGGTGGAGGGATACGATTATGGTCAGATTCACTCTTAAAATATAACTTTACATCCTGTATAAAAAAACTCGATTTCAAGTTACCTACAAAATTAATAGAAGATACTTTAAATTAGGTAATTTTAAACCGAGGTTTTCGAGGAGTTTTTGTGCATTACGAAGCGTAATATACAAGTAATCATGCTTAACTTACGATAACTGTACAGCGAAACAAATGTACAGATACATTACACTTATGCAATCACATAAGAAATATTCTTAAACTAGTTTCTCAATAATAAAAAAAACCGGTCAAGTGCGAGTCGGACTCGCGCGCCGAGGGTTCCGATATACCTATAGTATTTTTGGAAGCAATAAAGTCCATTTTCAGGACCGCAAAACTAAATTTGTTTGTAAAGGTTTTTTGCAGATTTCTGAAAAACTGTGCAACTTAGAAAGATCGTTTTATTTTTGCTGTAAAGTTTACATAAACCTCTGTCAACTGTAATTAATTCAGATTTTCCCTTACTCAAACTTGGGAGATAAGGGGGGGGGAATGGTATTTTTTTTGACATTTTTCATCATAACTTGAAAACTAAGAAACTTAAAAAAATACAAAAATATATTTTAAAATGTACAAGTAAAGCCCTTTCATATGATACCCCACTCGACCTAGTAGCGACAATTTGAAATTTGGCCCCCCCTATTTTGGCCCCCTTTACATTAATAATCATACTTTTTTCAAAAAATTTTCATGTGCAATTAAGTTGGGCAACTATATTCTAAAACTATTCCAAATTTCAGCTCGATAGCGTAAGTGGTTGCTGAGATATAGAGGTGTGACAGACAGACGGACAGACAGACAGACAGACAGACAGAGCGGCACCATAAGGGTTCCTTTTTTTACCATTTTGGTATCGGAACCCTAAAAATTACAGTTTGACCTTTTACTGACTATGGTGAGGCTATGAAACAAACAGAAATCAACTTTTACTTTTGAGTGTTCAAATTGAAAATTTGAACACTCAAAAGTAAAAGTTTCATCTTAGGACGACTTAACTTATTTTCTCTAATTATTCGATCCATGTTTCTTAGAACGGCCACACATCCACTGGCCGTCTGGTCCGGTCCGGTGTATTTGTTCGACATTTGTAAAAGTCTTTTTGTTTTGTGGTCTGAGTAACATGACACTTGCCCGTCCCGTACTATCCAGTATAGTACTCTTATTAAAATTACAGCTACAGTGGAATTATTGTTTTTTTTTTGTTTGACAGGAATGGGCTTCACCTCAATCCAAGCCTGAGGACACAATGAAAACGGCTTGTCTAAGCTCAGTGGAATCTAGGACCTCATCCATAGTCAGTATTTTTTTATATTTGCAAGTTATAAATAGTAAGTAGTTCAGAATATTTCAAACGCGACCATGTTCAATATTAAAAAACAGATTCATCATAAGACAGCTTGCACTGACCGATAACGGGCCAAAGCACAGAGACGGAGTCAGTAAATGGACCACATGAAATATAATTTGTACTTTACAATGTCGAAAGGACATCCAAAAATTTTATTTATTGTAACACTTCTCTGTCCTTCATTCTTAAGCTATTGCAATTTTCACAACATCAGACAAGACCTCGTAAATTAATTGTTTAAGGCGTCTGCAGTACTGACTGAAAAGACGCGGGTACGAGTCCCGCCAGTAGTCGTAAAAAAATTGCAATTTCTTATAGGTTACGAAATATCATTTGCTCAAACAAGCCAATTAATTTATTCTGTGGTCCTTAAAAAAACATTTACAACTTTATTTGTGCAATATTTGTACCCTGGCTAAACACAAAATATTAAGACTTCTTTCAGCAAGGTTTGGTAACATTATATTACAGTTTTGAAGATATGTAGCTATAGGTAGAGCTTGAAGCATTCCTGTATGAGAACGTATTTAACAAATGGTAAAATTCTATCACGATAATATTCATCTAAGGAATTGCTTTTGCGCTGAACTCGCTCAGAAGATTATTGTTCTAACGTCCTTTCAAGTCTACACAATATACATACCTACAATATTTAATAACATTTTCAACGCATAGAATTCTGGAATCATTATCGCTACATTGAGAACAAATACACGCAAAAGTTTTGTTTATATTTCCGTCAAGTCAAAACTGACGTTTGTGCTATCTACCTACCTCCTTTATACTACACATAAATGAATTGCCATATTTTATGACGGAGCAAAACTTGTGAACGGCTCGACCGATTTGGCAATTTTTTTGTTCGTATTTTTAAGGACAATATTTGTATAAAAAGAAAAAAATACAAGCTTCCCGGAAAAAAATCCAAATCGTTAAAAACTGAAAGTGCTTTTTTTCTATGGGATATTTGTTTGAAATCAAACCTAAAGCTTCACGAGAAAATCCGGGGCGGACCGTTAGTAAGTTATAAATAAAAAAGAAAGATACATGTCATAATTCTTCTACGCCGCCATCCTACCTAAGCATAAATTATGCTTAGATTTTTCCAGCAACTGGATTATGATATGACTTTCTCTTAAATCTCGACCAAAAAACAATTTATAATGAAAAAATAAATCTCTTTAAATCTGAGCGAAATCAGCCCAAAGCTGATAAAATTCTGTGTCGAAGGCCACACACGAGAGTTGGAGGCCCTCACGCCTGAGTCCGACCCTCGCGACTAACTTGATACACCATCTACTTGCTTTGATTACTTTACGAACGATCAAATAAGAATAACATTAATTTATTCGAATACTTAACATTAATTTATACGAAGAAAATTAATTTAAAATTTATCAAAAAATCCCAAGCTAAGTTTCTAAAGTTCCTGTTTCGAGAATTCAATACAATACAAAATATAGGTATACTTTATTGCACATACAAATCATGCCTCGTTTCGTAGAGAGAGAGAGGGAGCAAACAGAGCGCTGAATACCTTTCGTTTCAACCAGACGAGGGACACAAGAAAGAAAAATTGCTTATATGCTTGTGAAAAAAGAGACAGTATGATTTTTTTTCAGGCATATGTACCTATGTTACTCAAGGTAAAACTTCTTGAGAGAGATTTCAGGAATTTTCAGTCCCTTCAGTGACACGCTCAGCCACAGGCTGTAACGTAGTGTACTTCCTTTGCTAAGCCTCGTTTAGACTACTAGCGTAGTCAAGACAGGCAAGAGTTACACGTTGTCAGTAAGTAAATATTTATTTAAATCGTTCGCGAAGTAGCCCCAGCCTGAATAATAGTAGTTATAACTTCCAATAACAACAGTAAGAATACTTTACTACTGCCAAAAATTAAATATTTTACGTGTATAAAACTTTTAATCTATTAAATGCACGATACCAAATATTACATGTGTGTATTGTACTATTCTTATAATTTGACAACTTTGAAATGTACCATTATTGAGTAAAAAGTTGTTTCTTATAGCTAGAATTATTCTCTTATATCCTAATTTAGGAAATAAATCACTTCTAAGCCTTTTTGTCTATTTCAAAGTTGTCAAATAACGGAAAATCAATGGTCAATGATTCCTGGTGAAAAATTAATAAACATTACAATAATAATATACTAACATAAAACTTGTACTCGAATATTTGATCAATAGACAACTATTAAAATAAATTTTCACATACAATATACATCGAATATAATATAAAATTTGCGACAGCATTTATGTGTTTCGCACGCGTTTAGCGGGTTTATTTTATTTTGAAGAGAGTTTACACCGTGCCAGTAGACTTTGAGCATCACGCGGTAAACATATTTCTTCGATGCATAAACAAACAAGGAGAAAAACTGGTAACTACAATCGCGCCACTGCGAGGAGTTCTAAAATAAGCTAAGTGGTAAAAAAAATTGTCAGCAGTAGGCATTCCTTTAAACCACTCAGCTATTTTGGTACACTCACCGCCGGTTGCACAAAGCGTCTTTAAATTTAAAGCTTAAATTTAAATTAATTTATTTTTTATTTAAATTTAATTTAAATTTAAGTCTATTGCTTACTCTTTCTCTTTTGTTGATAAAGAAAGTGATAACAATAGATTTAAATGAGCTTTAATTTTAAATAGGCTTTGCGCAAATGGCTGTCAGCCATCCCCAAATTTTAACCTCATTATAAAGTTTCTTATTTTGAATCTATAAAGACACGGCATATTGTGCTCTCAGCGTACACATTTGTCAACATAGAGTCAACGAGAATATTACATTTTCATATCATAATCATAACACTATAATTCATTTTAATAACAATAATCTATGTATTATTTTCTATTTGTTTTTATTATTTATATTCAATATTTATTTATACATTATGTATAATGCTAAGCGAGTGCGTAACACAAGTAAGTACTGTCTTATATGCAAGGACGAATAATAAGTGACGACTGACAATCTTTTAAAATAAATCCCCTAACAGACTTAGCTGACTCGGAATCTTGGATATAAAATATATCCTGTTAAAACATACAGAATCCAGAGTTATTTTAAGATCCCTACACAAATATTAGTATGTTACTCAGAACATAAAACAACTTTTCCAAAGAAGTCGGAAAAAGAGAAAAATTTTGGTGATACAAGTTCCACCATTGCCGGCGCAAGGTTTGTTTAAAAACGCAAAGAAACTCGTTTTCGACCCATGTTTCTTAGGAAAAAATGTTCAGATTCGTGTTCTGAGTAACAAAAGTACTAATTGTCAAGGGGTCTAAAAGCAACTCACTAGACCCAGGCGATTTTTTTGTAAACTATGTTACTCGTACTTCATATAGAAGACTACAAGTCAGCGAAAACTAGTTCGTTTCTAGTAGGGAATTGTCAGTTCTCTCTTTTCGGCCAAGATAGTAGTCAAATCCTCTTCAACATTATACACTGTACAGAATAAGAGTTTGTGGACAGACCGACTTTCGGCGGTGATAAGCTCTTTCACACGGGGTCAGTGGCTGGCATCAAAATAATTCAAAATGGCTGAAATACACGGGTTAAAATGATATTTCCCGAAAACTGAAACTGTGGATTCAGACCAAGTAACTGAACAACTTTCTCCTAGGACCATAAGATGTAAATGCAAATTTTTATCGATGTCCCATACAAAGTGTAATATCACGTGATGCAGTTTCTGTGGGAAGTCGAATATGTTTCTAGGGAAAAATAAACAATTTATGGTCTCCACGGTTCCAATTTACGATTGAAGGTAAAATTTTATTAACAATATCAATTGACCTGCATGTTTAGTACGGACATGTACAGATGTGTTACATCTGAAGAGCGAAACTTGATACTAAATGTGCCACATGCGACTAACCTAATCACTTGATTGATTGAGAAAATATCAAGTGGTTGGTACAGTCAGAAGCCAAGTTTTCATTTTTTCTCCAAAATGGTAATTTGTTCGTCATAATAAGAACAATAAACTGAAGGCATTGCTTTCACAAACATATCCTAAGATTGTACATACTCATTTACTATGATTCGTTAAAACAGCATGGACGAATCTAATGTAAAACTACCTTGTTCTTCATGCCATGCCAGTAATTATGTTCCAGTTCACTGTCCTAGCTACTGTCCCCGTGTGTAGGCTGGTAGAGCGCGCTGTGGTTCAGTTGTCGGCGTCGGCGCCTTTGAGTCGCAGTCGCGCGAAGTCCTCGAATATTATATCGTCATCGTTCTCTTGCCCGTTTTCGTCTCTGTGAAAGAATAAAAATAATGTAGAGTATTTATTGTATTTTTATGTAGGTATATTATAAGTAGCCACCAACTAGCGTCGCATTATCCACCCTACGCCCATTTCAACACCCAAAGGTTGCCCGGTAGAGATTGTCACCTTAGCAATGAGGCCACCTCTTGTACTACTCTGGGTGTCTACTCTCAAAGTCCGATATATCGAAACGATACTACTCAAAACATGCAACAGCAAAACTTCGTCCCTTGACAATAGAGTAGAATATTGGTTGGATGAATTTTCAAACTGCATCCAACCAATATTCTACTCTATTGTCAAGAGACGAAGTTTTGTATTTGCATGTTTCGAGAAGTATCGTTTCGATATATCGGACTTTTAGAGTAGACACCCTGTTCTTCTTTATATTTCTGTGAGTAACTATTTCTTGTATTTTTTGGTTTTCTATAATTTGTATTTTATTGTAGAGATTTGTTAAAAGCTCTCATTGTAAAAATAAACATATTTGGTGCAAATCTTCGTAACTTCTTTATGAGTGCTTCTTAGTAAAATTTCAACTCCACAGGTTAACAGGAACATACCGGGCTATTTTTTTATCACATAAAGAGGTGGTTCTTTCCATGGAAATTCAATTATTATAACAAAATTAACTTAATTAAATTGTGTTAAGTCCGCCTATGGGGGCGATTCTAGCGTGGCCGCTTAATTTAAGGCTAAAATTTGACAGGTCTAAAAATGTTTCTATCTTTGTTACCACCTATAGGCTGGAAAAAGACAGCATCACTTTAAGACCTGTCAAATTTTAATCACAAATTTAGCGGCCACGCTAGAATCGCCCCCTATGTAACTTTGTGCAATATAAATAAATAAATGAATGGATAAATACATTGCAGCTCGGCTGGCAGCGCGGTGTATCATGACCAAAGTTAATGTTGTTTGAACATACATAAATTATGGATGTGGTTGAGTGGCGGTGCTGTGTAGTGAGTACTCACGGTTGCGGGTCGAGCTGTATGAGTGGTCGTGTGCAGGGGGGGGGAGGGGGGTAGAGTGGTGTGTAGTGTAGTGAGTACTCACGGCTGAAGGTCAAGCTGTATGAGAGTGGTGTGTAGTGTAGTGAGTACTCACGGCTGCGGGTCGAGCTGTATGAGGGGGGTAGAGTGGTGTGTAGTGTGTAGTGTAGTGAGTACTCACGGCTGCGGGTCGAGCTGTATGAGGGGGGTAGAGTGGTGTGTAGTGTGTAGTGTAGTGAGTACTCACGGCTGCGGGTCGAGCTGTATGAGGGGGGTAGAGTGGTGTGTAGTGTAGTGAGTACTCACGGCTGCGGGTCGAGCTGTATGAGGTCGTGGTCGTGCGCGCGGGGCGAAGGCTCGCGAGCCCGCGGAGGCTCCTCTTCCGGCTTCGGGTGCATCAGGATAAACGGAAGTTCCGCGCTCAGGTCACTGAAACAAAAAACGTCAAAAGTACATTATCTTTCTGTACCTTCCCAGCATACTACACCAGTAAATACGCCAACGCCAAGTACCTACATGCTTCTAGGCATAGTGAGAACCTACTATAGTTGAAATAATTATACCATTAAACGTGCAATATTTGTATACAACGCGTAACGGAAAGGTGTGATAATACTTAAGGGTGTGAATTTGCCCATGAAAATGAAAAACCTTGTCCAAGGAACATAGGTCGAAATACGAAAATTTTTATTTAGTTTTCGACCCAAAAACCATCTCTAATTAAGCATGTTACTTTGGCCATGTAACTGAATAACTTTCCCTAAAGGAACATAGGTCGAAATGTTTAACGTTCCATAGAAATTGCATCAGCTGATAACACATTTTGTCTAGAAAGTTGTTTTTTCGTCGTATTTTGACCTAAATCCCTTGTAGTGTATGTAGGCAACGAAGCAGTTGACCCCAACATAAATTTCTCATGCAGATTTTATATGACAGGATGATAAAGTATCATGAATTAAACGTTAATTCATAATATTAAAAAAAAAAATTTTTCATACAATTTTGGGAATTTTTGTATGGAAAAATTAAAAGTACCGATATTTATTTTTTTTTATAGGAGGTTTGTCTCGTATAGTGTAATACCCGAGCAAATTTTCATCGACTGAGGATTTAATGCGGGGGTCTTCATACAACGATCCGCTTCGTTCCCTAGACTATTAGGGAAATCTATTTTTATGAAGACGTCCTACTGCTAAATGTCTATACTGTTTCTACTCGCTAAGCGGACGTTTCGAAATGAAATTAAATTTTTAGTATTTTTCAGCAAGAATCAAAACCTGCTTTTGCTTGTGAAATTACGCAATTTATGATTAAATTTGAAGAATCAATGGACGCCACACTAAAAGCAGTTCATGTGGCCGAAATTTTACCCAACAAAATGCCAATCCCCGTCGATACGAACGTCAGGAGTAGGTAAGCCCATCGACAGTAAAAGAAATATGCGCAAAGATAATGCCTAGGAAATGATGGCGCGACTACCTAGATGCTTTCGAAGTCGATTGGCAAACAGTGGCCCACCATCGTGATCTTGGAAAGAAAATGGGGAGGCCCTTGCCCTGCAGTGGAAAATTTAGGGCTATTTAAAAACAAGGCTATGAAAAAGAAGCTAAGAAAGTTTCAGCGAAGTTCGAATGCACAAACAAACAGACTTATTTATGATCTACTCAACGAAGACCAAACACTGCCAAATAGGGGAAATAATTCGTGTAGAAGCGATTTTTGGCATAGTTGTAGGGGATGGTGTCTGAAGCAACATACTCAAAGTACTGAAGGATGGGGGTGTAGCTGAGGGGGGGGGGGGGGCGTTAAGGTCCCCTTTTAAAGTTTTTCTTATCTATCTCGTAAACGGTGGCTCATAGCAAAAAAAATATTTTACTCAAGCAATCTACATAAAATTCTCTACAAAAAGGTCCTGAATACTTTTTCACTGGAATCAATATTTAATGAGATGTGGAGTAAAGAAGATGGACAATCTACAGCGTGAATTTTTAGTGGTTTCGAACCCGAAGCCCAGTGATTCTGCTCATGAAAACAAGTAACTTTCCCGAAGAAAAAATTTTTTTTTCGAAAAAAATTGTTCACCTCCCTGTACAAAATGAGTCGATCACGTGACCACTTTACTATGGAGAGGAAAAAAAAATTTTTTCGAGTAAAAAATTTTTTTCTTCAGGAAAGTTGCTTGTTATCATGAGTAGAATCACTGGGCTTCGGGTGCGAAACCACTACAAATTCACGCTGTATACATATAAAAGAAGAAGGTGACTGACTCATTTACTGACACATCAACGCACAGCCCAAACCGCTGGATCTAGAGATCCCAAAATTGGCATGTAGGTTTCTTATGAGGTCTAGGGGGGCACTAAGAAAGGGTTTTACAAAATTCCACCCCTAAGAGGGTAAAATAGGGGATGAAAGTTTGTATGAAAGTCCGTCAGTTTTGAAGTTAGGATCTTCAAAATTTGTATTTCGGCTGACTACTAAAAATTAACTATGACGTGTCTCAGGGTTTTTTTTAAATTCTACACCCTTAAGGTAAGTGGGATGAAGTTGAAAATGCTTCATTTTCAGTAAAATTCTCAATTTTTTTTATTTAGGCATTAGGGTTGCAATTCTGTGAAACGTATATCCACCCCAAACTCCACCCTAAATTTAACCCCTAAAAGAGAGAAATGGGGTGAAAAAGACTAAAAACCAACATGGGTATCGTTTGTATGGTTTATCGGGTCGCTGATTACGAAAACTTCGACAATTTTGAAATCCAACGTGGTGGACGTGAAATACTAATGGGGTTGAGGTGCAGGTGGTCCCCCTTCCTTCCTTTTCCCCCTCCTCCTCCCCTTCCCTCTCCCTTTCCCTCCTTCTCCCCTCCCCCTCCATATCCCCCATCCCCATCTCCCCCACCCCCTCCCTCTCCCCCTTCTCCCCTGTAAGTAACACTTGATTAATTGTGTAATTAGATTTATTATTTATATAATTAAATTAACCTACCAAGTTCAAATTTGGAAGTATTTCATTTTAGATATTATTTTCAATGTACCTGCGTATTTTCACAGCTATACCATATTTTAAGTTGGGTGTATGGTAAAGTGAATTTCGGCCAGATGAACCGTTGACGTGAATAAGGTGGCGGATAGTGGCTGGATGCGGAAGGCGGAGGACTGGATGTGGTGGCGAGTCTTGGGAATGGCAAATGTTTACTAGTGGATCAGGCTGCTGATGAAGACGATTATGATCGATATTAAAGTTCATCTAAACTTAGCATTGGATCGGATTTCAACCCTTTTTTAGGCAAACAATTAGCCGATAGGAACTTGGCCCCCTTTTTAACAGTTATGTTTTTGGTGGGATCGCTTCTACACGAATTATTTCCCCTATGTTTGCTTCTTTAAGCGAGCTATTACTTAGATACGAGTCCAATATTAGTGAGGAAGCAAACTCACCCGCCAAGTGGTCCGAGGCAAAGTTTCACTTTCACCTTATATTGCACTATGATTCCTAAGTTCTCGCGCTGCGATGGATCCGCGATTCTGCAAAAAAAATCATTACTACAGAACGACTAGGAACTCTTGACATATGGATGACAGTGACAGGAGGGTGCTACTGTCGTTATCCGTGGTCATAATCATAATCATAACATCAAATAAAACCTCCAATGAGCTCTCTCCAGAATTACAGTTCCCTTGACAGCACCGGTGGAAATACACCTTAAATCAAAACAACTTTTCTTTGTAACAATTCCTTTACTTTGACACTGGCGAAATACGTTTTGTAATGAGATGTGATGCCATTAAATAAATATACAATACAACTTTTCCAAAGAAACACGGGTCGGAAAAAGAAAAAGAAATAGTCATATCGTACAACTTCTACTATTGACGGCGCAAGGTTTGTTTAAAAACGAAACTACTCACAGTGTACTGGAGGCTAGGTTGGTGTCCTCGTGTTTGAGCTGGCCGTCAAGCGCGAGTCCCCACTTGTCCTTATTGTTGGCCAGGAGTGGTGTCAACGTGAACACCTTGCTTAGCGTGAACCCGGGGCCTACCGGACAACCCTCTCTAGAACAATAAACCAAAGGTTACGATTAGGTTACGGTTTTACGTAAGTAAATAATCAAAATTATCAAAACTCGCAAGACGAACCTATGGGCGATGGAGCGTGAAGGTTCTAGAGTGGCGACCACGTACCGGAAGACGAAACATAGGCAGGTGGACCGACGATCTGGTCAAGGTCGCGGAAAGCTGCTGGATGCGAACAGCGCAGGACCGGTCGTCATGGAGATCTTAAGGGGAGGCCTATGTTCAGTAGTGGACGTCTTTCGGCTGATTTGATAATGATGATGACAATAATTGTACATTCAAACATATTTAAAAGAGCGCGTGGGTTTTTATTGTCGCTTCTTTTTTTCCCACCATGGCGCCACATTGTTTGTGAAGTGATGTAGTTTAGCTGACGTCATTAAGAGATTTTAATATCCAACAATGAATAAACGATTTGACTTCGTCTTTAATAAAAATCCCTGGTTGGCTGCATCCTTGATACGGCCGTAAGTTTTACATGGATACGCTTAGACGTCTATGTAGGTAGGTATAGTCACGTCAAGCTCCGACTCACATCCACATACCTTCCCTCCCTCACTCCTTTCCCCTCACCATCCTTCCATCACCCCATCATCTTAACGCATCCTTCCCGCACCCAGCTTACCTCACCCTCTGACTCATCCTAAGCACAATGTAGTACCAATTATTGCCGCCAGAGGCCCGATATCCGCTTTACACGAAATGACCCCCCAAACGAAAGCAAAGACGTATCCACGTCAAAATATCACATCTACACCATTGCTTCAGCCATTCATACATAACGAAAGCCTCCAAGTGAAACATTGTGGTTTATTTTTGTTTTGAAGGAGATCGAAGAACGCTGCTGGTACACATTTTCTAGTGTCACCATAGACAGTTCTAGCCATGATTGGTTATAAAATATGTTTGCAATCAAAGGGCGAACCTCAAACTGTATAAAGTTCGACTTTATGTCCGTGGCGTAAGGGCGAAACTCATACAAAAATTTAAAGTTTGATCTTGCATCGCAATGGCGACTAAATGTGACTTTTTTCTGAACCAATCAAGACAGAGGTTTCGCACCTTTTAATTTCAAGTTTTTGTCCCTACTGTTGGTCAAATTAAACTCCACACAAAATTATAAGTCCCAAGTTAGCACAAAACACTATGGTACCTTGTTGGGTCTATTTATTCCATGGTACTTAAAAAAACACTAAATAAATCTCACTCTCTCTAAAGCGCCTTAAAAGAACACACTAAATCGTAGCATAATTTTGGATTAAAACCAAAAAGAATAATAAACGATTAAGTTAGGGGGCTAATTTTAGATATCTTACCCTTACAAACGTATTTTGCAGTTGGTAAATATTTGAAAAAGACCTGGATAGTACAAAGGAGAAGAAAACAGGCCAGCGCAGACCGAGAGCGCGTTTTTTGATTTCACTGCGACTCGGTCCAGCAGCGCTAGCACGAGCTCCTAGATAAAAGTTATATCTGTCACAGGAATATGAGACAAAATCGTAAGTTGATCAATTTCGTAGTAAGTTGATAAACTGTCGAAAAATAATAAACTGTACCGAATTCGGTTCTGGTACTCGCCGGCTGCTGTCGCAGCACGCTCGTTAGGTCGAAAAATAACCTGTGTTTGCTTTAGGTACCTAAAGGACCTATGGATCTACGCCTTTATCAACTGACGCGGAAACCTATTAACTTACGGTTTCTATTATTTTCCGGTCACATCTCTAAGGTCAATTTTTGTTTTTTTTTCATTTTTAATGAATGGTCCATAGTACTCCATATATTTAAAGTCTAAAATTTCCATATAGTATTGAGCAAACTTCGAAAAATGTTATTTGATTTTGGATATAATTTATCTAGGGCTGAGGCTGCAGATAGAGAAAAACTCGAGCATCATTCTAGTTAAAGTTTATTGAACTTAGTATTAGGCCGTTTGTCCTAATAGTGAGGGTGCTGGCTGCAATTTGGGTATATGATTTGCTCATGATTCATATTAATAGGGATGATAGATCAGCTCTATACGAATCGATTTGGTCCTAACAAGTTTTTCTGTGCGTCGCTGCGTTTTTGAGTTAAAGCAAAAAAAATAAAAATAAGATACTAAATAATGTTTTTTTTGTCTGCCTTTGTGGCTCCTGTTTAAAATACTTCTGAAGATGTAGAAAATCGAAGAGGCAGACATGCAGGGCTCTGCATTATCACGGGACGAAGTAGTGAATTTTTGCATTTTGAAGCGCTGTAGCTTTACAACGCAGGGCTATTATGGTGGCAGACCATTTTTCAGGGGTTTTATACATTGTATTTAACCAGATAGTAATAGCCTGCCAGGTGTACGTTTCATTGTCAAATTTCAAAATAGTTAAAACTTAATTCCTCAAAAACGCAGGGGTGTGGATGTCTGCCAATATTTTTTGTATCTTTTAGAGGATGCTCCTTATCATCAGTCAAAGAGGCAGACATGAGCAAATCATATAGAAATTTGTCCTTCATCACCCTTACTGACGATACCGATAAAACAAAAGGACAGCACCGATATAAGCGAGACTATGAGTAATAATAGGTACTGTTTTAGCTCGTAACTTGGTCGGCGCTTTTCTCTTGTTATCGGTATTGGCTCATAACATAAAGAACAAAGTAACAAGTACGGGTAAATTCGGTCAGGGTATCGTTTCCTATGTTATATGCACTCGCACACAAAGAGACAACAGAAAAATCGCCCTTAACGACGTGACAAGTCGTAAGGACGTTTCAACTCCACCACTGCGCGGTACTACTCTACCCGTTTCTTTATTGTTAGTTTGCCCTGATTTTTCGGTACCGAATTTGTCCTTACTGGTAATCTGGTTTTTTATGTTCGACACTGATACAGTTCGTTACTCAGTGACATCAAAAAGTGCGCGAGAGTTTCGGTTTAGCCTGCGCTGGCCCAAAAAGGAGCATTCGTTTCGTGCATCAAAAACAAACACTTACTCACAGAGACCGATCTTGTAATTTCTTACTGAACAACCCCGTAAAGGGGAATCTAAACTTTCCGCTTTCCTTGAGGGGTTCCCTGGATGATCAATACAATACAAATATAAAAAAATATAGTTCTCTCTTCTCTCACACAGATTTATACAATGTGTTAATGGAATAAGCGAAACCCTCATACACCTTAACTGATTTTTATTAAAATAATATTTAAAAATCTTTTTTCCAGATGTAGTAATTTTAAAGTTTAAACGTTGTTCTAATAGATTTTAAGCTATCATAGCGCGTCCGAACACGTCACAGGCACACTCCCCGCCCACTTCCCTCCCCTCCTCACCGCTCATGCTCCGCGCGCCGCTCACGCGCTCATCCACAATAGTAGTTTATGCAACGGTACATAATGAGGGGTATAAAACTCGAGCGTCGGTTTATGGGACGCAGGCGACCGTAGCGAGCCAAGTTCCATAATAGAAGACACGAGTGTTTTATACCTAATTATGTGGAGTTGCATACAAAACTTTATCTACTCTCATATCGTGAATCCTAAAATAATGTGTTCAAAAACAAGGTGATAAGTGCTAAGCGAAGTTCCTATAGCTGCTTTAAAAACACTCGAAGGCAAATCGTAAACGATTTTATCAGTTATTTCATTATAAAACTAATAAAAATATGTAAATACAACTTTTGTTTGCTGAGTTTTCCGTTATTGCAATGAAACCTCCTTGCAGCCACAGACTACAGACGCATCAAGCTGTCAATGGCGTGCCTATAAAAATTAAAAAAAAATTTAATAGGTCTCCCGCGATGACTGTTAGTAAATTCAATACTTCATAATACACTCCCACAGATAAAAAAATGCTCCTAAGAGTGTTTCTATGCACAGATTGACATTATGAAGATGTTAACCTACAATTTTTGAGCGCATTATTAACGATTAACGATATGAGAGTAGATAAAAATATTTAGCAGCGGCAAAAATGCCCATAATAAATTAGAAAAAAATTACCCCTATCAAAAACTCGTAAAACGGATTCTACTCTCGATTCTGAACAAACTATTTTATCAGTTTCGCTTATTCCGATAACATGTTGTATATGTATTCTTTATTGTACAAAAAATAACATGACAGAGTGTCACAAAAGAAGTTTACAATGGCGAGCTTATCCCTTTGAAGAGACACTTAATCTCAGGGCGATACTTAATCTTAAATCGTAAGGTACGCAAAAGATTCAATCTGTACGAGAGATTGATAAGAATCTTGGATGAGAATTATTTTATTGACACTTTCCTGCAGTCAACTAGCGCCACCATCAGTTAAAAAATATTACTCGCTAAATACAAAACTTATCGAAAATCTGTCTCAGATTTAAGTAAAGACCGTAGTTTATTTAGAACCTATCAATCCTGAAAAATATAGTTTACTGTAGTTACAGATACAATAAGTGCGAAAAACGGCCACTTTTAGCAGTTTTTGTATTGATAGGTTCCAAATTTATAATAGAGAAATTATAAATGTAATAGAAAACCGAAGAGGAAAAATGTTTGGTCACATCATCAGGCACGACACATTTATAAAAACTATTGTGGAAGGAAAAGTGTAAGGAAGAAGAGGTCGTGGCCGGCCTAGTATAGAGTACTACCAAGGGATGAAAGAGAGGTTTTTCAGTTCTCCGTAAATACTTACGGAGAACTTAAAAACCTAATACAAGACAGAGACAGATGGAGAAAGCTACACCGACAAGAGCATGGCTCTTAAATACTGAATGAAATGAAAATTAGGGTACCTTTACTTCAATCTGGAAAGACAGATTTTTGATAAGTTTTGTATTTAGCGAGTAATATTTTTTTTAACTGATGGGGGTGCTAGTTGACTGCAGGAAAGCCCTTAAAATGTGTGTTCATTACATAAAAAAACTGTTACATATAAAAGAAGTACATACATAAAATATTTAAAAAATGTAACGTTAAAGTTTATAAAAGCTAAATGTGCAGGGTTGCTTGATAAAATTCAAACCACTCGTGTAAAAGGTTCAGTGCTTGGATTTTTTTGCTAAGTTGGTGCTTATCGTACAGGACCTGAAAAGTTTGCATGAATCTTCTTCTACAACTGCTAGCTCATAACATAAACTTAGTCGCCTTTTATAATGCCCACAATTTGTCATACAGCGAGGAAAATGCTAAAAAATTAAAATAATCAAGTGCTACGAAAAACTGCTGAATAGAAATGAAAAATAATAACAAAGGCACTTCGATGAATTTGAAATATATTGTTAATTGAACATCAATACACTGTTCATCAATTCATCATAATTTCAATTGCCTTTTCCACGCTAGCGGACAAAAATAACTTTAGCGTGTATTTTTAGTAAGATAAAGCACACCTTTCCGAGCTAGTGAGTTGAAAAAGTATATAGAGCTGTACTCACTCGCTCTCAGCTTCGGCGACCGTACATTTGTACTGCGCGGTGGAGAACAAACAGATATCGGCGAACTGACGCACCGACACCTTGATGCGTTTCACGGACCGGTTCGAATTGTTCGCTATGTGCACGTTCACTGCTATATTCTCGCCGTGGTGGTATAATTCCTGGAACAGATAACATTCTACCATAGTTTAAATCGACCAAATACTTTCCGAAACACGGAAAACGCTTAAGTGGTCCGTCCGGTTTGCTTAACTTATCGTGATCGGAAAGACAGATAATTTCAATCACCACTAGATCACAAATGCTGCTCAATCGACTGGTAATGTGTCAAGTGGGTGGTAATGAGTCAAATTGGTGGTAATGGGTCAAATGGATTGTAATGGGTCAAATTGGTAGTAATGGGTCAAATGGGTGGTAATGAGTCAAATGGGTGGTAATGAGTCAAATGGGTGGTAATGAGTCAAATGGGTGGTACAGAGTCAAATGGGTGGTAATGAGTCAAATGGGTGGTAATGAGTCAAATGGGTGGTAATGAGTCAAATGGGTGATAATGAGTCAAATGGGTGGTACAGAGTCAAATTGGTGGTAATGAGTCAAATGGGTGGTAATGATTCAAATGGGTGGTAATGAGTCAAATGGGTGGTAATGATTCAAAACGGTGGTAATGAGTCAAATGGGTGGTAATGGGTCAAAAAGGTGGTAATGGGTGAAATGGGTGATAATGGGCAAAATAGGTGGTAATAGGCACTTTGGAGCAACTTAAGCTGATTACAATACTGACCTTATCAAGACTGGCTTCTAAATAAAGCTTGTTGGGGCTCATCATAAACTCCTTGGAGACTTCCACACTCGGCTGCTCGCCTTGTTTGCTCGGCGCGTACATTATCTTCCGGATCGCTAGCCGGACTGAATTTCTGTAAATAAATAAAATAATTAATTAATTATCTTAAAGGCCCCTTTACATTTTGCTTAATCAGTTCGCAAACTGGCTCGGGGCTGCCAGACATGAAGGTAACTAATTTCTGACGAAACTTATTAAGCTGTCTTAAAATTAAATTGTAATTAAAGCTTTTTGTGATCCAAATATTACAAAGAGAAATAAGTTTTCTGTAAATTAATAATTCAGTTTAAAAATAAAGCCTTACAAGGTAAAAGAAATCCCAATAGTCTTCTACTTTTGACCATAAGTCAACCAATTAAGCGAGAGCTGATTCAACGACGTGTGTAAGGGGCCCTAACAATTGATAGAGTTCTGGCAAGAATTAGGATTGTTAAACTGAGGGCCACTTTAGGCCACGCACGACGATTCATAACCAAGGTCTAAAGGCGGAAACCATAGTGCTAGTTAGAACTAATTAAGCTAGAATTAATTAAGCTTTTTTCTTAAGATTTTGGGCAAAAAAAAATTCTTTTTTTATTTGAGAATATATACTAAGTACTTCCGTTTATTTTAGTTTTACTTTCGGTTTGTGCTAACTGTATGTATTTTCCAAAAAAAATAAAAATACATTTATTTTTATATAATATTCCTAGCATAAATTATAATAGAAAAGCTTCTGAACCATTGTTACCTATGGCCCAATCAACCGAAAACCAGCCGCGTCGCATGATTGATTACTTACCTCACAAAATTTGAAAGAATGCTGATTTTCCTTTCTGGTGTAGGGGTAGCTCTATACAGGGTGGATGGTGTACCGAAAACTGAAAGGCTGTGCTCAGTATACGAAACTGAACAACTTTCCCAAAGAAACAGTTTTGAGAAATGAAAAATTTTGACCTCTTCATTTAAACTGTTTGACCAGAGTGAGCAATTTGTATGGACAGGTCAAACATTTTATTCATTTCCCAGAAATGTTTGTTTGGGAAAGTTGTTCAGTTGACTGAACAGCACCATTCAGTTTTCGGTACACCGTCCCTAACAGACTGTATAAAGCGGACGCGGTACTGCTTACGTAATGAAACCTTCATTTCGTCGTTGTAAAAATAAAACCTCTTACGTGTATTTTTTGTCAGGATAGAATAGCTTGTTCCGAAAATATTTAGTACGGTCAACCGCTTGTCGGTAGTAACTTTTTCAACTCTATTACCACACCATAAGTTCCAAAAGTGTTTCTACTGATGTGCGGCCGTGTGTACAAACTATGAGCGTCATTTGTATTTCAGAAGTTTATTATAACTGTTGGTAAAAACCTCTTAAGTATCCCACACTTATGAGGTTACAAAATATCTTGAGGGCTTAGTTTTACTCAGCAGA
The DNA here is from genome assembly GCA_947532105.1 of Athrips mouffetella. Lineage (NCBI taxonomy): Eukaryota > Metazoa > Arthropoda > Insecta > Lepidoptera > Gelechiidae > Athrips > Athrips mouffetella. The sequence continues at coordinate 6,197,358 of OX383960.1, read as the reverse complement.
TATTTTTAGAAATTTGACGTGTTTGGATATACCTATATTATAATAAAGTACCTGGGCGATCGAGCTTAAGAACTAGCTAGATCGATTTCAAAATCGTTAGAGCTGTTTTCGAGAAACCGATTACAAATATATACAGCGTGTAACGGAAAGGTGTGATAATACTACATACATACATACATACATACATAACATCACGCCTTGTTCCCGTCGGGGTAGGCAGAGACCACAGTTCTCCACCTGCTACGATCTTGACATTTCTAATCCTGTCACTCAGTTTCACACCAATCATACTCCTCAGCGCAGCGCTCACATTTCTAGTGCATTAATTCTACTTTCATGCTTTTTCTGCCCAGCTAAAGGGTGAGAATCTGCACATGAAACTTAACAATTTTCCCCAAGGAATATAGGTCATAGACCAAAATCAATTTTAGACGTCCCATAGAAACTAAGCTGATAGCGTATTTGGTATGGGAGGTCAAATTTGGTTTTTCGTATTTCGACCTATGTTCCTAGGAAAAGTTGTTCAGTTTCACGGGCAGATTCACACCCTTCAGTATTATCACACCTATCCGGTACACGCTTAGCTGCTTTAATTCGACAACGACTATTTACCGTTTGTAAGCAAAGTTAGCAGCGACCTGATGCGTATTGTACCATCTAACATACTGCGGTCCCTAACAACCGTGGTCCATGGTACCTAAGAACGCTAAGAAGCGTAAATATACCATGCATTTTTGTTGTGAAATTCTTAAGGGGATGATGATGAAGGATGCTATCAACATTGGCATAACAAGTCAGAGATGGCCCATAAATCTAGGTGGAGGAAGCAACAGATAGGGAGTCGGAGAAAAATGGAGCTACCTTTTTACCCACAAATTACATGCAACGTAAACGACGCGAGGAAGTGTGGGGGTAATTTGAAATAAAACAGATACAAGGTAAATAAAGCCAAGATTATGTAAAAATATGTTCACCTACCGTTTATGAGGTTTATCATCCTGGCTATTAGCTACAAACGCATTCAGCTTGTAGTTGACTCTTGAAGGTTTGTCAGTGTCGCCTGGAGCCAGTTTCAATGTTACCGACGACGCCAGGCTGTGTGGGGTAGTTCAAAATAAAACTATTGCTCGGTGATACCAAGATTACGTAAGGATATGTTCACCTACCGTTCGTGAAGTTAATCATCCTTGCTACCCGCTACAAACGCTTTCAGCTCGTTTGCCAATGTCTCCTGGAGCCGGTCGCAATGTGACTGACGCGGGTCAGAGTGGGGGTAGTTGGAAATAAAGCAAATACACGCTACAGTTAATATTACATAAGAAAATGTTAACTTACCGTTTGTGAGGTTTATCATCCTGACTGTCAGCCACAAACGCCTTTAGCTCGTAGTCGACTCCACAAGGTTTGCCAGTGTCACCAGGTGCTGGTTGCAACGTCACCGATGCGGGGCAATGTGGGGGTAGTTCGAAATAAAACGGATGCGCTGCAGGACCAAGTTTGCGGACCAGCCGCTCTTGTAGTCGTGTTAGTGGTCGCTTTGGTGCGCTTGTGACTGGGTATATCTAGAATCAGAAATACAATATGGTTCACTTACGCTATAAAAAAATGTATGATGGATTCATGACACATTAATGAGGTTAAACTATAAGACTAACAATGGTGTGTCTGCAGAAGGAACGATTAATGTATCGTACCCGCAAAAGCTCTGCATTTATTATTGCGGATGTGAAAATCAATGCGGGAATTCCGTAATAGGGAACATGCATAAATTTTATTAGTCACATTTATTAATAAAATATGAAAATACCGTTGTAGATATGACAAAAAGTGAAATTAAAATTTAAATTGGCTAAGAAATACGGCCGATATAAGCATTTAAAACTACTAATTAGACAGAGAGATCCGACATGAATAGTGACGTCACAATTCACTACGGCCATACAAACTCCATATTAAATTTCGTTTTGCTAGAAAGAGACAGAAACAAATCTTCGATGGCTTATATCTTTTTTAATATTATAGTTATTCGAAAAATAGTTTTACAAGTCTGTTTATTACATGAATGAGAATAAATTTCTTAAATAAAAAAAAATCGTGCATGTTCCTATTCTATGTTAAATAAGTATTGCGTTAAAAAATTGCCAACTACAAATATTTGAATTATTTTAACCAAGCAGAAAATTTTAGAATACTGTACAGTACCGATCGAGCAGGCCAGTTAATAAACCTAATTACAAACATAATAAACGGCTTCTTAAGAATGAATAGTCAAAAAAACACAGACAGTCAATATTCATTTTCTTAAGCTAGAGCGGCGTCGAGACCAATAACGTTATATTATAACGATTTTGCGCTCGATCGAGTTTCCGTAATAGCAGTGGCGGTACTGTCATACAAGCCCAAAAGCCGGGCTTGCCCTATAAAAATAATAATCGATTACGAATCAAGAACAAATAAAAAATCAAATTAATGAGAGCGGAGAGTCCGAAATATTTATTTTAAAAGTTCGCGCTATTTTACTTTTCAAAATAAGTCGCGCGTCTCGCCGTGCAACCGAGCCGCGAGAGGCAGTGTCACCCACTGAGACTCGGCTAGTCATCTCGCTCGCACGCGCTGGCTTGCAAGCGGGCTTCGATTCCAGCCGGCATATCTCTTTCTTACCTATTGAAAATGTGCACTATAAGGATATAGCTATGCGTAGGTTTATATAGCAATCAGTACTAGACTGAAAGCCCTGCTTGCGTATGAAGTTGTACACGGATTCATAGTGAATGCGAAAATTCGGCGAGTGCGCGGTGGTGTTCCAACTTCACTTTATTGTGTTTTTCTTAAGTTTGGGTTTGAGCGGATGGATTTGTTTGTTTTGTTTGTGTAGTGTTTTATCAGTAAAAGTGATTACTTTGTTCGAAAAAATGGCAGAAGTTATATTTCCTTGTAAGGATTTAAAGTTGTAAGGCAAGGAAAAGGTAAAGTCTCTTAACTTTGATCAAAAGAAAAAAAATCTCTCACTAGGCAAGCAAAGATAAGAAGTCGACCTTAATAGAATTCGCTCAAACAAACCAAACGGCTTTTTTCAAAGCCACTGAAGGTATGCAATTGCTGATATGTTTGTGAATCCAATGAAGTAGTAGTAGTATATCTTCAGTGTGCCTTATGAGCTCGTCCAGGCCAGCAAGTGCGTATAAAAGTGAAGAGTGATGAGATAAGTGAGGAAACACTGTAAAACCTACAGAAACGTATCTCTCGGCTTGCCCTATTCGGAAACCCTAGGCACGCCACTGCGTAATAGTTGTCTTTTCGTTATGGGAAAATATTCAGTTTAATTTTCTTTTATTACTTGGCGACGTGGCCAAGACACGAAATTCGGTTTATCCGATAAATTTATCTGTTTGACGAAGCTTTTCTATTTACCACTTCAATGAACTTGGACGAAAACTTGTTTAAATTATTATTTAGTTGAATGAATCGCGGAAAAATACACAACAAGGAAGCCATTTTTTACTCTTAGTTCGATTTTACAAGCTCATTTTGCAATTTTGATAGAATGCAAGAGACAAAAAGATCCGTTAGGCGAAGGCCAGACAGAAGAGGTGGCGCACGGCCTTCGCCCTAAACTGTTTTATAAAAAAGTTTAAAACGTGTATACACATTAAGGCAAGTAATGTCGCCAAATAGGCTCTCGCTAATTAATGGTCGAACTGAAAAATATTTAAATATAGAATACACTCAAGGAAAACTTATACTAATGTTAGTTTATTTATCGGTACCTATATGTACACACGACCGCACATCAGTAGAAACACTTTTGGACCTTATGGCGTGGTAATAGAGTTGAAAAAGTTTCTACCGACAAGCGGTTGACCGTACCTCAAAGAAAAGTCCGTGCCTGAATGAAATTATCAAGGTTAGGTGGACGACTCTGTAGAAGAATAATAAGGATAGGGCAATAATCCCGTGTGGTGCCGGAAAATAATAGTACCGATCCATCTCTGCCCGTGGGTGTCGTAAGAGGCGACTAAGGGTTAATAAACCAGAGGATGGGCAGCAGCATACTTCTGTGTATCGTTTCATCTAACATTCTGCGGTCACCAACAACCGCGGTCCATGGTGCCAGCCGTAACGCTAACAAGCGTGGTGACTATGGTACTTCCCTCCACATTGTTTCCGTAAAAGCTGGAATTTTGGAGGGAGTTCACCTGTCCTGTAGTGGACGTATTATAGGATGTTATGATGATGATGAATCATGACAAACTTAATTAATTCCTCCTTACCTGTTCAGCAGCTAAGTAGAGATCCTTCCGGAAGGTAAGGCCGAGGACATCCAGGTCTTCTCTCCCGTACCGGAACGCGGCAAGCACGTGGCCAAATACTTTCCTGTCCTTCACATATTCAGGATCGATTAATACTACCCCGTCTGAAAACGAATTTTTAGTATTAGTCATGTTAAAGGTATAAAGACAATATGGCAAATAGTTATAGTACGCGACGAGACAGCACAGGAGTGCAGGTGAAATGTATGACGCGCCATATATTTCGCCCGCAATCCTGAGCTGCCGCGTACTCTACACCTTGCACTATCATATCAGCTGAAAGACGTCCACCGCTGAACATAGGATCGCGGATCGATCGCCGATCGGTTCTGCGCTGTTCGCATCCAGCGGCTTCCCGCTACGTTGAGTAAATCATCGGTCCACCTTGTGGGGGGCATGCCCACGGTACATCTTCCGCTTCGTGAGCAAGCCCTATGTGATTTATTTCCTCTATGAGCCCTATACACGATAACTACTAGTATCATCAGCCCACACAGAAATGAAAAGAAACTGCCTTTACCCAGCACTGAATGTCTCTCAGTAAAGGACTAAAAAATTGCCATGGAAACGATAGTCGAGATTCTTAGTCCTTAAGCCACGATCACACCTAGCTGAGTTCAAAGACAAATTCAGCATACATTGCTCGTTGAAGTAAGGATATTGCAATTAACATAACCAAGCCTCCCAGCAATGTATGCCGAATTAGTCTTTGAATTCAGCTCGGTGTGTTTCTGGCTTCTGTACACATTGCACACTACCTATATTGGCCCTAAATACTCTTTTTTACACGGGAAAATCCATTATGGAGACTGCCGCCGTCCAGGGGAATGGCAGTGTTATGTCAGTCTTACTGGCTAAAACCCCGTATGGGCCAACTCTGCCACATTTGGAGAGGTCCCTGGAATTGTCACAGGCATACCGTTAACCACGTAAACAGGCTCGATATCAACTTTACTGCCGCCATGCTAAATCGAGCGGGAATCCCAAGCGTCACACTCAAATACGAGGATTCTCAAACTGTGGCAGGTAAGGTCAGTCAAGAAATGTGGTCTACCATCTTACAGTTAAGGTTCATTTGCACATCATCATAAAATAACAAGGTTGATTTTCCCTTATGAAAGTTACTATTATTTTGGTTACACACACACACACACACACACTTTCTTGGCTGATCGTACACTCAACAGCACGTCAGTAGAAACACTTTTTGACCTATGGCGTGGTAATAGAGTTGAAAAAGTTTCTACTGACGCGTGCGGTTGACCGTATCTACTGTTTCTCAACAGTATTATACCGAAAATCTCCCGAAATGAATTTTCTGCTTGTCTGGTGCTTCCCCCCAAACTATGATTCACATCCTGTTTAGGATGGACACCTATCCAAACTTCTGCAATTTGGGCAATATTTTGAAACTTCTAAAAGCGCCGTTCGTGTAATATTTTTATTTGTCTGTAGGTACATAATCGTAAATATCGGCTGGAAGAAATCTAAGGACATTCTTGAAAACTTTCGTAGTTATAAAAACACCCTCCCCGTATGGGGCAGTCGGGTAACATCCAAGGTAAATTTCTCGTTTTTCTGGAAGACTGATGAAAAGCTGTCATTGGTTCAATTGTTTGCGACGAATTGCAGGAAAAATACATTATAGTTAGTTCTTTGTACTTTTCTACTTTTACGATAATGTCGGACTTGGTAATATTATAATTTTTAATTAATATATGACTTGTATTGTACCCGTAATGTGTAGTTATCAATAAATTATCTCTATCTAGTTTTAGTCGCCCGTGTGGTGCCGGTAAAAAACCACCAACCCTCCTCTAGCCGTGGGTGTCGAAAGAGGCGACTAAGGGTTAATGAACCAGAGGATGGGCAGCAGCATCCAGTGCGTATCGTACCGTCTTACATACTGCGGTCACCAACAACCGCGGTCCATGGTGCCAGCCGTAACGCTAACAAGCGTGGTGACTATAGTACTTCCCCTCCACATTGTTTCAGCAAAAGCTAGAATTTTGGAGGGAGCTCGCTGTTCTGTAGTGGACGTTTCATAAGATGTCATGATGATCTCTATTTACTTGAAATTCGAAGAAATATGCTGCCAAAAGGTTTGAGAATCCCTGCGTAACAGTGTAATTCGATTCCGCTTGACACCCTTGCCTCATGGAGCGTTATTTGATTTCAAACGTATTTACCAAGTGTAGCGTGTTTTCATGTATCCGTTCCAAGCCCACGCCTGTTTTTGAGTGTCTTGCGACAATTCTTTTATAATGAGATAAGTCCTCGTGCCTCGGCACCTGAAAGACTTATCTCACGCCTAATAGATAAATCTTATCTTATTTAGCCATGGCTGTCTCACAGCAGAATGATGTGATTCTGCCTATGAAACTGAACAACTTTCCTCAAGCAATATAGGTTGAAATAAGAAAAGAGAATTTTGACCTCTTATACAAAATGGGCTGTCAACTGATTCAGTTTCTATGGGAGGTAATTTTTTTATCATATTTCGACCTATGTTTCTTAGGGAAAGTTGTTCAGTTTCATGGGCAGATTTACATCCTTCAGGGTTGGCATATCCTTTTGTTACAGCCTGTATAAAACAATAAATTACAAAATAATTGCTTACCTATCGGGTCTACATGTGAGATGTGGTCCACAAAATCTCTCTTCCCTAAGTATACTGTGATCTGAAAAAAGAAATATCAATACTTAAGCATATATGGATGGCTTGGTTTCCCCAAGAAAACAAACAGAGTTACATTTCAAAACTTCGAACTAATGTACAAAGTCCATTTTTTCGTTTATTCCAACGCTTACCAGTGTATTTTGCACTAAAACCAGAGTATATTTGACGGAAAAAATAACATTGTTTTACAAACTTGTTTTTTCTGACAGCTGTAGTCGATTGCTTTTGACATAGCTGCAAAATGTTTTGGTAAGCGCGCTAAGCGTTGAAATAAACGAAAAAAATGGATAGCTTCACCATAGCAAATAAAACAATTTCATTATATATTCTTTGGCTTGACTAGCTCTGGTTTCACCATACTCTGTTTGTTAACTAATTGAACACGTCTATTTTAACGCACTGTTATAGTAGATTAGTAGCCAAGGGCTGTAAGGCATCAATTGCAGCCCGAGCCTATACTTCGAGGGTGCAATTGATGCTTACACCCGAGCTAACTACTCTGCTTTACATCTCGATTGTGAGGTAAATAGGTCCTTATTACCACCAAATTGTAGGTGACCAATTAGCGCTATAGGGTAATAATGTAGCTAGAAAAGCCCAAGGGCGGTAAGTAATAAAAAAAAAAACACTTCACTCTTTCAAAATTTAATTACGTACTGCCCTAGGGCTTTTCTAGCTACATTATTACCCTAGAGCGCTAATTGGTCATTACAAGCCCCATTTGGTGGTAATAAGGAGTTACTTACCGAATATGAGAGATGTAAAGGTTATTGAGTGTCCTGCCATGCACTAACGGCAATTTAATCAACGTTTAAGTTAATCCCTGCTCTAGAGGTCCGTTAAATTGATAAAGGACGATGGCTAAGCGGTCCAAAATGGGTTACATACAATAAGTATCCAGCAAAGAATTTATAATATCAGGCAGTGACGGCACGCACATTATATGGGATTGCATGGCGTTCGATATTTTATCTTAAGATAAAATATTATAGTATCTTAAACGGGATTTATTAGGTTACCTATAAAATTGGCGTTTTGTATGGAGAATTTTAGGTGTAAACTCAATTTTCAGTACTAACATTTTTGCATTTTTTAGGAATTAAAAATCCAAATTCTAATTTTTTTTTAAGCATGATTGGGAAGAAATTAAGCTTACAGAAGCTTAAATTTAATTTTCGAAAAATATTATCTGTACAGAATATAACAAATCTAATGATAAAATCGGACGACATTTAAGACGAACAATTTTCAAACCTTTAATTTTAGATATCTAACCTTTAATTTAAACAGTATTTAATGCGTAGATTGATAACCTTGAAATCAACTTTCAAATTATAGAACAAATAATGAAAAAAGCTATTGAATTTTATTATTTAGACTTAATTGTTATTTTGATATGAATAAATCTACTATTCCTTTATAGAAACTATAATCTCATTAATCTGCAAGAAAAATTTCGCCAATTTAATAAGTAAGGACCAAATATTAAGAAGACAAAAATTATTAAGCTTTTGTTACAGAGAAGCTTCCCGTGGAGTGAGTACGTAAACCTAATTAAGAAAATCTTGACATGCTTTTCGTATTATCGGATTAAAGCTTGTTATATGTGAACAATTTAAATTAGCTACTTGAAGTACTTAAGGGGTTCATATTGCGCGGATATTAAAATTTTGAAGATGTCAACAATTTCCTGCAAATCCCGAATTTAAAGACAAGTAGAATATGGCATGTTGACAGGTTAATTAACTAATATATTTGATACCGGTAATGTGCGTAAATCAGTTCATCTGCTGATTACCTGGCTGAATCCCTTAAAGTGAAAAAAAAAATGGTTTCAATTTCCACATTAACTAGATAATTTACAGATTAGTTATTTATTAATTTATTACATATATTGATTAATTATTTACGGCAGTGAAAGCTGGGTATGGCAAAAAAAGCATGAAAGTAGAATTAATGCAGTAGAAATGAGAGCGTTGAGGAGTATGATTGGTGTGAAATTGAGTGACAGGATTAGAAATAGTGTGATAAGAGAACGTTGTGGCGTAAAAAAAGACGTAGTGACTATAATTGAGAAAGGGATGCTGAGATGGTTTGGTCATGTAGAGAGGATGAATAAAGGAAGATTGACGAAAGAGATCTACAAGGCGAGAGTGAATGGAAACGTTGGAAGGGGAAAGCCTCGGCGAACGTACCAGGACCAAATTCAGGACGTTCTGAATAAAGGCCAGGTTAAAAGTACCCTAAACCGACGAGCATGTATGAAAGGATTGATGAAAGTTCAGGAAGCAAGGGAAGTATGTCAAGATCGTAGCAGGTGGAGAACTGTGGTCTCTGCCTACCCCGACGGGAACAAGGCGTGATGTTATGTATGTATGTACTCGTAATTATTTAATCTGAAGACTAACAACCAATCATACAGTAATGTGTATAAACACTGTTCTTGCTTGAATATAACATTTGAATTGTTATATGCCTTGTAGAGGTGGTAGGGCTTTTGTGCAAAGTCTGTCTCGGGTAGTACCACCCTATTGCTTTTTTCTGTTCTGTTTGCACTGCTGTGTTTCGGTTTGAAGGACAAGGGAGCCAGGGAAATTACTGGCACATGAGACATACCATCTTAGTTCACAGGGTGGGTAACGCGCTTTGCTGTCTTATTAGTGTCAAATTCTTTCACTAATAAGACAGTGGCCCACCTGCTCGTTTAGCCACTTGTGACATAAAAAAATAATAATAAAATATTTACTAGCTTTTACGTTCGGCTTCGCTCGCGTTATATAATATTTGTGTCATCCTAGTGTCTCCTACAGGAACCAAGCATTTTTCCGGGTAGTCCAGTGCTTGATCTACCTACCTCCCAAATTTCATCGAAATTGGTTCAGCCGTTTAGGCGTGATAGTGGAACAAACAGACAAACAAACATCCATACTTTCACATTTATAATATTAGTGAGAAGTGAGATATGTTACCGCTAATGTGCGTAAATCAGAGTGCAGACTAACTAAGTAATTTGCAGATTATCCTAGTCAGTCGACCCCGACAGAAAAGAGGCGTGTTTAATGTGTATATATGTGTGTATAGAAACAACTATTGTTCTACGATTATTACAACAACACACAAAAAAATTTAACCCCCATACAAAATTTGATGATCATTTCCGTTACTTTCTATGAGAAGGCGAATTTGTTTTTGTGTGTTGTTGTAAAAGGCGTAGAACAAAATTTGTTTATTTTGACCACACTAATGAGTGGGCAAACGTTTTTTTTTTTTTTATTGTCTATGGTAAGTTCAAGACCTCGATCTAGTCTTAAGGACAGAGATGAAGTCGACGTTACCCAGAAGAAGCCTATTCACTCGCGAGTTGAATAGATTCGGGTTATACGAGCTCGGGAACACAGACGCAGGCAGTAAATAGAATGTCAGGTCCAAACAATAACATATGTACCTATTATTTACCATATATGATTGTAAAGGCGAAAACTTGTAATTGGCCTTATCTGAAGTTAATGCCCATGTAATATAGTTATAGGCTGTAAGTTTTCCATGCAATAAATAAAATAAAAATAAATAAAATTTATTACGCTTCAACATTTCTGATGGCAAGGAAATAGACCGGCTCCCTGCCAACACCGGCCCACGTAGAAGCTACGGACCTCCCTACGGACCTATAAAATTCGTACATTGCTAATTTTCTTTCATATCTCCAATCGACTATTTCAATTCAAAATATAGTATTAATCTAGCAAGAAAAACACAATTTAGGGGCCAACCTTTGATCTAAAGAATAATTTTATTTTGCTCAATAAGACTCTTGAAATTGTGTTCTCGGAATATTGGCTGATGTTAAAGGTGCTTAAGGTGAATTTTATACTAAGGGTAATTTTTCAGTTATTTTCTAACCCACAAAACCTACACCCTAATACAGATTATAGTTTTTCGTGATCCTCTCATAAAGCATCTTCTATTACGACATCTCATTTTCACCTTAATTATCGCGTTTATTTTATCAAGTACTTAATAGAAAACAATGTAATCGTCTGGTTTGCCAAAAGGCTTCAGATTATTGTCTGGTTTTTGTGTAAGTATTTGTTATCAGTATAAGCTACTCTATTACAAGCAATCACTTTTGTTCACCTTGAATGTCACTTAAAAAAAAATTGTCTTTTTTGTCATTTTCATGCTTGTCTGAAAACAGAAAACGAAACGAAGCGAAAACGCTCAAGTCCCCGGTCTTCATGTGTGGTCAGGGCTTTTTTGTATGAGTATAAACTACTCTTTTGGGGCGTCCGCTAACCCTAGCTAACCCTGGACTAAAGCCCCCGGTTTTTTTGTCTGGTCAAAGATTTTTAACATTACTCATCAGCCCCTATCTTTTAACATGAGAATTGTTTTTGCTAAAGATTAAATTTTTTTTCGTCCTTTTTCTTTTCCAGACAATAGCCTCCTGAAAACCGGGCTCTGGTCTGGAACTTCTTACATAGTTTTTCGTGATCCTCTCATAAAGCCCCATCTACTGAGACATCTCTTTGTCGCCCTTCCTTCGCTGCCCCCATATCATTAATATTTTTCATCCCACCTATTCGAAAATCGCTGAACGGTTCGTCAATAAAGGCGAACAAAATAGCTGTTTTCTCCAAGAGACTTTCGTAGCGGGTAAAAATGGGATTTGAATTTAGGTCCACCATATGGATATTTTAGGTCAACCATAGAGGTCGAACCAAAATATTGTATGAAAAATGATACTGGCCGGTTATACTATTAAAAATATTATGAATATAAAAAAGAAATATGCTTGAAATGTAAACAAGACTACCAACCAAAGAGGTTCAGTTCCTAATTGATACATAAATGTCAATAACATTTTCAGTTGTTACAAATAATACTTAATATGATTTTTAATTTTGTTTTATCAAGTAATAATATTGTAATAGTATTTTATATATTTAAAATAAAATTAATGACGAGTGTGTGTCTCAATGAGCCTCTAATTCTTTTCTCATAGAGGGAGATAAAAAGTAGAGTGTATTACGCGGCTGCAAAAATATTTTTACCTTGGGCGACCTATTGAATCCCTCGCTACGTTCAGGATTCTACTTTAGAATCCCACGCCATGCTCGGGATTCTACTTAAGAATCCTTCACTTCGCTCTGGATTCAAAATAGCGCCCTCGCCTTAAAATATTGTTTTACAGCCTTGTGATACAATCTACTATTATTTGCATTCCACAATTTTATGCCTATACTGTGAAAATTAAAAGACTGTAGTTACAACCGTTTAGTTTTAAAACCTGTGTGACAGACGGCGGATGGACGAACTTGTGAGTGACAGCAATAGGGCTTCGTTTGGACCCTTCGGATACGGAACCCTAAGAATACATCAAAACTTTACTGTACTTATTTCTTTTGTTTTCTTTGATTGCAACTTGCTTAATTGTTTTTGTAAAGGACCTTAATTGGTGTATAATTAACTAAAATAACACAATTTTACTTTCGTCCGAAAGGTAAAAAACAATACCATGTTAAAAAAAATCGAAACAATACTGAAGTTTTTTATTTCACCATTCCAGGCATAAATATAGGTCGATTCTCAATTTCTAACTAGCTAATCTTATTTAATGCGAATATCCTAAACGTGTAGAACTAAATAAAAAATGTGCACCTGTAAATAAGCGTTACCATTCTTTAGTATAGAACTGTATTTGCTAAGCTTCAAATTATTTAAATATCTGTCCCACTTTAATAAAATATTATGTAACATTATTTCACTAACAGAACTGTAGCGAACAGACCATCCTTTTTCTATCACGCTACGTGAAGCGTAAGATTCCCGCGATTTTCATACTTCTTCACGATTGACCGATCCACAGCTGAGACTAGTATTCAATAACTTATAACAATTTTTTTAGGATAACAAAATCGGATAGTTATACAATTTATGTCCAAAAATTAAGAAGCAAATCAGCTTATAAATAAAATAAATAAATAAAATAAAAATACCCTTAAATTTCCCAAATAACAGACAAAAAAAATATAAAATGCATTCTAAAAAAATTACAAAGTTAAATTAAATCAGCTTATAGTATAATGTAAATTGAGGTTTATAGGTTAGTCTCCGTTCAAGTCATTTCGGAAATGGGCATATATGGTATGAATGCATTCAGTATCATGTCCTGAATTGATGTGTATGAGATGACAAGCGCGCATGTGGTGGAGGTGGAAACTGAGACGTCATAAAGACGGTCATACAAAAAAAAAACAAGTCTCTTAAACATACCATGTGGGGTATCTAATGAAAGGGCTTTACGAGTAGATTACAAATATATAACACACTACAACATTTTTGCTACTTGGACTAACAATTTATTAGAAAACGTCAAAAAACTTCACAATTCAGAGTTGAATTTAAAGTGCTCTACATTGAAAATGACTAAATGGATTTTTACAAAATACATACCAAGTGACCCTGAATATCCTCTTTATAGTGTCCAAAAACAATTAACCAGTTATATAAAAAAATAAGAGAACTACAACAATTTGAATAACAGTATCATTTAATGCTTTTACAACAATTACCCTGCGACAAATAAAAAGGCTAAAATGGGTTACTGCTTACTAAATCTACCAAGAAATGTAGTGGAGAGCCGGCTGCAAAAATACCTACCACATCGAGTACCCCAATAGGCTATCTCTAGATCGTTAACCACTGCCAGACCTTTTCTTTTAAAACACTTAAAAGAAAAGGTATGCTAGAGCCCATCTTGCCGGGTCATGAAATTTTTTGATGTATTTTTACAAAGAAAGCGACCCTTTTTTGAAAAATATTTCTTATAAAAGGTCGAAGATTAATTTTTTTAAAAGGGTCGCTTTCTGTGTAAAAATACATCAAATAATTACATGACCCGGCAAGATGGGCTAACGATCTAGAGATAGCCTATTGGGGTACTCGAACTACTCGATGAGGTAGGTATTTTTGCAGCTGGCTCTCCCACTATATTTCTTGGTAGATTTAGTAAGCAGTAACGCGTTTTTGCCTATTTATTTGTCGCAGGGTAATTGTTGTAAAAGCATTAAATGATACTGTTATTTAAATTGTTCTACTTCTTTTATTTTTTTATATATCCGGTTAATTATTTGTAGACACTATAAAGAGGATATTCAGGGTCACTTGGTATGTATTTTGTAAAAATCCATTCAGTCATTTTCAATGTAGAGCAGTTCAAATTTAACTCTGAATTGCGAAATTTTTGGACGTTTTCTAGTAATTTGTTAGAAAAAGTAGTGAAAATGTTATAGTGTGTTATATATTTGTAATCTACTTGTAAAGCCCTTTCATTTGATACCACACATGGTATGTTAAAGAGACTTTAGATTTTTTTTTGTATGACCGTCTTTATGACGTCCCAGTTTCTACCTCCATACTGATACTAAATGCATTGATACTATATATGCCCATTTCCAAGATGACTTGAGCGAAAAAAGTTTTCTAAGCATCTTTTGAATAAATTTACATTCTACTATTAAGGCTTCTTCAATATTCGTCATTTAAATAGTCCCCCTCTAGAGGTTCCAGGTGCAAAGGTGCCTATCACGCTAGCAGCGTTACCACTCTGAATAGCGATGGACAACCTTTGCAACAGGAATACCTACTCCCGAGCGAGGATCTCCACCCCTCTCTCTTATCCAACGCCCTGTCCAGAATAAAATCTTTTCCTTCCGAGCCCCAGCATCCGGATGTTTCTATCGCCACTGGCACAAAGAAATATACTGCTTGAGAACTGAGTATCTAGATTATATTGTGTACTAATTCCTGCTTTGGCGTAGTTTTGGACCAGGTTAGGGTAAAATTGGACCACCCTATAGTACATTACTGCCACGGCCGACAAAAAAGGTATTGATGTGGGCAGAGGCGAAGCCGAAACAAAAAACCACAATTACGTAAACAAAAAAAAAAGTCTGCTACACTCTCCGGCAGAAATAACCGGCCGGTCCAATTTCTTTTATATATTTTCATACAAATATGGTCCCCCATATTTGTACAAAGTTCGTTTTCCCAAACAAAGCGTCAATATCTTACCTAAATTGAATAAAAATACAAATCTGATTGATGAGGTCTTAAAATAAGAACCTTATTAACAATATTGTCAAAGATTACGTATAATTATCTAAAATGTTGATTAGCAAAATTTTTTCTATTTTCTTAAAACATTTTAATTCGCTAAATGTAAGAGATTTCTGACAAAATGAAGTATATTTTTTTCCTGGATACCGTGTGAACCGCCTACTGTGAGGTCCTCCCAAAAATAAAACGAACGAATTCGGAAATGAGGTGTTTATTCAACCCCGCAGAACATCAAAACTTGAAAAGTTACAAAACCTTAAGTAGTTTACCGAAGACATGACGATAGCGAGTTTCAGATACTAACAACGCCATCTATCGAACATTTTATGTAGTAAAGATTATAAGTTACTCGAACATATCGCCCGCCAAGGACATCGTGATGTCCTTAATGAAAGGATTTTACATCAAAAACATAAAGCAAATAATAAAAAAATGTAAAACTATTATAAAGTTCAATCTGGAAGGCGACATACTTTAGTAATTGGTCTCTTAACAATAGAGTTTTTGCACTTCACAGATATCACTCTCACTAAATTGTCTGTCCCGGGATGTGTTTCTGTCACTCTCCCAAGATGCCATTTGGACGGTGGCAGATTTTCGTCTTTCAGTAAAAATATCCTTGAGATTTGATTGTTTGTTCAACCATTTCGGACGCTGCTGTAAGGTACGTATATGGTAGTCGGTAAGTATCAGTTTGGTAAATGGATGATTTCCTGGTAGGATTATCTGATGTTTGGTGAAATTTGGTAAATCACTTTTCTGTAGTCTGCCTCCTACTCTTAAGATTCCCTTCTCATCTAGAAATATGTTTAGACTACGAAGTTTACTGTCTTTTTTAACGTTCTTTTTCATAGTAATTCTTTCTATCTCTTCTCCAAACATTTCCTTTTGACATAATTTTATACATACTTCTCTTGCTTCATTCATTTCTATTCCCGTTAGATGTATCTCCTTTGGTTTCTCTTTTTTCATGAATCGTAAAGCGTATGCTGTCACTCGAAGTAGTTTCGTTAAATTTGAATATCTCTTTAGTAATCCAAATTCATCATTTTCTGTTATTATGTTTTTGAAAACATTAATCTTTTCCTTTTTCTTTTCCAGGTCTGTTGTGTTGTCCTTTAACTGTTTGTAAGTAATTATTTCTTTCAGAAGTTCGTCAGGTCCAGTCCACCATAAGTCAGATTGTAATAGCTGACTTGGAGAAGCTCCTCGAGAAGCCACGTCTGCAGGATTTTTAGTTGAATCTACGTGACTCCAGCATCTTGCAGGTAAGATTGTTAGTATCTCAGAGGTTCGGTTTGCTATGAACGTCTTCCATTTTGAAGGATGGCACTGTAGCCACGCCAATACTATTGTCGAATCAGTGTAAGCATGTATGTCAGTCTGAGCTATACCGAAGCATTCAGCTGTTTCTTGAAGTAGTTTTGCCAGAAGCACAGCTCCACATAATTCGAGCCTTGGAATGGAAACTGTCTTGATTGGAGCGACTCGAGTTTTAGCTGTGATGAGATTAGCATGTATAGTTCCGTCAGTCTTGACAACTCTAAGATAGACGACTGCTGCATAAGCCGCCTGTGATGCGTCACTATATCCATGAAGTTCTATCTTTTGATCATTGTTGTTTGTGTTTAACCATCGGTCAATGTATATATTTTTTGCTTGTTTCAGGTCATTGCAGAAGGTAGTCCATTCCGTCTCAATAACATTTGAAACTTCTTCGTCCCATGCCACTCTAGCCAGCCATAGTTTTTGTATAATTATTTTTGCTACAACTATAACCGGAGCCAGCCAACCCATCGGGTCAAAGAGTCGGGATATTTCGCCGAGAATGAATCTTTTTGTGAAGGGTTTAGTTGAAGGTCTCATATTAATATCATATTGAAATTGGTCTGTGGCCTTATTCCACCGAATTCCCAAAGTTTTGATGATAGCCTCTGATTTTAGTACGTATGTCTCATCTGAATTGGAATTGCCATTTTCTACATGTGTTTCAAACTGTGTGTTGTTACTCGCCCACTTTTGCAATTGGAAACCTCCAGCCTTCATCATCTTCGTCATTTGAGCGTGTATTATTAAAGCGTCTTCGAAACTATCAGCTCCAGAAAGTAGATCGTCCATATAAAAGTCTGTTTGTGCAATTCGAGAAGCTATAGGGAAATGTTGTGCCTCATCTACAGCAAGTTGTTGAAGAGTTTTTGTAGCTAGATAAGGTGCGCTAGCTGTGCCAAATGTAACTCTAGTTAGACGAAATTCTTTTAGTTCTCCGTTAACTCTCCACAGAATTTTTTGATAGTTGGCACTTTCCTCGGTGACTTTTATCTGCCGGTACATTTTAACACAATCTGCCGTAAAGGTAATCTCATGTCGGCGCCATCTCATGACTATGTGTCTTAGATCTGGTTGTAATTTGGGCCCAACTAACATGTTGTCATTGAGAGATTTACCGTTCGGACCTTTGCATGAGGCGTCAAAGACAATTCTTACTTGCGAAGTTGTTTTCTCTGGTTTTATCACAGCGTGGTGTGGCATGTAAAAGGAATTGTGTGTATTCTCGTCGTCATGATTTGTTATTTCTTCCATATGATTAAGTTCAATGTACTCCGTTAAAACCCTTGTGTATTCTGTCTTCAACTCTTTGTTTCTGTCAAGTTTCTTCTCCAATTGTTCTAGTCTTTTTTCTGCTATTGGTTTTGTGTTACCATAATCAAGGTTTCTTTGTTTGAATGGAATTTCTACTATGTATCTTCCTTCACTGTCTCTCGTATAGGTTGTTTCAAACAATTTCTCACATAGCTGTTCTTCTTCTGTTAACAGTTTTCTATTCTTGTGCGTTTCTCCAGATTCAAGCTCCCAAAATCTTTGTAAGATGTCGTTTTCTCCTTCTTGTGTTGATATGTGCATGTTTAGGACATTGTGTCGTGCATTTCTTGAATTAGTTGAGTTAACTTCTCCGGATAAAATCCATCCCAATTTAGTTCTTTGTGCCAATGGTGAATCATAAGATCCAAGTTTCACACCCTCCATCACAATGTGACTATACACATCAGCTCCCAGAAGAAGATCTATTGCAGCTGGTGTGTCATAGTTTGGATCAGCTAATTGTAAGCCTTGTATATGTTCTCTTCTCACGTTTATCTGTCTTGAGGGTAGTAGTCGTGTTAAAGTCCTAAGCACGTATGCTCTTACTGGAAGTTTGAATGTTTTGTCATAATCTGATTGCAGATCCAGTGTTACCAAATGTTTGGTGTTCATCACAATGTTGTTGCCTAACCCGCTGATTGTGCCATTGATTGTATGTTTCTTGAGACCAAGGATTTGTGTAGCTTTCTCTGTTATGAATGATCCTTCAGATCCTTGATCGATCAATGCACGAAATTGTAGTGTACGTCCGTTCTCGGCGGTCACTTTGACAAGTGCCGTGGCTAACAAGATGTTAGTTGTGTGTTGTGGGACATTAGATTCCATCGCGTAATGTGCTGATATGTTTTCCTTATTCTCTTTCTCTGGATTTTCTGGAGTTCTGTGCTCTTGGGTCGAACTGTCTCGTTGTTCATTATTTTCAGGAGTTTTGTTGGTGCTATACTCAGTATGAATAAGTGAATGATGACGTTTTCCACAAATGCGACATTTTGACTTCTGTTTGCATTGTTTTACTCCATGGTTAGGTATCAAGCAATTGAAACAGAGTTTGTTTTTCTCAATGAATGCCTTCTTATCCTGGATGGGCATTTGTATAAACCTTTGACATTTGTAGATGTAGTGATCTTCGTTACATAGCACACAACCCTCTTTAGGCGTATTGTAAAACACTCTTTTTTCTGTATTCGTAGTCGTAGGTCTCGTTGGTGTGCGTGGGTTCCCCTTTGTTGATTGTATTCGTTCTAGGGCTCTGAATCTAGATTCTAAGTATTTTGTAAGATCTTCAAACGTTGGAAGGGTCTCGTTCTCTTGTTTACTTATCTCTTGTTCCCAACCTTTCAAAGACTCACTGTCTAATTTACTTGTCAGTAAATAAAGAATGATAGGATCCCAGGAACTTGTATCTATTCCAATACTCTTTAATCCACTCAAACATTCAGTAGTTGTATCCAACAAATTCTTAATAGGAGTTGCATTTTCATTTGTAACATTTTTCAGTGTCATCAACCGTTGCAAGTATGAATTTATTATAACTCTTTTGTTGCTGTATCTTTCTTTTAATTTTAACCAAGCAGCATCGTAATTGTTTTCAGTGATAGGTAT
Source organism: Athrips mouffetella (assembly GCA_947532105.1). Lineage (NCBI taxonomy): Eukaryota > Metazoa > Arthropoda > Insecta > Lepidoptera > Gelechiidae > Athrips > Athrips mouffetella. The sequence continues at coordinate 6,178,008 of OX383960.1, read as the reverse complement.
ATGTTTCAGTAATGTTGCTGCTTCTCCCTTCAGGTTTTGTTTTAGCAAGTGTAATTTGTTCACTTTACTAAGAGTTTTATTGTTATGTACGAGAGAAACAAATTGATCATGAAATGGTATCCATTCACTATAATTTCCATCAAAGGTAGAAATTTGTATAGGAGGAAGCTTTATCTGTTGTGACGATACTTCTATGTTTTCAGGATTTTCTCTTTGCTGAGTTGGGTGTGGATATTCACACTGCTTTTTTAGCATAAGGTCCTTAGAATGTACATATTCATCTTCAACTTCACAATATTTATCGCAAACGGTTTCATCCAGCGGCTTACAACTCTCTATAATCTTTAGATAGTTTTCCTGATATTTATTCCATAAACTATCAAGTAATTTTATTTTCATTTCTACGTAATCCCATGAAAGACGATCCTTAGGTGTTTTCTTGAAATTGCTAAGGGATTTTTCTATTTGTGTTTGTAAAGCAGATTGCAGATTAACTAATTGTTCATATTCTTCACTATCCATTTTTAAAGAGTCAAAATTTTCTAAGTCCAAAAATAACTAATTTCCATAAATTTTTGCACTGGCAACACTATAGTTAATGTTCTGATAACTAAAAGCTAACTTCACTTCAATTAGATTTTTGAATGCTAATGTCACTTGATATTGACAACTAAACGTCACTAGTTTTGACAGCTATTGTCTAATGATTTTGGCAACTGAAACGTCACTAGAGTTTTGACAGCAAATGTATAATGATTTTGACAACTTCACTTTGGATCTGACAGCTAATGTCACTTGAGATTGTTTGTGTACACTGTTTACACTACACTTTACTCATACACACACACTGAAACGCACTTGTATACTACGAGTCCTACAACTACCTGACTATAACGCGAACCGGCTCGGGAGGACCATGAACCGCCTACTGTGAGGTCCTCCCAAAAATAAAACGAACGAATTCGGAAATGAGGTGTTTATTCAACCCCGCAGAACATCAAAACTTGAAAAGTTACAAAACCTTAAGTAGTTTACCGAAGACATGACGATAGCGAGTTTCAGATACTAACAACGCCATCTATCGAACATTTTATGTAGTAAAGATTATAAGTTACTCGAACACCGTGCACAGGTCTAATCTTCAAGAATCGGTAGTCAGACACCTTATTTAATCATCTCACTGTTTATTCACGGATATTTATTTCGTTTAGGAAATATATTGACGCTTCATTTGATCCCTTACTTGTATGAAAATGTACGACAGAAAATAGACCGGCCGGTTATTTCTACCGGTATTTACAAAAGTATATTTTTAAGTAGGGATTTTTCTAAAAAAGGGATAATTTTTATCGGACCCGCCGCACCGTAACTTTATTATACGTTCAAGATGTGTTGTATTTCGGGATCAATCTGGTACCAACTCTGTCTAAAGCTTTTAGGATTATGACCCTTAAGCTAACTGCCTCTTTGACGAATTGCGCACTTGGATAAAACGCGAGGAGGGAATATATTGTATAGCGTTCTTTTTCTGTTATTCTTGATGGCAATAAAAGAAAATATATGGGTCAATGACGCATGAGACCATGAAAAACGTAGCTAATATATATATTTAGTATAGTACACGAAGCTAAGGTACTTTAAATACTGTAAGTTATATGAAAGTGGGCTGTTCAGGTATGACTAAATGTACTTACGTGAAGGATTACTCGTTTTATTTTGCTTTATACGGTAATATTTCAGTTCAGTCTACTTTTAATCTTACTTTGAACCGCTTTATATATGTTACGGGTAATGATAGAAGAATAAGTTTTACCCGGCTTTAACTAGTAATACCCCAAGCTTTTTGGGTAGAGTCCGAAAATATATTTGCATTCGACGTAATAAGCGGACTCTTAAAGTAGGCCGTGCTGCTGTGGTTTCTTGTCGTTTCTTTTACGCTGCCATAGCACGATCAGAAACAGTGTAGACTCGCTCTATTTGCATTGTATTCTGCATAACATTCAATAAGTATTCTGTAAAGAATCTACATTGAATAAAATATCTGAATCTGAATCTGCGTGTACCCGTCTTTTATCCATTCACACCTAGATCTACCCAATCCTGGTTGGGAAATGTAAGGATCTGTTCTGTTCATAGGTCCGTTAAAATGTCTACCTCATGTATTTGAAGGGAAATCTCTTTTTAACTGAAAATATTTGTTTACTAAATGTCATATTCTTTTGTAGAATGTGCTTTACGCGGTGGTGATGCACTATTTAAGCCTGTTTCTTAGACTGAACAACTTTTACCAAGGAACATAGGTAGAAATACCAAAAATAAAACAACTTCCAATAGAAACTGCATCAGCTGATTGCGCATTTTGCATGGAAAGTAAAAAAAAATCGTATTTCCACCGATGTTCCTTCTGGAAAGTTGTTCAGTGTCATAATAATGGGAGTAGCAGGGTAGAATAGTGCTTATATTTTTTACACCCTGTATATTTATTGGGAATATAGTTTATATTTTTCAGTAGTTTTCAACGGTGAGGCGCTGAGTGATATCCTGACAGTGTCAGTGACAACCCTTTACATATACTTATGTACTTCAACGGATAAACTCCCGTTTTATACTGACATGACGGCATAGGCATTATTATTCCTTACTTTTTTTTTTATTATTTAGTTTTTCTGTTTTCAAATAAGTGCGTACTGTGCACTTAGTGTTCAAAGAATGTATTTTTTCCACTGTATTTCTATCTGTGAAGACCTGTAATTGGCTCTGTTTTTACATATTTAAGCTATCTATCTTGTATTGAAGCTGTTGGTTTTCCGACTATTAAATAAATAAATAAATAAATAGGACCGACAAGTTTGATCTTGTTTAAAGATCTTCTTCAAGAAGGTCGGCAGTTTATCCGTTGAAGTACATAATTATGTGTAACACTTACGAATCGTTTAGTGATAAAACCCTTCACATATTTATAGCTCACCCCAATACCGTCACCTCACTATCCCTCCCGTAGAACCTGCCTAGTTAGATCGTCCGCTAAACTCGCGCGGGCGCACGGAGCTTGTGGCATGTCTCGGCATTCACTGCGTGCTTAGTAAGAAGGTTACGTAAGCGCGGTGCTGTGTGGTGTGACACAAGTATAGCGGACGGCCTAGGGCCTTTGTCCACAGCGCCGACATGTCGAATGCATGGAAGCTTCAAACATCGTTTGCTTTCGATGAGTAAGCTACAAACAAAACAGTGACCTAACAATCTATGGACTCCGGGTCACGGACAAAATTCGCGGAAAAAGAGGCAGAAGTCAACCTTTTTCCATAGATCAATGGAAGTATGCATGCAAGATCAAGCAAGTGAACAATTTCGCTAGGTCGCTATCGTGTGTATTTAGTGCGGCGTGCGTGGACATAGTTTCGTTTGCTTCTACGCAGGATGCATGCAAGAGATTAAGTGATTAATATCGCTATCGTGCGGATGTCGTATAGGGAACGTGGATAGTGACCCTTAAGTGACCCTTAAGGAGTGATGACACCTGGCTGAATTCAAAGACTAATTCGGCATACACTGCTGGGAGGCTTGATTATGTTACTTGCAATATCCTTACTTCAACGAGCAATGTATGGCGAATTAGTCTTTGAATTCAGCTAGGTGTGATCACTCCTTAAAGGGACTGATAAGAGCTAAATACGCTTCACTTGAGCGTTTTTTAACGGAAAGTGATGAATGTATGACCGTGAAAAAAATTTATGTGATAATTAAGCATCTTTCCAAGAAGACGGCTGACTCTGAAACACGATTAAATATATTTTACATCTCTCATATTCGGTAAGTAGCTTATTACCTCCAAATGGGGCTTGTAGGTGACCAATTAGCGCTCTAGGGTAATAATGTAGCTAGAAAAGCCCTAGGGCGGTATTATCGCCCTAGGGCTTTTCTAGCTACATTATTACCCTATAGCGCTAAGTGGTCACCTACAATTTCGTGGTAATAAGGACCTACTTACCTCACAATCGAGATGTAAAGCAGGCGCACGAGCGCAACGAGATGTAATAGTAGATTAGTAGCCAAGGGCTGTAAGGCCGTAAGTAATAAAAAAACATTAAAAAAAACAATTACTAATTAATAATAATAATAATAATCAGTAATAATGTAGCTAGAAAAGCCCCATTTGGGGGTAACAAGGACCTACTTACCTCACAATCGAGATGTAAAGCAGAGTAAATCAATAATATACCTTCTAAATTAAAAATGCATAGTTCTGGCCCTTTAAGTGTATCAATAAAAATATATAATCATCTACCGCTGAATATAAGAATAGAAAATTCTTATAATAAGATGATAAAACTATTAAAAGAATACCTAATAAATAAAACTTACTATAATTTAAACGAATATTTCAATGATAAAAATAAATAAACTAAAAAAATATACCTACATTATATAAATACATAATTAAATATTGTTGATAACTCTTTAAAATCTCGGTCTATCTCAATGATTGCAATGCCTCTGAAAATGGGCTCATATGAGATACCTTATTTATAATACCATCTTGTTATTTACCATATGAAGGCAATAAATGTATTGAGTATTGAGTAGTTAGCTCGGGTGTAAGCATCAATTGCACCCTCGAACTATAGGCGTCGTCGCTGCGCTCGTGCGCCTAAATATCTCGGTCTGCAATTGATGCCTTACAGCCCTTGGCTACTAATCTACTATTATATGCCATATAAAAATCCAAAGTTACCTCTACTTTTTGCTTTTAAACCGTTTTTCTTGAGTACCAATTAATCTATGATGTTAAAACTTTTACACATTATTCAGTATATTATGGATTATCATACAGCTGTTTTATAATTAGAATTATGGGTACAGAATTTGAGAAAAATTTAAAAATGAGCGAAAAACGCTCCGTTATAACACGTGCATTTTGTCCTTTGTTAGAAAGGGAGGTAACTTAGCTCTTATCAGCCCCTTAAGCGCTGGATTGTAGGATTAGATAGTTGTTTTTAACCAACTTCAAAAAAGGAGGTGGTTCTATGTTCCACTGTATGTATTTTTTTTGTGTACCTTTCCATTGGGCGAGCTCTTCTTGAACACCCTGGTGGCTTGCCGCTGTTTGTTGCTGCCGGCGTCATCCATCTTGCAGCCGCGCCCTCCGCACCACTGCACAGATCAAAATATTCATCCATCAGTTTATACTTCTATAGGGTGACTTTTAATTAGTTCTTAATAGCAAAATATATGCATGTAAGTACTCATGACACTGAACAACTTTTCCCAAGGAACATAGGTTGAAACACGAAAAACCACATTTGACCTCCCATACAAAATGCGCTATCAGCTGATGCAGTTTCTATAGGAGGTCAAAACTTGATTTTCGTATTTCGACCTATGTTCCTTGGGGAAAGTTGTTCGGTATCATGAGTACATTCATACCTTTTTCTATCAAGACCTAATTAAAAGTCAACCTATATAGTTGAAATAAATAATGTAGCTTGATTAGAATGACACAAGTGTCAGAGCTGGACGCAGCCATGTGCTACACATTGGAGCGACAGAGACAAGTATCGATCCGACTTGCTCTCACGCATAGTTTTTCCACCTGTACCTAAAGGGTTATTCAAAGGATAAATATTAATAATAATAAATAAGGGAGTCCTCATGCAAGAAACGTGTAATTTTTAGGGTTCCGTAGTCAACAAGGAACCCTTATAGATTCATTATGTCCGTCTGTCGGTCTGTCCTCGGCTTAGCTTAGTGACCCTTAGTACTAGAAAGCTGTAATTTGCTATAGATATACATATTATTCACGTCGACAAAGTGGTATAATAAAATCTTGAAAAAAATAATAAGATACATTTCAAATATCATTTTATAGGCAGACAGCTGCGGCGTATAAAAACTCAAACATTTTCCAATAAAATTGACCTAATTCATTACGATTGCCGTATGAGCTAAACCTGCGGCTATTAAGCCATAGATAGTGTCACACCAATAGCCTATCAATCAATAGACCACCGGCCGTGAATTATGAATAAAACGTTACTATGATACGACACATAATAACGACAATAATCAATCTATCTTTGACGATAACATAATACGATTAATATTGAAGCAGTACGCGACCTTTCGGGTAACAGAATATCCACTTATCCATTTATTGTAGAACAAATTGAATTCCCATAGAAACAGGGTCTAAATTGATATTATTTTGGCTTTCTAAAACAAATATGGGACGACTACATATTATTATTGGTTTAAAGTTACACCGGTCACTTGGCGCATAAGGGCTTGTAATTTGTAATTAGTTGCTTCTGACTGTCAAAACCATCAGAATTGTCCAACGAATCGCGACGAAACAATTTTCTCGTTTTTCTACTCGTATTTCTTAAAAAAAAAATATTGTGAAATAATTGCGAAATAATTATTTTAGTAGCGTAAATTTTTGTTGAGCTAAAGCTGTTACTGGAAATGTAGAAAAATTCATAGCAGTAGCATATATGAAGAAATTAAAAGGAAAACTATTAATGCTAAGTAGGCTCTACAGATTGAGGAGTAATAGTCGAAAAACCGAAAATATTAGAATATAATATTATAGGCTTTGCTAGTCGTAAGGACGGAAAAGTTCAAAAAAAATCGAAACCTGTTTAACAAAAACAATTCCTAAAGCAACTTTACTACGGAATGTAGGGTACATTGCGGGTGGCTCAACACGCACTTGGCCGGTTTTTTATTTATTGGCATGTTGATTAATCCTAGAGGTTTATGTGTTGTAACATAAACTTATAAAACACGACAGCTCGGTAGTGTAGTTTATCCCATAATTCTTGTTTCATTTGTGTTTTATCGACACGCATCTTTGAAGATTGAGCGAGGAAGAAATGTTAAAAATTTTGAATAATTTGAAACAAATACATTTTTTTTAGTTAAACTCCGATAGTTTACTATTTAAGGTAAAGTGTTTTACTTTCCTCGTCAATTCACTTACCCCACCTGACCTAATATGAAATAGGATTCGGAATTTCGGAAATTTGATGATAAGATAAAGGTCAGCTCAAGAGTACCCTAATCCGACCGCCGAATATAATCATACGAAATTATGAAGGGATTAATGATATTTTTCTAAGGAATTATTTCATATAATCGGGATTACTGACGGCCTGGGCCCTGTTCAACAAAAACTGACAATACGACAAATTGCTTGCTCGACAAATCTTTTACATTTGTATTATGATTTTTTAGTTGTATTTGTAATGTAAATTTAGTGGATTTTTTATAGAAATAAACTGATATTTTATCTTTGACAACATCCACATCCCTGGATGTCTCCAAGGATCTAAGTGAGGAAACCGATGTCAAGTTTCATTATAGCATCCTTCATTGCCGACCGAGCATGAAATTGTAGAGGGTCAAGAATTTCTCTATCGGAATTTTCACATCGTAATGAGATTTTTACAGGAAAAACTATTTCAGAAGGAAAAGTATTATTTGATGGAATCTGCTTATTTATTTATCGAGATATCAATCAAACTAGAACACAATTTTATAAATTTATTTTTTTATTTGATGTTGGTAAGGCATAATATGTTGAAACAGACCAGCTAAAAACACAATATTGGTTCTCGAATGATATAATCTAAATAGATAATAAATTGTTTATATTTAACGCGATCCGTTTTTCATACTAAATTCAAATGACTTGCATACTTATGCAGGACATAAAATGCCGTTGAAAATCGAGTTTATACTGCTATTTTTTTAGTAATATTTTTCGCTGATTTAGACAAAGATACAGCTAATGCACCGAAAGTACTAGTTCTTGATAAAAAAATTAGGTTCAATATTGCCTTTGTGGGTGTGCGATCTATACTGTAGTACTTTCAGTGCATTAGCTATATATTTGTATTAATTAGCGAAAAATTTAACCAAAAATAGCAGTATATACTCGTTTTTCAAAAGCTATTTATGTTCCGCATAAGAATGCAAGTCATTTGAATTTAGTATGGAAAACGGATCGCCTTAAGCAAGAACATTTATTTTACATTTTGATTGATCTTATTTTACCGTAATACACGGACAAGAGTAAAAATCAAGTCGTCACTTTAAAAATATGCTTATTCAAACTATATTTCACAAACTTATCAAGCTAGATACTTGAATTAAACAAATAAGTAGTTTTAATATTTGCAGTACAGTCAAGAACACGTCAAGCTTTGATACATAGGACTTTGAAAAAGTTTTTATTTTAAACGCCCTACGCGTTAGAGTCGCACGTCAAGTGTCAAGCTTTCAGTTTGGGCGTATGATTAGACGCAGAAGGCACAGCACAGTATAGCATGTTCAGGATTAGTTTGGCTATGACGGTTATTTTCTGCGCATGGGTGACAGGCGATGAGCCAATGAACTATTCACTCGCGTCTCCCGACGTGCCGCGCTCACCCCTGTGACTAGTTTCTTGACTTCTGCGAATGAACGGTCACAGCCAGAGTTATTTTGTACGCCATATACTTTAATATCACGCGTTAGCGTAATATTACATATTCATTGACAGTAGAGTATAAGTCGTATAAAATAACTCTGTTTGTGACCGTTCATGCGGAGAAGTCAAAAAAAAAGTCGCGGGGGTGAGCACGGCAGGTGGGGGGAAGCGTGCGAATCGTTCATTGGCTCTCCGCCTGCCACCCATGCGCAGAAAATGATCGTCAGGGCCAAACTTATCCTGCTCACTATATATTTCTATAATTTCAGTTTTCTTAAGCGAGTGGGAAAACGTGTTCTGCCCTGCGCTGCGCTACCTACGTCTCACCACACGCTCACCCTCAAAAATTCATGATGTAAGAACACTTACGTTCACCAGTGTGAGGCTCCAGGGTGCGTGACACCGCTAAAAGCTACAGTTTCGCCGCGCCGCCCTGTAACAAGTAAACAAAGACATCTTAATACAAATTACAACATCATTTATTAAACTGAGTGCTTATATTCACATTCAAAATTATTCAATGTAGATTCATAGAGATCGTACGATCATAATGTGCAGAATACAATGCAAACAGAGCGAGTCTACTATCACTTTTGTTTCTTAACAAATGTGGGGACAGCGGTGGGGGCAGCGGTGGGGACATCGGTGGGAACAGCGGTGGGGACAAGAAATATCAATGAAAAACTTTTTTGACATTGGCGAAATACTCGTAAACAGATGTGAACGCCATTAAAAAAAATTAAGATAATGAAGTTCTGAATCAACAATTTTGTGTTCCTTTTAATTTTGTGTTTTTTTTTCTTTATAGGTTAAGCTTAAGTATAAAGCACAATGTATCACTCGAAAGAAAGTACGATTCCCACCTCGTTTGTATTGAGACCCTCGGCTTTTCTCTTCTCGATGAGCAATGTATTATTCCAATGTTTCCCGTATGACCTTCCACAACAGTCATTTATCTTGGTTTGTATTTCTAACGGGGTCGTGTGACGTATCAGTATCAGGTTACCGGGGGAGGTGATGGATCGGTTCATCTTAGCTGCACTGATCTAGCTTTTTTTTTATATTACAAGTGAGCAAACGAGCAGGTGGGCCACCTGATGGTAAGTGGTCACCACCGCCCATAGCGCCCACTCTCTTATTAATGGCATATTTTGACACTAATAAGACAGCAAAGCGAGTTTCTCACTTTGAGAACTAAGATGATATCTCTCATGTGTCTAGCTAGTATGTAATGAAGGTTGCAAGATGCCTTATAGAAAACTATACAGAGTGTTAGGGTAATCACTGCCGCTGACCATGAAACTAAACAACTTTTCATGAGGAACATAGGTCAAAAAACGATTAAAAAAAAATTTGACTCCCCATAGATACTGCACCAGTTGATTGTGCATTTTGTATGGGGGATGATAAAAAATTTTTTCGTATTTCGATGTTCTATAGCGAAAGTTGTTCAGTTTCATGGTTAGAATGCACAGTTTCAAGGATCACACCCCTCACACCCGGTATAAACTCATCCAACCAAACATTGTGAGAGGTTGATCTCAAAACAAGCATTAATGGAAATTTATTAAAATTAGGCTCCAATATTACGAGTAAACGGAGTTGAATAGGTGGAGTGAATCGATTTGGTTGCTAGCAAGTGTATTCGCAAAAAAACATACATTTACTTTGTCGTGACAGGTACGGAATAGGTAAGTAAATAATCTATAATTGAAAAAAGGAAACATTTTATAAAGGAAAGTAAATTAAAAGGAAATAGGAAACAATAAAGAGAGCGCTGTATTTATCATAAAAATCCTTTTACATCTCTCATATTCGGTAAGTAGGTCCTTATTACCCCCAAATGGGGCTTGTAGGTGACCAATTAGCGCTCTAGGGTAATAATGTAGCTAGAAAAGCCCTAGGGCGGTAAGTAATTGTAACGCCCCCGCCCGGCAGCACCTCCACCTCTACGCGCGGATCCGCCTTGATGGCCGCCTCCAGCAGCGGGGCGGCGGGCGTTTTAATTACTTACCGCCCTAGGGCATTTCTAGCTACATTATTACCCTATAGCGCTAATTGGTCACCTACAATTTGGTGGTAATAGGGACCTACTTACCTCACAATCGAGATGTAAAGAAGAGTAGTTAGCTCGGGTGTAAGCATCAATTGCACCCTCGAACTATAGGCGCCCTCGCTGCGCTCGTGCGCCTAAATATCTCGGGCTGCAATTGATGCCTTACAGCCCTTGGCTACTAATCTACTATTATTTTTGTTTAACAAACAATCGGAAGCATCTGTTCTAATTCGATTAAGTTTTGAAAAGGTTCATTCAGGATTAAATGAACGATACTTTAAGACTCTTCGGAACAGAAATAGCTTTGCCAAACAAAAACCCACTAAGGGTTGGTTCAGACCGAAACGGATGAGAGGAAAACATTTTCGGAAACCATTAACAATTTACTTTAATACTATAGTAATAAAACTTAGTTTAGAAGGAAACGTAATAATTCCAACAATTCGAATCTTTCGTGCAATTATCCGAAAACAGAGAAATTTATAATAAAAAGATGTTTTGAATGGAGTAATGCTCGCGCGAATTGAAGGCATTTGATCTAAATAGTCTTAGGCGATACTGATGCGGTTATTTTTTTTAGTGACATCAATAAAGTGTGCAATAATTTTTCAGTTCTGTCTGAACTGACCCTAAGTACCAAAAATAACGATTCGAGGCGTTCGTCAATAAAATCATGAGGAGAGGAAACTGTTCCTAGTTTGTGACCGGATTTCTAAAGAAAGTAATTATTGAATTTGTAGCTAAGAGTTTAAATTGTTGCTGTAAAATGAAGTTTAGTGTTGAGATTATTTTGTTCTAGTAGTAACAATTAATTTTGATATAACAATGTGTCATCAATACTTCTTGGATGCTCACACAATCCACAAAGAAGAGCAACTCTAAGAAAATAAAACTAAAACGTATAACCGCCCGTAAAATAAATTTTCATATCGGCAATAAAAAAAAAAAAAAAACAAGTGTTTTCTTTCAATAAAAAAAAACCAGGACTTATAACCTCAGAACAAAAACCTCCTTGCTTCGCTCGGAGAAGAAACCATGCTATTTTTTTTCAGTATGGGATGACAACTGCTAGCATGTCTCATGCCATGTCAAGTCGTCAGTGATCACATCCTACCAAATTAGATGAACGACGCGTTCATTGCATTTACAAAGTTTATAGGATTATTGTAACTTGTTGGGATTTTAACGGTTGAAAATATTTCCTAAATTATATGGTGTAAACATTGTGTAAATTATAAAAAACATGTAGTGAATAACTGGAAAATATCGTGAATTTATTCTTAAGTTGCTCTCCATATTAGTGATTGTTCTTTTTAATAATAACGTGTGTAGTTGATGGCTGTACATCTTCAAAACAACAAAACGAAAATTGCAAAGAAATTTTGTCTTTTCATCTGTAAGTTTTATTCAGTATTTTTCATGTTTGTGGATTATTATCACAAATATTGCATAAAAAATGTCAACTTATCATTTCTACAGTCAGATAATATGGAAATTGTTACGTATTTTACTGTAATTTATCGTTTTTTGTGGGATCATGTTGGAGTTTATGAGTGATGTATTTTATATCGATAGTAGTATTTTTACTTTCGAGCTGAGCGAGAAAGGTATTGTATTCGTGAAAAAAGTTGCACAAACTTTCTCAAAAATGTGTTCTATATCACTTAAGCAAGTCCCCTAAAAATGTCCGTCTGTCGGTTGGTCGGTCTGTCCGTCACGCTTTGGCCCAGCGGCTAAACGAATGGTCCTATTAACACCATATTTTTAATTTAAGACTTTTATTTCCGAATGGTTTTTTGCTGGCTCTCACTTTGAGGGTAGCTGTCATTCAACAAAAATGAAGAATTGAATTTTTTTTAAAAACGGTTCAAATTATTTTTATGAAACTTTGCTTGACTAAGCATCTCTATGCAAGGTATCTTGCGCCATCATCAGTTTGTCTGTGTGATTCCATATAAGGGGTGTTCCTGTACTACCAAAACGTAAACTTGTGATTTACTCATAGGGTCAGTGCACCACTAGATGACCAAGCACCAATAGCTGACCAAAACTTAAATTTGAACTGAAAGTAAGAAAATTTAAAAATACCGCGATTTTATATAGAATTTAACTATGTTGGCGTCTTACAATAAAGTTATGGGTTTGTCTAGCTAGTACTTTAGTATGTTTATTGGAAGTGGTCATGCAATGTAACATTTGAAAAAAAAAAAAAAACTTTAAGAGCATATTTTGTAAAGTCCTTAACACTTATTATATCACAAGCCTAACTAATTCATAGTCGAACTTTTAGAAGTGACTCTGAAAGTAGAACTAATAATTTAGTTTTTTTATGAATTTCGTCATAAAACCGCTTAAATGGTCAACTAGTGGTACCTACATTGACCCTAATTGACTACATTAAGTTTGTATTATTTTCTATAATTTTAATTTTGTTTTGGTTATCTACCTGAATGGATATTCAATTTGATTGGATTTTGTGAAAATTTAGTACACAGGATGTACCAAAAACTTAAAGAGCTTTACAGTCGACAAAACTGAACAACTATTCATAAGAAACAGAGTTTTGAAATTTAAAAATCTGTGAAAATTCATATAAAAGGTGTTCCAGTAGTACCAAAATTTGAACATGTGATTTGTTCGAAATCGTTTACGGTTGGTTTGTTTTAATATTTTACAATTCGAGTTCCGAATTCATGTGGTAGAACATTTTTCAGAAAAACCTTAATAAACGTTTGTAATTCCATACTATGTGTAGGTATGGTATAAGTTTGCGGTTGACAGTTCTAATTGCATATCGCGAGAAAGTAAGTGCAGTGCTGCTGTACCATTTATTATATTTTACAACATTCAACGCGTTTTGTTTTCATTCTGGTTTCGATTCCCGATGGGGACACTGTCAAACAAATATCACTTTGTGTGTCTTCGCCAAATTGAAATGTCTCAATCAGCATGAATCATCCTGAATCAACAAATTGTAAGAAAATTAATAAAAATACTAAATTAATCTACATAAAATTCTCTACAAAAAAGGTTTGAAAGTTTTTCGCTACAAACAATACTGACAAGCAATTCTTGTGCTCATGCAACGCTTTGGCTCACAAGCGTATGAAGATTCTGGGTCAAGCTTATCCGAAACCAGAAGACTACAGGCTCCTTGTGCTCTAAGGTCCAATAAGGAACTCAGCTCCACGTTATAAGGCAAGATAAGATACACGAAATTTCGCTTGAAAATTTATTTGAGCGACTTAGAAGAAAAACACAAATCCGTATTTCAGCATTTTTGCAAAACCATCCCAAATGGATTGAATTGAGGGATAAAAGTTTGTTTTAAAATCCTACATAATTTGTATGTAAGCTAGAGATATTCATGAAAAAAAAAAAAAGAACCTTTACACCTCCTACCCCTCCCTCTTGCCTCCACCGCTACCGTCCATTACTTTTAGTAAGTAAGTAAGTAAGAAATTTGGTGTCTTTAATATTAAAACACCTACGTAAGAAATCACCTGTAGTAAAAAATGCAAAAAGTATTTTTTTTAATGAATTTAATCACTGCTTTTAACAGATTTGCCTTTTATTAAAGTTTAGTACTTCAACTTTTTGGTCAAAGTTTCGACATCGATTTGTCCTTGTGTAACTTATCGACTATCGATAGATGAAAGCATGCCCACATCCCTACTTGTGACGAATTATTTCTTATATATTACTTCTATATGAGGTCAAATTTCTTTGCTTATAACTTACCTGCTCATAGAATTAAAAAAACACAAACCTATTATTTCAAATGTTTACCGCAACGCAATCGACGTCCCTCCCATTCACGTTCAGTATTTCAGAAAACGTATCCTGAACATTATAATCATGTCGAAAACGATTTCAAAAGCCGAATTTTGAAAATGCTACGCAAGTTTCCAACAATTTGCAACCGATCAAAATTCGGTATTCGATCAATCGCAGTTGGAACAGTCACTTGGAATCGATTTCAACCCAATAATCGTATATCCGCTTCGATACGCGGTCCATATGAAGGTAGATTTTGACAAATAGAGCGAACACGATTTTCATCAGAAGTGATGTTATGTGACATCGATTTGCTATCAATATCACGAATTTGCTGCTACGGCTACATTATTAATAGGTTACAGGACTTTCAGATCATTTGTCAGATTAATAACGGGTGTTAGGGACAGCCTTCCGAATACTGAAGGGGCATGATCAGTCAACGACACTGAACAACTTTCAGTGAACAAAACTTTCAGGAAACGAAAAAAAATCGTCTCCATACAAAATTGTAAACTTGATCGGGCAGTTTTTATGGAGAAGCCGATTTTTTTTTTCGTTTCCTGAAAGTTTTGTTCACTGAAAGTTGTTCAGTGTCGTTGACTGATCATGCCCCTTCAGTATTAAGAAGGCTGTCCCTATCACCCTGTATATTTATATTCTGAGTCTATTTAGTCAGAAAACCTACAAAAACAACTGGTGCGTTCTTCAAATTAATGAGCAATGTTCGAGCCCGGATATTGGATGAACAAGTACAAAGATTTGTTCGGATTAGCGCCTGCCGGCGACGACGTAATCCAAATTGACAAACCTCAATAATGTACTGAACATCAGCTAGCCTTCGGGATCGAAAATTCATGGCTGCGTAACTATGAATGCTTTTATTTTAATTTTTGTTATGCAATGATAATACGTATAAATATTTATTCGTAAATATAAATTTACAAGTCCAAAAGGTTAGGGGGTTCGGGAGGTTACTGGCAACCCCAGGCCAGGAAACATCTAAACAAGCCTCTTCGTAAATTTCTTATCAATTTCACGAGGAATTTCCTTTCCTTTTGGAGTGAAAGTGCCAAAAAAGAGAAGCTGGACACAAACAACATCACCTCAACTCATCCCGCAAGTACCGTGACACTATTTATTTTAGTATTTGCACAAAAAAGACTGGTTCCGAGTGAAGAAGGAGGCCATTTTTACGCTTATTCACTATACAAAGGCGTTTTTTTTTTCAAAAAGAGGGCATTTTGAAATATTTTCAATCCCAAAAACTGGACAAACCGAACAATCAAAACCAAATCTGAGATTGTTTCGACTGACAGCTCCGAAACAGCTGATATCTGTCTTGTGACAGCGACGTGACATTTCCGTTCGGAAATCGCAAGCGCAGCGGCAACGGCAACGAGGAACGAAGGATACGTTCGTTTTCATCAAAAAAAATTTCAAGGTGGTTCATTTTCTGTTTTTGAAGACTCTTATATTGAACTTTTTACCTTGATTTGGACCCTCAAGATTAGACTTTGATATGTTTTTAGCGTTCTTGTTGATTGAATATTTTTGATTATTAATCTTACCAAAGAGCAGTTTAATAATATTTAGTCTATAGTTATTTAATTTATTATTCAGTAAATTAGCCGTTGTTCTGGACCTTTGTAGTAAGCAATAGTTCTGTTAGTTTTAAGAATAATTTTGACTTTATGTGACATTAGTATTTATTAATCATATTTTTCTATTTAATCGTTATTATTGTAATGACTGATGGTTTTACATTATTATTATTTTTTACAATTTATTGTTAATTATTGTTTTTTTTACATTGTCGTAATATTTCAATTTTAAGGTGTAATTTTAATTTTAATTTATGTGTGTGGATTTGTTACCCTTTTTGGTAAAACTTTTTTCTTTGTATAATGACAGATGTTATCAGATCCCTTTGTCCTCACTGCCCAGGCTCGTCCCAAACTTTTGTTGTACCTCATGGACTGGGTGCATATGGGGCGAATGCACAAGGGCGTTTTACCACCATCTGGATGCTCGCCATCAAATACACACCACAATAGTTTGCCTGATCCAGGTTTATTCCCACAATTATCACAGCCTAACCCCTTAAACAGGCTGGCAAACCTGAAGAAGACGGTTCAGGTTCTTCGCCACATACCGAAAGGGGCTAGGGCTCAGGCCGCCGTAAAATTAAGCAAGGTGATTGAGAAATGTCTCCAATCCAACAGCACGGAAGACTGGTTTTCCCTTCTGTCATTTGCTTTCACAGCTTTGAGGGTGCCTGACAGAGGGGAAAAGGGGACACTCACGAGCAAAGTAAAAAAGAACCTGGAGGATAGCTATGGCTATTTTACTGCTCAAGAATCTAGGTCACGACCTCCTTCAGTATACAGATCCATTGTGACAAAGGTCTACGACGGTGATCTGAGGGGGGCGGTCCGACTGCTAGTGTCCGATGGATCGGTCGCGCAGCCAAGCGAGGCTACGTTGTCATCCCTTAGGGAGAAGCACCCGCCACCTTCCAGGGATTTACGCTCTCCGGTGCCTCCTGATCTGTCCTTTGTACCGCTTAGTGTTGACGTGGAGGATATAACACGGGCATTAGGATCTTTCCATAATGGGTCCGCTTCGGGTCTCGACGGCATTAAACCCCAGCATCTCAAGGAGCTTATTTCATCGTCTGCTTGTGACAATGGTCCTTGTCTGTTGGAATCACTAACTCGTCTGATTAACTTTATGCTTAGCGGCCAAGTTAATCCAGAAGTTTGCCCCTTCTTATATGGAGCTTCATTGTGTGCCTTATCAAAAAAGGACGGAGGCATTAGACCGATTGCCGCGGGGAATACCTTTCGGCGTATAGCAGCCAAGGTGGGATGTTATCACGTAAAAGAGAGGATGGCGTCCTTCCTTCAGCCGCATCAGCTCGGCTTTGGCATCCAGCTTGGCTGTGAAGCAGCCATTCACGCTACTCGCACCTTTGTGCTGGATTCTGATAATTCAGAGAGCGTTTTGGTCAAGATCGATTTAAAAAACGCATTTAACAGCCTCGAGAGAGACAACATCCTCGAAGTTGCGCGTGATAAAATTCCATCCCTATATCCGTATCTGTTCCAGGTATATTCGGCTGAAAGCAATCTATATTACCAGAGTGACCTAATTTCATCCCAAGTGGGAGCCCAACAGGGCGATCCTTTGGGCTCGCTGATTTTCAGCCTGGCTATACACGTTGCCATTGTGGAGTTGCAGTCTCCCCTAAATTTATGGTTTTTGGACGATGGGACCCTAGGCGGACACCCAGCAACAGTAGAGAGCGATTTGTCGGTTTTATTTCCCCGGTTGCGGGAGATGGGCTTGGAGGTGAATGCACAGAAGTGCGAATTTTTCGCTTGCAGCGCAAGTGCACGTGCGTCATTGCCTCGATTTCAAGCCCTAATGCCGGGTCTCAGAGAAATCACGAAGGAGACATTTAATTTGTTGGGATCTCCAATTTTTCTTGAAGCGGTTGTGGACGCCCTGGAGGCGAGAAGGGAGGTCCTGTTAACATCTTTTGAGCGGCTAAAACACCTGCCTGCCCATGTAGCGCTTACTCTTCTGCGTCTGTGCTTTTCAGTTCCTAAGCTCATGTACCTTCTGCGAACTTGCCCCACCTGGCTATTTCCCACCAATCGGAGGAAATCGACAATTCACTGAAGCAAGCGTTAGAGAGTATTTTAAATGTAGATCTCGAGGGAGATCGTTGGGTACAGGCCAGTCTACCTATTCGACACGGAGGTTTGGGTGTCCGACGGGTGCGCGACATTAGTTTGCCAGCATTCCTGGCATCTGCTAGTGGGGTTGTGGGGATCGTCGCTAAAATACTATCTTCCGATGGTGGCGAAATCCGCATACCTCACGAGAGGGAGGCCCGTAATGCTTGGTCTTCTGCCAATCCTGGTCAGAATTTTCCATCCGAGCCGAGTCGACAGCGTTTGTGGGACAGTATCGCCTGCACCTCTATTATGCAGGGGTTGGAGGCCGGGGCAACGGGGGTCAAGGCAGCCCGGCTGAAAGCAGTCACTGCTCCGGAAGCTGGGGCGTGGTTGCACGCGTTGCCGTCTCCGAACCTGGGCACTTTGTTGGATGATGACTCAGTGCGTGTTGCTGTGGCGCTGCGGTTGGGCTGCAATGTCTGTGAATCTCATTTATGCATTTGCAGCTCAACCGTAGAAGCCAATGGACATCACGCACTGCGTTGTCTCCGTTGCTCAGAGAGATTTCCACGGCACCACGCCCTAAACGATATTATACGCCGGGCCCTTGTTGCGGCCAGTGTCCCCTGCGTATTAGAGCCTCCAGGTTTAAGCCGGTCGGACGGCAAAAGGCCAGATGGCCTCACTATGGTGCCATGGAGCAAGGGTCGAAGCCTTATTTGGGATGCGACGTGCGTTAGTACATACGCTGCGTCGCATATCAACTCCACCTCTCGCACGGTGGGTGCTGCCGCGGAGTCTTCCGCCAGATTGAAGCGTCACAAGTACGCTGCCCTTGAGGCTTCATATATATTTATCCCTGTCGCTTTTGAGACAGCGGGTCCGTGGGGCGGTGAGGCAAAGGAGTTTGTGCGGGAAATAGGACGACGCCTCAAAAACAGAGGGAATGATCCCCGCGCCGGTTCTTTCCTGGTCCAACGGCTGGCAGTTGCCATTCAACGAGGGAACGCTGCAAGCATAATGGGCACGTTTGGACCAGGGCAGAATCGGGGCGGGACGTAGGGACAATAAGCTATTCTTATTTAGCGTTAGTTTTGACTTCGACAATTGTAATTTGACATGTATTGATAAATATAATATTCTTTAGGTTTATAAAAAATCAAATAAATCAAATATTCAACCTAGTCCAAAATATATAAAGAAATACAATCATTACAAAAAGTCTTAAGGTCTAAAAAAAAGCTGCTGTTAGCTCTAGTCAAAGAGCCCGCCCTGAATCGAACCCGGTGGAAATGTGCCCATCACACTTGCTTTAATTTGGGTAATAGGAATGATAACGGTCCGAGACTAAATTCAGGACTTTCTAAATAAAGGCCAGGTTAAAAGAACCCTACACCGACGAGCGTGTATGAAAGGGTTGATGAAAGAAGAGGGAGCGAGGGAAGTATGTCAAGATCGTAGCAGGTGTCATAGTAAAATAAAATCTTGAAAAAAAAAAATTGCGTACCTCCCCTACAAGTATTGGGGTGATTTTTTTTCAGTCTACCCATTGTGTGGGGTGTCGTTGGATAGGTCTTTTAAAAATAATGTGAGTTTGCAAAGATCATTTTTCGATTTCAGGATCCGTTAGCGAGATATTTAGGTTGAAAGCGCAATTTTTTATTGGAGTCGTGTGCCAGCTAAACGGTTGTTATTGGAAATGTGAACAAATTCATAGTAGTAGCATATATGATGAAATTAAAAAGAAAACTATCGAAATTACTGGCACATGAGCCATTTCATCTTAGTTCTCATTAGTGTCAAAATATGCCATTAATAAGACAGTAGGCGTTATGGGCGGTGGTGACCACTTACCATCGGGTGGCCCACCTGCTAGTTTGCTCACTTTAAAAAAAAAAGCTAAGTAGGCACACCGGGCTTCACAGGTTAATGAGCTATAGGCGAAAAACTGGAAATAATAAAAATAGCAATAGCAATCAGGCGCTAGGACCTCGCTGAGCATTAGGAGGTACAATTTTTATGTTATGAACGGTATGAAACACTTAATCAAAACCTGCTTTGGGAAAAAAATCCTAAAATAACTACGGAACCCTATACTGCGCGTGGCCCGACATGCACTTGGCCGGCTTGTTATTAATATTATGATTAGAATCGTAGGGCTTGAAAGCAAAATAAATTAAATTTCACGTTGTACGAGTATATACCTTACCTAAGTACCTGTTTGCTGTTTATATTTTTTCTTCTATTAAACTTTTTCAATCTTTTAGTGAAACCTGTCGTCTTTTCGATTACATCTCAACGCTTTCAAGGAATTTTTGAAAGCCTCGCCATAAACTCTTTTATAACCGATTTTAATCTTTTATAGGCACTTATTCGAGTTTTCTCATTTATCTTGCTTAGGCCCGGGTCATTTAAAATTTTACTCAAAATGAGACTTGAATTTGTGCTTCTTTCGAATTAATTTAGATTTGTGAGAAATATCTGTGTACAAGACAATTTGAACTACGGCTACATTTTTTTAACATTATTCAACTTGAGATTATGAAAATTTATTTTTGTCAAGTTATCTTTTCAGCAATTTTTTTTTCTGTATCAACTTGAACTATGGCCACATCCCGGACACTACATACATGGAACGCGAATTTGAAATTGGAAGCGCGCGTAGGCTCGCATATTCAGTGCAAAAGACCCTCAGAAGGACCACAAGAATCTTGCGGCGGATGCGCGCGGGGGTGCGGGATAGATTGCAAAGCGGGTGGAGAGTGTCCGTTCTTTATGATAGTCATCATCATCATAACATCCCACGAAACGTCCACTACAGGACAGGGAGCTCCCTCTAGAATTCTAGCTTTTGCTGGAAACATGTAGAGGGGAAGTACCATAGTCACCTCGCTTGTTAGCGTTACGGCTGGCACCAAGGATCGCGGTTGTAGGTGACCGCAGTAAGTAAGATGTTAGATACAAAGGAGGATGCTGCTGCCCATCCTCCAGTTAATAACCCTTAGTCGCCTCTTACGACACCCACGGGTATGTAAGGGTTGGTACTATTCTTTGCCGGCACCACACGGGGCTGTATGATAGTACTATTACTTTATTCTGTGCTACGGCACAGTCAAGAGTACGTCAAGCTTGTCGCAATGGAGTTTGTAGCGTTCTTATTTATAGGCCTTTGGCGGCTAAAAACTCTGGAACCAGGGTTTGTAAGGTCAGTTATCTTATCTATCTTACAACCCACACGACATGAGTATTTTAAACACGTTGGGGTTAGCCAAACTCGCACTTGACCGATGAGAGTCAGAGTCAAGAGTCACGATGTGAGTGTCACTGTTAACTTACTTTTGCTTGACTGTCCTATCCTAAACAAAAAAATAGTATAGGTATATCTGAACCCTCGGCGCGCGAGTCCGAGTCGCACTTGACCGGTTTTTTTAACCTTGGTGAGGCCGTTTGTTCACCGCGACGATACTTATAACAAGAAAACCGATATTGTGTCAATATCGTCACAGTACTTAATCCATGTATCATACTTATTATTACTTAGAGCCACCGCGCCCTAGCGATTTTTTAGTTGGCCGATAGTTTGATCGTTCTGTGAATCAGTATGTACCCCTATGGTAGTGCGCGCATTTGTCGATTTAAAGTTGACGATTTTTCTATTGAAAGTACGATTGCAACTAAACTGTCGGCCAACTAGAAATCGCTAGTGCGCGGTGGCTCTTACTCATAGTGCCATCGCGGATATCAACACGATGTCGGCGCAATATCGGCGCCAATTTTTTTCGGGAGCATCATCTCTTTATCGGTATCGTCTCGGTGGACAAACGACGTTACAGTATTTTGTTCGGTTTTTCTATTGACTGTGAATTTAATTTGCGTAAAGTCACACATTCTGTCAACAACGGAATTACTTTAAAACAGCAATTCTGTACGAAGAGATTTTCGTTTTTAGAAAGATCTTGAAGATGTTTTAGTTTCGTCAACTGAAGGAGGTATAATGGTAAGAGACCGTAAAAGCTTTTTTTTATATAGAATAGAAGTTTTGTGAATAACTTCTACCACGAGCAAGCGTTCTACATCGCATTCGCAATTGTCGTAAACTTTTAGAACGTCGTCGTCTGTCTGTACTAAGGCTACGAACATCGTACACAACACAGGCTACGCTACGTTTTATGCCTTTGGACTTAACGGACGCGACGGTGCTTTCATAAAACTCGTCTAATTAGTTTTTCATTGTACAAATACTGTTAACTGGGTCAGCTCGCCTTCTGCGATCGATAACACGTTCCGTTTCACATTTATGGTCATACTTCACGTTTTTAAATTTATTGCCTCCAGTTATACGAGTGGACTACTCAATTCGATTGGAACTTTTCATTTGCTGGAGTAGAAACTTTGACATTTTCATCGTAATTGTTGGCTATAAAAAGAGTTCAAAATAGTTTGCGACATCATTCTTCTAAGTCTTCTTTATTGTGTACGTTTTTCGTTTTCGAACTTAACAGAATTTTATACAGCACATCAATCTAATCTATAGAAAATCTTATCAACAGAAATAATAAAAAAAATTTTTTTTTTACTTAATATAGGAGGAGCTAAAAGCTTCTTGGCAAAGTTTCTACCGACGTGCAGTTGACCGTACAATCAAAATACATAGAAAGAAACTTTTAGCTCCTCCTAGATTAAGTGAACCTAAAAATAGGTTTTGATTTGTAGTGATCCTCCTCGGAAGCCCTTTTTTAGCAGAGCTGGCTGGCGAGTATTTCCAAAATTGATTGTGAATATTTTATGAATAATGACGTCACGTTCCAAAAAATTACCAGTCAGCGCCTGCCCTCGGCTGGGCATGGTCGTTTATGATATTCGCAAAAGTTTTAAAATATATCTGCCTAAAACGATTCCCAGTGTTTTTCCATAATATCCCGGACTGCTGTCTCTGCCGAGAGATTGAACTTTAATCTCTGGAAAAAATAACCGATTAAAAAAGAAACATCTGATTTACTAGGGAAAGTGTTAAAGGCGAACAAAATCCTGGACAACATATAGTGTTCGATAAAGTGCAGCTAACAAGACGACAAACTAAATCTAGTCTTCCCCATACAGTAATGCGGCGAGTGCCCAAGGGAAATACTAACTTTATCTCGGCCATTGCGCATCGTATGACACCGCAAGTAATCTGCTGAACACACACTGCTATGATGAGAGTTTTGTTTCTCGCAAGCATCTACACTTGCGAGAAACAAAATGAATAGATAGATAGATAAATACTTTATTGTCTCACACAGAACACAACTCATACTTTTCTTTGGATTCATATTTTCAAAAGGCGGACGTTGCAGTTAGTTGAAAAGGCAGTCGACTTGGTATTTGCATGAGACATCCTTTCTTATAAAATGCAACATTCAGACACATTGTTATTCTAGTTTTTATCACTTTATGACGTCAATTCCATACGAAAACAATCTACTAATATAAAGAACACAGATAAAAAGGTTACCTCCGATATCTCTTGAACGGAAAATCTCTGAAATAGTTCAGTTAGAGGAAGAGAAATTCCATTGCTCGAGCTCTCTAATGCAACAGCTTTATCGAATCATATTTCATTCAGACGCTATTCGCGCTTCTAGATTTTATTGAGAAGCTGTACTTTATATTAGCAATCTAAGTTCTAAGGCAATATGCCGACCAATGAGCCGGTTTTTAAAAAAGAAAACTAGTTTTAATTTTATTGGTAGATAGCGTTGTTGTAGGAAAATTTAACTGTTAACAATTCTTTTCCTAGTGTTGTTTAAGGAGGTTTATTTACTTCACGCTTCATCTATGACCGATTTATTTTAAGTTCTAGCAACTCTCTTCAGCGCCATCTATCGACACCTTTGAATACTCAGTTGACGCTTAGCTGCGAAACCGGCTCATTGGAATCATGACCCACCTAGTCATACAGATATTATTCAAAACGTCAAAGAAAATTTGATTGTTTGGACAATTACAGACGGATGCTCGTCAAAAAAGGTCACAACTCCATTTTTTCGATAGTACCTACTCGTAGTTGAATGCTGTTTTAGAGGTTGTAACTAACGGAGCATAATTAGAAAGTGAAATAATAACAAGAACAACAACAAAACAGGAAAAGTCAACAACAACACAGAAAAAACAACAACAGTCTCTACAGGGTTATTTTTACCTTACATCCGTTTGCCCACTTATTAGTGAGAGGTGAAAACAACTTTTGTTCTACGTCTTTTGCAACATTGCAAAAAAAACAACCTCCCATATAAAGTAACGTAAGATCACTTCGTATGGGAAGTTGATAATTTTTAAATCGATGTTGCGTAGCTCGTATGTAACAAAAGGTGTTGGTTTTGACTTCATAAATATGTTGACAAACGGATGTTAAGTAAAAAAAACAACCTTGTGAAGTATAAAAGAAACTAGAAAACTTTACACCTCTTTAATTGCTACGCCTTACGCTACGGCGTAGCAGTTTAGGCTGACCGCTGGATGAGGCGTTACCAAGCGGCGTGGTCGCGTCTCTAGGCATCCACTGCGTCATACACAGCACCGAGTCAATATTATAACCTTCTTAGGTTCTTACTGAGCAGTCAATGTATGCTACCAACGCTTTTTTCAAATCAAGTTCTTTTTGCGATTTTTACTATTACAAGAAAAGGTAGGTACCCAACTGTCGAGCTCCGATTTGATTTATTTTAATATATGTTAAAAGTACTAAAACAACAGACACGTATTTTTTTCTAAAGTCGATACCGTGAGTGGTTGCTGAGAAAACAGGTGTGACAGACAGATAGACAAAGTCGCACCCTAATGGTTCCGTTTTTACCATTTTGGTTTGGAACCCTAAAAAAGAGCACAATATCCGCTACTTTACGAGGCTTTAGCAAACAATAGAAACACTTAAAAAAAGACCAAAGCTAAACAACGTACAACAAAAACGGTATAGATATCCTGACTAATGTCAATCTACCCATGAAACTGCGGAGATTGAACTACTTTTCCTAAAAAACACCGGTCGAAAAACGAACAAACATAAACTTACAACAAGAAAAAAAACAGTCACTGTAAGGCCGGTATTTCACTGGGACACCATATGGTGGCGCGACTGGATGCGCTACTGGTGTCCGTAACTAGACACCAGAGTCGCTACCCGCTATCGGTCACTGGGAGTGGTCGCGCTACCACTCCCAGTGAAATGTAGCCCTTAATACTGTGGCCGCAGGGTGTAGCGACTCTGGTGTCTTTACTGGTGTTTTGTTACGGACACCAGTGGCGCAACCAGTCACGCTACCAGTCGCGCTACCAGTGTCCCAGTGAAATACCGGCCTTAGTGTTAAAATTACAGTGCAATCTTCAGTCTTTTACGATATTTGACTTTTGTTCTACAGGAGAAGTTGTACAGTTTCATGCGCCAATTCACATCCTTTATAACCTTTTAGATTTCACCTTGTATACAAAAACAAACAAATTGTTCTCGAAGAAATAAAACTGTTAGGTTATGACACATTATTGAACTAGGGAAGCAAAATTCCGGAGATTGCAGCGCTAGTGGAAACGAAATCCGAGCGAGCGCCGAATGTGATATTCTTTATTGAATCACATTTCATCTCGACATTATTTACGGTGTTAGCTTTTACCATATTTTACGAATATGTGTTAAACGGCACCTATTTATTCTAAAAGAGGATTTACGAGTCAATAGAGAAATACTATAAATACAGTTCAATGGTTGATAATGTGTATGATGAAAAGAAGAAAAGTGTATAACATGATACAAACTAATTAAAATTGTGTTTATTTTCTCCCAAAAACTTAATTTACAACTTTTTACTAATGTTATTAATTTAAATTAATAAAACCTCTATTTGGGAGACAGGAGCCTAAACTAGGTTTGACCTGTGTCAATTAAAACTGATAAATAAGTTTACTTAATAATTCATCATAACACTACAGGACAGGGAGCTCCCTCTAGAAGTCCATCTCTTGCTGGAACAATGTGAAGGGGAAGTACTTTCACAACACTTGTCAGCGTTACGACAGGCACCATGGACCGTGGTTGTTGGTGACCGCAGTATGTAAGATTACGATACGCGGAAGGACGCTACTGCCCATCCTCCGTTTTATAAACCCTTAGTCGCCTCTTAGGACACCCAAGAGTAGAGATAGGTTGGTACTATTCTTTGCCGGCACCACACGGGACCACACCTCATGGGAGTCAACCCAATCGAAGATAACCAGTAGCCGTGAAGTTGGACTGATTTAATGGAGAATCAGATGTGACTATTGTTCTGGTTAAAAGTTAAAGATGTTCCTAATCATCATAACATCCCATGAAACGTCCACTAAAGGACAGGGAGCTCCCTCCAGAAATCTAGCTTTTGCTGGAAAAATATAGAGGGGAAGTACCATAGTCACCTCGCTTGTTAGCGTCACGGCTGGCACCATGGACCGCGGTTGTAGGTGACCACAGTAAGTAAGATGTAAGATAAAAAGGAGGATGCTGCTGCCCATCCTCCAGTAACCCTTAGTCGCCTCTTACGACACCCACGGGTATGTATGGGTTGGTACTATTCTTTTCCGGCACCACACGGGGCAAATAATAATAATACTAGTTCCTAATAATTATATTATATTAATATTTTATTAAGTTATTATATTTCAGCAACATCAGAAGCAGTTCAACGTCTTTTGTGATAAAAGACACTCTAACCACAACCGCTGTACCGCGCCTTAGGTATGCTTACGGCGAGACGGGGGGGACTATCGCTCGTCATCGCTCACGGCGGCAACTACGAGTAGTTCTTGCTCTTTTCGTCCCTCTCCCCCACCTTTTGTTATTTTATAAAGTTTACACTAATACATAATATAACTCATAAAATATTTCTCAACGCACGATGAAAAAGGTCACTGTTTAAACCAAGCCATAAAATGTGTCATAAAGTAATTTCATACGTTTGTTTCTACCGTTTCCTGATCTTTGACTTTTACTCTGAACATTGTACCTATGACTTCATCCTTTTGACTTTAAATAAAATGTTATTAGTTACATAAGTCCAGTCCAGATCTATTATTATATTTCGTATTTTGAAAAAAAAAAAAGTTTTTCACTTTCATGGGCCATTAGGTCTTTCTGTTGCACTTATAAAATAGCTTTTAGCACTTGTTAAATTACAAAATGCATAACGACGAAATCGTCAGCCAACAAAAGATTTTAGGAATTCAGTCCTCTAGTACAATATTAAATGTAATGAAACACGTCGTAAAAGACACTGATTGGTGTAATTGCTTTAAGAGACATGTAGGGTTATTTCTGGACACCTCGCCAAATTTTAGTTTGTTTGCTAGTACACGAATTTAAACAACTTTTGCAATGGAGCATGGGTCGAAAAACGAGGAAAAAATTTGCTCATGCTATACAAAACCCACTATCACCGGCACAAGTTTGTATGGGAGGACCAAACTTTTTTCTCGTTTTTCGACACATGTTCTTTTGGGAAAGTTGTTCAGTCAGATACGAGTACATGTTCTGTTTGAGCAACATACTAAAATTTGGTCAAGGTCCAAAAATAACACTGTACAGGCAGTTACACAAAGCATTTTTTAAGTTAAAGCTTTGTATAGTGCAGGGGTCGGCAACCTTTTGAGTCAGAAGAGTCAAAAAAATAAAATTTACGAAATTTCGAAGTAAAAATAAAAAGCCGTAAAAATTTTAATAGCCAACTATAAATAGTTCTTACATAAATAAAGCTTTTTCATAAAATAAAAAAAATCTATTTAGGTATTTATAAGAAAAATATATATTTATTCCTGTTTTTAAATGTTTTTTTTTTTCTATATCAAATTAATAATATTTGTGTACGGAACTAAAGAGCCGCAGTTTCACATCCAAAGAGCCGCATGTGGCTCGCGAGCCGCAGGTTGCCGACCCCTGGTATAGTGTCTGTCACTTTCTGATTTGATGACAATGTACTACTGGAACCGCAATCGAAGACCAGCTTCAAAATTATCACAAAGGAAAATAATCACTGCGGGTCGTGCGGTTTTCCCTCTTCCTAGAGAGCAGATGTCACTCCGAAACTCGAAACAAACTCGCAACCTCCCCCGACTACACTCAAACTTCTCACTTTCCAATATCCGGCTGAACTAACTTTTAGAACAGGTATGGAATTTCCAAACCCGCAGAATCCACTTATGTACGTGATAGTTCAAAGGAACCGAACAATTGGGTAGAGTACTCAAAATGGGCTGTAGCAAATTCCTAGCTTGACAGGCAGAAGAAAGTTTTCAAAATTGATATTAGTTTTTGCAACTCTATTTGTATGTTACTCAGTCCAGCAAAGTGAACCACTTCTTTTTCGATTAAGCATGGATCGAAAAAGGAGATTTTGAACAAAAATCCTCTTACTTTATTGTATTCAATGTAGATTCTTTGCAAAATAATTATTGGACGTCAATGCAGAATACAATGCAAATAGAGCGAATCTACTTTCGTGTGTCTCCTCTTGATTTTCGAAATATTGATATGATACTACTTCGATACGATATGGGTTTTTATTGTCGCTTCTTTTTTTTTCCCACAATGGCGCCACATTGTTTGTGAAGCGATTTAGTTTAGCTGACGTCATTAAGAGATTTTAATATCCAACAATGAATAAACGATTTTGATTTGATTTGATACAGTCGAATTCATAACTTCGTTCACTGACAATAGAGAAGAATATTGGTTGGATGAATTGTCAAATTGGCATTAGCATCCTACTCTATCGTCAAGGGACGAAGTTTTGGATTTGGACACCCTGATTCGTATGCATCCCTTATACACACTAGCAATGAGACTTAGACCGATATTTCACTATGGGACACCAGTAAAGACACCAGAGTCGCCACACTCTGCGGCCACAGTATTTCACTGGGAGTAGTAGCGCGACCAGCATCCGACCTGGTCGCGCCGCCAAATTGGTTGGGCAACCAAACGGACACCAGGTGAGTAAGAGCTGTATACATTCTGTTGGTAGCGGCGACTGGTTGCGCCGCCATGGTGTCCCAGTGAAATATCGGCCTTACAAACCACCAGTTACACAACTAAATTCTTGAATTAAAACTGTTCAATCCATTGCGGTTAATTTCTTTGTCAACATTAAAAGATGAAACAGAATTTTAACCCGTAAAGCATTGTGCATGTGGCGGAAAGTCTTATCATCATCACATTCCATGAAACGTCCACTTCTTCTTCTTTCGTGTCGGCAAGAACACGGGCTAAATCTTACTTGCCCAGAAAGCGGCTACCTTGGTAGCCCTCTGGTTACCATCAAGTAAGTCCTCACGCAAGCAGGTGGTCGGGCACGCGGGACAATTGGTGAGGTGTGCCATGGTTTGCAGGAGTTCTCCACATTCACAGCTGGCGTTTGCGCTACTTAGGAACCCCCACCGGCACAGGTTATCCTTGCTTCATCACATAACATCCACTGCAGGACAGGGAGCTCCCTCCAGAATTTCAGCGAAAACGAGTGGTACAATGATTCAGATTAGATTCAGATTATTCATTCAATGTAGATTCTTTACAGAATACTTATTGAATGTCATGCAGAATACAATTCAAATAGAGCGAGTCTACGCCGTTTCGGATCGTGCTATGGCAGCGTAAAAGAAACGGCAAGAAACCACTGCAGCACGGCCTACTTTTAGAGTCGGCTTTTTACAATGTTTTTCTTGTGTTTCGCTGGAATATCAGAGCACCATACCTCTTTGTCATTCATATAATCATCTAATCTATAGTAAGCTTTTTTACATAACGTTTGCTTTACACATTCTTTAAACTTTCTCTCAGGTAATTGCACTATACGAGTATTGTCAGGTATTTTGTTGTAGTATCGTACACACAGACCAACGAAAGATGTATTGACTTTAGTTAATCTAGTATATGGTTGATCAATTTTGTGCTTATTTCTAAGATTAAAATTATGCCTTTCATAAATTTTAGGTAATTGATGAATGTTCTTTCTAACATACATAATATTTTCATAGATATACTAGCATGGCACTGTCATAATGTTGATTTCCTTGAACAGTTCTATCAGGGAATCACGAGTCTTCAGGCAATAAATGGGAAGTACCACAGTCCCCACGCTTGTTAGCGTTACGGCTGGCACCATGGAATTTCATAATCTCAAAGTCGCCTCTTACGGCACCCACAGGTAGAGATGGGTTGGTCTATTCTTTGGCGGCACCACACGGGCGAAAAGCCGGAAAGTCCGGAAGGAAAGTCTAGAAGAAGTCAATTAACCCCATTTTCAGTAAAACAATAATACCTTTCTGAAAACGATTAACAATGAATTATAACTCCATAATTACTTGCTAAACCTTTACAAGTAAATGTTCTGTTTAAAACCGAAAAGCAATTATTTGGACTTGATTAAACAAACAGATTTACAGACTTCTGTAATTGCCAGTCGGCAGATAAAATAATAATTTTGTTTCTAGCGTCTGTTTTTCATAATAGCTGGGGAAATCCGATTACTATTTTTAGGTGTCGATTGCGTAGCTGTTTACTATTCGAGTGATGTAATTCTAATTTCTAGGTGATGTACATAGAGGTTCCATGCTAGCTTATGCCACAGATTAAATAATAGTAAACTAACGTTAACAGATCCGACACTCCCAGGCGGGGTGTCGACAAATTTCAAACTTACGGTCTAAGCATAAAGTCGATACTTGCAGTGCACCGCTTAGGACACGTTTTAGAATCGCGGGTGATCGCGGACAGGTGGGCTAAAGCGATGATTTTGTCACTTTATAAGATACTGAGCGAGATGCAAGCAGGTATGTAATTTTTTTTTTTTTGAAAATGGGCTTACTCTTGACCTCGATCTAGTCTTGAAGACAGAGATGAGGTCGACGATGGAGCGAGCTTACCCAGAATAAGCCTATTCACTCGCGACTTGAATAGATTCGGGTTATATGAACTCGGGAACACAGATAATTCCACTCTTTAGCCGTGCGCATTATAAAAGATGTTTCAAAGCGCTTTGTGCGAATGTGCGGAATATCAACCAAGTATGGGTGATATCCTGCGGTGCGTCTGGACTCCCGATGGTAGAAGGGAGATGGTGGAATAAGCTCGTGGAGCTCTAGAGCACACTCTCCGAAGTACAATCTGTAGAAGACCGACAGACATGCAACTTTGCGACGGTGGGCCAGACTGTGAAACTTGGTTTTCACCAGCATCTTATCACCAACGAGCTTCTTGGCTCTGCGATCTATCGAGTCAAGTGCGGCCAGCTGGTATTTGGCTGAGCCATTTCAAAGGTGACAGCAATTCTCCATGCACGATCGGACTTGGGCTTTATATAAAACTAGAAGCTGTCCAGGAGTGAAGTAACGCTTAACCTTATTGAGGATGCCCAGCTTTTTTGCCGCAGTTTGGGCCGCAGTTGTTCAATCAAACATGCAAATGCTTATTTACCTATTTTGCCGCCATAAGCTTAAGATGACATAAAGAAAAGTAAAATCGACTGCCTCACCCAGTCGACTTTTAGCGCCGCGTTGCATACCTAGAGTGCGGAGTGTCACGCAGGCCTACTTATATCATGAAAACTCTACGATGTATTTCTGTAAGCCCTTTGTGATAATACGTGGGACACTCAGAAATATTTGCGACACTAAAAAAAATTGTTCTACAGGTACATATATTTTTATTAAATCTTTTCAAAGTACTCTCCACCAGCCTCTATACAAAGATTCATGCGTCTGAACCAGTTTTCAAAACACTTTTTCCAGTCCGCCGTAGACACCTCGTTTACAGCCTGCTCGAACGCAGCCAGCGCATCTTCCGGCGACGAAAATTGTATCCCCTTGAGCTGATTTTTTATTTTTGGAAATAAAAAGAAGTCACACGGTGCTAGATCAGGGCTGTAAGGAGGGTGACCCAGGAGTTTGACTGGTGTGCTGTCCAGGAAGTCCCTCGTTTTGAGCGCGGTGTGTGCAGGCGCATTGTCGTGGTGGAGCAGTAGTCCGCGGAGCCCTGTGTTTGGTCGCTTGTTGCTCACAACAGAAAAAACTTCTGGTAAACATTTGGTAGTATACCATTCGGCGTTGATGCTTCTTTGATCTCGTAAGGGAATTGAGGCCAAGTGGCCAGTCAAATTAAAAAAGCTGGCGATCAAAATCTTCCCCCCGCTTCGAGATCGCTTCACTTTGGTAGGCGTTGGTTCATTTTGAAACACCCAAACTGTCGACTGGCGCTTGGTTTCTGGATCGTATTGATAAATCCAGGACTCATCACCTGTTACGATGTCGTAAACACGCCGAGACGAGCCTGCTTCAAATTTGTTCAGCATATCACGGCACCATTCCACCCGGGCCTGCTTCTGAGCGTCGGTGAGGTAGTGCGGCACCCAGCGCGATACTATCCTCCTCACGCGAAGATGCCCGTGTAGAATCTCGTGAACGCTTCCCGATCCAATCTTTAATATGTGCTGAATCTCCTGATATGTAATTCGCCTATTATCTTGGATTAAATTTTTCACTGCTAGCACGTTTTCTTCCGTAATAGCCGTCAAAGGGCGACCGCGCCTAAATTCGTTATACCAACGATACACGGTTGCCTTGGAGGGGCCTTCATCCATAAATGCCATTTGAAGTCTATCGAACGATTCATCCGGTTTCAGGCGACACTTGAAATCGTAAAAAATCATAGCTCTAAAATGTTCCCGGCGCAGATCCATTTTTCAGTAAGACACGATACTTTGAATTGGCTCGCAAAAAATGTGGAGGGAAATTTTGAAAATGGAACACACATATTTTTACTTACAAGTAATCATATTTTCGAAAAAGATTCTGACCGGCCAGTCTCCCATATATAAAAACTATTTTTCGCAATACTTTCTGAGTGGCCTGGTATTGTTTTCAAACTTCCCTTTATCGAACGGTTTTATTTAATACGATCGATGAGCGTCTAACGAATCGTATTAGTTGTTTTGTAATAATATATCGGGTTTTTATAATATCTCTGCTTGCGATTTGTAAAAGAATGATGTAGGATTGTAGAGTTTCCATGCTTTTGCCATGAAAATTCTACGATCTTCCTGAAAGTCCTTTGCTTCGACAACTAATATTTTTTCAAACTTTACGGAACAGTTTTTAGTCATTCAATTGATAAGCGTCGAGAGCTCATTTAACTGTATAGCATAGTTCACAAGAGTCAGGTGTTTTGTAAACAAAATCATAACCTCGAATTCATGTAAAACGTGTTAAAGAAGTAGGTATTACCACAGATAATATAATACTATGCTAGTACAGATGCCTCACGTCATAGAAAGAATTTGTGCCGAAAATTGTTCGGGCTATTTTTTCCATAAGGTATTTTCTTAGAATAAATTGATATCTGGATGTTAAAATTGAATTTTCATCTCATCTATTCGAAAATCGCTGAACGGTTCGTCAATAAAGGCGAACAAAATAGCTGTTTTCTCCAAGAGACTTTCGTAGCGGGTAAAAATGGGATTTAAAATTAGAATTTGAATTTAGGTCCACCATAGCACCATAGGGATATTTTAAGTCAACCATAGAGGCCGAACCAAAATATTGTATGAAAAATGATACTGGCCGGTTGTACTATTAAGAATATAAAAAAAGAAATATGCTCTAAACGTAAACAAGACTACCAACCAAAGAGGTTCTGTTCCTAATTGATACAAAAATGTAAATAACATTTTCAGTTTTTACAAATAATACTTAATATGATTTTTAATTTGTTTCATCAAGTAATAATATTGTAATGGTATTTTATATTTAAAATTAATGACGAGTGTGTGTCTCAATGAGCCTCTTATTCTTTTCTCATAGAGGGAGATGAAAAGTAGAGTGTATTACGCGGCTGCAAAAATATTTTTACCTTGGGCGACCTATTGAATCCATCGCTACGTTCAGGATTCTACTCTAGAATCCCTCGCCATGCTCGGGATTCTACTCAAGAATCCTTCACTTCGCTCTGGATTCAAAATAGCGCCCTCGCCTTAAAAATATTATTTTACAGCCTTGTGATACAATCTACTATAATGTCATAGTTTACACCTTTACCTACAAACCTAGTAGTAACATTTAGTTTAATTAATAGAAACAAAAGGGCCAAATGAATTCGGGCTATTTACCTCGTCGAAAAAACCGTAGTACGGAATGGGACCCCATGGTATTACTAGCTTTCTTTAAAACGCTAGATTAAGAGTTTTTCTGTGTGTGTAATGTGGTTACAAAAGTGTACCTCGTGTAGCTGAAGAGAAATATTTTCATAAAATAAAAATGATCGTTTACAATACACCTGACTCCTTCGTGAACTCTGGTATAGTAAAAAGAGCTCTGGAAAATACCGCCATGGTCCAATCGACCATCTCCCCGTAATAATTGAAACAACACTTCAAAGGATCGGATCCCAATATCCAATCTCTCACATCAAGGTCACTAATTGATTTGACCTTCCAATTAAATTAACCATCCGACCGAAAATGTTTGAATAACTACGTTTTATAGTACGGTCAACCGCTTGTCG
The DNA here is from genome assembly GCA_947532105.1 of Athrips mouffetella. Taxonomy (NCBI): domain Eukaryota; kingdom Metazoa; phylum Arthropoda; class Insecta; order Lepidoptera; family Gelechiidae; genus Athrips; species Athrips mouffetella. Next base: position 6,143,467 of record OX383960.1, on the reverse strand, counting down.
GTAGAAACTTTTTCAACTCTATTACCACGCCATAAGGTCCAAAAGTGTTTCTACTGATGTGCGGCCGTGTGTACACTAACTGATGCCCGTGACTTCTTACGAGTGGAAGTACCCCATGTCCTTTAGTTCAAACTATCTATATCCCAAATTTCATCAAAATCGGTTCAGCTGTTCAACTGTCGCATTTATTTATACACCGTGTCAAAATGGATTGAATAGAAAATGTTTGTGTTTTCAGGTTACACGTAATAAGCATGCAAATATAACTATTGTGAATTTAAAATATTTACAGTATGTCAACTTTAAGTATGTCATAATTAAACTATTCATTAAAGTTAAAATTTAGAAATTCTTTCACACTGTAAAAGCAATGTTTTAATAGCCATATTGTCAAAGAATTTTTCAGTGCATCTATAGTCGTAAATTTAAAATTGTCAGGGTGTCCTCCAAATCTTGCTCTGTATAGTGATCTTTACAATATTTCTAGTTACATACGAAGCACTTTATGACAAATATGTTACGTTCTCACATTTCCCCGCTGGCGTAAAACACAAATTCCCCAAACCCTTTCAAAGAATTTCACGCTAAGCAACAGCGTTACTACGCAATAAGTAATATTATACTCGAATTATTAACAGACTATTTTATCTTCTCGTATAAATTGCTCAAGATCATGAACACTTATACAGGGTGTTTATTATACGTCAACAAACCTCTCAGGTTGTTGCTCTACCCATGAAACTGAACTACTTTCCCTAAGGGACATATAGGTCAAAATACGTAAAAAAATAATATAAAATACGCTATCAGCAAAATACATACAAAATACGCTATCAGCTGATGCAGTTTCTATGAGACGTTGAAAATTACTTATTTCGACCTATGTTTGTTAGGGAAAGTTGTTCATTTCATGAGAAGAGTAACACCCGAGAGTTATGCGGATATATACCAAACATCCTGTGTTATAAAGTGCTTTATAAGTAATGTTACTAAAGGAAAGGTTTCAGGCATGAAAGAAGAGGAAGACCTACAGACGAACTTATTTTGAGTAAATAAAAGAGAAGGTAAAAGTCATGTCGTATCACGATGTTAAATCATTGGAGAAGGACAGAGTTTAATGGAGATTGCTCCACCGACAAGAACGCGGCTCAAGAAGTAGATGAACAGTTTCATTATTCACTAAGTTTTTAACTATATTCATTTAATATACTTCTGCTTGACTGCGCGTCCATAACTAAGACGGTATTTTTACCTTAGTGGTACGGAACCCTTGGTGCGCGAGTCCGACTCGCACTTGGCCGGTTTTTTGTATTATTGCACCGATCGTGTTAGTGTAAAACATGTTTCCGTAACATGCATTACGTAGGTGGAGCAAACTTTTCGCGGGTTATGTTCCGAAAGTGTATCCTACTTAAATATAATAAGGGGAACCGCGGAAGGCAGAAGCATATTTGTATCTAATATTGACGGAAATAACCGCAGCTATGAGGCTTGACTACATTCCGGTTGTTTACTGAAAACAAAGTTATACGGTAGCTACCCTTGAATAATTTTGAATTACCGTTAGTAAATTACTGTGGAGTACTCGTGGCCGTTTTTGTTTTCTTTTCAATCACTAAGCTGCTAATAAAAAAAGCGTTTTCTGTGTTTCGAAAAGCACGCTCAGCCGTGTGTCCTAATCAAGCCACGTGAGTAAGCCAGTATTGGGTCTGGTTTTCTGTTGTCAGGTGGTTGTCGGTCTGTGTAAAATAAAAAACCATTGGCCTGGATCTTCATCATCTGACATCACAAACCCTGGTGTCAGAAGGAATGAATGAATGAATAACTCTTTATTGCATAATGCTAACCTACTCAGAAAGGGATAAAAATTACAAATAAAAAAAAATCTTCGGGAAAGTTGCTTGTAATCATGAGTAGAATCACTAAGCTTCGGGAGCGAAATCAATTAAAATTCACGCTGTATTAAAATAACATAACTGGTGTATGGAATACTAGAAGTAATTGTTAGTACTATATATTAGTACTATGAAGTAATTATTTCGATGGTAACTTGGGTCAAAAGTTAATTAAATAGCAGACTTAATTTTCGCTTAATTAAATATAAACCCAGAACGAATTTTCAAAAGGGTTCCGAGATAGCGACCTATCTACAATATCAGTGACCGAATCTATCCTACATTGTGTTGCTTCCTTTTATGAAATTCGTCGTGATCGTGAGCTCCTGACGTAATCCCGCCTCCCCTCCCCTTGTTTCCACCACAAAGTAACACGACACAGAAGGTTCACTTCCGGTCACACTCACATACCAAGTGTAACAAAATAGGTATTACGTAACGACGATCAAGGATGTGAATCTGCACATGAAACTGAACTTCTCCCAAGGAAAATAGGTCGGTCCGAACCTGATGACTTCAATCGCTACGCCAGTGCTCCTTGCAGGCGATAACATTTCCAGTAAGAAGCTTAGCGCGATATAATTAAGCAATTTCTAACAAACAAAAATATAAAGGTCGTACTTACAGGCTGACACTAAAAACTACTATTTTTACTTATTTATCAGTTTGGAAGACTTACAGACAAATTGTGAAACAAAAAAAACTAATTGTGAAAATGCCAATGACAAAGAACAAATAGTTTGAAAAAATAAGGATATAAAAAACTGAGACACTGACAGACTGACTCAGTAACTGAACAACTTTCCTAAAAAAAAACGAAAATATAATTATTTTTTCGGAGTTATCCCACAAAACTACCACAAACAACACAAAACTCTGATGAGTTTTTCTACTCATATTTCTTTATGAAAGGTTCTCACTTCGATGTTTAGATTCAAGTCACCCATTAAAAAGCTCATCGTACTTTCTTACACCTTTTATAGACTATATTCTGTACCGTCTATACTTTGTGCATCCGTGAACTCCTCCCCCGATCCGTGATGGATGGTGCCTCCCAGGTAATACGTCTCCATCCGGAGCTCATAAACCGGGTCAGCGGGATTCTGAACACATATACCTATTCTATTGCCATTATCGACAAATGGGATTCTAATTTTAAATGCTATTGGAATTATATTGGTTGGATGGGGATTCATTGATGACGCTATAACGCAGAGAGAATAGATAATGTGTGTTTCAGAGATACGAGTACAAGTATAGATATAGATAGGTAGGTAGATACAGAGATATATATGTAAACAATTTTTGCAAAATATAACTTGAAAAAAGTTTTCCTATTCATAAAATGAGTCGATCAAAAGTTTCGAGCGATTCTTTTTCTTTTGAAAATAAGGTTATATTAATTTCTAGTTTACGGGTTTTATGAGTAAAATCTGTGAAAAACTGACTAAGGTTCGAATTGATAAATCCCGCTTAAGTGTGAGATTGTCCTTAAGGGGCATCTTGAGGTGTTGCATTAATTAATAAACAGAAATTGAGTAGCTGTCATCGGAGCAATTATCACTTGAGTGTTAAAAACACACTCACTAATTTATAAACGAAACTTAACTCAAAATTGTTGATGCTGTCAAATAGTGACGAGTATTATTTTGAACTGTCAGTCTCCATTATTTATTAATTAAGAAAGAAGAAACTTTAAAATGAACATTAACAACATTATTAGAAGCAAAAACAAAACGCTGACATAAATTATTTTTGCTCTTTTGACGTTTGACTCAAAGACGGACACTTGAGATTGATATTTGGATAGTAGTTTATTAATTAGCAAGATCTTGAGAATTAAGTCAGCTGACATGGTCTTGGGGAAGATTTTAAGAGAGATTTATCAATACGGGCCTTACATTCGTGTGTTTTCACTTTAATTGGTTGCTAAGTCAATCCTTAATAGCTTAGCAAAGCTTACCCGCCTAAGTAAATACAAAAAGGGGTTTATGAAAATAGAAGAAGCGAGGGCGATAATTAACTATGTCAAGAAAGCTGGAAGATACTCTGCCAAAGGTAAGCTTTGTTAGAAAGGAGCGTGACCTGTACGAATAGTAAAAAACCGGCCAAGTGCGAGATGTACTCGCTGACCGAGGGTTCCGTACCACTAAGGCAAAAATACCGTGTTATGGACGCGCAGTCACGCAGAAGTGTATTAAATACGCACTTGACCAGTTTTTATTATTTTTTGATATTATTCTATAGCTTATGCACTATAAATATACCAATTTTCACGTTTGGAAGTGTTCCCGTTTTGACAATAGAGCATAAACAAAAAATCGACAAAAACCCCCAAAAATTACGTTTTTAGTAGAGAAGACCCTTGTCTTTTTTTTAAAATTATTAACTGGTTTATAGTGACAATAGAAATAAAATATCTGTGAAAAATTCAACTGTCTACCTATTACGGTTCATTAGATACAGCCCGCTGACAGACAGACAGAGGGACATCGGAGACATATTAATAGTTTTACACCCATTGTGGGTACGGAACCCTAAAAAACATGTCAAGCATGACACTCAAATTGGCGACTAAGTATAATGCGTCAAAATTTACGAGCTTCTGAGATCAACTAAGATATTCTTAAAGCTTTCCAGTTTTGAAGTGGAACTTATCAAATCATAATTTAAACTAAAACCATACCAATCCTGTACAAAGAAAACACAGAAAATGTTTATTAAATATATTATGATATTCTACGAATAATAAAGATAAAACGCTGGAACACTGTCTTCGGAGAGAATTTATATTGCGGGTAATATGAAATTATATTTCGCGGCATTAAGTTGAAAGCAAGCACTGGCTTTCATGTTATTGTGGTTTTGTTAGGTTCGGTTAGGATAAAACCTATGTTATGTGTACGTATGTAAGACAAAAGGTGGTTAGGCGAAAGGCGTTTATTTAGGTTTAGGCGAAAATTTCGTTGTTAAAGAAAGTATTTTTATAAGTTTGGAGTCGAGTTGGATTGGATAATGGATTTCAGAAATAAAAATAAAGAAAGATGACTTATTTTTAGGGGCATGAGAATCCTTTAGATATGTCATCGGAAAATGATAAGGAATCGTAAGTTGATCAACTTTCCAAAAATAATAAACTGTACCAAATTAGCTTCTGGCACTCGCCGTCTGCAGCCGCAGCACGATCGCTCCGCTCGTTCGACTCGTGCGTTTGGTCGAAAGAGAACCTAACACAACCTACGGGATCGGTTAGGTTGTGTTTGCCTTACCTAACGGACCTATTCTTATCTTATTAGCCATTTCTGTCCCACTGCTGGGCAAAGGCCTCCCTCCGTTCCTTCCACTAGTCTCTACTCTGACTTATTATGGATCTACAAATTTCCTACGAGTTTATTTTATTTAGCGAATGTTGAACAACTTACTAGGCAATTGATCAACTTACTTTTTTATTATTTTCCGATGACAGATATAATATTTAATATCTATTGCGTATTACAAAATTTATTTAGGCTATTTGTGTATTATAAAATTTTTGAATGATAAACTTATTAATTTGACTAGAACTTGTTTATTGGTTACTGAGCATCAGAATGTAACTGAGATTTTGGGTTCAAAACCCGGTGGAGACATGATAAGTTAACAAACTACTAAGGAAGGCTGTTTCCAGTTTGTTTAGGATTTGGGTAGTGGCACGTACATGGCTCGGGTATAAACATCCATATTACCAGATTTCGAACTCGTGATTTTCGGCTTGGCAGGCAGGGTCACTACCAAACCAACCACATCAATCCATTCTTCTTCTTTATGTGCTGAAGGACGTGCCACCACTCCTCTCCAAACCGCCCGATCTTCAGCCTAGATTCTTTCCTTTATAGGATCGGCCAGTGAAGATAAGCCTATTTTAAATCTTTATTGAAGGAGTATAGTCATCAATGACTATGCCACTTCATTGTGGTTGATGATAAGCCTTTCTAAACTACCTGTATTGTTTCTGACCCTGTGTACGAAGAATTTTCGAACTCGTTGCTTGCATATGGTAGAGAGTTTGATCTTAATCCTTTACTCGCTAAGGAAAGACTAATTTGTGCGGCGTTCGGTTCAGGATATCCAGGGAATTGCGACAGCACCACATTTCGAATGCGTCTATCTTTATAAAAGTTTGAGCTTTTCCATTAATCATCATCATCATAACACCCCATAACATGTCCACTATAGGACAGGGAGTTCCCTCCAGAATTCTAGTTTTTGTTGGAAAAATGTTTTTAATATTAGACGTATGAATTTAGTAGTACTGTGAAAACTGTGAAGTAGTTGCTTCAGACCAGCGAAGTGGTTTTGAGAGAGTGTCAAAGTGAAGAGAGCTGCTCGAGGCTTAGGTCACAATATAACGAAGTCATTAAAATTTGTAAGGCAGACAATTTTCCTTTCAAAATCTTGATTTAAAACGCTCTAGATTCATGTCAGATTTAAGTTCGTACCAACCTATATTTAGTTTCGACCAATTTGTTGAACATCAAAGGGTTCCAGGTCTTTGCCTACCCTTACGGGAATGAAGCATGCTTATGTATGTATGTATGATACTTGTCAAAGAATTTGGTAGACTGACTTAAATAATATTTGTTATTTTCTCGTTCATTTGACTAACAAAAATAGCATCAATTCTAATGCCAGAATATTTGCGGTAAAAAGTGTGCATTTTTTGGCGGTACCAAAGTCATCACGCTATATTAGTGAAGGCAACGAAGCAGTTGACCCCAACATAATTCTCTCAGGCAGATTTTATTTGACAGGATGATAAAGTATCATGAATTAAACGTAAATTCAAAAAATCCAAAAAAAAATTGTATGGGAAAATTAAAAGTACTGATTTTTTTTTTATAGAAGGTTTGTCTCATATAGTGTAATACCCCAGCAAAGTTTCATCGACTGAGGATTTAATGCGGGGGTCTTCATCATACAACGATCCGCTTCGTTGCCTAGACTAATATTGGTAGCCGCTAATCTGCTGATCGCTTTTTACGAGAAGTCATGAAGGTGCTTCATGAAATCCCATAAAACATCCACTGCAGGACAGGGAGCTCCCTCCAGAACTCCAGCAAAAACTAAACTAGGTACTTGGAGGGGATTTACCATAGTCACCACGCTTGTAAGCGTTGCGGCTGGCGACCGCAGTATGTAAGATTATACGAGTACAATACACAGAAAGATGCTGCTGCCCATCCGGAGGATAAACCCTTAGTCGCCTCTTCAGACACCCACGGATTGAGATGCGTTGGTATTATTCTGTGCCGGCACCACACGGACTTTTCATGACTTACGTCACTATATTAGCTGGCCATATTTTGATACAAGTGTTTACATATTTTGTGTGAGGTATCTTTTGTTCGATTTTGTCCATAGCACGGCTTGCCTCCTATGGCCTATATTATAACCTTCTAATTATCATCATCATATCGTGTGGGTCGATGACCGACCTCACAAACCCTGATGTCAGAGTTGTTGAGCCGCCAAAGGCCTCTGACATGGCTCATTAACGACTACATCCTGAGATAATAAACAGTAGATATATTCCTCACCACAGTGCATCGCTCCGCTCTGCCCATATCGCATACAAATACAAAAAATACAAAATATTTATTTCATTAACCAGAAGTGTGCTTACCATCTAGTAGCATAGCTAATGTTACTCAACCACAAAGTAATTATCAGTAACTGTGGGATAAGGGATAATGAAAGGGATCACTTAGTCTTTACGACGAGCAAATTGACTTCAAACTTAAGGTGGTAAACCCCATTTTTGCTTGACAGTAATATTCTAAACCAATATCACAAGGGCAGTAATTGTCTTTGAATCTAGTAATACGGCCGTAAATCTATATCCGTCGTGGCTGAGCGTTGTTGAACGTTCAATTTCCTGCTCGCCCCGACTCGTGTCGGCTCGAGTGTCGCCGAGTGTCGCTAGAGCGCTGGAGTGTCAACACCTCGTGACCTGATCTTGGCTGTTACCGCTAAAAGTGGACTCTTCTAAAATTGTTGAAGTTTTACTTTAACATGTTTTACATGCATAGAGTAAGTTTGGCTGTGACGGTTATTTTCTGCGCATAGGTGACAGGCGGAGAGCCAATGAACGATTCGCACCCTCCCCCCACCTCACGCGCTCACCCCCGCGACTAATTTTTTTACTACTGCGTATTAATGTCATAGCCAGAGTTATTTTGTACTTCGTATAACGCGACATATATAAAAGCACATTTCTCGCGTAGTTGTTCTTGTCACAGAAAAAAATTATGTGCCTTCAAAATTTTAGTACGTTATTCAGACCATGAAACTGAATAACTTTCCCCAAGGAACATAGGTCGAAATACGAAGATAAATTTTTGAACTCCCATAGATATTGCATCAGCTGATAGTGCATTTTATATGGAAGGTCAAATTTGGTTTTTCGTATTTCGACCTAAGTTTTTTGAGAAAAGTTGTTCAGTAACATGCTAAAATTATGTTCACTATTTCTATAAGACCCGACATACCATCTGCGCTAATATTATTTGCGGACTCATAAAATATCACACAATTCTCCATCGGCTTTTTTTATGTCACAAGTGAGCAACGATACGATACGTGATCACCACCGCCCATTATTGTCTTATTTATATGACGTACTTTGTTATCAATAAGGCAGCAAGAGCGCGTTGCCCACCCTGAGAATTAAGATGAAATGTCACAAGTTGCGCTTATTCCGCAAGCTAATTACTCTTCGAACCAAAACGGTAGAAAAAGGCAAGAGGATGTTATTCCTCAGACAGATTTTTACAAAATCCCTAACACTTTCAGCATCGCACGGAACTTGCAAATGAATGGTTCGCTAGTATTCTCTGAACAGTTGAGATAAGGCCAGCTGCATGGATCCGGTGCGGTATCCGTGTCAGCGGGCTTAATTTCCGGTGCGGCCGTTGTGTCCGACATCGAATGTCGCTAGAGAAGTGTCACGACACTTAGTGACCAAGCTAGAGTGCAACCTACTTAAATCTCATCATTATTGTTTCGGGGTACATTCTAGCGCTGCAGCTAAATTAACAACGATTGTTATAAATATTTTTAACTAGTTCCCAAAATAAAACATTATATGAATGCGGGTTTTTTTGACCCAACGTGGATCTTGATGTAACATTTTCCCACCTGGACGACGCCGGGTTAAAGTAATTCTGTCCTTTTTCAGCCAATAAGTTTAGGCCTTAAATTTAGCGATCACACTAGAATCGATCCATAATTTATATCAATGAGCGGTCAAATCATAATTTTGAAAAAGAAATAATTGACTTCCTATACAGACTGCACTTACCTCATGGCTCACTTTGTAAGGAAATGCAAAAAAGAATTAGTAGTTATTTTTATTTCAGGTACATTCGTTCGCCCTCTTTGTAAAGGTCAGATGCTAGCTACTGAAAATGCTGTGATCATAACTGAACATTGGGCAATTTTTTTAATTGGATTTATGTCGACACGACAAGAAGAAGAAAATGCCTTAGGCCAAAGAATAAAGTAATAGACAATCATACATAAAAGACACTCTCCGCCCCCTTGCAATCCACCACGCACCCCCGCGCTTCTGCCTGCGAGATTCTCGTGGTCCTTCTGAGGGTCATGCATGGTACTGAATATGCGAGCCTACGCAACCTTCCAATTTCAAATTTTGTAGTGTCCAGGGTGTGCTAAGGCTGCCCCCCCATAATGGAATAAGGCTGGGCAAACTATGTAGAGTAGAAGTAGGACAGTAGCAAAAGTAAGAAAAGGACCAGAAAAAAACTAGCCATAAAGTGCTATGAACTTCCGGAAATACTAGTAATATTAGGTTTTGTAGCGAAGCATACTGCCGAGCGCGATACATAAGCTTTAAGTGTACCATAAACACGAGTCATGAAACGTTATAACTCAATAACTTCCATATAATTATTGTTACGGTATGAAAGATATAGCTGTATGCGTTATAAGTTCTCCAAAGGCTGTACAAGCGCGGTTTTACGTTCTCTATTACTCGTGGCCTTTAAATAAGTTGAGACGAGAGCGCATTTACGGGTAAAATTACGTTATAAACACGATTATTAAATCGTCAATTGTAATAAACGACAGAAATGAGAAGAATAAACGCACGCCTGTATGAAACTGGTGACGCCTAAACACATTAAACCATTACACATTAATGTGTTATAACAGACGCTACTGTAGTGTGGTGATACGCACCCCGCTTAGTACTCTGGTCGACCGAGCTACGCTCTATAATAGCCACCTCAACATTAAAATATCATCGGTTGAGCAAGCATGCTACTCGCTAACAGATATTTTCAGGTTGAGAAAGAAAGCGCGGTAATATTTTTAAAATGCTCAAAAAAACGGTGAAAACGATTTTTCCCAGACATGTGACCTAGCTAGATCGATTTTTCGTCCCCAAAAACCCCCGGATACTAAATTTTATCAAAATATTACCATAACAACCCATCTCTACCCGTGGGTATCGTTTAAGGCGACTACGGGGTTACGGAGAATGGACAGCAGCGTCCTTTTTACAAAACGCAAAGTCAAACAATAAGTCTTAGATTAAAATTGCAAAAAAGCATTGTTGACCTCCATCGTCGACCTCATCTCTGTCCTCAAGACTAGATCGAGGTCAAGAGTAAGCCCATTGACAATAAAAAATACGAAATACTAAATAACATACATACATACATAACATCACGCCTCTTTCCCGTCGGGGTAGGCAGAGACCACAGTCCTCCACCTGCTACGATCTTGACATACTTCCCTTGCTTCCTTTACTTTCATCAATCCTTTCATACATGCTCGTCGGTTTAGGGTACTTTTAACCAGGCCTTTATTCAGAACGTCCTGACTAATGAATGCTAAATAAATGAATACTAAATAAATTAAATTGAATCTATTTAAGTAGCGAGTGAATAGGCTTCTTCTGAGCAAGCTTGTTCCATCGTCGACCTCATCTCTGTCTTCAGGGCTAAATCGAGGTCAAGAGAGTAAGCCCATACACAGTATAAAAAAAGATCTGGTTTTTGTATATAAAATTGATTTGTCAAAAAGCGAAGGCTACTTCTAAGCCTCCGCTTGCTCTGCCGATAAAACGTATGTTTTTAACTACCTTACACATTCTATTCTATTTTATTCCTTAGAAGATAATCCACAATTTTATTGTTTTGTGCCGTAAACAAAAGCTACGGATTATTTCCGTGCAATTTCGCAAATGGCGTTCCACGTCCAAATGCTTGTCGCAATTTTTCCCTTACTTCGTCATGATGTAATAATAAAAACATACATACATACATAACATCACGTCTGTTTCCCGTCACGTCGGGGTAGACAGAAGCCACAGCCCTCCGCCTGCTACGATCTTGACATACTTCCAAACATAGCATCTTATAAAAATTATAACAATGAATGATTTTGTTTTTCAATGTACAAAACGTCATATCTATTGGTACTGCTTTTTTTATTGAAAATGGGCTTACGAGTACTCTTGACCCCGATCTAGTCTTGAAGACGAGGTCGACGATGGAACGACCTTGCCCAGAAGAAGCCTATTCACTCGCGACTTGAAGAGATTCGGGTTATATGAACTCGGGAACACAGACGCAGGCAGAGAATATCTTTACTCACTAAAGCTGCTAGTTGCAGAACTCGTTTTAAAAGTTAAAGCCCCTTTAAATATATTGCTGACAGTTTCTGTATTGTTGACAAACAAAGCGACAGTAGTAAATTTAAAGAAGTTTTGATATAAATTAGCTTTCTACAACTGGATGTAAAACCCAGAAGCAAGTCGGGTTTACACGATAAAAAATCGTACACAGAATAATCTTTTAATCAAATCTTTCAGGAAGATTATTGTTTTATTCGTTAGGTAGGTAGGGGCATCCCTACAAACAGAACACTAATTATTATTTTTCATATGGCATTACTGGTTTTTGGTCTTATTTAAAACTTTCGAGGTTCCGTTATGAAAAAATATATTTTTGAATTATAGCCGAAATGATTTATTTATTATAATAACAAGTATACATACATAAAGTCGGTAAGTTTATTGTTAGACCCTTGCTACGACGGCGTAGCAGACGTAGCAAAATCGTTCCGTTTGCTACGAGAACGTAGAATATTGTAGCAATTTAGCTACGGAATTAAGCAATCACATCATTTTATCACGCCTGAACGACTAAACTTATTTGGCATATTTGAACTTAGTCAGCGAAAAATAATTTTTCACTGATGGAAAATTGCCTTTTAAGTAGTAGCATGGAAGGTAGTATCCAAGGGTTGATGGCGTTAGTCGCCCTGTTAGCGATCAAGTGTCAAATAAAGTTTCCCCACTCGACCTAAACTTTAAATCCCCCCCCCCCCTTCCTATTTTATACAATAATAATAATTATATTTTTTAAACCTTTTGTTTGCAATAAAGCTGGGTCATTTTATTCCAAATTTCAAGTCGATAGCATAAGTGGTTGCTGAGATAAACAGGTGTGACAGACAGACAGACGACGTCGCACAATAAGGGTTCTTTTATTACCATTTTGGTTCGGAATCCCCCCTTAAAAATATAGACCCTCAGAGCAACAGCATATTCTGAATACCTCAGAGAGATCGAAAGAAAATAGTTACAGCTTCGCACATAATTTATACAAATAAAAACAAAATAAAGATACATTGCGTTTCCCACGTCGGGCGCCACTTAGGCAACCTCGGCAAATTGTAGTGGAAATAGCCTATGATGGCACCGTAAAATTCTGCACCTTCCTATTTGATAGAAATGAGATTATTATGAGTTTACACATGATCGCCGATGAGTTTACGGTCGATCGGATTTTTTACCAAAATGTTGCTGCAGTACTAATCAAATCAAACATAGTTTATTAATTGTTAGATATAAAAATACCTTAGTGGCGTCAGCTAAACTACATCGCTTCACAAACAAAGTGACGCCATGGTGGGAAAAAAAGGAGCGACAGTAAGAATCCACGCGCTCTTTTAAATATGTTTGAATGTACAGGGTTGATACGAGTACAATAAACATAGTCAATTTGAATGTTGAATTAGCCTGTTAGAACTGTAGCCTAATCCCATGGATTTTTCTCCTGTAGATAATCTGATATTTTATAATACCTTTCTTTTAAAATTTTTGCTTGATAACAGTTTTGAATTTATCTAACGATAAACTTTCAATATGTGTTGTATAAACTTTCAGTCGGTACCTTATTATATATACTTTCATCATAACTTTTTTTAGACAAAATAATGCACTTTTTTATTATTCAATTTAATAAAGTTCCATCTGAAATCCGAAAAACATATACAACGATCATACTCAGAGTCTCACTCTAGCAAAATCCTATGTCGTAACATATTGCTATTCCTTAGTTGGCCGCAACTGTTTGGTTGCCAGATAACCGCTTTAAAGAAGCAACCCAAAATACAAGAGTTCACCTCTTTAAATATATGAAGATTAACTCTTTCCGATCGCACTTTATGTCTTTGTTTAACGCGGTGCAACACTTAGAAAACTACATAAATTTTCTTTCAAATCACACACATTTCCACAAAATACATACAGAATTTCACGGTGGGATCTTATAATAAGTCAGTTGTAAGCGTGACAGCGAGAGGTCCGGACCGGATAGTGAATTAGTCACGCGCCCGGCCTGCATAAAGGACGTTCCGACTACAATAGTCGATCTATAAAACCCCTCATAAATTGATGATACGATCCGTAATACATCGTAAAGGCTAACAAGTGATGCTTTTAATTGTAGGGTAATAATAATGTAACGCCCCGTGTGGTGCCGGCAAAGAATAGTACCAACCCTTACAAACCCGTGGGTGTCGTAAGAGGCGACTAAGGGTTATAAACTGGAGGATGGGCAGCAGCATCCTCATTTGTATCTTAACATATTACTTACTGCGGTCACCTACAACCGCGGTCTATGGTGCCAGCCGTAACGCTAATAAGCGAGGTGACTATGGTACTTCCCCTCTACATTTTTCCAGCAAAAGCTCGAATTCTAGAGCTCCCTCCCTGTCCTCTAGTGAACGTTTCATGGGATGTTATGATGAATAATGTAACGGCTAATCGCCCGTGTGGTGCCGGCATAGGCAAAGAACAGTACCAAGTTGATACTACCAACCCATCTCTACCTGTGGGTGTCGTAAGAGGCCAAGGTTTATGAACCGGAGGATGAGCAGCAGCGTCCAAATGTGTATCGTAACATCTTACATACCGCGGTCACAACAACAGCGGTCGTCAGCCGCAACGTGCGTGTGTTTACCTGTGAGAACGATCGAAAGAAAGTGCGCACGTATAAATGATACAAATGATCATCATCATATCAGCCGAAATACGTCCACAGCTGGACATAGGCCTCCCCTGAACATCTCCAAGACGACCGGGTCCTGCGCTACTCGCATCCAGCGGCTTACCGCTACCCTGACTAGATCTTCGTTCCACTTTGTGAGACGCTAGCCCACTCCCATGTCTTCCAATTCTGACCTTTACGCCTCATCGGCCATCGGTTCTTTTTGCGATGTGCCCTTCCCACTGCCACTTTAGCAATTTACACTTTGTCTTAACCTTTGAAGTCTAGACTCTCGTGAAAGCTCTTCTGATCTCGGCTTAGACTAAACATCACGATTTAGCTGTGCTTACATAGAGAAAACAAAGCGATTCGGCGGTTGATGAAGATATACTCCAACGTGAGTAAACAAACGGAATTGACTCTGTTCTATCGGACTATCTGGCTCTGTCAACAGAACCGTGTCAAAGCATGTTTGATTGGAACGCTAAATTACGTTCAAGACATTTATTTAGCCGGCTTCGACAAGAGAAATAATTGCCGATAGTTCATTTTAGACGTACGAGGGCCAAACCGAAAAGATCGGGAATAGAATACTCAGGAATAAATTAGATTGAAACCTTTTTGGTTTATGACATGTAGTATTATTTCAAACACAATTCCATTTTTGAATTTTAAAAAAAGTAAAAAAGAAAAGAGTATATAGTAGCCATTTGAATTTGACAAGTCAGTGGGGAAAATGGAGCTTACGCGGGAACATTTCCGTGCCATAATTTTTCACAACTTTCGTCGAGGTTTATCTTAAGAACAATGTCTCGCCGAGCTTGTTTCTGTTTATGAACTTGAAGCACCCAGTAAAACGACTATATATCGTTGGTATTCTGAGTTTCGTCGTGGACGTTCCTCTCTCACGACAGTTCCTTCTACTGGTCGACCAAAAACAGCGGTAACACAAGATAACATCGATGCTGTGCGCCAATTAATAAAAGAAGATAGACATGTGACATATGAGCAGATTCGGGCTTCTCTCAGCATTGGTATGACAGCGATTCAAACTATTTTACATGATGAACTGGGTGTCAAGAAGTTAGTTTCCCGCTGGGTGCCCCATCGTTTGACCGAGGAACAAAAGTCGGCTCGTGTTAATTGGTGTCGGTCTACTCTGCAACGGTTCAATAGAGGGAACTCAAATGCAGTTTACAATATCGTCTCTGGTGATGAATCGTGGATTTATTCATATGAGCCCGAAAGAAAACATCAATCGGCTGTTTGGGTCTTCGAAGGCGAGGTCAAGCCAACAAAAGTTGTCCGCTCTCGTAGCGT
Source organism: Athrips mouffetella (assembly GCA_947532105.1). Taxonomy (NCBI): domain Eukaryota; kingdom Metazoa; phylum Arthropoda; class Insecta; order Lepidoptera; family Gelechiidae; genus Athrips; species Athrips mouffetella. Next base: position 6,127,911 of record OX383960.1, on the reverse strand, counting down.
GTCGAAAAAAATGGTCGCTTCGTTTGTATCGAAAACTGGTCATGTGGCTACGATTCCTTTACAAGAACGCAGAACGGTTACTGCTGATTGGTACACAATAGTTTGTTTGCCGGAAGTCATAAGAGAACTTCGTAAAATTAATCCGAATCGTCGCATCATTCTTCACCAGGATAATGCAATCTCACATACCGCTCGCAAAACGATCGCGTTTTTAAATCAGGAAAACGTGGAGTTAATGGACCATCCACCGTATAGCCCTGACTTGAGCCCCAATGATTATTTTACATTCCCAAGAATTAAAGATATGCTACGTGGTCAACGATTTCAAGGCCCAGAAGAGGCAGTCGAAGCTTACAAATCGGCCGTTTCGACTATATCCACTTCAGACTGGAATTACTGTTATAATAATTGGTTTGATAAAATGCAAAAGTGCATCGATTGTCACGGAGAATACTTCGAAAAACAATGAAAGTAAATATTGTTGTATTATTTTTGTACTTTTTTCTATTCCCGATCATTTCGGTGTGGCCCTCGTACAGTACGACTAGGTTAACTTTTCTGTTTCTTATAAGCTTTTGACATTTTCTTAGTCAGTAAACAGTAAGACGCTTCGCGAGGTCAAAAAGTCTGCCAGTGTGGCCAGTATTTAATTTTTTTTCGAAATATCTATTTGATTTAATGTTGTTGTTGATCGAAATCAGCTTGAATCGTTGTTCTGTTTAAAAAGTTCCTAAGTCCCTGTAATTATTTAGTTTTATAGTTATTTAGTTAAAAAGTAATATAATTTGAAATAGTTGATAAGTTGCAATTTTGTTCAGATAAACACAATAATTTTCGCAAAACAGGCCACACTAGCGGATATTTTGATCTCGTCTGCGGAACCTCTATTTTCTATGATTAAAGAAGGTTTTACTATAAAGATTTCTTTAAACTTTCTTTTAACTTGAATCTTTGATTAAATTCTGCAACTATTAGTAGACAAAGTACATTCTCGTATTTCTCTTAAAATATATTTGGACTATGAAACGTTGGAAAGTTTTGACTTTTGGAATGACGAATTTTTATTTTGTGGCCTCGCACTTTTGTTTGTATTTGGAATTCGCAGATTTCCCAGTAGTTATAAACACCGAGCCCGGTATTAGACAAAGTTTCAATGTTTACCGTTTCAAAATAGCTAAGCAAATGAGTTCGTTGTTTGCATTTAGATGGTTCCAAACAACTATTGCGAATTTAAACCTATATTGGCCTTTTTAAACTAAACAGGTCAGTCGGTTTACTGCCATACATTTTCATACAATTCAATCAAATAAAGCGCCAATATAATTCCTAAACCAAATAAAAATACGTAGCTGAATGGGGACATGACAAAGATTCTCTCAAAAATCACACCTACTTCAGTACAAAACCAGAAAAATAACACGACGACGTTTATTATCTGAACATCACTTCAAATATTTATTAAATAAAAACTTTGTACACAAAAATTTCAAAATACAATATTTTCTTGTTTCCTACTTTTTAGAGCAAGATTTTGCAGTAGTCTTATTTTAGTTTTCTAACTTATTTTTTTAGGATGCAAGGTAACCTTGACATGTCATCAAAATTAGCTCTGCAGCGGTAAATTTAGTTGGTATACTTTTAAACAATTGTCTTATTTAATATATTTCAATTTACTTATATGGAATTCGCATAGTACCACAATAGTACCATCCAAGGATTGTTTACATAAAAAGCCGATTTCATACATGTTGCGTACAAACATTTTAGCATCTGTTACATAAAACATGGGAGGCGTTTTCCAAATACGGATATCGAACGAAACGATGGTCGATGGAAGAAGATGAACACGTGACCAGAATTTAGATCTCAGATCGTAGAAATAAAAAAAATATATATTTTCAATAACTTAAAGCTAATATAAATATGTTGCTAGGGCCTCTTTTTAAGCTTAAAACTAGACTGTTCCAGGATACCCCAAATTCGTTAAGATACGTCGTAATAATCGTCTTTAGGTTTTTTTTTTTTGGACAAATAACACAAAGTCATCAGCACCAAAACTAGGCAAAGCCTGTGTACGAGTACCAGATAAATAACACCCAGACTTAGAATAAACACTCGCGTTCACAGACACACTAATGTTTGCCCTGAGCGAGGATCGAACCCGCAACCCACGGCGTAGAAGGTAGGCACACTGACAACATCACACAAACGGGCTAGCTAGGTTACATAGTATAATAGATGACTAATTTAATGAATAAACTAGACAGGACCGTTAGCGTGGTTGGTAGTGAGCCTGCCTTCTGCTCTGTGGGCCGCAGGTTCGATTCCCGCCCAGGGCAAATATTTGTACTGTCATGAACACAAGTGTTTGATCTGTGTCTGGACGTTATTTATCTATTTATGTACGTATATCAGTCTCTGAAACTCTCTGTGACCCAAGAAACTGGATGAAGAAGCGAGGGAAGTATGTAGCATAATAGAGCAAAAAATATATTTTTTTATTGTTCGAGAAAGGATTAAAAAGAATGGAGAACTCTCGTTTCGGAGGCCAAGATCCTCTTTGGGTCGCTGAGCCAGCGTAGTAAGTAGTAGTAGTAACTATGTTCGAGACTATTTACCGATTTGGAATCTCGGATAATGACGTAACACAGTCATCAGTTACGATAAAGGTAAAAAAAAACCGGTCAAGTGCGAGTCAGACTCGCGCGCCGAGGGTTCCGATGTGCCTATAGTATTTTAGGAAGCAATAAGGTCCATTTTGAGGACCGCAAAACTAAATTTGTTTGTTAAGGTTTTTTGCGGATTTCTAAAAAACTGTGCGACTTAGAAAGATCGTTTTATTTTTGCTGTAATATTTACGTAGACCGGTAGAAAGCGATAGAAATCGGCTGTAATAAATTCAGATTTTTCCTTCCACTAACTTCGGAGATAAGGGGGAGGGGGAATGGTATATTTTTTTTACACTTTTCATCATAACTTGAAAACTAAGAGACGTAAAAAAATACAAAAATATATTTTGGAATGTATGTACCAGTAAAGCCCTTTCATATGATACCCCACTCGACCAAGTGACAATTTGAAATTTTGCTACCCCTATTTGGGCCCCCTTTACATTATTAATCATAATTCTTTTTTAATTCTCTCATGTGCAATTAAGTTGGGCAACCATATTCTAAAATTATTCCAAATTTCAAGTCGATAGCGTTAGTGGTTGCTGAGATATACAGGTGTGACAGACAGACAGACAGACAAACAAAGTCGCACCATAAGGGTTCCTTTTTTTTACCATTTTGGTATCGGAACCCTAAAAAGTATAAAGTCAAAGAATATTAAATCACTCTCCGAAAAACGGAGAAAAATAATTTACATACCTGAGTTGCTTTTATAACAGATGAATAATAAAAGAACCCAATTTGTTTAATGCCATTCAAGATGAAAGAAGTCAATCTACTAAGCATCACGCGTACTAAAGGTGAAATTAGATTACTTCATAAATATATTATACAAGCGTCGGGAGATGGATTTTACAATCAAATAGTATATATCCCATACTATTTATTGAACGAGCAATATGAATTTTTATTCGTTTTAAACCCGAAAACCAGTTAGCCGAAGCCCAGTTATTCTACTCATGCAAACAAGCAACTTAAGCGAAAAAAAAAAAATTGTTACTTGAAAATTTTTTTTACCTTCCCATACAAAATGAATCGATCACGTGACCACTTTACTATGGTGTGACGAAAAAATTTTTTTTTGTGAAAAATGTTTTTCTTTGGGAAAGTTGCTTGTTTTCATGAGTAGAATCACTGGGCTTCGGGTTTAAAAAGAATGAAAATTCACGCTGTATATTAGTAAACGGTTTCTCAGAAATGGCTCTAACGATTTCGATTAAATTTAACATAAGGAGATTTTCGGGGGCGAAAAATCGATCTAGCTAGGTCCCATGTCTGGGAAAATTCGTTTTCTCCGTTTTTTAAGTATTTCTTTAAAATACCACGTTTTAGACAGAAACCTACAGCACATCTGTTGGCGGATAGCATAGCTTTCTCTAAAATGGTACGATGTACAGAAGGACACTGCTGCCCATCATCCGGTTCATAAACCCTTAGTCGTTTCTTACAACAAACACGGGTAGAGAGTAAGTACCATTTTTTGCCGACACCACAGTAGCCAGAGAGTATCAGAAACGCCAAGATAAAAACTAAAAAAAATAAAAACAGAACGTACGACTGCATTCTTAAAGAAACAAAGATTCGGTCAAGTTAGGTTATACAAGGGTATTTTGGGTTAATTTTAGATTTTGCGATTTAACGGTTTACCATCCGTTAATATGCAGATTACCTGTAGAATATAAATTTAACTTATTAGTCTTTCAGAGTTAACGTATTTTCTAGAATCAAGAAAGTATCCGTACATGAATGTCCCGTGTGGTGCCAGCAAAGAATAGTACCATCCTATACATACCCGTGGGTGTCGTAAGAGGCGACTAAGGGTTATAAACTGGAGGATGGGCAGCAGTATCCTCCTGTGTATCATACCGTCTTACTTACTGCAGTCACCTACAACCACGGTCCATCCTGAGAAATCTTTTGAAGCATGTCGAAAATTTTGAGCTCCTGTCTAACGTAAGTTAAAATAACCTTCAAAACCGAAGTTAGACATTTGGCAGGCAAACTGTAAACCCAGAAGTAGTTCACAGTCCACATGTTTGTGAAACCAGGCCACTTTACACATGGGTTTGTTTTCATTTTCAGAGTATAACATCGGCGAGTGTTGCTAGATGACAAAATATTAGAAAATAATATAAAAGGATTAGTTAAAGATCCGGGGTCACACCAGTATGCTAGCCTCTTTTCAAACATAAGAGGGTTTTTGATGATCTTTAAGAGGCTATGGTAAAGTGAACAAGCGCTGGTCTGTGTTAATGTTATATACTGTAAAATGTCGAGGCGTTGTAAATCCTGAAGTTGGGTATTTTAGGTAAGGCACAGTCAACGAAGAATGTCCCGAAGAATGAAGAATATCCCGTGTGGTGCTGCCAAAGAATAGAACCATCCCATACATACCCGTGGGTGTCGTAAGAGGCGAAGGGTTATAAACTGAAGGATGGGCAGCAGCGTCCTCCTGTGTATCATACCATCATACTTACTGCGGTCACCTACAACCGGGGTCCATGGTGCCAGCCGTAACGCTGACAAGCGAGGTGACTATGGTACTTCCCGTCCATATTTTTCCAGCAAAAGCTAGAATTCTGGAGGGAGTTCCTATGTCCTGTAGTGGTCATTTCATGGGATGTTATGATGATGATGACAGTCAACGACAGGTCAAGCTTGACACTCGCAGGGCAAATCTAGCCCTTACGTCTAATGAATCAAGCTTGATGTGCTCTTGACTGTACACAGGGTAATTTTTTTGGACCTGATAGATATGCGATTGCAAACTTGTTTGTGAAGTCAAAAGCAACAACTTTTGACGACTTTTGCAACGAAGCACTATAAAATCGACTTCCCATGGAAAGTAACTTAACTGACAAACACATTTTGTATGGTAAGTTGAAATTTTTATCGTGCACTTTAATTCGAGAAACGAAAAATTTTTGCTTATGACCTCACTAATAGCGGTTTAGATTTACCGTTATATCCTCGAATCAACCACTACTGATCAGGTTTTTAGTGTAGGTAAAATACAAATAACATTTTTTACTATTTCTTTTTCTTACGCCTGGCAACACTAAGTGCAACGTTCCCACAGACTATAAGTAAACAAACAATCCCGAAATGAATTTAACGTAATAAACAGTATTACGGTCGCGAACACTTCGCAAATATGGGTTGGAATGGCTAACTCTACTAACCTACTTTACTCACCCCCCGGCAGGATTTGACCGAAAATGCGTTCGGTTAGTTAAGGAGATGACGTCATTAGTAGCTTAACGAAAATGAGGCGAGATGCTACATATACATAATCATTTGTTCATGAGGGGATTGACAAAATAATCGCACAATGGAAATGTGTTGCAAATATTTCTGTACTCCAGAGATGTTTTGTTTAGTGTCTCAAAAGTTCAAGATATTTTAGGTAGAAAGGACAGATATTCTAGTTTGGAAAATCGGCTTGAAGTGCTTTTTTCTTTTCAATAGACTACAACAAGAAAGATCATTATATCAATCAAGATCGATTAGTATCTAGTGGAATCCAGCTTTTTTTTGTTAAATCCAACTTTTAGATACTTTCTAAGTTTATTAATTGAGTAACTTAATGACTCAATTAATTTTATACTGGTGAAAATTTGTAATTGGCGTAGTTCTTTTCAAAATTATTATATAAAACATTATTGGCTGTAAATTTTCCAAATAAAATAAAATAATAAATAATAAGTCTAAAAGTAACTTTACTGACAGAAATCTATTTTGGAAAATATTTTTTTTCAGGCCTAAGAAACGCTGGCTGGACGTCGTGAAGGCTGACATGAGGGAGACCAATCTCACCACAGAGGATGCCAAATAAATAAATAATAAATAATTTTCTACACTTTGCCAAAGACCGGGCAAAGTGGAGAAAATTAAGCCGGAGAGCGGACCCTGGCAATAGGCCGGGATAACGCTAGGCAGAAGATATTATTTTTTTTTATATAAAATTTGACGATAAGGATCATAAAAGACGCTCGCTCAGACCTATACAACGCGTAATTCTGAATAGCCATGTAACTGAACAACTTATGAAAATTAAATGAAAAAGAATTGGTTCTCTATACAAAACCGGATCAGATTTTAATTTTGTATGAAGATTTGTTTTCTTTTATTTTTATTACCAAAAGTTGTACAACAAAGGTTGTTCAGTTATATGGGTGAAACTACAACCCGAGAGGTTTTCATCATCATCATATCAGCCAAAAGACGTCCATTGCTGGACATAGGCCTCCCCTAAAGATCTCCATGACGACTGGTCCTGCGCTGCTCGCATCCAGCGGCTTCCCGCGAACTTGACCAGATCGTCGGTCCACCTTAAGGGGTCTGCCAACGCTTCGTCTTCCGGTGCGTGGTCGCCACTCTAGAACCCTTTTTAGAAAATTTTTGCGTATTTAGAATTACAGGTTGTATAGAAACATGTCAAATTATAAATAAACATCTAATTTATAAAAAAAAACCGGCCAAGTGCGAGTCGGACTCGCGAGGGTTCCGTATCTATCTATTATGATATAATATAAATGTTTTGCATTACAACAAAACAATTATTATGTGTCGAATAAAATACACAGCGTTGTATATGAAGAAGGCTGTTTGTAAATAGATGATAGGTAGGTATAAATACTGCAAACTTACTTGAAATTCCCGCGTTTCTCTATACTCACGGCAGAGCAGCACTAGCCGCTGTCACTGTGTGCTGTCAAATCTGACATTGGTTGTCTTCATAGACCAGCAAGGCCATTTGGTGCAACGCTGTGTATTTTATTCGACACATAATAATTGTTTTGTTGTAATGCAAAACATTTATATTATGTGTCTTTCAAAAATACACAGCGTTGTATATGAAGACCTGTTTGATATCTGCTGGTGAGATAGACACAAACGCCAATGTTAATATTTTATAAAATTTTGGTAAGTAACCATGTATGAATAGACCAAAATACAAGGTAAAACTTATAAACATTGTAAACACACGTAGTGATAAAAGTAAGAAGTTAAAAACTGAAAATTTATTTATTTCTTCGAAATGTTAAGACGTAAAAAGGGATCAAGATTTAGGTTAGCTGAAAAAATGATTTTTTTTTTTTAATAAGGAATTGAAGGTAGGAAATGAATACCATGCAATAAAATCTTACATTTAAGCACGGTAATCAACCCATCAATTGTCCCATGGACTTGAAAGTATCTCACAATGAGGACTTCAAAGATTTAACAACACTGTGTTAAGTAGCAACACTAGATTCCATGGATTAGAAACTATGTGTATATCACAGTGATATTTGTAGGTACTGTGCACTTGCGGAACCCTAAAAAATTTTTAAATGCATAAAATACTATTTAGAGGAAGTGTCAAGAAGTGTAACAGGAAACGGGGAGTAGAAAAATATGACAAGGAGTGACAGTCGAGACAGGGTCGGGGGAGAGTCAAGAGAAGGAAATGAAAGAAAAAAGCTTTTTTAACCGAATAAAAGGAATAGTTGCTAAAATTTTGATAAACGAAAGCAACAGAAGAAAACTATGAATCAGGTTTTGTTGAATAGTGAGGGCAATGAAGCTGAAATAGAATTTTAACATGTTTTGCTAGTTTCAGGTGAGAGAGATTTTGGACCGTCAAGCAAGGAAAATTTGGGAAAAAACGGAGAAAAATGGAAGAAGGGTATCGGCAAACGTTCCAAATATCCTTGTTGTTACTTTGAGTCGTCTGTGAAAGAAAAGTCGTTAGTAAGCTGGAGTTATGTGAGTTATATTTTTTTTATTTTTTGTAGCTCGTGGAAAATAGAATTCATACAGCTGATGAGACGAATCTTTTGAAGGAGGCTATGATCCTGGATTGTGGATTCCTTCAATTGAGATAAAGATAGGGATTGCTTCGTGTAGGATATAGTATAGGAAGGTTTATTTGTGCAAAATTTCAAGATGCTAACATTCAGGGTTTGATTCCAAAGTGTAAAGAATAAGTGGAGTGAAACTAATGTTATGTAAGTATTCAATTTTGTGGCTTTCCATCTTTTATTTATTTTCGGTTCAAAGTTGTTGTGTGTATTTGAGTTAAGGTGAAATGTGACTTAATGAAATTTATAGTTTCTTCCAGGATATGTGAGCTAAATAACGTTGAGAAAGTCAGATTTCAATGTCAAAAGAGGAAGAGTTGATTGGAGAATATTTGCAGCTTTACAGATCTACCTGCGAGGTCATAAGAGGCTTGTACTGTGTGATACTTTAAGTAAATTGATATTCCCACTTATTGATTTTCGTTTGTAAACATTAATAACTATGCGGAAATTATAACATACTGTGTTTCTAATCTGAGTCGTTATTTGTAGATAATAATAAAGATTTTCTTTTCCCATAATTAAGTATAAACTAGTTCTACAAGTGTCTTTGTTCGCGTATAGCTAGGCAGGATAATGTTCTATTTCTAAACAGGTACAGGAATTACAAGGAACATTATAGACATGGAAAGGCAAACCACAAATGATAAAACGTGAAGGCTAAAAAAAGGTATTGCTTGGATTGTAAAGGTAATGTAAATTTCATTGTGTTTAATTCTTTCCTTTACAGAGGAATTGATTAAAATAGTCCTTGGTGAAATCATGGAAACTGGACTCTGATGTATATATATTGTCATCGATTAGGGGTGGCTTTAGATGTTGTTTGGACGATGTATATTATTATCATCAATTCAAGGAGACTTTAAACGATGTATATTTTTATACCTTTTTTAGGTAGAATTGTCTATTTGACATTATTGTCAAATAGTCAACAAATAAATCATTTTTGATTTAGTTTTACTCAAAGCTAGACGCTAGTTTGAAATCTTTATAAATTTTTTTAACTCTTTAACAAAAAATAAATCAAAACCCAAAATCAAAATGGAAGAAAATATTAATACATTAAATAATTACTTTTTTAGAAAATAATATAAAAATCTTTGGCCCTAAATCAAAATTCCAGTCTTTAATATACTAATGTCTTCATATGATAAAATTTAAGAAAAATATTCCGTCAGATCAAAAGAATTAGAACGTCAATTCAAAATCTTAAAATAATATATCTGAAAACTAAAACTTGGATATAGATTGTGATATTTTATTGTGAAATAAAGGGTAAGTTTAAGTAGAGTGAATATTATAAATAATAATATTTCAAGTAATAATAAATTGCTTTGATAGTGATTTTGAATCTTTTGCCTCAATTTCCCAAAATTGGAACATGCTGAGAGCATTACTACATCTCAGTACTCAAGCTCATAGGAGGTGCTTATATTTCCTTTTACTTTCATACTATAGGAGTCCCAGATTTTGAGATTAAGAAATGCCTGCTCTCAGGTTTATTTGGTTCAACCAAGCATGGGTGGATGCCCTCGTGACATGTGTCCCCGATGTCCACTATATTGGTTGTGGCTAATGTATGTCGCGTGTCACTGGAGTATCTGTCTAAGTCTATCTGATAATATCAACCTTCGGATTTATTTATTTTAATCATTCTTGGGCCGGAGCCCTCAAGCCTAAAAGGGTCTGATACTAAAGTTCTTCTCTTTCTATTTGTGTGAGGTTTCGCTGAATCATCCTGAATTCCCTCTTCTGTATGTGTGGGATGAATTGGAGTTACTCCAATACAAATGGAAGGATATTAGCAAGGTGTTTTAACGTTAGATTTTGGAAATAGTGTTTCTTGCGTTATGTGCTGACAACGCTCGCCCATTATTGGATGCGTCGTTTGAGTGGCATATACCGCGGGAGGACCTCCTGATCTTAGCGTTAGATTACCAAATGTAGAGTAGTTAAACAACATAAAACTTTCTTCTTATGTGAAGGGACATTCTAGTTTAGTCTAATGACATTAAATTGTTTATAAGGAATAAATTAGAATTGTCCTGAATCAATAGGAAGAATATTCTTGATGGAGACATTACGTTCGTTCGTGGGTTGCTTCTTGTAAAGTGTGTTGACGACGTTCGCCCATAAGGCTGCGACGGCTGTACGACACTCTGACCTTGGGGGACCTCTGAACTTTATGTGTGTCATCCTAAAGTAGTTAAATAATTTATTTAATCTTCATTGAATCATACAGGAATCTAAACTTTATAAGATTCTAAGTTTTATTTTCCCTTAATAAAACTTGTCATAAATTATCATACTTAAAATTATACTTTGACTCAGTGTGAAACCACCTTAACTTTACTAAATAGATTCTTGAAAACAATAATGGAACAGAAATTATAATGTTTAGTTTCTTTTCATTGTAGATAAGTTCCGAATATTTAAGTATATACAATAACCCCATTTTTATACTTCTTTTGAGTCCTCTTTTAAAGAACATCGAGTTTTAGCTAGTGTTGTTTACGCTAAATTCTCCCAGTGTTCTTGGTTTTGAATACTTGATGCTTTTGATTTTCCCTTAAGATCTTAAATCATAAATGTTTGGCCCAACCTAGCTTAGATACTACTATCCCGTATCTTCTCGGTTCTGGTCATCATACTTCACTTTTAATTAAGGATTACCTTCAGTAATCTTTTGTTATACTTACTTCTTATATGTTCTTCTTCGAAATATGCTGGGTAATCCCATTATAGTTTAGATGCAATTCATTTTATTTAAATGAGTGTTTAGACTGGGGTTACTCTACATAATCCTTGTCCTGCGTGGGTTGGTAACGGAAAAGAGATTTAGCTACGCATCACAAGTGAGAGCTATGAAGGATATACGGAGACCTTGTTGGTGCAATAAAGTCACTCAGTGACTGGGGGGAGGGAGATTGCCCTTCAAACTCTTTATGTCTCTCGTTATAAAACCGTTATTGATCTAGGCTGGCCATGCAAGCAATAATACTATACCCGTATCTAGTACAGACTTCACACTTGGACGTGTGGAGCTGGCTAATTATTTTCAGTTTAACTTATTTCAAAACAAACTAAGGGATTCGATGATGTCGGTCATTGTCTGCCCGGAGGGATTACAGGAAGAGCTCTTATAGCTCATGATGGAGAGTGCCCTGTTTTCCTAAAGGAAGACCGTATGCTTCGTGTGCCTGGCGGGCTCGGTGACCAGCTCTGGTATGGGTGACTAAAAGAAATAGTCAATACCCTGTGAACCCTGGATGAGTCAGTGATCGTCCCTTAAAGGTGGGCCACGTGGAAGTCGGGTTTGACGCGGGGCATGAACATACCGGGGGGAGACATCATCACCGTCTGGGTTGTACTGTGGTTAGTTAGTTCCGCTCTCCACATACATTAACCCTAGTCTTTACTGTAGTTTAAGTTTTCGGTGGGATTTCCAGCTCCGCGAGGATGATCAGAATCCTGACGATCCAGTTGGATTGTTAGGGTAGTCTAGCGTCATGTCATCGTGAGCTGGGTGATGATATGCCTCGGACCTAGGACTTAGGGTAGAGGAGGCCTAGGACGAGCTGCTTGGGGCGTTGGCGGTGCCCCAAACCTGGGGATTGTCCCCACATTATTTTTATTACTTCGTTTATATTAACATAGGTTTCTTTTCAGAAACTTATCGGCTCTAATATTGCATTGTAAATGAGATGAAACCTTTCCTAAATTGATGAAACTACATGAATTCAGATGAACTACTCCTGTCAATATGAAACTAAATTCAAATAAATAGTGATATAAAATAAAATAAATAACTCAAATTAGACATGTAAAGATTAGGTTTATATTCAAATATAAGTATTAAAATAACAAGTGTGTTTCTTTTTCATTCTTCTATTGCCACTCTCCACCGAGCAGAATCTGTAAATTACAAGATATTATAAATATATAAAACGGAATGACGTAGGATTCAGGAAAAATATAATATTCTTAAAGGATATTATTCTAGACGATCAACCTTGGCCAAAACTTTCACGTATCTGATTTGAGGATCCTATATGAAGGGACTTCAGATCTGTACAGCTGGTGCCGTGACCAGGATATGCTGGTTTCAAGCGAGAGAGGTATTGAGGAGTGAAAAAGGAAACAAAATGAAAAATACACTAATTTCGAGTTTTGAACTGAAGAAACTTGAGAGTAAAGTTTATCTAAGTTAAAGTTGTTAAGCGGGACGTTAGAATTGGTTTTAGCTTAGGGTTATTTGTTTTGGAAACCATAGAAAATATGATGCAATCCTTGTTTCAGAATAAAGATGGGAAATTTTACAGTCTCAATAGAAGGAAACATAGGGTCAGGGAAGTCTACTTTGTTGGCAGCTTTGGGAGGCAACTCTGATTTTGAGATAATACCAGAACCAATTGATAAATGGACTAATTTATCTGGCGTCAATCTCTTCCAGTTATTTAAGGAAAATCCTAAGAAGTGGGGTTTCTGTTTTCAAAATTATGTTCTTCTAACAATGTTAGAGAATCATACGAAAGAATCTAGCGCTAAGATTAAAGTTATGGAACGTTCCATCTATTCAGCCAAAAACTGTTTTATTAGGGAATTGCAAGAGAGTGAGTTGTTGCACCCGGCTGAGTTTGCAGTTTTAGATGAAACTTATTCTTATTTCAAAGAACAATTGGTTACTCGAATTAATTTAGTGGTTTATCTTAGGACTTCCCCTATGGTTTCTTATCAGAGAGCCCTAAGTCGTGGTCGACCTGAAGAGACAGGGATAACGTTAGATTATATAGAGAGGATTCACAACATTCATGAGGAATGGTTATTGAACCCTAATATAAAGGAAGATTTTGACAGGATAGAGATTATCGATGGAGATCAAAATATTAGCTCCATAAAGCAACAGTTTTGGGAAGTTAAGGAAAGAATATTAGATAAGCTTTCTATTCTTTAATTTAAACAAAATTCCAACCTATAATTTGTAATAAACTTTCAGTATCCAAAGAAAAGAAAAAAAATGCCTCCTCGTTATAATCTTAGATCATCTCAGGGACAAGATGAATTAGAAAGGACAGGTCAGCAAGAAGAACGTCCACGACCTTCTTTACGCAACTCCACTATGTTTCGCCAACTTCGAAGAAACATGGGAATTCTGACACAGAAGGTGTCGAACTTAGAGAATCAGCTGTCGCAAGCTCGGGAAACTAACGCTGCATCAGCTTCGTCTGAAAGGCATGAAGCACCGATTAATATATGCCCGGTGATTGATACAAGAGTCGAAAAACCACGTTTTCCTGGAAGATTTGGGGTACATCCAGTGTCGTTTTTGGAGGATCTTCAGAATTATTTACGGAGAATGCCTAATGAAGATGCTACAATTGAAACTATAATCAGTTGTTTAGAAGGTGATGTTCGAAAATGGGCCAGAATTTATAGACAAAGATGGTTTACACAGTTGGATTTCAAAAGTGATTTTTTGGATGCTTATTGGGGAGAAGCCGAACAAAACACCTTGAGAAGAATGATTGTAAATGGCACTTGGTCTAAGGAAAATGGAACAATGCTAGAACATTTCGTTAGTTTAGCAGGGCAAGCAAAGATGATGTCTAGACCGATTCCTGAATGGCAAATAGTGGAGGATTTGATGAGACACTTTCCGAAGGATGTACAATATGCTTGGCGGATGAAGAAAGGAAATACTTTGATTGAGGCAACAGAGTTTCTTCGTGAATTGGATGACGTGAATAAACAATGTGGATCTTCTTCCTTTGACTCCTCTACTGGAGCTGATAGGGGAACAAAGCGTCAAAGTCCTTTCGTTTCAAATAAAGACAAGCCATTTTATAAAAAACCAAAAGTGGTGGCTCACATCGAGGGGGAGACTTCAAGGGGAAGGATCACTGATGAAATAATTCAAGAAGAAGATTTAAACTAGTTGGGGCCATTTCCAATAAGCAGGAGGTGGCCGCAATTAACAAAAAACTAAATTATCTTTTTCCTGTAAAATATTTAATAAAACAAGGTTGGAAGCCAGGGGTAGGATTGGGTTGTGACCAAGAAGGGATCTTATATCCTGTTTCCCCGAATAATACTAGAACGAATTGTGATAGAGAAGGTTTAGGATATTCTTCAGAAGAATATAATAATAAACAAACAGTCTTAGATTTAATTAAAGTTTTTGACGTTTCCGTGATTAAACAAAATCAACCAATATATAACCAGTTCATTAAAGAATATGAAGGTAACTCTTTATATGATGAAGAGGTTTGCTTTGAGAATGAGGGGCCCAAATTTAAATCAGAAATAGAATTACAAATTTTGGGGCAATCTATAGTTCTCTTGGTAGACACTGGAAGTGAAGTAACTTGTATTTCGGAAGAATTCTTAGAGAGTTTACAAGGAGAATTAAAGTTAGAATTCCCAGCGTTACCAGTTAGACCAATATGTGTGAGGGGAGCCGTTGGACAAAAGAGTCTCCAAATAAAAAAAAACTAGTCTCTATACCGTTGACGTGTGGTTCATTTGATATTGATACGGGATTTTTAGTGATTGCTAAGTTAACTTGTTCTGCTATCCTTGGGGTAGATTGGTTAGTTGCGCACAACGCTGTTTTGCATTTAAAAGAACCACAAACATTAGAATTGGGTATCGTTGGACAAGGAGAGATTACTATTCCGTTTCGAAATCTTTCTAGTGGGTTTTTAGAAGAGAATCGAATAAATCTAATACCTGGAATAGAGGAACAAAACGAAAAGGAAGGCGGTGAAGAAAAGCAATTATTAGATCTGTTTAAAAGTATTCGGTTGGGAATGGATTTGTCTGATGTAGAGAAGGAACAAATTTTTAATGTTTTGAGATCCCATATGCAAGTTTTTACAAAGAAACTTGGAAGGGCAAACTGTTATACTCATGACATTAAAATGATTGAGGGTACTCCAAGGATTCAACGAACCTATCCTATACCATACGCACATAGGGCAAAAGTAGAAGAAAAGTTGAGGGAGATGGAAGAATTAGGGATTATATCGAGGAAAACTACAAATTTTTGTAGTCCTCTAACTTTCACTGGAAAACCCGATGGATCTGTTAGAATATTACTTGATGCTAGGGAAATCAATAAATATATGGTTCCAGAAGTAGAAGCACCGCCTTTACAGATTGACATACTTAATGCTTTTCTTGGTGTAAAATTTATAACATTGATTGATTTAAATAACGCTTATTTTCAAATACCGTTAACTGAGGACAGTAAAAAAATATACTGGATTTACAGTTAATGGAAAATCTTACGTATACAACGTGCTTCCGCAAGGACTTAAAACGTCAGTAGGGTCCTTTTGTCGCGCAATGGACATTATATTGGGTCCTGGTGTTAGAGAGTTTTGTGTCAATTATTTGGATGATCTTGCAATCCTAACGAGTGGGACTTGGCAAGACCATTTGGATCATATTGATATAGTTTTGGATCGTTTAGAATCAGCTGGAATGACTTGTAATTTTGCAAAGTGCAACTTTTTCTGCAGTGAAGTAAAAATGTTAGGGCATATAGTTACAACTTCGGGAATTAAACCTAACCCGGATAAAATAAAAGCTATAAAGGAATTCCCTATTCCAAAGAAACAAAAACAGTTAAGAGGATTTTTGGGACTTTGTAATTATTATAGACGTTTCATTAAGAACTATAGTATTTTGACTGCTCCGTTAACTAGGTTATTAAAGAAAAACCAAACATGGTTTTGGGATGAAGAATTAGATCGAGCTTTCAATAATATAAAGGAAGAATTTATTACAACGATTCTATTGAGCCATCCAGATCAGGATAAATTATATTATTTACAGACCGACAGTTCAGGGATCGGAATAGCCGGATCATTGTTTCAGATTGGAAATAATGGTGAGGTTAAAATTTTGGGATTCTGTAGTCGTGCACTACGGGGTTCTGAATTACGTTGGACTGTAACTGAACAAGAGTTGTGGGCTATTATTTATTCTGTGAAAAAGTTTGAGACTTATTTAAGAGGAGCGAAATTTGTTGTTCGTACAGATCATAAGGCATTAACTTTCATGAAACAAATGAAATTATACAATAGTAGAGTCACACGTTGGATTTTATTTCTTGAACAATTTGACTTCGAAGTCGAACATGTAAAAGGTGTAGAAAATATTGGGGTAGATATTTTATCTAGATATCCGCCAGGGGGAGTTTTGCAAGAAGAGAAGGTGTGGTATCCAACTGTTATGTATGTAGGTGTTTCTACTGACCGTGACTTGAAAAATAAATTACAACGTATGATGGAATATCAACGGCTTGATAACGTCATATGTGGGATTAAGGAGAGAATAAATGGTTCTAGAGTACCCGAAAGAACAGATAGATTTACACGTATAACTTTGCGCTGTATTGTCAATAATGATCTACTTTATTTTAAAACTGTACGCGGAGATTACGTTTTGTTTATGCCCAAGGTTCTACAAGAAGAGATTAGTAAACAGGTACATATAGAGATGGGTCATCTTGGCGCATGTAAAACTTTGAAATATTTACAATTAAGGTGTTATTGGATAAATATGGGTAAGACAGTGAAGTCTTGTATTCAGAAGTGTCATGTTTGTCAGCTTTCTAGACCTGACTATATAAAAGGGGTAGGGAAATGTAAATCGATTTTAACTGAAAACCCGGGTGAATTAGTAATGGCTGATATTTTCGGACCACTACCTAAAACTGAGGCTGGTTATATTTACATTTTTGTAATACAGGATTCTTTTAGTAAATTTATTAAACTTTTCGGACTTCGTGGAGCTTCAGCAGACTCAGTGCTTTATTGTATGAGAGTGTTCACTGAAATAATACAACCTAAAGCTGTTATGACAGATAACGGAAAACAATTTATTAGTCACAAGTGGAAAAATGGACTCAGAGCTTTGAGAATTAAGACTTTGTATACTACTATTCGTAATCCTCGACCTAACACTACCGAACGAGTGAATAAAGAATTAAACAAATTCTTTAGAATTTATTGTCATGATGACCATACTAGATGGGATCATTACTTGTTGGAGATTGAGGAATTGTATAATAATACGTTCCATGAGAGTACGAAATTTTCTCCTAATGAAATATTATTTGGAAATTCAGAGAAACTTAAAGTAGACCGTTTTCTACCACGGGCTCTCACGAATAAAACATTAGACCAAATTAGAGAGGAAGTTAGAGAAAACCTTAGACTTTCGAGTCAGAAGCGGCAGGATAGATTCAATAGAACTCATAAGTTGATAGATTTTCAAGTTGGTGATTTGGTAAAATTAAGGAGGCTTAATAAATCGGATTCTAGTCGAAATAAAACTAAGAAATTTGATTTATTATATGATGGACCATATCGAATTGGAGGAATAAAATATGCTAATGTGTATATTCTCGTTGATCCTGAAACTCAAAGTGTCAAAGGAGTTTATAATGCAGTCCATTTGGCTAAATATTATACTTAGGATGTTAGCTATTGAGATTTTCACGGGACTATATCATAAATTTTAACTTTAGAGGAATTGAGATATTCCTGGTCACAACCTAATTAATATAATTTTATTAGTTATAATTTAATAACTAATATTAAAGGACTATTTTGATTATAGTATATAGTGAGCCAATTTGTTAGTGAATTGATTGGCATTAATAAATTGACTTCGTTTTAAAAAAAAAATATAATGAACTATAATAATTTATAATTTAATACAAATTTAATTTGATTATATAATTAAAGTTGAACTAAATAAATCTAAATTTAGATAAACATGTTAAATAATTTCAATAATTTTGAATAAAAATTAATTTAGCTTAATGATTTATAATATTAGTAGTTTAGTTATTTGTTTTGTTTATTGTATTTGTGAATAAAAAATTTAAGGGCCAATATAGGAGGTTTTATTTTAATAAAATAATAATAATAATAAAAAAAAATTAATTTAAAATTGAAAATTTTAGAATTCTCGAAAAAAAAAAAATGTTTTCTTAGATTTTTCGAAATAATAAAATTTTGGGGGAGGCTGTGCACTTGCGGAACCCTAAAAAATTTTTAAATGCATAAAATACTATTTAGAGGAAGTGTCAAGAAGTGTAACAGGAAACGGGGAGTAGAAAAATATGACAAGGAGTGACAGTCGAGACAGGGTCGGGGGAGAGTCAAGAGAAGGAAATGAAAGAAAAAAGCTTTTTTAACCGAATAAAAGGAATAGTTGCTAAAATTTTGATAAACGAAAGCAACAGAAGAAAACTATGAATCAGGTTTTGTTGAATAGTGAGGGCAATGAAGCTGAAATAGAATTTTAACATGTTTTGCTAGTTTCAGGTGAGAGAGATTTTGGACCGTCAAGCAAGGAAAATTTGGGAAAAAACGGAGAAAAATGGAAGAAGGGTATCGGCAAACGTTCCAAATATCCTTGTTGTTACTTTGAGTCGTCTGTGAAAGAAAAGTCGTTAGTAAGCTGGAGTTATGTGAGTTATATTTTTTTTATTTTTTGTAGCTCGTGGAAAATAGAATTCATACAGCTGATGAGACGAATCTTTTGAAGGAGGCTATGATCCTGGATTGTGGATTCCTTCAATTGAGATAAAGATAGGGATTGCTTCGTGTAGGATATAGTATAGGAAGGTTTATTTGTGCAAAATTTCAAGATGCTAACATTCAGGGTTTGATTCCAAAGTGTAAAGAATAAGTGGAGTGAAACTAATGTTATGTAAGTATTCAATTTTGTGGCTTTCCATCTTTTATTTATTTTCGGTTCAAAGTTGTTGTGTGTATTTGAGTTAAGGTGAAATGTGACTTAATGAAATTTATAGTTTCTTCCAGGATATGTGAGCTAAATAACGTTGAGAAAGTCAGATTTCAATGTCAAAAGAGGAAGAGTTGATTGGAGAATATTTGCAGCTTTACAGATCTACCTGCGAGGTCATAAGAGGCTTGTACTGTGTGATACTTTAAGTAAATTGATATTCCCACTTATTGATTTTCGTTTGTAAACATTAATAACTATGCGGAAATTATAACATACTGTGTTTCTAATCTGAGTCGTTATTTGTAGATAATAATAAAGATTTTCTTTTCCCATAATTAAGTATAAACTAGTTCTACAAGTGTCTTTGTTCGCGTATAGCTAGGCAGGATAATGTTCTATTTCTAAACAGGTACAGGAATTACAAGGAACATTATAGACATGGAAAGGCAAACCACAAATGATAAAACGTGAAGGCTAAAAAAAGGTATTGCTTGGATTGTAAAGGTAATGTAAATTTCATTGTGTTTAATTCTTTCCTTTACAGAGGAATTGATTAAAATAGTCCTTGGTGAAATCATGGAAACTGGACTCTGATGTATATATATTGTCATCGATTAGGGGTGGCTTTAGATGTTGTTTGGACGATGTATATTATTATCATCAATTCAAGGAGACTTTAAACGATGTATATTTTTATACCTTTTTTAGGTAGAATTGTCTATTTGACATTATTGTCAAATAGTCAACAAATAAATCATTTTTGATTTAGTTTTACTCAAAGCTAGACGCTAGTTTGAAATCTTTATAAATTTTTTTAACTCTTTAACAAAAAATAAATCAAAACCCAAAATCAAAATGGAAGAAAATATTAATACATTAAATAATTACTTTTTTAGAAAATAATATAAAAATCTTTGGCCCTAAATCAAAATTCCAGTCTTTAATATACTAATGTCTTCATATGATAAAATTTAAGAAAAATATTCCGTCAGATCAAAAGAATTAGAACGTCAATTCAAAATCTTAAAATAATATATCTGAAAACTAAAACTTGGATATAGATTGTGATATTTTATTGTGAAATAAAGGGTAAGTTTAAGTAGAGTGAATATTATAAATAATAATATTTCAAGTAATAATAAATTGCTTTGATAGTGATTTTGAATCTTTTGCCTCAATTTCCCAAAATTGGAACATGCTGAGAGCATTACTACATCTCAGTACTCAAGCTCATAGGAGGTGCTTATATTTCCTTTTACTTTCATACTATAGGAGTCCCAGATTTTGAGATTAAGAAATGCCTGCTCTCAGGTTTATTTGGTTCAACCAAGCATGGGTGGATGCCCTCGTGACATGTGTCCCCGATGTCCACTATATTGGTTGTGGCTAATGTATGTCGCGTGTCACTGGAGTATCTGTCTAAGTCTATCTGATAATATCAACCTTCGGATTTATTTATTTTAATCATTCTTGGGCCGGAGCCCTCAAGCCTAAAAGGGTCTGATACTAAAGTTCTTCTCTTTCTATTTGTGTGAGGTTTCGCTGAATCATCCTGAATTCCCTCTTCTGTATGTGTGGGATGAATTGGAGTTACTCCAATACAAATGGAAGGATATTAGCAAGGTGTTTTAACGTTAGATTTTGGAAATAGTGTTTCTTGCGTTATGTGCTGACAACGCTCGCCCATTATTGGATGCGTCGTTTGAGTGGCATATACCGCGGGAGGACCTCCTGATCTTAGCGTTAGATTACCAAATGTAGAGTAGTTAAACAACATAAAACTTTCTTCTTATGTGAAGGGACATTCTAGTTTAGTCTAATGACATTAAATTGTTTATAAGGAATAAATTAGAATTGTCCTGAATCAATAGGAAGAATATTCTTGATGGAGACATTACGTTCGTTCGTGGGTTGCTTCTTGTAAAGTGTGTTGACGACGTTCGCCCATAAGGCTGCGACGGCTGTACGACACTCTGACCTTGGGGGACCTCTGAACTTTATGTGTGTCATCCTAAAGTAGTTAAATAATTTATTTAATCTTCATTGAATCATACAGGAATCTAAACTTTATAAGATTCTAAGTTTTATTTTCCCTTAATAAAACTTGTCATAAATTATCATACTTAAAATTATACTTTGACTCAGTGTGAAACCACCTTAACTTTACTAAATAGATTCTTGAAAACAATAATGGAACAGAAATTATAATGTTTAGTTTCTTTTCATTGTAGATAAGTTCCGAATATTTAAGTATATACAATAACCCCATTTTTATACTTCTTTTGAGTCCTCTTTTAAAGAACATCGAGTTTTAGCTAGTGTTGTTTACGCTAAATTCTCCCAGTGTTCTTGGTTTTGAATACTTGATGCTTTTGATTTTCCCTTAAGATCTTAAATCATAAATGTTTGGCCCAACCTAGCTTAGATACTACTATCCCGTATCTTCTCGGTTCTGGTCATCATACTTCACTTTTAATTAAGGATTACCTTCAGTAATCTTTTGTTATACTTACTTCTTATATGTTCTTCTTCGAAATATGCTGGGTAATCCCATTATAGTTTAGATGCAATTCATTTTATTTAAATGAGTGTTTAGACTGGGGTTACTCTACATAATCCTTGTCCTGCGTGGGTTGGTAACGGAAAAGAGATTTAGCTACGCATCACAAGTGAGAGCTATGAAGGATATACGGAGACCTTGTTGGTGCAATAAAGTCACTCAGTGACTGGGGGGAGGGAGATTGCCCTTCAAACTCTTTATGTCTCTCGTTATAAAACCGTTATTGATCTAGGCTGGCCATGCAAGCAATAATACTATACCCGTATCTAGTACAGACTTCACACTTGGACGTGTGGAGCTGGCTAATTATTTTCAGTTTAACTTATTTCAAAACAAACTAAGGGATTCGATGATGTCGGTCATTGTCTGCCCGGAGGGATTACAGGAAGAGCTCTTATAGCTCATGATGGAGAGTGCCCTGTTTTCCTAAAGGAAGACCGTATGCTTCGTGTGCCTGGCGGGCTCGGTGACCAGCTCTGGTATGGGTGACTAAAAGAAATAGTCAATACCCTGTGAACCCTGGATGAGTCAGTGATCGTCCCTTAAAGGTGGGCCACGTGGAAGTCGGGTTTGACGCGGGGCATGAACATACCGGGGGGAGACATCATCACCGTCTGGGTTGTACTGTGGTTAGTTAGTTCCGCTCTCCACATACATTAACCCTAGTCTTTACTGTAGTTTAAGTTTTCGGTGGGATTTCCAGCTCCGCGAGGATGATCAGAATCCTGACGATCCAGTTGGATTGTTAGGGTAGTCTAGCGTCATGTCATCGTGAGCTGGGTGATGATATGCCTCGGACCTAGGACTTAGGGTAGAGGAGGCCTAGGACGAGCTGCTTGGGGCGTTGGCGGTGCCCCAAACCTGGGGATTGTCCCCACATTATTTTTATTACTTCGTTTATATTAACATAGGTTTCTTTTCAGAAACTTATCGGCTCTAATATTGCATTGTAAATGAGATGAAACCTTTCCTAAATTGATGAAACTACATGAATTCAGATGAACTACTCCTGTCAATATGAAACTAAATTCAAATAAATAGTGATATAAAATAAAATAAATAACTCAAATTAGACATGTAAAGATTAGGTTTATATTCAAATATAAGTATTAAAATAACAAGTGTGTTTCTTTTTCATTCTTCTATTGCCACTCTCCACCGAGCAGAATCTGTAAATTACAAGATATTATAAATATATAAAACGGAATGACGTAGGATTCAGGAAAAATATAATATTCTTAAAGGATATTATTCTAGACGATCAACCTTGGCCAAAACTTTCACGTATCTGATTTGAGGATCCTATATGAAGGGACTTCAGATCTGTACAGTACCTATATCACCAACTGATGGTTCCATGCTGGACTAGGAAATATTTTACAATGACCATTGCGTTAAGTTAGCCAAAGACCCAAAATAATTATTTTTCCTTTATTTCTTATAATTCATATTAAGGTCTCCTGAGGGTTGAAATTCACTATATTACCATAATTATTATAAGGAGATAATATATTTTCTTACAGTTCAGGAACTTCCCTGGTACCGTAATTGTCAAATTTTCCGACGGGTAAATCTCCACTTTTTACGCTAAGCTAGATTGTTAACCTATTAAAACTAGACGATAGCTAACAGGGAATTTTACCGCTTTTGAAGCAATTTAAGTTAGATTCGTAGTATAAATGACTATAATCGACCAATTGGTGCTTACATACTGTTCTTGATTGAGGCAGTCACGTTCGAGTCAAGTCAAAAGTATTTTTTTTTTCTAAAGTACATATTTGTGTGTCTTAACGCCTCTTGTCCAGGGGTCTGGTTCAGACCTAAATTTAGGCTACGATTTATGTTATTTGTTCAAGTAAAATTTGTATATGACATACTCGTATTTCTACCTGGAATGTCGCGTAGCGTCAAATCATGTAATCTGCCTTCCGGAGGCGAAGTAATGAAGCAATGCAGGCTTGGGTCCACTAAATAGGTTTTCTGAACCTTGATGTTTTTAACTAATTTTAGTTTGGAGTTCTGAACCCAAAAGTTCCAGTAGAATTTTAATGATAGGTATTGTAGTAAATGAGTTGCTTGCCTCAGCTCTGAAACCTTGTGTCAGAATTGGTATAGTTTTGTTAGATACACATTCTGTAAGTAGTAACTTGTCTAAAAACCTAGTACCAAATCATTTTTATTGTTACCATGTTAGCAAGTGAGTTGTAGTTACAAAGCTAGCTGACTGCTCTTCGCTACAGACGCCCGCCACGCTCAGGTAGTGTTACCACAAACGTGCGGTCAACTTTGCTTAGGTACAAAAGAACAAATGTCTTTCATATAGTAAGTATAGATGTCCGCCAATTTATACTTACAAGCTTTAACTTCTATAGATTTAAGTGGGCAACTTGGTCTGTTTTCGCACTTGTAGGAACAGTAACGACCCTTGGTATATGAAGAGTGCTTAGTGCTTAGACGTCCGCCATCCAAAGCACTGATTCCTCTGAAGTTTATTGGAACATTATTTATGAATATTTGAATGTAGGTATATCGAGTCTTTGAAATCTATTTTATAGTTTTACAGAAAGACCTTACCAATTTATTTGGTAACCCTACTTTATATTGTTTTTCAAACAAGTTCGAGGCACACTCAGGTATGGCTTCCGTAGCCTCTGGTAACAAGTGCCACTTTGGAACTGATCGAAGTCTCGACGGGTGTTTCGCTATTCCGTCGAGCCTTCCTAGTTGGTAAGAGGTCGATGGGGTGAGATAGAGCTGCTCGGTAATTTTTTGTAGTTTTGTTATTTCGGATACTATCAACCAGGCTTCCGTAGCCTAGAGTAACATGCAACTCTGTAACTGATTCGATTTATCGACTTATATGCAATTCGCTTTTCCGTTAACCCTGCTTGGCAGGTAAGCGACCGACAGCGTCAGATTAAGCTGCTCGGTTAGTTCCATATTTGTAGATTTTGTAAATGTTAAGGTGCCTTCACCCATCCCCATCCTTTGTGTCTAGTGTAGTATAATGAGTCTCTTTTTGTCCGTGCAATGCTATTGAGTTACAACTCACTGCCTTTATCTGCCAGCGCACCACAGTTTGAGGAGTAACAATTGTAATTTATTGCAATATTACATTTATCAGGTACATGGTTTACGTTATATAATAATTGTAGTGCTCTGTTAGGGCATAGCAAATTCGTGCAGACCATTGGAGTAGTCTAAAATAACAGCAATCAGTTTTGGTCTTGACACAGTAAGCAGATCTGACAACACTATGTGTTAGTTGGGCATATTTTATTATAAATATATTTTAAAGCTCTCTGTTTCAGGCTTATTATCAGGGGGCATTATTTGACCAGGCTGGTGATACCAGTGTCGAGAGCAGACATCTGCGAATGTCACAGAACAGAGTCTCAAGTTTTATTGAACGCTTCTGCATTACAGCCCATTTTGAAGCTTAACCTTCTTGGTGCCAAAATTTCAGTTTCTGGCTC
This sequence comes from Athrips mouffetella, assembly GCA_947532105.1. Taxonomy (NCBI): domain Eukaryota; kingdom Metazoa; phylum Arthropoda; class Insecta; order Lepidoptera; family Gelechiidae; genus Athrips; species Athrips mouffetella. The sequence continues at coordinate 6,102,587 of OX383960.1, read as the reverse complement.
GCACAGTCGCCCCAATACTTCCGCAGTAGTTAGGGGTAGCAAGTGCCATATCAGAGTCGGCCGTCTCCGCGACAACCGATCTGCTATAATTCATGGTTAAAAGCGTGAACCATGTCAGAGGGCTATGGCAACCCAGCAATTCTTACAGTGGTTTTGAGATCGGTCATCGATCTTATAACTCTCAAGATAAAGATTGTGATAACGACAACAAGGGTCTCCGTGACCTGGTCCATTATTTTAGACGCTTATGGTTGCTGGAAAAATGTTGTCCATGAATGAAATTTTGGGCTCGAAGGACTTCCGCAGTCCAATTCGAAACAACTACAAGACTATGTTTAGGAAAGCTGAACAGAAGTGAAAGCAAGTGCACTATTTATCTGTTGAAACTTATAATTAAAAATTTCGTTGCCCTTCTAAAGTTGGCACCTATGTAAAAAATTGTCTTGCCGGAGATGCATATTGTTCATGTACACAAAATGTATATTTATAGAAGCCAGTTATTTGGAAAATAAATAATTTATTTATTTTATTTATTTATATTTATTCTGTAATAGGACTGTTATAATTTTGTAATATAATATACTAAGGATTTACCAATAATTAATTATAATTATTAACTAATAACTAGAAATGTCTACATGATTAAAAAAAAAATTCTCCTGAGGATGAAAATTTTGAACTTGGCTGGCACACTGTTGTGTGTCTAGACACATTTCTCTAGTATTAGTTTTGGATCTGGATCTATAAATTACAAATTACAAGTTAAAGTCATGCGATAGAAGCTGTACAACGCTTCATCATCATAACATCCCATGAAACGTCCCCTACAGGACAGGAAGCTACAACGCTTACTCGTATCTGTAGCTTATATTGTAGTATTTAAAATGAACTTGAATATTTGAGATTGCCTTCCAGACGCACCCATACAGGTTTACTTCTATTAGGGAACCTTTCTGTTGTATGTATGGTACTGGACACTAGTACCTACATGCATATGCAGGCTGCTTTCTATTATAAATTGTATTGCTGGTTTCCGCAACCTGGCACCCTTTTTCTTCAATTTTGTTTTTGCTTAAAGTAGCAGGGGTTTCAGCCATGTTTTGTGACTCCCCCCCCCCCCCCCCCCACCCTTTCCGAAGGACTTATAATGGGAGCATTAGGAGCATCTTACCAAATTAGGTATTTTGAGCAGGGAGGAGTCCTGTGAGGATATCTGAGTTGATATAAGATTTAGAGATAAGGAACAGTAAAGCTACTACGTTGGTTGAATCTTATCACTACATTACTTGCTCCCATATGCATTCAACATGACAATGTCACAGATTGCTAAAACTCAGTAATAATATGATATAATTAATTACTGATATTTTGTGGCCCTAGCTTTAGTAGCTCTATTTGTTATAGTAAAGCATTGGATATACCTGCTACAACTTGTTCTGTTCTAGGTAAAGAAAAATTATGACATTCTTTGTTAGTGCCGAGTAGTTTGTGGCAAAACAAATAATTACTTTATTGAAACTAATAAGGCTGGCTTTCTTGTACTAATGCCTTGCCAAGTCTGGGGTAGGTAGGTGTATGCAGGAAAGTATAGATAGGTATACATTGCCATAATTGAACAAGTTTTGATGGTGATGGCTGCCTGTTAATGAAGCAGCATTTTCAATCGCAAACGGTAGGTATTTATAATCTCTAAAAGGAACTGTCCTTTAGATAGGGGAATATCCAACACTTTGTAAATGAGTCTGCTGTGTAAAAGGTTGAGTGAAACTTACTTATATGTATGGTGTACCTTTATGACAATGATCCGTAGTCATAACGGAGTTACAAATAGGGCATAGGTCCCTTCATACCATCCAAAAAAGGATGATGCTTCATGCTTTCATTCGGAGACATACGCAGTATGCGTTGCTTTTTTCTCACCACTTTCTCACATTTCTCACGGACTATCACATGAATCTAGCTTCTGCTATTGCTATTTCGTAATAAGTAGGTACACTGTACACAATAATAAGTGTAAATTATAAGCTTGTTTCTCTGAAAAATCACTAAAAGTTTTCATCAAACCATCGCTGACGAAATTTACAAACGCCAATGTCAGATTTGACAGCACACAGTGACAGCGGCTAGTGCTGCTCTGCCGTGAGTATAGAGAAACGCGGGAATTTCAAGTAAGTTTGCAGTATTTATACCTACCTATCATCTATTTACAAACAGCCTTCTTCATATACAACGCTGTGTATTTTTGAAAGACACATAATAAAAACTTTTGCTCTTTGATTTTAAAAACTCCGCGACCATCCAACTTGATCCCTCTTATATAGAAAAGTTCTTGAAACGGGAGCTCACCTTAATTGGTTACTATTAGTTGTGAGAAAAATTGAAATATTTCATGATTTTAGACTTTTCCCTTTATTTGTACTGTGAGACCTAGCTTCTTGCCAAATTTCATAATATTAGGTCAACGGGAAGTACCCTGTAGGTTTTGCTTTTTTGCATAAATGTATGGAGATGAGGACATAAAAAGCCATATCTTTTGATTGCGGTGTTGTAAAAAATTGAAATTTTCAGATCTTGTGTGGTTCATGGACCTTAATATTCGTTATCAATTTCAACCTGATACCTCTTCTCGTTCGTGAGAAAAAGGGTCTTGACAGACAGACAGACAGACGGACAACAAAGTGATCCTATAAGGGTTCCGTTTTTAGGGTTCCGTACCTCAAAAGAAAAAAACGGTACCCTTATAGGATCACTTTGTTGTCCGTCTGTCTGTCTGTCTGTCTGTCTGTCTGTCTGTCTGTCTGTCTGTCTGTCAAGACCCTTTATCTCACGAACGGGTAAAGGTATCAGGCTGAAATTAATACCACATATTAGGATCCATGAACCACACAAGATCTGAAAATTTAAATTTTGTACAACGACGCAATCAAAAGATATGGCATTTTATGTCCTCATCTCCATACATTTATTCAAAAATGAAAAACCTACAGGGTACTTCCAGTTGGCCTAAAATTATCAAATTTGGCAAGAAGCTAGGTCTCACAGTACAAATAATGGGAAAAGTCTGAAATCATTAAATATTACAACTTTTCTCACAACTAATGGTAACCAATTGTGGTGAGCTCCCGTCTCAAGAACATTGATATAAGAGAGGGGTCAAGTTGGATGGTCGCTGAGGCGATTTTTGTTTTAGTTCTATTTAAAAACGGGAACACTTACAAACTTGAAAATTGGTATGTTTATAGTGCATAAGCTATAAAATAACAACAAATAATAAAATTTGGTCAAGCGCGTGTCGGACTAAAAAAATCTAGCACATTAACTTTCTGAAATTTCAACGAATACAATTATGTTTATGTGGTGGTACGGAACCCTCAGTGCGCGAGTCCGACTCGCACTTGGCCGGTTTTTTTTTTATTTTGAGGTACGGAACCCTAAAAATGAAAAAGGCTATTCACTCGTAACTTTATGAAGGGTTATATGAACTCGGGAACACAGACGCAGGCAAAGAATTATCCTTTCTAGCCATGCGCATATGCGCATCACCATAGTAACTGGTAATGGAATTAGTGATTTATTTTAGTGTGAATGGCAAAACGTTTGTTTAGGCTCCAGCAACAGGATTAATGGATTCAGATGAAATCCCCCTTTTAGCGGGATATGGCTGTTAAATGCTGTGTACAGTACAATAAATGTTTTAGATTGAAAACATGTATTCACTGTAAATACAGTTTTTATCACCCCGAATATTTTAAGAGAGGCTGAACCACTTTTCGCAAGGAAGTTGGTCCAAATACGAAAAAAAAATTCGACCAACATGTGCTGTCAGCTGATGCAGTGTGTACGGAGTCGAAATTTTTTTTTCGTATTTCGACCTATGTTCCTTAGCAAAAGTTGTTCAGTTTCATGAGTAGAACCACCTCTAATAAGATAAAAAACCGGCCAAGTGCGAGTCGGACTCGCGCACTGAGGGTTCCGTACCACCACATAAACATTGTATTAGTTGAAATTTCAGTAAGTTAATGTGCTAGATTTTTTGAGTCCGACACGCGCTTGACCAAATTTTATTATTTGTTGTTATTTTATAGCCTATGCCCTATAAACATACCAATTTTCAAGTTTGTAAGTGTTCCCGTTTTTAAATAGAACTAAAACAAAAATCGCCTCAGCAACCATCCAACTTGACCCCTCTCTTATATGAATGTTCTTGAAACGGGAGCTCACCACAATTGGTTACCATTAGTTGTGACAAAAGTTGTAATATTTAATGATTTCAGACTTTTCCCATTATTTGTACTGTGAGACCTAGCTTCTTGCCAAATTTAATAATTTTAGGTCAACGGGAAGTACCCTGTAGGTTTTTCATTTTTGAATAAATGTATGGAGATGAGGACATAAAATGCCATATCTTTTGATTGCGTCGTTGTAAAAAATTTAAATTTTCAGATCTTGTGTGGTTCATGGATCCTAATATATGGTATTAATTTCAACCTGATACCTTTACCCGTTCGTGAGATAAAGGGTCTTGACAGACAGACAGACAGACAGACAGACGGACAACAAAGTGATCCTATAAGGGTTCCGTTTTTTTCTTTTGAGGTACGGAACCCTAAAAATAAGGGATGTTGGAGAAGTTGGATTTCTTTACCTACCATCCGCTAAAACAAACACTTAGCTATAGATCCGCTAAACCCAGGTTCTGTGAAATTTCGGGCTTCAGACGTAATGTTTAAAGGTACTTTTAGTACATTAGGAAATATGCAATTATTGAAACCTATACGTGTTAATGGAATAAGCGAAACCCTCATACAACCCAACTGATTTTTATTAAAATAAATCCATTCCCGAAAAAAACCTTAAAAAATGTTCTTTTTTTCTAGATATTGTCATTTTAAAGTTTCATAACTGTTCTAGTTTCATCGTTGTTCTAGACCGCGCACTCCGCGCCACAATCGCCGCCGCCGCCAGCGTGCGTATCCACAGAAATATTAGAATAGAAGCGGCAAAAATTTAAGTAATTAAAAAAAATACCCCTATCAAAAACCCGTGAAATTGATTCTACTCTCGATTCTGAACAAACTATTTTCTCAGTTTCGCTTATTCAAACAACTCTTACAGCTCGTCTATGCTAGAATGACGACCACTACCACCATGCCACCAAATTATTTTGACCTCTGCAAACGCGAGACGAGCATTTCATCTTGGGGCAACTTATTTTGGCGGGACTGTGGTAGTGGGGCGCGTCGTTTCGGCATTTACGGTTTACCATGTCAATTGATATCGCAAATGAAAGTTCTTAAATTAGGTACTTATTAAAAATGTATAAAGCAGCAGATTATTTTATTTCCGATTTCAGAGCAGAACCCATTTTTAAAGTTGTTTGTTATCAGCACACTTGGCTTAATTATTTGCAGTAAGTACCTTATGAGAAAACCCTTAATGACTTGCCTTTTCATAACCTTGAAATTGTGTTTGAAACTTTAGCTGCTAACTTTTATCGATGTCTTAATTTAAGGGAACTTATAATTAATTTTCAAAGTAATCAGCGAGACCCTTTTACAGAAGACTTACCTGAAATTCTACCTGCTCCGTTGTCGGGTTTCAAAAGCCTTAGACTAGATTTACAAATAGTAAGTAAAACGGGGTCAGTACACAAACATTGCTTGGTTCATATCTTGTCTGTACGAAAACACTTGAATGCAGCAAGCAATGTACGTCTACTGACCTGTTTTTACTTGCCCAATGTAAATTCAGCCTTAGACTAGATTTAGACGGAATCAGTAAAATGGGGACATTAGAAATACATTGCTTATTTTATACGTTGTCTATACGAATACACTTTATTCAGCCGTAAAAATTGGAGAGATGGGTACAGATAGAAAGAAAAAAAAAACATTGAATTGCGTAATTTTCACTCACCAGTTTCTTCTCATAAATTTAGTATTTTCAGACTGACAGGCACCCTGTCCATTGACGCGGAGCGAGCTGGCGGAGCGGAGAAAAGAGGTAATATTAACCAAATAGGATTGCGAAGCGGAGTTTTTATGCAATCCTATTGGTAAATATTTCGCTCCGCCAGCTCGCTCCGCGTTATATACAGGCACCCTCAGTCACTTTTTTCTTTGCATCAATTAGTAGGATATTTAATATGTGGCTGAGATAAATGGTGTGACAGACAGACAGATGAAGTCGCACTATAATGGTTCCGTTTCTACCATTATGGTTGGGAACCCTAAAAATGAACATTAAAGCCCGCGTCACACAGAGGCGGTAGCGGAAGCGTTCCGGGGCCGGTATTTTTTTGTAAAGTATGAGTTCTTATGCACCCTGTCACATTGAAAAGCGGTCGCGACGCGGTATTTTGTTCCCGCCAAACCGCCCCGGATCGCTTTCGCAATCATACCGCCTCTATGTGACTTGAGCTTAATAGAGGAAAAATGTATTTTCCTTATAAACACCGGCTTAGGTAACCATCTCTACGTACAGGTAAAGAAAAAGGAACACGAATACAATAAAAGTTTTCCACGACACGACATTGACAAATACGGGAACATTTCATTTGGCCGAATCCCAATTCTTCACAAACTTTTTTGGTTTATTTCACTTTCTACAAACATCCTCTAAATGACGAATAGATGTTTTTATTTTTGTAAAAAAACCGGCCAAGTGCGAGTCGGACTCGCACCCTAAGGGTATCGTACCTATCTACCATATGATATACTAAAAGTTTTTGCTCTTTGATTTTAAAAACTCCGCGACCATCCAACTTGACCCCTCTTTTATAGAAAAGTTCTTGAAACGGGAGCTCACCTTAATTGGTTACTATTAGTTGTAAGAAAAATTGAAATATTTAATGATTTTAGAATTTTCCCTTTATTTGTACTGTGAGACCTAGCTTCTTGCCAAATTTCATAATTTTAGGTCAACGGGAAGTACCCTGTAGGTTTTGCTTTTTTGCATAAATGTATGGAGATGAGGACATAAAAAGCCATCTTTTGATTGCGTCGTTGTAAAAAAATTATCCGATTCAGATCTTGTGTGGTTTATGGACCTTAATATTCGTTATCAATTTTAACCTGATACCTCTTCACGTTCGTGAGAAAAAGGGTCTTGACAGACAGACAGACGCACAACAAAGTGATCCTATAAGGGTTCCGTTTTTTTATTTTGAGGTACGAAACCCTAAAAATGATCAACTAAAGCCCAAGTAGGTATATGAACAAGATTAAGGAGAAAGTAAATGTCGTCCAGGTGGCACCAATCAGGTCCAGTGGGTGTCGTAAAAAGCGACTACGGGATCTTGAACCAGGGGATGGGCGGCAGCGTCTTTTCATCTGTCATAAAAAAACATATCTAACAAAAAACAAAAAACATATCTATGGGATTTTGTCATTGGGGCTGGATTAGATTAAGAATGTGGTTTAGCAGAGTTTATATTTTGTTCAAGTGTTTATGTGTTACCTAATTATTTTATATAATTTCGATCCTGTTTTTTGTGTGTGTACTGTGCTTGTTTTACATTGAGTAAATGTGTGTCTATGTCTAAAATTTGGCACTGGATCTACAACTTTAGATGAGGTTACATGCCTTACGATGATTTGACAATTTTAATTTGAGCCCTTATCAGGAATTTCTAAGTACTACATAGGTACTTTATATTAAATGCGGACTAATTTCTTAACCGAATTCAAATAAAAAAGGAGGTTGTTAATTCGACCCGATCCATATTCTCAAAAATACATAATTTTCACGTATCTCATGTGAGTCTGAGCCTCTAAACTAAACAAATGTATCAAATTTCATTAGTGTTCGTATGTCTGTTTTGTTAAATTACAGTGACCTATTGGAGACTATATTCTTTGTAAAAGTGAGTATAGATTGCATAATTTTCCAAAATAACATTATACATCTAAAGTTATCAAAAATCAATGGTGGAATATTTTTATGAAGTGAAATCTTCCACAGCGACGAAAAAAAAATACAGGTAGCTTTTACGTTTCAGAAAAACCGGCTAAATGCGGGTCGGAAACGCGCACCGAGCGTTCCGTACCACCTGAAAAATATTGATATTATTTCCAATTTCAACTCAATTTCAACTGTTTTAATTTCTTTTATCCGCCTCGAACTTTGCCATTTTCATGACTTGTTGTTTAACAATATAGGTTATGTTCCTTAATAACACGAAGGTTGACGCTTTTATGTAAAGCGAATTTACAATAGACCTAATTTAAAAAGTACCCAGAAGGTGCCATTTGGAAACAGAACCTTAAAAAATCATCCACTCAATTTTTTGCTGTATTTTCACAAATATCAAACAGAATTTCGTGTGGGATTTTAGGTTCAAAGGAAAGATAAATGGAATCATTTTTATATTCTCCTTATTTGCAAAAGGTAACATTTTATTCTTTGATGTTAGATTTATGAAGAAACGGTAAAATTAGGTTCATGAAAAATTTAATATTCCTAAGTAAAAAATATTTTTTTTTGTACTAGGAACAGCAGGAAAATCAGAGGCATAAACAATCTCTCTCATATTTAAGAGCCGCGCTCTTGTCGGTGGAGCAATCTCCATTTCTCTCTGTCCTCTGCCAATGATTTGACATCCGGATAAGACTTGACGTTTACCCTCTTTTTTATCTGGTCAAAATAAGTGCGTCTTGGTCTTCCTCTTCTGCCCTCTACTTTTCCTTCAATAATATTCTTTATGAAAGTGTCATGTCTTATCAGGTGTCCGACCATCATCCCTCCTCTATTTTCGATGGTTCTCAGCAAATTTCTCTTCTCTTTAACTAAATCTAGAACTTCCTCGTTTGTCTTTTTCTCTGTCCAACTTATCCCTTCCATTCTCCTCCAACACCACATCTTAAACGCTTCTAACCTATAAACAAAATAGGGTTATAATACACTGTGTCTGGAGACCGACTGTACAAACTTAAACGGTAGATGCTGAACATGAAACTGAACAATTTTCCCAAGGAACAGGACGAAATACGAAAAAAAAAATTCCACCACCCGTCCAAAATGTGCTGTTGCAGTTTATATGGGAAGTCGAAAAATATTTTTCGTATTTCGACCTATGTTCCTTGAGCAAAGTTGTTCAGATTCATGGTTAGAATCTACAGTTTAAGTTTGTACAGTCGGTCACCAGACACATTGTATAGGGTGGGTGGTATGTTATAGTGGTAGCAATTATAAAGTCATGTAATATTTCCCCATCTCTACCCGTGGGTGTCATAACAGGCGACTAGAAACCCAATCGACAAGACGAGGGCAGCAGCGTCCTTCTGCCATTTTTACCACTATAAAACCGAAAGTTTATGACTTAACCTTTATAGTTTATGGATTCAGATAATTTTATTCAATGTAGATTCTTTACAGAATACTTATTGAATGTCATACAGATTACAATGCAAATAGAGCGAGTCTACGCCGTTTCGGATCGTGCTATGGACTAAGTGAATATCTGAAGCAAAAGATAGAAAGTGCCATATTCATATATGATAATTACATGAAAAAAAAAATACTACGCCATGCTTTTATATAAGGCTTAACTTCGTTAATTTTAACAAAAGATATTTAATCTCGTTTTGCTGGAAAATTAAAAGTCTACGACAAAGAGAAATATTAGTTTACTACGGTGCTACAAGCACGTGCTACGGCGTAGGCCCTTGCTACGACCGTAGCAGTGGCAACATTCCATACAAAAATCTGAAGAAATGAAAAAATATTATAGTTTAAAAACAAACTAAAAAACACTCTTTGATCACGCACTAGAAACTTAAAAATTGGATTTACAATGACGTCACTTAGCTAGCCATGCATTGTCATCCAAAATAAACGTGTATGGAAAATTTCAGCTCATTTGCGAATCGGAAAGTGGGTCAAATGTAACTTTCAAGATTTCTTGACATTGTGAAGCTAATAAAAGCGTGTTAAAAAATAGGCATGTTAATAAATTCTCGTTATACCAACACTGCACCGGTGCGTAGACAAGTAGGAATATTTAATGAGGAAGTTTTAATTAAGGAAAGCATAGTATATGAAGGTGCTCGTAGGAGTATTACCGTTACATTTAATTAACCTTAGACTCAATTAGTAAGCGAATATTAAACAAAAATAAAAAATATGAAAATCTGAATTTATTTTTCTCGAGGAAATTTACTACGTCCCATGATTTTTCGGTTTTTTTTTTATTATATTTACTGAGTTACTTATTTAATTTAGAGACTGCCTTCAACCAATAGCACCATAGTTATCTTTTTTAGGGCTGCGTACCTCAAAAGGAAAAAAAACGAAACCCTTATAAGATCACATTCTTGTCCGTCTGTCGGTCAAGACCCATTTTCTCCCCAACTGGTAAACGTATCAAGTTGAAATTGATATCAAATATTAAGGTCTACGGAACCTTGAAGCTGTGAAAATTCCAAGTTACTACGACAACACAATTTCACACTACGACAAGACAAAGATACGGCCATTTATGTCTCCAACTCCGTACATTTATGAACCAAACCAAAATCTATAGGTTAATTACCGTTGATCTACAATAATATTTGCTCAAGCAAAGGAAACATATTAAATATTACAACTTTTCTCACTAGTAATCATAACCAATTAAGGTGAGCTCTCGTTTCTTGTACATTCATATTAAAGAAATTAGAGTAGACGCGGACTTTTTAAAATCGAAGGGCAAAAGCTTATAGGATATGCTATTGTGGATGGATACCGGAACCCTTAGGGCAGGAGTCCGACTCGCACTTGGCCGGTTTTTTCTTCTTATATTACGAGAAAAAAAACGACGGAAAACAACTGGCGTGATAGGAACAGGGCGGGCTTTTTGATTAGATTTTTTTTTGTTTATACCAAAGTTTACCAATCTATTTTGCAGCCATAACACTAAAACTAGAGTACATTTGACGGAAAGAATAATATTAATAAACTTGTATTTTTATTTTTTTATAGTAGAGGGAGGCAGACGAGCAGGCGGGTCACCTGATGGTAAGTGATCACCGACGCCCATAGACACCTGCAACACCAGGGGGATCACAGGTGCGCTGCCTTAGCCTTAGCTTTAGCCTGAAAAGCCTGAAATGTGTTGGCAAGCGTTGGATCATAGGTGACTTGTTTTTTGTTTGTGTTAATGTAATGTTTGAACTGTTAAATATATTTAACTGAAAAATATTTCAAACTATTTAGAATATATTTAAAACTATTTTCTCTCACTATGTGTTCGCTTTACTAAAAGTGTTTATGTTTACCATAAATCTAAACTTAACTCCACCACAAAAGAGGTTTTACTCAGATTTACATCTCGCGCCGCAAAATAAATACCCTCTTAAGTTCTTAACCCTTGTGTCAATATTCAACAAAAGCGGTAAAAATGGTACAGTCAAGAGCACATCGAGTACGGCGCATTAGACTCTCTATTATTCTTTGTTCAATAGCTGTAAGAGCTAAAACCGCACGGCGAGTGCCAAGCTAGTCCTGCTCTTGATTGTAATGTTTTCCGACGTATTTTCAGAATCTGCTTTACGCTGCGACGCTTTAAGTGTTTTTCTCATAAATTGTTTGTACATGACTTATGAGTAAATTTTTATTATTTATTTTATTCTTAGAAGATTGTTGCGTAAAATAAGAATGTGATAAACAAAATCGAGACCGACAGGAATGCTGAAATGGTATTTTCAGGTGTATAAAATAAATCAAAGGAGACTGATGCCATTTACTATCAGTAAGAGCCCGAACTTGCTATACTTTTATTTTTTTTTATTTTTAGGAAACTGGTTGAAAATGTAAAGGTGTAGATACTATATTTTTGGAATCAACTAAAGGAGCACTTCATTGGATACCCCACATGACAGGTTTCTGTAAAAGGAATATAAAAATTCTATACAAAAACAAAATACCGACTGTGTAGAAAAATATGAACTAAAAAGAGAAAAAGCATGTTCTAAAATCTAACATAACATAAATATAACTTGAATTTCATGAGGTATTGCAGGCGGGGACACAGACAGACAGTTCTACACAGTCGGGTGTTTTGTTTTTTGAAATATTTTTTCTGTTTTTTTTATTAATGCGAGATTCGTTATTCGTTTTTAGGGTTCCGTACCTCAAAAGAAAAAAACGGAACCCTTATAGGATCACTTTGTTGTCCGTCTGTCTGTCTGTCTGTCTGTCAAGACCCTTTATCTCACGAACGGGTAAAGGTATCAGGCTGAAATTAATACCACATATTAGGATCAATGAACCACACAACGACGCAATCAAAAGATATGGCTTTTTATGTCCTCATCTCCATACATTTATTCAAAAATGCAAAACCTACAGGGTACTTCCCGTTGACCTAAAATTATGAAATTTGGCAAGAAGCTAGGTCTCACAGTACAAATAATGGGAAAACTCTGAAATCATTAAATATTACAACTTTTCTCACAACTAATGGTAACCAATTGTGGTGAGCTCCCGTTTCAAGAACATTCATATAAGAGAGGGGTCAAGTTGGATGGTCGCTGAGGCGATTTTTGTTTTAGTTCTATTTAAAAACGGGAACACTTACAAACTTGAAAATTGGTATGTTTATAGTGCATAAGCTATAAAATAACAACAAATAATAAAATTTGATCAAGCGCGTGTCGGACTCAAAAAATCTAGCACATTAACTTACTGAAATTTCAACGAATACAATTATGTTTATGTGGTGGTACGGAACCCTCAGTGCGCGAGTCCGACTCGCACTTGGCCGTTTTTTTATTATTATTTTTTATAGTAATTTTTATACCCTATGACACTCCCACAATGAATACAAATCTAACGACACCTCACATGTTGAAATATATCAAGCCGTTTAGGCTGCAGAGCGCGACAAAGAAATCGACATATATACATACACTCGAAAAACATAACCCTCCTGTTTTGGGGCAGTCGGGTAAAAACATGATGACATCATAACTCTCCCATACATCAATCTAATTTCCCATACTCCGACTCAAATCGCTCTACTAAGACTAAGAAATAAGTGTACGAATTGACTCGACTCTGATTGTTTTGACCAGCTTCGATCGCTAAGAGATGAGGTTGACGATGGAACGAGCTTGCCCAAAAGAAGCCAATTCACTAGAGACTTGACAACGGTCTAAAATTTCTTAACATATTCAGCTTAACTGTAGTCGGGTAAAAGTAGTAGGGTTATCGTATAAGTTGTTAGCAGCCAGAATTCCCTCAGGCGTGTAGTTAGCTCCGGGCGTTGTGGTTTGAACTTATCTTTGTCGTACTACAGAACTGGGTCCAGGGGGAATTCGCAAGTGTTTGAAGCTCTCATTGGCTCTATTTGATAGTGACGGAAATTGCTAAGAGGACTTGTCTTTTTTATTCATCTAAGTTTTTGTGTGGCACCCGTTATACCGTGCCTGTATTTTCTTTTTTAAATGTTGTTTTTATTTATAGATTATAGGCATAGGAAAAGAAAAAGTCTAAAGCAAAAGGAAACCAGGACGTAGAGTCTAATGCGTCGTACCTCCTGGCTTGAAAGTCTACGCAATTGGTACAACATGACACTCTCACTTTTCCGAGCAGCAGTCTCTAAAGTTCAAATAGCCTTTACGATTGCCAACCTTCGTTAGGAGACGGCACTTGAAGAAGATGAGAAAAATAGGTATAGCAGGCACAGCGACTTCCCGTTTCCTTTCACTCTTCGCATCAAAAGACACATATGCGCAATTTAGATTTAAGAAGATCACGTTATGACGGCAGAAAAAGATGCCGCTTCACAGACTGGCGCAAAGTGGAAAAAGAAGTGACTAGAATAAATCTATCATAAATTATGACATTACCCTTCCAACTAAGATATAAACGAACATATTAGGTACGTCGACGAATAACGTTTGTCACTTGACTCTTATGAAAATTCTATTTATTAACAACTCAATCCTGAATTAACGTTACATGGCGGTATTAGGCTTTGAGTATTTACCTTACAACTTTCGCCTCGTGTTGTAAGAAAGGGGCCTTTTTGCAACAGCGATTATTTGAGCGAACGCTCTATCAAAAAAACTTTATTATTATTACGAGTATTTCGTGCGCAAAGCAGAGCTAAAGCCTTCCATGTATGCACGTCTAAATCGTCTTGCTACCTTTTATGAAACCGATTAAGTAAGACATCTTGAAGGGACCCACACAATTAGTGATTCTTTTAGTCTGAAAGCTTCAAAAATAAAATTATATGATACTCTCATTAAGTTATTTCTTGATCAGTGGCCAACACTTTATTGACAGACTTTTTGACTCAGGAATTGATCCTAACATGGCGAAAAGTAGCACGAGGAAACCAAACTATCAATTTGATTGTTGTTATGTGAGCGTCTCTTCTTTGCTATCCTACGATAATTTTCTTTGAATTGAGCTACACGTGGTCATTTCATTTGTACTGCGATTTAAAATCGCGGCGACTTAGCGCTCGAGTCTATCGGAATTCGTCAGTATAAAAGGGTCTTTAGTCGGAGGTTTCCAAATAGTTTTCCACTCTCTCTCATACACGTGCCTTAGGCTGGTTATGTAAACAAGAGTTTTCCAAGAGTTTCAAGTCCCTGAAAGGTCGAATTAGGGATATTGATTTAGTCCGCACATTGTACGATGATGGAAAGTTCCTACTACTTCCTACTTACAAAATGGTCCTAACATATTTTATAGCTAGTTTGTTCATAATGGGAACCTTTGCACATATTTAAGTGACCAGCATTTTGCACTAGTTGTTTTTAGGTAATGTATTGGCCTCAACATCATCATCATAACATCCCATTAAACGTCCACTTCAGGACGGAGGTAGCTCCCTCCAAAATGTACTGGCCTACTAAAGAATAGTTTTAAAAATATCCCAGGCGAATTAAAATTTCCTGAACTTTCCTGCTGGTGATGCCTCGAAAGTCTACTTATGCCATATGACTACTCACTCAACACTAATTCAACCAACATTTCAAAACCTTGTAGCGTTTTGGAGGTTTAATGATAATTAAAACTACTCAAAACGATCATATAAAATATATTAATCGAAAACTAGTGTAGGTCGTAGGCGGAAGGCCCGTCTGTGGCTACCTCGTAGGGGGTGGTACTTCCCAGGGGTCCCGCAGTGCCTCGGAGGTAAGGTGCCAGTAATAGATGATTCTGGTCTGCAGATTGAAGCTAGTCGTTATGCGCCGTCAAGAGGCGAATACTAAACGTTCCACGGCGGACTTTGGACCCCAAAGGGGATTTCACTTTCACTTTATTACTTTGAACAAGATTAAAATGCAATCTGCTTGTTGTAAATAAATATGAATAATATTTGCACAGACAAATACGTTGTCGCGCAAAAAGAAAACAATACACGCTTCAAGAGCAGTGCCAACATCCAGTGCAGATCGCTGTTTACCGGCATCTATCGCAGCGGTCATTGCTCGGTCACTTGTTCTACGCATGCGCGAGCGCCGCGCGTATGACGTTTGGTTTAAAATTGTCCAATCACAAGGGAGAACGATAACAAGCGTTCTAGTACAGACAAAACGAAATTAGGTGTCTAGTACAGACAGACCGAGATTAAGGATAATCGATTCGCTGAAATCGATGTTAAGGTGCAGTTATGGTTCAACGAGCAAAAATAAAATATGAACGTTGTACAACGTTACAGTACCCCCCCGCTTACTGACGGATTTTATCCTTAGGGATAAAATTCGCTTTTCGAAAGCCATAATTACTTTGGTGAGAAAAGATGTTTTGTTCGGTCTTGGTAAACAATAGTAGTAGAATAAGTAGGTAGAGGTAAAGAGGTTGGATTTTGGTAAGTGTTGGAACTGAAATCCCTAAGTCGCCTTTTACGACATCCCAGGAAGAAAGGGAGTGGTTCTATTCTAACCCGGAAACCACGCGGGGAATAAAATTAATTACTTATTACTTCCTACTAATTTCAAATCCTTGATATGCCAGGTTCCAATGTTCTTACCCTGCATATCTTCAAGAACATAAACAAGAGGCGACTTTTTTCTATGATCTTGCATTTTAGAAATTTAGGTGCTAGTTTTTTGCTGAAATACTTATCTTTGTCGCTAAGAACATATGTGCGTTTCATGACGGTGTCGCCTACCTCAAACTCCGCTGACTTACGACGTAAGTTGTAATGTGACGTGTTTTTCACATGTGCATGCCAAAGATTTTTCTGTACATCATTAAAAATATTTGAGAGGCAGCCTAAATTTTCTGCATAAATATCTCTCGGCTGAAATATAACCTCATTGTCTAAATCGTTGTCAATGTAATGTGACCCACAGGGAACAAGTTCACGGCCGTAAACAAGAAACGACGGCGTGAAACCAGTAGCCTCGTTAACTGAGCTATTTATTGCGAATTGGACCTTTGGCAAAAATAAATCCCAAGTCCTGTGGTCATTATTGACATAGGTTGAGACGCAAGTCATAATCGTTTTATTGTAACGCTCCACTGTGTTTACTTGTGGGGTATACTTTGGAGTGTAGTAAATGTTCGGAACATGGTACCTATTAAAGAAAACTTCGATAGAGCCACTAATAAATTGAGTACCATTATCCATAAAAATGGTTTGAGGTACCCCATGAATCAAAAACACGTCTTCTTCCAAGATTTTGATAATAATATTAGAGGTAGCGCGCTTGATCGGAAAAATAAGGCAATACTTGGAGAAGCAACACGTGACAACTAAAACGTAGCTGTTACGCGCTCGACTGACAGGAAGGGGGCCCACCAAGTCTATCGAGAGCATTTGGAATGGACGTGAACACTGCTTCGGTCGTCCTAATTCTCCCAAGTCTTAACGGATTTCTCAACACTCCTGAACCAGTGAAGAGCGTCACCTGTGAATATTTCAAGGCCGTAATTCAGAATCTTTGAGTCATCCAACGCTCTTGTTTTACAGAAGTCCGACACGCGTTGAATAAAAGTATGAACGCATGTCTTCCCGTCATACCTAATCTTGGATATCTCACCAGTCACGCCGCGATCACAAGTGACTTTTATATTAAGTGCATTTTCTGGGTTTAAGGAATCACCCGATGATTGTTCGAGAGGATCGACAACTTTATCCTTGACCTTATCACAGTATTCGACACAACTTTTGTAACGTATTTTAAGTGAATTGTAATTTGTACTATTAACCGAATCTGCCTTTTGCACTTCCATTCTTGACAAACGGTAATAAACGTGATTTAATAAATTTTTAACACGATAAAACGTATTTTTATCCGACACATCCTCACTGCGTAACGTCTCCTCAATTTTTCGCAAAGTGGAATCAACACCAGAAATATCAAGCGGTAATTCAATACTACTTGTTAAAACTTCCTCCGTAGGATAAAGAGTAACTAGACCTGTGATTTGCTTACGTAAATCCTGCACAGTAGCAGCAGGTGTTGTACCTCTAATGGACACCTCATACTCTAGTTCCGCTTTTGTAAGTGAAAGAAATTTCACTGGATGTGGCGCCATATTGTAAAACAATGCTCACTGCAAAAATTTGGGTAAATGTTGAAACGTAAGCTATGCTATAAATTTTCCAGCTCTGTTACAAAAACCTACTTACTGAAGAAAAAAAAACGTCCTTCAGTTATCAACACACAAAAACATACTCGTATGTAACAAAATAACGCAGAATATTTAACAAAAAAAATAAATAAATAAAAGAAATCAAATCACAATCACTAACATAAAAGAAACCAAAAAAAAAAAAAAACGTTCTGCCAATCTATGCTTCCTTGACATATGCCCGACAAAATGTACGACAAATGTGTATTACCGACTGTACACAAGAAAAATAAAAGTTGTTGATACTAAACTTAAGGCTATCACTACTAAGAGAAAGCGTAGATTAGGCTATGCAAAATAAAAAAAAAACATAAAGGACGTTTCACAAAAAAAAATATAATAAGCACATACACGTAACTACTTTTATCTACGAAGCATCCACAGACCATAAAAACCACGTAATGGGCGCCAATGTAGCGTTTTGGAGGTTTAATGATAATTAAAACTACTCAAAACGATCATATAAAATATATTAATCGAAAACTAGTGTAGGTCGTAGGCGGAAGGCCCGTCTGTGGCTACCTCGTAGGGGGTGGTACTTCCCAGGGGTCCCGCAGTGCCTCGGAGGTAAGGTGCCAGTAATAGATGATTCTGGTCTGCAGATTGAAGCTAGTCGTTATGCGCCGTCAAGAGGCGAATACTAAACGTTCCACGGCGGACTTTGGACCCCAAAGGGGATTTCACTTTCACTTTATTACTTTGAACAAGATTAAAATGCAATCTGCTTGTTGTAAATAAATATGAATAATATTTGCACAGACAAATACGTTGTCGCGCAAAAAGAAAACAATACACGCTTCAAGAGCAGTGCCAACATCCAGTGCAGATCGCTGTTTACCGGCATCTATCGCAGCGGTCATTGCTCGGTCACTTGTTCTACGCATGCGCGAGCGCCGCGCGTATGACGTTTGGTTTAAAATTGTCCAATCACAAGGGAGAACGATAACAAGCGTTCTAGTACAGACAAAACGAAATTAGGTGTCTAGTACAGACAGACCGAGATTAAGGATAATCGATTCGCTGAAATCGATGTTAAGGTGCAGTTATGGTTCAACGAGCAAAAATAAAATATGAACGTTGTACAACGTTACAACCTAAGATCAATTAACTAACGTTAGATTTTATGTCTGTCCTGTTGGCACAGTAGTAGTAATCTTGCTTAGCGGGTGCCTGATCGCGGGTTCGATCCCGCTCAGGGCAAACTTTTGTCTGATAGGGTAGTTACACACATGTTCGATTCGGCATGTTCGGTTCGGCTTTTTCTTAGAACTTGAGTTAGTTGTCTGTTGTATAAAAAAACCGAACCGATTATGCCAAATCGAACATGTGTGTAGCTACCCTTAAATATAGGCTTTTGTTCTGTGTTATTTATCTATTTCTGTTTATCATGTGTATGTTCATCAGTCTGAACAGTACAGGTTTTGTCTAGTTTGTTTAGATCAGAACACTTGCATGATATGTGCGTCTTATTTTTTTATGCCAAATCGAACATGTGTGTAGCTACCCTTAAATATAGGCTTTTGTTCTGTGTTATTTATTTATTTCTGTTTATCATGTGTATGTTCATCAGTCTGAACAGTACAGGTTTTGTCTAGTTTGTTTAGATCAGAACACTTGCATGATATGTGCGTCTTATTTTTTTTTACCGCCCCAAGTAGGTAATAAGCTCTGGAACCAGTTATGCTATAGTTGGGGAGAAGAAGCGTGATGTGCATAAGTTTAATACCGAAAAAAGTTAAGGACTATCGTGAAAACTAATGCAGATTACAATGCTATCTACATTACCGTGTCTGTAATAGTAAATTGCTGCAATGGCCGAAACTGGTAAAAACTTTGCTTTTTGATTTTGGTGGCAACAAGTTTCCTGTTATGGCTCTTGCCGGTTGTTGAATTTCCGGACGATTTTCGCTTAATTTTATTTTGTCAAATCTTTTGATTGTAAACAGAATCAATTCGACCGACTTAAATTTTTCACGCACCAATAGGTAAATTCCTCTGTTTACATAGCAGTTTTTAATTTTCATATTCTACGTAACTGAATCTGTATTTGTTTTTTTTTTACAATTTATAGCTTTCTTTTTGCAAGGCAGTTCGAAATTTAAGCAAAATCTTTCATAAGTTACCTTCTAGGTTGTTATGCTTGTTGGTACATTCCACTTTTAAATAATCGACGGATATGAGTTTTCATAGTAAATTATTATTCGGCCTGAGAACGTGAGAACACGATATAAATGGATTTTCTTACTTACTAATTAACCGGCCTCGCCCGTATGTAATTATTACAACTATTTCGATTTATCTCGAAGAAGATTGTCAAAATAATGATCGGATTTCCAAGCATGTTTGAGAAAAAGTAATTTTCAAGCCTTGTCGATATGTATTTATGTTATTGTTAGTTTTAATAATTAATTTGTTACTTTATCTGTTCACAACTTTAACTTGTTTTTAAGAGCCGAATAAACTTAATAAACAAATTAATTATTTTCGGACAGTAATAACAATTAACGTATAAGGTTGATTACACACCGGAGGATAATCCAAATCCCATCTGTATTTGCAAATGGTCGACCTTTGGCCTTCTTAAATGGATAGAAACAAGTATCTCGGTTAGAAACGAGGATGATGTAATTATTGTTGAGTCGATCCGTGGACAAATAATATCGAATGTAATAATAAGATCCTGAGAGGAATTCTAGGTAAGTATAATAATATCTTAAGATGTCACGACTCTACTACCGTGAATTAAGGTAGGCCCGGAACATACGTTGAAATGTAAATACAATGAAACTCATTTTAAACTCCATTTTAACTCTATTTGTTTATTAATATGATGAAATAGTAGTAAAAATATTTTAACAATAATTTTAGAATTGTACTGAAAAAACAACTTTAAATGCGCGCTGGAATAGTTCAAACTCGCTACACGGTTTCACAGACCCGTGTGGTGCCGGCAAAGAATAGTACCAACCCTTACATACCTGTGGGTGTCGTAAGAGGCGACTAAGGGTTATAAACTGGAGGATGGGCAGCAGCATCCTCCAGTGTATCATACCACCTTACTTACTGCGGTGACCTACAACCGCGGTCCATGGTGCCAGCCGTAACGCTATCAAGCGAGGTGACATTGGTACTTCCCCTCTACATTTTTCCAGCAAAAACTTGAATTCTAGAGGGAGCTCCCTGTCCTGTAGTGGACGTTTCATGGGATGTTATGATGATGATGACACAGTTTCTCATAAAACGTTTTCAACCACAGATCAGAAATAAGTCTAGATGACTCAAGTGTACCTACTTTGCGTGCCCAAACCCGTGGCCCAAACTAAGCTCAAAACGCTTAGTTTGCTTGTCATGGGCTTGTCATATCACCGAGAACTGTGACACGCTTCGTTTTCATACAAACGGCGCAGTTAACGTTATCTAGACTTATTTCTGATCTGTGGTTTCAACGCAACAACCTAGTTCCAAACGCGTTTCAAACTATTTGGGTAATGTATGGTTACTCTCATATGAGAACGTAGACTAAGAGCAGACTGTCGAAAGCTCTAACTCATTGCAGACAAAAATAGCGACCAATCTTAAATGGTAGTCCCAAAACCTAAGGAAGGATGTGGTCTCTCCCTACCACTACATGAGAAAAGCATGATGTTTATACATAGATATAGTACCTGGGCGACCGAGCTTTGCTCTATATAATCTTACCCAAAGCCCACTAACAGATGGCGCTGTAGAGTTTCCAAAACACTGTTTTTTAAAAAAAACTCAAAAATTCGAGAATTTTCCCAGACATGAGACCGAGCTAGACCGATTTTTAGTAAACTTAATCGAAATAGATAGAGCCGTTTTGGAGAAATCGATTACAAATATACCACGGGATTGTCAGTAAAATGTAGTAAGTAGGGAAAGTGGTTAACCTGTTAAAACTTGGCTTTTTGAATGGCGTCTATCGGAACTTTCGTTTTTCTCAATTTTCTAGTTGTTAGCTTTATTGTCTGACTGGCTGTTGAACTTTACCTCGTTATTTATACGTTTCTTTTTGGACCTGATATGTGTATGCCCACCTTATTTATTACAGAGGTCAAAAGCAACAACTTTTGTTCTACGATTTTGCTAACGCACAAAAAAAATTCGACTCCCCCCATACTAAAGTGGTCACGTGACGGACCCATTTTGTATGGGAAGGTGAAAATTTTTCGTGCGTTGTTAGCAAAGTCGTAGAACAAAAGTTGTTGCTTTTGACCTCTGTAATAAGGTGCGCATACGCATATCAGGTCCAAAAAAATAACCTTGTATACAAATATTGCTCGTTGAATAGTACAGGATTTTTGTTTTTATCTGTTTACTTACTTAAAAACATAGTGGGTATGATTACGAGGTATGGTGTGTGTAACGTAAAATACTTGTGTGACACTCTATTGATGAGCTCAATTACAAAGGCTTCAGATAACAGGTTTTATCTTGTTTGGAGTAGGAGTTATCAACAGGTGGTCCGCGGATGACATAGGGTCGTTCGCAAAACTAATTTATGAACCTATAATAATAGTAATAGTTACATATAGGGTCCTACAGAAATAGTATAAATAATTTTAACATGTTGTTTAGACCATGAAACTGAACAACGTTTCGCAAAAAGGTCGAAATACGAAAAACCAAATTTGACCTCCCATACAAAATGCGCTATTAGCTGATGCAGTTTATATGGGACAAATTGATTTTCATATTTCGACCTACGTTCTTTGGGGAAAGTTGTTCATTTTCATGGTTTGAGTAACATACTAAAATTATTTTCACTATTTCATTAGGACCTTATATACGGGCAGCCTCTTAAGCTGTACAAAATTTTAGGCTCGGGTCTGTAAAAATTCGCTTGAATCAGTTTTTCGATTTAACTTAAATCACGGAACGACCCCGAAAACGGCAAAATGACGATCTAAACGCCTTCCGCAAGAATTGGTGGGAGCTCTCACTGGACCGAGATAGATGGAAAAAGCCCAGCAGTGGGACATATAATAGGTCTTTACCTATGAAATTGCCGAAATTTTCTTACAGATTAATGAGATCATAATTCCTATAATTCTAATGCTATTTTCTTCATTTGTCTTATTTTTCAAAGTTGACTTCAAGGTTATCAATTTACGCATAAAATAAAGTTTTTATTTTTAGTTAGATATATAAAATTAAAGGATCGAAAATTGTTCGTCTTAAATGTCGTCCGATTTCATCATTAGATTTGTTATATCTTTTTATAGATAATATTTTTCGAAAATAAAATTTAAGCTTCTGTTAGCTTAATGTCTTCTCAATAATGCCTAAAAAAATAAAAAGAATTGGATTTATAATTCCTAAGAAAAATGCAAACATGTTAGTACTGAAAATTGAGTTTACCTAAAATTCGCCATACAAAACGGCAATTTCATAGGTAAAGACCTATTATTACATAAATAACGACAAGTTCAGAACTCGTTAAAAAAACCTAATAAAAAAAAACTAAGTTGGTCCTACTCAATAATTTTTCGCGTACCCAATAAGTTACCACGTAATAGCGTAAAGCATAGATCCTTCTCTGAAAATCATGCAAAGAGCAATCTGGGATACAATTCACCATTAAACAGGCTCATGCGAATGTACAATAAATGCAATAAGACAGACGTAAATGTATCAGACGCTATATCCAAATACAAAAATAACTTGTTAGTTGATGTTAAGAATTAGTTTTAGGACCTATTTATACCATCACTTAGTGCATGTCGTCGTTACCTTTAATTAGAGTAGCAATTAAGCTTTTGTCCATATACAGGGTGTTAATTTGATTGCGTGCCATAGCTTAGGGGGTGGTTCAGTAACGATAAAGGAACTAAAAAAAAACTAAAAAAAAAAATCCTACTTAATTTTATTTTTAACTTTATTAAAACTAAACTAACACGGAGGGCAATGACCTTGAGCACCGCGCTATCAAAAGCGCGCGAAAGTTTCAGTTATGTATGTGCCTACCTTATCCACTGATACTGCGTACCACTGATACTCCGTCCGGGTCATTGCCCTCCGCGTTCGTTAAGTTTCAATGGAGTTTTAGTTTTTTTTTAAGTAGGATTTTTTTAAATATTTTTTTGTGTTCCTTTATCGTTACTCAAACACCCCCTAAGCTATGGCACGCAATCAAATTAACACCCTGTATGTTATTTTTAAGTACGTACACAGTCCTCCACCTGCTACGATCTTGACACTTCCCTTGCTTCCTGTACTTTCATCAATCCTTTCATACATGCTCGTCGGTTTAGGGTACTTTTAACCTGGCCTTTATTCAGAACGTCCTGAATTTGGTCCTGGCACGTTCGCCTAGGCCTTCCCCTTCTAACGTTTCCATTCACTCTCGCCTGGTACATCTATTTCATCAATCTTCGTTCATTCATCCTCTCTACATGACCAAACCATCTCAGCATCCCTTTCTCGATTTTGGTCACTACGTCTTCTTTTACGTGTACGTGTCATTGTAAACTATGTTGGTGACCATAATAAATAAATAAATAAATACTTACAAATTGAGTGGCGGCTAGGCGGCGCGGATATTCCGCGGGTTAGTTCTGCTCTTGCGCATAGGCATTCAACTGTGGACAAGAAAACATACAATTAGTTATATAGGTACATACACTACCATTTTTTTATGAAGAGTCCCACAATTCTACTACCTATCTCTGTGGGTGTCGCAAAAGGCAACAAAGGGTATTTGAACCGGAAAATGGGCAGCAGCATTTTTTGCCTCTCTATCACTGAGGTCATCAACCACAGCGGTCCGTGGTGACAGTCGTATAATGCTAACAAGCGTGGCGACAGCAGTGAACTAATTATACAAGGTGTAACAAAAAGGGTATATCAACCCTGAAGGATGTGATTCTGTCCATGAAACTGAACAACTTTCCCCAAGGAACATAGGTCGAAATACGAAAAAAAAAATTTTGACCTTCCATAGAAACTGAATCAGCTGATCACGCATTTTGTATGGGAGGTCAAATTTTTTTTTCGTATTTCGACCTATGTTCCTCAGGGAAAGTTGTTCAGTTTTATGGGCAGAATCACATCCTTCAGGGTTGATATACCCTTTCTGTTACACCTTGTATTCTACTCAAAACAAAATAAGGGCCAGCAGAATTTTTTTTTTTTTTTTATTTATTTATTAATTACGAAAGGTACATGCATTTCTTACAAACTAAATGATCGCCAAACTGTGACAGTTTGTTGGCGAAGAAGGCGCAATACTAACAAAATCATGCACCTGGTACTAGCTATATATACTTACTTAAATAGGTACATCAAGCAGGCAAGTACAGCCAGGAGTAGGTCAAGCCACTCACAGTGCAAATTTATGTCCTGCTGCTTTATAAATAAGCACAGAACAAAGTCCTATGTGTCAAGCTTGAAGTGCTCCTAGCCGTAGTCAAAAAGAATAAGATACCTTATAAAGAATGATACTAAGTACTCACAAGTTTTATAGGTTTAGTAAGGTGTTTTTTAATTTTATTTTCAATACTTTTGTACTAAGTTTGGGCTCCTCTCTTAACCACGAAATTTCATTAAAAACTTTAGGTACTAAGTGTCTATCAAGTCTTCTTCCGTAATAATTGATTTCCTTAGTATGTAACAACTGTTTCTCTCTTACTCGTCTGGTGTTATATCTGTCATTTTGATATATCATTAATTGTAATTTTTCCATTAAAGTTCGATAAAAATTTCCACTGAGCATTATTTGAAACATTTATTAGTTCAAACTGAATAAGCTAAATAAAACGTATTTAAAAATATACACTACTTTTATCATTTTTATGATATATCAAAAAAACCTGCTGGCCCTTATTTTGTTTTGAGTAGTATATAACTTAATAATAATAACTTTGGTATTACACGTTGTATAACTTACGGCAATAAAAAAGCAAACGAAATAAACGTCTAATGAATGCCCGGGATGCACAGACGTAACTAGCATTTCCCCTAAAATGGTTAACTACTTACACAAGCACCGAAGAGCAGAAAGTTTATATTACAGTTGTGTAGTTTCTAGCAATGAGAAGTTACTTGTGCAAGAAACAAGTGTAACGCTATTTCTTTTATTTATGTTACTATACACCCAGAAGCAAGTCAGTAAAAACACTTTGTACCTTATGGCATAGTAATAGAGTTGCAAATGATTCCACTGACGTGCTGTTGATCGTACAATGTTATTTTTGGACTCGTACTGCGTACAAAATGACTGTCCGTGACCGTTAATGCGCAGAAGTCAAAAAATGAGTCGCGGGGGTGAGCGAATCGTTCATTGGCTCTCCGCCTGTCACCTATGCGCGGAAAATAACCGTCATAGATAAACTTGTTCTGAACGCGCTGTACATGACAAAGAGACATGGGTAGAAATAAGTTTGAAAAAGAAAACTGGTGAAATTAGTTTCTTTTTTAGTTACCTTTAAAGATTTTTTTGGACTTAAGCATTTTAAAATCGTACAATCTAGTCTAGGTTGCGGGAAGCCGATAGACGCAGGCAGCGCAGGGTTCGTTCGCTGACGATGGAGTAGAATATTGGTTGGATGAATTGTCAAACTAACCAATATCCTACTCTATCGTAAAGGGACGAAGTTTTGAATTTGCATGTTTCGAATAGTATCGTATCGACATATCGAAAACTGAGAGTAGGCACCCGGGACCGGCCGTCGTGGTCTACATTTAGAGGAGGCCTATGTCTGGATTTGAACTTCTTTCGGCTGATTATAAAGTGCATTGTGTAGTGATAAAAAAAATAATGCCAAAGTTATGGAGAGGTCTAATATCACTAAGAAAATGAACAAAGCTGGGTCTAAAATAGATAATTGTACCAAATTCAAGACAGGCCTACAAATTTTTTTTTCGCGATTTTTTTTTCTAGCCTGTATTGTCCCACTGCTGGGCAAAGGCCTCCCCCTGGTTCCTCCAACCATCGCGGTCGGTCCTGAGCAAATTCCCACCAACCGCGTTGGAACGAATCTAACTCGTCACGCCATCTTTTTCAAATAACAGATAATATATTATTGAAAAAGTAGGTAAATTCTTTCTTTTCGTGTTCATCTCTGAATTCGTAAACAGTTGCCGGCGGAGTAGGTAACCTTAATTTGAAAATCAAATATTTGCGCCCAAAACATGTCAATGGCGAAGAAACGAAAGTTTTACTACGTACGAAGTGAACATTAGGATTTCCGTGCGTAACGTGAGTGGAAATATTTGTCACTCTCATCTCAAAGCCCCTTCATATGATGACCCACTTGACCACGACAATCTGAAGTTTTACAAAATAGAAAATCGCAAAATTTCACAACCACAGGCAGGATTTGAACCTGCGTCTTCTCCGTGAATCTTGCCTATGGTTGTGAAATTTTGAAAATCTGAAGCTTTGTCCCCCCTCCCCCCCCCCATTTTGGGCCCATTCACTGTAATATTTTTCTTTCGTTTGCAATAAAGTTAGGCAAGCAAATTTTAGAAGTATTCCAATGATGTAGAAAGCGCGATTAGTTGCTGAGATAGACAGATGTGACAGACAGTCTGACAGACAATCGAAGTCGCACCAAGGGTTCCGTTTATACCACTTTGGTTCGGAGCCATCAGCTGACGAGCTGATTTGATGACAAGCTGATGTAGTTTTATTAGTAGTAAGGGTGATGAAGGACAATTTTCTATATGATTTGCTCATGTCTGCCTCTTTGACTGATGATAAGGAGCATCCTCTAGAAGATACAAAAAATATTCGCGGACATCCACACCCCTGCGTTTTTGGGGAATTAAGTTTTAACTATTTTGAAATTTGACAATGAAACGTACACCTGGCAGACTATGACTATCTGATTAAATACAATGTATGAAACCCCAGAAAAATAGTCTGCCACCATAATAGCCCTGCGTCGTAAAGTTACAGCGTTTCAAAATGCATTAATTCACTACTTTGTCCCGTCATAATGCATGTCTGCCTCTTCGATTTTCTACATCTTCAGAAGTACTTTAAACAGGAGCCACAAAGGCAGACAAAAAAAACATTAATAAGTACCTTATTTTAATTTTTTTTTGCTTTAACTCAAAAACGCAGCGACGCAAACGCACAGAAAAACTTGTAAGGACCAAATCGATTCGTATAGACCTGATCTATCATCCCTATTAATATGAATCATGAGAAAAACATATACCCAAAATGCAGCCAGCACCCTAACTATAGGAAGTTGTGTTATTTTCATAACTAACTATACACCGTGTCCTGAGGATATGCATTAATTTTAAGAGCACGTTCAGTTAACAAAACTGTACAAACTGATCGTGCTCGTAAAGTTAATGCATATTACGAAAAAAACCTTTTGTATGAGAGGGCAATTTTTCTTTTTCATATTGCAATCTATGTTTCAGAAAGTTGTACAATTTCGTTAACTGAACGTGCTCTTAAAATTAATGCATAATAATATCCTCAGGAACACTATTAAAAAAATTGTTACACCTTGTATACCAAGTAGGACGCACACTTAAACTTTTTGATTCCCCAAGCCTACCGATCGTTTGGTCGGGTTGGAGTTAAGTATGAAGAATATTGTATGCACTTGCATAAACTTAATACTCATCAAGATCCCGACGAAACTACGGGCTGATCTCCTGGTGTAACAAAGAGTCCGAGAAGTGTAACATTATCTATAAGACCCCGCTAAACACGGCTTTAACGCGGCTTTTTTTAATCTCGAGTTTTTAAGAGCCAACAAGCTTTAGTATAAATGTATCTTTACTGCACTGTCACTGTTTACGGTGCGCGAGGCGCCGGCGTGGAAAAACTCCGATAACCAACTTTGTTACAAAAATAAACCTTTTTTTTCTATATCCATGAACTCTTTCGGTTAAAAAGTATACATACTTTATTAATTATTAGAATTATAATAAAAGTGTGCCTATGTATTATTGCTGAGAAATTTTGTGCGAAGCTCCCAGTTATCACTGAATTAAATTCTCCTATCAATCGTAGAGAGACTACTAGTTTCTGCACAACTTTACAAACTGAACAACTTTGCAAACTGAACAACTAGACCGCATTCTAGAATTGAACAAAATCAATACTCTATCCCGTTTAGGGACCTTATTGGGATTCAACATATTCACATTCGACTTAATGGGCATCTTTCAGAAAAATCAACATAAATGGTCTTGAAATAATGCAAAATTTTCTGGTTTATTTAACCGCTTTCAGAGGCAGTTCTATCCAATAATTACATTTCCCATACATCACCCGGGCTTTCTAGGTAAACCAATAATGTTGTAGCGGAAAGCACCACATCCTTCTATGGTAACTTAGTTATACGAGTAATATGTACGTCGCGGAAAAGATGGTTTAGTTTTCTAATTTTTTGGCTTGCTTACTAGGTTTTTTGTCCATGCGATGTTTCTTTAAATGTATTTTTTTTTAAATAAATTTGATCAAATAAAGCATTGCATTTGTAAACTTTGAAATATTCGAAAAACTGAAAACGGTTGCTCAATTACGATGAGCCCAACAGATAGAAGTTCGTTCCAAGGCTCAAAATATTTATATTTCTTTTGAATATAATTATATTTATTATTCCTTTTGAATATAACGTGAATGGAAGCAGGAAGATTAAGCGATAGTCAACCAGTAGACTGACAAATGGCGCAGTAGCTTTCTAAATCGCGCCAAGTTTAAAAAAAAACACGAAGAAAACAATTTTTCTTGGACATCAAAACTACATTTTTATTCAGGTAAAAAAGGGGAAAAACCATCTACCTCCCACGGATGGACTGGAATTTCCCAATAAAAATTGAGTTACCATCCAATAATTAGATTTCCCCACGGAGGCGTACAAAGTGAACCTATGAGAGGGCTCCATCCAATGGCCATCCCACGTGGCGACATGTGATGCGAGAAGCTAATTTATTTACCTGTGCCAAAAGGTAATGTTGGTATACTTTCTTGTGAAAAAGATTAGAAGTAATTTAATAACGAAAAATGGCAGAACTATTTCTTGAAAAGTACGTTGATCACGTTACGGGGAGACTCACAACGTGAACTAAACAACTTTCTCAAAGAAATACGGATCTTCAAACGACATCTTTTTATCTTCATCTCTACTATTATAAAATTGAATATTTATTTTGGCTGTACATTGAAGATATTTAAAAAAAGAGGACGGGTTGCACTCCGGGAGTGCCGGCAGAAGTGAAAATTGCATTTTTGAATATTATGTCAATCGCGCTATTTCTCGCGTACTTCTTTGATGTCACTGAATAAAAATAAACCCGTATTGTAATAACAATACGGTTGACAGTTGGCGTTTTTTCAATCAGGCTACGGATCTGACGCGAGATATGTTGCGAGTTTAACATTTTTTACCCATATAAAAAAGTGCCAAGCGCCGCTAAAGAAGTTTTCACTTCAAAAACATCACGTTATACTAATTTCTAATTTGATGCTCCTGAGTCAAAATTGCAGCAGCATCCTCCTTTGTATATTACATCTTACTTACTGCGGTCACCTACAACCGCGGTCCATAGTGCCAGCCGTAACGCTAACAAGCGAGGTGACTATGGTACTTCCCCTCCACATTTTTCCAGCAAAAGCTAGAATTCTGGAGGGAGCTCCCTGTCCTGTAGTGGAGGTTTCATGGGATGTTATGATGAGTCCAAATAACAAATTTTCAGACTTTTTATTTATTTGTTTATTTATTTGCTACAAGCAATTGCACAAACTTATTTAAATATAAAGCTTTATTATATTTGTTGGTGTCATTTTCTGTTTTGATAACAAAGAAAGTGACAGCAATAGACTCAAAGGAGCTTTAAAAAAATTATGTTCTTTATTAATTGTAGGATATTAAAAATTTTTTTTTATGACGTTAGTTACATTTAAGTCGCTTCACAAACAAAGTGGCGCCATGTGGGAAAAAACGAAACGACAATAAACTTTAAAGACGTTTTTTTGCAACAGCTGGCAGTCAGATAACAGCTGGCAGTCTGGCAGCCATATTTCCTTGGAAATGTAGTTCAACTCTATGTTCTGAGTAGTCCAAAGAACCGAAAGGATCATTTTACATTTCTACACCCTGTATAAAATAAGCTAGTTTAAACTGGATCGGTTCAATATGAAAAATGCTGTTTCAAAAACTATACATACTTCGAGCTGTAACAAGCATGCACAAAACTATGTTAAACGCTGCAGATTATAACGTTTCGGTTAGAAAAAGGAACTTTAGAGCCAAATTAATACCTGCTAAAAGTTCTTTCGCACAGCGTTATCCCCCTTTCGTGTTTTCTTTTATTTATAACAGAATATTACGACTACTTGATATAAGGTACTTGTCAGTTCATGAAATAAAAAGTAAATTGTAGAAAGAATTAAAAAATATGACTTACAAAGAAATTGGAGCAATTCTTATTCCTATACAGTAAAAGCCATCACTCATACACACACGCACACACACACTGTACACACACACTCGCACACACACGCACAATTTTGTTTTTGGTTTGCTATAGTTTCATTGTTCATTTTATTATCATCTTTTATTTATAGAAAAAGTCTGAAAATGTATCAATTAAGTTTAATTTAATTAAGTTTTTAATAAAGATTTTTGTTTTTTTTTTTAATTATGTAGGTAACTTGATTAGAATGATAGCAGTGTGAGAGCAGGACGGAACGAAATGTAATATATTGAAGCGACAGAGACACGTATCGCTCCGTCGTCCTGCCCCCTCAGCACGATGCCTTAGATAAAAATTGTATCTAAGGTCGAATGTTTGCTCCATAAATTTTAAGTCATAAAATGACATTTGGCCTTAGATATAGTTTTCATCTAGGGCATCGAGCTGAGAGGGCTCTCACGCATAGCTGTTATTCGTGTCAAGCTACATTACTCCGACTATAGATATAACTATGAAATTGCTGTTTTGTATGGCGAATTTTAGGTGAACTCAATTTTCAGTACTAAAATTTTTGCATTTTTTATTAGGAATTAAAAATCCAAATTTTTTATATTTTTTTAAGCATGATCGGGAAGACATTAAGCTTACAGAAGCTAAAATAAATTTTTTGAAAAATATTATCTGAAAAAAAAAAAAATATATAACAAATCTAATGATGAAATCGGACGACATTTAAGACGATCAATTTTCGAACCTTTAATTTTATACATCAAATTGATAACCTTGAAGTCAACTTTAAAATTTAAGACAAATGAAATAAATTGCTTTAGAATTATAGGAAGAATTATAGGAATTATGATCTCATTAATCTGTAAGAAAACTTCGGCAATTTCATATTTTAAGACCTGCTACTACTATTCTGCGTTCACTATTGCAATAAACAGTCAGTCAAACAACAATGACGCGATTTAGGATTCACGTGAAACCAACTTATGTAACGTACTTGAAAAAAATTATGCAAACAGCAACAAGAAAATTCTAGAAATGGTTGTCATGTAATTTTGTTATGCTCAGTTTTATTCAGTGCAAGATTTGTTGTTTGGTCGTGTGAAAGAAGAAAGCCAAAAGGACACGATCCTCCATATAGAATCGTCCACATTATTTAGTCAGCATTAGAAGGTTGTAGGAGATTCTTCTAGTCGATCTTGAAGTACCACCTCCTTGCCTTTGGCGTAAAGCAGTATTGCCTGCACTGCTGTACTTGGGTTTGAATGTGGGAGCCAGAGAAATGACAGGTACTATACTCTTAGGGAAAAAATTGAGGGGACGCCTTTGCCCTGCAGTGGGACACCCTACAGGCTACATAAAAAAAAAGCGAGAGACAACGTGTTTTGCTGTCCTATTGGTATAAAAGAAGTATGCCACAAATAAAGTATCTACTACACCTTTCCTAAATCAGAGACTAATTCGGCATACATTACTGGGAAGTTTGGTTCGGTTAATTCAACCAGCAAGGCACGCCGAATTAGTGCCTGATTTAGGACAGGTGTAATAGATACTTAAGGCAGTATGTGTTATAGGCGATGGAGACCACTTAATACCAGGTTGACCACCTGCTCGTTTGCTCATCCTACTAATCCTACTAATATTATAAACGCGAAAGTTTGTAAGTATGGATGGATGGATAGATAGATGTTTGTTACTCTTTCACGCAAAAACTACCGAATGGATTTTAATGAAACTTGGCACACATATAGATTAGGTTCTGGAGAAGCACATAGACTACTTTTTACCGCGGGAAAACACTTCGTTCCCACTGGAAAACGCATTTAATGCGGGTGAAACGGCAGGCGGAAAGCTAGTTTGTAACATAAAACCACTCTCTCTCACTACCATGGGTTGGCTGGAAGAAATCTCTTTTAGAGATAAGCCCGCCTTTGTTAATGTCCTTTTGTATGTAACTTTCTGTTTGTAAATTAGTGCAATAAAGAATATATATAAATATATAAAAAGAAGTAAATTGACGTACGCAGTATGGTGTCATGATACCACAGATCAGATACCTAATAGTCAACTGACAGTACACTGAAGGACATTGAAGGACATCATTTCACAAAACCTAGTAATATTACAGCTCTCGCAACAAAATAAAATTCAAACAACAGCTGCACGTGCCCACACTTTACAAGACAACATTGACATACGTAGGATAGATAACCAGAACTACCTACGGGTACCTGTTCTTATCTATGCCGTATAAAATAAATATTAGATGCACATACGCAGACAAATGCATATGCAAATGAAGGCCTTGCGTTTGCTGACGCACGTCGTGACACGCTTTGCATCCAGAGGACTGGCGGGTAAAACAATAAAGAGAGCTATTTATTAAAGATATTGAATTCATCATCATATTGTGTGGATTATAGCATCAATGGCCGACCACAATTATAAGACGTAGGCCAGACAGAAGTATGCGTGCCGGCGTTCCAACGGGCGCACGCACTAGCATAAAAATGTAAGAAAGGAGCACAGAAACTGTCCGGCGGCGGCAGCGCGGCGTGACATACGATGCATCTCGCGGCGTGCCGCACCTTTTCTGATTAAGCCTGAGAGAAGATATGAAGAAGAGATGCCCTAAGACATTCATACGTGACAGACGTTGGTTAAGGTGATGTATGACAAGATGAAATCATTGTTTGCGTAGCGAGGTTCAGAACTCTTTCTAGTTTGCAGGTGATTCCTCTCCCCGCTAAAATCTGATTAGTGATTGATTACCTTGCCCCCGAACATCATCTGTCACCCCGCAGAAGAGTTGCGCACGAACTCGTCAGACTACAGGGTGTAAAAGGACATCTTTCGAAAACTGGAACCGCTGATTTAGATCATAAACTGAATAGCTTCCTCCAAGAATCGCAATGCAAAAAGATTCCTGGTTATCAGTATTCTTGATATGGCAGTAAGTTTTACGTGAATACGTCTATATGGTACAGTCAAGCTCCCACCCACGTCCACTCACCGCCCCTCCCCTCGCTCTCTGACTCATCAA
The DNA here is from genome assembly GCA_947532105.1 of Athrips mouffetella. Lineage (NCBI taxonomy): Eukaryota > Metazoa > Arthropoda > Insecta > Lepidoptera > Gelechiidae > Athrips > Athrips mouffetella. The sequence goes on along the minus strand of OX383960.1, from coordinate 6,068,548 downwards.
AAGCTCGATGTAGTACCAATTATTGCCGCTAGAGGGCCTATATCTACTTTGCACGAAATGCCCCCCAAACGAAAACAGATGTATCCAAGTAAAAAAAAAATACTTTCCATACACGTGGTGCAGCTTTTATAAAAAGGTTCCAAGTAAAATAATTATAATAATATACAATTATTAATCACTCAATCAATTAATTAGTGTTATACTAGAAAAAAAGCGTTTTCCTTTATTGATCCGGTTAACTAAAGTGAATGCGGCGAATAAGAAGTCAGTATAATACAGGTGAAGACAAGATTTATATAGTAAGGTAGAACTGTAGGTACTTAATACTGTCATAGACATAATAAAATACAAAAGGTTATACAAAATATCTTATCGACGCAGGCACTTCAATCTAGTTAGGTAACTGGAAGACAGCATGAACACGTAATTTTGTTATGTCTTGCATAAAATAAACATTGAATATGCACCGAACGCAAGCATTGCGAACATTGACGTACAAAGTAAAATAGCACTAAACAAGGTGTAACAAAAAGGGTATATCAACCCTGAAGGACGTGATTCTGCCCATGAAACTGAACAACTTTCAAACTGAATCAGCTGATCGCGCATTTTGTATGGGAGGTCAAAATTTTTTTTTCGTATTTCGACCTATGTTCCTCAGGGAAAGTTGTTCAGTTTCATGGGCATAATCACATCCTTCAGGGTTGATATACCCTTTCTGTTACACCTACTATAAAAGGTCCTAATGAAATAGTGAAAATAATTTTAGTATGTTACTCAGACCTTGAAACTGAACAACTTCCACCAAGGAACATAGGTCGAAATACGAAAATAAATTTTGACCTCCCATAGAAACTGCATCAGCTGATAGCGCATTTTGTATGCGAGGTCAAATGTGGTTTTTCGTATTTCGACCTATGTTCCTTTGGGAAAGTTGTTCAGTTTCATGGTCTAAGTAACATGCTAAAATTTTGTTCACTATTTCATTAGGACCCTATATAGTATACTAGCTTTTGCCCGCGACTTGGAACGCATTTTAAAAAAAAATACAGATACCAGTGTTTTATTCACACTATTAGCTATCAAACTAAAAAAAATATCAATACAATAGTATTTGCGGACAACAGTAGTATTTGCGTCATGTCATGCTAGAACAAATAACCAAACAAAATGACAAAAAATCTGTGATTTGCAGGCGCATCAAAATAGCATAACGTGATATTTTTTTTTATAAATATCTTTAATTTACAGACAAAATCAATTAACAATTTTAAAATAGAACAGATGAGCTGGAGCCGGTGAATGAAACACACATTGTAAAGGTAATGTAATCGTAACTTTGCACTTGTGCACATCCTTCAAAGACAGACGCCGTATAAACCTTAAGACGGTTAGTGAATAAAATTTTGCAGTAAAAAATATGTTTCTCTTTAATTATACAGGGCAGCCGTTTGTAACCGCAATACTCGCACAGAAAAGCCTTTACTATCACTATTATGACAATAGTTTGAAGGGTATTAACCACAATTAGGATTTAGGACTATTGGTTAACAAATGACAATAGTTTGACGGATTCTTACCACGATATGGGTTTTTGGACTATTGGTTAACATATGCTGGCAAATGTTTCGAGTTCAGTTCCCGATCAAGGCAGATATCCCAATGATGAGTTAGGAAGTTCCTGGGTCTAGGAGCCAGTTGCACTAAGCATCTTTAAAATTGAAGCTCCTTTAAAACTATTTCTGATAATTTATTTACCAACAAAACACAAAGAGATGGCAATAGATATAAAAAAGCTTTAACTTTAATGACGCTTTTTACAACTGGTGGTTAGTGTATCTTCCTTTAAGTAGCCTGGTTCCAGAGCGAAACTATAACGAAAATCTGTTCTGATATATTGGCGACTAAATGGCAAGATAATGAAAGTTGGATGGCTAGCAAGACGTTGAAAATCGTCTGTGTACACTAGAAATGCGTTGTGCAAACACCTTCCATCAAACATTTACCATGTGGTCATTTAATGTTTGCTGTTAACAGTCTGAAATTCACTGTTGGACAATGGACCAATCAGGAAAGTAGACCAAATGGGAAAGACGACCGATTGGGAAAGTGGACCGAACGGGAAAGTGGACGGAATAGGAAAATAGACCGATCGCACCGGAGGGGTTTCTTTTGTCATTTCGGACATTTACTTACCAATGTCGACAAACTTTAAGATTTACCGTGATCCGGGCTAAAAGCCCACACAGACGATTTTCAAGCCCGGATCACGACAGTAACCGATACAATATACTAGAAGATAAAGAACAGACCAAACCGTAAGATACGAGTGTCGAAATTCTCATGGGAGAGAGAAAAAGAGAATCAGATTATAACGATTGAGGACAGAACACAGTATGGCCCCGCCAATTTTATAGCCCTAGTATACGACAATTGCATGCGACAGCCCGAAGCTGCGGCTGACAGGCAAACGACACAACGTGTTTATTTCTCCAGCTCGAAATTATATATTAGAAATATTTTCCGGTGTACCGAAAACTGGAAGGGCGTGCTCAGTCATCGAAACTGAACAACTTTCCCAAAGAAAATTTTTTTTTAAATAAAAAAAAATTACGTCATCATGTCTCCATACTAGATGCTCACTTTGATCCAACAGTTGGCATGGAGAAGCCAATTTTTTTTTATCATGTTTCTTTGGGAACGCTGTTCAGTTTCGTTGGCTAAACACGCCCTTTCAGTTTTCGGTACACCGTCCCTTCTTTACACCCCTTATTATGGCTTGTTTTGTAAGTTTTGCATACATACGGAGGAAGGTAAAGTGGTAACAAAACCAATATATGAAGAAATAGAGCTACATTACAGTCCCTAGAAACCAAAGACCCGCTGAAGTTCTCCAATGACGTGTGGCCGACTGTACTCGTGCTAAAAGTGTGAACTGTTTTTATATCCCCCATTCCTCAATTTAATTAAAGGGGCCTTGATATTTTGAAATAATCGGTTGAAAAAGGCTACTCTCAATTTGTATCTCCTTTTTAATAGATGTTTGTTTTATAAACAAAACAAAAAGTTTCAGCAATATAATTTAACTAGCTGGTGCCCGCGACTTCGTCTGCGCAGGTTTATAAGTTGTAGCCTATGTGTTATTCTGATGTATAAGCTATATTATTGTAAAGTTTCATTAAAATCCATTCGTAGTTTTTACGTGAAAGAGTAACAAACATCCATCCATACATACAAACTTCCGCGTTTATAATATTAGTAGGATAGGAAGTTTGACATACTTATACATACATAAAATCACACGCGCCATTCCCGTCAGGGTAGGCAGAGACTGCAGCCCTCCACCTGCTACGATCTTGATATACTTCCCTCGCTTCGTCTACTTTCATCAACCCTTTCATACACACTCTTCGGTTTAGGGTACTCTTACAAATTATGAAAATAAAATACAGGGTGTTAGGGACAGCCTTCCAAATACTGAAGAAGCATGATCAATTGATCAGTCACCGACAAATTGATTGAACTTGAACTATAAAGTAGCTATCAAACTAAATTGACAAGTTTAATTTTAAATCAAAAACAGATTTTAAACTTATACAACAAGCCTTGAGGGCGCGTTTAAATCAAGTTTAGTTAGATACATTTTGTGCCTACCAAAATCAGCTATTCTAACTGCAAGCAAGAACCTAATGTAAACTTTAGTAAAAAAAAGTTCAGTGTCGACGTAAAGAAAATTGTCCAGACAATTTATCTACACGATAAGGTTGGAAAACGCAACGACTGTTAGATAGGATTAACACACTCTCGCTGAGAAATGGAACTGAATTCCAAAGAAAATCAAGACAAGATGCTCTTCGCTCCGAAAATATAATGGAGAGAACTTCTGGAAGGCTTTGAGAGCTATACAGATAATGAATACGTATGTTGTCTAAAAGATAAATTGTTTGCCTGCAATACACAGAAGCAATTCTTGACTATCTGCCAGTTGCACAAAGCATCTTTACAGTTAAAACTTCTTTAAATAGATTGCTGACTCTTTCTGTTTGGTTTACATAGAAAATGACAGCAATTAATTTGATAGTAGGAGATGTAACAAGGCGAACCTTGCGCAATACCTGCTGGAAACTTGGAACGTTTCAGATTCATACCTATAGGTAACATTATAAGAAGTGGTGGGCCCCGGCAGCACGACGACTGGGAGCTCAGAATCAGGGCGTAAACGAGATGTCTCTGTAGATAGGGGATGAGTAGAGGATCACAAAAAACCATGTCAGATATGTTTATATTATTCCGGGTCTTAGCGCGATAATAATTATAAGGCAAAATAAATTACCTTACTATTCCCGACGCTTCGGCTGCGTTGCTTTAGCCGTGGTCACGGGAAGACGGGTAGAACCATGTCAGATGTTCCAGACCAGAGCTATACAGGAGGCATTTTGCAGAATATGAAGCTGGTCTGTATTGGCCCCCGACTTTCTTGTTTGTCAAATGTATTACCATAAGCTACTCTATCTCCGGAAATCACTTTATCACCATGATATCACATATATTGAAATCATGATATTGAAATTTTCAGGTTTGTCTGTTTGGATATAATTAATTGTGATGTTCAGGGCAAATAAAAGTAATTGCCTACGTAGAGTAGCTTATGGTGATACTAAAAACATTTTCCAGTCAAGAAAGTCGGGGGCTATAGCTAAAACAGACCAGCCTGAAAATTTGAAAAAGGCCTCCTGAACACCGGGCTCTGGTCTAGAAATTCTCATATGGTTTTTCTTGATCCTCTCATTGTCATTCTTTTACTGCGACATCTCGATTTCGCCCTGAATATCACGTAAAAAAAACCAAAGAAAAAAAGTTCTCAGCTCGCGTACCACTTAAGGAGTGATCACACCTAGCTGAATTCAAAGACTAATTCGGCATACATTGCTCGTTAAAGCAAGCATATTGCAATTAACATAACCAAGCCTCCCAGCAATGTATGCCGAATTAGTCTTTGAATTCAGCTAGGTGTGATGATTTAGTATTTACTTGAAACGTGCCAAGTTTCATTCTAGCAGGTTTTGCGCAGAACACCTCATACCTTGGATCTTCTACTATAAAGGAGTTGTGTGCAATTGGCCATATTATGTTATTAAGAGTTTGTCCTGCAGTTGCACAAGGGTTTCCTTTAGTTAAATCTCTTTTGAACATGTTGTTGACAGTTTCTGTTTTGTTAAAAAAGAAAGAGCAATAAATTTAGTTTTACTTAATTTAACAATATTACCTAGTGCACAGCTGGCGGTATATATGGTGTTCTATATTTTTTTGTCTTTCGCAGGATCATTATCATTCGTAGTAGTATTAGCATTCTACTCTAATATGCAATACAATATTCGTCCTTGCTAGCCGACGACATCAAGAATATTTACGATCTAGACTAGACGAATCAAGGGCTATGTCTGGGAATTTTATGGTGCTATTGGAGCTCTATAGCTTTCAGTCTGTATTCAGTATTGGTGAGTAAGTAAGCACGAATATTTCCAAGGTAAGGTTAGACATATCATTCAAAATAGCAAGTCTTTATGTATCTAGCAATTGGCAATCTGGCTGATTCAATATCGTGCAAGTTCACGTAATATAATACGAAAACAGCGATGACTACTTAGGAAATAGACAAGTTAAGAAGAGTATTACTTAGGTAATAGACAAGTTAGGAAGAGGACTTCTTAGGAAATAGACAAATTAAGAAAGGACTACTTAGGAAATAGACAAGTTAGGAAGAGTATTGCTTAGGTAATAGAAAAGTTAGGAAGAAGACTACCTAGGAAATAGACTAGTTAGTAAGAGGACTACTCAGGAAATAGACAAGTAAGGAAGACGACTTCTTAGGAAACAGACAAGTTAAGAAGAGGAGTACTTAGGAAACAGACAAGTTTGGAAGAGGGCTATTTAGGAAATAGACAAGTTAGAAAGAGGACTACTTAGGAAATAGACAAATTAGGAAGAGGACTACTTAAGAAATAGACGAAGTAGGAAGTGGGCATTTCAAAATTGCAACTGAAGAAGAAATTGACGACAGAAGAAAGAGGACCATCAAATTCATAAAAATTCCATTGATATAAAAGATTTGTAGAAGGAAAAATAAGCAAACTGAACCAGTTCTTATTCTATTCTATACAAAGTGATATTGTATCAACAGGTCAAGCTGATTTTTCGTGAAGCACGACACATTTCATTCTCAGTGGATTGGATTGACCCTCACACTCTGTTTAACAGAACACGAGTCACTTTATAACAAGAAGGGTCGCAATTAATAAATTATAGGAACACTGTTCAAGGGACAGATTAACAAGCGGCCCGAACAACTGTCACTTCACTTTGAAATTCTTGTTTCGGAAACTACGGTGCTAATTATGTACTGGGACTGAGTGACGGTCAAACCAAAGAGCAAAGTTCACAAAACTGAGCAAATTTAACTTAAAAAACATGTTAAACTAAATGGTAGCCAATGCTTAGATTTTACTGTATGGAGGGCCCGTTCTTTAATTTTTCAGATATGTTGGTTAGTTTCGTTAACTGTTTCTAGTTTTTTTTTATGTCACTAGTGGGCAAACAAGCAGGTTACCCCTAGGTAGTAAGTGGTAACCAACGCCTATAACACCCACTATCTTATTAGTGAAATAATTTGACACTAATAAGACAGCAAAGCGCGTTACCCACCCTGAAAACTATGGTATGCCTCATGTGCCGGTAATTTCACTGGCTCTCTTACCCTTCAAACCGAAACAAAGCGGTGCAAACACTGCTGCTTTACGGCAGAAAAAGGCGAGGGGGTGGTACTTCCCCATTGCACAAATGCCCAACCACCTACTAATAGTTAATTGTAATTAAATAATGTAATGTACACTATATTTCTCGTCCAAGAAAATAATGAAAAGCGGGAAACCTAAAAGTAGAGCAGCCTGTATCTATAAAATGAATAGTGTGGTTGTGTGGGAAACTCTAGTAGGTGGACGGGGCATGTCCCGTAAAAACTTTATAAAACTGTAGAATGTAGAACATACATAAGAAGGTTTTACAAAGTACCTTCAGCCCTATTATTAAAAAACCGGCAAATTGCGAGTCGGACTCGCGCACTAAGGGTTCCGTACTTTTCGATTATTTATTATTATACTCGTCGACAATAATAAATACTACGAGCTTTTGCCCTTTAATCTTAAAAACTCTGCGTCCACTCAAACCTGACCCCTCCTTTATATGAATGTAATTGAAACGGGAGCCATCCTCAATTGGTTATAAGAAAAGTTATATTAAATGATTTTCAACTTTTTCCTTTGCTTGTGCTGTAAGACCTAGCTTCTAGACAAATTCTATAATTTAAGGTTAATGGGTAGTACCCTAATCTTGAAATTTACACACATAGAACTCACACCTTCAAGGGTCCATGGACATTAATATTGGATATTAATTTCAACTTCATATACCTTTACACGTTCGTGAGAAAAAAGGTCTTGACAGAAAGACAGACAAACCGACATAGGTGCCGTCAGACCGACAACTTATAAGGATTCCTTTTTTTAATTTTGCGGTACGGGACCCTAAAAAAGGCCGAACAAAAACAGCCATATCGAAAAACACCTTCTTAGGCCTATAGGGTGCTTTAAATTACAAAAACGAAATAAAACACTAGCTGTTGCTCGTGACTTCGTTCGCCTTAAATTTTCTTTCAGTGAAAATCATAAAGCTTTTTTATTTAAACATTGTTTTGAAAATTTTTTCGGTGAAAATAAGATCTCTATTTTTTTGAGGAAAAACCGGTCATATAAAAATATACCTACAGAAGTTCAGACAAAAGGGTTCATTACTATGGTTTCAAAGAAAATTAAACAAAGGTGTTGCGGAAACGAAAACATTTTACCTCTTCCGGCCATGAGAATACTTACAAGTACGTATTTACCAACAATTATAGGAAAAATGTTTCATAATAACAAAAAAAAACATGCGTAAAAATACGTTAAAAAAAATTTATGTTCTCAGTCTTACGATATTCCTGTAAATTTGTAATTAAATGGGGGTCAAAAGAGCCTTAAGTGGCTTCGAGAAAAGGATAGTACGGCGGTGTCTTTGTTTGCTCGACTTGGCGCCCTAGATACTTAAAAAAATTCTAGCTTTCGTCAACAAAAATTCGTATTAGTAATGGAATTTATTCAACATATTCACCCTAGCCAGCCTAATGGAAAGTTTTGGTAAATTTTCCGCTCGCCAAAACATGTACATTAACTTTTGCTCTAGCACAAAAGTGGTCTTGAGAAATTCAAATTTGTTTATTATTGGACCCCTGGCCAAATTTAAGTACACAAGCTGTGTGGTGCCGGCAAAGAGTACCAACCCATCTCTACTCGTGGGTGTCTTAAGAGGCGACTACGGGTTTATGAACCGGAGGATGGGCAGCAGCCTGTACCATTTATTTCCACTTGTAAAGTCTGACCGCAACCGCTGTACCGCGCCTTATAGGCCGAGTCCTGAAGCTGTAATTTTTAATTGGCTGGACATTAATCGAAACCGTCAATTTACTATAAAGTTACTATGTATTGTAATAGGTGGTGGAACACCTATGTGAAAAATAAATTTTAATGAATTGGCTGGCTTTTAGATTCTCCAGAAAATCATTTTTTTTGTTTGTTTATGCATGTGAAGTCAAGCCAAAAATCGTAACTAATATCTGATGGAGTAAACTTTTGATGTGGGTTCCAAGGTACCTACTTCAATCAAAACTAAGCAAAAAATATTTGCGCATATTTTTTTATTAGCAAATTTGTATGCAAGTTACATAAAAGTCTAGGCATAAATGGCAACCAAATTATTTTAAATTTGATAGACTTTCCAGGACAGTATTTGAGCAAATTACCTAAAATTAAGCATATTAATCTTAAGTTAAATATTTTCGTATTTTATGTTGAAGCAAAAATACCAACTGAAAAACTTTTGTTTAATTACAGTTTTCATCGTGTATTCTTTCCTTTATTTATAAAATTAAGCATAATTATCAAAAGTTAAAAAAGTTGATTTTTAATTCAATAGATCGCGTCAAGCGAGCGAGAACCGGCGTAATATTATATATTCTTTGGAACCGGTATGGCGTGCCGTGCGCCCCGAGACTTTTTTCGTGTACGTAATGTCAAGAGTATGTCAAGCCTGACATAATATTAGACTTTTTAGTGATCTTATTTCAACAGTTCATGTAGCTAGAGTGGGCTGCAAGTGTCTGGCTGCCTGCTTGTACAAACAACAACACTTCAAATAGTCCATAGAAGAGAGAAAATATCATTGTGGGAAGATAATATCTATCTTCCCACAATGATATTTTCTCTCTTCCATGGAAGAAGTGTTGAAGTTTGAAGTGTTGTTGTTTGTACAAGCAGGCAGCCAGACACTTGCAGCCCACTCTAGCTACAAAAAACCGGGCAAGTGTGCGAGTCGGACTAGCGTGCTAAGCTTTTGCTCTTGACCCTCCAATCTTGACCCCTCTTTAATAAGAATGTACTTGAAATGGAAGCTAGCGTTAATTGGTTGTGAGAAAGGTTGTAAACTTATATTATTTCAGACTTTATGGTTCCGTACCCATAGGGTGAAAAACGGGATCATACTAATATGCCTCCGATGTCTGTCTGACTGTCTGTCAGTGGGCTGTATGCTGAATAAGCTATAAAATATAAAAACTGATCAAGTGCGAGTCGGACTCAAAAAAGGACGGGTTGCACTCCGAGAGTGCCGGCAGAAGTAAAAACTTGAATTTTTGAATATTATGCTTTTTGTAAGGGTCAATCGCGCCATTGCTCGCGTACTTCTTCATCGAGACGTATAATTTGTCTCAGCACATGAGTAGTCTAGGGTCAGTAGTTTTCAGGTTATAGCGATTTTTACTTTGACAGCTGTCATCCGAAATGTAGATCTCATCGAGATCTATCATTTGACTCAGCACACGACTACTCTAGAGTCAGTAGTTTCCAAGTTATGGGGTTTTTAGTTTGACAACTGTCATCCGAAATGTAGATCTCATCGAGACCTATCATTTGTCTAAGTACACGAGTAGTCTAGGGCCAGTAGTTTTCGAAATATAGCGATTTTTAGTTTGACAGCTGTCATCCGAAATGTAGATCTCATCGAGACCTATCATTTGTCTCAGCACACGAGTAGTCTAGGGTCAGTAGTTTTCGAGTTATAGCGATTTTTAGTTTGACAGCTGTCATCCGAAATGTAGATCTCATCGAGACCTATCATTTGTCTCAGCACACGAGTAGTCTAGGGTCAGTAGTTTTCGAGTTATAGCGATTTTTAGTTTGACAGCTGTCATCCGAAATGTAGATCTCATACATTTAGGATTCGCATTCGCTATTAAATAACGATCAAAATCAGTACGTCAAGTCTGTCGTGCACATATCACGTTGTGCACAACAAAAAAAGCCGAGACTATGACCACAGAATATATAATAGTAAACAAGTTTACAGGAGTCGCACTCCTTTGATCTTGGAAAAAGCTGCAGACAGGCCTGCTATGACAAAGACAAAAAAGATGTTTTGGTCTTTATCACACTTTAGAAGTTTTGTATATATTGAGCCTGCTCTAACTTGGTATGATTATTTGCAAATCAATTTCTATACTTCATCCGAGATCTGACGCGACAAGATAAAAAAGATGTTTTGATCTTTATCACACTTTAGAACTTTTGTATATATTGAGCCTGCTCTAACTTGGTATGCTTATTTTCAAATCATTTTCTATACTTCATCCGAGATCTGACGCGACTTCTGATGCGAGTTAATAATTTTTTCCCCATCTGAAAAAGTGCCAAGCGCCGCTGAAGAAGTTTTCACTTCAAAAATCGACCACAGTAAGTTACTGACATTTCAACTAATACAATTTATATCATGTGGTGGTACGGAACCCTAAGTGCGACTTGCACTTGGCCGGTTTTTCCCTTTCATTAGATCAAATCCACAATTATTTTGAGTCTCATGTCAAACCTGTAGAATATTCATACAAACTTCCACCCCATTTTTCAACCCCTCAGGGGATGAATTTCGGAAAATCCTTTCTTAATGTGTAGTCTTGACGTACAAAAAAACTACTTACAAAATTTCACATCTGTAGCTTTATCGGTTACGGCTCGGCGTTGATGAATCAGTCAGTCAGTCAGTCGGTCAGGGCATGCTGTCTTACATATTTAGATTTAGATCAGAAGATCAAAAGTATTTTCAGCTTACTACAACCGATGTAAATTTTCATCTTTCATGTTTAACTTTAAATTCCGAAGCGCGTACCTAAAAAAACAGCTAAGCAATGCGACGTTGCCGTACCGTGCAATCACGAGCCGTGTACTATGTTAATGTCAATTATGAACTTTATTTCAACTTATTTAAGGTCGATATAAAGCGCTACATAATGTAATTTTTATATAAAAAGATACGCTATTCCCTGAAATGTTTAATTTTCAAAGTAATCAACGTAAGTACAGTTTTAGAGTATAATCAAACACTTTTCATTCAGTTAACTATTTTGGCCAAAGAGAAATCCCTCAATAATTATACCACTGTAAAGCTTTAACATATTGTGTTCACTTTTATGACTGTTTGATCAAGTACAACAAAATTTTGAAGTACAAAAAGTCACGAGATAGTTATGTATTTTGCCCGAGCAGACAAAAAGAAATAAAACTTTTAGTGGGATTTTTTTTATTTTTAGGCTTTACCTAAGAATTTAGGTGCTTAATTAGTTTGTAAAATACTAAAAGTGTATCATTGAACGAGCCCAGAAAATATTTCGTTTAGTTGGCATTTTTGCCACAGTAACTATTTATATAATAGGGTTTTTTTAATCTGCCGCCTTGTCCCATTTGGTGATATGCTTAATTTTAAGTAATTATGTAATTACTTCCAAGACTTCATAAACCACAAAAAGAAAATCTTGGTTCCGATTTTTGTCTAGGCCAAAATCTAATTATCTTGGGGTATTAGGTAGTGGCGGGGAGGTGGGGGAGTGGGAAGGAAAGAGCAAGAACTAGTTGCCGCCGTGAGCGATGACGAGCGATGGCCCCCCGTCTCGCCGTGAGCATACCTATAAAGCGGTACAGCGGTTGCGGTCAGACTATAGACAAACTTATCCCATTTTACCACTATATTGACAGTTTTCTGTCATCAACCCTTCTATACACGCGCTCATCAATTTAAGATACTCTTGAAATTTCCTTATTTGGATTATTTTCTTGAAATTAAAAGTTAATTCCAACAAGAATTCTTGTCAATTAGATATGAGCGTTGTTACTTTCAATCTTCAGTCATAAGTCCAACCTCCATCCAACCCATAATAGACGATCGAACCAATTAAATTTGGAAGCAATGACTCGATCCTAAAATCACGATAATCCAAGTCAATTAGGGAATGAGCGGGGGTAATTCGATGAATAATGAATGAATTATTGATTGAACCAATCTAATTGGATTTGGCATTTTATGAAATGCGGTGAGGTGAAATAGTGAACATAATTTTAGTATGTTACTAAGACCATGACACTGAACAACTTTTCCCAAGAAACTTAGGTCGAAATACTAAAAACCAAATTTGACCTCTCATACAAAATGCGCTATTAGCTGTTGCAGTTTCAATAGGTGGTCAAAAATTGGTTTTCGTATTTCGACCTACGTTCCTTGGGGAATGTGGTTCAGTTTCATAGTCTGAGTAACATACTAAAATTATTTTCACTGTTTCATTACGATTTGTACGTATTTATACAGGGTGTAAGGCATAGGTTTCCGAAAACAAAAAGGGCATGATCAGTCAAAACGTAAATTCATAACTTTCAGTGCATACAACTTTCAGGAAATGAAAAAACATTCAGCCTCTCCATACAAAATTGCAAACTCGATTGGACAGTTTGTATGGAGATTGTGATCAAAGCACGATCCACGACAGGATTATTCTAGGGCTGCAATGGAATCGTTTTCTTCATTGTTCTAATTTGTAAGCAAGACCCATATTAACTGGGTACGATTCCTTGTAGGCAGACTACTTGAACAATGACCTTGGCTGCGCAGTCGATTTTACATGTCCCTCAACACAGAATCCTCAGAGAAAAAAACTGCATAAAAACTTATTTTGACGATGCCAAAAAATAGTCATGAAATAGTCATAAATAGTCACCATAAGGAAAAAAATAGTCGCGTTACAATTCTAGAGTTATAGCTATGGTTTGCTGAGGATTATGGGCATAGGCTATATACAGAATCCTCAGTTCTGATGCAAGCAAACCGTGGGGACTATCGACTTGGTTTTTATTTAAAAAAATAGTCATGAAATAGTCGTCTTGACTTCCAAATTCTCAAAAACAGTCGTTCAAGGATTTCAGAGTTACAGGAGTAGCTTGCTGAGGATTCTGTGCATAGCATTTCACGGACGCAGATTCCTGCAGAACGGTTAGGTTTTTCTATTTGATACTGATGTCAAAAAATAGTCAACAAATAGTCGTCTCAAACCATAATCACTTTAGGTCTGGTTTACCTTGTAGAAGTATGTTAAAAATGCATGTTAACTTCGCCATACATTTTTCCTTTGTGCAGTCGCGTACACAAAATTATTTGATATTGATTTCATGTTGTCAAAAAAAATGGATTTTGATATTGTTAGAGGCTTTTATGTTTATATATTGTTGCAGACCCTATTTTTGTGTTATCTATTTTTATAAGGTAAATAAGAGGATAAACCGACTGATATATCAGTGCACAGACCCAACCTTTTGGTCTAAAAACTTATAATGTAGGTTCCACGTTTAAGGAAAGGTAAAACTAGAATATCGGGCTTAAACCCAGATGCATTCAGTAAATAAAAATACTTTAATAATTTCGCAAATATTACTAAATTAACTATACTAACTTAACTAATTTCTTGATTGATCAATGTTGTTTGCCTACGCATTTAACTATTCATTAAAAATTAAAATGTCGCTGCATATGTGTTTCTTTTACCCAATAGCACATCAGTAGAATAATACAAATCAGTGACTTAATGGCATAGTAACAGAGTTGAAAATGTTTAACGTGGGTCGTATAATAGAAAAAGCACCAATATTCTGAGACGAGATATGTTTAACCAATAGTATGGCGGCGGCGTTCGGCTCGACCGAATTGTGTGACCGAGCAAGCGCTCGCCGCCGCCGCCGGCGCGTATTGAAGTGCCCTACAGGGTTGCTATTACAACGACAATTGCCGTGTTCTACGGTAATTATATGAAATGTAAAGTTAACTTACACTACAGCCTATGGAAGCAGTAAATACACAACGCGTTATTCCAAATTAGGATTTCCATTTTTTCAATAATCCTACTTAAAAATTAAATGTAAATTCTAAAACTAACAGCAGCTCGTTAAAAGCGCAGCCTCGGTCGGGTCATTGCGCTGCGGGTTATTGCCCTCTTCGTAGGGCAAATTTTAAAATTTTCAGAATTTTTTAAAATTAGATTTTTTTTGTGTTCCTTTATCGTTACTGAAACACCCCCTAAGCTATGGCATGCAATAAAATTATCACCCTGTATTACTCATTTAACCATTTAACGGACATGTACGAAGACTGTGATTTATACAAAAAACTAACTTAAAAATAATCTGTAGGTACTGAATATATTCATAAAGAAGATTTTTTAATTATTTTAGTTCAAAACCAATTATTGTAGTTTATTAAGCTATATTATTTAACATGCAAACAAATAAACTTTGCTTTTTATTACAGAATTAATTATATTGGGTTCCAAATACATAAAAAAAAGTAACTAAATAGTTACCATCAAAGATGATATGCATTTTGAACACGACTGTACTTGAGTTGAAAAATGTATGGCGAAGTTAACATGCATTTTTAACATACTTCTACAAGGTAAACCAGACCAAAGTGATTATGGTTTGAGACGACTATTTGTTGACTATTTTTTGACATCAGTATCAAACAGAAAAACCTAAACGTTCTGCTGGAATCTGCGTCCGTGAAATGCTATGCACAGAATCCTCAGCAAGCTATCCCTGTAACTCTGAAATCCTTGAACGACTATTTTTGAGAATTTGGAAGTCAAGACGACTATTTCATGACTATTTTTTTAAATAAAAACCAAGTCGATAGTCCCCACGGTTTGCTTGCATCAGAACTGAGGATTCTGTATATAGCCTATGCCCATAATCCTCAGCAAATCTAAGCTATAACTCTAGAATTGTAACGCGACTATTTTTTTCCTTATGGTGACTATTTATGACTATTTCATGACTATTTTTTGGCATCGTCAAAATAAATTTTTATGCAGTTTTTTTCTCTGAGGATTCTGTGTTGAGGGACATGATTTTACATACAAATTGACGTGCGCAAAGCTTCTCCCACCACGCGATTATTGTTCAAGTTGTTTGCCCCGCACCATAGTTATCACTTAAATTCCTGAGTGGCTGCTAGGCCTTAAGGTGGTTGCTGAGCAGAAGTACTGCCACTTTGAGAAATAAATTTATTGCGTCATAAATACAAAACATTTTATAAGGATTGATGATTGGCGGCAATTTGGGGTAGTTCTATATTTTATTATCCATCACATCACATCTTAGCTTATCGTGAATAGCTTTGCATTGTAAAACTGCCAAAAACGGCCACTTTTAGCACTTTACCAATACAAAGCTATAAATGATAAGCTAAGCTATGATGTCATGGGTTATAACATATATAACTACCCTATATTGCCGCCAAACGAACAATACTACTGAAGAGTTTTGTATTTGCGACGCAATAAATTTATTTCTAAAAGTAAGGTGCTGCCACCCAGCAACCGCCTTAAAGACAGGACTAAAAGTGGTGCCGTCTTTGCTACCGTTTATAAGCCGAAAGACAACATCACTTTTATACGTGTCATATAAGTTGGCCACGAAGGAATCAACCCCAATAGGCAACATACAAAAAAATCAAAACAAAAACTTAAACCTTCGGCATTTTTCAAAACCTGTTAAAAATAGCAAGAAAATCAAACGCCAAAACTTCTCCGTAAGCGAAACAGCGTTCCAAAAACAACATCTCTGAAAATAGCACACGATAATCGCATTAAACTTTCTGCGAACTGGAACTTGCTAGAGTCTGGCTAACAACAAGAAGCGAAGCGAAGCTAGATTGAAAAACCGTGTCATAATGGGGGATTAGGCCAGAAGAGCATATGACCAGACAAGTCCTCAATATAAACACCGGTCCAAAAAACCGCGGAAGACCCCTTCAAACTTGGATGTCCGTCATCAAAAACGACCTGAAGAAAGCCCAAGTAGATGACTCGACGACCCAGATGCGCCTGGCGAAGAATGACGAGGAGAGCCGACCCCAAATGAGATGGGATAAGGCTAGGCAGAGAGAGAGAATGTGGGATGTTAGGAAAAGTCTTGTGGAGCCTGAAAGGCATACGAATCTACCTGTAAAACTGGTTCACCTTTCTTATCGAACATAATGACGCAACGGCCAGCCACTTAAATGAATAGAACATATTATTATTGTACAGAAACTTGAATTTTGTTATCGAATTTCAATCTATGTTCCTTGGGCAAAACAGTTCAGTTTCATGGTCGGATTAACACGTTTGCTGCTTGAATCTCAATTCTGGATCACCCTGTATTTTCAAAAAGCCTCTACTTGCGAAGTCTTAAGACGAAAGTCTATGGTATGTACAACCACGGCATACAAAACAAAGAGTAATAAATTCTATGTATTCCTAAAGTATCTTATGTTAAATCATAAATTTAATCCCAAATCAGACGTGAGCGCATTACCATGACGCGAGATTAATCCAATCACGTGCGAGCATTTACCGCTGGCGAATACAGCAACGTGTTATTGGTCTATTAATCCAGAAACGTCACTTGTTACCCAATCATATGGAATAAGTTTGAAATTCGAATTTCGAATGTTGACGTCAATCTAGCGCTGCGAATTCAGAATTTTCAGGACATTTGGAGTTGCACTACATGTCAGTTGAGTATTAAATGGATAACGAGTAACCATTTATAGGCTAGTGTTTATGGTAATACGAGTGAATAATATTATCAATGTAAATGCAACCGTTTGCGTCATACAACAGCCTGATATCATTAAACATTATGGCTGATTATGGTACTGAATACTTGTAATGAATAACAAATATAATGACAATCGGAATACTTGTTTAACTTTTTTTATGAATAGGCTGATTTTCATTAGACCTCTAAACTTTATTTAGACGTAAATTTATGTTACCGTATATTAGTGTAAAATGTCTCTTACGGGAAAATTGTAATTGGAAAATAAAATAAATCTACGCAACGCCAGCGCTAGCACAAAATAACGCGCTACCTTCCCCACAAACTTTTCCTCGTTCCGAGTTTCATTTCCGTAATATACCTATAATAAATTTAATATTTTACTGGTCAAGCTAAGGTTAAAAGAAACTTTTAAAAATTAAGAGTAAATTTTTGAGTTTGTGCCTAAGTAGTGAAATGTGAGAATATAAATAGATTGCTCTTTCACTTTCGTTAAGCCATTTTAGACGTGCTCAGAAAACAGATGGGTGTCTGCTAGTGGCATTATAATATAGCGTGTCCTTGCTTCGGAAGGCACGGTAGTCCCTGCTATTACCTTAGGTGGTCGTTACGAGATGTCAGAGTCTATTTGACGGCTTGAAAACTAACAACAGTGTTAGTACTAATCATATAAGCGAAACTGAGACAATAGTTTGTTCAGAATCGAGAGTAGAATCAAATTTCACGGGTCTTTGATAAGAGTATTTTTTTATTCTTAAAATTTTTGCCGCTTCTAAATATTTCTGTGGATACGCGCGCGGGCGGCACGCGGTTCATGAGCGGTGAGGAGAGGAGGGCAGTGGGCGTGGCGTGTGTGGACGCGCCATGATAGCTAGAGAATCTACTAGAACAACGATGAAATTTTAAAATAACCGTATCTAGAAAAATAAATATTTTTTCAAGATTTTTAGATGGTGTATGAGAGTTTCGCTTATTCCATTAACACGTTGTATAAGTAACTATTTCAAGTTTCAATTTTGTCAAAGCTCGGATAATCGCGGTACTAAACTAAGTTAGAAAGACAGCAAGTGAGATCATACACTAAGCTGGCTCTCTCGAATCTAGAGCGAGCGAGGCGTGAGCCACTTTGCAGCTGATATCTGCGGTTTATAATCTGTATAAGAGCCAACGCTAAGCGCTTGCAGCCATTTACCTGTTCAGATGTTTAACGCCTTAATAGCGCTCAGCGTCACTTGATCAAATTAAAAATGCACTCTAATCGTATGTGCACGCTAAGATGTCATGCGCTTACAGTTTTTGGTCGGGTTCGCGGCCGCACGCGCTCAAAAAACTCGGTTTTTGCACTTTTCATTAGTATTATGTGGAATAAAAGCAAAATTGAAAATTTTGAGAAAAACCCACGACGGCTGTCATTCAAAAAATATTAAATAAAACTTTGCAAATTCCCCCGACTAAAAATAAATATTTTCATCTATCTATTCATATATTTTATCAGCCAAGAAAATCCGTCGGGGGCTGTCATTGCCATCTTTTCATAATTTATACTTAACTGCAGCAAACCAAATCTATTTTACAACTAGCTCGTATGCACTATTAATTTACGTAAGATAAGGAATGGCAGCCCCGACGGATTTTCTTGGCTTATAAAATATATGAATAGATAGATGAAAATATTTATTTTTAGTCGGGGGAATTTGCAAAGTTTTATTTAATATTTTTTGAATGACAGCCGTCGTGGGTTTTTCTCAAAATTTTCAATTTTGCTTTTTATTTTTAATTTTTTTAGAGACTTCCCACTTTACTAGAGCGATTAAGAAGGACGTTGCGCGAGTAAAGAATAATTATTACTACACAGCACCCCCTGGTGAGTTGACTCCATAACTATAGTCTTAAAACTGTCAGTGATAAATATGATACTGATAGATAAATCTTATACTAAAAACCGTATCTAAATCGGTCAAACCGTTTTGGAGATAAATGGGAACATTTGCGTAAATAGGAATTTATTATTACAGCGCCCCCTGGTGAGTTGGCGCCACAACTCTGGTCTAAGAACCATCACTGATAAATCATAAATCTTTTACTGAAAACCGTACCTAAATCGGTCAAACCGTTTTGGAAATAAATGGCAACATTTGCTTAGATAAAATTTATTATTACAGCGCCCCCTGGTGAGTTGGCGCCATAACTCTGGTCTAAGAACCATCACTGATAAATCATAAATCTTTTACTGAAAACCGTACCTAAATCGGTCGCACCGTTTTGGAGATAAATGGCAACATTTGCTCAGATAAAAATTATTATTACAGCGCCCCCTGGTGACTTGGCGCCACAACTCTAATCTACAAACCATCATTGATAAATTATAAATTCATTACTGAAAACCGTATCTAAATCGGTTAAGCCGTTTTTAAGATAAAAGGCAACATAACTTTGCACACACAAACAAACAAACACACAACATCTCACCCTAAACGCATACACCTTCTCCGTTCCGTCGTGGGTAAAAAATAAAACATTCTAGTAAAAATATTGGTATAATAGATACCTTTTTTATGTGTAAAAACTAAATAGTGAACTTTTGCGGTTTTGGAGAAATTTTGCAAATTATCACAAAAACAGGTGCTGCTGTTTTTTTTTCCTAAAACGTGGTTAGCAAAAATACAATTCTGTTCAAGTAAAAACCTTTTTAAAATCTTGATGTATCACCCTGTATTTTTTTTTCAATGGTTTTGATGGCCATTTATTTTAATATTTCAACGTAAAGTTAGGCATTTGACCGCTATTAGCGCCTTAAGGAGGTCTATACTGATTCGTGAAGCTACTGGAAAGCTGTCATAATAAGTTTTAAGCTACATCATCATAACATCCCATTTAGGTATAGCCTACTGCTGAACAGGAAGATCCCTTCAGAATTTTACACTGTACAAAGCTGACTCCTAAGGCGCTAATAGCGGTCAAATGCCTAACTTTACGTTGAAATATTAAAATAAATGGCCATCAAAACCATTGAAAAAAAAATACAGGCTGATATATCAAGATTTTAAAAAGGTTTTTACTTGAACATAATTGTATTTTTGCTAACCACGTTTTAGGAAAAAAAATCCCCAGCAGCACCTATTTTTGTGATAATTTGCAAAATTTCTCCAAAACCGCAACAGTTCACTTGTTAGTTTTCACACACAAAAAAGGTATCTATTATATCTATATTTTTACTTGAATATTTTATTTTTATTCCACATAATACTAATGAAAAGTGCAAAAAACCGAGTTTTCGAGCGCGTGCGGCCGCGAACCCGACCAAAAACTGTAAGCGCGTGACATCTTAGCGTGCACATACGATTAGAGTGCATTTTTAATTTGATCAAGTAACGCTGAGCGCTATTAAGGCCTTAAAGAAGATCGTGCTGCGGTCCTTACTAGCTGTTTATTTTACGCTGCCAACGGCAGTAGATTCGCTCTATTTGCATTGCATTCTGCTAGTACGGCCGATTAGCTGTTTCGCGTAGACACGCCTTACAATTTCACCAATTTTTTTCCAGGTACTAGTTAAGTTCATAGTTCTTAATTTTTGATAGGAGCCAATTCCTTTTTCGGCCATCTTGGAATTTATAGAGGCCATTTAAAAAATTTTGTTCTTTTATCCATATCTCGGCTTGTAAGTCACATGAAACCACAAATTTGGTATCTAAATGTACATAATTAGGGTCAAGGCATACAACTACGCCATTTTTAAAGGTATCAAACCATATTTATTCATGAAATAGCAATTTTACGATACACCGTCCATTATACCCCTGCATAGTGCTTACAAATATAAAGTACAAATAATTATGTGTAGTAACTTATTCTACTTAACTTCTGTTCTGAAATGTGACCCCCGCTCCGAGTCGTTCCTCGTGCAAAGGCTGGCCATAGCCATTCAACGTAGTAATACGCGAGCATTATGGACACTTTTGCACCAGGAACGTCAAGGGGCGGTTTGTTTGACAAACAAATACATTTTTGTATTTTAATTATAACTTGTTTACGATGACTACTGTATATTTTTGACATTAAATATTATAATCTCTTAACTTCTATCATACGATTGTATACCTAACTAATACCTGGAAGAAAATTGGTGCTATGCACAAAACGTACTTATTTATGATTAGTTTGTATTTGGTGGCTCCTTCCCATCGGGGTAGGCAGAGACCACAACCCTCCACCTGCTACGATCTTGACATACTCCCCTCGCTTACTCTACTTTCATCAACCCTTTCATACACACACGTCAGTTACGACGGTACTATTTCGCGTTCTATGAATGAATTCCTACAAATCCTATGGAGATAAATTATTATGATGTTATTGAAAGAGGTAATTATCGGTACAGTAGTCTCCAATTAACAGTAGCCATACCTTTAATCGATTGATCCAAATAATAAATCAATAAAAATAGACTCGGGCGCAAATATGGCCACCGATTAATCAATAAGTAACATGTTGACGGCCTAATGAAGGTGTAGAATAATTTAGAGACACGCTTCAAATACTAGCACTCGTCAATGAACGGTTTTTTATAGTCTAATCAACTGTTATTACAGGCATAGCGAAGCGATTAACACGGAATTTCATTCAATTAAAAAAGATCTGAAGAAATGTGTAAAATCTTTGTTTAATTACAAGGTTTTTTGAGAGCTTGCTGAGTCAAATAACGAGCAATTTTCTCTTAAAAGAAAAACTCTGGGATAAAAGTAATGGAACGAAATTTTGCAAAGTTATGAAAGTCAAATGAGACAGGGGAAAGAAGCGGTGGGTGGGGGGACGATCTGAACGGTTTTGTAGAGTAGATAACGCAACGGTAGCATTAAATATTTAAAAAAAATGCCCACCGGTGGGAAAGTTACATTAATGAATTCATTTTTTTGCATTATTTGAACTTGATGATTTTAGACTTTTTATTTGTGTAATATGGGTAAAATGTAAACTTCCTCAAATAAAAGATTTTAATTTTATTTTTATTTAAATTTTATTTAGACTGTTTTTGGATAGTTTTCACAATTATAATAACATTTTGACTGATTTTCTGCTTTTGGATATTCCGATACCTTGTAGGTAAGTAATACGACATTAAGGCACTGTTGCAAGATTATTAATCATTGATAAACTGTATGGAGTAGAATACAGGTTGGTCGAGAGCTAAAAAAAAAAAGAAAGAAAAAAAAGGATAGAAATTTGAAAGTTGAGCTTACAAATCCAAAACACAGAAAGGTCTCGTCAAACAAAATGTTACATAAAATAGTAAAGTCGAGACTCTATTACTCGCATGAACTCAAGAAACCAAAAGCCTTTCTTGGTAAGATTGAATCTCAACAGCAGCTGCTACGGTTCCTTAGTGTTGTGGTTTGTTGGAATTACTCGCCAGACATTGACGACGGTACAGTGAGCCTTTTCTCAGGGGAATGAGGAAATCAAAGTTTGGGGAAATCTTGATTGTTCTCGTAATAGGTTAGTAAAGACCGTGCGGGAACTACCTGTACATACGGGTTTTTGTGTGTTGTTTTATTTCGTTTGGCCGTGTGACCTCCATTTTAGGAAAGTAAAGGGGCACTGCAGAATGGCTTATAATTGACTATCCAATACTTTCCTACGATGTTGTATGAAGTAGGCGACAGTGGAAGGAGTTATGCTCCTTTTCATAGGCGATGGGCTTGCATTGCAACCTGCCACCACTTGTATTCCCAACATAATCGTTGAGCGTGGCAAATAAAGCCACGATCACACCTAGCTGAATTCATAGACTAATTCGGCATTCATTGCTAGGAAGCTTGGTTATGTTAATTGCAATATTCTTACTTCAACGAGCAATGTATGCCGAATTAGTCTTTGAATTCAGCTAGGTGTGACCGTGGATTTAGGCTCAACCCGTAAGCTGCTATCGCATCTTCCTTAATTCAGAAACTAATTTAGCATACATTGCTCGTTGAAGTTAGGATATTGGAATGAGCAAAACCAAGTCTTTCAGCAATGCATGCCGAATTACTCTTTGAATTTAAGAAGGTGTGATTGCGGCTGAAGGGAAACAAGTGTGACTTATACGTACTTTATGTAAAAATAAGAAGTATATAAAAAATACTTAGCGCGTAGAGGAGGAATGGGCATGTTTATTTGCATGTAAAATCGACTCGGCGAATAATATTGTTTATATTTTTATGTCAAAACTTATGACAGAAAACAAATTAACATAAGTGAGCGAAACGCAAGTAGACGAGCCACCTTATGGAAAGTGGTCACCACCGCCCAAAGCACCTTTACTGTGGCATACTTATACAATACTAAGACATCAAAGCACGTTGCCCACCCTGAGAACTAAGATGGAATGTCTCATGTGCCAATTATTTTTACCGGCTCCTTTGCCATTCGGACTGAAACACAACAGCACAAACACTACTACTTCACGGAGGTGGTACTTCCTAGGCTTTGCACACCAGTACCACCTTCAAAAGTTATTCGCTGAGAATTGCACTAAAATATGTTTTAAAATTTTTGGTAATTTAACAAAATGAATGTTCGAAAAATTTGAGCGCTCGTTCTAAAACAGTGTAAAGTCGAAATGCAAAAACAGTGTTCCAAGATTGTTGTTTTTTTTTTCTTCAAATTTAAGTTCTTTATTGGGGCAGCAAATAACAATAATCCACTTATACTTTTTCGAATAGAATAATAAATGTATTTTTTATTGGTATCAACAGATGTACAAATCAGCTGTCGCAGCGGGCACATACTCGTAGCGCCAACAGCTCACAGGTGCGCCGGCGCCGCCGTGTCAAGGTCTTCCCTTTATGGTCAAGGTTGTTACACAGCTATTACCGTTAGCAGCTGTTTAGCGCTATTAAAACGAATACCTGTTTGTCCATTAAGAAAGGCAAAACATTATTAAAGAACCTCTTTTGGTGTTTGATTACTTCTAGTGATGTTTAAGCTACAGTATCCTACTATTGAACGAACAATATTTGTAGGTTTAGGTATATATTTGTAATCGGTTCTTCGAAAACGGCTCTATTTCGGTAAAATTTACCTTACGGGGGTTTTCAGGGGCGAAAAATCGATCTAGCTAGATCTCATGTCTGGGAAAATTCGATTTCTCCGTGTTCTGAAGCATTTTTCGAAAATACCGCGTTTTAGACAAGAATTTACAGCGCTAGCTTGCTCACCCGATGATTTTGAATTTTTATTGAATCTCTTTTAGAGATAAGCCCGCCCTAGTATGTCCTTTAATATTGTAATTTTATTTTCAATGTGTGTGCAATAAAGAATATATTAAAGAATTTATACATATATATATATATTTTAATGTTGAGGCGGATTTTCTAGAGCGAAGCTTGGTCGCCCAGGTACTCATAATATTATGGCTTTTTTGGCTTATAATTTTATTTGACGGGACTTTGAAAGTTAAGAAACGTCTATTTTTGCCAGGACAGGAACCGGATGGAAGACCGCAACTAAAGCTTTTATCGTACTTTGGATGGTTATTATAGTTTTGGCATTAGTTTCGTGGAAACTACACCGCGTCAGAGGCTGCTATGCGGTGGCAACCAGCTGGTAATACTTATACGACATTAACCTGCCTCGTAGCGAACGATAAAAGTTTTGTACAGCACCATCTATCTGTTGGTGTACTTTGATTAAGATTACACAGAGCGTAGGTTGGTCACTCAGGTACACATAGCCGTTCGTCACTATTCGTCAGATTATACAGAGCGTAGGTTGGTCACCCAGGTACACATAGCCGTTCGTCACTATTCGTCAGATTATACAGAGCGTAGATTGGTCACCCAGGTACACATAGCCGTTCGTCACTATTCGTCAGATTATACAGAGCGTAGGTTGGTCACCCAGGTACACATAGCCGTTCGTCACTATTCGTCAGATTATACAGAGCGTAGGTTGGTCACCCAGGTACACATAGCCGTTCGTCACTATTCGTCAGATTATACAGAGCGTAGGTTGGTCACCCAGGTACACATAGCCGTTCGTCACTATTCGTCAGATTATACAGAGCGTAGGTTGGTCACCCAGGTACACATAGCCGTTCGTCACTATTCGTCAGTAGAAACACTTTGACCTTGAACGGGTCTCTAGTTTCGGGCGTTAGTAGCGTAGCGCTAGTTCAGGACATACTGGTTTTGTTTCTAAGTGCTTGCTGCCGTGCGTACTGTAAGATTATGTAAACATGTGTTACCTTAAGGTCAATGCACTTCAAATAAGTCAATGACCAAGACAAAATGTAAGTGATCACAACCTTTTGAAGTTCAATCGATGAATAAGCATAACAAATCGCTTTGACACTTTGCCAAGTTTTGCCTATTTAGTTTTTGGCTTCGATTTACGAGTTAATCGACTCTTTATTTAAAATAATAAATTTGTTTAGTTTCATAGTCTGAATTACTAATAGGTTTTACTTTACTTTTTAAACAACACCTATAGTAAGGGTGATGAAGGACAAATTTCTATATGATTTGCTCATGTCTGCCTCTTTGACTGATGATAAGGAGCATCCTTTAGAAGATATAAAAATATTGGCGGACATCCACACCCCTGCGTTTTTGAGGAATTAAGTTTTAACTATTTTGAAATTTGACAATGAAACTTACACCTGGCAGACTATGACTATCTGATTAAATACAATG
Source organism: Athrips mouffetella (assembly GCA_947532105.1). NCBI lineage: Eukaryota > Metazoa > Arthropoda > Insecta > Lepidoptera > Gelechiidae > Athrips > Athrips mouffetella. The sequence continues at coordinate 6,042,822 of OX383960.1, read as the reverse complement.
TATAAAACCCCAGAAAAATGGTCTGCCACCATAATACTCGTAGCCCTGCGTCGTAAAGTTACAGCGCTTCAAAATGTAAAAATTCACTACTTCGTCCCGTGATAATGCAGAGCCCTGCATGTCTGCCTCTTCGATTTTCTACATCTTCAAAAGTATTTTAAACACCAGCCACAAAGGCAGACAAAAAAAACATTATTTAGTATCTTATTTTCATTTTCTTTGCTTTAACTCAAAAACGCAGCGACGCACAAAAAAACTTGTAAAAACCAAATCGATTCGTATTGAGCTGATCTATCCCTATTAATATGAATCATGAGCAAATCATATACCCAAATTGCAGCCAGCACCCTAACTACTAGTAGATAGTCTGTATGTCGCAGGCAAATTGTATAATTCGCCGCTTCACATAATGCCTTGGCAGTTTACATAATGCCTTGGCAGTTTACATAATGCCTTGGCAGTTTACGTAAAGCCAAGAAATTTTTAAATTCGTCATTTGACATAATGCATGCTTTATATTTTACATAACGACGCGCAGTTCGTTGTGGTACTCGCCTGGCGCTCCCGCAAAAGGTTCGCTCGGTTCGTACGTTGTTGTTAAAAGATAACCTAACCCAACCTAACCAATCAATTCCTTTCTAACATGCAAGTACTGATGATCTTACCTTGTTTACAATTTGCCGACGCCGTTTTTCAATTTTCCGAACGTATACAAATTGCCGGCCGTTTGTATATCAGATGTAAAAAAAAATTAAGCACCATTTTAGCCTGTTAATTAGACCATAATACTAAATAACTTTTCGGAAAATAAGTGGAAATACGAAAAAAGTTTGTTACCTCCTAACCTCAATCTAAAATGCGCAATCAGCTGGTGCAGTTTCTATGGAAAGAATAAATTTTTATTTTCTTACTTCGACCCATGTTCATTAGGAAAAGTTGTACAGTTTCACGGTCTGAGTAACTGGCTAAAATAGTGCTTATAATTTTTTTTTACACCTTGTATTCGAAGTTTGGAGTTTCGACTCTAGAGAGAACAAATTGTACTCATTACGTCATCACGCGAACCGTAGCGGAAGGACACCTGGGAAATTACAGTGTAGTGCCATCTAAGTACCTCATTTGGTCTGACGTGCGAACAGATATTAGTATTGTCGACGTTAACGAGCGACTGCCTGTGTGGCGAAGCTGCATGCTACGACTATAACAGAAGATAACACGGAATCTTAAGATTAGATTTATTTATTTCTTATGAAAAGATAACAAACAGTTTTTACAAATGTAAAAAAGTCATAAAATTTTGTATAAGTATGTAAAAATAACCTAAAAGTTACCCATAATACAAAGTACATGTCAAAAAAATATAAAATCAAATGTTTGTAAAAAAAGTAAAAATTTAAAATAATGTGTACAAAAACAAATCAATTATTGTAAAATAGTTATGTAAGTTAAGTTAATAAACTTCCTAGTAAGTTAATAAACTGTTACTATAACACAACCAAACCGATCCCGATACCTGTGGATCTAAAAATTTCCTTTGAATTTATAATTTTCACGGAAATTGGTGAACTAATGATTTTTGTTATTTTCCGGTAACAAATATCATGTTCCTGGGTTAGAGTGTGTTTTTGAAATTTCGGCACCTCAATACCGAGTCGAAAATGGGTGCAGTCTTTTTTATGTTGATAAGCGACACCGTCGCCCATAGTCACTTGCAATACCTGGGGGATGGTAGCCTTTGAGAAGTTTGTTAATTTGGTTTTTGATTGACCTCATGTCGTAACTAGAAGATCGTTTCACATCCCAGATGTGCGCAAGAGAAAAGTGATGATGAAACCTCTCCCTGCGGTGTGTGGTGCGGTGGTGGAGCTGTACCGCAGGCACCAAAACTAAACAGTTCCTCAAAACACTCCCCGTTGTACAGACGGTACAGAACACACAGGGAGGCCACGTCTCTCCGAAGACTAAGTAGTTCCATACAGTCTTTGAGCTTGGGATCGTCGAGTGCTAACCTGGATTTTCTTAGTATGAGGTTATATTTGTGATAGTTGCTGCTGTTTTATAGAAGATCAAACTTTGCTATCAATTAATTTAAAGCAGCAAATATTAGCAGATTACTTAATAGAGTGTTAGTGTAGCGACACACCTGCGGAAATATCCGCTCATACACTAGGACACGGACGGAAATTCCGTCAGATGTGTCATAATCATAAGTAACCTAAAAAGCATTGCGAGCTTGATGGATTTTTTTTTCCGTAATGGATGAGCGCATCTAACTGCGTCGGAATTTCGGCAGGAGTGTCGTTACACTAAGAGGATGCTCAACAAACGAGTGTGTAGTGTATGAGTGAGGGTTCAGTGAAATAGAAGCGAGGGAAGCAGGTGAAGATCGTAGCAGATGGAAAGATGTGGTCTCTATCTGTTCCTAAGGGCAAAAGAAAGAAATGCTTAAAGGTGGGGATTCACTCTCCTTACAAGCGATGGAAGATTCCAGCTGCTGTCTCACGTAAACATGTACGGTCAAAGACCTTTCCCGAAACGCTTAAAGAATTTTTAAAGGAAACCAAGAGACGATAGATCGACACGCTAATGTTAGGCTGAAGCTCTATTACCAAGGCTTAAACTGCAATCACACCTTTCTAAATTCAAAGACAAATTCGGCATACATTGTTGGGAGGCTTGGCTCCGGTAATTCCTATATCCTTACTTCAACCAGCAACGTATGCCGAATTCGTTTCTGAATTAAGAAGGTGTGGTAGCGGTTTGAAAGTCGAGGAATTGTATGGCTTGTAAACTCTTGACAACAATCTTAGTCTTACAACGTACCTGACAGTGCTTGTCTACACGATACATATTATGCTAAATTTTAAAGTCCGCATCATGATAATACTTTTCACAGCTATACTCTAATCGACTTGGCTGATCTCGAAACATAATCAAGTAGTCTACTCTCAAATTTCGATAAACCGATACGATACTACTTCGACACAGTCGAATTCACAGCTTTGTTCACTGACAAAAGAGTAGAATATTGGTTGGATGAATCGTCATATTAGAAGTGACTAGCTGTTGCCCGCGACTTCGTCGGATGATGGTATTTCACATCCACCACGTTGGATTTCAAAATTGTTTTAGTTTTCGTAATCAGCGACCCAATAAACCATACAAACGATACCCATATAGGTTTTTAGACGTTTTCATCCCATTTCCCTTTTTTAGGGGATAAATTTGGGGTGGGGTGTCGAATTTTCAAAAACCCTGAGATACGTAAATATTAATTTTTAGTCGTAAACCTAAATACAAAATTAGAAGATCCTAACTTTAAAACTGACGGACTTTCATACAAACTTTCATCCCCTATTTTACCCCCTTAGGGGTAGAATTTTGTAAAACCATTTTATAGTGCACCGTTAGACCTCAAAAGGAACCTACATGCCAAATTTGGAATTTCTAGACCCAGCGGTTTGGGCTGTGCGTTGATATGTCAGTCAGTGAGTCAGTCACCTTCGTCATTAACATTAAATGCGTTTTCCCGTGGGAATGAAGCGTTTTCCCGCGGTAAAAAGTAGCCTATGTGTTATTCCAGGACCTAACCTATATGTGTGCCAAGTTTAGTTAAAATCCATTCAGTAGTTTTCACGTGAAAGAGTAACAAACATCCATCCATCCGTCCATCCATCCATACTTACAAACTTTCGCGTTTATAATATTAGTAGCAATACAACCAAGCAATATCCTACTCTATTGTCAATAAACGAAGTTTTGGATTTGCTTGTTTCGCATAGTACTGTAGCAATATCCTACTCTATTGTCAATAAACGAAGTTTTGGATTTGCTTGTTTCGCATAGTATTGTATCGATATATCGAAAGTTGAGAGTAGTCTACCAAATCTGACTCGAAACAACGATAATCATAAAAAGCAAGAAGGCATAAAACCCAAATTCAGCGTTATTTCGAACGATTATTCCCGTCTTTACTTTTGTCAAGTGTTCTTCCGTCCATTTTCTGCTTCGGTGGTTTTCGCCGACTCGAAACCGGCTCCGGAACGAAATGGGAACTTTCGAAGCTAGTTAGTTACCATGATCAAAGCACCTCTATGACTCGACTTTATTAGGCTTTTCATTATGGTATCGGTACTTTACAGACTTAACTCTGTGATGTGACTTTCAGGAAGGCTTGTTTATTTATAGATTAATTCGCAAAATTTAATCAAAGCATCCTTCAGAAAAGTTTTTGATGTTACTTTCTAATCTTAAAATGTTTGAACATATCAAAATAGTGTAATAAGAAAACGTTGTGGCGTAAAAGATGTAGCTTTTTTAACTAAAATCGGGGGCATTCCTTGCTGAGATTGCCTGGGGTAATGTAGAGGATGAATAAACGAAAATTGACGAAAGAGATCCACCAGGCGAGAATGAATGGAAACTTTGGAAGGGGAAGGACTCGGCGAACGTTCCAAGACCAAATTCAGGACATTCTAAATAAAGGCCAGGTTAAAAGTACCCTAGAGCTTGTGTGAAAGGGTTGATAAAAGTAGAGGAAGCGAGGGAAGTATCCAATGAAAGATCAGCGCTTAGAATTCCTTGGTAAACCATGAAGTATTCAATCATCATCTTAATATCAGCCGAGAGATGTCCACACTGCTGGACATAGGCCTCGCCTAAAGATCTCCATGACGACCGTTCCTGCGCTGCTCGTATCCAGTTGCTTCCCGCTACCTTGACCAGATCGTCGGTCCAACTTGCGGCCAACGCTTCGTCCTCCGGTACGTGGTCGCCACTCTAGAACAACCCTTACGCCCAATCCTGCCTACACTGACCCATGATGATAATTGACAAATAACGCGTAGTTGTTCCTTAAAGAACGTAGGTGAGTACTACAAAAGGATTAATTTCTATAATTGTTGCAAAGCAGGAAGTATCCAATAGCTTCATAAAGCAGACAATCGTGTTCAAAATGGCGACGTGAAAACTCGCATCTAATAGCGTCACATATCCGGGCAAGATTGAATTAGGCCGTAAAAGAGCTGAGAATTGGCGCCGAGCTATAAACTGTTTACACACGGTCGCGAGGCGGACGTTTTGATGAACTGCTATCAAATATCTCTCTATCCTTGTCTATCACACCTGAGTAGAAAGGGAAGGGAAGTTTATATCGAAATTGTATTGTCGGGCGTTGATGTGAAGCAAGCAACGTGGATTGGAAGTCAATAAACCATGTGGAGTCTTTGATTTTGATTCTATCCGCGTTTTGATCCGACAATTACGCAGTAACAGTTTTATTTTTGCAATGATCTGTTTTTAAATCGACAGTTTTATTACTGTAAGCCAATGCTGTAAACTAATAAAAATACCGTCATGGAACGACGCCTAAACGTACAGACTCATCTTAAGTCGGTGGGTGAAACTAGAACTACAATAGGTCAAGTTCGTGGACGATCCTCGCACCGGCTGCCAGAAGTTGGAAAGAATGTGATAATGGTACAGGAGCCGAGAAGGATTTTTCACGTGATAATCAGGGCGACTAAGAGATGTCTCAGTAGAGTGGGCTTTATGAGAGGATCACGAAAAACTATATAAGAAGTTCCAGACCGGAGCCCGGTATTCAGGAGGCCATTGTCTGGAAATGAAAAGGAATAAAAAAAACTGATCCTCAGCAAAAACAATTCTCATGCCAAAAGTTGGGGGCTGATGAGTAGTGATATAAAAACTTTGAACAGACACTGGTTTGCCAAAAATCTGAAGACTGTTGGCAAACCAGACCATTAAGTTGTTTTCTATTGAGTACCTGATAAAATTTAACGCGATAATCAAGGCGAAAAAGAGATGTCTCAATAGAAGATGCTTTATGAGAGGATCACAAAAAACTATGTAAGAAGTTCTAGACCGGAGCCTGGTGTTCAGGAGGCCATTGTCTGGAAATGACAAGGAACAAAAAAACCTGATCTTCAGCAAAAACAATTGTCATGCCAAAAGATGGGGACTGATGAGTAGTTTTTATATCACTACTCATCAGCCCCCATCTTTTGGCATGAGAATTGTTTTTGCTGAAGATCAGGTTTTTTTGTGCCTTTTCATTTCCAGACAATGACCTCCTGAACACCGGGTTCCGGTCTGAAACTTCTTATATAGTTTTTCGTGATCCTCTCATAAAGCCCCATCTACTGAGACATCTCTTAGTCGCCCTGATTATCACGTGAAAAATCCTTCTCGGCTCCTTTACCATAAGCAGACATCATCGAGGGCGGGCGGTGTGGGAGAGGAATCACTTGCAGCTGACGTCACTTTGCCATCCATCACATCCCCTTTCCCAATGTCCGAGTCACTCCGCAGTAGGATCACGAATAAACCTTTCGGACTATGATGCCAATGCAATTTGATGCATTTGGCACATTTGCTCGTGCCCCTCCACCAGCACTAAAGGAGTGATCACACCTAGCTGGATTCAAAGACTAATTCGGCATACATTGCTGGGAGGCTTGGTTATGTTAATTGCAATATCCTTACCTCAACGAGCAATGTATGCCGGATTAGTCTTTGAATTCAGCCAGGTGTGATCACTCCCTAACAAGGATAAGAATCTGTGTAAGTAGACATCATACTAGGTTTATTTTAATTACCCGATATCCGTTTGCCCACTTATTAGTGAGGTCAAAAGCAAAAACTTTTTGTTTTACGACTTTGCTAAAAACACAAAAAAAAAATTAAATTTCATACAAAGTAACTTAAGTGACCAAAAGATTTTGTATGGGAAGTTAAAAAGCTTTTGTCCGTTGTTGGCACAGTCGCAGAACAAAAGTTGTTCCTTTTGACCTCATTAATAACTGGGCAGTAATAAGGGTATAAAGCTATTTCTATGATTTTCAAATTAATACATTATAATATTATGATAAGAGAGAGAATATTAAATAATAGATTCAAATCGACTTATGTTTATTATATTCGTATTTCTTTATTTTTTACAAAATAATGTACATATACCTATTTATTAACAATTTAATACAATAGATGACATAATGTTAAAAAACAAATCTAGAGGTTCCAGGTGCAAAGGTGCCCATCACGCTAGCGGCGTTACCACGCTGAACAGCGATGGACAACCTTTACAACAGGAATGCTCCTGAGCGAGGATCACCATCCCTCTCTCTTATCCGGCGCCTTTATTATATTAACCCTTTACATTGTATACAATCACACATTTTTTTTAAAGAGCGGGTGGGTTTCTTCTTGTCACTATTTTCCCAGATGGCGCTACTTTGTTTGTGAAGTGACGTCATAAAGTGATCTAAGAGTCCTAATACGACTAAGGTATACTTTGTCTTTGACGCTTGATGCTTGAACGTTACAAAAACCATTGTAAAAACCTCAGTTCAAAAACCGTACCTATAAATTAATCAAGAAAAATTTCAAGGGCGAATACAATTCTTCAAGGATAGACGAGCGTAAAACTTTTGACAAGAGACTAACGGAAAATTTTCAGAGGCAAAATATTAATTGCCAACTTCCGGAAGCCCACAAAGTTAAAAATAATGAAACAGGCTAAACAGCGCAAACGAAACGAAAAGTTTGTAAAAGTCGAGCAAAGTTGGAGTTAAAAAGCCCGCTGGCAAGGGTCTAAAAATTTCAGGCGGTGTGGAATGTGACGAGGTGATTTCGAGTTGTTTAATCTCAACGAAATTGAATTAAAATTCATGAGTTTTGGGATCTATCGTCGCCATGGGAGCTTAACTTGTTCAGGCCGTCTCTAGGGTACGCTAATAAATTGTTCCCTGAAATTCTCAGAAATGCGATTGAGTACCATGAGCATTAATTTATTTTGGCGGATCAGACGGTTCCAAATTATATTACTTCTGAGCCTTAGACTTAGAAAATTGGTGGAATTGTAAAACAAAAAGAAAATACAAAAAAATATGTAACTCGACGCTAAATTATTCCACAAAACTATTATCTTGCATCCCGTGTGGTGCCGGTTAAGAATACTACTATCCTATCTTACGGGTTTCGTAAAAGGCAGATCTTGAAGCAGAAGCTGGGCAGCAGCTTTATGGGACGTTAAAATGATTATGTAGTACAGCTATACCTACATAACAGCTATACCTACATACGTGCTTCATGTAACCATGATGTTAAAACTACAAAAACCAACGTGAGCGCCATTACCGGAAAGAATAACAGAAAGAACTCGTGCGTCACGTCATTCGAAGACGTATGACGTACAGCGAGGCCTGCGCAAGTAATCAGCATGGAAATCTCTTGTGATTCTAATCCTGTACGCTGAGACAAAGCCATGACGAAAACGCTTAAGATATCGATGGCTGATAGTGAATTTAATGTTTCTATGTTGTTGATTCCATGTTCTGCAGCGTAAATTTTACGAATATACATACATACTACTCGAGACAAAAATCAAGACATTCAGTTTTCCAAGGTTTGTTTTGAACTTTCGCACTTCTCATACATTTATTCTGAGACGCTATACTTATAATTAGGCAAACTAAATTACCTTACTTTTCCCGACTTTTCGATTGAGTTGCATCAGCCGTGGTCACGATTAGACTGAAGAGAGGATTCAGATTTCCTCCATACATTTTCATACAAAGATTGAGGGTCAAAGTAAACATCAATATATTTTCTAAATCGAATTTAAATTCGTAATTAAATGTGGAATGCAAATATGAGTTAGCTAATTGACGTAAGATAGAATTATTAAAACTAGAATGAATAAATAATTACAGGATAATAAGACTATTAATTAAACTCCTTCCTGTTTAATTTATTTAAATAATTACTTCCATTAACTAAGGTGTACTTTGTTTAATAACATTAATGATTGCTGTGTAACTCAAACAGCTTTTATATAAACGTTTTATATAAAGGAAATCCATGAATAAAAGTACTTCACGTGTTTAATTGAATACCATCAATAAGCTCGAATTTGTGAACAACGTTCTATAATTAAAATTTGTACATAATAAAGAATTTGTAATTAACATAAACGTCAAACTGCTGTCATTAAAACGAAGTCTTACTCTAAGAGCAGGCAAATGAGCAAACAGTTCACCTGATGGTGTGTCACTGCCGCCCATTGACACTTGCAACACCTGGGGGGATGGTACTAGTGCGTTGCCGGCCTTTGAGAAGTTTGTTAAGGTGATCTGTGACGGCCAGCTTAGCCCCGAACGTAACTAGATGGAGCCACTGCTGCAAATATAAGGTTTTATTTTTTAATGCAATAAGTACCAACTATATATGTGCAAAAAGTTGATTCGCGTAAATTTCATCGTGCAACTTCAATGTCTAACAACAATTTCGATAAGAAAAATATCTCCATATGTCCACTAAAGTCAATTACTCTCGTCAGTCCGTGTTTACATGAGTACGATCACTCACACATGCACACAAAGCTCAACCGTACAGTTTTGACCGCACGCCCACAATCGTAATATTGAACCAAAAATTGCTAACAAAAATAGTACTTTCAGTACATTAACTGTATTTTTGTATTAATTAGCGAAAAATTTAACTAAAAATAGCAAGATTCGTTCGATCTTCAACAGAATTTAATGTCCCGCGTAAGAATGCAAGTCATTTGAATTTTTGCATGGAAAACGGATCACCTTAACCCGCTTTTTGAATGACCCCATGTCGTAACTACCAGGAAAAACCGCAGTGGAAAGAGGGGGGGGGGGGGGTTACATCTTGATGTATGTGTCACCGGAAAATAATACGGAATCGTAAGTTGATCAATTTCCTAGTAAGTTGATCAACTTTCGAAAAACAATAAACTGTACCGAATTCACTTCTGGCACTCCCGTTCGGGATCTAGTGTAGGCAACGAAGCAGTTGACCCCAACATAAATTTCTCAGGCAGATTTTATTTGACAGGATGATAAAGAATCATGAATTAAATGTAAATACAAAATATCAAAAAAAAATTTTTTTCATACGTTTTTTGTATGGAAAAATTAAAAGTACTTAGCAATTTTTTTTAGATTTTTTTTATACAATGTGTGTCTCATGTAGTGTTATACCCCAGCAAAGTTTCACCGACTGAGGATTTAATGCGAGGGCAACGATCCGCTTCGTTGCCTAGACTAATCGGTTAGGTTGTGTTTCCCTTACCTAACGGAGCTATGGATCTACGAATTTCTTACGAGTTTATGATTTTTCGAAAGCTGATCAACTTACTATGAAATTGATCAACTTACGATTCCTATTATTTTCCAGTGACAGATATAACTGTGAAAAGAATAGAACTCTCGAGCTCTTATAACCCGAATCTATTTAAGTGCGAGTGAATAGGCTTCTTCTGGGCAAGCTCGTTCCATCGTCGACCTCATCTCTGTCCTTGGGCTAGATCGAGGTCAAGAGTAAGCCCATACACAGTAAAAAAAAACTGTGTTCTAATATGATACCCTCTTGAAAGCCTAGAAAAACACCAAAAAAATAATTTTCGAAAATTTACTCTCAATCTGAGGGCTTATTTTCGAAAATGAGCCACCAGATAGAGAGTAAATGTTAGAATATTAGTTTTTTCGGGATATTTGCTTGTTTTTATGAGTAGAATCACTGGGATTCTGGAGCGAAACCAATGAAAAAAGCGATTGCCAAAAACTTTCCAAGATGCGCCATGGATAGAGTCTCGCGCGCTGGCAGGTGAGGGGAACTCAGGAAAAGGAGCATCTCTCTCTGATAACGACAAGTAAGCGTTCAGTGCTTTACAATCCATGACACACTTGCTGCCGTGCCTTATCTCTCCAACTTTTGCATTCGGGGGTACCTTTTACAGACCAACTGAGAGGATTTTAAAGTAATACATTTTTCGAAAGAAGAAACTTACTTGAAAAGAAAAGGGATTAAAAAAAACCTGTAAGAGTTTTACTCGCTATTAAAAAGAATAAGTTATTTGGAAAATAATTGTTTTAGAGGTATTATAATTAACTCACTCAACAATTAACTGAAAAACTTATCGTTTCAAGAAGCTATATTAACCGTTACAATTTAAATTAAATTCAGAAAATAAGATTTCGCTCATTTTTAGGGTTCCGTACCTCAAAAGAAAAAAACGGAACCCTTATAGGATCACTTTGTTGTCCGTCTGTCTGTCTGTATGTCTGTCTGTCTGTCAAGACCCTTTATATCACGAACGGGTAAAGGTATCAGGTTGAAATTAATACCATATATTAAGATCCATGAACCACACAAGATCTGAAAATTTAAATTTTTTACAACGACGCAATCAAAAGATATGGCATTTTATGTCCTCATCTCCATACATTTATTCAAAAATGCAAAACCTACAGGGTACTTCCCGCTGACCTAAAATTATGAAATTTGGCAAGAAGCTAGGTCTCACAGTACAAATAATGGGAAAAGTCTGAAATCATTAAATATTACAACTTTTCTCACAACTAATGGTAACCAATTGTGGTGAGCTCTCGTTTCAAGAACATTCATATAAGAGAGGGGTCAAGTTGGATGGTCGCTGAGGCGATTTTTGTTTTAGTTCTATTTAAAAACGGGAACACTTACAAACTTGAAAATTGGTACGTTTATAGTGCATAAGCTATAAAATAACAACAAATAATAAAATTTGGTCAAGCGCGTGTCGGACTCAAAAAATGTAGCACATTAACTTACTGAAATTTCAACTAATACAATTATGATTATGGGGTGGTACGGAACCCTCAGTGCGCGAGTCCGACTCGCACTTGGCCGGTTTTGTTCCATTTTAATTCATTCAATTCATTTGTTTAATATTAAGTATTCGCACACAGTCATGTACTGTTTTAGAATAATAAATTGAAATTGAAAAAGAAATTTGTCTTCTTATCAAAACAAGGATTTAAAAAATTGCGAAGACTCGTGCTACTCAAGAGTGCCCTTTTCCTCGGTTAACGAGGAATACCTTTGTCCGGCGCCCTGAGGACTCGGGCATGAATAACGGATAGGTTTGCAGCGAAGCCTTGCTTTGTACTTCTCTTTCTTCTTTGTACTTCTACAGTCAAGAGCACATTAAGCTAGGTAAAGCCACGATCACACCTAACTGAATTCAAAGACTAATTCAGCATACATTGCTGGGAGGCTTGAATATTTTAATTGCAATATCCTTACTTCAACGAGCAATGTAAGCCTAATTAGTTTCTAAATTAAGGAAGGTGTGATCGTGGCTTTAGGCGGACGAAAACCATAGGGAAAAACATAATAAGGCTGAAGCAATGCTGGCGATCAGATTTTATACATTCTTGTCCATCTTTACTTCAATCTTCTGAGGTATTTTCATGTTTCTCTAGTTCATTCAAATATGAATAAAGTAGCATGCGCTATAAGGGTCTAACACCACTCTGTTTATATTTCAAGCGATGACTGCTAATGCTACCTCTGCAAGATAATCTGCAAAATACTAACAAATCTCCAAAAACGATTTAAAAAAAAAATTGCCTTCTTATTTCTCTCTTTAATTCACTCAACTAAAAAAGCAGGTAATTTAACATTCTTTAGGATAAATTCGGATAACTGCGTCGTCATGGCAACCCGCTCCCGGAAAATTCTAGCAATTTCTACCACTCCAAGGAACCAATTCCAATTCCATCAACTAAATAAATGGTGACCTTAATAAGGTTCTGCTAGCTTTGATGTTCGTTGCGGTCCCATTTTTTTTAAACGCAATTGTTACATTTGATTGAAAACGACCTGTGTTAGGTGAATTCTAGAAACTATAATCTGTTCCTGGAAGTAAAAGAAACGTTTTGAAGTTAAAACGAGATTTCAATTATACGAGGCACACGTTTTTTTAATCAAAACACGAAGTATCGGTCAGAAAAAAATTACAATGAAAATTAACGCTATTTGCTTAAGTAAACGTCCTAACCTCTCGGAGAATGGACCTATGACTGCTTAAATTTATAGAGATTTTAATGAAAATTATATTAAAGAAAAGAAGACCCTAACCCAACGGATCGAATGATGGATTGTATTCTGATTCTCGTCAAACAATCCGTTTGAATAATATAAACTTGTTCGAAGAGTCAGGTCTTGATCAAAGTTTGTTCTGAAGTTTAAGTACCTGTTTCTAAGTTACTGATTGCTTAGTCACTAAAATTTTGTGGGTATCCCAGTAATTGTTACGGAAATTGTTTATATTGTGTCATCTAGCTTAGTACATAAATTTAAAATATTTTTGTGACTAGACGTATAGATCAAATCGACGCGAGTTGGTTCTAAAGAAAAATTTATACCTTCACATTAGAGCCAAATATATAAATGCAAAGGAGCAATGATTTATCCTATAGTCCATGCTATAGTGTTAGTCTATGTAGAGTCAAGAGCACATCAAACTTGACACATTGGACGTTGTACCATTCTTATTTCAATAGATTTACGGGCTAGAGTCGCACTGCGAGTGTCAAGCTTGACCTATACATAATTATTATCTCTAACACTACAGATAGTCTGTCTGACTGACATATCAATGGACAGTCAAAACCTTTTGGTCTAGAATTTTGTTTAGCACAGAGGTTCTTTATACAAAGTTGACAAGCGATATTGTTTTGTGAAATTCATCTCATAAATCCACGAAAATCTACGCGAAAGAACGAAGTGACGGGCAACAGCGAGTATTCTATAGTCCTACGCAATTTCACGAGTCAAGTGTTTAGAAGTATTTAATCTACCACGAAACTCGAGTATCTGGGCTATCTGTTTTCGATCGACTATAATCTTCACCCCAAGCCGTTTTATATTTAGGCCGCCCATTGAATAGAGCAACTGTGCGTAACATCACGCCCGGTTGACCTGGCAACTCTGTTTATATTTTTGATACTTTATATCTTTACAATCGCGCCGTGAAATGCTCATAAAAATAATTAAATAATTTTAAGAACTGACTCGTCCGTGTGGTGCCGGCAAAGAATAATACCAGCCCTTCTCTACCCGTGAGTGTCGTAAGAGGCGACTATGGGCTTATGAACCGGAAGATGGGCAGCAGCAATTCTAGAGGGAGCTTCCTGTCCTGCATTGAACGTTTCATCGGATGTTTTGATGACGATGATGATGAGTATACTTATATGTACACACAAAATCTATAAGATTTCTGTATTGACGTGGAATAAATAGATTCTTATTTGAATGGGTTGGTTTTTCTCAAAAATTCTAACAGGAGGCAGTTGAAAGCGTTACTTCGGGCAATCACAAGCCTGACGGTGTCATAACTCGCTCTATTTGCATTGTATTCTGCATAAGTATTCTGTAAAGAATCTACATTGAATAAAATTATCTGAATCTGAATCTAACAACAATATAGCCTTAATCTAATCTTGTTCTTGTCCTTGTACACACGGCCGCACGTCAGTAGGAACACTTTTGGACCTTACGGCGTGGTAATAGAGTTGAAAAAGTTTCTACCGACGAGCGGTTGACCGTACGAACTATTGATGTTGCGCTGCGCCCCAACAATCCTTCCGTAGTGTGCGTTAGGGACAACCTTCAGCTTATAGACCGATTTTACCTACAAAATCCGCTTACACCTGTTTTCTTCTTTAAAACTGAGGTGATTCAATTATTTTTGGTATCTTTGAAGGAAGAGTAGATAGATCTTACTACGCTCCTATATCTTTTCTTTTAACTTAAAAAATCATTCTGGTGGTCGTCTAAATACGGCGAAAAAACTGGGCATTTATCAGGTTTTTCTTTAAGTTATTATTTTGCGGAAAAAATAATTGACAGGGGCATTTCCACAGTAGGTAGACCTTGATTTAAAAACAAAATACCAACGCTCTACTCTACAAGCATTATACAATTGCAAGGCAATTCATTTGTACAATTTGTATGAAATAAATGCAGTTACCCTCTTAACAATGTACAATATGGCTGCACTGGCCACTCCCGCTATCAGTGTTCGGCAACCGGCAAGCGAGACGGCCGAGGGTCATCAAACATGCAAACCGGCAGCTTCCGGCGATGACGACTGATAAACACGTGCTCCGTATTGTTTGCTTTGCTACACTTATACCCACTGTATCTATAACCATAACCATTACATGCACGAATTGTATGAATGGCGGTACGGTATGAACCTATGGCCGTTCATACGTGTCTAATTGGAAGAGAAACTGAGATCTAAATGGTGTCAGCTACACAACCGTTAAAATGTGTGACCACAATACACGCACAAACAAGTCTTTAGACTATCGATTATAGAAACAATAACATAACAAATTAGAAATATCCATATATGATTTGACGTTCTTAGGGGTCTGTATGAAAAGGGTGCCAACGGGACAGGAAGTCGGGACGAACCTCCTGAACCGTTATAGCTAATTGGTTGAAAGTTTTACAGAACTAGCCTTTTAATGGCGGATTACACAAATAATAAAAACAATGTAAAGACACCCTTTGGGTACAGAACCCTAAGAACCGAGTTACGTAATAACTTCAAAGTTCTTAGGTTCTTTAATGTGTAAAATACACTTCAGAACATCTACCTCGTTGATGTACTCTTTCAAGCACACGGTGACACGGCGTCAGAAGCATAGTGAAGATTTGAGGGAGTGTCTTCGGTTATACAATTTTCTAGTTCAATTTTGAATTCATTAATTTTTATATGAAGAATTTTTGAATGAATTGATCATTATGATTTGTCTATACAGGATATAAGGGACGGTGTACCGGAAACTGAAAGGGCGTGCTCAGTCAACGAAACTGTTTTCGGTACACCGTCCCCTTCTTACACCCTATATGTAGTAATTTAAGGTTGTAATACGTGCAATCCTGTTACTTTTTATAATTAGATTGTTTTAGTTTCAATAAAATATAATTTTACAATAAGATTTTAAATTGTTAACGGAATAGAGAAATGTGAGTATCAGCTGCAGTGACATACAGTCGATGTACGAACAGTTAGGGAAAGATTCAGATTCAGATTATTTATTCAATGTAGATTCTTTACAGAATACTTATTGAATGTCATGCAGAATACAATTCAAATAGAGCGAGTCTACGCCGTTTCGGAATGCATTTCCAGCAGTGCTGTGCGAGCGGGCTAAACTGTGAGCTGAGAAATTCCGGCAAATGGGATTGCGCCATTTTCCTATCTTGAAAAATGCGCTGTCATATGGAGCAATCTTATTTGTCGGAATTTCTCAACTCAAAGCTTAGCTCCCTCGTACAGCACTGGTGAAAATTCACCCTTAAGACCGCTAAGTGAAACCGGAAGGGGTGAAAAACTCGCTTAGCACTCTCCCGCGCAGCCCCCGTCAGCTCTTCTACCGCACTTTCCCCACTACTTTAACCGAGCGAGCGATTGATGCTTTCATGTCCCGACTGTCCTGTTTGCTGTAGTTTGGAGAGCCTAAACGTGGCGAATCAAAATTCTGCGCATTTGGCAAATTACTGGGCCGGTCTGTGTATATTCGTCAGGAAAAGAAGCATGGATATTGTTTTTGCGAAAATATTTACTGCCCCAAGTTCCTTTATGAGCAAAATATTTTCATCAGAGCATCCACCTCCACCGCCAAGGGCCCTCGACCCAAGTACAAGTCAGGATCCAATGAAGATTGAGGGTGTGCCTTCGGAATAGGGATTTGTCGTGTTTGGAATTATAACAGCGCGGATAACGGAGATTTTCTTATTATTTTTATTTCATAACTATTTGTGCCCACGACTTCGACCGCTTGGCCTTTGGAATATTACAATATACACAAAAAACTGAACCGATTCAAACGTGATTTTCAAAACTGTATTTGGCTTACTTCCGTGCTACATACAAGCTGTTACATTGCAATCGGTTCACTAAAAGAAAATATATGCGAGTATAAAGTTTCAAGCGGCGAAGCCTATTTCATTGAAACACAGCTTATATGTTGTACGGAAGTAAGCCAAAACACTATTAAAAACCCTGTTTGAATCGGTCTAGTTGTTTGTGTATACTGTGATAGTCCAAACTACACGCAAAAGAAGTCGTGGACTGGACACAGCTAGTTTCTAAAAGTGTTACTACCTTTAGAACAAAATCTTCAAAGTTCAAAGCCATACTTATTATATCTTGTAGGAACAATACGTCTAAATCTAAAATTAATGTTAACTGACTGACGGACAGACAGTGCTATCTCCATTCTAATTTAGCCCGCATATAAAAGCATCAGTATCTCTCTCTACCCTTCAATCTTCATTACTCGCTTCTAGGTCAGGAGGGTTCTCCAAATTGCCATCGCAGTGATATGCAAACTAGAATATGAATATCTTACATCTACAAGCTGTTAGCATGTTAGTCTAAGCAGTGTAGTGTACAGTTAGTTAGAAAAGTTTTGAAAAACGGTAAAGCCGAAAGGGTGTTACATAATCTCTTTTTCAAGTAACGAGAGTCGATATGCAAGGTTATTTTTTTGAACCTGACATCTGTTTGCCCACTTGTTAGTGAGGTCAAAAGCAAAAACTTTAGTTTTACCGCTTTTGCAACAACGCACAAAAAATTACAATTCCCCATACAAAATGCGCTGCTCACTTACGTAACTTTGCATGGGAAGTAGATTTTTTTGTACTTTGTTACACTAGTCGTAGAACAAAAGTTGTTGCTTTTGTCCTCACCAACAAGTGGGTAAACTAATATCAGGTCCAAAAAAAATACCCTGTCATAAAGTTCCGATATACATAACAATTAAAAAAATATACATGGTCAAGTCTGACCATGAGAGTCTGACTTAGCGCCGACGGATCCGATCCGATATTTTGGTCTGAACCGTAAAAGAGGAATATTTTATTTTAAAATAAATAATAAATGAATTCCTAGCGTTAATATGTGTTCTATTATAAAAGATTTTTTTCTAAGTTTTCTCTTCAAAAAGGAATGTTCATCCCACAAACGTTTACGAGTATCCGGGCGGGGTTCGAATCCGCGACCTACGGCGCTACGGCGAATAAAGCCCGCGTCACACAGAGGCGGTAGCGGAAGCGTTCCGGGGCCGGTATTTTTTGTAAAGTATGAGTTCTTATGCACCCTGTCACATTGAAAAGCAGTCGCGGCGCGGTATTTTGTTCCCGCCAAACCGCCCCGGACCGCTTTCGCAAACATACCGCCTCTGTCTGACTTGAGCTTAAGGCAGAAGCCGCACCAACCGCACCAAAAAGTTTTTCAACTTTAACTTTGCTCTGTCCTTCAGAATTTTCCTCCTCATCCGCCAATTTTCTCCTTTCAAAGTAATCAATCAAATTTCTCGTCTATCAACGAGTTACTACAGTGAGGCCCTTATATAAATTTACTTTTTTGCCATGCTGTAGAATTCATAAAGTAGATAAGATTAAGTCAGCGCATTATCCAAAGAATTCGGACGCCTTGTTTGTGAACTCGAACGTCTTGTTTGTAATAGGTCTTTAACTATGAAATTGCCGAAATTTTCTTACAGATTAATGAGATCATAATTCCTATAATTCTGAATATATTTTTTTCATTTGTCTTATATTTATTGAAAGTTGACTTCAAGGTTATCAATTTACGCATAAAATAAAGATTTTATTTTTAGTTTGATATATAAAATTAAATGTTCTAAAATTGTTCTTAAAGTAGGCCGTGCTGCAGTGGTTTCTTGCCGTTTCTTTTACGCTGCCATAGCACGATCCGAAACGGCGTAGACTCGCTCTATTTGCATTGTATTCTGCATGACATTCAATAAGTATTCTGTAAAGAATCTACATTGAATAAAAATTATCTGAATCTGAATCTGTTCGTCTTAAATGTCGTCCGATTTCATCATTAGATTTGTTACATTTTTTATAGATATAATTTTTCGAAAATTAAATTTAAGCTTTTGTAAGCTTATATCTTCCCAATCATGCTTTAAAAAATATTAAAAATTTGGATTTTTAATTCTTAAAAAAAATGTTAGTACTGAAAATTGAGTTTACCTAAAACTCGCCATAAGTTAAAAACCCAATAGTATACATCAATTCAAGCAGATTCAAACAATTTAAAACAATGTCATAACTAATTGAAAATAAAGATATCAGAGATCTGACGATATTTTTATCAGATCAAGTTGGTGTCAACTAATCTATTGAAAGCAAATTCTTTGATTCAAACTTTTTAATTTAAAATTCTTAAGAGCTTTCCGAGAGCCAAACGTCCGCCAGTGTGGCTGGAGGTCTAATATAATATTCTTACACTCGATAAAGACTAAGTGAAA
Organism: Athrips mouffetella; assembly: GCA_947532105.1. Taxonomy (NCBI): domain Eukaryota; kingdom Metazoa; phylum Arthropoda; class Insecta; order Lepidoptera; family Gelechiidae; genus Athrips; species Athrips mouffetella. Next base: position 6,023,650 of record OX383960.1, on the reverse strand, counting down.
TACGTGGCCTCTGACATAGTTACATACATACATAAATACATAATATCACGCCTTGTTCCCGTCGGGGTAGGCAGACACTACAGTTCTCTACCTGCTACGATCTTGACATACTTCCCTTGCTTCCTGAACTTTAGTTTGATTTAAGGTACTTTTAACCTGGCCTTTATTCAGTACGTCCTGACATAGTTAATTTTCTCTATCATACGAGTACTTGTAGAGCCTGACGGTACCTCTGGAACTCATTAATATTCGATCGGCATCAGGAAAATTTTGACGTATAACCCCTATATCAATTTCCCATAAAGTTCCCAGAAAATGGAAATTTCATGAAATATTTAATGTAATTTATGCAAAATTATGCCTTATCGCGTAAATAACAACGTTTTCTTTTCGATACCTGCGAATTTTCACATGGGGCTTGAGATGTTCTTGGCCACAACCGACCTTCCTTAAAAATTATGTTTTTATGAAAGGGGAATAACCACTTTACTACTACCATTACATACTCTAACACTTTCTCTATCAACAAAACAACCTCAGCAATAGATTTAAAGGATCTTTAACTCTAAACACCTTTCTGCAACTGGCGTTGAAACTGTCTGATAGTAAAACTTCCGTATCCTCCCGTTAAATCAAAATAATGAACAATAATATATCTAGAAAATAATCGCTTCGCAATAACAGTTCACATAATAATATGACAAGAGCAACATTGTCACTGAAGGCAGTAAAAGATAAGGCGCGTCGCAATCACAGCAGACAATATGAAGCCACGTTATCGGGAAAACAGTCCCGGGAGGTGACAAATAGTTTACGAGCATAATATGGGAATTATTGTTTTGTCGTCAAACCTACTAAGGCCACCTTTGCGCACATTAGTTAAAAGTTTTCCATGTATATTTGTGTTTTCTTTCTTAAGGTTTAGCGATCTATCTATCATCTACCTACCTGCCAGATAAATTGTTATTATCTACTCTCATATCGTAAATCCTTAATAATGCCTTCAGAAATTGTATGTTTACCATCTTCATAATGTCAATCTGTTTCCAGAAACACTCTTTGCAGCAATTTTTTATCTGAGGAAGTGTCTTACGAAGTGTTAAATTTTACACAACTTTTTTAGGGTTCCGTTGTCGAAAAGGAACCCTTATAGTTTCGTCATGTCCGTGTCATCTATTATGGTACTTAGCTCACTACGCTCTCCTGCGTTTAATGCCCCTTATGTACCGTTGTATAAACTACTATTAGACCTGTGTTTTGCCAATTTATCTCCTTATCTACACTGAAGAGCGAAGAAAACGTGTCGGAAGTTTTCCGCCACACATTTTCATACAATGATGGGCTCAATCGCAAATCGAATAAAAATACGAATCTGATTAGTGATAAAAAAAAAATTAGCACTTTTTTAGCCTGTTACTTAGATTAGCAAAGAATAGAACCCATGTCTACCTGTGGGTGTCGTAAGAGGCGACTAAGGGTTTAACTGAAGCATGGAAAGCAGCATCTTTTCATTCAGTATATCGACCCATCTTAAATACTGCGGTCATCAGTAAAAGCGGTCGCCAGCCGCAACGCTTACAAGTGTGGTGACTATGTACCATGCGTTTTTACCGGAGCTCTGGAGGGAACTCTTTGTCCTGCAGAGGACGATTCATAGGATGTTATGATGACTTACATTTAGATCATAAAACTGAACAACTATCCCTATGAAACAGTCGAAATCAAAAAAAGAAATTACCTAGTTTACAAATGCTCAATCAGCTAGTGCAGTTTCTATGGAAAGATGTTTTTTTTTTACCTGTACCTCGTATAGTATAATCTAAAACATAGCATGAAACGCATCGATAAACTATTACACAGTTCTGATCAAAATTTACCACGCACGCGTAAATTTCGTCAAGGCCCTAACGCTTGGCTCCCAAAGGAATTCCATAGCACATTTTGGCACGCGAACCGCGAAACTCAGGAACATCAACAGGTAATTCAATAAAGTTGTCGGACTATTTACTTGCTTCGATTAGTGACGTGTTTACGACTTTTCACATAGCGTGCACAGCTGTTGTGAGAACTGGTTTAATTTAAGTATAATCTGGTTAAATCCAGTTCCATTTCAGCTGAACATATTGCAGATGTTTAACGTATTACTTCATTGTTTAATAAAACTAGGAAAGTCAGTTTTGGAATTGCTCTCGCATTTAGATGTATATTGAGTGTAAAAAGGACTCTATATTTTTTGTTTTCGTAAAATATAGATTTTCGTATGGCAGAATGGTACGTACATAGTCATTCATAGCCTATCATAAAAAAAGCTGTCATGTCACTAAGAGAGGTGACAGTATTTTTTTTAATTAAATGATAGGCTATGTATGACTATGTTCAATTGTGCCATACGGAAATCAATATTTTTAGAAAATAAATAAAAACGCTAACTGCGTTATTTGTGTCCGAAAATGTTTGTTAACTTGTAAGATAGAGTCAAGAACAGATAGAACTTGAAATTCCCAGTGTTCCTTGGCAACTGACTGAAATGAGAATGGTACAATAATGTGTCAAGCTTGATTAGCCTTCGTCTGCACGAACAGTAACACTTAACTGACCATTGAAGAAAGACAGAGAGACATTATGTTGCAAGCAAAGAGATTTGAACCTCGCTACGCTCGGTCATAGAGGGATCCGAAAATTGTCGGCTATAGCTTGGCTTTTTACTCATGTTAAGAGTCATATTAGAAAAAAAGAGATAAACATGTTTATGATTATCTACTTTCAAACGTCGCTGTAATTCTTTTTGACCAGCTAGAGATGTGCAGGCACTCGATATGACGATAGCGATAATGTAGTATTTCGACTTTTTTAAAACGATAGTATTAACACTCACACATTAAATATTGACGAGGCTTTGAGCAGACGTTAGAATTCAAAATTTTGTGACTTAAAAAAATCGTTGAATTTGAATATTTTGTATGCTATTCACAATAATGTTCTTTGAAGAGAAATCAAATGAATAGAACCAAAATTTGACGTTGCAAAATGAGATACTCGACAGGAAACTACTTGCAGTTTTCACTATGTTGTCTTGAAATTGCTTTATGTTTGTAATAGCGCACCCCGAACAGTTCATACATCAAGCGCGAAACCACAAATTGTCAGAATTTGAAAATGACAGAGACTTACGCACGTCCACGCAGTACAACTAGACTCGATAAAGAACGCGGCAATAGCGCGGGCGCGGGTCGCGTTAGGTGAAGGAGTCTATTCCAAGGGGTGCGTCGAGTAATTTTTTTTTAATTTCTGTATTTATAGTTAATATTATTAAAAAAAGGTATTCATCAGAAATGAATTAAGCTGCTTTATTTATTCTCTCAATTACTTAAAATGAAGAGTAAATGAAAAGACACAAATAAAATTACAGAATGTTACGTAAGTATATTTAAAAAGTTATGAATCTACTAATAAAGTTACCTAATACCTAAAATAATTCTTATTTTTGTCACCATTTTCACTCAAGTCTCTCTGCAAGTGTTGTTTATTCAGTAGTTTTAATGCTTAGTTGCAATGCCACTGCTATGCTGTTTTACTTTACCTTTGAAACTTGAAGGGACCTGAAAATAAATAAATATCGATTACCAATGATATGGTACAGTCAAGAGTACGTCAAGCTTGACACATTGGACTTGTACCGTTCTTATCGGGTCTTCAACTATGAAATTGGCGTTTTGTATGGCGAATTTTTTACATTTTTTGAGCATGATTGGGAAGACATTAACTTAGCTTCTTTAAGAAGCTTAAAGTTAATTTTCGAAAAATATTATCAGTAAAAAATATAACAAATCTAATGATGAAATCGGAAGACACTTAAAACGAATCGTTTTCAAACCTTTAATTTTTAAAACCAAACTAATAATTAAAACTTTATTTTATGCTAAAATTGATACTTAATCTTAAATTCAACTTTCAAATATAAGACAAATGAAAAAATAGCTTTAGAATTATAGGAATTATGATCTCATTAATCTGTAAGAAAATTTCTGCAATTTCATAGTGAAAGACCTATTATTTCAATATCTGTAGAAGCTAAAATTGCACTGCGACTGTCAAGCTTGACCAATTTTTGACTTCACCGCTGTGATAACAGAACGTTCAAGCCATCTCTTTATGATTTAAAATTTTATTTTGTAACACTCGAAGGGTCCAAACGGAGCCCTATAGTTGTCACTTCAATATTATGTCCGTCTGAGTGTCCGTTGTCTGTCGCACAGAATTTATAGCCAGACTATGATTTAACAGTAAAAGCATCTTGTTGACCCAAAGCCATACGAATTGTCAAAAATGTTTTTAAATCTTTTAAGAGTGGGCTCCCATACAGCTAAATGGGGTCACAAAAACAAAATTTTAGCCTACACCATAGAATGGTGTAGGCTAAAATTTCGCCCTCTATGATTATTCTGATGACATAGAAAAAGTTGTTAGTGATTATAAGGTCTATTATTTGACATAGGTTTTACTCTACCTTTCAAAATTTTGAGCCAGAGGTCTAGGGAAAAGATGCATTGTCTTTTGGTGATAATGTTTATTATTATGTATAATTTACTAACAAATATTGATGAATCACGTTCTTTCTTTGTTACTATAATTCTCTCATTTTTAATATTACAACACAACGGAACCCAAATATGCCAAGTCCGACACGCACTTGGCAAATTTTTTATTACTTGATAGATTGACTTGTGGCCATATAACCATTTACAGAGATCGTACTAAAAGAATAAAGTTAGCGTCTGAGTTAATTCGATAACTTTTTAGACATTATCGATAACCACTATTTACATCTCTAATGGCGAATAATCAAAACCATTCTCGATATGTTTATATTCTTGAATTGTTCTTGAAATTTGCAGTATATTTCTTTGTGAAAGGGTTTTTTAAATTGAATCACCTAAACTTTAATATAATTTGTTGTCACTTTAATGAGTATTACACATATTTTTTGCAAAATAAGCTTATAAATATTACTTACAAATGAAAGCATAAGAATTCTTCGATGTCCTGCTTCCTAGAGGAATGAGATCCGCATGCCGGTACGATATATGTATTGTTCAGCATTTAGGTTTTTGTGTACAACACTTATTTGATTAGATATAAGTATTTTAATAACAGTAAAATTATAAAAACTACAGAGCCGGTTCGCTCACGACAACATCAAAACAAATAGTTTCATAGACGACTGAAAGTAAAGACAATGTCATACTATTTGTCAAGAGAACAATCAGATAACTTTTTAAATTAGCAGGAGTGTACAAAGAACCAAAACAAACCTGGTTCCAACTTGACGTTTCAAAAGTGCAACACTTGACAAGCCTTCAAATCCCTCTATGACCGAGCGTAGCGAGGTTCAAATCTCTTTGGTTGCAAGACTCTAACAACAATTTGCGCTTCTAAGCTAAATATTTTACAAACGGATCCCTACATCGTAATTAGTTCCCCCCCTGCCAGATAAACGGTTGTTACTGAAATGTGGGAAAATCCACAGTAGTAGCATATATGATGAAATTAAAAGGAAAACAATCAAAGCTAAGTACGTTTTACAGGATAAGGAGTAATAGTCGAAAAACTGACAAAATTGAAATATAAATAGCAATCAGGTACTGGGTTTCGCTGGTCGTTAGGACGGAATAAGTTATCACAAACGATGGAAAATATGTAGCCACCTCCGCAACGGAAGATGGAAGATGGAAGTTATGCATTGACTATGCACCGCCGCCCTACCGCAAATAAATGCGCATGCGCGGGCCACAGCAACACAATAACCACAAATAACTACCACAGTTAACGCATAACTTTCATCTTGTTGCGGAGGTGGCTACATATTTTCCATAGTTTCCGCAAGGTAACGTCTTATTCTATTAACGGAATAAAGTATGAAAAAATTTAAACCTGTTTAACAATAATAATTCCTAAAGCAACATTACAACGGAACTCTATATTGCGCGTGGCGCGACATGCACTTGGCTAGTTTTTTGTCAGCGGTCTTGCAATTGACCTCAAATTGACAGAGATGAGGAAATATGAGTATGCCTAGAGAAAGCCTGTTTACTCGCGACTTGAATAGATTCAGGTTGTTTCATCATACACAATACATCCATTTTGAGCAATGTCTTTCTGGTTTTCTTCAACAGTCAGTTACGAATGTTGCATCTCGTACTCAACACAAACCAACCCTGAGATGAAACATCTGTACCTTATTTATGATTTCAGTAGGCAGATATACATTTTATTTCATCTTTAACAAACGGGATGGATTCTTAAGCCACGATCACACCTAGCTAAATTCAAAGATTACTCGGCATACATTGCTGGGAGGCTTGGTTATGTTAATTGCAATATCCTTACTTCAACGAGCAATGTATGCCGAATTAGGTGTGATCGTGGCTTTAAAAGCGTACAGGAACTTTGTCAAGGGTATTGTTGCTTCTGGCACGCAACCGTTTGCAAACATCAACCAACAGGTTAATAAATAACTTCACGCCCGGCATTTAATACGGCCGTGTCGGCTGTTCTGTGTCTCATGTCGTGGCGTTATTTTTTTTGCTGTTTTTAGGGTTCCGATACCAAAATGGTAAAAAAAGGAACCCTTATGGTGCGACTTTGTCTGTCTGTCTGTCACACCTGTATATCTCAGCAACCACTCATGCTATCGACTTGAAATTTGGAATAGTTTTAAGGTGCGTATCGACTTCGCGCGGCAAACCATCGAACATTGATCGCGCGGCAGCCGCGCAAAATGGGTACGTGCTGCCGCGCGCGGTTACTCGAACATTGGCGCGCTCGAACGTGCCGCGCGACGAACCAGTTCTTGTCGGTTTTTGACAGCACGGCAAAGGAGCGTTAGTGCGTTCTGCGCGCACAGTTGGGACGGATCTTCACGTATTTTAGTTGATGCGCGCGGCAAAAACATGGAAATGACATCAGTGCAGAAATAGGCCTGCCTGTATTCTATTTACATATATTGTTTTCATCCACTAACGAACTTTTCGCTTCGATTTCTTGTGAATAATGTGATAAATAATGATAAAAGCAGCAGTTGCACTTCGCCGACGTAAAACGTCCATGGATGCCGCGCACAAAATTAACACTCGCTGACGGATCGTCTGCCGCTCGCGTAGGGCTTGCAAATATTCGATGCTTTTAGTATTCGAATATTCGATTTATTTTTTGGGTAATATTCGAATGTTATTCGAATAACATTAAAAAAGCAAATTGTTTAAAGAATAATTTCTTTAATTTGCCAGTATATGAGGTACAAATTCGTTAAAAAATTGGTTGTAAAAATTGGTTATTGGACTGACCAAGTGTTAAAAATTTTAATTAATAAATTATGGTGGCGGCCGGATACACAAAATTCGTAAATTCTTTTAAACAGCAACACCGTTAAAGTTATAGCTTGGGATTGGCTCAAATAGACTTTTCTAGAACCACCCCTATCAAATAGTGCGTTTTAAACTCTTCTCTATCTGATAAATTGGCAGTACTTATAGAAAGAAGAAGGAGAAATATTGTCAGCGATCATTTTAGCAGTTGTTCTTTTGAAGTTAATTCAGGTTCTTTATTTTTGTTTTGTTTATATTTTGTTTTCCGCATACAGCAACTGATTTTGTTGCTGCTAATGAAGATGAAATAGATCTCATAATTAAATTAGAGTCTTGTCTTTTGCTAAAGTTTCTCTCGTTGATCTCAAAAACTCATGGAATGAATGCAATTAGCTGACTCTCACGATTGTAGATATTTTATCGTACAGACTTAAGTCTGGTAAGGATCTCTGAGCAATGCTATTTTTCGGAGGCTCGGGTAGCGTTTGGAGAAAGCAATGTTTAGGTAAACATAAAATATATAATCTTTCAGCAACCATCAATAATAAAATAAACTTATTGCACCGGATTGCACAAAACCTGCTGAGATGAAACTTGGCACAATTCAAGTAAACACTTATAGGTAACATATAAGAAGTGGTGCTCCCCGGCAGGACCCGACAAAAACGCAGAAAGTGGCGTACTTAACAGGTGAAAAAATTTATCTCGGGTCTTGTTATCTTGTATCAGTCTACTCTACAATACCTCGCTACGCTAGGGACTCTAGAATCCTTCACTTCTCTGAGGGTCCAACTGACGGCCAGTTGCACTAAGCAGCTTTAAAGATAAAGCTAATTTAAATCTATTGCTGCTTTGTCAACAAAACAGAAAGAGTCAGCAATAGACTTAAAGGAGCTTTAACTTTAAAGACGCTTTGTGCAACTGGCTGTTAGTAACGGAGATCTTTCCAAGCTGATAACTTACTTTTACAGTAATATCATCTATCTTAACGGCACCCATGTGCGTTCCTATTTGGAAACTAGTCTTTTTCTATTGAGTACATTTTAAACTTAAAGCAAAATTATTTCTACTTTAAAAACAATTACTGCTGCAGCTATTTGACCTGGAAAAGTCTGGTTTGCAAACAACAACGAACACAAACGTAAACTATAGTTACAGCAGACATTGAAGAAAGATTTATACTGCGTACTAAACATTTACAAGTCGACTTTCATGGGCCAGGTGGCTTAGTAAAATTGCGAGAGATTGTATGGCGAAACGGAAATAATTGATAATAGCCGTGTTTCTTTTTCAGATCGATAGATTATATTTCTGTGTAAAGCTTTTTAATGTAATCCACCTAATTTTACTCCATTTATTTATTTATTTTGCCGTCCAAACATTAAAAAAATATGGAATTTCGGAAAAAAAATTTAATAGATTATTTTTTTCATTTACGGCTTGCTATATATTCATAATTTCATATTATACATGAATCCACCTAAAAATATTAGCTTTTTTGTATTGTTTAACTTTTATAGCACGAAATTTAAATAAAGCTTATCTTCGCAACCAAAAATAGTAATAGATCCGTTTTGCATGTCCCTCAACACAGAATCCTCAGAAAAAAAAACTGCATAAAAACTTATTTTGACGATGCCAAAAAATAGTCATGAAATAGTCATAAATAGTCACCATTAGGAAAAAAATAGTCGCGTTACAATTCTAGAGTTATAGCTATGGTTTGCTGAGGATTATGGGCATAGGCTATATACAGAATCCTCAGTTCTGATGCAAGCAAACCGTGGGGACTATCGACTTGGTTTTTATTTTAAAAAATAGTCATGAAATAGTCGTCTTGACTTCCAAATTCTCAAAAATAGTCGTTCAAGGATTTCAGAGTTACAGGGGTAGCTTGCTGAGGATTCTGTGCATAGCATTTCACGGACGCAGATTCCAGCAGAACGTTTAGGTTTTTCTGTTTGATACTGATGTCAAAAAATAGTCAACAAATAGTCGTCTCAAACCATAATCACTTTGGTCTGGTTTACCTTGTAGAAGTATGTTAAAAATGCATGTTAACTTCGCCATACATTTTTCAACTCAAGTACAGTCATGTTCAAAATGCATATCATCTTTGATGGTAACTATTTAATTACTTTTTTTTATGTATTTGGAACCCAATATAATTAATTCTGTAATAAAAAGCAAAGTTTATTTGTTTTCATGTTAAATAATATAGCTTAATAAATTACAATAATTGGTTTTAAACTAAAATAATAAAAAAATCTTGTTTATGAATATATTCAGTACCTACAGATTATTTTTAAGTTAGTTTTTTGTATAAATCACAGTCTTCGTACTTATGTCCGTTAAATGGTTAAATGAGTAATACAGGGTGATAATTTTATTGCGTGCCATAGCTTAGGGGGTGTTCCAGTAACGATAAAGGAACACAAAAAAAATCTACTTTTAAAAAATTCTGAAAATTTTAAAATTAGCCCTACGCAGAGGGCAATGACCCGACCGAGGCTGCGCTTTTAACGAGCTGCTGTTAGTTTTAGAATTTACATTCAATTTTTACGTAGGATTATTGAAAAAATTGAAATCCTAATTTGGAATAACGCGTTGTATATTTACTGCTTCCATAGGCTGTAGTGTAGGTTAACTAAACATTTCATATAATTACCGTAGAACACGGAAATTGTCGTTGTAATAGCAACACTGTAGGGCACTGCAATACGCGCCGGCGGCGGCGGCGGGGGCGGCGGCGAGCGCTAGCTCGGTCACACAATTCGGTCGAGCCGAACGCCGCCATGCTATTGGTTAAACATATCTCGTCTCAGAATATTGGTGCTTTTTCTATTATACGACCCACGTTAAACATTTCCAACTCTGTTACTATGCCATTAAGTAACTGATTTGTATTATTCTACTGATGTGCTATTGGGTAAAAGAAACACATATGCAGCGACATTTTAATTTTTAATGAATAGTTAAATGCGTAGGCAAACAACATTGATCAATCAAGAAATTAGTAAAGTTAGTATAGTTAATTTAGTAATATTTGCGAACCTTCCAATTATTATTAAAGTATTTTTATTTACTGAATGCATCTGGGTTTAAGCCCGATATTCTAGTTTTACCTTTCCTTAAACGTGGAACCTACATCATAAGTTTTTAGACCAAAAGGTTGGGGCTGTGCACTGATATATTAGTCGGTTTATCCTCTTACTAGCTGTTGCCCGCGGCTTCGCTCGCGTGGATTTCGCATTTATGTTGTTACCGGTTTTCCGAAGCAATGAGATATTTTACCGTCATTTCGGGGTAATTTTAAACAAAGGAAAAACAGGACTAACCCTGCGCAAATCAATGAGTATAATTCAAGATCCAGCTGAATTTGATATAATATACAGACGTTACTCATAAATTACTCAGAACAGAGGAACTTAGCAGCAGTATCCTAACAAATGTAAAGAGAGAGATGAGAGACACCTTTATGTAATATTTCAAAACAGAGCCAATTCGCTGAAGTAATTGAGAAAAACTGAAACCCTCTCCCTCTCTCTCCCACTCCCCCCTTCTTCTCCCCCTGCCCGTCCCTCTGTCTCTCCCCCTCCTCCCTCTTCCCCTGCCCCTCCCTGTCCCCCTCCCCCCCTCCCTATCTCCCACCCTCTCCCCCTTCCCCTCCTTCTCCCTCTCTACCTCTACCTCTCCACCTTTCTACCTCTACCTCTCTACCTATCTATCTCTACCTCTACCTATCCCTGCCCCTATCCCTACCCCTAACGCCAATTTAACCGCTATCCCTAACATAGAAACGACACCCATATTTATTTTTAGACATTTCAAACCTATCGCACCCCAACCCCATCCCCAGGGGAAGATGGTATTTCACGTCCACCACGTTGGATTTCAAAGTTGTTGTAGCTTTCGTAATCAGCGACCCGATAAACCATACAAAGGACACCCATATTGATTTTTAAACATTTCAAACCTATCGCACCCCAACTACATCCCCAGGGGGATGATGGTATTTCACGTCCACCACGTTGGATTTCAAAATTTTTGTAGTTTTCGTAATCAGCGACCCGATAAACCATACAAACGACATCTATATTCACATTTCAACCCAATCGCACCCCAACCCCATCCCAAGGGAATGATGGTATTTATCGTCCACCACGTTGAATTTCCAAATTTTTGTAGTTTTCGTAATCAGCGATCCGATAAACCATACAAACGATACCCATATTGGTTTTTAGACTTTTTCACCCCATTTCCCTTTTTTAGGGGTTGAATTTGGGCTGGAGTTTCTATAACAGTGATGAACGTTGCATAGAATTACATCATTAATGCCTAAATAATAAATTATGTGGATTTTACTTTAAAAATAAAGAATTTTCAACTTCATCCCCCTTTTCACCCTTAAGGGTGTCGAATTTTCAAAAACCCTGAGATACCTGAATATTAATTTTTGGTCGTCAGCCTAAATACAAATTTTGAAGATCCTAACTTCAAAACTGACGGACTTTCATACAAACTTTCATCCCCTATTTTACCCCCTTAGGGGTGGAATTTTGTAAAACCCTTTCTTAGTGCACCCCTAGGCCTCATAAGAAACCTACATGCCAAATTTGTAATCTCTAGACCCAGCAGTTAGGGCTGTGCGTTGATATGTCAGTCACCTTCTTCTTTTATATATATAGATTTACCTAATAAAAATAGATAACACTAAAATAGGGTCTGCAACAATATATAAAAATAAAAGCCTCTAACAATATCAAAATCCATTTTTTTTGACAACTTGAAATCAATATCAAATAATTTTGTGTACGCGACTGTACAAAGGAAAAATGTATGGCGAAGTTAACATGCATTTTTAACATACTTCTACTAGGTAAACCAGACCGAAGTTATTATGGTTTGAGACGACTATTTGTTGACTATTTTTTGACATCAGTATCAAATAGAAAAACCTAACCGTTCTGCAGGAATCTGCGTCTGTGAAATGCTATGCACAGAATCCTCAGCAAGCTACCCCTGTAACTCTGAAATCCTTGAACGACTATTTTTGAGAATTTGGAAGTCAAGACGACTATTTCATGACTATTTTTTAAAATAAAAACCAAGTCGATAGTCCCCACGGTTTGCTTGCATCAGAAATGAGGATTCTGTATATAACCTATGCCCATAATCCTCAGCAAACCATAGCTATAACTCTAGAATTGTAAAGCGACTATTTTTTTCCTTATGGTGACTATTTTTGACTATTTCATGACTATTTTTTGGCATCGTCAAAATAAGTTTTTATGCAGTTTTTTTCTTTGAGGATTCTGTGTTGAGGGACATCGTTTTGCTGTCTAATAATTTAAATAGTGCTAAGTAATCACATTTTTGGCAAATCCACCGTAAATGTTTACAAAATTCATGTAAACCAGCGATTACTAAAAACTTTTTTTTATTTAGTATGGCATTTTTATGAATATATATAAAAATCACTTACATTTAAAAAGGTTGAGTTTAGTTCAGTTTATTTATATTATTTTACCTCGACTTTATTGGATCTTATATGTAAAAATAAGTGTAGATTTTATATTTTGAAACAAATTGATATTTTTAAATATATTTATGGTCGATTTTGATGCGCTATATGTAAAGTATACGTTTATCTATGATACAAAGTATATAATTGTCTATTACTATTTTTGCCTTAGCTGTTATTCGAAAAAAATATTTCACTTTATATTTTAGGTGGATTCGTAAATATTGCGTCTTAACATCATATTTAAATACGATATACACAAAAAAGTAGCTATTAACATTTAATGTTTTGCAAAACCGTATTTTTACTGGAGTAAAAACCAAACGCGAAAGATGACGCGAAGAAATTCGGAGCATAATAAATATCTAAGGCTGAATCTAGAAAATGTATGAACGCCAATGTACCCACGGCAGTAGGTACGTAGAAATAAAACCAGTATATCCTGAACGAACGGTACGCTACTAACGCCCGGAACTAGAGACCTGGAGACGTATTTTTGAAGCGTTCGAAGTGAATCTTTAGTTCGCATACGAAAACGAATCGTATACGAATTTAATTTCTAATGCTCTCGATTTTACGCATTTTTGAATCATTCGAAAGCAGTGTTGCCATTAAATTCAAATCTTTAAATAATTTTCGTTTTACGCAGAAAAAATCAAAACCGGAAAGCAAATACTCATTGATTTTAAAAACCGGTAATGAATTGCGAGGGAATGGAACGCAAATTAAAAAGTCGATATGTCAGTATAATGTCATGTGTGAAGGAAACGTCAATGTCGTTCTCATCACTGATTATACATACTTTCGAGTGGTCGAAGTGCAAAACGAGTGGTACGGACCACTCGTTGCAGAATTCACAGGTATGAATATTCAAAAATTGCGATTTTACGGATTCGCATACGAATCTTGTCAATTCGAATGCGAATTGAAGTTCGAACGCTTCAAAAATGCGTCTCCTGCTCAAAGTCAAAGTGTTTCCACCGACATGCGGTCGTGTGTAGTGTACATAATCATCATCATATCGTGTGGGTTGCAAGGTCGATGACCGACCTCACAAACCCTGGTGTCAAAGTTATTGTGCCGCCAAAAGCCTCTGACATGGCACATTAACGACTACATCCGTAGATAGCATTCGGGACCAACGGCTTAACGTGCCTTCCGAAGCACAGAATCATCTAACTTTACATAATTGTACCTCTAAATAGAAGAACACGGCTGTGGTGACAATAGTGAGAATATATAGGAAGGAAAGGGATCGAGTTCAACCCGCAGCTACATGAAAGACATCAAAATATCGTGGTAAGAACCCGTCATACTGTTATAAGATATCACAATATTAGGGCGAAAACATACAAGATTGGCTGAACCCAAATTAGATAAGACCATAACTAGGAGAAGGAAGAAAATTTGGTGCAACGTCCGCCATAGAAACATCTGCAACTCTATTACCACGCCCTAAAGTCCAAAGTGTTTCTACTAACGTGCTGTTCGCCCGTACGTACATAGTAGTACAATAGTACGGTCAACCGCACATCGGTAGAAACTTTTTCAACTCTATTACTACGCCATAAGGTCCAAAAGTGTTTCTACTGATGTGCTGTTGAGTGTACGGGAGCCGAGAAGATTTTTTCCTTGGTTTTTCACGTGATATTTAGGGCGAAAACGAGATGTCTTAGACGGGGGACAATTAGAGCATCAAGAAAAACCATTCGAGAGCTTCTAAACCGGAGCCCGGTGTTCAGGAGGCCCTGTTTAAGATTTTCAGCCTGGACTGTTTTAGCTTACGCCCCCTTCAATGCCCGCCCGGCCAATGTTTTTCAGTATCAGTATAAATTACAAATAGACGATCCTGAAAATCTGAAATAGACCATTTTTGTGATAATTATCATGGTGATATTCTGGGCAAACAAAAATAATTGCCGGTGATAGAGTAGCTTACGCTGATGCTGAAAATCATCTGTCGGACAAGAAAGTCGTTTTGCTAAAACAAACCAGCTTGTAAACCTAAAAATAGCCTCCTGATCACATCTGACATGGTTTATTGTTATCCTCTAATCTAATCATCCTCCATCTACTAAGACATTTGAATATATTGAATGTAACTACATGTAATGCAATGAATAAATGAAATGAAATGGAATGACATCTCGTTTTCGTCCTAATTATCACTTGAAAAATACTTCTCGACTCCCGGTCCACAGATTGAAGTCGAACGAGTAGGTATTCGAAAGAGATATACCAATTAAGGTGATGAAGGATACAGTACAAAGCTCTTAACAATTTTGGTCAAAGGTGCTCGTCGCTTGCACAAGTCGCACAATGGATGACGTCAAAAGTGCTTGTCGCCGTAACAGGTCAGGTCGTTGCATTTTCATACGCTGTCACAACTTATTTGGTTATGTCTTTTGTAGTCGAGCGAGTGTGGACGCCTTACTGCATTTGTATACAAAGTCGAGTTTTTTTTATGTTACAAGTGAGCAAACGAGCAGCTGATGGTAAGTGGTCACCACCGCCCATAGCACCTACTGTCTTATTGATGGCATATTTTGACACTAATAAGACAGCAAAGCGCGTTGCTCATTTTGAGAACTATGTCTCATGTGCCGGTAATTTCACTGGCTCCCTTGCCCTTCAAACCGAAACACAGCAGTGCAAACACTGCTGCTTCACGGCAGAAAAAAGCAAGTGGTACGGACGGACGGACGGACGGACTTCTCACAAAAGCCCTAACACCTTTTAAAAGCTAGCACGAAGATAGCATTAGGTTACTGGTTCTAAACACAGAGGTTGAATGTAAACTATAGAGTGGTCAAAACACAAAGCATATGGCCGCAGCCACCGGTGATTTAGTCAAAGACATAACTTAAGAAATCAAACGATTGACTAGAATTACCAGTAGATACTTTGCTTAGCAAGTCTTGCGGTTATCGTTCACCTACTGGATCGACGAAAGATTCCATGGAGTTTTTACTGCACAGCAAATAACAATACAGTAGTTTTAGTGACGACATGGAAGATCCAATCTAATCTCATAAGGTAACTTAGGCAGTTTACATAAAAGACTCTTTCCCCTGCCAGTATCAGTTGAAACAATGACTTTCAAATTCAATCAACGTATTAAACTAAATATTTACTACTATTAAAAAATGTTGTAGATTTAGAAAAAAATCTTTCTTCAGCTTTTTCTAATGCACCAGAGAACTTAAAAGTATGAACAGAGCGAAGTATAAATAACAAATAAACTAATTCAAGCTACTTAAACAATATTACACATGCTTAAACTAAACTCGCGAAACTACCGTCCCGCCGCCTTGGAGACGCCAAGTTCAGCGTATTAAAATAACATTGGAGCTGGAGCAATCAAAGCTGGGTTAGAAACTAGCACAATATAAATACCTAGTACAGAAGGGACCTGCTTCATACGCAGTCCTGAAATTTTTACACAACTGACGCTTGCGGATCTCAAAGAAAACCGGAAATAAGTATTTTCCGAGCAATTCGCGGTGAAGACGAAACTTTTTGTGCCTCAAATGACGTCAATTCGAAAAATTACATTCTGACTTGTTTTTTATAAATCAGACGTTTTGTTTTGTGGTAACAAAAGTAAGCCTCTTGTGGTTGAAGAGATACATCATCTCGCCAGAAAGTTGTCTGTCTACAAAAAGTTGGTCTCTGGTATTCACTTTATGTGTAGAGCCGCTATCACACCTTCCTTAATTCAGAAACGAATTTTCCATACATTGCTCGTTTAGTAAGGATATTAGAACTAACTGAACCAAGCGTCCCAGAAATGCATGTCGAATTAGTGTTGAAATTAGTGACTATTTTAGTGCCTCATATGAAGAGAGTCTTCTGTACCTATATTTTTTTGTGACTGAATCATCATATCATCATCATAACATCCCATGAATTGTCCACTACAGGACAGGAAGCTCCCTCCAGAATTCTAGCTTTTGCTGGAAAAATGTGGTGGGGAAGTACCATAGTCACCTCGCTTGACAGCTAGCACCATGGACCGCGGTTGTAGGTGACCGCAGTAAGTAGGACGGTATACTCAGGAGGATGTTGCTGCCCACTCTCCAGTTTATAACCCTTAATCGCCTCTTACGACACCCACGGGTATGTATGGGATGGTATTATTCTATGCCGGCACCACACGGGACTGTAACTTTATACTGGCCTTGAATAGCAAACGACAGTCAGCAACTGTATCGATTACAGCAGCGCAACCACATATGTTGTTATTAGACTATTTACGATCTGCGTAGATACTTGCAAAATCTGATTGTTTAGAGCCTGCACAAACTGTAAACTTTTAATCGGCGCGTCGTTTCTATTCAGAGTGCACGCAACCGAAAAATTACGAAAGTGTGCGTATAACGTGGCAGTAGAACTAAATACAGATTTACCGACCAATAAAACTACCCTCTTACTGTGTGAAGTGATCACGTAGATACCTAGGACAACATCAGGAAGACCAAATCCGGCCGCGCATCAACTTGACAGGTCCTCAAATAGGCGGAACAAATTACAGCTCTACGTGGGGAAAACATTCTCACAGTAATTTCAGCCTTGGTGATACGAGATACGGTTTGTATTGCCTTATTCTGGTTGTGTGGGAAAATGGTCGGGACGTGGGAGACGCGAGTATTCTTGTTTTGCAATAACGGGCTGAAGCCTAATGGACTGGCCAATGGACTTTGGACTAAACTAAACATCCTAACAAAGTCTTACTATTTCATGACGCTAAAGATTACATCTTTACGAGCTGAGATATTATGCTTTTGCAGAAAGAATGTTTTCAATACATTTGCTCGAAAAATGTATTAACAAGAACGTAAACATAGCTCGTAAGCAGTAACTTACCGAACTAGTGCGATTTTATATGTGTTTTTTTAAATTTCATATGGCCTTTAAAAAAATGTACTAGTAAGGAGTTTTAATTTCTGAAATTAAAATTATGTTAGCTTTACAAAAATAAATGAAATTATAATGTCCAGTAATTGATTACAGCATATTTTAAGCGTTTTGCATACAATAACATCAGATTAGATAGATAGATTTATTTATTTCACTCTATCAATTTCATGATTACATTAATTATTACATTAAAATATAATATGTCAGAGGATAGGGTGATCGTCAGTAGGATAAATGTCAAACTTGTATACAAAATAAATGTCAAACTTAAAATTATAATAATACATGTCAAAATTATAAAAACGATAACTAAATCATGCCTTTTTCCCGTCTGGGTTGGCCTCGGAACAATCACTAACCGAGGGGTAGGCAGAGACCACATCACAGTTCTCCACTTGCTACAATCCTTCCCTTCTTTCTGTACTTTCATCAATCCTTTCATACATGCTCGTCAGTTTAGGGTACTTTTAACTCCGGTACTTACTTACTTACTTAAAGATGTTATGAAAAACGCAGCTATACCTATCGAAGGAAAAAAGAAAATATTTAATACATGTATTCTACCAAGCATGACCTACGGATGTCAGACATGGAGTTGTACAGAGAATAATACTAAATCACTAGAAGTTTGTCAACACAGAATGGAAAGGAGCATACTCAACATAAAATTAAAAGACAAAGTTCGATTAAAATCAATAAGAAAACAAACCAAAATTATAGATATAAAATTCCGTATCAAACAACTAAAATGGAAATGGTCAGGACATCTAATAAGAAGTAAAATAAAAAAGTGGGCTAAAGAAGTGACGGAATGGTGCCCTACATATAAAAAGAGAAGCAAAGGGAGACAGTATCGGAGATGGGAAGACGACATTAAAAAGGTGGCAGGAACGACTTGGACTAGGAAAGCAAAAGACAGATCTTTATGGAAAACACTTGGGGAGGCCTATGCTGGAAAGCAAGACAATCAAGAAACCGGTGTCTAAAACATTAATTATTCTGAAGATACATCTACTTCCAATAGTTAAAAAAAAAAAAAAAAAAAAAATATAGTACTAAGTAGTTATAAGATGGAATGTTATTTAAGATTGTTAATAAAGGCTATAATAAAAAATAAAATAATAAAAACTCCGGTACGTTCGCCGAGGCCTTCCCCTTACAGCGTTTCAATTCACTCTCGGCCTATCGCCTGGTAGATCTCTTGCGTCAATCTTTGTTCATTCATCCTCTCTACATGACCAAACCACCTCAGCATCCCTTTCTCAATTTTAGTAACTACGGACGTTTATCAGCTAATATGATAATGATGAGCCTCGCCTTTAATGCTCTCTATGCAATTAAGTTCAAACCAACTTATAACTGGCAAACTGTGGTCGAGTTCATAACTGCTCGGTATGGCCGTGGAATGATTAGTGACGACTGTATGACTAATCGTTTAGACATGGGATTTGATCTCCAAGAACCGTTGACTCAGATCAGATAACTGGTAAGACGCGAATGACCAGGAAAAAGCCTTATACTCGTAAGTAGATGGATTAGTAAATACTTATCGTGTTACGTTACGGTGCTGTGGCAAATGTGTTATTAAAACGATTTGTTTTTTAAGCTTTCTTCTTCTCTTGGTGCCATATCCTAACGGATGTCAGCGATCAGCATGCGGAACTCGTCTCTCTCCTTAACCATCCTGCAAAGAGTGGCTGGGTCCTTGATTCCGGTCCAGATTTTAATATTTTCGCCCCAGGTTGTACGTGGCCTTCCTCTTCCTCTTCTGCCTTCAATTTTCCCCTCAATGATGTTTCTGATGAATTCGTATTTTGAATTTCTATATATGTGTCCTAAATAAGCTGTTTTCCTCTTCTTTATAGTTATTACTACTTCTTGCTCTTCTTGCTTTAAGTCTCCAAAAACAGATATACGGTAAAGTTTCTCTGCAGCGTCTTCTTTCTTTCTTAAGCTGCTTAGTTTTATCTTCGACCTCATCTGTGTTCCCACAGCTAGATTGAGGTCAAGTGTAAACCCATTTCTACCAATAAAGAAGCTAGTTGTTAATAACTATATAAATGGCTAAGTTCTAGAAGACCCTAAGTCTATTTTCTTCTCGTTTTATTTTGAACTTTAAAGTCATTGAAACGTTTTAAATAGACCTTAAATCTTAGGGATTCTTTGAACTTGGCCATTAAATTTAAAAACACTTGTACACCGCCGTATTTTACATTTCTGAACTCAATGAACAGTTATCTGGATCTCTGTGTTGTATCGAATTGACGATATGTACTACAAAATAGTAAGCTTCATCTATTCTATTTATTATAGTTTGGCGTACGTACTACATCAAGGACTACCGACACCCAGAACAAACTACGGTAAGCGAATGTTTACCTACGAAGCAGCAAAAATGTATAACAATATACCCGCTGAAGTTAAAAATATCAACTTTTTCAACGTATTCAAATATAAATTAGCCGAGCATATTTTAGAGACGTAAACTAGAGTTTTTAGTATGCAATCTACAACATAATCTTGTTTGTAACCTACCCACATTATTGTGTTCATGTTGGGATGTGAGCAACAGATTTATTATTAAGTTGTTTATGTAGGTCTTAAGTAAGAAATAAATATTCTTTAAACCTAAGTGGTGATAAAACCATTATAGATCTAACGCTCGAAACCAGAGACCCGCTCAAGGTCACGGTGTTAACTCTGACGTGCGGGCGACTATACCGCGAGTACCTACGCCTCTTTCCTGTCGGGAACAGTCGGGTTAGGCAGAGACCACAGCCCAACACCGATTATTCCATCACCGATATCTTTATCAGACTGTTATACATTCAAGGCCATTGTTGAAAAATACCTGCATTTCAAGAGATCAAAATGACAACAACGACAAGTGTAATATAAATAAATTGTTCACTACACGATTCGTCGAGATTTCTGGGAAAATTGCATGCCACAGCAGGAAGCCTAGCACGTATTGTATTGATTCTATTAGTTTTAAAGTAAAGTTCCCTGGAGCGATAACTTTTAAGATGAGATAAGAAATCTTGTCTTGTAGAAAGCTGAAGCTGTACTTTATGGCTAAATCACTGAACCGATTTTGATGAAACGCGTTATGGGGAGGGAGGGGATACCTTGAAAAGTAGGGGAAGGAAACACACTAGATTTTTGTAAATCGAAATTAACGAAGGCTCGAGCTAAAGCTAATAGTTAAATAAATATTGGGGGGACATTTCACACAAGGTCATCTGATCCCAAACTAAACTAGGCCTGTACTTGGGTGTCAAAGACACATACATATATAGACTTTAAAAAAAGGCTACTTACCAACCACACCAACGGGCTTGTCAATTCAAGGGATCAAAATGAAAGCTACTTAATTCTCTAGTGACATGGGTCCACAGGGAACAGGGTAAAAATATGATACCTAACATAAATTCTCCACGCGGGCTAAGCGTAACAAAAGTATTAAACAGATCTGAAGTTTTTCAATTATTTTCATTTCGTGTTTACGATTTGTTTACATCGTTACAAACAAGACGTATTTACTATTTATTATTTATTTATTTATTAAGGTTTGCCAACAGGTAATACACATAGACTTAACTCTACTAACATCTTTTACAGGACTTACATATAGGTACACCCAATTACAGGCAAACACAACATGCAATTTGAGTTTTTAACGTAAATACGCTACACTAAGAAACACAATTTAAAATTTAGTTAACCTAAAGATTACAATTTGGATTTGAATTTTAGTTTAGACAATATATTTTTAAATTCAAGAAAAGAGCAGTTAAACATATCGACATTTTCGTTGACAAATAAAGTGTTGTATTGTCTGCATATCCGATTAACGATATTATAGAAGCCGAAGTTAGTTCTAGAGTACTCAGTAGCAAAAGGTTTGTAGTTACACAAACGAGATCCAGAACGAGGAACAGTAAAATTAATTTCAGCCAATATATGTGGCGTGTCCACAAGGCCTGTTACGATCTTGTAGAGAAACAGCTGGTCTTTTATCCACCGCCTGTCCTCCAATGAAATCAGTTGGAAATGTCCTAACCTTTTATCGTAAGAGTTGAGGTCCAGTCTTTTGTCATGCACCGCAAGAAAAAAGAGAAAACGTTTTTGTACTCTTTCGATCCTATCGATGTGAATATGATAGTGAGGACTCCAAACATAGGAGCAGTATTCTAATACACTACGCACTAAAGCGTAATAAACTATTTTCAATGGAGTGGTACTTTTAAATTTTTTACAGTTACGCCAAACGAACCCTAGCATTCGAAGAGACTTTTTTATGATTTCGTCGATATGGTGATTGTAGGAAAGCTTGCTGTCCAAAGTTACACCAAGGTCTCTGATTTTCGTGACTTCTTCTAGTTTGGAACCGTTAATTTGGTAGCTTGATTTGATTGGATACTTTTTTCTACAAAATGTAATAGCTTTGCATTTTTTACTATTAAGGGGGAGTTTATTTTTAACAGACCAAGCCAATATTCTATCGAGATCATTTTGCAATAGTTGTGAATCTAGAGAGCTGTTAATAATTTTAAAAAGTTTAAGGTCGTCTGCGAAAAGAGAGAATTTAGAATGGCGTATGACGGAAACTAAGTCGTTAATAAAAACTAAAAAAAGTATTGGGCCCAAGTGGGAACCTTGAGGCACACCAGAACTAGCTGTGAAGAGCTCAGATTCATTGCCACAAACAACAACTTTTTGGGATCTGCCACTTAGATACGAAGCAAACCATATCAAAAGACTGCCATGGACGCCTACGTTATATAGCTTGTTTATTAGCAAGTAGTGATCGACTTTATCAAAGGCTTTGCTTATGTCTGTATAGATTGCGTCTACTTGCAAACCTCTATCGAGTACAGAAGAAATTTGTGATGTATAATTGGCCAAATTTGTTGCAGTAGACATTTTGGAACGAAATCCATGTTGCTCGGGTATAAGTAATGGCTTTAAATGAGACGTCAGTACTGGACAAATGAGGGATTCAAATACCTTAGCTAGAGTTGACAAAAGAGAAATAGGCCTATACTCTGTGATGTCCATTGAATTGCCGCTTTTAGGAATGGGTATAATATTGGCACATTTCCATAAAGAAGGAAAGACTCCGGTCTGAAGGGAATAATTAAATATTGTGTGTAATGGGTGACTTAGAGTTTTGGCACAGTTGGAAATAAAAATTGGTGGTATACCATCTGGTCCGCATCCCTTACGGCAGTCCAGCTTCTTAAGCTTTTTTTCTATTTCTTGTTTGGAAAATTTAAGTCTCCCGATGACATTGTAAGACAAAAAATTGTTTCCGGGTAAGTGTAGGATATTATCAATAGGGCCGCTCATACAAGGATCAGAAGGTGAGAAAACAGACGCAAAATGATTAGCAAATCCGTTGCAAATTAAATTAGGAGTTGTCAATTTATTATTATTTAGCGTCATTTCGGAAGGAAATGAGCTATTACGCTTACGCTTGGAGCTTATGTAGGACCAAAAAGAATTCATATTGTTTTTAGATATAGATGCTTCAATCTTACGTTGGTAATTATTGTAACAGATAGAAATTTGAATGTGACATCTAGTTCTAGCATTTGTGAAATCAAAATTATCTAAAGGGTTATTGAATTTTTTAAATCTCTCACGATATTTATCCTTTTCAATGATGAGTTTAATCAGGTTTCGTGTGTACCAGACTGGATAACAATTTCGTTTAGGTTTACACATAGGCGTGTGTTTCTTCACAATATAATTAACTATTTCGTAAAATTTGTCAATCATGCAGTCAACTGTAGGAATAGCCTTCAGTTCATAGTCCCAATCTATCGAGCTTAATTCTTTGTTTATTTCTTCATAATTAGCCTTGTAGAAGTTGTACCTGGCTATTGTTTCTTTTTTCAGGAAGCTTGAAGGACTTGAATTATTTAAACTGATTATAAGTGGAGGGTGATAGGACTCGACCTTTGTAAGAGCATAGTCAGCCTCGCAAACCTTGCAGTTGGAAGAGGTAGAGAATATAAGATCTAATAGATTACCATCGCAATTAAAAGTGTTATTTTTCTGATATAGGTTATGCAGAGATATGAAATCGGACATCAGATGAACAAAGCCGGAGTTTATATTAGTGGAAGGGTGAACTGAACTCGACTGCGATTCAGCAAAAAGTCTACTATAACAAACAACCGAGATATATTTAAGTATTTCGGTCACTGATGATAATGAATGACAATGACGTACCCAACTCAACATGTCTGCGTGCTTTTCAACTTATTCCGAGTGCGTGAGTCACGTGTGCGTGCGTCGGCGCCTGACCCTGGGAGATAAGTCTTTTTCTTTTCAAGTTGTTGTGAGGTCGATGGCTGTCCCTACTAGCTCTAAGGTCAGAAGTTTAACGGTGTGCGTGCGGAATAGTTGGTACTCAACGCAACATGTATTGCAAAATCGCAGGTTGTACCGCCGCGCGCCGGTCGCGCGGTCTTTTGGCCCTGCCGTTTGTCCTTACCAGCTTTTTGACCAAAAGAAGGAACGATGGGTCTTCCGCACTGCGCTAACATTGTTACAGTGCAGGTAACGCGAGAGAGGCAAACCTCGTACCCGGGCTGCTTCTCGTTGGGCTAAGTAGCTCAACGATCAATTGAGTATGGGATCAGTGCCCTTAAGGTGACTCCTCTGTATCGGGGCTCCCAGAGGAGTCTGGACCTGCGCAGTCGGGGCAGGAGGAGGGTCTCTCGCACTCGTCCCTGCAACGACGCACAGTATCGGGGTCGACGCGGATGATACGCGCGATTGACCAAAAGACGACGAACGGGTCTTCCGCACGTCTTCTTAGTCAGTGCAGGTCACGGGACAGAGACTGCGTATCGTTGCCCGGGTGGCTTCTCGTCGGCATTTTAGCCCGACGGTTATTACGATTGGGCGCTAGGCCCTGGTGATGGCTCCGGAGCTCCGACGATCAGACGGCTGATCGTCGTAGACTGGCCAGATCAGGGGTGCCGTTGACCAAAAGCTAAATGGATGATAATTTAATAGAGGTGGCTACATATTTTCCATAGTTTGTGCTCCGGGATTAGGTATCGTATAAAGAATTTAAAGAGCTGGCGGAGCGGAGAAACCGTGGATTCAAAGACAAGAACGTAACTTTTTAAGATAAGGAAAAGAAAAAAACCCAGCTTCTGACATAGGACTATATGACGCGCCTACCGTAAGCTGAAACAGACAATCAGGTGTTACAGCCCTACATCAGACTCAGAATAATTTATTCAATGTAGATTTTTTACAGAATACTTGTTTAATGTCATAACATGCAGAATATGCATAAATCATAATGCAGAATATATGTATTGTCTTCCTGACTATAAATAAGTATAAAAACCAATACACTGTATATATATATACCTGCGCTAAGGTAGAATTGAAAACAACTTGAAGCAGCAACTCAGCAAAGAATCTCGTAATTCTCTTTAAAGTTACCTTTCGTACGAGATACGACGAAGATAACAGTAGTCTAATCTAGGTAATCAGCGTTAAGTGCGTACGTAATAGATACGGTCTTTGAGCTCAGTAAATGCAACACAAGGTCAAAATGACAAGTTACGTTGACAGATTGATCCTACATTGCGATTAGATTGATAGCTATGTACTGTAACCACAACCAGGAACTGAGATCTAATTTGATCGGTAATTTCAAACATAACATGCATACCTAAAAGCAAGCTTCTTTCCCGTCGGAGTAGGCAGAGAACACAGGCTTCCACCTGTTACGATCTTGATATACTTCCCTCGCATCCTCTACTTTAATCAACCCTTTCGTTCATCCTCGTCGATTCAGGAAACTTTTAACATGGTCTTTATTTAGAACGTCCTCCCAAACCTAGATAAGGCTTAGCTAGGTTAATGATCAAACGTCAAAATGTCCAAGAAATAAGAATAAACGTATATTTTCTAAAGGATTCCCCAGAAATTCAATTTGCAGCTAAGTAATAACTCTGTTGAACGTGCGAAGTTTCGCGATAAGAAGTAAGTATTTAATAGAAAACCCCGAAGTGAAAGTTAGGATGACACTAAAGACTTTTCTTGGGGAATCCGATTTTCGTGGTGAGAGGTCTCATAAAATATAGGAAACGCGAAATTACCTTGACGTAAAGACGTCAAGTTATTTTTTTTAGGAGATATATCGCATATTAGTGGCAGCACTTTCACTACAAATTTCAAGGCTATCGATACGTCATTAAGGCACTTTAATTTATGCGGTTGATTGTACAATTTTTCCTTTCGATTATTCGGAGTTTCATCAAACCATAATAACTTACGTAAAAGTTTTCGATCATAAAGGATTAGGTACTTTTGTATCGTAAAAATACGCTGCATGGACTAACACACCAGAACTCAAACCTAGACACTCAGGAGCTCCTATTTCTGCCCTAATCCGGAGCAAAATAGAGGAAAAGCGTAGACTTAGAAGAAACTGGCATCTAACGCACCATCCAGCTGATAAGCGGGTACTAAATCGGGCTATTAAAGAACTAAAAGAGCTACTACAAGAGAAAGCCGACGACTCTGCGAGAATACTAATAGAGCAACTATCACCAACCGGGAAAGGAGAGCAATCTCTCTGGAAGGCCACTCATAATGGTAATCGGCCACAACAATCATTTCCTCCCCTAAGGACCAACTCTTCCTGGGCACGCACAGATTCTGAAAAAGCCGAAACTTTTGCTTCGCACTTGGCGTCTGTTTTCAAACCAAATGCACCTGACATTAACTCCGATGAAACTGATATTGAGTGTGTCCTCTCGCAAGATCTTCAGCTATGTCTTCCTCTGAAACCCACTACGCCTGGAGAAGTAGCTCGCGAAATCAAGAAGATGAAATCCAACAAGGCTCCAGGATTTGACCTGATTTCCCCGAAGATCTTGAAAGAGCTTCCCAAGAAATGTCTAGTGTTCCTGGCTACTCTTATTAACGCTACTCTCAGAATCGGCCACTTTCCCTGCATCTGGAAGATCTCCCAAATCATAATGATCCACAAATCTGGAAAGCCAGCTAATGAGACAACATCTTACCGTCCTATTAGCCTCACACCCGTGCTATCAAAGCTGTGGGAAAGAATAGTTCTCGCGAGGCTAAAGGTGTGCCTCGAAGATTCCGACATAATTCCACTTCACCAATTTGGCTTTCGACAACAGCATTCTACTGTAGAACAAGTGCACCGCGTTTACCATGTCGTGCGAGAATGCTTAGAAAAGAAGGAATATTGTTCTGCTGCTTTCTTGGATGTGCAACAAGCATTTGATAGAGTCTGGCATAAAGGCTTGTTGTATAAAATCAAATCTCTTCTGCCGCACTCGTTCTACCCAATCATCCACAGAAAAAAATGATCTCTTAAAACAAGAACGCAATATGTCTCAACTGATATTGCTTGATTATAAAGTTAAATCTCTTAGAGTAAAATGATCACTCTAACGTATTAAAAATTCCGAAATCTTAAAATTCAAGAGAGAATTTCTTCGAATAAGAGTTCTATTACTAGGTTTGAAATTGATGTTTTGAATTAAAACCATTTATTTTTTACATCAACAATGAAAAAATTTTAAAGCAAGTAAAATATTAATCGATTGAAAACATAAATCGTTTCGCCTAAGAATTATGAAAAATATTAGATGAAGATTTAGGACAATATTGATGCAAATAATATGTTGCTTGGTATAAGATAGTTGCTGTTTCGCTCAAGAAATTGTTAGGTAAGCAATGAAGAGTTAAGACTATATTAAGGCAAATAACACTTTGCTTATAGTATAAGATGGTTGTTGTTTTGCTCAAGACCTAGTTAGATATGCAATGAAGAGTTAAGGCGATATTAAGTCAAATAATTGTTGCTGGGTACAAGATACTGTGTCAAAGACGGAACAGTATCAAAATTTCGATTACTTTGCTAATCAAGCCTGTGGTCTAATGGTCAGAGCGAAGGACTACGATACCGATGGACGCGGGTTCGAATCCAGCCACCCCCAGGACTTTTGGTAAATTATAATAGTTGATATGATATAATGATATAATAGTTAATGATAACATTAATAAATAATAGAAATGGAAACAAAAGTAGAAAGAATAGTTGAAAAATAAAAAGGTCTAATATCAAAAATGCTGGCAGAGAGTAGAAGAAGAAGAGGAATAAAAAGAAAAAAACGAGAGATAAAATGGTGCTTTTTTTTTAAAAGAGCCTTTTATTTGAGTTTTTATTTTTGAAGAGCTTTAAATTTTTCAACAAAATTAGTTTCGCTCTTAGGGTGACACATTTAGCTTTTTGAAAAAAGAGCTTTAAAATTTTTATTTAAATTAGTTTCATTCTTGGTGTGATAGATGCTTCACTCAAGTAAGTTTGGTTTTTGTTGTGATAGCTTTTAGTTTTTACAATAAGATGACAGTTGAAAATTGATATAAGAAATTTTGTTCTTGGTCGGAGAACTATACGACAAAACCTTTTATTTCTCAATCTAAGACGTTTTCGAGTTTCCTTATATCGAAAACCCAAAAGATTTTAACTTAAATAATATTATTTGGTTCAAGATATCTTTTTTTTCTGTGTCCAATCATATTTGTTAGACAGAATGTTCCAAGTCAAGCAAGGGAATGCCAGATCTACTTTCTATGAATGCAATGCCGGAGTCCCGCAGGGCTCGGTCCTTGGTCCATTTCTCTATAACATCTTCACGTCGGACTTACCACAGTTACGAGAAGTCACAGTTGCGACCTTCGCTGATGACGCAGCTTTCCTATCTTGCGATACTGATCCGAGCCTAGCTTCTAAGCGTCTACAGCAACAACTAGATGCTACCGATGTTTGGCTTAAAAAGTGGCGGATAAAAGCAAGCGCTCAGAAATCACATCACATCACTCTTACCCTGAGACGAAGTGACTGCCCACAAGTGAGACTAGGCAACGATCCCTTGCCAGAAACCACATGCGTCAAATATCTAGGCTTCTATATGGATCGTAGACTTACCTGGAAGGAGCACATCAAACACAAAAGAGACGACATAAATTACCGCTTCAGAAATCTCCTCTGGCTTCTTGGGAGACAATCCAAACTATCCCTGAGTAACAAAGTTACGGTTTATTGCGCTATCATAAAGCCCATCTGGCTATACGGCATAGAACTTTGGGCAACAGCATCTAAGTCAAACATTGAATGTATACAAAGAACACAAAACAACATCCTCAGAACCATTTGCGCTGCACCATGGTATGCACGTAATGATGAATTGCACAAATACCTGGAAATGCCGACCGTAACGGAAGAAATAGAGCGATGCAAACAGAAGCACGAGAAACGCTTAGCTCAGCACCCAAATCCACTTGCTAACTCACTCCTGACAAGTGTTACTACTAAAAGATTAAAGCGTACTCATGTACTTGCTGAATGACGAGGAGCAATGACAATGGTCTTGCTACCTCAGTAAAAGTCACTTTCAATGAAACCAAATCTGATTATAGTCTGGCGACTGATGGCAGATGTAAAAAAAAAAAAAAAATAAAAAAAAAATAAAAAAAAATATCGCATATTAGTGGCAGCACTTTCACTACAAATTTCAAGGCTATCGATACGTCATTAAGGCACTTTAATTTATGCGGTTGATTGTACAATTTTTCCTTTCGATTATTCGGAGTTTCATCAAACCATAATAACTTACGTAAAAGTTTTCGATCATAAAGGATTAGGTACTTTTGTATCGTAAAAATAAACCTAATTGTCGATTAAAAAGGCAAGACAAAATATAAAAACTAATAAAGAACTTTCCGCAAACTCACGAGCAATTAGCTTTATAAGCTTTTTTTAAGACTCTAATTAAAACTAACGAGCGAAATACAAACTACATAAAACATTAACTTACAAAGAACAACAGTGGAAAGGTGCGGCGTGTACAACAGTGCAATAAAGTTGCACATAAAGCTCGCACCGTAAGTAATATTAATTGCGGGCGACTCCTATGGCGCCGGGTGTAAACAAACTTTACCTATAGCTTTTTATGCCGGCTTTAACTTATATACCCGTACGTTGCGTATGTTGCTAGTAATTTGCGATGTAACAGAATATAATAAGCTTTTGTCGGCAATTGTGAAAATGCATCGCACCAATTATAAACAATAATGACTCGTAATGATAGTATGAAATGCTTTTAATGTAAGATCTTAATCTATTTAGCGTAATTTTAAGGAGTCAATACTACAATTTTATTTTAAAGAGCTGCAGTTTTTGTCCGTAAAAGGTATTATTAAGATGGAACAAGTGTAAAAAAATTTTCGTCGTCGTCGCTGGTTCGGGCAATCCCGCACCTGGAACCAAAGAATTTGGACTCCTTGCTTCGCTGGGAGTAGAATGAATACTGATAAATGTAACTGATTCTTGCTCAGCACCACTTTGCCGATCTGTTGCCATACATCTTAAGATGTTCTCATGACACACAGGTGATTTTGTCACGGGCTCAAGGACTATAATTTGTTATTATGGGATGACATCTGCCATTGTATCCCAAGTTGAAATGTCAAATCACCAAATGTGATTTGACATCCTCATATAAAACTTACAGAACGACGCCTATGCCGTATTTACAATGATTGAATGAATGTCAGAATACCCCGGACACATATTTTCATTATCTTCGTTCTTTAACCGTAATATTTATATGCATAGAACCGCAATACAAAACAGCATTTTTAGTTTATCCCGGTTTTGTAAATTCAACAGGAAATTTTTCGCATTTTTCTTTTTATTAATATAAGAATAATGTCCTTGATATTGCGAACACAACAAAAAATCATCAGCCAAATCTTTCGGTTGCTTCATAAGAAAATTTAACTACGCCGAAAGTCGCAGGTTCAAGTCCGGCTCTCGTAGATTTAAAGACTTGTTTTCTCAAATTCAAGTTCTATTATTCTCCCAAACAAGAGGACAGACAAAACCAGTTTATCTTAAATAGAAATAAGAATCTAGGTTAATAGTTAACCCAAAAGTCGTTGCTGATGAGTTTTTGATGTAAAGTGCAACAATACTTATATGCAAGAGATATGGAATGTGTCGGGCGAAGCTGACCGAATAGTGTTTTTTTCATTAGTTAACTTTGTTTGCGAAGTAGGGATGTGTACATCACGGCAACCAGATATTTATTTAAAACTTATGAAATGGTTGCTGACGGTTGATAGGTCGGTCACGTGACCACTTTAGTATGGAGAGTCGAAATTTTTTTCTGCATTGTTAGCAAAGTTGCAGAACAAAAGCTGTTGCTTTTGACCTCTGTAATAAGGTGGGCATATGCACATCAGGTCCAAAAAATCACCTAGTATATCCATACCATAAACTCCAGTATTTCTACTGATGTGCTGATGGGTGTACATTCATGAAAGAGCACACCAACAATTTAGAATTCATACCATTTTTAGTTAAAGCCATGCTTCAAGTTTCAGCTCTTAACTGTACAATTATCTATTCTGTGGCACAGAGGTAATGGTACAATGTGGGCTTGATAAGATAAATACCCATTTACATTCATCATACATTAAAAATTATCAGCATATAGGTACTATAAAAAGACCTTGTCAATGAGATATATGTGTCTCTTGAAGTCAAACAGGTTTATGTATTTGCATAAATTATTAACATGTCAATGTTTGTGCATTCTTATTATTTTTTAAATTACTTTATAATTTAAGTTACATTAGTTTACTACTAGTGTCAGCACTATATTTATTTGAAAAATAATTTTATTAGCTATGTAACTAGATTTATAAAGAATATATATTTATTTTATTTTTTTATTCTATTAGCCTTTAAATCAATAAAAAATAAAAGTACAGTACAATGCAGTTTATTAATTATTAGAATAGTTATCTGTGTGCCTATTATCACAGGCCTCCCCCAGCCTTCTCCACTCTCTCTCGCATATAAGGAACTTGTGTAGGTGTGTAATAATATGTAGCTTGTGTATGCCTATTGTGAAATGGCATTTTCATGATAAGATATGAGTTATTTATGTTAGTAAGTAGGTAACTGATAACATTTTAGTGTCAGGTATCTTCAGCAAAAAACTCAAACAATAAACTCGACTGTTTAGGGTCAATTTTATGTACAAAAAGATATGTGCAAAACAAAATTTTTGTTCATGTTCCGTGTCTGCTACTATAATAAATAAATAAAATTGTCTTTATTCACAACTAGATTGTCAGTTGCTATTATAGATAATAAATAGTTCAAAAAATAAATTGATAAACTTAGGAATTCCTACCTATTCAAAGGTATAAAGTTTAGTATTGTATGACAAAATTTAAAGAACAGAAGAAGAAAATAAGAACAAGTTTTATGACGAAAATACATGGTAAGTAATGTATTCTAGTCATAGACACTGGACAATCATACGTGCTGTGTCCACAAACAAGTAATAAAACTATTGGTATTCAAGGAAATAGTAACCAAGTATGTCTGTGGTCGTTTTGGCCAAAACCGCCACTCAAGGAAACGATATATCTGAGAGATTAAATTAATACTCGCGAGGTCAAACGTACCGCGGAATTGTTTGAAAAATGTTACACACAAAATATACCCGGTAATCGCCCAAACTTCGTCTTTTACTCACACCAGTTGAACTTTCGAATAATAATAGTAAATGCACACAATACTCACTGACAGCAGAGTACAGCAGAGTACAGCAAATCGGGCGATCACTCTCCTTTATTTACAACTTCAAGCACACAGCAAAAAATACAGTAAATTGTCGAATGTTCCGACCACTGTTCGTATACACGAAAAACTGTTTTATAATCAATTAGAACACTACACTATTTAAATATAATATGGCACAACGTCTCCGCTCACAAAATACAGTCACAGAGAAACTAGAATTCAATCGTTCAGCTCACAATCAACTAAATTCCACCCAGACCTCGCCAACCACCATTATTGGGCTGTGTTCCAAATTGTACAAACGCTGCTAAAAGCGTATACAGTACTCACGGACGGTCCAAATTGATTTAGCACGCTCACAAAGCTATCACTGCTTTAATGGCTCTAGTCAATTTGGAATGGATTTAAGCGCGCTCACGTGTTCATCTGTCAAAATGTCAGTTTTGTTTTTATTTTCTTTAACAAAGCCTAAGCTAATCCCTGAAAAATGTGCGCCAAATCCACTCTCATTTCCATTAGAGACAAACTCATTAAAATCAAAACTTGAGAAACATCAGCTGGCTGCAAACGTGTGGGATTTTATATGTGTCAAATCGATTTTGACATTAGCGCTTTCACTGCTCCACCTATTTGACTAAAGCGCTGATAGCAGAAACGATGACGTCATCAATGACGTAAGGCGGTGAAAGAGCGAGTGCTTTAGAGCACGCTTTAGGTCAATTTGGACCGACTTAAGCGCGCTCACAGTGCTCTAAAGCAGTCTGTTAGTGCATATTGGAACGCACAGTTGCGCACGCATCGGCCATTCGTATAACTGACTGACAGACGATTAATGTTACCATTATAATTTGTTATGTTTCCCTCATTGTATATTATTATACCATGGTTTCCTTATTTTACCTGTTGTATGTTTTTATGCCCATTTTTGTTATGCTTATGAATTTGATTTTTTTTTAATAAAAAGACAGTAAATTTAGATAATTTGGCAGAATTTCATCTTTAGATATTTACCTGCGTATCATCAAAGGCCTTAGCCGTTTAAGTCAACAATACTTTTTAGAACGCACCATTTATCAATGGCTGAATAAGGCTATTCAAAAATGCAAGTTCTGCAGTCCTGCCACATGCTCTGTAGATGAACAGATGATGACGTTTCGTTACTTATTTTGCCTTTCTCACTCTTCTCAGAAAAGGTACAAAATTAAGCCACGATCACACCTGAATTAGTTTCTGAATTAAGATAGGTGTGATTGCGGCTTTATATTTGTTAGTGCCTGATAAATGGTTGGCAACATAGGTGCTAACATGGGTACCAACAGAGGTGACCATGGCTGGCGAATGCGAAATACATGTCCCTCAACACAGAATCCTCAGAGAAAAAAACTGCAACACAGTCGAAACCGACCAAGGTCACCTCTATCGGGACCCGCCTGCCTACCATGTATCAGAGATTCAGAGCTTATAACGTCCATATGTGTGATCGAGACAGACTGCTGTCAAAGTTATAAACAGACCGATACCGATAATTTTAATAAAGTTCGCCACAAATCAGGAATGCTATAAAAATGGTAACATTATTTATTCTATTCTTTTTGAAAAATTCGGATACATACACAATACGTCAAAAACCACATATAAAACAACCATCGACTAAAATTTTTGAACGAAAACGGTAATGTCAAAACAATTGACCGACCGTCAAAACTGACGTGTTCTTTGTGTTATGCAAATATTACAGAATTTTACTGAAAATTCCTTCATTAATTTCATTGAGCCGTGAAAATGTCGGATACTGATAGACTAGCAGGTAGCGCTGGTCCCCCAGAGAACGGTAACAACCGAGGAGGCGAGGGCGATGCGCCCGCAATAACTGAAAGGGAAGCGTATTTCCAAGCCCTTCGACTATGGATCCAGCAGGCACAGATGTACCAGAATCTGTCAACATGCTTCCCGTACTACATGATGACGTTTCAAGGCCTCCAGAATAATCCTACGAATGGGCCGTTGCTGAATAATAACTACCAGTTCCAAGGACACCAGTTTCCTTTTCAAGTTCCTAATGTGCTGCGGAACGCCCCAGAAGCGCCTCGCCCTGAACCTCTCACACCCGCTGAAGGTATCAATTCTACTTATTTCGACAAATAGTTGTTATACAATTAACTTCTACATTCTGTTTTTGAAAGTTGTATCATACAATGAAAATGTAATACTTTAAATCTAATGATTTACAAACATATGTTATTTTTTAAAACTCTAATAAAAATAATTAATTAATTTTTTAAAAGTGAATTTGTTATTATTAATTATGAATTAAAATACTAAACTAATCAATAATTTTGCACTGGGAAAGTAGGTGGTGTTCAGATTGTTGTTTGTTGTTCTTGTTATCCTAGGATACCCTGCTGGTACACCTAACAACATGTCAGTAGTAACTTTTTGGCCTTTATGGCACTAGATACAGCAGGGTACATTAGGTTAACAACAACAATGGAGTTTTATCATTAAACAACTTGTGAGTGTTACACATAATTATATACTTTGACAGATAAAGTCACATTTAAGCAAACGGTGGTCTGTGAAACTGCTGACCTCCCTGAAGAAGATTCTTGTACAAAATCGAAACACGTCAGTCCTATGCTGTCTTTATAACATGTGAATTTATCCATGGAAGTGTATAATTAACAATAGAGTTACAAATATTTCTACTGATGTGCGGTTGACTGTACATATGGCAAAAATGTATTGTATGGTTTGGCATTAACTCGAGATTTTTGGAATCAGCAATTTTCCAACCTAGTCAATTGACCTACTCTTTAATGTCAAAATAGAAATCTTCCATAAGTTTTGTATGAAGTTTTTGAAAAATGACGTCATAATTTAGTAACTTTTTAATACTAAATTAATAATAAAAAATGTAAAACTATGTATGACATTAAAATTTTTTTAAATTATTCTTTCTTAGACGCAAACCGGATTTCATTTTATTTTTGACCCAGAAAGCTCTCAGATTATCCATTATTCAGTGTTACCAGATGCATCTTCCCTTAACGAAAAAGTTAATCAACATAACTTCCTCCACATCTTTAAATATCCAATAGGCACTCTAAAAATGAAAAAGATTTATTTCTTTTTATCGGACTGGTCTACTTACTAAGAAAAACTCTTACCTAAAAATATGTAAATTTTAATATTTTTTCAGTTATTGCTCGTCATGGAGGCTACGAGTATGTGGTACCGCCACTCTACAAAAGACTTCTTGCTGAATTTATTGATTTCATTCTACTTTTCATTTTGAAACTCATTGTGACCTTTGTAGCTGTGGATATGTTTGAATTTATGTAAGTATTTTTAAAATTATTTATATCACTTCATGATATTAGTTATATTAACCTTGTATCACAAATATGTTGCCACCTTGTAAAAAAGGCAGCTGCTAAGAAATATGTCTAAAAGGGGAGGCGAACTTGGTTCAGCACCACCACAATATACCAAAGGTTCAGAACTACTGTGCAAAATTTACCAGTTTTATTACTGAAAGGATTGATGAAAGTACAAGAAGCAAGGGAAGTATGTCAAGATCGTAGCAGGTGGAGGACTGTGGTCTCTGCCTACCCCAACGGGAAAGAGGCGTGATGTTATGTATGTATGTATGTATGTTTATTACTGAAGCTTTTGCAGTACAATAATCTGACCAGTTTTGATGCTTGTATGTGTTACCAGTTTTTTATAATAAAGCTAAAACATTCATTGTAAGCATTATTTGATAGATAATCCTCATGTTATGTTAAATCTAAACACTTTAAAGGTCGAGCAGACAGATAGACAACATAGGCTTAACATTAGGGTTCTGTTGGCATCTGTTAGGTACCAAATTCAGTACAATTATTTATTTGCACAATCTTATCTTATCGTCAGACACAGATAATATAATACTATACTAGTACAGATGCCTCACGTCATAGAACGAATTTGTGCCGAAAATTGTTCGGGCTATTTTTTCCATAAGGTATTTTCTTAGAATAAATTGATATCTGGATGTTAAAATTGAATTAATGTCATAGTTTACACCTTTACCTACCAACCTAGTAGTAACATTTAGTTTAATTATTAGAAACAAAAGGGCCAAATGAATTCGGGCTATTTACTCCGTCGAAAAAACTGTAGTACGGAATGGGACCCCATGCCTCAGATGAATAATAGTACCTAAATGTCTGAAAACATATTCAACTTTATAGATAAATTATTTACAAGTTCCTATAAAAATAGTTTCTCTGTCTCTTGTCTCTCCTTGATAAAGTGTAGCGAGTTAGGAGGCATTTGTCAAATGACAAACCACGCAAGAAGAAAAATGGGAATAAAGCTAAATAAATCAATGAAGTTTGCCAATTTTTTTTTCTTTTATCACACTCCAATTTGTTAACAGTTTAGAATTGTAACTATTGTTTTGTTCTTAATTAATGGTTTCATTACTCATTGCTAAGGGTCCTTACCCCCTTTGTTACCCAGCAAACAAAGTTACCTACGTCATAGGCGGATAAAAAAAAATTTGCTTTACAATTTTATTTTTCAGTGACTTGGAAAAGTTTGACTTCTACAAATTCAGTGAACATTATGATGATTATAAATATGCAATGGAGTTGACATCTGAGATTTTGTTCCTGGAAGTTATTTATAGAATACTCGTCTGCATATTTGAGGTACTGTGCATTATAGTAAGTTTTGCTTTTTACTAACATTCATAACATACAGTGGGTAAGGAAAAGTATTGTGATATTGTAAATCTCATGTTCAAGTTCTTTGCATCAAACTGAATAACTTTGCCCAAATATCATAGGCCTAAATGACAGATTACGCTACCTACAGTCTAACGGTACGGTTTATTACTCGCATCTGAGCATTGTAAACGTTAGTTTACT
Organism: Athrips mouffetella; assembly: GCA_947532105.1. Taxonomy (NCBI): domain Eukaryota; kingdom Metazoa; phylum Arthropoda; class Insecta; order Lepidoptera; family Gelechiidae; genus Athrips; species Athrips mouffetella. The sequence continues at coordinate 5,986,249 of OX383960.1, read as the reverse complement.
ATTATTTAATCTGTGGCACTGTGTGCGGTGATAGCGCGCTAAAAGTCGGTTTAAAACTTGCTCGTATTTACTCGTTTAAGCGACGTGAATTCATGAGTGACGTCACTTTAGCGCGCTATCATTGCACAAATGAGGTAGTGCAGTGTGTGCGATACGTCAAATTGAATTCATATCTGTCTGAATCGTTTTTCGGTGCATTATCATGGGATTTTACGGTTTGTTTGGAGTTCGAAAGCAAATTAAAGAAATGGATAGGTACAATTCTGAGGAAAAATGACGTAGGCGCGCCAACGGTTGGTTTAAGAGGCCTATTACATTTTGAGCGTGTTTTTGCGCAAAATAGCTAATTTCGGCGTCCTTAATCTGAGAAACGGAAAGACTTTGACAACTTTGACGACTTTGACACTGGTATGGCAAGATGAGATAAGGTTTTTCATGTGTTACTTTTGTTTTCACCTTTACATACAATTTTTGTTTATATCTAATTTTTACCAAAATCGTACGATCTAATCTCGCCCTTATGTAAACGTTATATTGTAAAAAGCCGGTTAAGGAAACCCACGGCACAGGTGTTTTCCTAGTGTGGGGACCGCTGATAAAACTTTTGTAACCATTTGAACTTTGGTAAATAAATGAATTTATTATTATTATTATTACTTTAACTTATAAAATGTTGAAGAATAGTTATTATTTTAGTTCGTAGCGGCCTCTCTTTTTACAATTTTTTCTTATATTGGTAGATATAGCCAATATTTCGAAGCAAGTTTTCATAAAATGCGCGAATAAGTAAATAAAAAAGTGCTTGTTGAGCTCGTGGCTTGAACTATTAGGCTAAGCAAACAAAATTAAAATAATACAATAAAATCTCTTATATAATAGTGTAGTTCGTAGCGGCCTCGGAATTTTGAAAAATATATTGGAATACCTAGAAAAAAAATCAATTCCGAACGAAAAAAGCTACAAAAAACGATCAGGTTTAACTGGAAATTGCTATTAATATTATTTCGTATAACTTTTACCATATTAAACTTTGGTATAAAGAAAATGAAAATCGCCTACGTTTGTTTAAAAACAATTCGTTTTAATACCTTAATTGAACGTACTTGAAACTGCCAAATTTCTCCATAATCCGATGCGCTGGCCTTTCAAACGCAATAATAGTATCAATAACTTGAAAATACAAAAAGTATTTATATCATTTAGTTTCAGCTACAAAACAATGTCGAAAAATCTGAACGCCGAGTGAGATTTTCCACTTTTCATTTTTTTGAACGAAATTTTGTAAAAACGATTTTTGAAGAATACACGCGTATAGAAATAAACCATCTACTCGTATAGGTAAAGTTAGAGGATACGAAAGGGGGCACTGAGGAGAAGGGACTTAAAAAAAATCAAATATTTTTTTGATTTTTCTAAAAATTATATTTAATGATTGTTTTTTTAATCAAATAAATTTTTGTCTTAAATATCCTGTTTTCGGTAGAATTTTTCTACTTTTCTTGGGGTTTCTGGGTTGGGTTCTGTTGTCGAACAATCATTATCTCTCATTACTTCACAGAAAAACAAAACAACAATTAAATATTACTCAGTGACAGTGACATACGCGCGCTATAGTCCGGTTCAAATCTGTAATCAAATGTATTCGACGAATGCACGCTAACAGAAATGAACTGACTTCTGAGAAGCGATTGCAGTGTTAGAGGTATATTTGCATTTTGAACCGTACTGAATGAGTACAGAGTATATTTCAAATCAGTAGTCGAAATGCCTAAAAAAAATTTCCGATAAAATGTCTGGGTCACTTGGGTGTAGATATGAGCGCCGCGCCGGCGCGCCGCCGCCGCCGAACAAATTTCCTGCGCCGCCGCCGCCGCAGATGGCCACGGCGCGCCGAGCGAGGAAAGAGTTATTAAATCCATACTTTTTAAGCACTGATTCAAATTCTCTTCTCTTGCTTCTCTTACTCGCGTTAGTTAAGATATTGATCCTACCTGCTGGATACCTAATTTGTAGCATGATTCTTAGAGAGCCCCGATTACTGAATGGTTTCAGCAATATTTTTGAATATTACCTACGTGCAATTTTTTGTGAAATGAGGATAAGCTAACAAAAACTTGTGTTTGAAAACCTGACTAAAATTAAACATTTGTTTATTTTTCCTTAAAAGTATTAGAATATTAGTACAGTCTGTTGTCCGTACAGTCAGTAATGTTAATAGTTAAAATAATTTTATCAGATTTGTTTTCATATGCCACTTTTTTTTTATCACATGTAACTCATAGACATGAAAGGGCTATGTCTAACTCGCACATTTCTTAAAAAAATATAGCATAATTCGATTACTTTGACCTCCATCTAGCCCTGAAGACAAGATATGAAGTAAACGATGGAATTGACTTTACCAGAAAAAGACACGCTTTTTTATTTTGTCAATGGGCTTACTCTTGACCTCGATCTAGTCCTGAAGACAGAGATGAGGTCAACAATGGAACGAGCTTGCCCAGAAGAAGCCTATTCACTCGCCACTTGAAGTGATTCGGGTTATATAAACTGGGGGACGCTAACGCAGGTAGGAAATTCCACTCTTTAGCCGTGCGCATTATAAAAGATGTTTCAAAGCGCTTTGTGCGAATGTGCGGAATATCAACCAATATTCATAGGGGAATTTTCTGCGGTGCGTCCCTCCGACCCTCAGACTCCCGATGGTATAAGGTAGTGGTGGAATAAGCCCATGGAGCTCTTGACCACACTCTCCGAAGTAATATCTGAAAAAAGACCGACAGACATGCAACTTTGCGACGACCAGACTGTGAAACTTGATTTTTACCTCTAATGAGCTTCATCACTAATGAGCTTCTAGGCTCTGCGATCTATCGAATCAAGTGCGTCTGTTGGTATTTAGCTGAGCCATCCCAAAGGAAATCTTCATGCAGGATCGGACTTGGACATTATATAAAACTGTAAGTTGTCGGAAAGAAGTAACGCTTAACCTTATTGAGAACGCCCCACTTTTTTGCCGTGTTGTGTGCCGGGCTTTTGACTCAATGTTAGCGCCGAAGTTCAGGTTTGCACATAACTTCATGCCAAGTAGTTCGTGGCTGTCGGTAATTGGTACAGTTGTACCTCGAAAAGTAGGAACCAGATTGAATGGTGGTATGTTGACGATATAAGGGTGGAACCCCAATCCTCGTCTAGCCGCACGTAGGAGGAAGGAGAATGGTGGTATAAGGTCGTACGGTCAACCGCACGTCGGTAGAAACTTTTTCATCTCTATTACAGCGCCATAAGGTCCAAAAGTGTTTCTACTGACGAGCTGTTGAGTGTACATTTCAGACGCACTCAACGAGATGTATTCTAAAGAATACTAATAAGTACATAAGGCACTATGTGTCGGTGTTCAAGGCTCTACAGTTTTTCTGTTTCGACAAGAGTCTCATCACCAATGAGCTTCCTAGTACGTTTGTCGATTACAGTAATATTGGCCAGCTGGTATTCTGCAGACTCATCAGCACTCCATACCGGACTTCTGTTTGAAGCACAAGTCTGATAGGGTAGAAATGGCTGTAGAAGCTGTCCCAGTGTGATGTACCGCCTGGCGTTGGAGAGTATGCCAAGTTTCTTAGCTGCAGATTTAGCCAAGGACTCAACAAAATGCCAAAAGTACAGATTGGACGATAAGTGCATCATACCATAGAGTAATATAATACTGGGCATCATACCAAGGAGCTCGAGGTGGTCTGATATCGGTACGAATACATTTCGGAACTCTGGAGTCAGATTGAAGGGACTTCGTTTGACTGTAAAGAAACACGCCTATGTTTTGGCCGCCACAGTCGGACACTGAGTGAAGGGCCAGAAACAAACGTTCAACCATGGTCTATCGACCGACAAGACGGTATTTGTGCCACACTGGCTTTTGCATTGGGTATGTATCTATCCGTAACTGTGCTGTCGTCTGCATACCCAAAGATTCCAGGCACCAGTTTATGTGCATCAGGAATAGAGTTGCGGACAGAACGGATCCTTGAGGAACTCCGTCAGTGATAGCCCTCTGATTAGACTAGCAATCTTCCAAGACCACTTGATTCAATCGTACACTCAATGAGTTTAATATCCAATTGCAAAGGCCAGGTATTTTATACGATGGAAGATTGTTTGCTTGTGTGACTTCTGTCGTAAAGTAACAGTGTTTACACCGTTGTGTTTCAGTTTGTAGGGTAAACGAGCTACTGATATTACCGACACATGAGATGTACCGCCTTAGTTCTCAATATGGGCAACGCGTTTTTCTGTTTTATTAGTGTCAATTATGCCACTCATAAGACAGTGTATGCTGTGGGTGGTGGTGACCATTCACCATCAGTTGGCCCACCTGCTCGTTTACCCTCTTGTGACATAAAGTCATTAGCTTCAAGTTATGCCACGACTTCGTTATTAAATACACGCTCCATAGTCTTGCAGAGTATGGAGATTTCCACCGGCCTGTTCCATCACTACCAGGACATTTTTTAACCATTTAAACCATTTATTTTTGCCTTAAAAATATTCAAAATTTTCAAATTACAATATTCAGTATTTTTGAGAACCATTTTAATTTCTTTTGGTACATATTTCTAAATTTTAAAAGAAAGTAAGGAATTAAGTATTTTTGTGCCAACCCTATATGGTTTTTATGATTTCCGGTCATTTAAAAAATGCTTTAGAGGTCACGCCGCCGATTTCGCCGCCGCCGCCGACCCTAAAAAGTCGGCGCGCCGCCGCCGACCTTATAGCCATCGGCGCTCATATCTACTTGGGTGTAAGGGACGGTGTACCGAAAACTGAAACGGGTTGCTCAGTCAACGAAACTGAACAACTTTCCCAAAGAAACATATATGAAAAAAAAAATTAACCTGTCCATACAAATTGCCCACTCTGGTCGAACGGTTTGTATGGAGAGGTAAATTTTTTTTTTAATTTCCCAACATATGTTTCTTGGGGAAAGTTTTTCAGTTTCGTTGACTGAGCACGCCCTTTCAGTTTTCGTCCCTTACACCTTTTATTATTTAAGGTAGGATGTTAAATTCGTAATTCGACCTACCTATACCCTCTCTTTTGGGAAAGTTGTTCAGTTGTATGGTTGCATAGAGTAGAACATGTAATTAAAAGGATTTTTTATGTGACAAGTGAGCAAATGAGTAGGACCATTACCATCATTTGGCCCACCGCCCATAGAGCCCACTGTCTTATTATAGTGGCATAAATCGTCACTAATAAGACGGCATTTATTGGATTGCAGTACGTTTCCTAACACACTGTAGAGCTGTACGGTAGAATACTAACTTATGTCACTTTTATTGAAAGTCAAAATCGTTTATTCATTGTTAGATATTAAAATCTCTTAAGGTGGTTGCTGAGCAGAAGTGCTGCCACTGAGAAATAAATTTATTGCGTCATAAATACAAAACATTTAATAAGGATTGTTTGATTGGCGGCAATTTGGGGTAGTTCTATATTTTATTATCCATCACATCACATCTTAGCTTATCGTGAATAGCTTTGTATTGTAAAAGTGCCAAAAACGGCCACTTTTAGCACTTTACCAATACAAAGCTATAAATGATAAGCTAAGCTATGATGTCATGGGTTATAACATATATAACCACCCTATATTGCCGCCAAACGAACAATACTACTGAAAAGTTTTGTATTTGCGACGCAATAAATTTATTTCTAAAAGTAAGGTGCTGCCACCCGGCAACCGCCTTAATGACGTCAGCTAAACTACATCGCTTAACAATTAACAATTAGTATGCATTATAAAGGGTTGAATTTTTTAACGACACCTGGAGGGAAAGTACTCTAAATACTGAAAATTTTACTCAAAGGAAACCTTCCTTTGTTTTTAAAAAGAAACAAAACTGTATTCAAACATTTACATCCAATTTTCACCATTAGCATACCCTTTTTTTGTTCAGTTAAAATAAGTTAAGTTTTTATGGTTTGCCTTTTATTTAATTTACCAAGTTTGTTAGAGAGATTTGATCCTTATGATTGACCCTATCGATCGATGCCATAAAAGTACAGGATGTTATTTTTTCCGATTTTAGCCGGTACCCAAGCGATTTTTTTTTAAATCTGTGAATGGGGATCGAAAAACTGCATAGTCTCCAAGAACCATTTTAGTGTAGCTGCAACGGTTAAGGTACTTGCTGTCCCATCTCAAAAATCCACCTTTTGTGAACGGCGAAATATACTACATCGTAGACAGTTATTTGAAAGAGATAGCTGCGCAGGATGGTCGGGGAGCCAATGCATGATTCGATGTGAATTTTGCCTAAAAGTATGACTATAATTTCAGGCTTGCTGCCTATCCGGTAGCGCTGGCAGGGTCGGCGGCGCGACTCCGGGCAAAGCCCTATTAGGGCTGCGAGTCGTCACAGCTTCCGCCGTCATTCCCGTCGAAGGCCGCCCTCGAGAGACTGTCTTACTCTACCCTGGGAGACCTCTGTCCTTCCTTATCGCACTAGTCCGATCTTTAATGAAGAATTTCCTCATCTCTCTTCTATTCCCTCTATGCGTGGTTTTGTTCGTGTTTCGACACAACCGCACCGGTTACGATTTGTTGTGTGGAGTGATTGTTGTTGAGGAAAACATGTTTCCTCAAAGAAGGCATGCGCCGTGAGTTAAAGTCAGTTATGAGTGTGTTTAGCGCTCTATCCTGTGGGAATAGCCGGCGCTTGTGATTGCGTGCGTGAAAGCTTTGGTATAGTTGTGGTTCTAGGTTGTGCAGCGAGAGTTGCTGCAAACACAGTTCTTATACAACGTGTTAACGGAATAAGCGAAACTGAGAAAATAGTTTGTTCAGAATCGAGAGTAGAATAAATTTCACGGGATTTTGATAAGGGTATTTTTTTTTTTTTTATTATTTAAATTCTTGCCGATTCTATTCTAAATATTTCTGTGGATACGCGCGCTGGCGTCCGGGCGCCGCGCGGTAATGAGCGGTGAGGAGGGAAGTGTGCGTGGCGTGCGCGGACTAGAACAACGATGAAACTAGAACAGTGACAAAACTTTAAAGTAACAATATCTAGATAAAAAAAACTTTTTTCAAGATTTTTTTTACGGGAATGGATTTATTTTAACAAAAATCAGTTGAGGTGTATGAGGGTTTCGCTTATTCCATTAACACGTTGTATAGACGTACTGACGTACTAGCTGTGCCCACGACTTCGTTCGCGTTGATTTCCGGCTACTAAACGCAAATAGCTAGCTCAATTCAAACGTAGTTTTCGATAATGTATTTGGCTTAGTTCTATGCAACATATAAGCTTTGTTTCATTCATCGCAGTCGGTTGATTGCAAGCAGCCTCGCCGCTTAAAATATTGTCCTTGTTTATCTTCTGCTTGAGTGAGCCGATTGTTATGAAACAAAGCCAAATTCACTATCAGATGACATTGGGTAAAAAAAGACGAAAGTCTCTTTTTACCTAAAGGCATCTGATCCCGAACTAGGCAAAACCCTGTACTAAACATACCACAGACTATCACAAACATAAATAGATAAACACAGAAAAAAACTAGTGTTCCACACAAATTTTTGGCCTGACTGAGATCGAACCCGCGGCCCACGGTATATAGTAGAAGGCAGGCACACTACTCGTACCAAACACACACTAACAGGCCAGTCAAGTTTGGATCGGTCCAGTTCTGAGTTATTGGCGCAAATTTTTGTATGTTTGTTTACACAAACATACAAAAATTACATATGTACATTCAAAAATTACATACACAAAAATTACATACACAAAAATTACTACATAAACATACAAAAATGATCAGAATGGGTTCTATTACCTTTTCTGCCAATCCCCAAAATCATGCTAAAAATTTCATTGCCTTATACAGGGTGTTAATTTAATTGCATGCCATAGCTTGGGGGTGTCTCTGTAACGATAAAGGAACACAAAAAAAATATTGACAAAATCCTACTTAAAAAAAAACTTCATTGAAACTTAACTAACGCGGAGGGCAATGACCCAGAGCACCACGCTAACAAAAGCGCGCGAAAGAGTTTCAGTTATGTATGTCTGCACCTGATCCACTGTTACTCGCGCGCTGGCTCGGTGATAGCGCTGTGCTCCGTCCGGGTCATTGTCCTCCGCGTTAGTTAAGTTTCAAAGAAGTTTTAGTTTTTTTTTTAAGTAGGATTTTTTAAATATTTTCTTTGTGTTCCTTTATCGTTACTGAAACAGCCCCCAAGCTATGGCACGCAATTAAATTAACACCCTGTATAGTGTGCGGGGCAAACAACTTGAACAATAATCGCGTAGTGGGGAGCTTTGCGCACGTCAATTTGTATGTAAAATAGACTGCGCAGCCAAGGTCATTGTTCAAGTAGTTTGCCCACACCTACCACAGAGTATTTTACAGATCCGCCGACATTGTATTTATTGATTTATCGGCTATCCTCTCTCTACGTACCTACGCAAGCGTGTATATAATAAAACGTGAAATTTGATTGGTTTTGCTACCAAAACCTAGTGTTTGAACTAATAAAACTAAGCCACTTACTTTCTCGAAGAAAATAACTTACTCGAAAAAGAATCACTTCCCAATTTTCCCATACATACAAAACGTTTCGATTACGTGACCACTTAACCCAATAAATCAATCTTTACGTGTGCCAATCTCAACTCTCGTTGCCCAAAATATACTTTATTAAAATTGACTATGTACAGTCAAGAGCACATCAAGCTTGACACATGGGGCTTTGTACCGATCTTATTTCAATAGATGTACGGGCTAGAGTCGCACTGCGAGTGTCAAGCTTGACCTGTCGTTAACTGTACCAGAGTAAAAATCACTTAGGTATCACATTTTCTATGTATAAATTATGCTTAGGACACCAAGCTATGGATGTTAATATAAATAATTTAATTTTCAATTATTTAAGTAGGTAATTTCAGAAGAGTTGTTCCATTCCTAAAAAAGCTAAACCAAATTCTGTTTGCCAAGATTTTTATAATTTGGCTGTTATTGTTTTATTTTATTGGTGAATGTCGCTTCTGCCTACCCCTACGAGAATGAGGCGTAGCGAGATAATATATAGGTCTGTATTTTTGTATTTGTAATGATACCAACCCAACTTACCGATGTAAAACTATGCTCGCATGCAAATATGGGCAAAGATAAGCGCAACACTAAGTTAGTGTTTCAAAGTTATTTTCAATCTGTCTCAGCTTATTGTTGTCGTGTTGTGTGCGAGCGAGAATAGTTTTACAGCGGCAAGTTAGGTTGGTATCCTTATGACTAATTTTATACAGGGTGTTAGGGTAAACACTTGTTAAAAACCTCCCTTTGGGACCAGTCATACGGGTACCGGTGGTATTTTTTGGAGCAGATTGCACCCTTTTTCGCCAGCCCCAGTCGAAATCCCGGATACCGCTGGATACCGGATGCCGTACACAAATGTTGTTTAGAGCTTGCATTTTGAAAAATAAAACTTGTAGCTAGGTTTCTTGTAGCGCTTGTGAATATTTCAATAGGTTGCTCGATAGGTTAGTCAGGATAGTTTTGCCATAGATACCGGTGCCTAGAGGCATTGGAATAAAAAAATATTTTGGTGGAGCACGTGATGGAATTTAGATTTTTTATTTCATAGGTTCGGTTAGTTTGAGAAGAAAATAAAATTGACATTTCGACATTGGTTGGTATAAAGTAGTCAAATTAATTGTACCGCGTGCACGAACAAAATGTTTACCCTGACACCCGATATATGTATGATATTCATTAATATTGTTTTTGGCAATTTCTGTATACTGGAGTTCACGAAATAGTCTGACGTTTTGTGAACAAAATTATGACCTAAAATTCATGTAAATGTTTTAAAATGATTTTCTGTGTCTGTATTGTGGTGACAAACATGTATCTCGTGTAATATAATATGATAAATCTTTCCTTGGGTAACTGTAAAATGTTTGTTAACAAAACGTCTGGGTCTTTCGTGGGCTCTATTATAATAAGTGACACAGATGATATGATAGTAACTAAGTGATTAGCATGTGCCATGCTATTCTAAAACAGTTTGTAATATTTAGAATACATAATGAATAAGATTAAAACGAGGCTGTAGAAAAATGTGACGCTAAACAAAAGATAGAGTAAAGCTATATCAATGTGTTAGGGTGCTTTTCCTCCAAAGCTATGCTAGGTACGGTCAACCGCACGTCTTTAGAAACTTTATCAACTCTATTACCACGCAATAAGGTACAAAAGTGTTTCTACTGATGTGCTGTTGAGTGTACATTTGTACAATGACAATGTAGCTAATCTGTGTGCTGGAAAAATTCCAACCAATAGTATTGCTCCAATTTCAAGCGCAGCTCTAACCCTCTGATGAAAGGCCATCATTATTATTATTTCTGGTGGGGACGCCGCGGCTCGCGCAGCCGGGGATCAGATCACGTATAGAGGGTGACCTTTAATTAGTTCTTGATAGAAAAAGCTATGAATGTATTCATGATACTAAACGTCGAAATACGAAAATCAAGTTTTGACCTCTCATAGAAACTGCATCAGCTGATAGCACTACCTTGGGAAAAGTTGTTCAGTAGCATGAGTAGGTAGATGCATATCTTTTGCTATCAAGAACTAATTAAAAGTCACCCTTTAAGGATCTTTTTCACCCATTATCCCAGCTAGAGACGGTCGGCGTGGCCTGCTTCGCTTTAGGCCATGTCCCCACCTGGCGTCAGTGAGCCACTCACTGTGAGCCGACCGACTGAGCGGCGTATCGGTCGCTCACTCAATTCATTCCGTCGGCGCAGTAAGCTGACTGAGCCGCCGACCGGGAGCATAGTTCGCGGCGACTCAGCTGCTCACTGAATTAATCCGCAAGCGTAACGCCGCAGACTGCGTAGAGTGAGCGCTGAATGGACACTCCATTTAAAATATATAGGGAGGCGTACTGGAGGCAGACAGTGAGCGGTTCACTGACGCCAGGTCGGGACACGGCCTTAAGCTCCATCCAAGGAGACGGCCAGTTTTATGTGGCGAGCTGCTCTTTTGACTTCATCAGGGTGGGTATCCCCATTTTCCATCTCTCCTGTCTACTGGTTGAGATGTACGTACAAGGCACCCTTACACGGGCAACATTGTATAACATGTTTTCCCGTGGCTTATCGAAATAAACTCCCTCGTAGAGAGAAGTTTATAGAGTGAGTGCTAGATATCTTCCGTTTCATCCGCACTAAAAGGAAAGAAAAATATCTTATTTGTTTGTGAAAAAAAGAAGCAAAGCTTGTAATTTTTTGTGACTATGGGCCGATTCATTCTTAGTCTAATCTGTTACTTAGACTGTAAAAAGTGGCTGGAAGCCACATTCCTTGGTTAAAGTTTTGTAAAAGAAAATACACAAAGATACCACGCATTATACTGCTACTGGCTACTTCCTATTAACTTCCTTAATTGTAAGTCGGCCGTAAGGCTAGATTTACACGAAGTCAGTAATATGAGGTCAGTGGAAATACATTGCTTATTTAATATGTTGTCTATGTTTTGTGATAATATTGAAGGGTGTGCTTCTGCACATAAAACTGAACAACTTTTCCCGAGTAACATAGGTAGAAATACGAAAAACCTGACCTCCCATATCAGCTGATGCAGTTTCTATGGGACGAAAAAAATAATTTTGTTCTATGGACTAAGTATGTTCCTTGGGAAAAGTTGTTCAGTTTCATGGGCAGATTCACACCCTTTATTAATACAAAAAGTGAAATTAAAATTTAAATCGGCTTAGAAATACGGCCGATATAAGCATTTAAAACTACTAAATAATTACACAGAGAGATCCGACATGAATAGTGACGTCACAATGCACTACGGCCATATAAACTCCATATAAAATTTCGTTTTGCTAGAAAGAGACAGAAACATATGTTCGATGGCTTATATCTTTTTTAATATTATAGTTTTTCGAAAAATAGTTTTACAAGACTGTTTATTACATGAATGAGAATATTTTTTTTAAATAAAAAAAGTCGTGCATGTTCCCTATTGTTCTGTTTCAATTACGTTTGACCATAGATTATATATAAGTAAATGCCATAGATATAATTTTAATCTAGGCCATTGTGCTGGCTTCGGAGGCGAAACCATTGAAAATTCACGTAGTATTGTTTTGTAAAATAAAGAAACAAACAAACAGAAAGAGAGTTCTGTACGAAAATGAGATATAGGTGTTAATCTTGTATTGTTTAGGTTATGTTTTATATGTCTGTGGAAAAAAACTAGAATTTAAAATATCAGACATGTTTTTTTTTGTGATAAATGCATTTACTTATATATAAGTACTAGCCCATCGGCACGTTACAATGTCCCCAAATCGTTGGTCCGAAATCTGACGTTTAGGACCAACAAATGTCAGTCGTTGTCAGTCATATTGTCAACATTGGATGCAAAGAAACTTACCAACAAAATGTTGTTCTTAGTTGTAGAAACAATATACTCTTATTATAATTATTGTTATTTCTTATTATTGTTTTTGACTATAATCCAATTAATGAAACTGAAAAACCAGGCCTAAATCACATATGAACATTAAAAAGTTTGTTTATTTTTTCCCGCCATATTATTTACGTGTCCGTGTATTTAGCACCGACCGAAGTACTACACAACGTAGTTCACGCGATTTTTCACAGATGGCGCTATTTTTTCTTGTATGGGGAAATTTTGAACCGCTTGTTCCCAAGACCCTATCTTGACTATTTAAATCTATGGATAAATGTGATGATATTTTTAAGTATCTAATATATTGTTCTTAGGTAGGTATACCTATAAGCTTTGTAAATATTGTTTCATTAAAAGTTATTCATGATATTTTTTTTTAATTACAAATAATATTTTGTAACATATCCCACCCCTGGACAGAAGCTTCCCCTTTATTGTGCCCTCTCCTAGGAGTCCTAGGCGGCTAGGCCCTCCCTGCTGCTGCGGCTGAAATCATTCTACCTTTCTAAGGTTGCGTTGCGTTCCAAATCGGGTAGAAATTACCCTGACAGCAGGATAGCTTTATATGACGTCCATCGGTGTGGTCGAGACAGACTGCTGTCAAATTTTAACTATTAGCGTTTTGGAACTCACTCTTATTTTCTATCTAGGAGGGGGAGAGGGGAGAAGGAGAGACTGCACATTGTCTGAATGTGCAGTATTCCACGCGGGCACAGCTAGTATTACCATAATCCGCATTTTTAAAACGTACAATACGCATACAATACGACTTAGTGGAATCCACTTTCACTGCGGAAACGTTAGTTTACTATTATTTAATCTGTGACTGCGGCTTCTATTCGAAACCGGCAAAGGTTCTAGGTGATTTTAATATGAACGGTAGGCTGACTTGACTACAAAGGTATGTGATCATGTAATTATTGCGAAGCACGGCGGATGTAATCATAAGCAGGCGAATGATGCGATGGATGAATCACCTATGGCCGAGGAATAGAAATCAAAATCCGCGCCGCGCGTGAATATAATCATCGTGAAATTGCGTTTTATTTTTGCATCGGCATAGTTTATCAAACATTGTTCATATTTAAAGAACAGTGATTTGAAGATTTCAGAGTAGTTTTTTGTCCTGACTTATCTTTATATATTTCTTAATTCCATGAATTTCTATTGCAATACCTTGCAATAAAACATAAAATTGCGTTTCGTTAATGCATCATAAATTTGCTGAGTTGGCTTTATGTTTTAGAGATGGGCAAACCGTAGCAGCTACGTGATATTTTTTTAGTATGTATTCGTAATAGGTAGATAATAATATGTTCTTTAAAGCATGGTTGGTAATGTTTACATAGTTAATTACAAAATCAGTTTGCTATGAAGTAAAAAAATTGTTAATTAAGTTCATTAATCATATAAAACGGTGTGTGGCATCCTGAAATATTGAAATATTTCATGATGCACATTTCAATTTAAATGAAATTGTACGACTGAGAAATGTCAGTCGTTCTCTCGGAACCACGCTCATGTAGAGACGCGGTTATGTTTCTAATATAATCGTCGAATTCGTGCTGCTTATTAAATGTTCATATCTAGTGTCCTAAGTTTTTCATGTTCACAGCAGTGAGTTGTGCTTGGTGAATCAATTCTTCCTTCGGAATCACGCAGTGTTATTCGGAATAAGAATGACTTATTCAGTTTATTTTCTATCTCGCGACCACATTATCATCACTAAGCTAGAGCTGAGCTAAGAGAGCTTCAGGTGTTACAGAAAGGGTGCTAAGCCTGCAGGATGTGAATCTACTCATGAAACGGATAGATTTTTCTAAAATAAATAAAATAAATTTGAGTTTTTTTGAGTTCTGAGTTTATGATATGACAATATTTTTTTCAGTTTTGTCGGCATATTCTCAATCTTCAGGCTTGTCACCCGTTTTGTTAAACTTTTAATAATTTTTATTTTGAACGATTATTTTTGCTATGGGTCTAGAGCAAATAATTACCTATTTGAAGTTTTCTTACTGGCTTGTTGTTTGTTCGCCTTTTGATCTCAGCACTCATGAAAAACTTTAAAGCTAGGTAGCGCTGAACTGCATAACTGCATTCTGATTGTTTTTGCTTCAGAAGATATTAATAAATAAATAAGTTTTGTTTCAGGTGACTAAGGACCCATATCAAAACAAAACATAAACTAATATGGTAGTAATGTCTGGGAGCACAATTAACTATAAATTATCGTGAATATCATAATAGCTGTAGGCTGGCTGTTTGATCACTCAAACAAGTAACTGCTACCGAAATACTATTGAAACGAAACACTATCCGTCAGTTCGTAACGTGGCGGCGCTACGCTCGTATGTGTGAGGAGTGGCTGCGATCTGTCATTGTTCATGTAGTTTTTTCTGTGATAAGAATTACTGTGAAATTAATAGTTTAGCGAAATAACTAATTTATAAACTCACTATGTCCGCGTCGGGTGAATTCGGTAATCCCTTGCGCAAGTTCAAGCTAGTTTTCCTAGGGGAGCAAAGCGGTAAGTTTAGGGGCAAATTCTTGGTGCTCCGTCGTACATTTTTAATAAATAGTTTTTGAATTTACGACACTTCGTCTAGACCTTATCGAATTACTGACCCACATTCGCGTTGGAAGGGTTAGATGAGTATTTCACAGGCCTGAAGTATACCTGTTGTTTTAGGTATGAAAGATGGACTGAGGCCGAAATTACGCTCCATCTAAGTAGGTTACAGTCACAAGCATGCCTTACACAGTTGACCCGATGTGTAGTAACTTCTCACGCGTTGATTTGCTCCCGTCATCACTCGCATTCTCTGATTTACTTAGTACAGACATAGAAAAACTAATACCGTTTGGTTTTGCCGCCTACTGATACGGATTTTGTGTTTTTGCAGTCGGAAAGACGTCGCTGATCACTAGGTTCATGTATGATAGCTTCGACAACACTTATCAGGTGAGTAACTATGTTTTGATTGTTACCTTAAGCCTTATCCAGGTTGCTAATTAATATCTTATCTAAAATATTTTTTCCTGGAACTGATTCATTTCAAAATAAAATGAGACTAATAATTTTGTTAATTAACATTAACAACACAATTTTAAAAATAAATTGTCTGTTCGTAGGTATGTGGGTTCTAAATCTTTGTATCAAGTCCTTATTTCCATTCTATTCCGTTATCTCCTAAGTGTGATAAAATTTTTACTGACCTGATTTTAGATTTGTCTCTGTCTTAAGCTTAAGAATGGCATAATGGAGGGAAGGCCCTTGCCCAGCAGTGGGACTTCATATAGGCTAGTAATAAAATAATCCGGTATGGTATTTCTAGGTTCTGACTGAAACTGTGTTCAAAACTTTATAATATATTTAAATTAATCAACTAACTATCAATAAATTTGTCAAGTAATATTTCATTCTAAATAATTTAAAAATAAGGCTGTTTGGCAATTCAGTCAACGTGCCTCCTGCACGTGCATGTACAATCTGTGTTTGCTAAGAAATTAATGCGCGCACCATTTTTACAAATATTTGTGGTGTTTGTTGTAATTATATATAAAGTATAGACTCCTACAAATAATAAAACAGTAATTAATGTAGTCTCAATGTCCAAAATACTTAGACACAAAACACAACTCTGGAGTATTGGGTGTACGTAGGTATCTAAGGAAAAATAGATCTATAGATAGATAAAAATTTTGACAAACAGTGACAAAATTCCTATTAGGCCGAGTCCTGAAGCTGTAATTTTTAATTGGCTGGACATAAATCGAAACCGTCAATTTACTATAAAGTTGCTATGTATTATAATAGGTGGTGGAACACTTATGTAAAAAATAATTTTTAATGAATTGGCTGACTTTTAGATTCTCCAGAAAATATATTTTTTTGTTTGTTTATGCATGTGAAGTCAAGCCAAAAATTGTAACTAATATCTGATGGGGTAAACTTTTGATGTGGGTTCCAAGGTACCTACTTCAATTAAAACTAAGCAAAAAATATTTGCGCATATTTTTTTATTAGCAAATTTGTATGCAAGTTACATAAAAGTCCAGGCAAAAATGGCAACCAAATTATTTTAAATTTGATAGACTTTCCAGGACAGTTTTTGAGCAAATTACCTAAAATTAAGCATATTAATCAAAAGTTGTAAGAAGGGGTTGGTGGCGCGGGCGGTGATGAAAACAACGTAGGTAATTGTTGGTTCCGTTTATTTGTTACGGTGTATTATAGTTACAGGTTCTTGTATATAATACGTTCGTCAATTAATACCAGTGGGCGCTTCGAAGGAAACTCCGCACTGTGCTTAACTGCCGATGTACTCAGTTATCCGTTCTAGGGAGTTCCAATGGCTTGAAAGCAACCCTAGGAGCAGTAATTGAGGTCCCTAGAAAAGTACTCAATCTATGTGGTCGGATTTCCGAGGTCGTTAAAACGCGTGAACAAGACGATAGCGTGTTTCAGAAATCTGCCGACGCTACAGTGGTGCCATCTCTGGGTGAATGCTGGAACTAAGCGTTGGGGTCATAATTTCACGTGAGCATCTCGATAGCGCGTTTCGGAAACTTGCTGAGGCGAAGGTAGCGCCATCTATGGAAAAGTGCTGGTACTACAAAGTTAAATATTTTCGTATTTAATGTTGAAGCAAAAATACCAACTGAAAAACTTTTGTTTAATTACAGGTTTCATCGTGTGTTCTTTCCTTTATTTATAAAATTAAGCATAATTATAAAAAGATAAAAAAGTTGATTTTTAATTCAATAGATCGCGTCAAGCGAGCGAGAACCGGCGTAATATTATAAATTCTTTGGAACCGGTATGGCGTGCCGTGCGCCTCGAGACTTTTTTCTTCTACGTAATGTCAAGAGTACGTCAAGCCTGACATAATATTAGACTTTTTAGTGTTCTTATTTCAACAGTCCAAGTAGCTAGAGTGGGCTGCAAGTGTCTGGCTGCCTGCTTGTACAAACAACAACACTTCAAACAGTCTATTGAAAGGAGAAAATATCATTGTGGGATACAGTGTTACAAAAAACCGGGCAAGTGCGAGTCGGACTAGCGTGCTAAGCTATTGCTCTTGATCCCCCGATCTTGACTCCTCTTTAATAAGAATTTACTTGAAGTGGAAGCTAGCTAGCGTTAATTGGTTGTGAGAAAGGTTGTAAACTTTAATTATTTCAGACTTTATGGTTCCGTACCCATAGGGTGAAAAACGGGATCATACTTGCCTCCGATGTCTGTCTGACTGTCTGTCAGTGGGCTGTATCTCATGCTGCATAAGCTATAAAATATAAAAACTGATCAAGTACGAGTCGGACTCAAAAAAGGACGACTTGCACTCCGAGAGTGCCGGCAGAAGTGAAAACTTGAATTTTTGAATATGATGTTTTTGTAAGGGTCAATCGCGTCATTGCTCGTGTACTTCTTCATCGAGACCTAAAATTTGTCTCAGTACATGAGTAGTCTAGGGTCAGTAGTTTTCAAGTTATAGCGATTTTTACTTTGACAGCTGTCATCCGAAATGTAGATCTCATCAAGACCTATCATTTGACTCAGCACACAAGTACTCTAGATTCAGTAGTTTCCAAGTTATGGGGTTTTTCAGTTTGACAGCTGTCATCCGAAATGTAGATCTCATCGAGACCTATCATTTGTCTTAGCACATGAGTAGTCTAGGGTCAGTAGTTTTCAAGTTATAGCGATTTTTACTTTGACAGCTGTCATCCGAAATGAAGATCTCATCGAGACCTATCATTTGTCTCAGCACACGAGTAGTCTAGGGTCAGTAGTTTTCGAGTTATAGCGATTTTTAGTTTGACTGCTGTCATCCGAAATTTAGATCTCATACATTTAGGATTCGCTATTAAATAACGATCAAAACCAGTACGTCAAGTCTGTCGTGCACATATCACGTTGTGCACAACAAAAAAAGCCGAGACTATGACCACAGAATATATAATAGTAAACAAGTTTACAAGAGTCACACTCCTTTGATCTTGGAAAAAGCTGCCTATTTCACAGACAGGCCTGCTATGACAAAGACAAAAAAGATGTTTTGGTCTTTATCACACTTTAGAAGTTTTGTATATATTGAGCCTGCTCTAACTTGGTATGATTATTTGCAAATCAATTTCTATACTTCATCCGAGATCTGACGCGACAAAGGTAAAAAAGATGTTTTTATCTTTATCACACTTTAGAACTTTTGTATATATTGAGCCTGCTCTAACTTGGTATGCTTATTTTCAAATCCATTTCGATACTTCATCCGAGATCTGACGCGACTTCTGATGCGAGTTAATAATTTTTTTCCCATCTGAAAAAGTGCCAAGCGCCGCTGAAGAAGTTTTCACTTCAAATATCGACCACAGTACTCGTAATTTACTGACATTTCAACTAATACAATTTATATCATGCGGTGGTACGGAACCCTCGGTGCGCGAGTCCGACTCGCACTTGGCCGGTTTTTCCCTTTCATTAGATCAAATCCACAATTATTTTGAGTCTCATGTCAAACCTGTAGAATATTCATACAAACTTCCACCCCATTTTTCAACCCCTCAGGGGCGAATTTCAGAAAATCCTTTCTTAATGTGTAGTCTTGACGTACTAAAAAACTGCTTACAAAATTTCACATCTGTAGCTTTATCGGTTACGGCTCGGCGTTGATGAATCAGTCAGTCAGTCGGTCAGGGCATGCTGTTTTATACAGGGTGTCCCAGGAAATACTGTCAAGCGGTGGTCCAGAGGTGGACCACCCCTTGGGCTACCCGAATCACCCCCATGTATGTTCCGCGGTTATTTGTAGTTTTCGAGTTATAAATTATTTTATTAATTTTTAAAATTTTCTGCCGAAGGAAATTTAAAAATTCATATCTTTTTTTTTACTTAACATTTTTCCCATTTTCTTTTTGTGTCATGATTGCCTTGAATGTTACTTTCATACATAAAATAATAAACCTCCTAACATTCCTACTTGTTACTCAAAAAGTATGGTAAATAAAATTTTCAAACAATTTAATGGGCTGATTAAAATTTTGATCATCAATTTAAAAATACAAAAAGGATGTTCCATAGATTGTGGCTGGTTTCAAAAACTTTTCAAGTCTCTAGGCTACCCAAAACATAAAAAAAATTTGGTGCTTAATGGGGTATTTTTCGCTGAAATTGGCGTTTAAAAGTTGAGAGGGAAAAAACTCTAAATGTTAATTTAGGCTCCAAATAAATAATTTGCCTATTTTGGTGATTCCTATTGCAAATTATGACGGTGGTAGGGATTCTGTACAAAGTCCGTCTGGAAAAGTACCGCCTTTTGCCTGTTACTATCGTAAAACAGCAGTATTTGCACTATTGTGTTTCGGTAGAAGTTTAAGACAGCTGTTAAAATTTCAGGCACATGAGCGATTCTATTTTATTTCTTAGGGTGGGCCTTTAGGATTTGGTTGTTTTTTCCGTAAGAATGACTAATTGATGGGGTATTTTGAAAGTATTTTAGTACTTAAAATGGTATTTTTCGATGAAATTGGCGTTCAAAAGATGCTAGGGAAAAACCTGAATCTTAATTTAGGTTTAAAATAATAAATTTTACATTTTTCGTTATTCTTGTGGCAACTTTGAAGGTGGTGGGGCTATTCTGTAAAGTCTCTCTCACAATTATCAAAATTTGCCAAAAGAATACTTAGGTAACTAAAGTTAATAATATTTTTTTTTTTACCTAAATAATTAAGATTTTTCTCTAACATGTTTTGAACGCTAATTTTAGCGAAAAATACCATTAAAGGTAATAAAATACCATTTTAAGTACTAAAATACTTTCAAAATACCCCATCAATTAGTCATTCTTACGGAAAAAACAACCAAATCCTAAAGGCCCACCCTAAGAAATAAAATAGAATCGCTCATGTGCCTGAAATTTTAACAGCTGTCTTAAACTTCTACCGAAACACAATAGTGCAAATACTGCTGTTTTACGATAGTAACAGGCAAAAGGCGGTACTTTTCCAGACGGACTTTGTACAGAATCCCTACCACCGTCATAATTTGCAATAGGAATCACCAAAATAGGCAAATTATTTATTTGGAGCCTAAATTAACATTTAGAGTTTTTTCCCTCTCAACTTTTAAACGCCAATTTCAGCGAAAAATACCCCATTAAGCACCAAATTTTTTTTATGTTTTGGGTAGCCTAGAGACTTGAAAAGTTTTTGAAACCAGCCACAATCTATGGAACATCCTTTTTGTATTTTTAAATTGATGATCAAAATTTTAATCGGCCCATTAAATTGTTTGAAAATTTTATTTACCATACTTTTTGAGTAACAAGTAGGAATGTTAGGAGGTTTATTATTTTATGTATGAAAGTAACATTCAAGGCAATCATGACACAAAAAGAAAATGGGAAAAATGTTAAGTAAAAAAAAAGATATGAATTTTTAAATTTCCTTCGGCAGAAAATTTTAAAAATTAATAAAATAATTTATAACTCGAAAACTACAAATAACCGCGGAACATACATGGGGGTGATTCGGGTAGCCCAAGGGGTGGTCCACCTCTGGACCACCGCTTGACAGTATTTCCTGGGACACCCTGTATATTTAGATCAGAAGATCAAAAGTATTTTCAGCTTACTACAACCGATGTAAATTTTCATCTTTCATGTTTAACTTTAAATTCCGAAGCGCGTACCGAATAAAACAGCGAAGCAATGCGACGTTGCCGTACCGTGCAATCACGAGCCGTGTACTATGTTAATGTCAATTATGAACTTTATTTCAACTTCTTTAGGGTCGATATAAAGCGCTACATAATGTAATTTTTATATAAAAAGATACGCTATTGCCTGAAGTGTTTAATTTTTAAAGTAATCAACGTAAGTACAGTTTTAGAGTATAATTAAACACTATTCATTTAGTTACCTATTTTGGCCAAAGAGAAATCCCTCAATAATTATACCACTGTAAAGCTTTAACATATTGTGTTCACTTTTATGACTGTTTGATCAAGTACAACAAAATTTTGAAGTACAAAAAGTCACGAGATAGTTATGTATTTTGCCCGAGCAGACAAAAAGAAATAAAACTTTTAGTGGGATTTTTTTAATTTAAGGATTAACCTAAGAACTTAGGCGCTTAATTAGTTTGTAAAATACTAAAAGTTTATCATTGAACGAGCCCAGAAAACATTTCGTTTAGTTGGCATTTTTGCCACAGTAACTATTTATATAATAGGGTTTTTTTAATCTGCCGCCTTGTCCCATTTGGTGATATGCTTAATTCTAAGTAATTATGTAATTACTTCCAAGAATTCATAAACCACAAAAAGAAAATCTTGGTTCCGATTTTTGTCTAGGCCAAAATCTAATTATCTTGGAGTATATCTACAATGTTAAATTTTACTTATTATAAGGGCTCCCGCACACGACCGAGTTTTTGTAGGTCCGATTATCGGGCACATTTTTCCTCCGATTTTACGACCGATTTTGTGACCGACCCAACGCACACGAGCGATAATCGGTATTATCAAAAATGCTTCTAATGGTCATTATTTGTTAATATACAGGGTGTTAGGCTAGGATACCTATACAGAATGTAAGAGTAAGTATAAAAGGTTTTAGGTTAGAACGACTAAGTACTATACATACAGGGTGCTAGGGTAAGTATACTGGGTGTTAGGTTAGGATTATTATACAGGATGTTAGGGTAAGTATACAGGGTGTTAGGTTAGGATAAATACACACGGTTTTAGGGTAAGTATACAGGGTGTTAGATTAGGATCACTATATGTATAGGGTCTTATGGTAAGTATACATGGTGTTAGGATAGGATAACTATACAGGGTGTTAGGTTAGGATCACTATATGTACAGGGTTTTAAAGTAAGTATACAGGGTGTTAGGTTAGGATTACTATACAGGGTGTTAGGGTAAGTATACAGGGTGTTAGATTAGGATCACTATATGTACAGAGTCATCTATACCCGTGGGTGTCGTAAGAGGTGACTAAGGGCTTATGAACCGGAGGATGGGCAGCAACAACTTTCTGTGAATCGTACGATCTTACATACTGCGGTCACCAACAACAGCGGTCGCCAGCCGCAACGCTTACATGCGTGGTGACTATGGTAAATCCCCCTCAAAGTACCACGCGATTTTACTGGAGATCTGGTGGGAGCTCCCTGTCGTGCAGTGGACGCGTTTATGGGATGTTATGATGATATTACGATATGTACATCGTGTGGCCTGGAGCAGCGGCAAATAAAATTAATGGACCGTCCATAGGGTATCACTGATCGATTGACAGTACTTGCAGGTATCCTTAACCAATAAATTCTGCACAATAAATACAATAAACTTTTAATTCACTACCCGACTACGGCAAAGAGGAGGGTTATGATTTTGAACGGTATGTATGTATACTGGTCCTTCATAACTTCTAAACTAGTTATCGTAATTTGACAAATGAGGTACCGTTAGGAGCGTCTTGATCAACCGCTGGGTATAGTAGGTAGGACTAGGCCCGCCCCGGCTTCGCACGGGAAGATATAGTGTTTTTTTGTGTCACGGGTTACTAAAAAAGAGTAAAAACGATTTGGATTTATTTTTAATTTGGATTTATTTTTAAATTACTTAGTGGTAGGGATTTTGTGCAAAGTCCTTCTGGTGAAGTACCACCTCCTTGCCTATTTCTGCCGTGAAGCAGCAATTCGAAGGGTAAGGGAGCCAGTAAAACTACCGGCACATGAGACATACCATCTTAGTTCTCAAAGTAAGCAACGCGCTTTGCTATCTTATTAGTTTCCAAATATCCTATACTATTAAACGTGCAATATTTGTACAGTACCCGGTCGACCGAGCTTCGCTCTATAATAGCTGCCTGAACATTAAAATATCATCGGGTGAGCAAGCTATTCTACTCGCCAACAGGTGGCGCTGTAGGTTTCTGTCTTAAAGGCGGCCCCCGAACGCTCTCATATAGTAAATTTCATCGAAATCATTAGAGCCGTTTTCGAGAAACAGATTGCAAACATATAGGTATATTTGTATACAAATATTGCTCGTTAAATAGTATTTTCCCAAGGAACATAGTTCGAAATACGAAAAACCAAATTTGACCTTCCATACAAAATGCGCTATCAGCTGATGCAGTTTCTATGGGAGGTCAAAAATTGATTTTCGTGGGAAAAGTTGTTCCGTTACTGATATTGATCCCTGATCTATGTCACGCATTCAAATTACCCGGTATATATATATTTGTAAACGGTTTCTCGAAAACGGCTCTAACAATTTCGATGAAATTTACAATTTCTCCGCGATTTAGACGGAAATCTACAGTGCTATCTGTTGGCGGTAAGAATAGCTTGCTTATCCAATGATATTTTAATGTTGTGGCGGCTATTATAGAGCGAAGCTCGGTCGACCAACTACTGCCACTAATATGGGTGCTATGGGCGGTAGTGAACACTTATCAGGTGGCCCACCTGCGCGTTTGCTCACTTGTAACATAAAAAAAATGGTTTAGGTTCATAAGTAATAGACAAAGCTAGATTTCTCATCATCGTATACACTCTTTGATGCTCTACCTATGGGATAAAGGCGTGATGATGCGTTTGATTAATATTAAAATAACTTTAAACATCAAATTCCTCATAATATCTAAGAGAGCCTATACTTTAATTATTTGCCCCTGTTATGTACAGAACTAACGTGCCACACGTTGTAGGTACGAGTATATACCTAATCCGTTTCAAGCTATGGTTTCAAGAGTCAATGCCAACACTTACCAACACATTTTGCAGCCATAGAACCAGACAAACCACCAAGAACCAGACGAACTAGAGTATATTTGACGAAAAAAATAACATTATGTTACAAACTTGTTTTTTTTCTGACAGCTTTAGCTGATTATCTACTATTGATCATGGTGCACAATAGCCTTGATATAGTTAGCTGTAAAATGTGTTGCTAAACTTTGGCATTGACTCGTGAAACAGATTATATTATATTCACTAGTACCTACTCTAGCGCACCTAATGTACTTACGCAGAGCAACAGAGGGGTACTTGCGGTGAAGCGGGGGGAGGGGGGCGGGCATCGTAAATACGGATACGGAGCACCTTGTTTTAAAGGTTGATAACTAAACACTGGCTCTACACGTTGGCTGCGTGACCGCGCCGGCGTAGCCAACGTCTACTAGGCCCGTTTGCGTGAGTTTGCCGTTTGCGACCAACGCTCGCCGGCGTGCCGTCGGTTATCGGTTTTGCCACAAGCCGCAAACGGCGTTCACACGTTGGCCGTGTCCTCATTTCCAATAAGTGGAGTAGATGGTAGGGATTTCGCCCCGGGAGTCTCGATTCTCGAAATCCCGGGAATCTCGGCACTTTTATCATCGAGACCGAGACCGAGACTTTGATAAAAATTCCCGAGAATTTCGAGACCAAATGTTTCGGTAGAAAAACATGAAAATATTCTTAACACCAGAATTTATTTGAACATTTTATACTTATAAATTATCTGCCGCGCACTATGTGCTGCCTAGTGACACTGCCGCTTGCCGAATACGTCCCGACAATGCCCGAGCGAGACCCGAACTTATGCCCCGCCCCGCGCGCGCACCCGACTCGCTGTTTTCACACCCGCTGGACCCAATAGCCCCTAGCGAGTGACGCGCGTCGGTCTGTAGTGAGTGGTGAACTGGTGACATGACAAGTGATTTATAAAAACGTAAGTACAAATTAATCTTGTTTTGTGATAGCAACAGTGCCTAAGCAAAGAATGGTAACTGTTACTTTACTACGTTTTTTTTAATGTAGCAAGTAGGTAGTTAGGTGGGTGGTTGTATGGAGTATCGGACGCCTGGCCTATCACAAGACATACAAACCTACCTATTTATTTACCTGTAAATAAGTGATTTTATATTAAAGTATAAGTATTTTTTCTCACGACTTCCCAAAAAATTGTGTGAAGGTAAATTAAATGGTATATTATGTATATTTATGTTGTGTTAGCTGTGTGTAGTGCTAAGTATGAATGTGGAGGGATACAGAGGCAGAGTAAAACCGAAGAGACTGCGTGATATGTATGTGAAAGGTACGTGCTACTTCGATCGGACGGAGAAGACAAGACGACTGATAGACTCGCAGATAAACCACGTAAGTGGTTTTGTGAGACCCTATGTAAATTAATGTAAAAGTTCTAAAAATAAAGATTTTTATCTATCTATCTAGAAGAGAGTGGACGAGGATTACATGTCCTTCGGGCATGACCCTAGCCCTACCTAGCGGGCGAAGTCACGGGCCACTCTCTAGTGTCATAATTTATTTTATACTCGTAGGTACCTTTTAATGCTGTTTTCTTTTTTAGGTAAAAATGAAGAGAGCGGCGGCGACTACTTACAGTGAATATCAAAGTAAATCTAATGATCCTGCATCAGTATGGCAATATTTTTTACGCGCTAGTGATGGAAATACAGCGAAATGCAAGACGTGCAACAGCGTAATGAAAACTTCAGGAGGAAACACTTCAGGTCTACATAAACACTTAAAAGCTGTCCACCCTACTCTATCGACTAA
Source organism: Athrips mouffetella (assembly GCA_947532105.1). NCBI lineage: Eukaryota > Metazoa > Arthropoda > Insecta > Lepidoptera > Gelechiidae > Athrips > Athrips mouffetella. The sequence goes on along the minus strand of OX383960.1, from coordinate 5,960,191 downwards.
AAATTATGAAAAAGGGGCATCATCAGATGCTTCCTGTAGCAACTCAAATACGGATCCCAAGAAACCCCGAAAACTGACAGACTTTTTTTCTATGAATTCAATGGAAGATAGAGTGGCCAGGATGTGTGCTCTTGATGGAATACCTTTCAGAGTCTTCAGTAAGTCTAACGATATGCGACAACTTTTTGCTAATTCAAAACAACAGTTACCCAAATCAGTTGGAGCTATTTCGGAAATAGTAAAAAAACGCAGTAACGTTGCAAAGTCGTCAATAAAGCAGGAAATTAATGCTTTAAAATTGAAAGGCGAAAAGTTTAGCTGCACATTGGATGAATGGACGTCAACACGCAACAGACGCTATATGAATGTAAATATTCATTGTCCCGCATTGACAGGAGATCCTTTCAGGAATTTAGGACTTGTGAGAATAGTTGGAACTATGCCAGCAGAAAAATGCATCACACTTTTGAAACAACGGCTGTCCGAGTTTGATTTATCTCTTGAGAATGAAACCGTCTGCTTAACTACAGACGCATGTAGCTTAATGTGCAAAGTTGGTAGAGAAGTTCCTTCTCTTCACCAAAGATGCATGGCGCATGGAATCCAGCTTGCCGTTACGGATGTATTCTATCAGAAAAAAAGAAAGCAGAATTTAAGAGAGACAGGCATTACAGAAAACGAGGAAACTGGTCCTGAGGAAGAAAATAATGAGACGGTGCAACAAGATGAAGAAGACTGTGATCAAAATATTGAAGATGATGATGGCGGTTTTGAAGTGTTACAGTCTGAGGACCAAGAGAGTAACGGGACACAATTTGACCAAAATACACTTCAGTTCTGTCATGAAGAAATAATTAATAAAGTGAGGCAAGTAGCGAGGTTATTTCGAAAATCTCCGACGAAATCTGATGACATCCTCCAGAAACATGTCAAAAATGACATTGGTAAAGAATTGACACTCATTTTGGACTGCAAAACTCGGTGGAGCAGCCTAGCAGATATGTTAACCCGTTTTTTGCAAATCAAATCTGCCGTTAAGAAGAGTCTTATAGACATTAACTCAGACATAAAATTCTCTGATGCAGAAATTGACATACTAGAACACATTTCTGAAAGTCTTCAAATAATGAAAATAACAGTTGAAGCCATTTGTAGACGCGAAGCAACTTTACTGACTGCTGACACAGCTCTCAAGTTCTGCTTGAGAAAACTGGAAGCTCAATCAGATAATAGTTACAGCACGCAATTGATTGAAGCCTTAACAAAAAGGGTAAAGCAGTTCCGACTGAAAGAATCCAGTCTTCTTCAGTATCTTCATAATCCGACAACTTATTTTGAAAACTCCATAAACACGGATTTGTTCCCAACTTTATCTAACGAAGAGATAAATGCATCCATCATTGAACTTTGTGAAAGACTGACTCTGACACCTGCTTCTACTTCTACATCAACTACGGAAGAAACTGAAGACGCACAAATGCCAAGTTTGGAAACACCTATATTATCTCCGGAAATAGAGTTAAATAGAGAAATAGAAATGGTTAAAACTAACACTCAAAATCCTGTTTCTGCAACTCGAAATCTCTGCAGAGATGAATTTCAGATGATGATAAACGTTGAAAAGGTATTACACGAAAATGGTGGTGAGAAGGGGAAATATCTTTCTCTTTGTTACAAGTATCTTCTTTCTATAACTCCTACTAGTGTAGAAGCAGAACGTGCTTTCTCGATAGCAGGATACTTTTGTAACCGCCTGAGATCCCGCTTGTCAGATGATATGATATCTGCACTAAGTGTTTTACGATCATACTATCTATCTGGAAAGCGACTTAACTGAGTGATTATGACAGTAATGTAAAAAAAGACATTTAACACTTTTCAATTAGTTGATTTTTATTAGAAGATTTGTTTTAATTTGAATTTTATTTTGTTTAAACAGACTTATTAATATTAATAAGTCGAAAGAACTGATTTTAAATTTTCGTTTTGTTTTGTTTGAATGTAACTTTTCGATTGGTTGATTTTTTTGAGAGATTTTGTTTTAATTTGAATTTTGTTTTGTATAAACAGAGTAACTATAAATATTAATAAGTCATAAGATTCTAGTGCAAGAATTAAAGAGTTTTCGTTTTGTTTTGTTTAAAAGTTTGGTCAGGTCAACCGACATATATAAGTTTATTTATACCTAAATTACCGAAACTTAAAGAAAGGGTATATTTTTTATATTTTACTAGATAAAACGACTACTTAGATATAAGCTTTTTTTACCAAAGTTCCTAATTAAAGAAGACTAAACATTAAAATTAATAACCTGAAAGTCTGAATTACTTCAAATATTGCTATCTTATTTTTTTCCTATTTGTTATATTCTATTGTAATGTTTGGTTTGGTCAGAACGATCAAAGAGTTAATTTGTAATAAATGTGATTATAAACAGTTATAATCGTAATTATCATTTACTACACTTACACCACCACTCACTTCAGTCAGTTACACTACTACCCTCACCCTCTTATAGTATATCATACTAAGTCATTACTAAGTCAACCTATGTCATTGCCATTTCTTTTATTTTTACCAAAATAAGTCTAGTTTACCTTCCAAAACAATATTAAAATCACCATTTTCTTGCACACCTGCAATACCTCCATCCGTAACGTAAAAAGCCATTCAAATATAAAAAAAAACACGTGGGTCTCGAATTTCCCGAGAGTCCCGGGACTAGCTTCAGAGATTCGAAACTGGTCCCGGGACTGAAAATGCTTCCGAGACCGAAATCCCTAGTAGATGGACGTTTTAATTTTTTTTTAATAAGTAAAAATTATTTCATCTTATTTTTCAAATATGGTGCAGCTGGTAATAAAAATTAAAAGCACTGTAAAAGTACATTGCAGCGGCAGTAATAGTCTCCGCGTCTACGTCCATCTTGCTTGACAGACCTACACGCTACACCTACACACACCAACGTGTGAACGCTGTCATCAAGCTTGCCGAGCCAGCGCGGCCAACGGTTGGCCCAAAGTCTACTGGGGGCTAAAGGCTCATCCACATATTCGGCCATGAACGCCAAATATAAGCCAACACGCATGTGTAGGTATAAGGCATATACAGCGAACAAAATAACTCTTACTGTGGCGCAGAAGTCAAGAAAAGAGTCGCGGGAGTGAGCGCGGTAGTGGGAGAGGATGCGAGTGAATCGTTCATTGGCTCTCCGCCTGTCACCCATGCGCAGAAAATAAGAACCACAGAGCTCTGAAGTCCATCTACTTCTAGAGACGAATTCTTTATGTCATTCAATAGAAATCAGTGTCACCATTTACTAAAACTAACACGTTTTCCTTTGAGTGCGATAAACATAGTACCATTATCGCGAGAGAGTAATATGCAAAAAACCAGTGACAGCGTCTCTATGGCAACGAATGTGTTTATGATGTGCATTCAAAATAAGCACCTAGGAACATAAATTGGAAAGTATACCTATAAGGAACTATAAGTATACTATTCAATAAGGAACCAATGTTTTTTACTATATTCGCTTCTATGGGGGGGTGCGCGCGCAGGCGGAGTGGCCCTATCGTAGTTCTGTGGTCAGAACCAAACTTAAGGAGAGATCACACCTGGCTTAATTCAAAGACTAATTCGGCACAGTATATCACGCCCCGTGCGGTGCCGGCAAAAAATAGTACCAACCTATCTCTACCCATGGGTGTCGTAAGAGGCGACTACAGGGCTAATGAACCAGAGGATGTGTATCGTATCATCTCTCTTATATTCTGCGGTCACCAACAACCGCGGTCCATGGTGCCAGCCGTAACGCTAACAAGCGTGGTGACTATGATACTTCTCCTGCACATTGTTTTAGCAAAAACTGGAATTTTGGAGATAAGATAAAGATATTTATTTGCTATAGAAATTTAGGGAGGGAGTTTCCTGTCCTGTAGTGGACGTTTTATGGGATGTCATGATAATATTACGATATACATCGTAATATAGTAAAGGAGCTTTTATTTTTAAGAAGATTTCTGCAACTGGCAGTAAGACGCATATTTATAGAAAAGTGCCTACGTACAGTTGACCGCACTTCAGTGGTAACACTTTGTCCATTGCGGGTCTCTGGTTTCGGGCGCCCTGTTTATGTTTTGACTGACGTGCTGTTGACCGTACCTACCTAGCTAGCTATCCAAACCTGAAACGAAACTAGAAAAAAAAAACAATGAAAACCGGTTGTTTCGGTTGTTACAGTCCAAAAACCGACCCTACCCGTAAATAATCCGTTCTTGAATTTTTTTTTCGTAGGTCCCTCGGGGGGTACTGGGAGTGTAAATTTAAAAAGGAGACTGAATTAGGCTCCCGTGTGTATTCGAAAAATGGTTTATTTTTTCAAAAAAAAAATGGTTTTTCTTGAATAACTCGGCCATTTTTGATTTCACAGTAAAACCGTACGGACAAAAATTGTAGGAAATTTGAATTTCTACAAGTTTAGTCCTTACAATTTTTCTTCAAGGATCGATATTTTTTAAAAATTAAACCTGAAAAACGCAACAAATTCAAAATATTACCATTATCTCCTATGTTCCACGTTTTACGGCATGAATAAAAAGAAACAAAGTTGTAGAAAATCAAATTCTGAACAATTTTGGTCCCTACCTTTTTTCTCCCAAAATCGATATTTTGGAAATTAAACCTGAAGAACGCGACAAAAATTCTAAATATTATCATTATCTCCTGTTCTACGTTTTACGGCAAGAATGAAGAGAAACAAAGTTGTAGAGAATCAAATTTTGAACAATTTTGGTTCTTACCTTTTTTCCCCCAAAATCGATATTTTGGAAATTAAACCTGAAAAACGCGACACAAATTCTAAATATTATCATTATCTCCTATGTTCCACGTTTTACGGCATGAATGAAGAGAAACAAAGTTGTAGAGAATCAAATTTTGAACAATTTTGGTTCTTACCTTTTTCCCCCCAAAATCGATATTTTGGAAATTAAACCTGAAGAACGCGACAAAAATTCTAAATATTATCATTATCTCCTATGTTCTAAGTTTTACGGCAAGAATGAAGAGAAACAAAGTTGTAGAGAATCAAATTTTGAACAATTTTGGTTCCTACCTTTTTCCCCCAAAATCGATATTTTGGAAATTAAACCTGAAAAACCTGACACAAATTCTAAATATTATCATTATCTCCTATGTTCCACGTTTTACGGCATTAATGAAGATAAACAAAGTTGTAGATAATAAAATTCTGAACAATTTTGGTTCTTACCTTTTTCCCCCCAAAATCGATATTTTGGAAATTAAACCTGAAAAACGCGACACAAATTCTAAATATTATCATTATCTCCTTTGTTCTACGTTTTACGGCAAGAATGAAGAGAAACAAAGTTGTAGAGAATCAAATTTTGAACAATTTTGGTTCTTAACTTTTTCCCCCCAAAATCGATATTTTGGAAATTAAACCTGAAAAACGCGACACAAATTCTAAATATTATCATTATCTCCTATGTTCCACGTTTTACGGCAAGAATGAAGAGAAACAAAGTTGCAGAAAATCAAATTTTAAACAATTTTGGTTCCTACCTTTTTCTCCCAACATCGATATTTTGGAAATTAAACCTGAAAAACCCGACTCAAATTCTAAATATTATCATTATCTCCTATGTTCCACGTTTTACGGCATTAATGAAGATAAACAAAGTTGTAGATAATAAAATTCTGAACAATTTTGGTTCTTACCTTTTTCCCCCCAAAATCGATATTTTGGAAATTAAACCTGAAGAACGCGACAAAAATTCTAAATATTATCATTATCTCCTATGTTCTAAGTTTTACGGCAAGAATGAAGAGAAACAAAGTTGTAGAGAATCAAATTTTGAACAATTTTGGTTCCTACCTTTTTCCCCCAAAATCGATATTTTGGAAATTAAACCTGAAAAACCTGACACAAATTCTAAATATTATCATTATCTCCTATGTTCCACGTTTTACGGCATTAATGAAGATAAACAAAGTTGTAGATAATAAAATTCTGAACAATTTTGGTTCTTACCTTTTTCCCCCCAAAATCGATATTTTGGAAATTAAACCTGAAAAACGCGACACAAATTCTAAATATTATCATTATCTCCTTTGTTCTACGTTTTACGGCAAGAATGAAGAGAAACAAAGTTGTAGAGAATCAAATTTTGAACAATTTTGGTTCTTAACTTTTTCCCCCCAAAATCGATATTTTGGAAATTAAACCTGAAAAACGCGACACAAATTCTAAATATTATCATTATCTCCTATGTTCCACGTTTTACGGCAAGAATGAAGAGAAACAAAGTTGCAGAAAATCAAATTTTGAACAATTTTGGTTCCTACCTTTTTCCCCCAACATCGATATTTTGGAAATTAAACCTGAAAAACCCGACACAAATTCTAAATATTATCATTATCTCCTATGTTCCACGTTTTACGGCATTAATGAAGATAAACAAAGTTGTAGATAATAAAATTCTGAACAATTTTGGTTCTTACCTTTTTCCCCCCAAAATCGATATTTTGGAAATTAAACCTGAAAAACGCGACACAAATTCTAAATATTATCATTATCTCCTTTGTTCTACGTTTTACGGCAAGAATGAAGAGAAACAAAGTTGTAGAGAATCAAATTTTGAACAATTTTGGTTCTTAACTTTTTCCCCCCAAAATCGATATTTTGGAAATTAAACCTGAAAAACGCGACACAAATTCTAAATATTATCATTATCTCCTATGTTCCACGTTTTACGGCAAGAATGAAGAGAAACAAAGTTGCAGAAAATCAAATTTTGAACCATTTTGGTTCCTACCTTTTTCCCCCAACATCGATATTTTGGAAATTAAACCTGAAAAACCCGACACAAATTCTAAATATTATCATTATCTCCTATGTTCCACGTTTTACGGCATTAATGAAGAGAAACAAAGTTGTAGAGAATCAAATTTTGAACAATTTTGGTTCTTACCTTTTTTCCCCCAAAATCGATATTTTGGAAATTAAACCTGAAGAACGCGACAAAAATTCTAAATATTATCATTATCTCCTATGTTCTAAGTTTTACGGCAAGAATGAAGAGAAACAAAGTTGTAGAGAATCAAATTTTGAACAATTTTGGTTCCTACCTTTTTCCCCCAAAATCGATATTTTGGAAATTAAACCTGAAAAACCTGACACAAATTCTAAATATTATCATTATCTCCTAAGTTCCACGTTTTACGGCATGAATGAAGAGAAACAAAGTTGAAGAGAATCAAATTTTGAACAATTTTGGTTTTTACCTTTTTCCCCCAAAATCGATATTTTGGAAATTAAACCTGAAAAACCTGACACAAATTCAAAATATTATCATTATCTCCTATGTTCCACGTTTTACGGCATTAAGGGCTCCCGCACACGACCGAGAATCGGTGACCGATTTTTTGTCGGCATCCCGCTCTGACGTGTTATCACCTGAATCTTCCCTCCTTGTCCTGGCCGATAATCGCCCATCGATTCTCGTTCGTGTGCGGGAGCCCTAATGAAGATAAACAAAGTTGTAGATAATAAAATTCTGAACAATTTTGGTTCTTACCTTTTTCCCCCCAAAATCGATATTTTGGAAATTAAACCTGAAAAACGCGACACAAATTCTAAATATTATCATTATCTCCTATGTTCCACGTTTTACGGCATTAATGAAGATAAACAAAGTTGTAGATAATAAAATTCTGAACAATTTTGGTTCTTACCTTTTTCCCCCAAAATCGATATTTTGGAAATTAAACCTGAAAAACGCGACACAAGTTCTAAATTTTATCATTATCTCCTATGTTCCACGTTTTACGGCATTAATGAAGATAAACAAAGTTGTAGATAATAAAATTCTGAACAATTTTGGTTCTTACCTTTTTCCCCCCAAAATCGATATTTTGGAAATTAAACCTGAAAAACGCGACACAAATTCTAAATATTATCATTATCTCCTATGTTCTACGTTTTACGGCAAGAATGAAGAAAAACAAAGTTGTAGAGAATCAAATTTTGAACAATTTTGGTTCCTACCTTTTTCCCCCAAAATCGATATTTTGGAAATTAAACCTGAAAAACCTGACACAAATTCAAAATATTATCATTATCTCCTATGTTCCACGTTTTACGGCATAAATGAAGATAAACAAAGTTGTAGATAATAAAATTCTGAACAATTTTGGTTCTTACCTTTTTCCCCCCAAAATCGATATTTTGGAAATTAAACCTGAAAAACGCGACACAAATTCTAAATATTATCATTATCTCCTATGTTCCACGTTTTACGGCATTAATGAAGATAAACAAAGTTGTAGATAATAAAATTCTGAACAATTTTGGTTCTTACCTTTTTCCCCCAAAATCGATATTTTGGAAATTAAACCTGAAAAACGCGACACAAGTTCTAAATTTTATCATTATCTCCTATGTTCCACGTTTTACGGCATTAATGAAGATAAACAAAGTTGTAGATAATAAAATTCTGAACAATTTTGGTTCTTACCTTTTTCCCCCCAAAATCGATATTTTGGAAATTAAACCTGAAAAACGCGACACAAATTCTAAATATTATCATTATCTCCTATGTTCTACGTTTTACGGCAAGAATGAAGAGAAACAAAGTTGTAGAGAATCAAATTTTGAACAATTTTGGTTCCTACCTTTTTCCCCCAAAATCGATATTTTGGAAATTAAACCTGAAAAACCTGACACAAATTCAAAATATTATCATTATCTCCTATGTTCCACGTTTTACGGCATTAATGAAGATAAACAAAGTTGTAGATAATAAAATTCTGAACAATTTTGGTTCTTACCTTTTTCCCCCCAAAATCGATATTTTGGAAATTAAACCTGAAAAACGCGACACAAATTCTAAATATTATCATTATCTCCTATGTTCCACGTTTTACGGCAAGAATGAAGAGAAACAAAGTTGCAGAAAATCAAATTTTGAACAATTTTGGTTCCTACCTTTTTCCCCCAAAATCGATATTTTGGAAATTAAACCTGAAAAACCCGACACAAATTCTAAATATTATCATTATCTCCTATGTTCCACGTTTTACGGCATTAATGAAGAGAAACAAAGTTGTAGAGAACCAAATTTTGAACAATTTTGGTTTCTACCTTTTTTCCCCCAAAATCGATATTTTGGAAATTAAACCTGAAAAACGCGACACAAATTCTAAATATTATCATTATCTCCTATGTTCCACGTTTTACGGCATTAATGAAGATACACAAAGTTGTAGATAATCAAATTCTGAACAATTTTGGTTCCCACCTTTTTGCCCCCAAAATCGATATTTTGGAAATTAAACTTAATTAATTAATTAATTACCTATTAAATAATGAAAACTTAATTTGTTCAGAATTTGATTCTCTACAAATTTGTTTCTCTTCATTCATGCTGTAAAACGTGGAACATAGGAGATAATATTTTGAATTTGTCGTGTTTTTCAGGTTTAATTTCCAAAATATCGATCCTGGAAGAAAAATTTTAAAATACAAACTTGTGGAGAATCAAATTTTCTAAAATTTTTGTCTTCATGGTTTTACTATAAATTCAAAAATGGTTGAGTTATTCAAGAAAACCCATTAAAAAAAACATTTTTCGAATAAACAGGAGCCTGATTCAGTCTACTTTTTGAATTTACACCCCCAGTCCACTCCCCTCCGAGGGCCTACGAAAAAAAACCAAGAACTGATTATTCACGGGTCATAAATGACATAATGATTGAACTATTTGTTATTATCTCCAAGCATACAAACATATTAGAATATGATATATTATCTACTCATTAAAAAATCCGGCAGTGCGAGTTTAATATTTTTTTACTAAAGTTTCTAGGACCTAGCCTAGGCACCTACCTCAGTACCTTTGTACCACAAAAGATGTAAAAACAGTATAATTACAACTACCTACAAGGTACGCACAGTAGCAAGTAAGTGTTAACAAAGCCAGTAGGTACCTATAACTTGAACCAGCGCTAAGCTACAAACCCCCGAAACCAAAGACCCGCTCAAGGTCAAAGTGTTACTACCTAACGTGCGGCTGACTGTACCTACCCACTAGCGCCGCGGTTGTTGGTCAAACAAACACAATCACTCTGATGATGACTAGGTAGGTTTAGGTTACCTACCAAGAAGGTATATTATTATACAACTTGTAATTACCAATACGCAAAACCTCTCGGGTGGTAGTTTTACTCGTTCTACTCATGAAACTGAACAACTTTATTGGAAATTAGAATAAAAAAATTGAGAATCGGAATTTTGTATTTTATTTTTGTTGAACAAAAGTACCACTCGAGAACCTTTGCATACATTGTATATCTCACGGAACTGTTTAATCTACAGGGTGTAAAAAAAGTTCGACTGTACTTCTAAGGAGTGATTCTACATCGTATAAAATATAAAAAAAATATTTTGCTTAAAAAAAGTTGTTTTAGCTCAAGAAGAAGTGAAGCACAAGGGTTAAACGACGTAGACAAGGATGTTTATTGTTATTTAATATCCACTCACTAGCACATTTCAATAAATTACTGGAATGTAATTCGGAGGAAAAACTAATTTAATGATCAAACAAATCAGAAATTAAATATTAATTAAAGTATTTTTATTTTAGTATTGTACGTACAATCACCCCTTAGAAGGATCATCCTACTTTTTTTTTTACATCCTGTATTTTTCATTCGTCCACGGCTGGCAATGTTAATCGTAGTTGCACGACAATTTCTGTAGGTAGGACAAGGATTTCCAATTTCTATGAGGTAGATACTTACCAAGAGGTACTTATGTAAACCTACCTAGAAAACCAAACGTGAAGCAAATCTAGAATAAAATAGGTACATAATTTTACTTATTTATCGTCGTTCATTCGTCCGGCGGAAAACAGAAAAACGTTCGGTTTTTATTTTTGTCTGAGACTTGTCTTCATACGTTGTTTATTACCTACACGTAATACAGGAATCAAAATCTCGATGTCAATATCCATCGTGCGTGATTCAACACGCACCCCTCCCTAGCGAGTGTACGGAGCTGACTGACGAGACCGCGACGGCCGGCGACGGTGAGTCGTGTGCGTTGAAGTATAGATTTACGTATGTTCCATTTCTCACCGACAAACGGATCGGCCGTGACGGCCGATTTTATTTATCACCGAGTTTTTGTCGGTCGTGTGCGTTGAAGTATGGCAACCAGTACGTTCCATTTTTGACCTACAAAAAATCGGCCACCGATTCTCGGTCGTGTGCGGGAGCCCTAAGACTAATTAGTTTAAATGCTATTATTTTAAGATTGATTGTAATGATAAGGTAAAATGTTCCTCTTGATTTAAGTCATATAAACTGTGATCAAAATTGTGATTTCAGTTTTTTTTACTATGTAACTTAAATAAGTAGAAATAACTAATACTTTTAATTATTAAAATTCACAAAATAAAAGCATTTTTTTTGCAACCCTTTCTAGGTATCAACCCTTAATTATATTTATTATTTTTGTAAAACATTTTTATGCCTGCCAGTACATTTGATTAAAAATTTCTTTGAATAAAATTAAAGTGACTGGGGGCGCAAGCCATGGGGCAACACAACACCGGGGGCATATACCACGGACCCACATGTATTCAACACACAATATACCAAGGACTTTTAAATACAGGGTGACTTTAAAAACATTCGACAAATTTTGAGGCTAAGTTCTGTTATAGATATAGATCAATTTTGTATAGGTGGGTGTAGGCTGTATGAGACGGTGGCATAACAAAAATTTCCTTATTTTTATTTGATAATAGTATATTTAAATTAGTGTAGCTACTTCTGAATTACTTTTAAAAGGGCCAGTTATTTATACATTATTTTCTTGTTTTAGAAGGTACCAGGGGAGATATCTTGTACAGGGGAGGGACATGGTATACAAAAACAGCGATTGTATGAAATATCTTTAAAAAAAATAAGTTTATTACCGGCCAAGTCCGAGTCGGACTCGCGCTCGGAGGGTTCCGTATCACCACATAATTATAATTGTATTAATTGAAATTTCAGTTATATTTGTGCTAGATTTTTTGAGTCCGACACGCGCTTGACAGATTTTATTATTTTTTGTTATTTAATAGCTTAAACAATATAAACAGACCAATTTTTTCACGTTTGTAAGTGTTCCTGTTTTTAAGATAGAGCCTAACAAAATAGGCCTTTAGTATGGGAGCCCCCCTTAAGTTATGACTTTTTTTTATTTTTAGTATTTTTTGTTATAACGGCAACAGAAATACATAATCTGTGAAAATTTTAACTACATAGCTATTACTGTTCATGAGATACAGCTCAAACAAAATTATATAAAAACAGCTGACTTTGCTGGCATCTTATTTCTTTGTTTTTAAATATTTTTAAAACAAAAAATACAGTATTTATCTACTCAACAAGCTCTAAACAATGATACCCCACTCGATGGGGTAGGTCAAACTTTTTTTACGCCCCCCCTTTAGCTGTTTGGGATTTTTACTTCTTTATTATTAGTTTTTGTTGTTGTAGCGGCAACAGATCTCATTACGGTGCTAACTGTTGAAACCAACTACATATTTATTAGCTCACAAATTGTATCTCCCCTGCACCCTATGTATCTACCCTGGCATCTTTCTAGGAAGGGGAAATATGACAGGGGAGAGACTTTTTAACTTAACGTGGAATTTACTTCTAAAGTATTTATTGTTTAGAAATCACACGCAAACTGTAAATTTAGGCATATAATTACAGTTACCTAGCGATGAAATCATTTGTTTATATAATAAATCACAAAAATAAGCTTACCAGTTTAGAGACGGCGTTCACTGTTTTCAGCCGCACGAAACTAACTGCAAGATCAAAATTTCGGACTGCTCGCATGACGCTTGCTGCTAACTTTACGTGTCACTGAACGTTCTCAGGTTCGCGTTACCAGCTACAGATTATTATTTCCTAATAATGAAGGAATACAAAAAACCAGGGAAGGAGACTTAAAATGCGCGGGACAAAATATCTTGAATTTTTTTGATGTAAAGTTTAGGTATTCGAATTTTAAAACAATGGATAAACAATAATTAGTTATCCTAGTGTCTTCTCTTCTTTCTGTGCCATATCCTAACGGATGTCGGCGACCATCTCTCTATATTTCTCTCTGTCCATTGTGAGTCTTCTTAAATCAACCGCGGCATTCAGTCCAGACCACGTCATGAGGTTATCATACCAAGATGTTCTCCTCCTCCCTCTTCCTCTTTTCCCCTCTATTTTCCCTTCTATTATTGTTTGTAGTATGCTATATTTGTGGTTCCTGTAGATATGCCCATAGTATGTGATTTTTCTCTTCTTAAGTGTTGTTACTATTTCTAGATTCTTTTTCATTCTCCTGAGCACCTCCACGTTTGTGATTCTGTCGCGCCATGATATTTTTAACATGCGTCTATATAGCCACATCTCAAAGGCATTCAATTTGTCAATCATTTTCTTATTAAACGTCCAGCCTTCCGCTCCATAGTAAAGGACTGATAGAACATAGCATTGGACCACACGCCAGCGAAGATTTAATTTAATATCTTTGTTTTTGAATAATGATTGCATCTTGATAAATGTTCCACGTGCTATTTCAATTCTAATACGTATTTCCTTCTCTGGATCCCATTTTGAGTTTAACATGCAGCCCAAATATTTGTATTTATCAACAGTTTCTACTGGACACCCATTTATATGAAGTTGAGTTGTTTCGGCATTATGCTTTGTAACTTTCATAAACTTGGTTTTAGAGATGTTAATTTTCAATCCGTAGGCCTCAACAACTGAATTCAGCTTATCCAGCAGACACTGGAGTTCTTCTATTGAGTTTGCTATCAGTGCTGTGTCATCGGCATATCGCAAATTATTTATGTATTTTCCATTTACTTTAACCCCAATATCTATGTTGTCGAATGCTTCCCTAAATATCATTTCTGAGTATATGTTGAATAGTAATGGTGACAAAATACATCCCTGTCTAACCCCTTTTTGAATTTTCATGTCTTTTGATGTAATGTTAGCGTCTAATTTTATATGTGCGGTCTGATTCCAGTAAAGGTTTTTGATTATTTGCTTGTCTTTTTCATCGATTTCAATTTTGTCTAAGATTTCTAAAAGTTTTGCATGTTGGACATTATCGAACGCCTTTTCGAAGTCAATATAACATATATAAACGTCTTTTTGATGTTCTAAATAGTTCTGCACTAGTACTTGTATAGCGACTAGAGCTTCTCTTGTTCCAAGACCACTGCGAAATCCGAACTGTATCCTAGTGTATAGATTCATAATATAAACCTATTTTATTTTATTGAGAAGTACTTAAAAGTGTCTGATTTACTGAAAATACTGTAAAGGGACAGACCAGGGAAGAGACGTTTTTCGTTTTTCTAGGTTTCAGCGCAATTGTAGCAAAACTAAGCAAATTAAGTGAATGAAATTTAGTGCAATAAAAGGAGACAATGAGTTTTAATTAAATATATTGGCAGGTTTACATTTTTCGAACTATATTTGTTTTTTTCATGTAATACGTCGATGCGAACTCTTAACGTAGAAACACCCAGGTCTAAAGATGTTTGAAGTTGTAATTTTGTTTATTTTATTAAATTAAACCAACTTGAAATCGATACACAATCATAGTTGCATAAAAACAATAATAATAAAATAAGCATACTTTATGCTAAAACAATAATAATTAATAATGCATCATTTATGCTTATTTTATATTTTTTTGGTAAGAACGTTTGTATTAGTTCAAGAATATTTAACTTATTACCTACAAAAAAATATTTTATTTGTCACTAGCGGCCCGTCGCAGTTTTGCATGGGACGCTCTATGAGTTCATAAAAAAATCCCATGGACAAAAGCACTTAGTTTTTCCCGATTTGGTAATTTTTCCGGAAACTTCTAGTTTTACTTTATAAATGAACATTGTCCTGGAAATTACAATTAAAACAAAAAAGATTCAGCCAAATCGGTAGAGCCATTCTCAATAAAACCCGTCATACATATGGCAATTCATTTTTATATATGTCACCAGAAAATGATACTTAATAATCGTAATTGGATTAATTTCCTAGTAAGTTGACTTTCGAAAAATCATAAACGGCAGTTGAAATGTGTTATTTTACGTATATACTTCTAGTGGGGTAAATTTGCAAGAAATCACCCAAAAACATTTTTGGAGCCAGTGACGAATGTGCCCGTTTGGTTGTAGATATTTCATGATTAGATGAGTCAAAAGCCCGGGACACAAATTTATTTGGCCCTCTAGAGGACGTAATTAAATGTCCCCTTTTTTTATTATTATTATTTATTTATTTATTAAGATTTAAAAAGTACAGTAAACTTAAAAACTAAACATTGCCCCACAAAACTGCAAAATCCAGCAGTTTGTCTGTGGGATCTATGAGTCTCAAATTACAGCATTAGAACTTAATCCATGAATATCTCGAAAACTGCGACATATAGCAGAAAATATCCTAGCAATAAATTAATCTAAATAAAATTATCTACAAAAATAGAATGCAACTTTTTCGCTATATATCAATAAAAAATTTGCTATATATCAATACTTTAAGAGATCTTAAGAGGGGAAAATGGGCAAACAAGAAAAATTTTAAGGTACATATTTTCATACAAACTTTTGTCCCTCAATTTACCCCCTAGACTTTAGGGCCTAGAGGGATGATTTCGCAAAAACGCTGAAACCTGTGTTCCTTTATTTCTGTTCATTAGCTTAGACCCAAATATTTAAGCACCTTATGTTTAAACTGTAGGATTTTCATACAAATTTTCATTCCTTAATTCAACCCCTTGGGAGATTTTTTTTTAATCCTTTCTAACAGTAATTTTTACATGCAATCTACATTTGTGCAAAATTTCACATTTATAGCTATAGCGGTTACGTCTCGCCGTTGATGCATCAGTTAAGAAATGTTCTTCTGTACATTAAAATTTTTCTTGATTGCCCATTTTTCCCTCTCAAGATCTCTTAAAGTATTGAATCAAGCGAAAAAGTTGCAATATATTTTTTGTAGAGAATTTTATTTAGATAATTTTATTACGCGGAAATTTTCTGCTATGTGTCGCAGTTATCGAGATTATCATGAAAAATTTAAAAGGGAACATTAAGTACGTTATTAACACCGCTAGAGGGCCTGATAAATTTTTGTCCCGGGCTTTACAAACTCGTCTGCTCATGTTCTATCCGAATCCAAACACGCACAGTCGCACATTGGTTGCAAGCTCCTAAATTATTTACAAATTGATAACTAATATTTTGTATAATTCTAATTTATATAAATCTAACTACATAAACGAAGGACTTTCATACAAATAATTTTCCTCCATTTCACACCCTTAGGGGATGAATTTCTTGAAAAACATTCTTACCCCAAACCTTCATGACATGAAAAATAAACCCCTCAAATTTCGTGTTTCTAACCAGCAGTTTAGGAGTTCCATACAAACTTTCATCTTTCATTTCATCCCCTTGAGGGATGAATTTCAAAAAAAGTGTAAACATGCATTTTTTTCACGAAGAGCCGAAATTCAAATTTGTATACTTGTAACTTCAAAAATGTAGGCCTTCTAGACCAATAAAAAAATATCTTCTATATCACCCTCTATGGATATGATTATGGATATGGATGGATGATTTTCAAGAAACGCTTAAACACGTGTTTCTTTATTTGTTACCATAAAAGTTCAATCCCAATTTGTATGAATATTGCTTCAGAAACAATGGACTTTCATACAAATCATTTTCCCTTATTTTTAGGGGATTAATTTCTTGAAAAAAAAAAATATTTTACAAACCTTCATGACATGAAAAATACGAAATACGAAAAAATAATTCGATCCCATAGAAACTATCATTTGATAAGGCATTTTGTATGCTATTTTTTTCATATTTCGACCTATTTTCTGCTGGGAAAGTTGTTCAGATTAATGGTCTGTGCAACCTAAAAAAATTTCAGTACTTTGTAAAAAATTACCCTATAGTGGTTACAGCCAAGTACTGTTTGATAAAAATTGTTATATCTTCGGTTCCCGTTATTTATTACACTATAATAAAATATATGGCAGTGTTTAAGTCAAGTTATTATCTATCGAAATAAATAATATCATCATATATATAATAGTATAATTAAGTTTCATTGAAATCGGTTCAGTAGTTTTTGCGTGATGCTCCAACAAATAAACAAAGAGGATTTTTTTAAATATCTCTAATTTACAGACAAAATCAATTTTCAATTTTGTAATAATAATAGAATAGATACCTAAAGCATTGATTAGTATAAGTATTGACAAGTAAATTTTGTGTACAGGCAACAATCGGTATCGACTTCCTATCGAAGACTATGTACCTGGAAGACCGCACGGTGAGGCTACAGCTATGGGACACAGCGGGACAGGAGCGTTTCCGCTCGCTCATCCCTTCCTACATCCGGGACTCCACGGTTGCTGTAGTCGTCTATGATATTACCAGTGAGTAGAGTAGATGTATACAATCGGTATCGACTTCCTATCGAAGACTATGTACCTGGAAGACCGCACGGTGAGGCTACAGCTATGGGACACAGCGGGACAGGAGCGTTTCCGCTCGCTCATCCCTTCCTACATCCGGGACTCCACGGTTGCTGTAGTCGTCTATGATATTACCAGTGAGTAGAGTAGATGTATACAATCGGTATCGACTTCCTATCGAAGACTATGTACCTGGAAGACCGCACGGTGAGGCTACAGCTATGGGACACAGCGGGACAGGAGCGTTTCCGCTCGCTCATCCCTTCCTACATCCGGGACTCCACGGTTGCTGTAGTCGTCTATGATATTACCAGTGAGTAGCCGCGCTTTCGATTCAATAGAGTATAATTGTAAAAGGCAACAAAGACGCTACTTCATATCTGACCTATCTTATTGTTTTATCTATGAAAGTGCCCCTACATATATATATGAACCAAGGCTCTTCTCATTGTCCATAGGCAATAAAGACGCTTCTCATTATTTGGCATTTGTTCTTGTTCTGAAGTAGTGAGATGATGACATTATAAAATAGAGGCCAAACAAATTCGCCCACGGCGCCGGACCTGCGAAAACTGGCTTTGGGCATGCTTTGGGGCCAGGCAACCTGGAAAATTTCCCTAGACGCTAATGACTTTTAATAGCGCTCAGTGAACATTTGCATTACATTTAGAACATTATATAACAGCAACTCGAACATATATTCAAATAATATGTAACGGGGTGTAGTGTCATTAACACAGAAAAATCTCTCATTCTCTCATTCTTCCGTAAAATGACATCTAATTAGATACTGCGCCACGATAAACCTAGTGCGTAATTATTTTTTTTAACTGTTACTTTTCTTATTGTTTGTTTATGTGTACAAATGTTTTGAGCTGGTAATAATGAAGTTCGTCATCAGATTACTAATGTATTTATAGCTGAACTGATTGTATCTGTATTTTGGAGGTTCTTGCCATTCGATATGTTAGGCCCTAGTATTTTTCGCATTGAAGTGTGAACAGCTAGTGGAAACATTTGTAACTCTATTACCATGCCATAAAATCCAGAGTGTTTCTACTGACGTGCTCTTGGGTGTACTATCGCGTAATTTACTTACGCCCATTATGTAATTTACGAGTAATATTTTCTTCCCTGACGAATGCGCCACTGGACGGCGGGTAGGCCCAGACATTTTCATCTGAATACTCCATAAGCGCTTAGCTTCTCTTGCGGTGGTTTACTCAGAGTAAAAAAACTATAGAGTCCGTCATATACATATTCCGTATGAACTAGTGAAATGTAAAGCGTCTCTCTGTTGCCCATACTAGTCGGTCAAAAACTCAGTTAAATTTTACAAAAATCAAGTATAAACTTTGTTTGCAAACGTGAAAATATATCTTTTTTTACTTGTGAATTGATCATTAATACTAAGAACGGAAGCGTAAATAATCCGTTATAGCCATTTTATGCGTGATTTTAAACACTATTTTTTTTCCTGAATGGTAAGTGTTTTCACCAGAAAAACTGTGGTAGTAGCATTTATTAGTCCCATGTCACATATTTCTCAAAGAGAAAGATAAAATTTTTATGTTTATTAGGATTTGATAAAAATCCATACATTTTAGTATAGAGGTCCCTCGCAAGAAAGTGATACGCTTATGGCTCCTCCCTCCTTAGCAGAAAGAGCTGCTACTTAAACTTTCCTTGGTGGTTTGCATCTTGCATGCAGCATCTACTAACTTTACAGTGTGGTGCATGTGTGTGCCGGCAAATAATAGAACCATCCGATCTCTAGCCGTGGGTGTCGTAAGAGGCGACTAAGAGATTATGAACCAGATGATGGGCAGCAGCGTCCGTCTGTGTATCGCACCACCTTACTTACTGCGGTCACCAACAACCGCGATCCATGGTGCCAGCCGCAACGCTAGCAAGCGTGGTGACTACGGTACTCCCCCTCCACATTGTTTCAGCAAAAGCTGGAATTCTGGATGGAGCTCCCTGTCCTGCAGTGGACTTTCCATGGAACGTCGTGATGATGATGATGATACAGCTAACTAACTTAACCAAAACCTGATGTACATTTCACTCTCTCCACCCTATTCTCCAGAGTGAGACGAGCGTATTTTATATTGTTACAGTTGAATGGTGCAATTGACACTCACTTAAAACTTTCACTAATCAGGAAAAATTGCATTTTGTTTTCCTCTATTGTTTTCAAAGTTTTTATATTGTTTGCAAACTATACTTTTTGTCTTTTCAAAGTATAGGGCGATGCTAGAGAGCGCCTCTATTTTTGCGTGGTCAGACGGGAGTGGCCTCTTTCGAGAATTCTCCGAACCGAATTTTACGAAACTCGTGAATTATTTTGGTGATACATATTCACCCTGGGACTCTCGAGGCACTTAGGTTGAATTCATAACTCTTTGACGTCCTACTTTGGCTCTGCCAGCAGTAATACTAGTAAATAAGACAAAGAAGAGTTTTTTATACCCAACCTTGAATATAAGGATGGAGTTTCAAGCACATTTTAGTTTTTGATTCGGATGTGTCATGAAAATGGGTGAAAAATTAATGACTTTTGTTTTTTTTTCGTCAAGCCAAAAACATTTTAATTTTGGTGTCGACTCCTGCAACGACTCCCTATTATTAAATAGGCAATTTTTTATATATGGGCATTTTATTTTTGGTCTCGACTCCTGCAAAGACTCTAGTATTAAATAGGCTATTTTTTTGTCTATGGCCTTGTTCTTGACCTGGATCTAGCCCTGAGGACAGAGATGAGGTCGATGATGGAACTAGAGCAAGCCTATCCACTCACGACTTGAATAGATTCGGGTTCTATGATCTCGGAAACACAGACGCAGGCAGAGAATTCCACTACTTGCAAAACTATCATTTGTATACGCAATTGATTTTGTAGCGATTTTCGTAGCTACTATAGCGTGTGTAGGATAAGTTTGGCTACAGTTTAGATGATAGAAAAATGATTTGGCTCTGACGGTTATTTTCTGCGCATGGGCGCGTGCCCCCCTACCTGCCGCGCTCACCCCCGCGACTCAGTACCGTCTTAAAACTATCGGCCAACTAAAAATCCTGCAGTGTATGGAAACGCTAACTGGCCAGGTCAAGTCTCTTAAAGTTCAGTAGTCTACCATCTAACGCTAACCGAATTTAAGTAGATCTAGCAGTCGATTATAAATTGGCAGTTATTATCACAATGAGCAGTTATTGAAACCTAACCGGTGTATGTCGGTCGGGTCTATGACCTCGTTCGGCCTTAGATATTCGCTGTTTGGAACTTTTGCATATTGAACGAAATACGGAATTTTATATCGAGTACGAACATGGTTGGCTGAAGTAGGAAGGTACATCTTAAAAAATATTTTCTTTACGTGACTATAAATATACCTGCATGTGAGCTAAGCGAAATACCCTTCCATGTCATAAGATATTTGTAACATTTTATTTTAAAAGAAAACATCCTCACTAATGTTATTACAAACCAAGGTTTGTCGTGTAAAATTTTTGCTTACTGAGTTACGATATTGTTAACTGTGAATAGGCTTTTGGGTGTGTTCTTATAAGGCTTCGTTATAATAATCGTATCGTGTGGGTTGTAAGGTCTATAAAACCCTGTTGTCTTAGTTGGTAAGCCACCAAAGGCCTCTGACATATCCCATTATTAACTCGTCTAGTCTCAGTAGTTCGGTTGTTTTGTCCGGTACCGAACTACTGCGACTCAGTATCAGCTTCTTCCTCTTGACCGTTTTCAACGTCGAGCGATCGGAATCATTGGCGACGATGTTCTCACTGGCCGACTCGACCATCTATCTCTGCGGAGAGATTGCATCTTTATGCATCCTTTATCGCATGTATCATGGGGAACACACCAATCGAAAGAAGTTAAAATTTCATCCATACCACCTAGATAACTGGCTATCTTCCATCGTACGTTTTACAAGAAATTTTTTAACACATACAACCGCTCTGTGGAATCAGCTTGTACAACAAAGCAAACATTTTAAAGGTCGGCACCGCACCTGAGACCCCCCCTGGTGTTGCCAGTTCCTATGGGCGTCGGTGATCACTTACCATCAGGTGACCCGTCTGCCTCCCTCTTCTATAAAAAAAAACTTAGTTTTCTTTAGTCTCAGTAGTTCGGTTGTCAACGTCAACCGGACTACTGAGACTCGCTCTGTAATTCGGTTAATGATGTCAAGCATTTGTTAAAATTTCCAAAATTACTTTATTCCGTACTAAATAGTCGGGACGAACGGCTTAACGTGGCTTTTGAATCACGGAATTATCTTACTTTTTAGACAATCATGTGATTCATCCTGTAACCAAATTGTAAGTGTCCCCTTCGGGAATAGAACCTCAAACCCCCAGATCGAGAGCCAAACGCTCTAACTACTTGACCACTGAAGCTGAGCCTTCGTAGAAGCAAATATTTCAGCAATATTTGCCTTTATTTTCATAAATTCCCGTCAGTGACAATTTTCTATTAGAATCGAAACCCTCAGAATAATAGAATAATGACCTCCTTGCTCCGCTCGGACCGAAACCTAAAATAATTTCACCCTTTTTTGGCGAATCTACATTTCTTATTTTTTCTTCAGTTCCATATAAGAAGCACACACTTATCAAACAGAAAGTTATATACAAAAAGACGTTTATAATTTTATTATAATATCCAGTCACTAGCAAGTACCTATCCAATTCAATAAATTACTGCAATATAATTCGAAGGAAAACCTAATTTCATGGTTACCCAAAAAGAAAAGTATTTTTTTTTTTAATATTTTTTACAATCTATTAGTGATGTAGAATCACCCCTTGGAAGGATCATCGTACTTTTTTTTACATTCTGTATAGTAAAAATGTTTTTCTAGAACCAAAACCTAAATAATTTCAGCTTCAGATTGGTTGTAACCTTTGTCTGCGAAACACATCCACTGCTGAAAGTATGCCAGGGTGACCTCGCTGCTCATAAAACAGCGGATTGCTCTTAAAACTTCGTATAAAGCATCAATTCCAGCAATATTGGTCTATATTTCTCTTAGTTCACTATAATAAAGACCGCAGTGACTATTTTCTGTAAAAATCGAAGCCTAAAATAATTGTAGCATTATAAAATGCTGATGCGAGTTAGTGTTTGCTTTTATAAACCTGTTAGAAAGTCAGTCTTTTTAGGGTTCCGTACCTCAAAATAAAAAAACGGAACCCTTATAGGATCACTTTGTTGTCTGTCTGTCTGTCTGTCAAGACCCTTTTTCTCACGAACGAGAAGAGGTACGAGTATCAGGTTGAAATTGATAACGAATATTAAGGTCCATAAACCACACAATATCTGAAAATTTCAATTTTTTACAATGACGCAATCAAAAGATAAGGCTTTTTATGTCCTCATCTCCATACATTTATGCAAAAAAGCAAAACCTACAGGGTACTTCCCGTTGCCCTAAAATTATGAAATTTGGCAAGAAGCTAGGTCTTACAGTACAAATAAAGAGAAAATTAAATATATCAATTTTTCACACTACTAATAAAACCAATTCAGGTGAGCTCCCGTTTCAAGAACTTTTCTATAAAAGACGGGTCAAGTTGGATGGTCGCGTAGTTTTTAAAATCAAAGAGCAAAAGCTTTTAGTATATCATATGGTAGATAGGTACGTAACCCTTAGGGCGCGAGTCCCACTCGCACTTGGCCGGTTTTTTATCTGATCAGATGATGTTAGCTTATATATAGTTCTGTGTCTATAAACTTCGCCAAATATAAATATGGATTTTCCAGAAATTATGTACTTCTTTCGCTGCTCCCAAAATTTCTCAACAATTTATTGACACTCACAGTGTGACTTTAGCCCGTCATCATCATCATCATCATCATAACATCCCATGAAAAGTCCACTACAGGACAGGGAGCTCCCTCCAGAATTCTAGCTTTTGCTACCATAGTCATCTCGCTTGTCAGCGTTACGGCTGGCACAATGGACCGCGGTTGTAGTTGACCGCAGTAAGTAAAATGGTGTGATACACAGGAGGATGCTGCTGCCCATCGTCCAGTTTATAACCCTTAGTCGCCTCTTACGACACCCACGCTGCCGCCCATCCCATCCTCCAATAGTAAAATTAGATTATTACCTCAGTAAATATTTTTTTACAGTTTAATTAGACCTCTAGGTATTTACTTTTATACTTACGTAAGTAAGTTTGATCCCGACACCTGTGTGCCGGCACAAATATTTGTTGTCTGTGTGGCGGGTAGACTAGGTAAACGAACCGACGTTCGATACCGTATCGATTGCAATTTGTAGAACTTAGGACCAATATACTGCTTGGATAGAGGTCAACCATGCTTATAAATACTTACAATCATATTCTAATAAAATTTACAGGGTTTTTGTTACTGCAAAAACTTTCGTATGTTACTTAGACCGCAAGACTGAACAACTTCCTAAAAAAGGTCGAAAAAAAGATAATTTTTTGGGCGTCAGTAGAGGTATAGATGAGAGGGAATTTTTAGTCTTTCGACTCATATTTTTTGGGAATGTTGTTCACAGTCTGAGTAACTTTTTACAGTGATACGAGTATCAAAATACACGCGAAAGTCACTCTGGCTGAAATGATTTTTATGAATCCTGTGGAAAAATTTTATTGAATTCAACCGCGGTTAAAGTCTGGGGCAACCGCTATTCTCCATCTTTCTTGCAATACTCAATGCTCAATATTTATTGCGTTCCAAAATGGTTATACAAAATTGGTGTCAACTAAAGCAAGCATTTTAGACCCTATTGGGCACAGAAATTAAAAAAAAAATCAGTCAAACTACGAACATTACAATTTAAGATAAAGTAGAGAAGAGGACGACAAAGAAACTTCTTATTTAAATGTATCATTCTGGTACCTATTTATTTGTTGTATAATATTTAACACTTTTTAATCAACCATTCTTTCAATTGTCGCGCAAAAGATTTGTCACTTATCGCACTTTTGATAGTTATTAGCACAATAACCGACGGGTATACAGTGTGTAAAAAAAACCGGTCAAGTGCGAGTCGGACTCGCGCGCCGAGGGTTCCGATATACCTATAGTATTTTTGGAAGCAATAAAGTCCATTTTCAGGACCGCAAAACTAAATTTGTTTGTAAAGGTTTTTTGCAGATTTCTGAAAAACTGTGCAACTTAGAAAGATCGTTTTATTTTTGCTGTAAAGTTTACATAAACCTCTGTCAACTGTAATTAATTCAGATTTTCCCTTACTCAAACTTCGGAGATAAGGGGGGGGGAATGGTATTTTTTTTGACATTTTTCATCATAACTTGAAAACTAAGAAACTTAAAAAAATACAAAAATATATTTTAAAATGTACAAGTAAAGCCCTTTCATATGATACCCCACTCGACCTAGTAGCGACAATTTGAAATTTGGCCCCCCCTATTTTGGCCCCCTTTACATTAATAATCATACTTTTTTCAAAAAATTTTCATGTGCAATTAAGTTGGGCAACTATATTCTAAAACTATTCCAAATTTCAGCTCGATAGCGTAAGTGGTTGCTGAGATATAGAGGTGTGACAGACAGACGGACAGACAGAGCGGCACCATAAGGGTTCCTTTTTTTTACCATTTTGGTATCGGAACCCTAAAAAGTACGATGATCATTCTGACGGGTCATTCTACATCACTAATAGAAAAAAGTATACATTTAAATATACTAATAATATTATAATTTTGGGTCATCATGAAATTAGATTTTCCTTCAATAACATTACAGTAATTGATTGAATTGAATAGGTACTAGCTAGTGACTGGATATTATAATAAAAACATCTTTACATCACCAGCTGATCACAGAGGTCATTGAACCTTCCAAGCGCTTCACTTCTTCTTGAGCTAAAACTACTTTTTTTAGGAATAAGTATTTTTTATATAATCTATTAGTGATGTAGAAGCACCCCTTAGAAGGATCATCGTACCTTTTTTACAACCTGTATTCTAACTGTATTTTTACATATTTGTGTTAGATTAGGCAGTGTAGTTCGACCCATGTCATTCTTTGTGAGATATTGCGTTGGACTTGGAGCGGGGAAGCTTAATCGGGAGTGACTTGTACCCTAGGGAGACAGAATTAGATGGAAAATATAGGTACTCGATAATAATGTTTGGTCGGTGTGGCGCCGGCAAACAATAGTTACCAATTCATCTGTACCCGTGCCTTTCTTAAGAGTCGACTAAGGGATTATGAATTGGAGGATGGGCAGCAGCTTCCTTCTGTTTATCGTACCATCGTTATTACTGCGGTCGCCAACAGCCGAGGTCGATGGTGCCTATGACTGTGTTTCTGTGACTATGTTACTACCCTCCAAATGATACCACGCGTCTTTGGGGAAATCGGAATGTACTACCTCGGATTGTCCGACCGCGGAATACGAAGCCAAGTAATGACTCGGAATCCGTGTACACCCTGGCTGGCAATTCCCTGGCCGTGCAATCCGCAGCTGGACATTCCTTGTACAAGCTCGGAATGCTCAACCAAGAATGTACGTCCACTCCGGGCACTCCGTTTTTGATGGAATTCTGGAGGGAGCTCCCTGTCCGGCAGTGGATGTGTTATTGGATGTTTTGATGATGATGATGAATAGTTTTGGCCTGTAGGCGCAGTTGTGAGTGATTCTGGTACGTTCGACTCTATCGGACGGAGTAAGTAACGGCTGATGAGTAAGATGTGGGGGCGTATCGCTAACATATTTTATAACTAAAAATAAAAGTGTACCTTTACTCCTTAATTTTAATCTGTCTGAACGGATTTTCGATAAATAAATTATGTACGCGGCGAGTTATATTTTTCTACTGATATAGGCTACCATCATGTCATTTGCTGATATAGGGGCGCCATTGGACAGCGGGTAGACCATCATATCATCATTATAACAGCCACATAGAGGCACAGCAGACGGCAGACTTTGTGTTCTGTCTGACAGTCCGCCAGTGAGGCAGGTACTGCAATTATTTTAGTATTATTATAGTCATTGACATGAGAAAAACGCTGCGTTTCTATGCGCGTATTTTCCAAAATCTTTCGTTTGGAAGGAAATAACAGCTTGAATAGTTGTTCAGTTCAAAGAGTTATTCAGTCAATAAAGTTGTTCAGATTGATTGTTATTTAGTTTAAAACGTGGAGCAATTTTGAAACGTGCTTTGTTTGAATTTAATTCTGATGAAAACTATAATTTTCGCAACAACGGCCACACTGACGGTCAATGTCCGTGACTGCCCGTGTCTGCCCGCCCCTTCATCTGCTGAGAGCCTTAGTCACTGCGGTAGTCTTTTTAGTCCTTCCTTGATATCTTTAAACCCATATCACGTTCATCTTATAATAAAACACTGGTCTGTTTAAAAGTAATGGTTATAGTTTCATTTTATTTTAAATTAAATTTACTCGCGGCGTTCGGGCATTTTATTACAGGCAGCCTCGTCTGTGTAAACAGCCGTGCCTTGGGGAATTAGTAAAGAGTTAGTGCAGTATTGGAAAGTAATATAAACTTTATGCTCGTTTAGTTACAACATTATTATACAGGGTTATTTTTGGACCCTTAGCCAAATTATAGTATGTTACTCAGAAACACGAATCTGAACAAAGTCTGCTGGAAGAAATTTCCAAGCTGAAATAAGCAGCACCTGTTGTGTCTGTTCTCTAAATGTTTGTTTTATTTGTATTTTTATGTGTACAATAAACAGTTAAAATTGTAGCAATTTTTTTTTGACCCACGTTTGTTTGGAAAAGTTGTTTAGTTACATATTCTGAGCATCATACT
The DNA here is from genome assembly GCA_947532105.1 of Athrips mouffetella. Lineage (NCBI taxonomy): Eukaryota > Metazoa > Arthropoda > Insecta > Lepidoptera > Gelechiidae > Athrips > Athrips mouffetella. The sequence goes on along the minus strand of OX383960.1, from coordinate 5,932,795 downwards.
CAAATTTGGCCAGGGGTCCAAAAATAACCTGTATATGGTTTATTTAGACTTCTAGAGTGAAGCGCTCGTAGCCAAGTGGTAGTTGCCCTTTCTTTCCGATCACGAAAGTTGTTCAGAACTCAGATGTTAACCGCTAGCGGCAGAATAACGAGAATGTTTCCCTGCTTCGGAAGACACATTTAGCCGTTGCTCCCGGCTACTGTCACTGATAGTAGTAGATAAGCTAAGATACTATACCATTTGTTGGCTTGAACACTAACCTGGCTATCGTAGGATTGGGGTTTGGTTTGCCCTCTAGGCTGATTAGTTTGTATTTTATTCAGGTGAAAACGACACCACCGGCAACACCGGCCACACTTGTGGACTTTTGTTCTCGTTTTATGATCGAGATCGATTTTTGCCTTACGTAAGCCTCGTATTGTAAATTTCACGAAGTTCGTTACACCCGCTTTCGAAAACGCGATTACATAGAATAAATCCGGCCAAGTGCGAATCGGAGTCGCGCACCGAAGGTTCCGTACCACTAAGTTCAGTCACGCAGAAGTGTATTATATTCGCACGTGTCCGACGCGCACTTGACCAGATTTTATTATTTGTTGTTTTTCTTTAGATTATGCACTATAAGCGTACAATTTATCACGCTTGTAAGTATTCTTCTTCTACCTAATATTCCCGTTTTTAAGATAGAGCTAAACAAAAGTCTAGCAAAAATCGCCTCAAAAGACATGTTTTTAAGCCTCCCTCAATGTTTTTTACGTTCGAGCGGAGCGAGAAAAGTATTGTATTCGTGAAAAAAAAAAAAGTTTTTCTATTTTTCTCAAAAATGTGTTCTATATCACTTATACATCATAAAAAGCAAGTCCCCCAAAAATATCCGTCCGTCGGTCGGTCGGTCGTTCGGTCAGTCGGTCGGTCGGTCGGTCGGTCGGTCGGTTGGTCGGTCGGTCGGTCCGTCGGTCGGTCTGTCACGCTTTGGCCTAGCGGCTAAACGAATAGTCCGCTTGACACCATATTTTGAATTGAAGATTTTTATGCAAATCCATCGAAGGGTTTTGAGTGGTTTCCTGCTGGCTCTCATTTTGAGGGTAGCTGTCATACAACGAAAATGAAAAATTTTAATTTTCGCAAAAATGTCTCATACAATCTTGATGAAACTTTGCATGACTAAGCATCTCCATTAAAGGTATTTTGCGGCAATATCAATTGGTCTGTAGAAATTCATATAAGGGGTGTTCCCTTACTACTAAAATTTAAAAATGTGATTTACTCAAAATCGGTTTCGTTAAGCTTATTTTGATGTTCTACAATTTGGATTCTAAATTGGTATTCTACCTGACTGCATATTTCATTAAATCATTTCTATATAAATTTAGTAGGTATAGGTAAGTTTGTATTTTCATATTATTTGTATGGAATTACAAACTTAAGTTTGCAGTTGTTACTTATTTACTCATTACTATCCGCAGCCCTCATAATATAGTAGTTAGAGCATTCGGCTCTTGATCCGGAGGTTCTGGGTTCGATACCCGGCGGGGACACTGTTGAATAATGACTCTCGTATATCGCGAGAAAGTAAGTGCAGTGCTGCTGTACCAACGATTTTTATTCGTTGTTATAGCGGCAATAGAAATATTTATTCTGTGAAAATTTTAAACTGTCTAAGTGTCTCTCTATTACGGTTCATGAGATACAGCCCGCTGACAGACAGACAGACATCCGAGGCATCCGTTTTTAGGGTTCCGTGCCTCAAAAGAAAAAAACGGAACCCTTATAGGACCACTTTGTTGTCCGTCTATCTGTCTGTCTGTCTGTCAAGACCCTTTATCTCACGAACGGGTAAAGGTATCAGGTTGAAATTCAATTTTTTACATCGACGCAATCAAAAGATATGGCATTTTATGTCCTCATCTCCATACATTTATTCAAAAATGCAAAACCTACAGGGTACTTCCCGTTGACCTAAAATTATGAAATTTGGCAAGAAGCTAGGTCTCACAGTACAAATAATGGGAAAAGTCTGAAATCATTACATATTACAACTTTTCTCACAACTAATGGTAACCAATTGTGGTGAGCTCCCGTTTCAAGAACATTCATATAAGAGAGGGGTCAAGTTGGATGGTCGCTGAGGCGATTTTTGTTTTAGTTCTATTTAAAAACGGGAACACTTACAAACTTGAAAGTTGGTATGTTTATAGTGCATAAGCTATAAAATAACAACAAATAATAAAATTTGGTCAAGCGCGTGTCGGACTCAAAAAATCTAGCACATTAACTTACTGAAATTTCAACGTTTACAATTATGTTTATGTGGTGGTACGGAACCCTCAGTGCGCGAGTCCGACTCGCACTTGGCCGGTTTTTTTATCCGTGGGTACGGAACCCTAAAAAATGCAATGAATCTAGAAAACTTTACAAGAAGTTAAGAAATAATTTGGAGTTGGAAGTTTGGCCCTTGCCTCACAGTTTAGGGTTTCAAACTCGCCTTTGAGAAAACTTTCGCAATAAGAACACATTTAGGTTCATTTGGGTTTCTCTTAACATTGTACAGTGAAGAGCATGTCAAGTGTAATACTCGTAAGTACGAACTAAGGGCTCGTACATAAAAATTTTACAATTCAACTTCAACTTTTATTTTATGGCAATGGGCCATCTAAGATTACAGCCATTACTGCCAATGTCTAGTTAACAAGAGCACAGTTTAAAAAAATATTTACCGGTTAAAAAAAGGGGCCCAAAAAATATAAAATTATATTGTCAAGAGCACGTCAAGCTTGACACATTGGACTTTGTACCGCGCTTATCTTAGTCAATGTAAAGACGGAAATCGCACTGCGAGTGTATAGCTTGACCTGATCTTGACTGTACGTGTTAGAGTAGTGCTTCAAGTTTCAAGCTTGATGTGGCCTGACTATACCGTGAGTACAAATAAATTAATGATTTTTTCTTAGGTTTTTACATACCTAAAAATTTTATTGTAAGGTACCTACGTGCAAAAGTTCGTATTTGGTACTTTTATGTCATCTGTGGTTTTGGAAATAACCTTCTCCCCTATATCACTTACTATCACTACAAGTGTTTGCAAACTGTGCCTTTGGTATTTTTGAAATTACCAACTAGGGCAGGCAGGCAGAGTGCTTATATTTGCGAGCGCACCTAAAAATTTGTTTTGAAAGAAAGCGTGAGTGGCTTGTAATGGAATAGGCCAATACCCAGCAGTGGGTCGATAAGAGCTGATATGATGATGATGAAGCAATTACCTTAGATGTGGTCATGCGGGACTGTCCGCGATAGTACAGTGAACGACAGGTCAACCTTGACACTCGCATTGCAACTCTAGCCCGTACGTCTATTGAAATAAGAACGGTACAAAGCCCAATGTGTCAAACTTGATGTGCTCTTGACTGTACACGTGCAATTGTCCCAACTTTTTCTTTGACCTCTTAAAATTTCGGTGTTAAAGTTTGTAAGCGATAAAACTGGGAATTGGTCGTAAAATTTGTGAAACGAAATGCAAAATATAGCAATGGAGGCATTCTCTCGGAAATCTGTTGTTCTGTACTGGAATTTATAGCTTGGAGACAGGCTTTAAGGTTTAAAGATACTGACTGCCACAAGGGTAGAAAGGTTCTATACACTGTGTTACCGAATATAGCATCAAAATAATAGCTGGTACAACAGTGCTGTGGCAACGATCATTCATATTCATAGATACACGATTGCATTCAAGATACGAACGAAAAAGTGTCCCCATTTTCGTGTTCCAAATTCGAAATTTTGTCAAGACAAAATTGCACAACCACCAACGGTTTCTGTGAAGAAGACGATTTTTTTTCGAAAGTTGTTCAGTTACGTTGACCCTTTATGTGTTCGGAAGGCTGTCTCTTACACTCTGTAGATTATAAAGGCTAATTCTATTCTAATCTCAAGGTAGATTCTTAACTTTTTATTTGCTATCAAGCAAATTAATGATCTACCTTCTGTCAGTTCAGTTATAATCGGATAATAAATGTCGCATTATGAACAATAAATAGCTCGTTTGAAATTGATACGAACATTATTAATACTTCAGATTATGCTTGTGATTTATAAATGGCTGCCAGCACGCACGTTCGGGCACACGTTGAGGTTTTTATCTTACGTTGTTTGCAAGAAAATGTGTGAAGTATGCGTAAATGCGTAGAATTACGTTATTTTACCCGTGTGGTGCCGGCAAAGAATAGTACCAATTCATCTCTACCTGTGGGTGTTGTAAGAGGCCACTAAGGGTTTATGAACCGAAGGATCGACAGCAGCGTCCGTCTGTGTATCATACCATCTTACGTACTGCGGACTATAGTGTCAGCCGGAACGCTCACAAACGTGGTACTGTGGTACTTCCCCCCAAAATGTACCACGGGTTTTTGATAGAATTTTGCAGGGAGCTCTCTGTTTTGCAAAAGACGTTACATAGGATGATATTATGATGAGGTTTATTACCTTATTTTGCATTTTAGCTCTATTGTGACTACACCGTGCATTTGCATTAATCACGAATATGCATTAGAGTTAATCGTAGAGAGGGTGTCAAAAGACATCTTCTGAAAACTGAAACCGTGAATTTAGACCATGAAACTAAACAACTTTTCCTGAGGAACATACGTCGAAAAATACGAAAAGTTAAGTTTAACCTCCTATAAAAATTGCATAAGCTAATGTAATGGTACGAGTACAGATTCAATACTAGTAAAATAACGTTTGTAATGGCGCAATTTGTATTAGAAATATATGTTGCTCATGTAGACCTATGCTAGTATAAATTTTTTCATCTAGGACCATGGCAAATTCACATAGGTAATTCAGGGTTTTATACAAATACAAGCAACATTTAAGAAAGCGCTTTGGTTTATATGGCTACTCACTTCGTGTACATATATTATCTAACTGACGTCATAAAAATATATTTTACATCAAATTTTTTATATTTTGCTTTTTTTCTCTTCAACAGATGCAAACTCATTCCACCAAACGTCGAAATGGATTGACGACGTGCGCACGGAACGTGGGTCTGATGTCATCATCATGCTTGTTGGCAACAAGACTGACCTCTCGGACAAGAGACAGGTGTCAACCGAAGATGGCGACCGCAAGGCTAAGGAGCTGAATGTTATGTTTATAGAAACTAGCGCTAAAGCTGGCTATAATGTCAAACAGGTTAGTATATAGTGGCTGAAGTCTAGACAAAAAGGACCTCTGATAGATAAGATGCAGGTGTCAATTGAAGATGGCGACCGCAAGGCTAAGGAGCTGAATGTTATGTTTATAGAAACTAGCGCTAAAGCTGGCTATAATGTCAAACAGGTTAGTATATAGCGGCTGAAGTCTAGACAAAAAGGACCTCTGATAGATAAGATGCAGGTGTCAATTGAAGATGGCGACCGCAAGGCTAAGGAGCTGAATGTTATGTTTATAGAAACTAGCGCTAAAGCTGGCTATAATGTCAAACAGGTAAGTATATAGCGGCTGAAGTCTAGACAAAAAGGACCTCTGATAGATAAGATGCAGGTGTCAATTGAAGATGGCGACCGCAAGGCTAAGGAGCTGAATGTTATGTTTATAGAAACTAGCGCTAAAGCTGGCTATAATGTCAAACAGGTTAGTATATAGCGGCTGAAGTCTAGACAAAAAGGACCTCTGATAGATAAGATGCAGGTGTCAATTGAAGATGGCGACCGCAAGGCTAAGGAGCTGAATGTTATATTTATAGAAACTAGCGCTAAAGCTGGCTATAATGTCAAACAGGTTAGTATATAGCGGCTGAAGTCTAGACAAAAAGGACCTCTGATAGATAAGATGCAGGTGTCAATTGAAGATGGCGACCGCAAGGCTAAGGAGCTGAATGTTATGTTTATAGAAACTAGCGCTAAAGCTGGCTATAATGTCAAACAGGTTAGTATATAGCGGCTGAAGTCTAGACAAAAAGGACCTCTGATAGATAAGATGCAGGTGTCAATTGAAGATGGCGACCGCAAGGCTAAGGAGCTGAATGTTATGTTTATAGAAACTAGCGCTAAAGCTGGCTATAATGTCAAACAGGTTAGTATATAGCGGCTGAAGTCTAGACAAAAAGGACCTCTGATAGATAAGATGCAGGTGTCAATTGAAGATGGCGACCGCAAGGCTAAGGAGCTGAATGTTATGTTTATAGAAACTAGCGCTAAAGCTGGCTATAATGTCAAACAGGTAAGTATATAGCGGCTGAAGTCTAGACAAAAAGGACCTCTGATAGATAAGATGCAGGTGTCAATTGAAGATGGCGACCGCAAGGCTAAGTAGCTAAATGTTATGTTTATAGAAACTAGTGCCAAAGCTGGTTATAATGCCAAACAGGTTAGTATACAGCATATGAGGTCTAGACAAAAAGGAGCTCTGACAGAAAAGATGCAGGTGTCAAATGAAGATGGCGACCGCATGGCTAAGGAGCTGAATGTTATGTTTATAGAAACTAGCGCTAAAGCTGGCTATAATGTCAAACAGGTTAGTATATAGCAGCTGCAGTGGTTTCTTGCCGTTTCTTTTACGCTGCCACAGCACGATCCGAAACGGCGTAGACTCGCTCTATTTGAATTGTATTCTGCATGACATTCAATAAGTATTCTGTAAAGAATCTACATTGAATAAATAATCTGAATCTGAGTTCTAGACAAAAAGGAGCTCTGACAGAAAAGATACAGGTGTCAAATGAAGATGGCGACCGCATGGCTAAGGAGCTGAATGTTATGTTTATAGAAACTAGCGCTAAAGCTGGCTATAATGTCAAACAGGTTAGTATATACCAGCTGAGTTCTACACAAAATGGACCTCTGACAGATAAGATGCAGGTGTCAATTGAAGATGGCGACTGCAAGGCTAAGGAGCTAAATGTTATGTTTATAGAAACTAGCGCTAAAGCTGGCTATAATGTCAAACAGGTTAGTATATAGCAGCTGAGCTCTACACAAAAAGGACCGACGACAGATAAGATGCAGGTGTCAACTAAAAATGGCGACCGCAAGGCTAAGGAGCTAAGTGATATGTTTATAGAAACCAGTGCTAGCTGGCTATAATGTCAAATAGGTTAGTATATAGCAGCTGAGATCTAGACAAAAAAGACCTCTGATAGATAAGATGCAGGTGTCAATTGAAGATGGCGACCGCAAGGCTAAGGAGCTGAATGTTATGTTTATAGAAACTAGCGCTAAAGCTGGCTATAATGTCAAACAGGTTAGTATATAGCGGCTGAAGTCTAGACAAAAAGGACCTCTAATAGATAAGATGCAGGTGTCAATTGAAGATGGCGACCGCAAGGCTAAGGAGCTAAATGTTATATTTATAGAAACTAGTGCCAAAGCTGGTTATAATGTCAAACAGGTTAGTATACAGCATATGAGGTCTAGACAAAAAGGAGCTCTGACAGAAAAGATGCAGGTGTCAAATGAAGATGGCGACCGCATGGCTAAGGAGCTGCATGTTATGTGTATAAAAACTAGCGCTAAAGCTGGCTATAATGTCAAACAGGTTAGTATATAGCAGCTGCAGTGGTTTCTTGCCGTTTCTTTTACGCTGCCACAGCACGATCCGAAACGGCGTAGACTCGCTCTATTTGAATTGTATTCTGCATGACATTCAATAAGTATTCTGTGAAGAATCTACATTGAATAAATAATCTGAATCTGAGTTCTAGACAAAAAGGAGCTCTGACAGAAAAGATGCAGGTGTCAAATGAAGATGGCGACCGCTTGGCTAAGGAGCTGAATGTTATGTTTATAGAAACTAGCGCTAAAGCTGGCTATAATGTCAAACAGGTTAGTATATACCAGCTGAGTTCTAGACAAAATGGACCTCTGACAGATAAGATGCAGGTGTCAATTGAAGATGGCGACTGCAAGGCTAAGGAGCTAAATGTTATGTTTATAGAAACTAGCGCTAAAGCTGGCTATAATGTCAAACAGGTTAGTATATACCAGCTGAGTTCTAGACAAAATGGACCTCTGACAGATAAGATGCAGGTGTCAATTGAAGATGGCGACTGCAAGGCTAAGGAGCTAAATGTTATGTTTATAGAAACTAGCGCTAAAGCTGGCTATAATGTCAAACAGGTTAGTATATACCAGCTGAGTTCTAGACAAAATGGACCTCTGACAGATAAGATGCAGGTGTCAATTGAAGATGGCGACTGCAAGGCTAAGGAGCTAAATGTTATGTTTAGAAACTAGCGCTAAAGCTGGCTATAATGTCAAACAGGTTAGTATATAGCAGCTGAGGTCTAGACAAAAAGGACCGATGACAGATAAGATGCAGGTGTCAACTGAAAATGGCGACCGCGAGGCTAAGGAGCTAAGTGATATGTTTATAGAAACCAGTGCTAGCTGGCTATAATGTCAAATAGGTTAGTATATAGCAGCTGAGATCTAGACAAAAAAGACCTCTGATAGATAAGATGCAGGTGTCAATTGAAGATGGCGACCGCAAGGCTAAGGAGCTAAATGTTATATTTATAGAAACTAGTGCCAAAGCTGGTTATATATAATGTCAAACAGGTTTGTATAGTCCGTTCCACGAGGCAATGCCAAAGCTTACCAACACATTTTGCAGCTATATTAAGGCTATTGTGCACCATGATCAATAGTAATCAGCTAAAGCTGTCAGAAAAAACAAGTTTGTAAGACAATGTTATTTTTTCCGTTAAATATACTCTGGTTCGTCTGGTTCGTCATACTTTGTCTGGTTCTACGGCTGCAAAATTTGTTGGTAAGCTTTTGCATTGACTCGTGGAACGGTTTATATGTTCAAACAGCTGAGGGTTACCAAGCTACATTATTTCTATTGTACAATATCAAACAGCTTTGTAAGGCCATTTAGCGAGAACGCATTTTCGTAGTTAATTTTCTTTTATCTATACTATTTTAAAATCCTTATTCTATTTTGTCAGTACATTGAAGATATTTCCAAAACAAAATCATCCCGTATTTTGATGCTTACGTGTTCAATTTTTTTGGACGTTTTGTTGCTTATTTATATAGGGTGACTTTTAATTAGTTCTTGATAGAAAAAGATACGCATGTACTCATGATACTGAACAACTTTTCCCAAGGAACATAGGTCGAAATACGAAAAACCAAATTTGACCTCCCGTACAAAAATCGCTATCAGCTGATGCAGTTTCTATGGGAGGTCAAAACTTGATTTTCGTATTTCGACCTATGTTCCTTGGGGAAAGTTGTTCAGTATCATGAGTACATTCATACCTTTTTCTATCAAGAACTAATTAAAAGTCACCCTATATGTTCGTTCGAGCATCACACAAAAACTACTGAACCGATTTCAATGAAACTTTTTTTAAAAGCGTATTATCATAACATCCCATGAAACGTCCACTGCAGGACAGGGAGCTCCCGAACTCCAGCAAAAATGCGTGGTACTTAGGAGGGGTTTTACCATAGTCACCACGCTGTAAGCGTTGCGGCTGGCGACCTCTGTTATTGGTGACTGCAGTATGTATGATGGTACGATACCCAAAAATGCTGCTGCCCATCCTCCGTTTCATAAGCCCTTAGTCGTCTCTTACGACACCCACGGGTAGAGACGGGTTGGTACTATTCTTTTCCGGCACCCCACGCTCTCGAGTTGAAAGCGTATATCTTAAGTTAAACTTTGGTACATATTTCATCTCACCCGATGATGGGATGGGACCCGGAGATATAACAATTTTTCACAACCAAGTAGGTATTAGAAAGTACAACTAATGCAGGTTATCGGTCAGTTTTAAGTTGTTTTTGCACAAGTATCCACGCAGGCAGAACTTGGATAATCAAAATACTACTTACAGTAAATGCGTTAGTCTAGTGCATCAATTCTAATTGTATTAACATTATGGTAATAATTTTCCAGTTATTCCGGCGGGTGGCAGCCGCTCTACCCGGCATGGACTCAGCCGAAAGCAAGCCCCCTGAAGACAGTATCCTTTTTAAAATAACCGTAAATACTTGACAAGTTTGCACAGAGTGTTCACGTAATAGTCTTGAGAGTAATAATATAAAGAGTTACTGGTAAAAATTCCCCGCGCCCTTTAAAATTAAGGTTAATTGTGGCTCTTCAAGAGAGTTAAAAAGTATTTATTTGTTGAGGTTTCGGGGTCATTGCCATAAATTCAATTTTCGTTTTAGATGGTTCTTTAAAAGTGCCCTAAATCGACGAGCATGTATGAATGGATTGATGAAAGGTAGGAAGTATAGGAACTTAGGGAAGCAAGTCAAGATCGTAGCAGGTGGAGGAGTGTGGTCTCTGCCTTCCCCGGACAAAAAGTTGTTTGATTAGGATGACAGTAGGACGTTACGATGCGTAAGATATTGGAGCGACACTGACAGGTGTCGCTTTGTTCTGCTCCCACGCAAAGCCCTGTCCTGTTGTTCATAATCATAAATTCATAAATCATTTATTAAAATGGTCCAGCTATCTTTAACAAATTTTACAATAGTACCCACACTAGGCACAGCCTGTGTCGTGGTTACTGCTGCTTACATATGATTAAACAGGACACTTAATTTAAAAATAAAAACTAAAGATCAAAGGTACCTACTACTACTACACTTTCTACTATAGAATACGAGCGATACAAAAACAATAGAATTAGAATTATTTACTATAAACTTTTTTTAAAAACGCGATAAAACTAGCCTAAAACAAAACAAGCGACAAAAGCAAACATGCATTCTGTGTGTGTGTGTGTGTGTATGTGTGTGTTAATGTGTGTGTTAATGTGTGTGTGTGTGTGTTTGCTTTAAACATGGTGAGCTGAAATAAGCAGAAAAAGTTGGGCAGTGTTTGTCAATCTCATCAATCAATCAATCCATATTATTTCGGCTGTAGTATAGGGAACATGCATGATTTTTTATATTTAAAAAAATTATCCTCATTCATGTGATAAACAGTTAAGTAAAACAATTTTTCGAATAACTATGAAATTAAAAAAGATATAAGCCAGGGAAGATTTGTTTCTGTCTCATTGTAGCAAAACGAAATTTAACACGGAGTTTATATGGCCGTAGTGAACTTTGACGTCACTATTCATGTCGGATCTCTAATAGGCGCTTAATTAATAGTTTTAAATGCTTATGTCGGCCGTAATTCTTAGTCGATTAAAATTTTAATTTCACTTTTTGCCATCTCTACTACGGTACTTTCATATTTTGTTAATAAATGCGACTAAAAAAAATTATGCATGTTCCCTATTGCCGAAGAGAGTTCCTGGTTCAAATCCAGCCTGCGGTTTGATATTATGTAATTCTATGATTACAATGGCCTTTTAAATAACTCTGTTTTCATAGTTTTCAAGCCTCTAAATAGCATCTTACATGAAACAGATCAATAAAAAAAATATTGGAGATTCCGCCCTTTGTTTTGTGTTATATTTTGAAAAGTAAAGCAAATTTTATAGCACTAATGCAATGACCCCAAAACTTATGAAATTAAACACACACATGTAAACATCACGCTCGTTCATACATGCACAAATATACCTCCCTATTAATATTTATATACATATTTGTTGAGCAAAACGCTAGATACACACTTGTGTTGTTTTTTAATGGGTAATCGTCGTTTTTAACGGATATTCGAAAATAACGGGTTTATCGCGTTTGTGACGTTTTAAGTGCTCGTTTTTAAAAGTGAGGTTGGCTACAGATTAATAGATTCGCTTTCTGTTGAATAGGTAAGTTTGTAGTTACAAAAATACTTTTCAACTTTGATATTCAAACATGTCAAAATCTACAAGTTATAATTTTCAGCTATACCTAACTAAAAAAAATTCGTCTGTACTGGGTTAAATGAAAAATTAACGATTCATACAAATTTTTCACTATTACTAGCGCTAAAATTTTATAGAAGAGCCAAAATCTCGTTTTTCCACCCTTGTTTCTCGAGTTTCTGTTCTAAGTATCATACTGAAATTTGGAATAATATAAGAAGGTATTGCCTAAGCGAGAAAAGGAATATAGAATTGCCGCTAAAGTATTCAGATTTTACAATAACATTATACTAAAGTTGAATATTTTTCCCATTTTTTTTGGCAAAGGCCTATTTTTTGGGGCCAATTTTGCCACGATATCAAATAAAACAATCTATAGCTGTAGCTAACCTCCTATGCTATCTGTGATTCGAATGAACTAGTGTCGTCGCCCGACTGTCGGTGGTGGTATTAACGGCTAACAACTGTGTTGTAAGTAAATATTAACGTTACTAATTATGTGTACTCGTCCTTAGTCCTAGGGTCCGTTTTGCAAAGAAATTAAATACTCGTAAGGTGTACACCGTGAAATTTTATTCTTATTTTACCGAGATAGTGTTTGTAGGAACACTACTAAAAATTATATTGATCTCTTGAAAGTTTTTTTTTTAATTATTTTTATAACTACCTACTTGTTAAAATAAAAATAAAACTTTCAAAATAATATTGTCGACGCTATGGATTCACGCACGATAACATTAATAAACGGTATGCTAACAGATTTTTTTAATTGTTAAAATGTAGGTAGCGGAAAAAGTCCGCTTCTAAGGAGTTCTTTAATTCTTCGTAAAATGGACCCCGAGTCTTATTAAACAGTTATATTGCATGATAACATTATATGTATTTTTATAACAGCTGCGTTTAGCATTAATTACCAATAAACGCTGCTTTCAGTAAAGTTTCAGTATCAATGTTCAAGTCCTGTCAAGTACAGCCACGGCAATTAATTGATGAGCAGGTTGTCGATCGTGTAATACCGGAAGATAAATTTGCTAGGTAGAAGGGAAAGTATGTAACCGAAAACCTCAAGTAGTGGGACAGATGAAACATGCAGAAAATGGAGAAGAAATATTTTTCCGGATATACCAACTTTCACTAGATTTTTCTTTTATATTTCTGTCAACATTAAAAATCTTGATGATGCTGCCCATGAAACTGAACAACGTTTCCAAAAGGAACATACCTTAAGTCGAAATATGAAAAAAAGTATAATTCGACTTCCCATACAAACTGCATCAGCTGACAACACATTTTGTATAAGAAAACGAAATTTTCTATTGGCAAAACCGCCTCTTAAAATATATGGGGTGATAAAAAAATAAAGCTGTATATATTGTATATATATTGCCCCATGTGGTGCCGGCAAAGAATAGTACCAACCCTTACATACCCGTGGGTGTCGTAAGAGGCGACTAAGGGTTATAAACTGGAGGATGGGCAGCAGCATCCTCCTTTGTATCTAACATCTTACTTACTGCGGTCACCTACAACCGCGGTCCATGGTGCCAGCCGTAAAGCTAACAAGCGAGGTGACTATGGTACTTCCCCTCTACATTTTTCCAGCAAAAGCTAGAATTCTAGAGGGAGCTCCCTGTCCTGTAGTGGACGTTTCATGGGATGTTATGATGATTATGATGATATTGTATATCATCTTAATCTCAACGACATAAGGCCAAAAGAAATTTGTCAATGTCAAAATTGACATCGAGATACTTAAACAGCTGCACATAGTCTTGCTCTATTAAGGTACTAAAATATTGAAAAAAAAAGGACGTGTTGCACTCCGGGAGTGCCGGCAGAAGTGAGAACTTAAACATCAATGCCGTGCATTTTTGAATATTTCGGAATTGTTAGGGAATAATTTCGCACGAATTGTTTTATTTATCAGTATTACATACAATATTCATTTATTGCGCTATCGTAGACAAACATGACAATTTATATTACATATAGACAATCTTCGTCAGATCTGACGCTCAACGTTTTTTACCCATCTAAAAAAAGTGTCAAGCGCCGATAAAGAAGTTTTCACTTCAAAACTTAAACATCTGACGCGACATCTGACGCGAATTTAACATTTTTTACCCATCTAAAAAGTGCCAAGTGCCGCTAAAGAAGTTTTCACTTCTAAAACAACTTCAATCTGCTCTACAATTTATACAATTTATAATTGATTATATATTATATAATTTATATGTAATTTATTTATATAAGCCACGAAGGTGTACTTCGTTTACATCATGTATGCTTGATATTATTCATTGCTTGATATATTTTCCACGTATTTTTAGCCAATAACGGTTTATTATATCTACCAATTCTTATGCCATATAACACAGGCGATTTTTAAAGTTAAGCCAGACTTGTCTTTTAATAAAAAAACCTTAAAAATTTACGTCGAGAAGTTTTAACTCTGCCTTTTTAGGGTTCCTACTTCAAAAGAAAAAAATCGGAAACCTTATAGGATTACTTTTTGTCTGTCTGTCAAGACCCTTTTACCCACGAACGGGTTAAGGTAAGGTATCAAGTCGAAATTGATATTAAGGTCCATGGACCCTCAAAGCTGTGAAAATTTAAAGCTTGTACTAAAACATAACCAAAAGGTAGGCCATTTATGTCCCCATCTCCATACATTTATGAACCAAACCAAAACCTATAGGGTTATTCCCGTTGACCTAGAATCATGAAATTTGGCAAGAAGTTAGGTCTCGCAACACAATCAGAAGAAAAAATCTAAAATTATTAAATATTACTAATTTCATTACAACTAATAACCAATAGGGACATGCACGATTTTTATTAAACAAAAAAAAGGTATTCTTATTCATACAATAAACAGTCTAGTAAAACAATTTTTCGAATAACTATAATATTAAAAAAGATATAAGCCATCGAAGATTTGTTTCTGTCTCTGTCTAGCAAAACGAAATTGAATATGGAGTTTATATGGCCGTAGTGCATTGTGACGTAACTGTTCATGTCGAATCTCTCTGTCTAATCGGCGCGTAATTAGTAGTTTTAAATACTTACATCGGCCGTATTTCTTCTTCTTCTTTAATTTAAGAGCTTGGCTCTTGTCGATGGAGTAACTTCCAGTCCTCACGTTGTAACGCGAGCTGGTTTACCTCCTGAAACGACACGACATTGACCTTTTCTTTTATCTGGTCAAAGTAGCTTCGCCTAGGTCTTCCTCGTCCCCTCTTTCCTTCAATCTTTCCTTCCATTAGGTTTCTCTGGGAATTGTCGTGCCGTATCAGGTGACCTATCATTTTCCCTCTTCGGTTATCTATTGTTTTTAGTAAACTTCTTTTCTCTTTGACTATTTCTAGCACCTCCTCGTTTCTTTTCTTTTCCGTCCAGCTAATTCTTTCCATTCTCCTCCAGAACCACATCTCAAATGCTTCCAGCCTTTCTCTATCTCTTTGTGTCAGTGTCCATGTCTCACTTCCGTACAATACAATGCTCCATATGTACACCTTGGTTAAGCGCTTTTTTACCTTCTTAGATATTTTGGCCTTCAGGAGGTGTTTCTTGTTATTAAAGGCTTTTATAGCCATAGCTATTCTTTGAACGATATCTGATGTACATCTGGAGTCACTGGTGATTAAGCTTCCTAAATATCTGAATTTATAAACCTGTTCTATTGTAACGTTATTCAGTTTGATTGGACAGTGATCTGGGGTATGTTTAGATGCTATAAGTGTTTTGGTCTTTCCAGTGTTTATTTTCAAACCAAATTGTAAGAAGGTTTTATCCATTTTTGTAAGAAGATCTTGCAGGTCTTGACTGTTTTGAGCAACTGCTGCTATATCATCTGCAAACCTGATAAACTGAATTTTTTGCCCATTAATTTTAATTCCTCCGCTGTCTGAGTCTACTATTTCTTGTATGGCCTGCTCTATAAACACATTAAATATTAACGGTGATAGTGGACACCCCTGTCTTACACCTTGTCTTATCTTTGCCTTTCCCTTTTCCTCTCCGACTTCTTATTTCTTAGCAGATTTAAATTCTTCGTATTTCATAGCCGATTTAAATTTTAATTTAACTTTCATATTGTGTTAATAAATGCGACTAAAAAAAATTATGCATGTTCCCTATTAAGCTCCCGTTTCGAATAACTTTATACTTAAGAGGTTTGAGTGGACGCGGAGTTTTTTTAATATCAAAGGGCAAACGATTGTAATGTCATAATGGTGTATAGGTACGGAACCCTTAGTGTGCGAAAATCACACACTTCTCCGGCCACTTTTTTAATCGCCTGTGTTATATGGACCTGATGTGTTCTTTATGCATGTGTAATAAATAATATTGTGTAACATCAGACGGGATAACGAGCGACGTCACTAGGTTAATTTATCGACTATTCACTAGGTTAATTTTATCGACTATTCACTAGGTTAATTTATCGACTTGAAAAACCATTTTAATAGGTACGTACTTATTTACACGTAAACTGCTGTAATGCTTAGTGCATCATAGTTTTCCCTGGTAGTTAGGACATGGGGTCATTCAAAAAGCGGGTTAACATACTTTTCAAAGGCCGGCAACGCATTAGTACCACCCCCCAGGAGTTGCAAGTGTCTATGGGCGGCAGGGTGAGCTGTCTGCTCGTTTGCCAGCTCTTACATAAAAAAGATCATCAGGCTGTGGCACAAAGCTTTTTTATTTTTTTTACTTGCAATGGGCGTACGCTTGACCTCGATCTAGCTCGAGGACAGAGATGAGGTTGACGATGGAACGAGCTTGCCCAGAAGAAGCCTATTGCTGGTCTTGTGCTGGCTGGAAATCAAAAGGCTGACTGCTAGTGGTAGACCAGAGCCTGTTTAGTGCTTCTATCGAAGGGAGTGTTGAGAGGGTATTCTAGTTGCATTTCTTCCATACAAATTGATACAAATGTCTTCCCCTATTTCCTCTGGATAACGACTGTAGAGCGATGGTATTTTGCTTCTAAATCAAGGTCTTCTGTAGGTATGCCCCTGTCAATAATATATTTCCGAAAAATAATTACCAAAAGAAGTATGCCTAATTAGTGCCTATCCAAAAACCTGAAAAAATGTAAAAAAAGAAAAAAATTGGAGCGCAGATTTACTCTTCCTCTAAATTTTGATACCAAAAATAATTAAATCAGCTCAGTTTTGGAGGCAGCTGTTAATTCACTCACTTACTGACCATTACAACAACGCACAGCCATACAAAAAGTACTAGGTCTACAAGTATGAAATTGTTCAAAAGGCAAGACAATGCGGGGGTTTATATAGATAAAGAATTAACAATCAAGCCCACCATCTAAGCATCACAAGATGTACGACTCAAAGACTACAGATGTGGTAAACCCTCTAGCTCAGTGTTAAATGAACCTATTTTTCCACCTACAAGTCGGTCTTTGCTAGATCCTAATTAAATGGTGCGCACTCTAGTAGCTTTTCTATTATAACGCGCGTTGCAGTGAATGTGCTAATAAGATACCTAATACCTGATACTACACAAAACGTTTAAATTATCAAATATAATTATAATTGATATTCATTAGTATAGCTGTATAAAATATGGAATTGTAATTTTAATTGGATTTCATACTACAAAATAATCACTATCAAATCAACAATAACATAATAATATCGTGTGGGTTTTAAGGTCGATGACCGACCTCATCACATATAAAAACACACGCGTCGCTCGTATCCTTCTGATGCATTGACGTTCAGTAAAAAAACAGATACACAAATGCACCAAATAACTAGTTTTGGTTCACTAAGCTTTTCATCTCGCAAAACTGATTTGAAGCTGTTTTCTAATAACTTTTAATGTTATCGTTTATTTATTTAATTATTTGAACCTCAGTCTTAGACATAGTAAAATAAAGAATAGTTTTCTTTAAAGCGAGAAAATTTATTTTAGTTGTGTTTCTGTTTTTTTTTTTATATTTATATCGAAAGAAAAAATATGATGTTGTGTTATTTTCTTTGTAGCGAGTTTCCTTAATATTGTATTTGTACAGTGCAAGAGGTGATCCTGCGGCAAGCACCCGGCGACAACAAGGAACCCGATGGAGGTTGTGCGTGTTAGTCAAAATGAGCGCCGCAGCTTTATATTAGAATCGATGCTTCTACGATGCGTTTATGAAATTCCGCAAAATCTTGCATAATCTATCGGAAATATACAGAAAGAGTCTTATACTGAAAACTGAAATGGGTTCAGACAGACTGAAGCTTCGTTTATCAGATGACCAAAAAATTTATAACCCAAAATAACCCTGACAATGTCAGTTGCTTGTCTTCATGAGTAAATCTTAAGAGGTTTTGCGGTACACGCGAGAGTTGGTCCGTTCGAAGGTATGTTAATAGTAAGAGGATTGTACGTATCTACAAGCTTAGGTACTTATCTACGACATCGTTGTATTATAATATAATATGCTACGCCTGGTATTTTCTCCCCGTGATAGTTAGGTCACGTGACTAAAATCATCAGCTTAGAGCGAGAAGAATATAGAGCACTTGGTCCAAAAAGAAAAAAAATGCAGATTCGTATGTGAAAGAAAGTGTCAGCTTGATATTTTTTGTCCTTTTCTGGGTGCTGCCTTTTTGTGCTAAATTACACCGTGTTCCTACTTAACTTGAGGTAAAACTTAACCCTGGACGAAGGATATTTTCTGTCTCTGTCTATTGTTTCACATTTTAATTGATGACAAATAATGACAGCACTGATCGTGAGGAGAGAAAATCAGGCGTAGAAATATTGGGGCCTAATGAAATAGTGAACATAATTTTAGTATGTTAATTGTACCATGAAACTGAACAACTTTTTTTAAGAAACGGATCGAAATACGAAAATATTTTTTTGCCTCCCATACAAAATGCTTATCAACTGACGCAGTCTCTGTTGGAAGTTGAATTCTTTTTTCGTATTTCGACCTATGTCCCTTAAGGAAAGTTGTTCAGTTTCATGGTCTGAGTAACATGCTAACATTATATTCACTATTTCTCAACATCGGCTGGTAAAAATATGTACCTTTAAAAGATTCTGTATATATCTTAGTAAATGTGAAATCGAAATAATGTACATTAATTCTCAACAGATACATAAAAAAAATAAGTGTAAGGAACCTTGAAACTTGGCCTACAAGTAGAGATAGGGCCAATAATTTTTATTTTTTTTCGAACACAACGCAGATTTTTTTCTTTCGTAAAATGTCGATTCCCGTGCGGCAGAATGCAATTTAGTCATAGCCTATTATAGATTTAAAAAAAGCTGTCATGTTACTGAGGGAGATCACAGTTTTTGT
The DNA here is from genome assembly GCA_947532105.1 of Athrips mouffetella. Lineage (NCBI taxonomy): Eukaryota > Metazoa > Arthropoda > Insecta > Lepidoptera > Gelechiidae > Athrips > Athrips mouffetella. Next base: position 5,913,704 of record OX383960.1, on the reverse strand, counting down.
TTTTAAGGCCTTAATAGCACTCCGCGTTACTTGACCAAATTATACTCATATACTCTGTTATTTGCACTTTTTTTTGGAATGTGGAACAAAAATAAAACATTCAAGTAAAAATATTCATATTCTAGATACCTTTTTTGTGTGTAAAAACTAACTAGTGAACTTTTGCGGGTTTGGAGAAATTTTGCATATTATCACAAAACAGGTGCTGTTGGGAATTTTTATACAGGCTATGACTAATATCTCGATATTTCACGAAAATAAAAAAAAAGTTAGCTGCGTGTTCAAAAAAATATATTTTTTATATATTTATGGGCCAAGTTTTGAAGTTTCATACATTTGGGTTTTTGTTGCGAATTATAATGACAGCAGAACGGAGCGACGCGTAAGATATTGGAGCGACAGAGACACTTATACCACAGTAAATATATAAGCTAAAGCAGTATGGAAACTCGGGCCTTTTTTTGAAAAAAGAACTATTCTGCGTCGGAGCGTCAGGGTTGTAACCCAGATGTTTTGAAATAAGAATAGTATGATGAACTCAAATATTGGGGTGCTTCTATCAACTTAGTTCCTTTCAGCATGTTTTCGGACCGTAAAACTAAACAAATTTTTCCGAAACCCTTAGTCGCCTTTTACGACACAAGGAAAGGTTAAGAAGTCACTTAGTCGCCTTTTACGACACACGGGAAGGTTAAGTCACTTAGTCGTCTTTTATGACACAAGGGCAGATAAAGACACTTAGTCGCCTTTTATGACACAAGGGCAGATGAGGACACTTAGTCGCCTTTTATCACGCAAGGGCAGATTAAGATACTTAGTCGCCTTTTATCGCACAAGGACAGGGACATACTTATAGAAACTCTATGTATGTACCTATTTGTTTGTATTATGGTTTTAGCACCCACGACTTACTTGAGCGCGAAAACTGCTTATTTTCCTGTAGCGGTGTGCGCATGTGTGAGTGCGCGTGTTTTGGACGTTTGTTAGGAGTTTCCATACTGCTTTAGCTTATATATTTACTGTGCTTATACTCTGTCCTACTCTAACGCACAGCACTGTCCTGTTTTCTTTTCATCAAACTACATTATTTGGGTTGTAATGAAGTCGTCTCCCTCGAAGTGGGTAGAGGAGAGGCGTAAACTGGTTTTTTCAGGATCTCTTTGCGTTCACTTTAGTATGCACTTTTTTTTACTGAAGAGCTTTGTCGAATGCCTCTAACCCTCAATATTCCGATATTTGAGCCGATTCTGACGATTGTGCTCAATGTGCTTTTGTGCGCATAAACGTGCGACAAGTGAAGCTGTAGCTTTTTCAACTGCCTGTCTCGTTCACACTTTAAACTTTAAAGTGTCTAATCGGCATGTTTCCTGGGACAAAAATGAATTGAAATGCTTTTTCTATCTCAGAAAAAAGCTTTTAAAATCGCTCAAAAACTATCAATTTTACAGTAACTGTAAAGTTTGAAGTTAAATTGTTTTTGACACACTAGTTGCGAAATTTTCATATGCAACGTGTTAATGGAATAAGCGAAACCCTCTTATACTTACCCCAAGTGATTTTTATTGAAATAAATACATTCCCGTAAAAAAAATCTAGATATTGTTATTTTTAAAGTTTCATCGTTGTTCTAGTAGATTTTTAGCTCTTTATTGCAACATGGCGCGTGCGCGTATTCCACATCTATTTCCCTTCCCTCTTCGCCGCTCATGCACCGCGCGCCGCCCGCGCGCGAATCTACAGAAATATTTAGAAGCTGCATAAATAAAAATAGTAATAAAAATACTCATATAAAAAACCCGTGAAATTGATTTTATTCTCGATTCTGAACAAACTATTTTCTCGGTTTCGCTTATTCCGTTAACACGTTGTATTTTATAAATTAAATAATATTTTGAACTATAGTCGGTTCGAAGTGAATTAAAAATCAAAAGATATTAGATAGATTTTATATCTACATATTTTTTTTTTTAATTTATTGATCAAGATACATTAAATTCAAACATCTTACAATAATAAACGCTTATCTAAAACCTATTTAAGGTTTATACGAGAAGCGAAGGTATACTATAAAAGGTTTCGTGCGATAATACAATACAATTTCAGATAAAAAAAATTTTAAATACATTAAAACAAGAACATAAACCTTACGTTAAAACTTTGAAAGTGAGCGAGATATGTAGTTATTGCGTAGTTACAAGGCTGTATGCACTGATAAATTACATTTTATACTAGAAGCCATAAGGTTGCAAAACACTTGTTCACTGTTGAAAAGCATTCAAACACAAAAGCACGGTTATATGTAGAGCACTGGAAACTTGTCGAAATTTCTTACGCCGTTTTTAACTCCAAATAAAATAAATCTATGAACACAATTATAGGATAAACAAAAATGCTTAAATAAGCAAAAAGTAAAGTAAATTTTGTATGAAAAGGTAAATTGATGTTTTTTTCTTGTTTGTTGGGAAAGTTGTGCAGTTTTTGTAACGGCGTTTACATTTTCGAGCCGCGGAATACGTTTCGCTTGTATTGTAATATTGTCTAACTAAAGTAAGGTTAAGCATAATTTAACGTTTTAAGTCGAGTAAGACTGAAATTAAACGTTACGCTGTAGCCCTGAAAATTTTTAACGATTTGAAAAATCACTGCAAATTATTAATATGTTATTATTTTAATTATTTAACAAAAATAACGTACTAAAGTTTTATTTGATGCTCAATTACTGTTTTAATATTCGAATCGATTTTTTTTAACTAACCTAATAAATAAAATCCACAAGAATTTCCAATAAAATATAATTTTTCGACATAAGGTACACTGGTCCATATATTGTGTATTTTTTTAAGCCTTGGATCATATGTAGGGAGGTTATTTCTTTGTACATGTTTGTTCACTTATTGGTCAGGTCAAAAGCAACAACTTTTGTTCTACGACTTTGCTAACAACGCACAAAAGTTTTCAACTTCCCACACAAAGTAACGTAAGTGACCAACATATTTTGTATGGGAAGTTAAAAAAAAAAATGTGCGTTGTTAGTAAAGTCGTATAAAAAAAGTTACTGCTTTTGACCATTGTTTTGACCTCACTAATAAGTGGGCAAACGGATTTTAGGTACAAAAAATAACCCTCTATAAAAAGAGAGAACAATATGAAAGAAAATAAAATGTATAATAGGCTGCAAAATATTTCAAATGCTCGACTCAAAAAAGACTTGCAAGTCTTGCACGTTCATTTTTAATATTTTTTTCTATCAATGGGTTTCCATGTATGTATGTAAAAGTGCTTCCACACCGGTTTTTACAGAGGTTTCACTTCTCATACACGTTTGTTTTATTCCGGGCTTACATGAAACAGTGGCTTTTTCACTGCTGTTGTTTCTAAATGTTTACAAACTCCTCTGGATACGTGTGTGGAAGTACCATAATTTTTCTCGTGGTGAAACATTTATTGACTTTTGGTTCTCTATTTACTTAAAAATTACGTGTTCTAACTTTGCAAACCAGTCGTGAGAGGCACATCTTATTTTTCTCGCGCGTTCTAAACTAAACTCATAGAGGGCGCCATAGGTCGGCGTGTTTATTTCGTGCGATTATGTTGCCACACCAGTCTTTTAATAAATTTATTTCAGTGTTTAAATATTTTGCAGCCGGTTGAAATGTTAAGTAGTTGCGCCAAGCGTAGATAGATCGTAGAGAGTCCCGCTATTCTTTGTTGTATATAGCACATAAACGTGACATCTCAGTCGTGTGCAACGTGCCTTATTTTTATTACACTTACCGCCAGTTGCACTAAGCGTCTTTAAAGTTAAAACTCCTTTAAGTCTATTGATGACTTTCTGTTTTGTTGACAAAAAAACTGATAGCAATAGATTTAAAACAGATTTAACTTTAAAAATGTTTCGTGCGAGTGGCTGTTACAGCTATGCTCAGAGACGTCAATTAAAGTTAATGTCTCGCTGTCCTTTTCGATTCAACTAGCGAAATCACCGGCACATGAGACATATCATCTTAGTTCTCAAAGTGAGCAACGCGCTTAGCTGTCTTATTAGTGTTAAAATATGCCATTAATAAGACAGTAGGTGCTATGGGCGGTGGTGACCACTTACCATCAGGTGGCCCACCTGCTCGTTTGATCACTTGTATCATAAAAAAAAAACAAAAAAAACTAACAAAGAAGGTAAAAATAAAAACAGTTTTTACGAGTACGTCCATCTCAGACTGTTGAGCGAGACAAATTAATATTTTTTCTGGCCTAGCGCTTTAACCGTATTTGTCTGTATAGGCTGTTAGTTAGATAAATAATTTGAAAAAAAAGCGTGTCTTGTCAGCGCCGTCTATTAAATGATTTTTAGTACTACGTCCTTTAGCTGTCATAAAACTTCCCATTGGCAGCTAGGTGAATTTAGTTTTTCATATTTCCCTTCCCCCCGAGAATTCCCATCCTTCAGGATTGATATAATCTTTCCTTGTATTTTATTTACTAGGTATATAAACGTCGCACACGACTGGGCGTTACGTTCCTTGTACATTAGTATTATTTATTTTCTTAGAGCTTAAGTAAATCTTATGATTCTTATATAATTGTATGTATAATCTAGAATTTAATAATTAGTGAGATTTTTCACTGCTAGCTTTTATTCAGATTTTTATGACATTTTAAATATTGTACCTCTATTGTTAGGAATCATTCCAGTAAGATTTTATTTTATATTTTACTATTTAAATTTGTTTTTGGCGTTTTTTTAAGTCAAGTGGGAAAATATTCAATCTATAGCTCAGTTTGATAACTCTTAGAACCACCACTTTCACAGTAAAGAACCAATTATAATATATCAAACAATACTACTATAATAAATTGCCTAAAAGTCCTATGTATCAAACTTTGTGTCCTCTTCACTGTACAATTCGCTGCTATACTTATATTCTAGCCGAGATGTCTTAGACCTACCATTCACGGTCCTAAGGCGTCTGCAAAAAAGAAAAAAAAGGCGACCTAGCACGGACGGCTTGTAGGACAGTGAATAGACCGCCTCAACAAAAGTGAGGAATCCACTTGACTAAAATACGCCTATATTTTATTCTAAAAGCAATATTACCATGTGTTCGGGCTATTAGAAAAAACTGGTGATTATAATATTAAAAATAAATATGTGCTTATAATAAATTATGTTTCTAAGTTTTGGAAAATCTTAGCGGAAATAAACAAGCTGTTGCATGTAGGACTCTTCTTTTTTAAGTTGAGAAAAGACCAAGGAAACTTTAATGTTGCTATTTTGTATTGTGCTAGAAAATGTGCTCCACGACACACTATCACAGATCTATGATCATAAATTTAAGTGGCAAAAGCCTTAAATACCAAGAGCTAGCCGCGAGCTACATGTTCTTACCACTGGGTTTTGAGACGATGGGCACCTGGGGCCCTTCTACAAAAAAAAATTTGAGAGATCTTTCGGAGCGTCTCATCGAGACCTCTGGCGACCGCAGGGCTGGCAGCTTCCTGGCCCAGCGTTTGAGCCTCGCTGTACAAAGAGGCAATGCTGCCAGTCTGCTTGGCACTATGTCTTGCGGAGACGCTCTCGAGGAAATATATAATTTATAAATGTGGGTTTAGACTTAAATTATATTTTAATATTGTATAAGTTTTATAATAAATAACAGTTTGCTTTAATTTAAATACATTTTTATATCCTTTAACGTAGCATAATGGGGATTTCTCGGGAAGAGAATTTATCGAAATGGGGATTTCTCAAAAACGGGGAGCTAGCAAAATACAGTGTAATAGGCATGGGTAGTTTGATACAAAACGTGTAACGAAAAAGGGTAAAACAACTTTGAAGGATGTGAATCTGCCCATAAAACTGAACAACTTTTCCCAAGGAACAAGCGTTGAAACACGATAAATAAACTTCGACATCCCATAGTATAGCATCAGCTGATAGAGCATTTTGTATGGGAGGTAAATTTTTCTTTCGTATTTCACGTAGGTGCCTAAGGGAAAGTTGTTTAGTTTCATCAGCAGATTGTCATCTATCAGCGTTGATATATCCTTCTTGTTAAACCTTGTAGATATTACTTCTTAGTAATTTTTATTAAAGATAAAACTACTCATGGAGTGGTAAATCTGAAAAAAAAAATCTTAGGATTTAATTACTACGGGGTGGTACAGTAACGTCTGTATTACATGGTCATGTAACTTCAATCTATGATCCTAGATATATGATAGTGTAAAAGCTCCCTACGTGTAAACGCAATTTTGTATAACTCATGTAAATACCCGTATCTCACGCTGATAACATTTTGAAATAAAACTTTAAAACACTAACTGTTAGTCTTTGATTACTATATTCGAAATTATGTAGCTTGGTGAGAGTAGGATGGAGCGATGCGTAAGACGTTAGAGCGACAGAGATACGTATTGCTTCGTCCTGTTCTCACGCATAGCCTACCGTCATTCTTATAACTGTACTTTTATTAGTTATTTATTTTTAAAATTTTAGTATGCACGGCAGCAAATAGCTAGTTGGAAACAAAACCAGTCAGCTGGACCAGCGCTAGGCTACAAACGTCCAAAACCAGAGACCCGCTTAAGGTGAAAGTGTTGCCATTGACGTGCGGCCGACTGTACCCACCCATATTTATTGTTGCATATAGAAATATGTCCAAAGAGAAAAAAAATAGAAATATTAACAAAGTGTAAGGGGCGGATTTTAAAAACATACATACTCGTACATAACATCACGCCTCTTTCCCGTTAGGGTAGGCAGAGACCACAGTCCTCCACCTGCTACGATCTTGACATACTTCCCTTGCTTCCTGTACTTTCATCAATCCTTTCATACATACTCGTCGGTTTAGGGTACTTTTAACCTGGCCTTTATTCAGAACGTCCTGAATTTGGTCCTGGTACGTTCGCCTAGGCCTTCCCCTTCCAACGTTTCCATTCACTCTCGCCTGGTAGATCTCTTTCGTCAATCTTCGTTCATTCATCCTCTCTACATGACCAAACCATCTCAGCATCCCTTTCTCGATTTTGGTCACTACGTCTTCTTTTACGCCACACCGTTCTCTTATCACACTATTTCTAATCCTGTCACTCAATTTAACACCAATCATACTCCTTAGCGCTCTCATTTCCACTGCATTAATTCTACTTTCATGCTTCTGCCATACCCAGCTTTCACTGCCATACATCAGTGTTGGTACCAAAACACCCCTATGAACAGCCAAACGAGCCTTGTGAGACACCTTCTGACTCCTCAAAGGCGTGCAGGGCACCATTCACCATGTTTCTAGCATTCACTCTTCTTTCAATATCACTTTCACACTTTCCATCTCTCGTTGAGCCCAAATACACAAAACTTCGGTTGTAAAAACATGGCCATCAGAAACCAATAAACTAAACTGAACGCAAGAAACATCACTGAAAACAATATAAATGCATGCTCCATACAAAATTATTGGAGACAAGGATTTTCTTGGGGAAAGCTGTTTAGTGTTTTTTTGACTGATCGATCATGCCCTTTAGTGCCAAATTATTTTACTAATAAGACAGTGGGTGTCATTGGCGGTGGTGACCACTTACCACCAGGTGGTCCACCTGCTAAAAAAAAACTTGTCTACTGTCATTTATCAATCTGTCAAATCTGGTACGTGGACAAGTGGCTTTGAAACAGCACTCGGTTTCCATAGAAATAAAAAAAATCGTGTTAGACCGTTAGACCCATCATTCCTTCGGGAAAGTTGTTCAGTTTAATGGTATGAATCCACAGTTAAAGTTTTCGGTGGATTTTTTTACACCCTGTATATTCCTTTATGATAAAAATGTACCCTGCAGCTACACAAGTGGTAAATCGTCGCTAAGAAACCAACACCGTGTAGGGCGATTTTTTAGTTCGCTTAGTTTCAGTAGTATGTACAATTATTATTATTATTGTTTATTGCACACAAGAAAAATACAATGGACAATACATATAGAAAGACGACACAACAGGTACTACTTATTTCGATATAGAAATGTCTTCCAGCAGACCTAGGCTAGCAGCGTGAATGCTATTGGAGAAGGCAGATAGATCGTGCGCAACTCGAAAGTTATATAAAAGTATCAACAAAAAATTACACATAGCGGTATCTAAATTAAATATGTAAACCTACTACACATATAAAATAAATAAATATATATGCATACTATACATAAATAATACCTAACTAATAAATATATGGATAACTAAGACAGGGAAAGATAGTGTACCATCGATTTGTACCATTGATTGCCATTAAAAATAATACTAGTTTCTGCTCATGTTTTTACTCTCTAATAACAAAATTGTTGTTTATGGACGTAGACCACGAAACTGAATATCTTTTCGAAATACGGAAATCAGTATTAGACGTCCCATACAAAATGCGCTATCAGTCGATGCAGTTTCTATGGGAAGAAAAAAAAAATCTCGTATTTCGACCTATGGTCCTTGGGAAAAGTTGTTCAGTTTCATGGTCTAAGCAGCATGCTAAAATTATGTTCCCTACATATTTCGTTAAGACTCTGTATAACGCACAGCATCATACAAATCGATGGTACGGTCAACCGCTCGTCGGTAGAAACTTTTCCAACTCTATTACCACGCTATAAGGTCCAAGTGTTTCTACTGACGTGCTGTTGAGTGTACAGTCAAGAGCACATGAAGCTTGACAAATTGGACTTTGTACCGTTCTTATTTCAATAGAAGTACGGACTAGAGTCGCACTGCGAGTGTCAAGTTTGACTTGTCGTTGACTGTACAAACTTGTTTACTATTATATATTCTGTGACTGTACTACTGTTTTTTTTACCTTTTGTAAGATGACCGAAGTTTGTAAGTGATTTCCTTGACTGGCACTCAGCCGTGGACCTTCAGACGCAGGCGCAACTCGGCGGGGAACAAGAAGGCAGCGAGGGGGGCTGCGTGTGCTGAACACCCCTCCCCCTCACCTCACAGCCCCCGCCTCTACCCCGCACCGCTACACCCCGCGGACAGAAGCAATCAGCTAGTTGTATTTTAGTTAAGCCAAGATTCTCAAAATACCACAACTGTGAGAAAAAACGTCAAGTTCTAGAAATGAAAATGAATTGCCACATGTATGACAATTATGACAAAGCATCCAATTCATCACTGGCTGATTCATTTATTGTGTTCGTAATTTGTATGCAAAGAAAAATTTGAAAATTTCCTGAAAAATTTACGGAATCGAGAAATTTACGGAAATTTTATGGGATTTTGTATGAGCCTGGGCGCGATACTAGTGACTTGTAAATCTGATAGGTGAGAGAATGATAAGAGTGAAGACGAAGTGAAAAAAAAATTCGAGGGGTGACTCGGAATCGGATCATAGAACGGGGTCTCTATTTTTGATTTTCAACTCACATTTTTTTTTAATTTGTTAAGTTTTTGTTTCAGTCACCCCTCAAACGGTTCATCGTATTTTTATCAGACTGTTGGATATAGAAATCCCAGTTGTATAAAGGGCATTTCGGTGAATCTTTCAGACAATTGTAAAAAAGTGACAACACGGAATTGAAGGTAAGCAACAATTATCTATTGGCAGAAGGGCGCCGCTATCATATTTTGCCAAGATTTTGGTCGTAAGGTGCATAGTAGGCGGGGCAGTGGGCAGGTTCGTTAGTTCCGATTTCATCCACCTGCCAACGAATCTCATGGGTGCCGGCATACAGACAATCTTGATCGCGATCTGCCGCGGTAGCTCGAGCCCCTAGATAAACCATTTCGCGCGAGAAAATTGACGATTGCTTCATATACGTCAAAAAGTGACGTTTGGCCTTAAATATATTTTTATGTAGGGGCTCGTGCTGAGTCGACTCGTAAATATAGAGCTATAAGAAAGAAAGTGAAAGTCATAGGATCATAGACTAGGTGTAGACACGTATTTCTTTCTTTCTTATTGCTGCATCTCTAGGATCGCGATCAGATTGACCGTGTGTGGGCACCCCATCTGTTATTTTGAGAATCTGACAATTACCTAGTCAACTAAACCAAACAATTTTGTACTTAGCGATTGTCGTTTTTACGGATGGTTTTAGGACTCTGGATATTGACATCTTTATACGTTCAATGGCAGATCCAAGGTTTTTTCTAGGGCACAAGGCACAAGTGTGCTTTTCTCCTGGGATGGGCGCAAGAGCCATCCTAAACCTAGAAATAAGTACCTTTTTCCTTTACTTATTGTGCGTTCAGAATTTATTGGATAGATTTTGCATATTAACAACTAGGGATAATTAATAAAAAAATATAACGGGCAGCGCACGTTTTTTGCACTAGGAATCCGGATAAATAAAATTCCGGATAAAGATCAAACGCGTGGTATCCCTTGTTCCATAAACCATGGTTTCGAGTAAACGAAAGACTGAAGATATTTCAATATCCTAGCCTGGATACAATATAACCGTCATAATATACCTATTTCATTTATTGACAATGGTTTGTTAAACTTAACTAAAAAATTTAAATGGTATGTCGCAAAAAAGTCAATGTCCAAAGAATCCCATAACCATAACGCAGTCACTCACATACCTCTACACTTAAGCACGGCAAATGGTATTAGACCGTAAGGGCACTGCATGTTATCCTACGTCATCTAGTACACGAAATTGGCAACTTTGTAGCGATAGTAGTGGCCTAGTAGGTCCACAAAACGTTGGTCTGCCAATCCGAAACCTGGCAGGTTTCGTGCAGTTGGAGAGAAAAGTGGTTAAATGACAGATTACACGAATGAAATCTATTCGTAGAAATAGAAGGTACCTATATAAGTAAAAAACAATGGGTCTGCCTTGCATCCTCTTGGCAGTTTTGCCAGTCCGACCAAATTTGTGGTCCAATCACATCCGACCACATTTGTGGTCCGACTAGCGAAACTGCCAAGAGGATGCAAGGCAGACCCGTTGTATTTTACTTGTATAGGTACCTTCTATTTCTACGAATAGATTTCATTCGTGTAATCTGTCATTTAACCACTTTTCTCTCCAACTGTACAAAACCTGCCAGGTTTCGGATTGGCAGACCAACGTTTTGTGGACCTACTAGGCCACTACTATCGCTACAAAGTTGCCAATTTCGTGTACTAGATGACGTAGGATGACATGCAGTGCCCTTACGGTCTATATAGTATTATCTGTCTATATAGCATAAACAGGGTTTAAAGGATGGTGTACCGAAAACTTAAAGGGCGAGCTCATTCAACGAAACTGAACAACTTTCCGAAAGAAACGTTTCTGGGAAATGAAAAAAATTAACTTCTCCATACAAATTGCTTACTCTGATCGAACAGTTTGTATGGTCAAAATTTTTTTACATTTCCCAAAAATGATTCTTTGGTAAAGTTGTTCGGTTTCGTTGATTGAGCACGCCCTTTCAGTTTTCGGTACACCGTACTTTACGAGTACACCCTGTATATTGTGGTAGCTAGCGCAATCGTTTAAGGCAGCGCACCTGTGATCCCCCTGGTGTTGCAGGTGTCTATGGGCGTCGGTGATCACTTACCATCAGGTGACCCGCCTGCTCGTCTGCCTCCCTTCTATAAAAAAAAAATCGTTATCGATTATCTCTTTTTTCTATACAAGAAGAAAAGAGAGATTCCATAACGATTGAGTTAGGTTCTAGCACCACTGGAAAGGGGTTGAAACCTCGCCTTGCACTTTCTCGCCCGACCGGGCCCAGCCAGGGCCCTACTGCACTCTCCCACTACTACTGTTCTAGCTGAGCGACCTAGTGCCTTTGCACACGGCGCTTTCTTACAGAAAGAGATACAGATACCTACAGCTATAGGAAAGCAAGAAATAGTCGTATGCACCTAGTCTTTGGTCTTATAGCTTTCTCTTTCTTTCTTATAGCTGTATCTCCACCTGATCGCCAGCAAGATTGACTGTGACCCAAAGCGCACGTCTGCGTCGCAACGCGCGTCTTTTTAGGGTTCCGATACCAAAATGGTAAAAAAAAGGAACCCTTATGGTGCCGCTCTGTCTGTCTGTCTGTCTGTCTGTCCGTCTGTCTGTCACACCTCTATATCTCAGCAACCACTTACGCTATCGAGCTGAAATTTGGAATAGTTTTAGAATATAGTTGCCCAACTTAATTGCACATGAAAATTTTTTGAAAAAAGTATGATTATTAATGTAAAGGGGGCCAAAATAGGGGGGGCCAAATTTCAAATTGTCGCTACTAGGTCGAGTGGGGTATCATATGAAAGGGCTTTACTTGTACATTTTAAAATATATTTTTGTATTTTTTTAAGTTTCTTAGTTTTCAAGTTATGATGAAAAATGTCAAAAAAAATACCATTCCTCCCCCCTTATCTCCGAAGTTTGAGTAAGGGAAAATCTGAATTAATTACAGTTGACAGAGGTTTATGTAAACTTTACAGCAAAAATAAAACGATCTTTCTAAGTTGCACAGTTTTTCAGAAATCTGCAAAAAACCTTTACAAACAAATTTAGTTTTGCGGTCCTGAAAATGGACTTTATTGCTTCCAAAAATACTATAGGTATATCGGAACCCTCGGCGCGCGAGTCCGACTCGCACTTGACCGGTTTTTTTTTTCTTGCAGTGCGTTTGCATCGATTCACCGCGTGATTTATTTATTTAAGGCTAGATTTACACGGAGTAAGTAAGATGGGGTCAGTAGACATACATTGCTTGTTTCTTATGTTTTCTGTACGAAAACACTTGAATGCAGCATGCAATGTAGGTACGTCCACTGACCCGTTTTTACTTACCCAATGTAAATTCAGCCTTATGGCAGTGCATTTTGTGTCACGACAAAGTCGCCATGGGCTTAAAGCTGTCGCTTGCCCGACTCAAAGAAAATGACTGGTTTACTATAACATTTTCGATATTTATAATAATGTTTTACAAAAAAAAAACTGCAATCAAGTGAATGTCAGTAAATGTCACAAATATAGAGAAAATAATGAGAAATGGAAAAGACTTATGAATGTTTTGATGTTGAATGTAAAGGGTATATTTCGTAAATTTACAAAATTTTGCAAATTGTTCGTTATACATTTCAGCTAGGTAAAGTCAGGAGCACATGTTGACACATTCAACTCTGTACCGTTCTTATTTCAATAGACGTACGAGCTAGAGTCGCACTGCGAGTGTCATGCTTGATCTGTGGTTGACTGTACCAGTCCGACTACCTAAAATTAATTTAATTTTTTCTACCTCTCAATAGCATTTTCACGATAGGCACATAGTATGTTCACGAAGACGTGAACGTACTATTTGCCAATTTACTATCAAAAAATTTAATTAAAATTTTGACCACCTTAATAGCTATCACTGTCTTAAACCTACTGTATAGGGTGAATTAGAGTGTTCGGTGACATCGTCCGATTTATCTGACAACTGAACAGTTTTTCCCAAAAAATATAGGAAAAAAGTACCTTAGATCCTGCGACGGCGGGATGTAAGCATCATCACTAGAGATCTATGAAACTGTACAGTAGAGTCTGTGCGGAAAGAGAATGGGCATAAGAATTGAGGTCGCAGCTGTGCTTAATTACCGTATTTCTCGTGCTGTCAATCTAAAAACATTCAATCACAGCCTCAAAATATCAAGATGTTAGAGTCGCTCTATAATGAACGAGAGTGACTTATCGGTGTTGACAGCACGACAAATACGGTAATTAAGCACAGCTGCGACCTCAATTCTTATGCCCATTCTCTTTCCGCACAGACTCTAGTAGCATAGATTTCGGACCTCCTTGCTTCGCTCGGAATATTAATTTTACTATGGGATGACATCTGCCAGCATGCAACATCTCCTTTGCTATGCAATGTCACATCATCATCGATCATTATGAAATGTTCAAAATAACCCTACCAAATTAATAGAACTACGCCTTCATTGCATTTACAAAGATAATATAGTATTATGTAATTTGTTGTGACTTTACATCACACATCCTAACTTGTGACGAATTATTTATTTTATCCTACTCGCATAACCCTTATTATTCTGAGAGTAGTAGTGCCCCCTAAATGCGGAAATGTAAGTAGGTATGTATGTATATAGGATGACATTTAATTAGTTCTTGATAGAAAAAGGTATGCATGTACCCATGATACTGAACAACTTTCCCCAAGGACCATAGGTCGAAATACGAAAATCAAGTTTTGACCTCCCATAGAAACTGCATCAGCTGATAGCGCATTTTGTATGGGAGGTCAAATTTGGTTTTTCGTATTTCGACCTATGTTCCTTGGGAAAAGTTGTTCAGTATCATGAGTACATGCATATTCTTTGCTATCAAGAACTAATTAAAAGTCACCCTATATTTATTTAATGGCATCACATCTGTAAGTAGGTATATGTCGCAGCCAAATCGTATAACACGCCGGATTACAATCGGCCGGCCAAATGTAAACGGGCATCATTATGTAAAACGACGTCTGCAGATTGCAATCACTGAGCGCGTCGCCAGACTGTATTTTAGGTTCGTTAGCTAAGGCAAACCCAAGTAGGGATCGGTTAGGTTGGATTAGGTTATCTTGCGATCACCACGTGAAACGAATTACGCGCCGTTTTGTGAAATGGCGCATTCTGCATTCCTCGCCGTTTTGTGAAAGGACGCGCTGTTTTCAATACGGCGTGTTTAACAATATGGCTGCGACATATACTTTAGGTAGGTAGTCGTGACGACGTCACGAAAAGATATGATCCAACTTTTTTGTTTATTCCAACGCTTACCAATCTATTTTGCAGCCATGACACTAAAACCAGAGTATATTTGACGGAAAGAATAACATTGTTTTACAAACTTGTTTTTTCTGACAGCTTTAGCCGATTGGTTTTGACATAGCTGCAAAATGTGTTGGTAAAAGTTGGAAAAAAACTAAAAAAATGGATCGTAAATTGATTGGAAGTTAAAATTTGCAACTTTCCGAAATATACCCTAGGAGGTATAACGTTGATCGAATTTTCTTTAGCCAAGTAAAACGATGCTTTTGATAATTTCTAGTATTAGTTAGTAGTTAGACCTATACATATAGCAACTTGCAATGCAATGGTCAGTGTTGGTTATTTTGTAAGCTCTGAGTAAAACTAGATTTTTATTTTAGCAATAAAATTATGTTATGTACCTATAATGCATGATGGATCTCCGATGCTCACCGTTAAAGCGTAAAACAAAAAAGAGAGTCGCGGCCTCAGAGTAAAAAACTATTGAGTCCGCCATATGCATATTCTGTATGAAGCGTGAAGCGTCTCACTGTCGCCCATGCTAGTCGGTCAAAAAACTCAGTTAAGTTTTACAAAAATCAAGATATCTTTAAAAATCTAATGTTTTAGTATAAACTTTGTTTGCGAAAGTGAAAATATATCGTTTTTTACTTGTGAATTGATCATTAATCAAAATCATTAAGAACGGAAGCGTAAATATTCCGTAATAGCCATTTTATGCGTGATTTTTATCACCGTTTTTTTCCTGAATGGAAAGTGTTTTCACCAGAAAAACTGTGTTAATAGCATTTATTAGTCCCATGTCACATATTTCTCAGAGAAAAAGATAAAAAATTTACGTTTTTAGGATTTGAAAAAAATTCCATACATTTTAGTATGGAGGTTCCTCGCAAGAAAGTGCTATGCTTATAGCTCCCTCCTTAGCAGCAAGAGCTGCTACCAAAACCTCCTTGGTCGCGGCTGTGCGCGGGGTAAGTCAGCGAATCTTTCATTGGCTCTTCGCCTGACATCAATTTCGCATAGGAAACGTATGTGTAAGGTACCTCGAAACTTGGCTCATAGACAGGGATAAGGTCAATAAGCAAAAATAAAAAATACGATTTTTTTTCGGTTGTAAATAATAAAGTTAAAAATTAATTTTGTTTTTGTCAAATATCGATTATCCGTATGGCAGAATGAAACGTAGCCATGGCCAGTCTTAAAAAAAAAAGAAAAATTTGACAACTGTTCTAAGTAGTCTGTGGTCGGTTTATACATACGTTAGTATATAGTCTAAGGTTTATACAGCTGTTAGTTTTTTTTTTATGATAGGCAATGACTAATCATCACATTCTGCCATACGACTTATCGATATTTGACGAAAGCGATTATTTTTAAAAACTTCGTCATTTATGGCCGAAAAAAATTGGTATTTTTTATTTATCTTTAATGATCCTATTCCTGTTTATGAGCCAAGTTTCAAGGTACCTTACATATAAGTTTCCTTTGCGAAATGGAGTTAGAGACCAGGAAAACTGAAGTATAGAAATCTGTACCTACTGTCACTCCCCGGACACTACATACAGGGTGTAAATGCAAAAGCGTGCGTCAGCTCAAGGGTGTTCTCAGACTACGAAACGGAACAACTTTTCCAAAGAAACGTGGGTCGAAATCGAAGAATTTTTTTGGCTTCTCCATACAAACTTTCAACAGAGGACAATGCATTTTGTATGGAGAACCCGAAAAAATATCTCCGATTTCGATCTTTGTTTCTTTGGAAAAGTTGTTCAGTTTCGTGGTCTGAGCACACCCTTGCGCTGGCGCACACTTTTGCATTTACACCTAGTATAACTAGCGCGAATTTGAAATTGGAAGAAGCGTAGGCCTGCATATTCAGTACAACTGACCCGCAGGAGCACCGGGCGGGGTGCGCGCGGGTAAGCGGGGGTGGTGCGCAAGGGGGCGTCCGTACTGTATGATAGTATAGTGTGCGCAGGATTGTTTGGCTCTGACGGTTATTTTCTGCCCATGGGTGACAGGCGAAGAGCTAATGAACGATTCGCTTGCCTCCATCCACCTGCCACACTCACCCCTTCGACTACTTTTTTGAGTTCTGCGCATTAACTGTCATAGTCAAAGTTATTTTGTATGACGTAACATTAAAAATAACCAACCCAGTGTTGATTTGATTTTATTCAACAGAATTCCTCGAAGTAGGAAAAATACATCAGTCTTTGTAAAATTTTATTTATTATATTTAATGTTTATTGAAAAATAAAAGGCAAATTAGCATATAACTTATTCTACTTAGTATTAATAGGATTGTGTAATATAACATTATATGTAAGTCCTCTATTATTTTACTACAAATCATCCCTGATTTGACAGACACCTTAGTCAGAGTGCCGTTCTGTTTATACAACAAAAAGTTTCAAAATAAAGCTGTCGCAGCCAACTGGTTTAATCAGGCAGTTAATTGAATGCCAAGGCGGTCGATTGACTGCCGGCATTCAATTATTGAATGTTTAGGCCGATCGTTGACTAAACTGCTACTACTGTTGATCGTTACTATTGCTCAACATTTAACGAGTTGGCTAATCGATAGCTAGCCTGAATGAGACGGTTAACCTTGAATCAGCCGCAGAATAATTATTTTTGCAGCAAAATAGTTATTTGTGCATCAGTTCAAGCAAGTTTTAATTAGCTTCTGGCACTCGCCGGCTGCTGCCGCGGCATGCTTGCTCTGCTCGCTAGGCTCGTGTGTTGTGGTTGCAAGAGAACCTTGAATTGCCGTGTTTGCCTTATCTAACGGACCTACTCGTATGAGCAAGTTCAACGAGATGGTTGCAGGACGTTTGGGCTAGGTGTTCTCTAGCCATTTTATTAATTGAATGCCGGCAGTCAATCAACCGCCTAGGCATTCAATTAACTGCCTGATTAAACCAGTTGGCTGCGACATAGCTAACCTTTCAGCTTCAAGATGTGTACTCCACCTATGGTTGCATTTTTGTCAGCGATGGTTTAATAAAATTGTAAAAAAAAAGTCACCAACTGTGCGTATCCGATAATTACGATGCGACGACGTAACGTAAAATGTAATGCTTGTATTTTTATATTTTCACAACAGCCAGCAATAACGACTTATTTGTATTATAATTGTAAGCAATTTCTTAAAAATAAATTTTATTTAAAATATACCTACATGTTGTTTTAAGAATGTACTTAACTTTAAATTCCTAAAATACGGGGTATCGCAGCTTTCAGAAAACTGAAAGGCATCTGCATAAATTTACCTCAATTTCGACATTAATTACCTCTATTTATTTTTTAATTTTATAATTAATAATATTAGACAGATTGAATTTTATTTTTGATGTAGTTCTAAATTGTAATTTTGTTTTGTTTAAATATGTATTTTTAAATTGTTGGATCACAGAAATAATATGAATAAATGGATTTTTTTAATTTTTATTTAATAAATAGATGACACTTTAAAAAAAAAAGCATCTCCATAAGAAATCTTTTGATTGCACAACAGGATTGTACGTATTGTTTGTATGGAGAGGCCGAGTTCATTTTTTTAATTTCCAGAAAGTTTCATTTTCAATATTATTCAGTTTTTGGAAAGCGTCCGTTACACCCTGTATTGATGTCCCTCAACACAGAATCCTCAGAGAAAAAAACTGCATAAAAACTTATTTTGACGATGCCAAAAAATAGTCATGAAATAGTCATAAATAGTCACCATAAGGAAAAAAATAGTCGCGTTACAATTCTAGAGTTATAGCTATGGTTTGCTGAGGATTATGGCCATAGGCTATATACAGAATCCTCAGTTCTGATGCAAGCAAACCGTAGGGACTATCGACTTGGTTTTTATTTAAAAAAATAGTCATGAAATAGTCGTCTTGACTTCCAAATTCTCAATAATAGTCGTTCAAGGATTTCAGAGTTACAGGGGTAGCTTGCTGAGGATTCTGTGCATAGCATTTCACGGACGCAGATTCCTGCAGAACGGTTAGGTTTTTCTATTTGATACTGATGTCAAAAAATAGTCAACAAATAGTCGTCTCCTAGGTCACGTGCGCACGTCCCGCCATTCTAAGGTAGACTGGTCCTTGACGGGCCGGGCGCCTGCCTAGACTCCATCGAAGCATCATCCTCTGAAGCTTACGTTTCGATTATTCCCGCTTTGTACAAAAGACCGTTCTGGGACAAATTCATATATTTATTCGTTTCTTCCTAACAGTATTTGATAAAATTGAACGCGATATTCAGAGTGAACGCGAAAGTGATTACCCGTAATAGAGTAGCTTATACTGATAGGCGCGACCACCAGTGGCCATCACTTATAATTATGTAAACGGTAAACTCACATGCCCTCATTGTGCGCGTGAGTTTACAGCAAAAAAAGTCACATACGGGCACATCAACGCCACACCTTTATGTAGGAGTTGACAGCGGTCGCCATGATACTGATACAAAAAAATATTAGCCGGCTATAAAACCGTTTCGTTTAGCAAAAACAGACAAGCCTGAAAATCTGAAATGAACAATAATTTCTTTTCCGTGATATTCGAGGCGAACAAAAGTGATTGCTCGTAATAGCTCCTCGATTTTACTGTATGAGAAACAATGGCCTCCTTATAAATTTAAGGGCACTGCATGTTATCCTACGTCATCGAGTACACGAAATTTGCAACTTTGTAGCGATAGTAGTGGCCTACTAGGTTCACAAAACGTTGGTCTGCCAATCCGCTATCTGGCAGGTTCATTGGCGTAGCCAGGGAAATTTCCTAGGGTGGGCAGCCGGCCGGCCTGGGGCCGGCCGACTGTAGGGTACGCAAGCGTGTTTGTAAAAGCGATGAAAGACAATTTCATACTTATTTATTTTATTTCTTTTTTTTCACGGCCATATATTCATCACTTTTCGTTAAAAACCTGCTCAAGTGAGGCGTATTTAGCTCTTATCAGCCCCTTAACAATTAGCTTATAAAAAAAGGGTAATAGGTACTTACAAGGTTTCGTGTAAGTGTAAGTATTATAGTTTTTCTTAACTATGATTTTTTTGTAATTTTCCAACACTCGACAATCACAAATCATAACACATACTTGTAATTCATAACACACTATGCGCTGATGTAGTTTATTTTTAAATATAAATTTTGCAGGTTATTAGAATCAATGTAACTTTAACGCTTGATGATTGCGTAATGAATGAATAACTTTCTTTTAACTTTTTAAAGCACTATTTACGGACGGGATTCCCCGATGTCCGATGGAACTTACTTAGCCGCACGTCATTAGACAAAAACCGGTCAAGTGCGAGTCGGACTCGCGCGCCGAGGGTTCCGATATACCTATAGTATTTTTGGAAGCAATAAAGTCCATTTTCAGGACCGCAAAACTAAATTTGTTTTTAAAGGTTTTTTGCAGATTTCTGAAAAACTGTGCAACTTAGAAAGATCGTTTTATTTTTGCTGCAAAGTTTACATGAACCCCTGTCAACTGTAATTAATTCAGATTTTTCCTTACTCAAACTTCGGAGATAAGGGGGGGGAATGGTATTTTTTTTTGACATTTTTCATCTTAACTTGAAAACTAAGAAACTTAAAAAAATACAAAAATATATTTTGAAATGTACAAGTAAAGCCCTTTCATATGATACCCCACTCGACCTAGTAGCGACAATTTGAAATTTGGCTCCCCCTATTTTGGCCCCCTTTACATTAATAATCATACTTTTTTCAAAAATTTTTCATATGCAGTTAAGTTGGGCAACTATATTCTAAAACCATTCCAAATTTCAGGTCGATAGCATAAGTGGTTGCTGAGATATAGAGGTGTGACAGACAGACGGACAGACAGACAGACAGAGCGGCACCATAAGGGTTCCTTTTTTTTACCATTTTGGTATCGGAACCCTAAAAATGAACTCTATTCCGTGGAAAAAATTAAAATGAAAGTAAAAATTACAAAAACAAAAATAGCGTTATTGCAGCGGTCCGACAGGCGCGCCGCCGGCGCATGCTGTTCACAGATGTGTCAATTTTGGACAACGGTCACAGTCATTAGACACTTGATTTTATTTTTTAATAAACATGCTTTTGTTAAAGAGAGGCTGATCGGTAAGCGGCAGTTGCGGGTTAAGTTTGTTTAAAAATCAAGTAAAAATAAATTGTTTGAATGGTTGTTAAGGTGGGAGTGACTAAGTTATCGTTTTGGATATTTTGTAAAAAAAATAATTAAACGTAAAGCCGTACTTAGGTATTAATGTTTTATTAAGATATAAAAATGATGAATAAAGGAGTAGGTACCTATGCAATTTTTATTGTACCTTCCGATTTTTCTAGGGTGGGCAATGAGATTTCTAGGGTGGGCACAGCCCACCCTTGCCACCCCCTGGCAGCGCCCATGGGCAGGTTTTGTACAGTCGGAGCGAAAACTGACAATATTTTTTCCCAAAAATGATACGTTTTCGAAACAAAATCCCCAACTTTCATAGAAATAACAATAAAACACACGATTTTAAGCATACTTTTCTATATATTTATAAAAAAAAATAAGCTGCTAGCCACCCTAAACAGATGATTTATACCGACAGTTAGGTCGATTCCTGCGTATTAGCCGCTAATTTTGAGCCTGAAAGATGTTAGGTCTAACGAGTGTTAGATAGATAGATAGATAAACACTTTATTGTCACACACAGAACACATTAACAATTACAAAAGAAAGTCTTAAATCTAGGGTGACAAAGGCGGTCTTAGTGTTGTTATCTCTTATTTGGCTTGTAGAGGAAAACAGAGACAGCAGCCCTTTTATAGGCTTAAAATTAGCGATTTCACAGCAATCGACCCTAGTTGGACTTCACCGGATATTGGTCTATTAATTCTTTTTTAGATTCTAGCTGATGGGCTAATTTAGTAGGAATGGTCGTTTAGTTATGATTTTTTGTTATGTGCTCAGAATGTAGTGCTACTAAGACGTTACGACCAAATTTCCCCAACAGACAATTTCTTTTCCCCAGAAATCTCCCCAACGATTCCATTTCCCCAAACTTTCCCCAAGAATGAAATTTTTCCCCAGAATTGCGAAAAAAACCCCCAACCTGGCAACCCTGCCCCCCTGCCTGCCTGACTGTGGCGGACCGTGCCTGTTCTAATCTAGCAAGGTAGTTAACTATGTACTACTAATGATCGTCAGTAAAACCCACCTCTATTGCTGAAGCCATAAGGAATAATTTTGAGTAGGTAGTTCGGCCTGACTGGATAACGTGATGCGCGTTTTATGGTTGGGTATTCCCCCAACAATCTCAATGTTATATCAGGATCAGTGTAACCATTTGTCGCCGATTTCTGCAGATTTGGGTATAGAGTTATTACTTTGGCATACTTGTTTAGGAATATTAACGGAAACGCTATGATTTTTGGACAATGGGTGCCCGCGGCACTCAGTTAATCTTGATCGCGATCCGGTAGAGATGTATCTATAAGAAAGAAAGAGAAAGCAAGAGTGCAAAAATAAAAAATAAATTAAAATTTTTAGGTGAAGTTATTATTTATTCAGCCGTTAACTTAATTTGTGCAGCAATAAAATTCTAATTTGGGGAGAAAAGTATAATTTTTAGGCAAATTGCTTAGGTAGGTACGTTTTCTCAAATTTTAACTGTTGAAGTTCGTCGTCAAGTTTTTGGTGCTTTTTTCGTCAATATATTATATAAAAAAATTGGATGAAATCTATCTATTCTTTAAAAATTACCTGATTAAATCTGCCAAAGTGGTCACACAGGTGAAAATGGTGGTATAGCTTTCTTTTTCTTTCCTGTAGCTGCATCTCTACCCGATCGCGGTCAGGCAGGATAAGAATAAGAAGAACTTAGATTATTATAATACTAATCGTGAAACCGGACCTGAGATGACCTGAGGCGCTAGAACCGAACTCAATCGTTATCATAACGATTGAGTTCGTTTCTAGCCCCCCTGACCGGACCCCCCCAGACCTGTGACCGGTGAGATTAACCTTGTAATGGCATGGTTGATGGCACTGACCACAGTACCTAAAATAATCGCGATCAAGATTGACTGTATGCGGGCACCCATAGGTCATTTTGTAGTATAATATGATATCATCCGAGCTATCATGATAGATCTGTCATGCTAGATACGAGTATCATAAAAGAACTATTCAGTGGGACCATTGTTGTGGTAGATCTCCAGCAGAGCTGGCTATAAAATTATTCCTTCGGTTGGCATATTATGTTGAAAAAATGCAAATGTTTAGAATATTATCGAAACTTCAGTACATTTTTTTAACAATATGTAGACTTAACGAGGAAAAGGTAAGATATCATCATTATATCAGCCGGAAAATGTCCAAAGGACCTAGGTTTAAAACAGAAATAAAGGAAACAACAAATAACTTTGAATGAATTTATTAAAAATATTTACACGATCAGTTTTAAAGGTTTGTAAACATTTTCAAGGGTTTTCTTATTACTACTTACAGTTTAAATGCTTATTTATTTTTATTAATATTTACACATCAATTGTTACATTACAAAACATGTTTAACCTCGATTAACAAAGTTTTCAAGGACCCAATTATTTATTTTTAGTGATATTGAAGTAGGTAATTTTTAATATTTTGAATTTATTTATTTGCTAAATAAGTATACGGCGTACCTACAAAATAACTCAGGCTGTGACGGAGTAGAAAAATGAGTCGCGGGGGTGAGCGCGGCATGTGGGGGGAGGCGAGGGAATCGTTCACTGGCTTTTCGCCTTTTACCCTTAACAAAAAACCCATGCGCAGAAAATAACCGTCATAGCCCGACTTATCTTGAACGCGCTATACCGTGGACCGGGGGCACAGCCGCCGGCGGGCTACATTGTTATTTGTGGGGTGACTTCAGAGTACTATCGGACTACGCAGGGCAATTAAGTAAGATGAATTAAAGTGCATACATGAACAATAACAATTAAACACTATTCGTTATCTATTTAACGAATATCATTGCTCACTTTTGAAATGAAAAACAAGCAATTTTGACTTTTTTGGGTGATATTTAAGAATTGCGCTCCTGATCTTAAAGTCTGAAAACAACTTATGATATGACTTGCGGGGGAAAAAATTACAAAAAGCAGTGTAACTATTGCAGTACTATTTGGTATTATAAAATTTTAACCTTAAAAGTAAAAAAACATTATCAAAAGAAACAGAATCAAATAAACGAAACGATGGGCGGGGAATCACCGAAAAACGATTATTTTACAGATTGGAGTAAACTATACAGCGTGTTACGGAAATGTGTGATAATACTAAAGGGTGTGATGTGAATGTGCCACTTAGAATCTGCCCATGAAACTGAACAAGTGTTCCCAAGGAACATAGGACATAGACCAAAATACATTTTTGACCTCCCATAGAAACTGCATCAGCTTATCAACTGATTTTGTATGGGAGGTCTTTGGTTTTTCTTGTGGCGTCTAGGTGGCTTCGTGAACGCGGTCCCTTGAACGAAGCTTTCTTCGTAAATGCGAGCGACCGCGTTCACGCCACCTAGCGGCCAAAAAACAAGAGTTGTCTTTCGAGCTCGCTGTGCCTAGCTAAACGTTTGATCTGCTTAATAAATTCCACATATACTTTGAGTCGGAGTATTTTATTCCCAAATTCTCATTTCGACCTATATTCCTCGAGAAAAGTGGTTCAGTTTCATGAATAGATTCACACCCTTCAGTATTATCACACGCTTCCGTTACGAGTACCTACACGCTGTATATGACTGATAAAAAACAATACCTATCGGAAGTTGATACCGTGGATAAAATGGAAGCTTCACAGTTATTTTTATGTAGTTAGGTATTTAATATAATGTAACCTAAATAAGTCTTTCACTTTACAAAATTGCGAAATTAAAATAATATCCGAGATTAGATACAAAAGTCACACCGAAAGACATTTGGCACATTGTGAAGTATCTTTAAATAATATTTATTGGAACTTGGCACATTTACGAATGAACAAATAAACTAGGTATCAGATTACATCCTAAGTAGTTAAATCTTAAATTCGTTGTTATCGGTTATTCTCTTTGCTATCTATCTACAAACAAGATATCAGAAATATAATATTTAACAAATTAGCTATCTAAACTTATTGCTAATTCTTAGAAGATATGAAATATGATCAGTTAATGAAACTGAACAACTTTCTCCAAGAAACATATAACCGGAAATGAAAGATATAACTCGGCCTCTCCGTACAAACACTGTCTAATAAATTAGTAATTTTGTTCCAGTCAATGTAAAATATGAGGTTGCATTAAATATACATTTAGAGATATTAATTTTAAATAGTAATACTGGCTATTTGAAGCTGTAAATAATTACTCCGGCAATTTTGTAAAAACAATTTTTTTTTTTTGTAAAAAAACCAGTATAAGCTGATTCGTTACATGGTATACCTATTACCTATACAGGTTGAGCTCACCATATACTGGTTTTAAGAATATCAACGTATTGTCGGGGATTTCTGTGGATTTAAATTTTTGAATGTTTTTACTGTTAATTTAATAAATTATCCCCTAAGGCGCAGGCCAGACAGAAGAGGTGCGCCGCACGGCACGCCTTCAGCGCACCTCTTCTGTCTGGCTTGCACCGCGTCGTTCTCTTACATTTTGTATGCATGTGATTTGAACAGGCGACGAGACGGCATGCCTAAGGCGCACTGTCGGTGCACCACCGGCGCAACGCCGGCACGCCGCCGCACAGCACAGTCCGCTGCCATCGATTGCGTCGTCCAGCCGAAAAGTGTACCACGGGGGCGCTCGAAGCGCGCCTCGGGCGCACCCGAAGCGCGCCGCGCCCCCGTTCTGTCTGGCTTGCAGCTTAAGTGCATTAAATGCAATGGAGAGGGTTCAAACAAAATTTCGTAGATTGACTGGACTCTTCTTGGATAAAGCTGTTCTGTTTCATGCACTGATCACTTTTGTAAACACGACCGCACATCAGTAGAAACACTTTTGGACCTTATGGCGTGGTAATAGAGTTGAAAAAGTTTCTACCGACGAGCGGTTGACCGTACCTGTCCCTTACAGCCTGTATACGTAAGTCAATCGTAATTTTATAGTCGGCCTACTTGCATATACGTGATAAGTTCCCTAGAAAGTACAAAATGACTATAGATTAAATTCTTACAAATTAATAGGTATTAGTAATATTATTTAGACAGATAGTTTGATAAAACTAGATACTTACATTCAATATTTTGGAATTATTTGGTCCTCGTTTAAAAACATTTTACTTAAAATGGTTCAATACAGTTTATGTACAGTAAGTACCCAGTACCAATATACCAATAGATACCAATATCAATAGATATATTTTTGTATGATTTTACGTATTTTGTAGTAGGTACTTGTTTTTTTTTTAGTTAAGTTTAACAACATTGAGTAATTAATGAATATAACAATGCTTATTTGCAATAATATCATTTTTATTCCTCATTCACACGAAGAATAAACCACACTTCAATGCTACGAGTATCTTTATTGATTTCGAGATTCACGACTAACAGTTAAATGGCGACTATTAGCCACGCCACGATTTAGTTTTTTTAGCTTCAGTGTACCTACCGTAAATTGATAACTATCACTTTAGTCCATAGAGCTACAGACTTCCGCGCATCCCGGAACTTTTGTCCGAGCCGGAACTTTGCGCGGGTCACTAAGCTTGAGTCATATTTTATATTGTCTTTCCTCACGACACTTCGAATTTCAAAAGTTACCTAACACCTTTTCCCAAAGAACTTGGGTCAAAATCCGATTTTTTTTACCTCCTTCTAGAGACTTCAGCTAATATCGCATTTTGTATGGAGGTCTAAAATTACTTTTCGTATTTCGAACTATTTTTCTCGGAAAAAGGTGTTCAGTTTTATCGTTTAAATAACATGCTAAAACTACGTTCACTATTTCCGAAGGACTCTATATAAATTCATAGTCTTTTCTCACGACACTTCGAATTTCGAAAGCTTTTTAAACATCAAAGAGCAGCGCAATATTGTGCTGCGAGGCGCGTCGCTAGTAGTGGTCCGGGGGGTGGGGGTGGGGGTGGGGGTGCGACACGAGGGCGGGGGCGGGCGCGGGCGCGGGGCCGGGGGGCGCGCGGTACGCGGCGGCGGGGGGCGCGCGCGAGTACGTGCCGTACGCGCTGTCCTCCGAGGAGAGGGGGCCGCGTCTGGTGCTGCTGCTGTAGACTGAGTCGCGACGCTCCGGCACTGGCGCGCCTGCACAACGAGAAAAGGCCGAGTTATTCCAAAATTCAAAATTAAAGCTCCTCCACAACCTACGCATTGGACGTAATTTGTTGTGTTTAATGTGTGAAGCTAACACCAATTTTGACGCACGAGATTATAATAGTATAGTATAGAATAGAATAGAAGGAATTAGGTGTTTTGTAAACAGACATTTTCAAGTTAAGAAATGGTTTTATGATTAGGTACACGTTTGTAACTCTCACTCTTTCGTGAACTCCGGAATACACGTACCATAAAATGCATATTTAGGAGGTCCAGCTGCATGTACGATGATATTATGACGTCCTACACGACTTTAACAAAGATGGCGCTTTCGGAGTTTCTGCAGGCGCGCGACACATATGCAGCTGGACTTTATTCCCAACGGTGATTGACATAAGAGCACAAAGTCGAATTCCTTAACATGCTCTTGAATGTATGTAGTTACAAACCTGCAGGTCCAGGTCACGTTGCGCGCTATTTGCGTTCTGGTGTGTGCTGTGTGGTACCTACTTACCAGCAGGTCCGGGGCATATGTTAGTAGTGGTGCCGTAAGCGGGGTCACGTTGCGCGTTATTTGCGTTCTGGTTGTGTGGGAGTGTGTGCTGTGTTGTACTTACCAGCAGGTCCGGGGCGTATGTTAGTAGAGGTGCCGTAAGCGGGGTCACGTTGCGCGTTATTTGCGTTCTGGTTGTGTGGGAGTGTGTGCTGTGTTGTACTTACCAGCAGGTCCGGGGCGTATGTTAGTAGTGGTGCCGTAAGCGGGGTCACGTTGCGCGTTATTTGCGTTCTGGTTGTGTGGGAGTGTGTGCTGTGTTGTACTTACCAGCAGGTCCGGGGCGTATGTTAGTAGTGGTGCCGTAAGCGGGGTCACGTTGCGCGTTATTTGCGTTCTGGTTGTGTGGGAGTGTGTGCTGTGTTGTACTTACCAGCAGGTCCGGGGCGTATGTTAGTAGTGGTGCCGTAAGCGGGGTCACGTTGCGCGTTATTTGCGTTCTGGTTGTGTGGGAGTGTGTGCTGTGTTGTACTTACCAGCAGGTCCGGGCGTATGTTAGTAGTGGTGCCGTAAGCGGGGTCACGTTGCGCGTTATTTGCGTTCTGGTTGTGTGGGAGTGTGTGCTGTGTGGTACCTACTTACCAGCAGGTCCGGGGCGTATGTTAGTAGTGGTGCCGTAAGCGGGGTCACGTTGCGCGTTGTGTGCGTTCTGGTTGTGTGGGAGTGTGTGCTGTGTGGTACCTACTTACCAGCAGGTCCGGGGCGTATGTTAGTAGTGGTGCCGTAAGCGGGGTCACGTTGCGCGTTATTTGCGTTCTGGTTGTGTGGGAGTGTGTGCTGTGTGGTACCTACTTACCAGCAGGTCCGGGGCGTATGTTAGTAGTGGTGCCGTAAGCGGGGTCACGTTGCGCGTTGTGTGCGTTCTGGTTGTGTGGGAGTGTGTGCTGTGTGGTACCTACTTACCAGCAGGTCCGGGGCGTATGTTAGTAGTGGTGCCGTAAGCGGGGTCACGTTGCGCGTTGTGTGCGTTCTGGTTGTGTGTGAGTGTGTGATGTGTGGTGAGCGGAGGCCGGAGAAGTAGCGACTGCGCAGATATCAGCGGCCCGCCCGCCGCCGTCGAGCTGCCCTTGCTGTACACTGACTGAGATCTGCCAATCATATTTATGATTTATTGTTACTTGTTTCTGGACATGATTATTTAATTTATCTGTGAGTTTATTTATCTGATTATGAACGGTAATTTTGTAATATGTTACTTCATATAGAAATATTTTAGATTCTTTTGTTGTCTATGCTTTAAGTATAATTGCAAACCCACTAGACAACTAAGACAAACTGAAGAAACTTGTAATAATATGATAACAAGAACTAAAACCATTGAATACTTAAAAATAAAACCATTATTACTGTAAAAGACGGGATTTAAAAACAAACAAATATACATTTTATTTTACCCCCAGAAAGAAAGACATTCGTAAATAAAATATGGGGAAAAGGAGGTTTCATTATTAAAAGTGATCTTTTCCTGATAACCTTTTGATCAAATCAGCATTAAACGGGAAACTAGTGTGACTACAAAACAGCGTCTTGCGATCTCTTGTTTTTGTTAAACACGTGTTTAACTGCTTAGACAGTGTCTAGCAAAACACGTGTTAACGAGTGTTTAAATATGTTTTGTAGTAAGACTGTCTATTTTCGGAGATACTGAGGAAATCTTTATATAGTACGTCCGTAATCAATCATCTACGTTCTCCAGATCATACATAAAACGATACAGAATCAACATACCACTCCAGGTGTTCATAGGTATACGACTACGACTATGTATGAAATAAGGGGCTGCCGTACTATTTCAGTTATTAACCTTTGCTAGCAGACTACCTCGATCAAGCTATCCTGCCGGGCTAAGATGCGCATCGCGACTTGGTCGAGTCACGCGCAACTGTCACTTTTGATAGCTTATAATTGGCACTTGTAACAATACTTTGTATGAAGACTCGCCTGGTCTCTTTGTCTTTAATCTGGTTTAGTCTATGAAGACTCGACTGGTCACTTTGTCTTCAACCTGGTTTAGTCTGTGAAGACTCGACTGGTCACTTTGCGTTCAATCTGGTTTAGTCTATGAAGACTCGACTGGTCACTTTGTCTTCAATCTGGTTTAGTCTGTGAAGACTCGACTGGTCACTTTGCGTTCAATCTGGTTTAGTATATGAAGACTCGACTTACTTTGTCTTCAATTTGGTTTAGTCTGTGAAGACTCGACTGGTCACTTTGCGTTCAATTTGGTTTAGTCTATGAAGACTCGCCTGGTCTCTTTGTCTTCAATGTGGTTTAGTCTATGAAGACTCGACTGGTCACTTTGCGTTCAATCTGGTTTAGTCTATGAAGACTCGCCTAGTCTCTTTGCGTTCAATCTGTTTAGGTCTGTGAAGACTCGCCTAGTCTCTTTACGTTCAATCTGGTTTAGTCTGTGAAGACTTGCCTAGTCTCTTTGCATTCAATCTGGTTTAGCCTGTGAAGAATCGCCTAGTCTCTTTGCGTTCAATATGGTTTAGCCTATGAAGACTCGCCTAGTCACGAAGCGTATGCTCGATATACTGCTGTCATGATAATATTTAAATGTTTTGGAAATAGCCCTAAATCCCGTCTGATACAGTTGCGAACACAACACAATAGTTACATGTGAGAAGTCGATCCTGCTGACCTGTGCAGGGGGTGTCGCGAGGGCGGCGGGGAGCGGCAGTAGAGAGACTTGGTGCCGGAGTAAAGAGGCTCCGAGGTGTCTGGTCGCGGCGCCGCGGCTGAGCAGTAGGTGGGCGCGTGCCGGTAGTGCGTCGGGAACGTTGGCTTATCTGTAAAATGTTTGCAATCCAATACAGTGTTTGGATGCTTAACATATTGCTGCATATTAGAAAATTGCAAAACTCACATCCTGGCAGGGACACCTAACCTTTTCAGGGAAGGTGTGGTATGCGTAGAAACATAGCCCATCGAACCAATATAAGATAGATAAGTTGTTAATATTATCTTAAAGAGATTAGACATAACTTTCCTCTAACGTAAGGAACAAAAGGCATGTTAAGAAGAGTAGTGTGGTTATAGTCAGTAGTAATGAGTAGTAATAAAGGTCTGAATTAGACACAAGTGTTTCCCTTCACCTCCCGACGAACCATCGGAATTCCATTCGGGATTTTAACCTGCAATTTCTCCGTGAGTACCGGAGATGCCTTAACTAACTAGGCTACCGAGTCTCTCGAGCCTGGTGTTGAGCCTGGTGTTGTGAAAGTCTCTATACGCATTCAAAGTTGTGTTTGTTTGTGCGGCCCCATCGGCCACTTAGAAGCAAGCATCAGGCAGCCACGGTAGCCTAGTTGGCTAAGGCGTCTTCAGTACTTACGAAGAAGATGCAGGTTCCAATCCTGCCCGTGTTTGTGAATTTTGTGATTTCCGCAAAATTTACAACCTTAAAGGCGGGACACGAACCGACGCCTGTTTTCCATTAAGTTTCTAAGATCCCAAGAAAAGAAGATGATTTTCAGGAACATAAATCTGAATTTGCCAAATGTTGAATTCGTTCAATGTTGCAATAATTCAAGACGTTGAATTTACAGTTTAATAAAAAAAAAAACATTTTAGTCAACCAAAGAAAAATGAAATAATTTTCATGTACGTATGAAGTTTTGCTATGGACGCTTGGACGCAAGACATTAACTTACTAATCTGGGCGCAAGACTTATTTGGATAATTTTTTTTTGTGCTAATTGCTCTGGCTCTCCGCCTGTCACCCAAGCGTAGAAAATAAACGTCAGCTGTGCCGTCAGCGCCAGAGTTAGTTGGCGTGGCCTATGTAAGAGATTGGTAATATAACAAATTTAACCTTCCTTACCTAGGTCATCAAGATCTCTTGGCGAAGAGGCTCTAGAGTTGGAGTTAGCTCGTTGCCGCCGCTCGCCCCACTCGTGCAGTAAGCCACACGCAAGGCCGCCGCCGATGCCGCCCACCCAGCATACCCAGTGGCTCTCCCAGCGAGACAGCACGAATGAGGGGCCTAGGGACCGAGCCGGGTTTAGTGATGGCATCTGCAAGATAGACAAGATTTTCATCAGTTTAAGGTTGTAATGTAATGAAATTTACAATTCTAATGTGCTACTTCTATTTCGCTAACATAATAATGTAGATAGATACCCAGATTAGTAAGTTTGATAGATAGATAGATATTTATTTAATGGCGTCACATCTCAGATGTATTTTGCAATAGAACTAATTCGTTTCATTTTTTTTTAAAATGTTTACTTTTTGTAAATAATTTTATTTGTTAATATGACTTGTTATATTTAATGTAATATTTCGGATGTGTCCTCAATTACTGTAGTTGGTTCGCCGTTGTAAAGTTATGGAAGAACCTTGTCCTTATGGCTTTGCCAACTTATGAGGCGGGGGAGATCTAAATACACCATACGCAATATTGAGATACCAGTCCGACTATTTATACGTAGAATTTATGGTCTTCGTAAGGCGAAACTCATTAATGTTGCATTCCCGATCTTTATTGTCAATCCTGGATTGATTACAGATGAAATTTGCAAGCTATGACGACATAATTTCTTAACATCGTTTGTGGACTTGTTATGTTAACGCTAACTGACTAAAATTACTTGTAACGACATTGTAAGTTTTCAAACAATTGATAACCGGTCGATTTCGGTAACCACATAAAATCTCAAAACCATTTGGAGATTTAGTTCCACGATTCTCGAAAATTATATTTTTTAACGTTTTACTCCGTAATTTAAGAGAAATTGTAAAAATTGCGAAATTCTAAGGCTCCAATTCACTAAACCTCAACTGTGACGTCATTTCAGGAAAAATATAACGACTTTATAACTAAAAAAATATAACAAAGAATGAAAACTTGAAAAAATTAAAAAATATATGTTCTCTAGTATTTTATAATTTTGCAGAAAATCCAATAAAACGGGCTGCATTCTTCTGAGATTTTTGACTCCGACAAGACAGTGCAGGGGGTCAAATTGTAGAAAAGTTTGAGAAGCACATACTTTCCCTCAAAAGCGAAAATCAATCGCTTATATTCTACAACGTGTAATTTCAAATTCGCAAAGCCTTTTTGGTGGGTTCTACCCATGGAACTGAACAACATTAATTGTTCTACAACTTTTGGAAATTTAAATTAATAAAATTGATTCTCCATACAAAATGAAATTCTGATCCGATCAAATGTATGGAGAATCAGTTTATTTTTTATTTAAAAATTCATTTGTACTACAAAAGTTGTTTAGTTTCAGGGTAGTATTACCACCCCGAGAGGTTTTGCGTATTTAGAATTACACGTTTTACATACAAACCAAAAGAGAGGAAATTAACAGATTAATTAATTAACGAACCGTATATTACGGCGTATCTACTTACATTACCAACACTTTCTTACATGTTATGTACTCGTATTACAATCAATATTGAAACGTAGTGTTTTACATAAAATATAGAAAATGATTTATTCGTTCGTGATTTGTTAAATAAATCAATAAAACCTATACAGACTTTCGAATAGATTGGCACAGCCAACAAAAGCCGTCCTATCTGTGCATTGTACAAAAGGCCAGCTGTCCAAAAAAACACGCAGCTGTCTTGTCCTTAAAGGAACTACAAAATACGTAAGTACAGACGGACAAAAGGCAGGTAGACGCATGTAAGGAGTGTGGGAGGATAGATAATAAGAGCACGCTATTCAGAAAGAGAATGGATCAGGATTCATATACGTTAAGAATTTGAGATTTCGCCCTACGGTGACCATATCGAATCAAAAATATTTTTAGGTAACAGTTCGATAAAGGTAAAGACCACAGACCTATGAAGTCCATGCGTCTTACTCTGCATCCGCAGGCGGAGTGGCCCTATTGTTCTTATTAAAATAAATTAAAATATTAGTTTATTCATACAGCATTGATCGAAATAAGTCTCTGTGATCATTTTAATTCACAAGTTTCAAGTCTGCTTCCTCGTAGTGCCTACCGTATTTTTCATTTTTATGACTCGTCGTCTTCGACTCTTAACGAGATGGTGGTGTGTAGATATAAAATGTCGTCATTATCATTAAGCGATAGGTACCGCGATACTCATACATATTTTGGTAGACAACTCGTAAAGCGACTATAATATACACCTACGAACCAAACAAAACCTTACCTTAGTACCTACTGCTACTTTTTCTTGTGTATTAAGAAAGTTTATTTTCCATGAGCTTCCCTACCGGAGTAGCAATAAACTTTCTTCCGCCACTCATACTTTATTATTAGCCTTCTACATATTTAAACGATGTTTAAAATTCTTGTAAATCCTTTTAAGGGCTGTATTCTGGAGACTAAAAGTAAATACTGCTCTACTTCCAGGCCTATCTCTCCCACGCTACTTCTCCTCCAAGGATCGTTGCAAGAAACTTACAGAAACAAGACTGGCGACACAATAAGAAACGCCGATGACCGCAGGCGTGGCTCTAGTCCACCTAGCTTCGCTACATGGCGGCATGGCGGCCATGGAGCACAATAGCCAATGGTGGCTTAATAGTATTTATTTAGTAAATACGCTCCAACCCTTACATCACCAGCTTATGTAGCATGAGCGAGTGATTGATAGCGCCTTATCGACGCTTGTTATTATCTCGTCTTGTTAAACAAGTGGCTTTCAATCCAGTTTCTCTCACGCTACTTCTTCACCTTCAAAAATAATCACTATACTATTACTTACAGAAACAAGACTGGCAGCGCAGTAAGCGGCGCCGATGAGCGCGGGCGCGGCCCCGGTCCACCTTCTCTCCATGGCCGCGAAGTATGCTCCTGACACCAGCCCTGACAGCACCAGCTCCACTCCTAGTCGCTCCCACGCTGCTCCTCCGCCTCCAGGGATCGCTGCTGATAAGCTTCCAGCGTAGCCTGGCACGCTCACCCTGAAAAGAGAAAAATTGAGATTTTTACGTCATATTTGAGCGAACATATATTAACGGATAGGACTGCCTGATGGTAAGTGGTAAACTCTGTCTGTATGAGAATGGGTTGTGTATCAATGTTAACAGTGTTAGTGTTACGGTCACAGGGCAGCATGAGGAGTAAAAAGCAATGGAAACGGCAATTTCAATAATTTCAAATAATCGTCACAAAACAAACAGACCTATAAGGTCTAATAGTTAGGCCGATTAGAGGATCATCATGCGGCTGATGTCTCTTGTGACATGACATATAAACATCTAAAGTGAAGGTTCATGAATAGTACCTAAATTCGATGGTTCGAACTTGACTAGAACAATAATAAAGTTATCGTTTATGTGGCAGTTTAGAAATCATTAAAGCTTATACTTAAAATAGACTTATTTATCAAAGTTCTTCTTATTTTTAGGGTTCCGTACCTCAAAAGAAAAAAACGGAACCCTTATAGGATCACTTTGTTGTCCGTCTGTCTGTCTGTCTGTCTGTCTGTCAAGACCCTTTATCTCACGAACGGGTCAAGGTATCAGGTTGAAATTAATACCATATATTAGGATCCCTGAACCACACAAAATCTGAAAATTTCAAGTTTTTACAACGACGCAATCAAAAGATATGGCATTTTATGTCCTCATCTCCATACATTTATTCAAAATGAAAAACCTACAGGGTACTTCCCGTTGACCTAAAATTATGAAATTTGGCAAGAAGCTAGGTCTCACAGTACAAATAATAGGAAAAGTCTGAAATCATTAAATATTACAACTTTTCTCACAACTAATGGTAACCAATTGTGGTGAGCTCCCGTTTCATGAACATTCATATAAGAGAGGGGTCAAGTTGGATGGTTGCTGAGGCGATTTTTGTTTTAGTTCTATTTAAAAACGGGAACACTTACAAACTTGAAAATTGGTATGTTTATAGGGAATAGGCTATAAAATAACAACAAACAATAAAATTTGGTCAAGCGCGTGTCGGACTCAAAAAATCTAGCACATTAACTTACTGAAATTTCAACTAATTATGTTTATGTGGTGGTACGGAACCCTCAGTGCGCGAGTCCGACTCGCACTTGGCCGGTTTTTTTTATTTATATGATTCAGTATTCTTTTTCAGCCATAATCTAGAACTTCTTTCAAGATACAAGTTTGTCTCTATAGGCAATTAGTTTAGGAGCTTGAACACCCCGAAACGGGAAATCCTCGCGCGGAAGTTATTCATTTTACTCTTTTTAGCAACACTTTGTAGAAGATCAGAAATTCGGGCAATAGTTTCCCAAGCCATTGTTCATACGTCGAGAGCGAGCTATCTCAGTTAGGTCGGAAACGTACGTTGCCGCGCCGTCAAACAGTCGTTCCAAGTCTATTCAGGTACATTCAATAGCTTTTGTTAAACTAGCTTACAATTCTATAGATAGTTGACATATTTTATTTATGAGTAAAACTTTAGCGTTCATGGTGTAGTAGGTAACTGTTCAAAGTTATCAATTGGCAAGCTAGAAAGTAACGATTACCATTGATTTTGTCGTTAGTATTTTCATGTATTATTTTAGTTCATTTAAGCCAGGTTAGTTTAGGTTAGACTAGACTAACTATAATATTGCGAAATACATACATACAGATAAAATAACAGACCTCTACCATGACATACATATTTCCCTTGCTTCCTTTACTTTCATCAACCCTTTCATACACGCTCGTCGGTTTAGATTTTGTATTTGGTCTTGGAACGTTCACCGAGGCCTTCTGCTTCCAAAATTTTCTAAATATGATTGTCAACATAGAAAGAACCTCATAATTTGTACGCCATATAAACTGTTTCTACTTTTTACTAATTGAGTTCAAGCAGTTCAAGCCTGACGACTTTTTAAATTGACTCACTGTGAATTAATCATATCATAAACGACGCAACGTGTGTCAATGACACGATTTTGTAGACAGACGTAACAGATGTAAACATATTGACCAGCGTTTTTAGTTCTTAGAATACTTGGGTTCATATTTAGCATCAAAGTTTAACGTCACTTACCTCCAGTGGGTCTACAACGTGCCATAAAATGTATGGGATGACATAATATGTCAAATGTAATCTCATATATTTTATGACGTTCGCCCGAGCTTTCGTCAAATAATTC
This sequence comes from Athrips mouffetella, assembly GCA_947532105.1. Lineage (NCBI taxonomy): Eukaryota > Metazoa > Arthropoda > Insecta > Lepidoptera > Gelechiidae > Athrips > Athrips mouffetella. The sequence continues at coordinate 5,877,083 of OX383960.1, read as the reverse complement.
TATGGTCAAATAGCATGTTGTATATGTCGCAGGCAAATCGTATAATTCGCCGTTTACAAACGGCCGGCAAATTGTATACTTTTGGCAAATTGTAATACGCCATCGGCAGATTGTAAACGGGGTTAGATTAGTACTGGTGCATATAAGCTTAGTTAGTTAAAGCCACGAACACACCTAGCTGAATTGAAAGACTAATTCGGCATACATTGCTGGGAGGCTTGGTTATGTTAATTGCAGCATCCTTACCTCAACAAGCTATGTATGCCGAATTAGTCTTTGAATTCTGCTAGGTTTGAATTCCAGTTAGGACTCTGTTTTCCGGAACGTACGTTGTTAACACTATTTAAAATAACAAAAAAAGATTGTGCTATGCAAACATTGATCTACAATTAATGTATGCAAATTGCACCTGCATTAGATTTGGTTAGATACCATATCCAAATCTCGTTAGACAAATAAACAAATCCTAACATTAGATTTGATTAGAAGCATCTAACGGTCCTTTATTAACAGGATTATGACCCTAACGTTAGAGATTTTACGCATGCAAAATATACGAATGGGTAATTTTGTAGGGTGTTTTTTAAGAGTTCATTTTTTGGGGTAAAAGCGAGATTTTCAGACGATAAAAGGATTATGTTGGATAATGACAATATACGCTCGTAATAAATTGCGAGGGCTTCATTTTGTTCACATTTTGTTAGAATGTTTACTTATCGTATAAACAAAGAAAAGATACTTATCGTATAAAAAAATACGTAACTGAGCCAAAAATATATAAAGAGGAAATGAGCAACTTTCTCAATAAGGAACCATGATAAGGAACTTAGGTAAAATGTCGAAGTACGAAAAATAAAGTCAACCTCCCCAAAGAAGCTGCATCAGCTGATACCGTATCTTGTAATGGCAGGTTTTTTTTCCATCATTAATATTTCGATCGATAATAAAAGAAAGATATAATATATGTAACTAAGCGCTTTTCCCTATAAGGAGCTTAAGTAAAATGTCGAAGTACGGAAAAAGATTCAACCTCCCCTAAGAAGATGCCTCAGCTGATACCGTATCTTGTAATGGCAGGTAATTTTGTTTTTGTTTTGCGATCTATTTTCCTTTAACAAAAAAAAGGGTATAACATACGTAAGTGAGCAAGTTTTTAACATATAAGTAGGTAAAATGTCGAAAAATTCAACCTCCCCTAAGAAGCTGCATAAATCATCTGATGTATACCGTCTCTTGTAATAGAAGGTATTTTTTTTCCGATATACGAGTATGTTCCTTTAACGGAATGTTGCGTAGGTATATTCGATTGCTGTGTAAAAAACGGCTCCGCTCGTGGGTTTACAAAATCTTTGATTCCATCCAAGAAAGACGTCCTAAACAAACATTTTGCAGCCAAGAAAAAGATTTCTGTTCAATTACAAGATTTGTGTAAATACTAAAACAAACGTAACATCACGCCTCTTTCCCTTCGGGTAAGGCAAAGACCACAGCTTACCTGCTACGATCTTGACTTCCCTCGTTTCCTATACTTTTTAAAACCTTTCATACAAAACAACTGTCAGAAAACAACTTAATTATCGTTTACTACTCGCATGTAGTCAAAAATATTTTTGTTTACTAAACATCCTCTTCTTACGACGGAATGGACTGTGCCCAGTTTGCTCAGTGAGCGTCTTGTCAGTTAGATAAACAAAACAACGTCTCAAATTAGAACCTATAGAAATTAAATGGAGCAGAATAAAATTCAGTTAAATAATACTAACGTCGTGTGAAGGGTGCAAAATAAAGATCAAAAGAAGCAATCAAGTTCGTATGCAGTGAGTCATCACTTTTCGCCGCTGGTAGCCAAGCCCCGTAACCAATCAGGTCACTTAAAATTATAAAGTCAAATTCACAATGACTAACTGAAGGCAAACCTTCGAAAGAAGCGGTTGTTTCCTTTTTGTGTTACTTATCTAAAATTAAATATAAAAAAACCGGCCAAGTGCGAGTCGGACTCGCGCCCTAAGGGTTCCGTACCTATCTACCATATATTATACTAAAAGCTTTTGCTCTTTGACTTTAATAACTCCGCGACCATCCAACTTGACCCCTCATTTATATAAAAGTTCTTGAAACGGGAGCTCACCTTAATTGGTTACTATTAGTTGTGAGAAATTTTTTAATATTTAATGATTTTAGACTTCTCCCTTTATTTGTACTGTGAGACCTAGCTTCTTGCCAAATTTCAAAATTTTAGGTCAACGGGAAGTACCCTCTAGGTTTTGCTTTAGTGCATAAATGTATGGAGATGAGGACATAATAAGGCATATCTTTTGATTGCGTCGTTGTAAAAATTTAAATTTTCAGGTCTTGTGTGGTTTATGGAGTTTAATATTCTTTATCAATTTCAACCTGATACCTCTGCCCGTTCGTGAGAAAAAGGGTCTTGACAGACAGACAGACGGACAACAAAGTGATCCTATAAGGGTTCCGTTTTTTTATTTTGATGTACGGAACCCTACAAATTGATTTTAACTCTAACCCTGCATTTGCATTAACGTCTTGCTGAATTCTTCACGCGGACGAAGTAGGTATAGTTTTACAATTAATTAAAAATATTTCTTACAATTGATAAAAACCGGCCAAGTGCGAGTCGGACTCGCGCACTGAGGGTTCCGTACCACCACATAAACATAATTGTATTAGTTGAAATTTCAGTAAGCTAATGTGCTAGATTTTTTGAGTCCAACACGTGCTGACCAAATGTTATTAATTGTTGTTATTTTGTAGCTTATGCACTATAAACATACCAATTTTCAAGTTTGTAAGTGTTCCCGTTTTTAAATAGAACTAAAACAAAAATCGCCTAAGCGACCATCCATCTTGACCCCTCTCTTATATGAATGTTCTTGAAACGGGAGCTCACCACAATTGGTTACCATTAGTTGTGAGAAAAGTTGTAATATTTAATGATTTCAGACTTTTCCCATTATTTGTACTGTGAGACCTAGCTTCTTGCCAAATTTCATAATTTTAGGTCAACGGGAAGTACCCTGTAGGTTTTGCATGTTTGAATAAATGTATGGAGATGAGGACATAAAATGCCATATCTTTTGATTGCGTCGTTGTAAAAAATTGAAATTTTCAGATCTTGTGTGGTTCATGGATCCTAATATATGGTATTAATTTCAACCTGATACCTTTACCCGTTCGTGAGATAAAGGGTCTTGACAGACAGACAGACAGACAGACAGACAGACGGACAAGAAAGTGATCCTATAAGGGTTCCGTTTTTTTCTTTTGAGGTACGGAACCCTAAAAAGAAGTAATTACGAGAGTATCTTCAAGCTTATGTAAAAATACCACCTACTATTTTTAGGGTTCCGTACCTCAAAAGAAAAAAACGGAACCCTTATAGGATCACTTTGTTGTCCGTCTGTCTGTCTGTCTGTCAAGACCCTTTATCTCACGAACGGGTAGAGGTATCAGGTTGTAATTAATACCATATATTAGGATCCATGAACCACACAAGATCTGAAAATTTCAATTTTTTACAACGACGCAATCAAAAGATATGGCATTTTATGTCCTCATCTCCATACATTTATTCAAAAATGCAAAACCTACAGGGTACTTCCCGTTGACCTAAAATTATGAAATTTGGCAAGAAGCTAGGTCTCACAGTACAAATAATGGTAAAAGTCTGAAATCATTAAATATTACAACTTTTCTCACAACTAATGGTAACCTCTGCCCCGGGGCAGAGGAAGGCCAAAAAAGCGATGGAGGGATGACCTGGTTGCTTTCAAAGAGGAGTGGCCGACGATGGCGATCGATAGGGAGGAGTGGAAACGTAGGGGGGAGGCCTTTGCCCAGCAGTGGGACAGCACAGGCTAAACAAAAAAAAAATTGTAACCAATTGTGGTGAGCTCCCGTTTCAAGAAAATTCATATAAGAGAGGTGTCAAGTTGGATGGTCGCTGAGGCGATTTTTGTTTTAGTTCTATTTAAAAACGGGAACGCTTACAAACTTGAAAATTGGTATGTTTATAGTGCATAAGCCATAAAATAACAACAAATAATAAAATTTGGTCAAGCGCGTGTAGGACTCAAAAAATCTAGCACATTAACTTACTGAAATTTCAACTAATCGTCATATATATATTTTCGTTTAGTTACCATTACGAGACTGTTAGTTTAGTTAGTTTTTAAGCAAGTTCCCAGTTTATTTGTTGTGAATGTAGTACGCACCTGTAATTGGCTTATGTATCAGTCAAAGTGCATTATGTAATAGGTTAAGTAATTGTTTTAATATGTATGCTGTTGGTGTGTCTAATAAATAAATAAATAAATAAATAAATAAATAAATAAACTAATACAATTATGTTTATGTGGTGGTACGGAACCCTCAGTGCGCGAGTCCGACTCGCACTTGTCCGGTTTTTTTTGTTCGTTCAAAGCGCAAAGAAAAAAATTTGTCTAATTTTGTATCTACATGGTAACGTTGGACAGGCAGGAGCTTTCCTGGAATTTCACAGCAAAATAGGTATTATTTTGAGGACCAAATACCATAGTTACCACGCTAGGTGACATTGCGGCTGGATAGTAACCAGATGGGCAATGTGTATGGTGTTACAATTCTGGTTCAAGATGCCAGCCTTATACGACACCCACGGGAAGAGATGATGTGGTAGGTACTATTCTTAGCTGGCATCACACGACACGATCTATGAAATAGTTTTTCAACGATGAATAATTTCCAGTACGTTTCCCCTTGTTCGGTTTCCATAATCGATATGATGATTATGCATAATTTATGCGCGTAGGGTCAAGTGGCCAGTGGGCTCTTTTATGCGTTTTGCTGAATGGAGGGCAAATTGCGAACATTCACACCTTATGGCGCGTCACAATGACTGGTTGAGATTTTTTGGGGATCCCGAAACCACGGCATTAAATTAAAACTACATCCTATCCTACTAATATTTAACGCGACAGTACCCCGACGGGAACAAAGCGTGATGTTATGTTATGTTTGTAAGTATGGATGGATGTTTGTTACTCTTTTATAAACCTGCGCAGACGAAGTCACGGGCACCAGCTAGTGAAAGATAGATGGAACGGTACATCAATTTTAAAAGCTGTTTTTCCACAGAAGTGTACAGTCAGGAGCCAAGTCAAGCTTGATACTCGCAGCGCGAATTAAACTCTTACGGCTATCTAAATAAGAACGGTACAAAATCCGTTGTGCCAACCTTGATGTGCTCTTGACTGTACCAGGTAACTATCGATTTCTATTTTAATTTATACAAAATTATAATTTCTTCGGATAGAATGGAATTGAAGATGACTGACTAGTAACTCCGATGCTGACTTTTAATACGTAGAACTCAAAAAATTTATCGCGGGTAGCGCGGGGCAGTCATGCGATTGGCTCCCAGCTTGTATGTCACCCATGCACAGAAAATAACGGTCCGCATCGGAGTTGTATGCCCATACTTGTACAGTCCACAGCACGTCAAGCTTGACACATTGGGCTTAGTACCGTTCTTATTTCAATAGCCATAGAGGCTGAAGTCGCAATGCGTTGTCAAGATTTAACTGCGTTTGACTGTACCTACGCTACTCTAGTTACCGAGTTAAAATAAAAAAATTAATACAAAATGACGTTGACTAACATACCTTAAGAAGACCTTATCACCTTATAAAATACAGCATAATATTGTACTGTACACCAAATTAATTCGCTTTATTGTTTTAACGTTACGGGTACAGCCATTGGGAAAATGTCGGAAGGTACGGACCCTTATTAATATGAAACCAACACGCCCCGTGGCAGATTCTCCATACGAATAGATATTTGGTTAGCGAACAATGCTCGTATTAGCTCGCCTCTTTTTATGATCCGATTTTGCCTATCGATTTGTTTGCGCAAGTCATTGGGCTATTCATCGGTTATTTACTTTTCCCTGAGTTGTTTTCTTCTGTAGCCGATGAAAATAACAAACGTTTTTAGAAGCCATTTTGATATTTTTGTGGAAGCCACGACGATGCAGTGACGATAATATAAAAATAAATATATATGTGCCGAATCTTATTATAATTTTGTTTTAAATCGATGAAAATAATAATTCAAGTTATTGTTGTATTACTTTAGAACACTGGGTGCTTACAAGAATAAGAACACTTTTGTTGTATAGATTAATATGGTCACTTTGAATATTGTCACTATATGGACTCCTGAAATGCTTAGAACATTGATGATGACTGTTTACACTGTTTAGTCAAATGCATTATGTTAAAAATCGATTAGCGAGCAGCCGTTAGAAACGATGTAGGGATCTAAGTAGATGCGTTCTTTCCAGACAGTGTTTAGTTGGTCTATTGTAGAAACCGCAGAGAAGGCTTTTGCTCAGTAGTCGGAGTAATAATTATCACAGAATAGCAGATATTCCAATAATATTTTCTTTTTCCTTAATCTGAGCAAACATTTGCTCATAGACTTCAGCAAAAGCTCAAAGTTAATTACGTTTTTCATTCTGCCCGACTAATGTGAGCCTCGGCTTTCGCTGACTCTCCCAAACTGGGCCGTTACGACTTTATTTCCCGACCTTACTCGGGTTAATCGGAGTTTTGCTAAACAAATGCATAATTTAATTTAAAATGAATGGGAAAAATATTCAGACGAAGTTTTATTCTAAGACTTTTTATTGTGATGATATTTTTATTTGAATTCAATTAGAGCGAAATATTGGCTTGATGGTTTTAAGGATACCTATGTAAAGCTCTGATACTGCAATATTTTTTGACCTCTAATATTGAGGTTCAACGATCCAGTAGTACTGCAGCCCGTTATAACGCCTGGGTATTGGAGATATGATTGAATCCGTTCTTGCTTTTCCTAACTCGCTAATATATATTTTTTAAATGTCAATGGGCTTACTCTTGACCTCAATCTAGTCTCGAAGACAGAGATGAGGTCGACGATGGAACGAGCTTGCCCAGAAGAAGCCTAATATAGGCCAGTTTTGCATGAAAATATGTGAAATTAATTCCACAAGCAGTCAATATATTAAAGTGAGTAAATAATATCTCTCTGTTCCGTTTGGTACCGACAAAGAACAGTACCGACCCATCTCTACCTGTGGGTGTCGTTAGAGGCGACTAAGGGTTTAAAAACCGGAAGATGAGCAGCAGTGTCCTTCCGTGTATAGTACCATCTTAAATACTGCGGTCACCAACAACCGCGGTCCATGGTACCAGCCGTAAAGTTAACAAGCGTGGTGACTAACGTACTTCCTCTCCACATTCTTCTAGCAAGAGCGGGAATTCTGGAGGGAGCTCCCTGTAGTGGACGTATTATGGGACGTTTATTGATAATGATGATGAAATAATCTCTAGAGACAGTTATTTAAAATATCTTTAAGAACAACAAACATGTTATTGTACAAATAAAAAATTACAAAGAAGATTCTATGGAGCGTAATACTGAAAACATTAAAAACGCATGGTCGGGCAATGATCGCCCCTCTAACAAGCGAACAATTACATTTAATTTACTGATGCGTTTTTTAAAGTGCCCCAATAATGCCTACCCTACTATCTGTACACCCATATAATCCACGCGACATTTGTTAAAAATTATTTTCGAGAGGGTATCATGGTCTCTAAAATAAAATTCAATTGTCCTAAAGTGCCACTACTTGAACCACTGTGCGCGCGGACGATTTACGGGTTCTTTTTAAAATGAGATTTCAACCGTATTGCAAGCGAAATAAAGCTGCAGCGAATATGAGAAATTTCTTGAATAAAATAGAGCCAATTGAAATAAATGAGAAACAAGTGCAGATATAATTCGATTTTATCTGTGAAATTAGGTACTGATGAAATTGATCTGCGTTGCAAATTTTTAAGTTCTTTGTTGAAAGTCACAAAAATATTTTAATATAGGCAGATCTGAATTTTATTCGCTAATAAAATAAACTGCTGCAGTAACAATTTAATATTCTATTATTCTGTCCCAAAATGGCTCCCCAACGTGCCAGTAAACCTCGGAATGAAGACATCAAACATTTTTAGGACAAAACTCATAACACTTAAATCCTTTTTCCCACAAAAAAGGTATAAAAAATCTATTTATTTTTCCATTTTTATTTTTTTACTGCAAATGCGCATTGCCCTTTGCCCTTTGTGTGGCAAACCATAAAGAAAACAACGGTGTTTTAACCCGTAGTTAACCCTTTCGCGACACATGTCGACGCGGTAAAGTGCGAAACCGAAAACGCGCTACGCAATAAATAATATTTTCTGGTGACTTGTTTGACAGTTGTCATACCCACCGTGCATTGGAAGGATAGTAAATGTGATCCTTAAACAGAGGTGTTAAGGTTGGAAACCTGTTGGATATGAATGGATAGGAAACAGAAGTATGCCCACTCGAGTATTTTCTCGTTATTGTGGTATACATTGTGGTATGAATGGCGTTTTATTGCAGTGTCTGCGAACTAGAGGCGCTTCGCATATGGTGATATTTGTTTAATGTATTTTTGTGGGTATGATATTGTTATTTCTTTTTTGTCGTTTTTATCAATTCTGTTCTGTGCGTTGACTCTATATACGATTGGCTTATTTATTCTTAGCAAGTTCTATAGAATGTTTTTTAATAGATACTGTTTGACATAGTTTATATCTGTTAAGTATTCGACTAAAACTAATTGGTGTATAAGTATGGGCCTCTAATCTGAGAAGCTCAGACATGAAAGATATCAACTTCTTTAATGGATTATGATGAGCAAGATTGAGGTAAAAATAATGACTCAGAATCATCCGTGAGTAGACAGACATATTATTCAGTGCATAAGAACTTCTTCGTGTCGCATAGGGCCGCGATAGATTTGTGAAGCTAACGGCCGTCCTCCAGTAGCGGACAGGCACCCTAAGAAGAAGAAGAATCTAACAAAGATTTTCCCCGTGTGACATGTTCCTCATTATAATAGGCACACATATCGTCATTATATCGTGTGGATTATAAGATCGATGAAGGTATCAGAAGAGTTGTTTAGCCGCCAAACGCCTCTCACATGGTTAACGACTCTAATACCGTAGATCGTACCTTCCAACGCACAGAGTTATCATACTTTTGGGACAATCAGGTGATTCATCTTTCAATATCCTAACTAAACTGAGGAAGTTTCACAGTGATTTTTGTTTGACAGTGTCCTTATCGGGAATCGAACCCAAAACATTCGGTTCAAGAGCCGAACGCTGTAATCACTCGACCATGAAGGCTGTTATTGTGCTGTCAATATTAACAATAACTTTTCGACTGTGATTCTATGATTATGACTCAACATTAACGTCTGAAGCACCATGAAAAATGTTTAGGAATCAAAAAGAAAATGTAGTTGTTTACGTAATAAGGTATAACTTCAAAACAATTTTCATTTTCCATTTTCCGGGAACTCTATGGGAAATTGACATAGTGATCATATGTCAATTGTCAAAGTGTTCCCGTTTCGGCACAACGGGGCTTGTGAGGTTAAAACATTTTAGCACAAACAGACATAAAACGAAAGTGACGGAATCAAAACTGACTACTTGACAAATTCTCAAAAGATGGCAGAAGCGTTATGGTGAGAAGTGGCTACGTCATCAATTAAACTTTGGTAAACACTTGGAAACGTTTCGTCGCAGAGGACTTCAAAGTTTTGTCGTTAATGTTGACTCCCGTAGATACAGACGCGAATAGAATAATTATTAGAAGAGAAATAGAAATGCCAACTAAATACTAGGTATTATAAAGTTTAGGTTTATGCCAGCCAGGCAGGTTTTTATGTCTACACAGCCCAATAAACGTAAATGTTGAAAAATTTAAAAAAATAGGTATCAAATCCATAAAAAAAAATAAAGGGATATATCAAGATTTAAAAAAGGTTTTTACTTGAATAGAATTGTATTTCTGCTTACCAAAAAAAAAAATCCCCAGCAGCACCTGTTTTTGTCATAATTTGCAAATTTCTCCAAAACCGCAAAAGTTCACTAGTTAAGTTAGTTTTTACACAAAAAAGGTATCTTAAACATGAATAATTTACTTGCATGTTTTACTTTTAAAAACCAAATACTTACGTAAATATTAAGATAACATCTAATAAAGTCTGGTAGAGTTGTAAGAAAGAAAGCAAACTTAATACGGTGGGTTACCCATTCAGCTTATACTATAGCACCTTGCTCTGCTGATTTTAATTTTTAAATATTTCTATTTGTTAATAAAATATTGAGGGAGATGAACCATAGACATCACACTTGTTAGTGTTGCGGCTGGCACAATGGACTTCTGTGGCTGGTGACCGCAGTATGATGGTACGGTACACAGAAAGACTCTGCTGCTCATCCTCCTGTTTACGATCCCTTAGTTGCCTTTTACGACACCCACGAGTAGAGATGGTGTAGTATTCCAAGTCGTATCTACTGTTAATCTTTTATGTTCTGTTGTCAATGAAAATAGTTGCTATCTCTAAAGACAGTTTCTGTTGGGAAGTTCGTTACTGAAACCATTAGGTGATTATACTGCTACCTACTATTTCTTTACGTGACAAGAATCTGCAATAAAATTGGTTGTTTACGAGCACGTAGAAACAAAACCAGTATAAGCTGAACCAGCACTATGCTACAAACGCCCCAAACCAGAGACTCGCTCAAGATCGAAGTGTTTCAAACGATGTGTGGCCGTGTGTACTACTAACTTAAAACAAACCAATAGGGAACATGTAAAAATATAAAAATACCGTAGTAGAGATGACAAAAAGTGAAATTAAAATTTGAATCGGGTAGGAAATACGGCCGATATAACCATTTAAAACTACTAATTACGCGCCGATTAGACAGAGAGATCCGACATGAATAGTGACGTCACATGCACTACGGCCATATAAACTCCATATTAAATTTTGTTTTGCAAGAAAGAGACAGAAACAAATCTTCGATGGCTTATATCTTTTTTAATATTATAGATATACGAAAAATAGTTTTACTAGACAGATTCAGATTCAGATAATTTTATTCAATGTAGATTCTTGGTGGTGATTCTTAGTGTTATTCTTTGTGTATTCTTATTTTTATGTGTGCAATAAAGAATTTATTCATTCATTCATTCATTCTTTACAGAATACTTATTGAATGTCATGCAGAATACAATGCAAATAGAGCGAGTCTACGCCGTTTCGGATCGTGCTATGGCAGCGTAAAAGAAACGGCAAGAAACCACTGCAGCACGGCCTACTTTAAGAGTCTGCTTTTTACAATGTGTAGACTGTTTATTACATTAATGAGAATAAATATTTTAAATTAAAAAGAATCGTGCATGTTCCCTATTTTGTGTTTGCTTTAATTGGGATAAATTGGCACATGAGTTTCTCTACAGGCGTGGGTGGAATTTTTGGAGCGAGCGTTGACTTTGCCCTGAGGACAGAGATGTAACGAGCTTACCCAGAAAATCCTTGTGAATACAGACGCAAATTAAATATATACGGGTTATATGAACTCGAGAACACAGACGAAGGCAGAGAATTCCATTTCTTACCTGGAGGTAAAGTATACCTTTACTAAAAACTAAAGGTAGCACATTTTACTAAAAAAATATTCTTTTATACTTATTTAAAAGAAGACAATCAGCATTCAAAGAATTTTGGAAATATGCATACCTAGGAATCGAAACGACATCTGATACGACACGACAAGTTTTTAAAAACTATCATAGAAGGAAAGGTTGAGGGAAGGAGAGGTAGAGGAAGGCCAAGACGTTGCTACATGGACCAGATTAAGGAAAAAATAAATGTCGTGTCGTATCAGAAAGTCAAACAAGTTGCAGAAGATAGGAAGGCGTGGAAGTTACTCCACCGACAAGAGCGTAGCTCTTAAATAAGAAGAAGAAGAAGAAGGAATCGAAAGGACACTATAACACGCTGTACTTATATCGCACCAATCGATAGCGTCAATCTCAACAAACTTGGTGTCTTAAATTAAAGCAAGACTCTTTTCATTACCTTATGTAAACAACTAATGAGGGTACTTACTTGTCAGGTAAACTTCCGGGTCATGAGTACGGTTCTTTTCAATCTTTTAATGACGAGTAATTATTTGAATAGCAACGAGTGAGTGCGCGCTCCGCCCCTGCTTCCATTTTGAGTCAGTCTAAGCGTGCGACAGCCGAGCAAGTTACTTAGGTCAAAGAATATAATATTACCATGGGTTGTGACTTGTGCTGTACATTTTGATCATAGTGTCTGTGTATGTAAATCATGGGGCCTGAAAAGAGCCATCAGGAGAAATATGCAAGTCTGAATAAGTATGTACAGTGAGACGCGATGTGTTGGCTAAGATGATTGTAATCGAATTGTAAGTCTTTATCGCTATCTAGGATTATCGTAATAGGTAGAGATTTAAAACTTTCACAGATTATGTATTTCTGTTGCTTCTATAACAACAAATAATAAAAACAAAATATAATAAAATTAAGGGAGCTTCCCTACTAAAAACGTGTTTTTAGGCGATTTTCGCTAGATGCTTGTTTTAGCACTATCGTAAAAACCGAAACACTTACAAGAATTAAAAACTGGTCAAGTGCTTGTCGGTCGGACTTGCGCGAATTTAATACACTTCTGCGTGACTGCACGTCCATAACTAACACAGTATTTTTGCTTTAGTGGTAAGGAACCCTGGGTGCGCGAGTCCGACTCGCCTTGGCCGGTTTTTGTAAAGTTATTTTTTCTAATTGCAACTTTTTCCCATAATAATTGAAAGTAAGCTTGAGCGATGCCCAGGGCCGGGTTGCGCCCTCAACCCGCATGGGAACACAATAAGACTTGAAATATGGCCGACGTAATTGAAATATCCTGCCCCGAGCAATGAAAACTAATGACGTTGATTGCTTTTAAACGTGATTAATTTGTGAATCGTGCACTTTGAATCACAAGATTGTTTTAAGCTCATACAAATACAGATATATCGCTATGTTGGTCTGATCTCCATGTTATCACCAAATCAAGTTTTTGAATATACTGTAATCAGGAAGGATTTATCCACGCTTCACTTTATTCAAAAGCCCTGAAAGTTACAAAAGCCCTTCTAGTATGTCAAACATCTATCGCTTAAAAGCTTCCATCAGCCAACTATCACCTGCAGCCATCTTTCACCTAGCACCGGCCATCTAATACCTATCAACTGTCACCAGAATCTATCACCTATTTATATACTCAGAAAGGTAGACTCAAAGAATTCAGACTCCTTGCTCGCTCCGCTCGGATTAGAAGGAATACTAATTTATTTCATTATGGGATGACATCTGTCATTGTGTCCATGTTGAAATGTCAAATCATCAAACACGATATAACATCCTCGTACAAATGATCGGGAAGTGGACCATTTGGACCGGTGAACTAATCGGGAATGTAGACCGATTGGAAAGTAAACCGATCGGGAAAGTAGACCATTTGGACAAGAGGACCAATCGGGAAAGTAGATCAATCGCTCCAGAGGGAAAAATACGTAGTATTTTTGGAGGGAGAGTACCATAGTCAATATTAGCGTTGCGGTTGGCACTATGGGTCGCGGCTGTTGGTGACCGAAGTATGAAATTATACGATGCGCAGAAGGTCGCTGACTATCTTTCGGTTAAAAAACCTTTAGACGCATTCTGCGACACCCACGGGTACTATTCTTAGCCTGCACCACACGGCCATAATGGTACTTCTTAAATCATATATTCGACGCATAACTTGGTCAAACTACAAACCAGTTTGTGCAAAACAGGTTAAAAAAAATCTTTAACTGTAGATTTTCAAAAAAAAATATAAACTTGTTACTTTAATGTCTAGAAGTAGATATTGCAACAAAATTGGATCGTAAAACTTTTCCCAGCTGAATAGAACTTCGTATCTTTAGATTTTCCTCTTTAGTATGTGAATATTGCAGCGAAATGCAAGATAACAATTGCAATAATATAGAACAATCAAAGCAAGATAAGAAAATTGTTTTCAAACAGTGCTTTTTAAACATTTTTACACACAAAACCCTCGAAAGTGGTTTTAGGTTTCGTTTTATACCGTCTGAGAATAGTATCTTTCCTTTTACGTCTTAAAGGGCCTAAAAGTTTGTACGCGGGAGACGAAACGGCCTAAACATTCATATTTGACGCGTAAAATGAATTAGTGTTACCACGATATCTTTTCAGTTGACAGCGTCGCTAGTGGTGAAGACTATAGATAACCTCTTTGCCAAGTCACTTATAAAAATTTTAGTTCCAATTTTGACCACCTGAACAGACATCAAGGTACAGACAGTACTGGCCGTTCCTTTGTTACTCTACTTTGAGGCCCTACCACACTTTTCTCTGCGCCTCTTAAGGCCTTCTTTGGGTTTCGGAGACCTTACTCAACAGTGGTCATTTTTTAAGAGTATGGTTTAGTTACCACAAATTTGAATTGTAGTACCTTAAATTCACTCAGTTTGTAGTGTTATACTGTTTCTAATTCTTTCTCATAGGGTATAAACATATACAGTTCGCCTGGTGATACCAGCCCCAACTTTTAGTATGTTATTTTATTAAACATCATTTTTATCCCTTTAAAACCGCCGATACTCAAGCTCTCAAGTGCCTGGAATTTTTTTACCTTTTTTTTTAAAGAAAACAATCATGTGGAGTATCGTATAGAAGAGCTCCTTTTTATTAGCTTTATATTACATTTCAGTCACTAGACTAGTTTCCTAATAATTTTAAAAATATTCTCATAACATGCTTTTGGGGCCTTCCAGGTAGGAAACCTAAGAGAAGGAGCTGTGTGGAGTACGATTGAACGTAGAAAAAGTATTATAGTAAAAAGTTGGAAAACCATAGACCAAATTAGCGTTTCTTTCGTCGAGAAGATTATCTTTTGCAGCTTGATTTACAAACTCAAAATAATCATTAGCTTTGAAATATTATTTTGGTTGTACGCGGCCAAAACTAGGTCGCCGCGTCTGCAGAAAAACATATTTGCGGCGATGAAACCATACAAGGCTGCTACTTAGAACCTGTTCAGAAGTACGCGCGTGTGCCGCGTTTTTACGTACACTGCTTACTCGTTAACTATATGATCACTTGCACTGCTAAACAAAGCGGCATTGTACGTGAAATCGCGCAAAACCCTTCTCAACAGGGTCTTACAGCTAAATCGTCTTTCTGACCAGTGGCCACGTTTCGTGTACGCCACATTGTACGATGTATTTTCGAATCTGGAAGATTACAGCGCCATCAATTTCCGCGACGTATATTAGACTCGAAAAGCCATTCTGTGGTACGAACATATGCGTTTTCCTCTTTACATATAACAGACAACTGTGTATCAGTATTAGGTATTTACTAACTAACTAACTAACTAATTAAAAATAAGTTAAAAGCAAGATTTTTTTTCATATTTTTATATGAAGTTATGACAAAGAACTTATTAAAAGAAAATTGAAAAATAAATGTAAAAAACCACACATTTAAACATTACTATAATTATCCAAAAGTGATATACATCATTAGTTCTAAGACACAGTCACTTGCGTACAATTTTATAATTTGAGAAACGCTGCCATAAGAATAAAATACGATACAGCTTTTTCATAGACATTTTCCTGCGTAGCGAAATAAGTTCTAATTTTTCCAAATCACGCAATAAAAAGGAGCTCACGAAGTACTTTCGTCCTTAAACACATTATCTTGCATTAACATTTTAGGATAAACACAACAAAGAAACGAAACGTGAATTCTGTCTCAATTCTAGTAATAGAATTCAGGCATTCTATGCGAAGTGGCATATAATGCCTGAATAACTAGGTCCTTGTAAGAAGCTGGATGAGTGGTCACTAAGCAGAGCGTAAAAAGACATATCCCAAAAACTGAAATCATGTATTTGTACCATGAAACTGAACTACTTTCCCCGAGGAACATAGGTCAAATTATAAAAAAATGTTTACTCCACCACCGCCAGCGTCACCGGGACGTCATCGAGAACGGGATGATGGCACCGAGGTAGTGGATAGGCTACCTCGGCGCCGAAGTGGTGGATACGCTACCTCAGCGCCGAAGTAGTGGTTAGGCTTCCTCGGCGCCGAGGTAGTGAATAGGCTAACTCAGCACCGAGATAGTGGATAGGCTACCTCGGTGCCGAAGTGGTGGATAGGCTACCTCAGCGCCGAAGTAGTGGTTAGGCTTCCTCGGCGCCGAGGTAGTGAATAGGCTACCTCAGCGCCGAGGTAGTGGATAGGCTACCTCGGCGCCGAAGTGGTGCATGGGCTACCTCAGCGTCGAAGTAGTGGTTAGGCTACCTCAGCGCCGAAGTTGTGGATAGGCTACCTCAGCGCTGAAGTAGTGGTTAGGCTACTTCAGCACCGAGGTAGTGGACAGACTACCTCAGCGCCGAAGTAGTGGATGGCTACCTCAGAGCCGAAGTAGTGGATATGCTACCACGGCGCCGAAGTAGTGGATAGGCCTCCTCATTTTCGGTGGTAGACAAACGATCTTGGGTGGTTTTCCACCAGCGCTGTGCAAGGGTGCTCAGCTGTGAAGCTGTGACCAATAGGATTGCTCGAGTTGACAGCGCATTTGACAAACTAGGAAGATGGCGCTATTCTATTGGTTGGATTTTTCCCAGCTCACAGCTTAGCTTCCTCGCACAGCATAGGTGGGAAAACCACCCACTCTTACCCACTTAGAAGCTTCAAAACTATTAGTAACAGACGAACGAACCGAAAAAATTGGAAACTAATAAAAATACGTAATTGCAAACTTCCTTTCTTTCCATAAAAAACTACTACATACTAGGTTATTTTTCTAAATTTCAACTTTCCATTTCAAATAACTAAGTCACCAACACATTTTGTATGGAAACTTGAAAATTTTTTCTG
Organism: Athrips mouffetella; assembly: GCA_947532105.1. NCBI lineage: Eukaryota > Metazoa > Arthropoda > Insecta > Lepidoptera > Gelechiidae > Athrips > Athrips mouffetella. The sequence goes on along the minus strand of OX383960.1, from coordinate 5,860,179 downwards.
TGTTGTTAGCACAGTCGTAGAGCAAAAGTTGTTGCTTTTCACCTTACTAATAAGTGGGCAAACGAATGTCATATACAAAAACCGGTCAAGTGCGAGTCGGACTCGCGCGCCGAGGGTTCCGATATACTTTTTGTATTTTTGGAAGCACTAAATTTTCTCTCTCTCTTTCTAAGTTTGTTTGTAAAAGTTATTTGCAGATTTCTAAAAAAACTGTGCAACTTCGAAGGATTATTTTATTTTTGCTGTAATGTTTACATAAATTTCTGTCAACTGTAATTAATTCAGATTGTTCCTTTCACAAACTTCGGAGATAAGGGGGGGGGGGGGGGGAATGGTACTTTTTTTGTCATTTTTCATCATAACTTGAAAACTAAGAGACGTAAAAAAATACAAAAATATATTTTAGAATTCACAAGTCCCTTTCATATGATACCCCACTCGACCTAGTAGCGACAATTTGAAATTTGCCCCCCCTATTTTGGACCCCTTTACATTAATAATCATAATTTTTTCATGTGCAATTAAGTTGGGCAACCATATTCTAAAACTATTCCAAATTTCAAGCCGATAGCATGAGTGGTTGCTGAGATATAGAGGTGTGACAGACAGACAGACGGACAGACAGACAGACAAAGTCGCACAATAAGGGTTCCTTTTTTAACCATTTTGGTATCGGACCCTAAAAAAAAACCTTGTGTTCTTCTCAGCTTGAAAATGGAATGAACTCGAAAGCGTGGGTTGAGCGATGATTAAACTGGCATCTGACGAAACACGCCGCATTACTTAGTATAATAAGGGCCCGAGGGATCGGCGTCAGCATCACTGGCGTTATCTCGCCGACAGCGCGTGAAAAATGGCTTAATATGTCGCGGGCCGAAAAAATTCATCACTCCCGTCTTATAATAAGAATCTGATAAGATAGGTACTGTTTCTTATTTTGAATTGACATTTTTTTCTTTAGGGCACATTTCTTTTTCTCTTTCCATCGCTCTCGAAAATATCCGATATTATTAATAAAAAAAGTTATTAAAAAATTTTAAACGGACTTCAAGTCTGAATAGGGAGAAACAAAAGTTTTTGAGGTCGGTGCCAACCAGGAAGTGTGTCACGTAATAGACGTGATAATTATGCAACTGTAAATACATACCTACGTGTTTTGTTCCTAATATTCAAGCTGGCATTGACATAAAACCGTTTTATTTCTCCTTTTTTAGTCTCGTTCAAGTCGGTTTCATTTTTAATTTCTGCTTCTTTTTCAATTTCGTCTGTAACTGAAACCACTTCTAAGTAATACTTTTATACATACTCGTACATACAAACATTTATGAAATTTGGTAAATTTGTTTAGAAGCTCATACTAAAACACGCGAAAATTGACACACAATATTTCATACGTACACGGGTCGAATTCCTTTTTTAAGTCGGTTAAAAATAAATAGAATGTGCATTTTTAGCAAGACCAATATCGTAGATCAATCTACGCAATACCGTAGCGGATTGTAGCTCGTAGCATTACTGTAGCGCGTAGTACTTTTAGGCGTCTTTCCCTTTTCCGATTTATTGAACGTCAACAAAGTAGAATAAGATTTATTTGCTTCAAACATGGTTGATACGATGGTAGAATATAATACAGATGTCCTCATGTTTCGCCAATACATTAGCATGCAAAATATAATACTAGATTCCCTTAGATTTAAGAATACTAATTTATTAAAAGATTTCAGATGTCATATACACATATACATTTTGAACATTTTGATGTTTTTCGTTGTCCTAACATAAAAGAAAATAAGGTACGGTCAGTAAAATGGTTTTTCAATATTTCTTTCTTAGATGGAAACTGTATTTATTTTATTTTTGATAAAAACTCACATCAACACTTTAGACTTTCCGTTGCCAACAGTTGCGCAATGAAAGACATTTGTAACAACCGCACAAAGCACAACGTTTTAAATTCAAATTGTTAAATTTTTCAAGAATATTACGTTATCTTAAAAGAGACCTTTGGCGCACTGCTGGTAATGTTTTGTATATAAACGGTCCCAGATCGCCGGTATACTCGTACCGGTGAAATTTACCGGTGAATTGCATGCGCCATATTGGGTAAATAACACGGAGCATAAGTTTCAGGACCGGTGCTGTACGAGCTATAATTTTATGGGTGTTATATGTTAAGTATCTTCATAAATAAAAAGACGGGAAATTCAAAACCGTCGCATGAAAGTGAAAAACAACTAAGTGCACAATCTTATAGATAAAAAAAAAAAAAAAAATTAAAAAAAAAATGGTTTCATTTTATTGATAGATCTATTGCTGTTTTTACAATCGCTGCTTAACTGAGAAATCTTTCTCAAGAAACATGATACCGAAAACATAAAAATATATCGATATCTTCATATTGATAAGAACATTGTCCGCTCCATACAAAATTATAACTATTGAGTTATAATTGCGGCCAATGTTCTTTTGAATTTACGGTGATGAAATAACCGTTTTAGTTTTTGCAAATATATTTCTTATAGGTACATTGTATTTTAAATTGAAACTCTTTATTGCATACCCATTGTTTAATTATCACAGCATTTCCGATATTTTCAATTTATTTACATTAAATTCGTGTAAGAACCTTAATCATTTTAAGGCTACTACAACTTTGTTCTACAACTTTTCGAATAAAGTAAAAACAGTTCAACGTTCCATACAAATTGGACCGACCAGCTCAGCTGATAATTTTGTATGGAGAGTCGAAATTTTTATTTGCGAATTCCAAAAAGTTCCAAAAATTGCAGCAATAAGCTCTTAAATAATTTTGCACGAATTGCTTAAAACCCTGTATAAAACACTGGAAAATCTACAAACTTTTAACTAAAAGAGAGGCCTGTGTCATATCCTCCCCTCCCTTTCTCATTCACCCCTCTACCCCCGCCCGCATGATGTTACTCTTCCAACATTAGCTTTGCCACAAACTTTGTTATTTGCGGAACAAAATTACTGCCGCTAAAAAGACAATGACATTGTGTTATGCAACTAATTAATTTCGCATGTGAAGGGTACAATTTTTTGTCCCGCAGTGTACGTTTAATAGAAAGTCATGATAATGCAGAAACGAAACAAATATGCGCTACCACGTGATGCAGTTTCCAAGGAAGTGATTTTTAGGGATCCGTACCCAAAGGGTGAAAAACGGGACACTATTAAAATGCCTCCGATGTCTGTCTGTCTGTCAGCGGGCTGTATCTTATGAACCATAATACGTAGACAGTTGAAATTTTCACAGATTATGTATTTCTGTTGTCGCTATGACAATTGATAAATTTAAGTTTTATATGCCTTAAGTAGGTAGCCAATGGTATGGTCTCCTCGCCCGTTCCGTTTTGACAACTCTCTGCCAAACACCCAGTAGAATCGTTTTAATATTAGAAAATGAACCTTATAGTTTAGCTAATTTAGACCTAACGTATGTTTTAATATCGTTGGCGTAATAAACTCCACTATATTCAATAGTACCTACCGGAAAACCAAACAGAAAACGCATTAAACTGTTAAACTTAACGTATGAACGTATGTATAATTTATTGTGACACACATACATATACAAACAGTTACATTTTTTTTTTTTTTTACAGATAAAAATCTTTAGTCTAGTACCCCGTCCCTGTTCGCACCTGGTCCAAACGTACCCATGACGCTGGCCGCGTTACCGCGTTGAATGGCCAGCGACAACTGTTGGACCAGGAACGAGCCGGCACGGGGGTCATTACCGCGCTCCCTCAAGCGCCTTCCAATTTCGCTCACAAAACGTATGAACTAAAACACTGCTTGTTAGTTTATGTAACATACAAGCTGATATCGCGGCTGATTTTGTAAGGTTGGAGCGATTGGAGTCAATCAAAGTTGGACGATGCAACAATAATAATAAAATATTTATTGAGCAAAGCCTAATTACATTACAAACTTGATGAGTCATAATCATAATATGCTACTAATAAGACAGTGGGTGCTATGGGCGGTGGTGACCACTTACCATCAGGTGGCCCACCTGCTCGTTTGCTCACTTGTAACATAAAAAAAACTTATCACTAAAGAGAGAAAATAAACTACTAGGCTGATAGGTAAAGCATACTAAATGTCTAACTCCCAAGCTAGAATAATCTGTAATGTGGGACCTAGCGTTCATCCGAGTGGCAACAATTATAAGACATCAGTTACAAGTGAAGGCAACGAACAAAAACGTAGAAAGCAGCAAAGTTGACAAACCTTCTATTACGAAAAAAAGCGTAAGTTCCGCAACCGAAAAATCTGTCAAGTACTTACGACACCAGCGGAAATTCCGCCAGATGTGTCATAGGTAACCTAAAAATGAGCGGAACTCTCCGCGTTGGAAAGAACAGCAGGTTTTAAAAAATAGGAACGAAATTTCGTACATTATAAACGTCTGATCAAATCAGGCGTATGTATGTGATCAAATTAGACAGTGTGCCAGTTTGCTAACATTATTAGCAAACAGTATGCCGCCATGACCCGAATATGTCATATCCAGACCGAGCTAGGCGCTAACTACAGCTAAATCTATTTCAGCTGTATGCTTTGCAAACTCCGATAATTAGCTTTTAAGCCAAAGATGAAAGCTTTCGCAGTATTAGCACAAAATAAGGTAATAAATAGTATTAACATCACAACTTTATTCAAAGATTGCTTCATTGCATTTTTTTTTCACCTTCTAACGCACCCTGAGGGAAACACAGATTCAATCCTAGATTAGGCTTTGTCAGGTTTATGGCGAACCTAACAGTTTGAGTTTTCAAACCGAGTTATAGTAGCCGTGGGACCAAAAGCCTAACGTGCCTTCCGAAGCAAGGACAAAGCTCATGATGTTTTATCACTAGTGGTTGTTTATTCGTTTAGGTTCAGACCGACCACGACCAACAGCGTTTGCACAGAGTTATTTTTTATAATTAAAACAACAGAGAGAGAGATCAATATCATATCCGGGTGATAAAACACTCCGTATATCTTTGCTCTTAATAAAGCGCTTTATAGAACGGATAATTTGCCTAAAGCAGAGCAGTCTTCCAGCACTGTTTTCGTGGACTTTACTTACAGCCCCTTTAAGCTCTTGATGGTAATTTATATTCCAACTTTTTGCTAATTAGTAGGAACATTTCGCATTAACAACTGCGCCCAAATTTGAAATATCGCTATAAGAAACTAAAGCTTTAAAAACGAGAAAAACTAAAAAAGCTTTTTGAGCTTTTTAGGCTGTAGGCGATTTTTGATTGATTTTTTGTTTTACCTCTATCGTAAAAACGGCAACAAAAAGTGCATTAGCTAATAAAAACTGGTCAAGACTCACAGGACTCAAAAAATCTATGTTACCGAAGTTTCAATTAATACAATTACGGCTGATAAGAGCTGAATTACCTCCCTTTCTAACAAAGGGCATGCGCTTGCTAGAACGGAGTGGATTCGCGCTGTTTTACGTTTTTCGCTCATTTTTTTTCAGAATCTGTACCCATAATATTAATTATCAAATAGCTATATTATTATGCATAATGTATTGAATAATGTGTAAAAGTTTTGGAATCATAGATTAATGGGTACCTAAGAAAAACGGTTTAAAAGCAAAACGCAGAGGTAGCTTTGGATTTTTTTTATGGCGTACATAATATGCTGAATCGTGTTTTAGAGTCGGCCATATTCTTGTAAAGATGCTTAATTATCACATAATTTTTTTCACTACCATTTATTCATCACTTTTCGTTAAAAACCTGCTCAACTCAAGTGAAGCGTATTTTGCTCTTATCGGCCCCTTAATATTATGTATGTGGTGGTACTTAATCTCGATGCGCAAATCCGACTCACACTTGGCCGGTTTTTTGTAATTTTTTTTAGAAGCTTGTACATTCTCTCTTGCTACAGACAGAGGAAGGTATCTTAAACATTATTATTAAGTTGTTTATGGAAACTGTTAAGAGCAAATGTATCAGGTAATTTTAAAATGACCGTAAATAGAGAGGGTGATACTCGTTCATACCCTTCCTTACAATGTACCCCCAGAGCTCCAGTAAGAATACCTTATTGTTGATCGTAGAGGGTACAGAGATATCACTCAATGCAGGCAGACCACTGTTCTCTTAATAAATGAACAGATAACGAATGTATTTTCTACTTTAATTCATAACATCTCATGGTACGTCCACTGTAGGGCAGGGACTTCATCTGCGCGTGATCCCTCCAGAATTCCAGCTTTTGCTGGAACAATGTGGATGGCACCAATTCGGTTCATTTATTTATTTATTATTTATTTATTTAACTGTTTATTGTACACAAAACTAACTAACTGTTTACTTTAACTGTTTGTTGTATTTAATTACGTTATGTTCTGTGGATTATGTTAAATAAAGTTTTCATTTAATTTTTAAGGTAAGTATAAGAAGAATTAATTCAAAGCTAAGTTATTAAAACTTGTTGAACCAATGTTGTTCATTTGAATTTCGAATAAGTTGAACAATATTACAATTTACTCAGGAAATTAGCTTTGTACTTACTTAAGTAAACGAGTCTTCGAAGCTGAATAAATTTAAGCTTGAAAATAAACTGGATTAATTTGGCGTGAACCTTCCCCGTGGTAATCCGGTTACCGGACGCGCGCCGTCCGGCGTCAGGCTCACCTGTCCGGTTGAATTATAGTTGAATCCGGAATTCCTGACACGCCAACTTTGAGAGCAATGTTTTTGGTGTTCCGTAACTAAATTTCGTACAAAAACCTATGCTAATAATATGTGATATCACCAAACTAGATGCTTGGTCGTGAAACAGGAAAGGAAACAGGCCCAATGGAAAAAATGCATTGACTTAAGAAAAAACGCCCCCTGGCGTAGTTTCCAAAATCTTTGCAAAAATGACATGGCAGCAACAACATTACCTATTATTCCCTGCAATGGAACTTCTTGTCTGGCACCGACTCCAAAATAAAATGTTTTTTGTAAATTTATAATTGAAATAAAAAACATAGGCTTGGTTATTTTCCATTATTTCACTAAGTTACTGATAATTAACTGCTATGGTCTTTTATGCTTTTTAGTGCTAATAGATTCCTTACAAAATTTTGAAGGAGGGTGAGTAATTTGTGTTAAAATTATTAACATAAACATTTAATAAATGGCTTTATAACCAAGCGGATTACATTAACACTTATTTATTTTTATTTTCTTGGTTATTTTCTATTATTTCACTAAGTTACTGATAATTAACTGCTATGGTATTTTATGCTTTTTAGTGCTAATAGATTCCTTACAAAATTTTGAAGGAGGGTGAGTAGTTTGTGTTAAAATTATTAACATTAACATTTAATAAATAGCTTTATAACCAAGCGGATTACATTAACACTTAATTATATTTATTTTTTTCATTTATCTACTACTTTTCAATCTAATCACGGACCCATAATCTTATTAGATAATGTCAAATTATTTTGTCAAAGGACCATGCAGCTACAAATACACAAAGCAGTTATATCTGTAACTGGTGAACCATGGGTGAACCCAACAAGAACATAGATCAAGTAAGCAAAGTACCAACAACGTAAACTACAAACAGTACACTTGGCGCGAACTCACTGCACTAACACTCCAACTCCAACTCGTGAACCTAAATAATGAGATGCACACACAATACATTGTTTCGCTTTGAACACAATTTCGGTCGGAGACGATAGACAGGAAAACTCAGACTGCAGGAAGTGCCAGCCAGCTACATAAAGTAAGCACATTTTGACACATTCAACTCGTGAAAAGTGTTGCTGGTTATGTATGAACCTAAAATTTGCTGATAAATACTATTAAGTTACGCTTGTGTACATAACTGTTAACTTTTCCAAATAAATAAAATTAAATGTTATGAAAAAATAGGGAGTTTTCCAAGATGTTTGTCCACTACGTTTTTTGAAGTGTAGATGAATAGTAATCACTGTTAGTAATTTCTTTTTTAAGACTCAGTTTAATTAATGAAATCTTTTAAGAAGAAAAAAATATCACGGAGTAAAACTGAAATAATAATTTTCATACTGGCTGAACGTTCAGTACCAGAGTTTCCGTTTTCTATTTTCCTAGTGCGAACTAGCAGCACTATCTAGTTGAATTTCCAAAAGCTGGTTGAAAATACCCTATTGTTGCGACACACCTGCGGAAATTCCGTCAAGTCTGACATACTAGAGCGGAATATCCGCGTCGGAACTCACCGCTAAGTCTTGTCACTTGTGACATATGCTTTGTGGTTGCGGATCGTTCGGTACGGTTCTGTATACGGGGAAACGTAGATAAAGCAAGATGGAAGTGTGGCGACTATATGAGTTCTCCAGTCACGCGGATTCCGCGGACATCCGCGTTTGATCATTTTATATGCCATCCGCATGCGTAACGCGGATGGTACGTAAGACAGGAGAAGCATGCATGAAATGTTAAAATGCTTACCAGGTCCGCATGCTGACGCAAATCCGTGTGATTGGAGAAACACCCTAAACCGCACTTTCGTTGCGGATAGCCTTGGGGGAGAACTATATCCAGCAATGAATGTATATGTGGACTATGTCGGTGAAACACTTACTTTTCTTTACTCGTGTGTAAAGAAAGGTGCGGATATTCTAATACGGGATGATTGTATAACTGTCACCGGAAAATAACTAAGTTGATGAACTTGCGAAAAATAATAAACTGTACCGAATTCAATTCTGGCGTTCACCGGCTGAACTGCCGCAGCACGCTCGTTTCGCTCGCTCGGCTCGTGAGTTTGGTCGAAAGAGAACCTAACACAACGGTTAGGTTGTATGGATCCTTAAGGATCTACAAATTTCCTACGAGTTTATTATTTTTAGAAAGTTATTTTCCGGTGACATAACTAGAAAAAGTTTTGGCCTCCCCATATAAACTTATCAGTAACTGCGAGGATTTTGTACGAAAAGTACAGTTTTCATCCCTCGTGTCTTTGGAAAAGCTTTCTGTGACTGCTTAAAAGAATCGCAAACATTACACACCCTCAATAAGAATTACGCGGTTTTATTTTTTTCCGTATGCTTGTATTTTTACGACACTTGCTGCCGAGTTGTACAAATTACTTAAGTTATTCCAAGTCATATTCGAGATTAGTGTGCTTTGCGCCTTATCGCATCACTTGCCTCCAACTTCATGCATTATGTATGCCAGAGTGCGAAGGGAAGTTTTTATACTTGTTCTTTAGAAAATTACTTCAAGTAAAAACTTGCATGTGTTTCTTTTGTTACTTCTTACTCGGCTTTTAACAGCTTTTGTGCTTTACTGTATTGTACAGGGTGTTAGGAAAATCATTGCATCTTGTCATAACATACATGAAACGTCCACTGCACGGAAAGGAAGTTCCTCCAGAACTCCAGCGAAAACGCGTAGTACTTAGAAGAGGATTTCCCATAGTCACCACGCTTGAAAGCGTTGCGGCTGGCGACCGCTTTTGTTGGTGACCGCAGTATGTAAGATGGTACTGATGCTGCTGCATACATTATAGGACGTAAAAAAAAATTTACCTATGTCACCCTCTGTTTTGTGAGGAAAGTACACACTTTCATATTTTGTTTTCATGGGTGAAAACGGGATTTAATAGCAGTGTTTTTCGAAATAATATATAACCTCCTTTAACTAAAGTCGGGGCACGAAATGGCCTAGAAAGAACTAAGTGCGAAGTTTTGAAACGATCCATTAGACATTAAAAGGATCTGTCTTTTAGAACTTCTTTTTAGGGTTCCGTACCTCAAAAGTAAAAAACGGAACCTGAAACGGAAATTAATACCTTATGTTAGGGTCCATAAACCACACAAGATCTGAAAATTTAAATTTTTTACAACGACGCAATCAAAAGATATGGCTTTTTATGTCCTCATCTCTATACATTTATGCAAAAAAGGAAAACCTACAGGGTACTTCCCGTTGACCTAAAATTATGAAATTTGGCAAGAAGCTAGGTCTCACAGTACAAATAAAGGGAAAAGTCTGAAATAATTAAATATTACAACTTTACTCACAACTAATGGTAACCAATTGTGGTGAGCTCCCGTTTCAAGAACATTCATATAAGAGAGGGGTCAAGTTGGATGGTGCCGGAGGCGATTTTTGCTTTAGTTCTATTTTTAAAACGAGAACTTTTACAAACTTGAAAATTGGTATGTTTATAGTTTATAAGCTATAAAATAACAACAAATAGTAAAATTTGGTCAAGCGCGTGTCAGACTCCAAAAATCTAGCACATTAGCTTACTGAAATTTCAACTAATACAATTATGAATATGTGGTGGTACGGAACCCTCAGTGCGCGAGTCCGACTCGCACTTGGCCGGTTTTTTAACGTTAAGACGGCTGTCCAGAAGTTTTAATTGCTTTTGTACAATGGATACGTTTTAGGAAAAAATACATTTACGTTTATTATTTAATGCAATTAAAAATGGTCCGCGAGTTCTTTTTTTTAAATTTTTGGTCTCTTTTATTTACTTGATATTAAAAAAAAAATATGAAGTATTTTTAAAATATACCAATGTAATGTGGAATAGGAGAGCGTTTCAAAACGTTGAGAATTTACCGACAGCAGGATAGCTTTATATGACATCCTTATGTGAGATCGAGACAGACTGCTGTCAAAGGGTAATTATTACCCGTTTTGGGTCCCGGCCTAGGAATGTAACCCACTATCGACACAATTTGGTTTTTTGCTAACATCAGTCGCAGGTTGATGTCAGTTTTTTCGATATTCCAATCTACTAAGTTAGGAATACCGTAGGAAAAAAGGCAGAGAGTAACAAATACCTTTATGGGAGCGAGTACGCCGTGAAAAGCATTTTTTTTAGTGTAACATATTAGTACGTCGTGGCCTGTGCTGTGGCTTTTGCCGAAAGAAGTACTTTTGGTTACTGGATAACACAGAACATAGGTTCTTAATCCATCAAGCCCTACCTAGCAATAGTAGGAATCCATATCTACGCATGGGAGTTGTTAATGGCGACTAAGGAATTTTGAACCGTAGCGGAGGATGAGCTGCAGCGTCGTACCATTTTACTGCGGTCACAAACACAACTGCGGTCATTGGTGCCAATCTTAACGCTAACAATCGTGGTGACGATGATAATTAAATTCTAGAAGGAAGCTCTTTGTTAAGAAGTGGACTTTAATGAAAAGTAAAACTGTTGTTTAACTATACGTTAGTTTAGATACACAAACATCCATCCATACTTACAAACTTTCGCGTTTATAATATTAGTAGGATAGAACAACGTGTAAACGGAAAGGTATGAAAGTACTGAAGGGTGTGAATCAGTCCTTGAAACTGAACAACTTTTCCCAAGGAACATAGGCCGAAATACAAAAAACCAAATTTGACTTCCCATACAAAATGCGCTATCAGCTGATACAGTTTCTATGGGTAATCAAAAATTGATTTTGATCTCTATGACTTATGTTCCTTGGGAAAAATTTATCGCTTTCTTGAGCAGATTCACCCCTTTCACACCCACACCTTTCACACCACCCACACACACCTTTTTCCACACCTTTGCATTACACCACACCTTTGATTCACACCTTTTTTCCATTACACACAGTATATATATCTATTTTGTGGTTTACTCTGCCCGCGGTACAGTACTGAAGCGAAATCAGTGTTTGTTAAAGCTGTTGAGCGTATACAACTGACAGAAGAAATAACGGAGCAGCAACCAAAATTGTCTCCTCTTTCATCACTCTTGTAACATTTTTCTTACTCCAAAGACTTTTAAAGCATGGTCTGATTGGAGGTGGATCTAATTTAGAAGCAAGGGCTGCATATGGCGGCAGTAGCATGTAAATGGCGCTTAATGTGGACATTCCCATGCGTTGGATGGCGTTGATTTACAAGATACGGGGTTTTGGGCTTCGAGGAATATATTTTCCGTGTCCGGGTGTCAGGCTGTTACTGGACATATTCTGGGATACGGGACAAAGTATTAGGAACGTTAAGAACCACAAACCCAAAACTTTTCCATACTTTTGATATTTTTATTGTTATAATAACCACAGCCAGTAAGTTCAGGTTATTTTTATGAGAAATAATATTATGCACATCAAAATTTATGATTGTGCATCAAAATTACCAACTTTGCATCAACAATAATTATTATGCATCAAAAAGTTTTAGGTTCGTAGCCCAAACTATTAGGTTGGGTTAGGTCGTCTTGCGCACGCACGAGCCGAGCGAGCGAAGCGAGCGTGCCGCGGCCGGCGAGTGCCAGAAAGAAATTAGTGGCTAAGTAAGTGTTATTTAGTTGCACATTGTTTGTAGCTGAGTTAGTAATTTAGAATGCAATAATGCTATTAAAAAGAAATCTAATGGTATAAAAAAGAAGTCTGTTTAATTAACACCCTTTTATTATTTTTTAATACAATTCGCATATTCGCGTTTGTTCCAAATTCGAAAAAGTCTTTTTCAACACATTTGCTCATAAAACAGCTCTATTTGCACTGTATTAAGGTCCATAACCCAGCTTATTAAACACGCGTGCTTTTTTCATTACAATAATTTCTTTTTGGCTTATTTCAATGAGCTGGCGATTAAGTATAAACCTAGCTCTTTGTGGTGTATTTATTTAATGTTGAAAAGTATTGTGAGAACGAAAAATGGAGGCTCAGGAATTGCAGGTAAGCGAATTTGATTCGTTTTTATTCGCAAATGTGTTGAAAAACGTCGTAAGAAGCTTGTGCGCTTTGGTGATTACACCCTCGGCTCCATTACGCCCTCGCCTGCGGCTCGGGCTGCAATTTCTGAGCCTCGGCCGTAATATCCAAAATAGCGCACGTGCATCTTAATGTACTATTTCAGTTCTCATGCTCGAAAAGTTGTAGTTTATGCTGGATGCAGCCTAAAATTGTATTTTATGCACTTGGTCAAAAAAGTAATTTCTTCTTCTTAATTGATTTTCCAGCCAGTTATACCACAAAACTCTTAAGAAATAACCTCTCATTTCGTTATATACTCACAATATATTTGTATTTTTAATCCTAAAAGTATTGAATAGAAAGATATGGGTTCAACATTTCGTATTTCGACCTATGTTCCTTGGGAAAAGTTGTTCAGTTTCATGGGCAGAATCATCCCTTAATTTTTTTCTGGTAAATAAAAATTCACGCTGTATAACTTTTCCTAAGTAACATACGTTGAAATTCGAAGAAAAACATTTGCCCTTAAATTTCGTATTTCAACCTATGTTTCTTAGGAAAAGTTGTTCAGTTTAGTTAACTGAACGTGCTCACGAAAAAAAATTGTTTCGTATGTGAGTGCAATTTTTTTTTCTCGTTGCAACCTATGTTTCTTAGGCAAAGTTGTGCAGTTTCGTTAACTGAACGTGATCTTAAAATTAATGCATTTTCTCGGGAACACAGAAATGCGGTTACATTTCTGCAATAAGCCAGTTATTTATTTTATTAATTAGTTAGCTGAATAAATAGAGACATTTATCCTATCCTTGTTACCAGTTTCATTTCAGAACAGACGTTACCTATTATCCTTAAGAAGAAGGAACGAATTATTTGGTACCAGTGCCGGATTCAAACATGCCCTAACAATTATTTAGATAATGCAAAAATATTCCTTATAGCCTCGGTGGTTTAATGGTTAGAGTAGAGCGCTCGGCTCTCGATCTCGAGGTTCGAGGTTAGATTTCCGGTGGGGACACTGTCAAACAAAAATCTCTTCGTGCGAACTCCCCAGTTTGGTTAGGACATTGCAAGATGAATCACCTAATTGAAAATGATTTTATTTAAACATTTCCTCTGTTCGGATTCTACTTTGTAGAATCACCTAATTGTTCGAAAAGTAAGATGATTTCGTGCTTCGGAAGGCACGTTAAACCTTGACCCCGACGACTATATATTTACGGATGTCGTCGTTAATGAGCCATGTCAGAGGCCTTTGGCGGCTAAACGACTCTGACACCAGGGTTCTTGAGGTCGGTCATCGATCTTGCAACCCACACGATATAATGATGATGAACAATTTTGTTTCGGAACAAATTAAATTCTTTCAACACTATCTGTTACACGGTGTAACGAAAAGGCTATATTAACCATAGATATTAACCATGATGGATGTGAATACACTCATGAAACTGAACAACTTTTCCTCCATCTTGAAGGCGTTTTTGACAAAACATAATTGATGATTTTGGTCAAATTTAGCTCCGAGAGTATCACTTTCAAAGCTGAAAGTACTTTTTTACTTACTTTTAAGCAACTGATATTTGTTATGGAATGTCTATCCTTAGGAAAATTTATTCTTCCTAAATTTCTATGGACCGAGGTAGCAGCTAACAGCCTCCCTTAGATCCGGCTCTGTCTGCTATAATATCACTAGCGGAAAATTGGCTATAATTATCCATTAAGCAAAAACCCGCTTATTATTTTCCTTTCTTACCTCTAATTCTTTTCTTACCTAATGTTTGTGATAATTTAATGTACAGTCAACGACAGATCAAGCTTGACACTCGCAGTGCGACTCTAGCCCGTACGTCTATTGACATAAGAACGGTTCAAAGTCCAATGTGTCAAGCTTGATGTGCTGTTGACTGTACACACATATGCAGGGAGTGTAAGGGACAGGTTATCAAAAACTGAAACGTTATAATCAGTCAACGTAACTGAACAACTTTCAGTTAATACAACTTACAGGTACTTAATGAAAAAAAGATCGGCCTTTTCATATAACCTGTCCAATCAAATTTGCGATTTCCTATGCAGAGACTGATTTTTCTCATTTCCTGAAAGTTGTTCAGTTACGTTGACTGATCATGTCCTTTAAGTTTTCGAAAAACTGTCCGTTACTAAAGCCTTTATAATGTAACAATAAAAATAGAAATATAAAAAAAAAAAATGAAATATTTGGACTGTAGCTTACAAGCGCATCTTAACATCCCGTGAAAACGTCCACTGCAGGACAGGAAACTCCCTCCAGAACTTCAGCAAAAATACTTTGTATTTAGGAGGGGGTTTACCATACTCACCACGCTTGTAAGCGTTGCGGTTGGTGACCGCTGTTGTTGGTGACCGCAGTATGTAAGATAGTACGATACACAGAAAGATGCTGCTGCCTATCCTCCGATTTAAAAGCCCTTAGTCGCTTCTTAGGACACCCACGGGTAAAGATGGGTTGGTACTATTCTTTGCTCCACACGAGCAAGAAGCTTACAAGCTAAATGGCGCAAAATAATTAAATCTGATAAAGGCAGGTAGGTAATCCTTCATCTGGCTATGTGTTGTCCTCAGGGAGATGGGCTGAATCATAAATCATAAAACGGTGTAGCTTTATTTATTCAACGCGCCCTTCTCGCTTCAAAGTGTATCGTTGTTACGAGTATAATGAATCATTTTACAATAAACTCGTATTTTCATTATTATACCTACGGAGACTGTTAATAAACTGACTTTATAAAATAACAAATAAAATTGGTTTCGCTCCCGAAGCCCATGAAAACAAGCAACTTTTCCAAAGAAAAAATCTTATGCTAAAGTGGGCGTGGTCACGTGTTCGAACCATTTTGCATGGCATGGGGAGTTATTTTTTCATGTGATTTTAGTCGGGAAAGTTGCTTTTTAGGGTTCTGTACCTCGAAATAAAAAAACGGAACCCTTATAGGATCACTTTGTGGTCCGTCTGTCTGTCTGTCAAGACCCTTTTTCTCACGAACGAGAAGAGGTATCAGGTTGAAATTGATAACGAATATTAAGGTCTATAAACCACACAAGATCTGAAAATTTAAATTTTTTACAACGGCGCAATCAAAAGATATGGCTTTTTATGTCCTCATCTCCATACATTTATGCAAAAAAGCAAAACCTACAGGGTACTTCCCATTGACCTAAAATTATGAAATTTGGCAAGAAGCTAGGTCTCACAGTACAAATAAAGGGAAAAGTCTAAAATAATTAAATATTTTTTTCATGAGTTTTAGTTTTCACAAAGCGCTTTGAAACATCTTTTATAATGTCCACGGTCAAAGAGTGGAATTCTCTGCCTGCGTCTGTGTTCCCGAGTTCACATTTTTTTATGTCACAATTGGGCAAACGAGCAGGTGGGCCACCTGGTGGTAAGTGGTCACCACTGCCCATGACACCCACTGTCTTATTAGTGAAATAATTTGACACTAATAAGACAGCAAAGGGACAAGACTATATAGCTAACATGCTGAGCGCTAACAATCATGGTAGACATTACTCCAATTTGTTGGACGAGACTTGGACGATTACATAAACAAAGTGGAAAAAGTCTTTAATAGACTGCGTGGTGGAAATCGCGAAGAATTTAGGAAGAGGTGGGGCTTCTCTGATATCGGCAAGTGTGTGTGCGGCGTTCTGCAATCCATGTTCATGTCCATAAAAATAAAAAAAAAATAAATAAATGTTGCTGTCGTGCCCTACTTATGGGTACAGTCTCCACACTCTCCTGCACTCGGAGATACCTTTTTGAAGGCAACCAAAAGGCTATTAATGTGGCCAAGTTTTGGGATAAGATTTTGTTTTTTTTGCCGATCACTCGAAAAGAAGCAGAACCTAAATTTTGGTTCAAAGAAATATTCTTCTTTCATTCCGGTCTCTTCTTTTATCGCCAAATTCACCAAATTGCCAAAAAATTTCAATTTCAAAAAATTCCACACAAAATTCAAGAATTGGCTCCTATCAATAATTGAGGGCTATGTACCTAACTAGTACCTGGAAAAAATTTGGTGAAATTGTAAATCGTGTCTACGTGAAACAGCTAACTGACCGCACTATTATAATGATTCTTTTAATTGTTGATTGCGGAGATCTACACATGGACTATCTTTGATCCATAAGCATAAGAGATTCATAAATGGACATTGAAATATCATGTTTTTGTAACGTTAACCGGCAAATGCACGTTTTAGCATATGTATGTATGTATACACAACTCTTTCATTCACCGCACACTTCCTCTCATTTTACGCTACAACATTCAAATTTTCCACAATACTCCTCCACATAACTTTGAGAATATTTTACTTAAGAGTATATCTTAAAATATGGCCGTTTTATCCTCTGGCGCTTGGAGGAGTTCTTTGGATGACAAGCTGAATTTAATTCTGTCCCCAGAGATAAAAGTAACAGTTTTGTTCTTTAGAGTTATTACACAATACCAAGACGCAATATTATTCTACGTCAGTACAGATGAGAATTTTAAAGTACTCTACAGTCAACCTGTGGAGGTGGTTTATGTCCAAGGGTGTATCTTTCTGCGCTATCACGAAGAAAATTAAGCAACCTGTAACTAAATTTTTTTCGTTTATTCTAAAGCTTACGAATAAATTTTGCAGCCATGACATTAAAACTAGATTATATTTGACGGAAAGAATAACATTGTTTTACAAACTTGTTTTTTCTGACAGCTGTAGCCGATTGCTTTTGCTTTTCAAAAGCTACATCTCGCTCACGGACCAGTTTTTGAGGAAGCGAGATGTACCCTAAGCCTTTTGGTATAGCACTATTATTTAATCTATGGCATAGCTGCAAAATGTGTTGATAAGCGTTATTTCCCAAAGAAAACTGTAAAAATATTAACATGGCTTCGGAGGCGATGACTGGCATCCGGAAGCCCAAATCAGAGATCGATGGCGAATACGGGTTAGGCCTATGTCCGCCCAACTGTGGGACATAATACAAGCCACTTAATAATACCATATTAAGACAGACTCAAAAATCAAATCCGTGGCAAATCCGGATTTACCGGTAAATCCAAGATTGGTTAGGTAAGATAAATATGTTTTCAACACATTTGCTCATAAAACAGCTCTATTTGCACTGTATATTTAGGTCCATAATCCAGCTTATTAAAAACGCGTGCTTTTCTCATTATATATTATAGCACTAGTTATATATATTTTTTTTATATTAACAAAGAGCAAGGAGTTTTAATGTCTAAAATATTTATAACATTTTCGTAAATTTAAACCTAATAATGATGAAAATATAATGTATAAACAGTTTGTTGCATGAGATTAGTTAAATTTGACAACAAATTGACATTAATTGATTTTTTAAGCAATAAATTTTAAGTTTTTGTGCTTTTTCAATGACTACGCTGTTTGGGAGCATTGCCACTGCTGTCACAGCTCCTCATTTGAAAAAAGATATGCGCGCGCAACAAGAATTCCGCGCGCCATTTTTTAGAACTATTTTCATTTGCTTTGATTTTTGTGACTACGATGGTTTCAAGCAATGAAGAAGAACTTAATTTAAACCCACAGGAAATAATTACTGGGGCACAAAATGCAAGTGAGAGTCTCCTTCCAGCAAAATCAAATAAAAAATACATTCTTGCCTACGAAAAGTTTATTGAATGGAAGAACAGCAAAAATGGCAATTCATTTTCAGAGAATGACTTTTTGGCTTATTTCAATAAGCTGGCGAATAAGTATAAACCTAGCTCTTTGTGGTGCATTTATTCCATGTTGAAAAGTATTGTGAGAACGAAAAATGGAGGCTCAGGAATCACAGCCCGAACCACAAAAAGGTAAGTGAATTTGATTCGTTTTTATTCGCAAATGTGTTGAAAAACGTCGTAAGAAGCTTGTGCGCTTTGGTTATTGCACCCTCGGCTCTATTACGCCCTCGCCTGCGGCTCGGGCTGCAATTTCTGAGCCTCGGCCGTAATATCCAAAATAGCGCACGTGCATCTTAATGTACTATTATTTTAAGATTTAGGGCGCGGGCATACTAGCAATTTTCGGACGCAGCGATAGATAACACGGGCGTTATCGGGTCGATAAAAAAAAGTTCATACAAATAATATGATCGCCACGAAGTTGCCGCTCCGAAAATTGCTAGTAATGATTGGGCCTTTACAGTAACATACAGGGTGTAAGGCACAGGCTTGTCTGGGACCGAAAGAGTGACCACTAGTCTAATACTATAACAAGATTGTTTTCCGCGCTTTGGAAGGCACGTCAATGTGGTTATCAAGCCACTTCAAAGACGAAACTGACCTAAACAAATATCAAGCGGCTAACCTTAGATAAATGGGCTAACATTGCACTCGCGATTGCAATGAAACAGAAATAAACTCAATAAAATACATTACGGAAAACGCCGTTCTAATTGGTTCAATATTTTGTTAGTTATTGGCGCACAGGCCGCTTGATACTTTGCATTCGTGTAGCTTCTGTTTGAGTGAACCGATTACAATGAAACAAAGTTCAACATGCATGGAAATAAGACAAATACATTAATGAAAACCGCGTTTAAATCGGTTCAGTGGCTCATGAGTTTATCGCGTACAGACAAACATACTTCATAGGTCCAGATCATATTTTCGCGAAAATATTCAATGTACAGAATCGGCGAGTTTACGATTTTATTATTGTGCCTATGTGGGTCATAACTTGCGTTCAGCATACGATGAAAAAACTAGGGCGGTTTCAGTTTAGTAGGACAGTAAGCTTGTGAAAAGGACGGACATAAAGGATGCATCCTGACGGTGATAAGCTCTTAGAAAGAGCTAGACTAGCGCTTTAAAGCAGAACTGGACTAGATTTAAACCAATTTATTTTTTGCAATTGTGGAAAATTAATTTTCGTGCCTACGCGGAGAAAGTGGGTATTTTCTTCACGCTACGCAGCAGGATGAAGGTATCCCGTTCTCCCCGCAGCGGCACGAAAAATAGCATACTGACCACGGGAGGAATAAAGAATGCTCAGATCACACGTTTGCTCCCCTCGGCTTTGCATCGGTTCACAATATACGTGTGAACTTGAGAATTCTCTAATATTCGTCCCTAGGTACGTAATCTACTATTAAATACAGGTTGTCCGGCTAGTGGCCATACTTTAAGCCGCCTAATGGACTTTGACATCATTTAGTGATCTGATCACTAAGTATCTAACCTATATTCCGAAGCACGGGAAATTTTTGCAGACAACTATTCGGATTCCGGCCATACCAGAACCAATGTTGCTTCTGTGCGTTGCTCAACTTGAGTAATCGTAAAGAAGAAAGATAGTAATCACTATGACGCAAACGCTTCAGAAGTGTAAACAATAATAGTGCAACAATTTATTGTAAGAAGACCAAACTTGCAGCGCGCTGTTCTGGCAGTACGTTCTGTTTCAGGATAACTTGAAAGATTCAAAACAAAAGCAGTTTACTATTATCTAATCTGTGACAAAGGGATTGTAGCACATTAGTTTCTTCTCATGTGTTCATGTAAGTAATTCCGTATGCATAAAATATTTAGTTCGTATAAGCTCAGTAACCGCGGTCCTTGCATGTCCGCGGTGTGGTTTATACCTGGATCACCCGGACTTCAGGGATCTGGGTAAGGTTAGTCCGGGCTTACACCCGGGTTGGGAATGATGTCCGTACAGAACTGAAAAAAAGCGGCTATACAAAGTAATGAAAAAAGGTACCTACCTACATGGAACTTTTCCTAACACTTTTTCGATTCTGAATCTGTTTACAGTGGGTCCGATGGGGCCAATCATGGAGCCAATGATAAAGATTTCGAGTAATTTATGGGATTGTTTTGTTCTACGACTTTTGAAAATTTGCAAAAAAATATATTGTTGGTTCATACAAATTGATCAGCTGACCCAGCTAATTTGTATGAAAAAGCAATTTTTTGCGAATTCTCAAAAGACGTAGGACTAAAAGTTGTTCAGTTTCATGTTCAGAGCTACCACCGGCGATAGAGATTTTACGCAAAATACTTAGCACCCTGTATATAATTCGTAAATAGGAGATCAAGAACCATAACGCGTTCTACCCTTCTTTACCTATATTAAACAGTAAAAATGGGAACTTTTCACTATTTCTAATTTACTTTTAAGAATATCTACCATTTTTAAGGTTCCGAATTAAATGGTAAAAACGGAATCCCGGTGCGACTATGTGTCTGTTTGTCTGTCACACCTGTTTATCTCAGCAACTACTCACGTTACCAACTTGAAATAGTTTTATAACATGATGATGATTACTTTATTGTAAATGAAAAAATAAAAAAAATATATATTATTAATATTTTAAATGGGGCCCAAATATAAAGGAGGCAAAATTTTAAATTGTCCTTGCTATGTTGAGTGTGGGGTGTCATATAAAAGGGCTTTATTTGAGCATTTCAAAATAGATGCTTTTTTTTTAACTTTTTACGACTCTTAGTTTTTAAGTTATGATGAAAAACGATAAAAAATAACATTGCACCCTTATTTCCGGTATCTACCTGATAAGCTCGTTGCGCCAGCTGTGATAAAGTCTAGAATGCATTTTTCGACAAACTTAAAGCTGCAAGTTCATAAATCCAGGTCAAACTAAAACCAATTGATCGAATGCTGCAACAGGTCCTCAATGAGACTTCACGTTAGAGAAACTGTCGCCGCGTCGGGAAAATGGATCTCTCGATCAATCTGGAACCTAGTCCATCGAGTAGAAATTGCTTTTGCAATGAACGCGTTGCACGAAAATGGAACTGACTTTCCACAAGGCAAGGGACAGTTATAATGATAATATGACTTTATTTCAGGTAGATACCCATATACAGCACAAATACAGTGTAAAAGTACAGTTAGGTATTTATAATCTACAAGAGTCATGAAATGACTGGCCCATTTGTCTGGTTGATATAGTGAGCCTGCCTTTCGGCCGCGTGTTCGATCCCCGCCCAGGGCAAACATTTGTGTGACGAACACGAGTGTTTTTTCTTGGGCTGGGTGTTATTTATCTACTTTATTTTATTTATTTGGCGTACAAAACAGGTAACAACCAATACAAGGTAAAGTACAGATTACAATATAACATTATAACTAGGTTGAAACCCTATGTTCACACATCAAGACCAAAATACGATACAGTGAAAATCATAGTTTCTCATTAAGTTCTAGAATTGTTTAAACTTAACTACGTGTGGAATCAGTCCCTGGTACCCATAGTACAGGCTTTGCATAGTTTGGAATCAGATGACTTTGTGTGATTTGTCCCCCATTTTAAAAAAAAATCTCTTAACGATCTCTCTAAGTATTTTCAAGAACGCGTAAAATTTGTGATAGTTTGAAAACTAAATAGTTGTTGAGGTATCGCAATAAATGTACGTTAAGTCTTCGGACGAGAAGTTTCTTTACTCCTTCATGGGCATTGATTCTTGAACAGATTTCGATGAAATTGGCAGGAAAGAATTTCTAGATTAGCATAAGTTATAAGTAGGTACACATAGGTACTGTTTTTTTTTAATTCGTGTAGATAGTTTAGCCAGAATAGTAAATTATTTCTGATGAAAATAAGTAAGAGTATCTGAATTTATCTCAAAATGCTCTATTTACCTAAAACTCGAAAATACATACCTTATTATTTATTTATTAACCGACTTCAAAAAAAAGGAGATTATTGTGTGCTAGCTTCTTTGATCTCAAAGACATACAAACTTGAGGAGTTCAATGTAAATTGCTTTTTGAATATGAAATGAGATCCGTATTGAATTTTGTTGAATTAATGAATTATTTAGATAAGGATTCGTTAAATTGCGACTCTGAAGGAGAGTTATGTATTTTGAAAGAACGCGAGGTCAAGAACGACCATAAATCGACGAGCATGCGATAAAGGAGTGGAGAGAAGTGGGTAAGGCTCGTAGAAAGTAGAAGGATTTGTCTACACAAAGTAGAACATCGAAAAAATCGCAAACACAAGCAGGATTCGATACATGGACCGCGGTTGCTTGTGACCGTATTATGTAAGATGGTAAGATACACAGAAGCTTCGACCTATATAAAGTCGCTTCTTAGGACACCCAAGAGTAGGGATGGGTTGGTACTGTACAGATCTGAAGTCCCTTCATATAGGATCCTCAAATCAGATACGTGAAAGTTTTGGCCAAGGTTGATCGTCTAGAATAATATCCTTTAAGAATATTATATTTTTCCTGAATCCTACGTCATTCCGTTTTATATCCTTATAATAATTTGTAATTTACAGATTCTGCTCGGTGGAGAGTGGCAATAGAAGAATGAAAAAGAAACACACTTGTTATTTTAATACTTATATTAGAATATAAACCTATTCTTTACATGTCTAATTTGTGTTATTTATTTTATATTGGATCACTATTTATTTATATTTAGTCTCATATTGACGGGAGTAGTTCATCTGAATTCATGTAGTTTCATCAATTTAGGAAAGGTTTCATCTCATTTACAATGCAATATTAGGGCCGATAAGTTTCTGAAAAGAAACCTATGTTAATATAAACGAAGTAATAAAAATAATGTGGGGACAATCCCCAGGTTTGGGGCACCGCCATCGCCCCAAGCAGCTCGTCCTAGGCCTCCTCTACCCTAAGTCCTAGGTCCGAGGCATATCATCACCCAGCTCACGATGACATGACGCTAAACTACCCTAACAATCCAACTGGATCGTCAGGATTCTGATCATCCTCGCGGAGCTGGAAATCCCACCGAAAACTTAAACTACAGTAAAGACTAGGGTTAATGTATGTGGAGAGCGGAACTAACTAACCACAGTACAACCCAGACGGTGATGATGTCTCCCCCCGGGTATGTTCATGCCCCGCGTCAAACCCGACTTCCACGTGGCCCACCTTTAAGGGACGATCACTGACTCATCCAGGGTTCACAGGGTATTGACTATTTCTTTTAGTCACCCAAACCAGAGCTGGTCACCGAGCCCGCCAGGCACACGAAGCATACGGTCTTCCTTTAGGAAAACAGGGCACTCTCCATCATGAGCTATAAGAGCTCTTCCTGTAATCCCTCCGGGCAGACAATGATCGACATCATCGAATCCCTTAGTTTGTTTTGAAATAAGTTAAACTGAAAATAATTAGCCAGCTCCACACGTCCAAGTGTGAAGTCTGTACTAGATACGGGTATAGTATTATTGCTTGCATGGCCAGCCTAGATCAATAACGGTTTTATAACGAGAGACATAAAGAGTTTGAAGGGCAATCTCCCTCCCCCCAGTCACTGAGTGACTTTATTGCACCAACAAGGTCTCCGTATATCCTTCATAGCTCTCACTTGTGATGCGTAGCTAAATCTCTTTTCCGTTACCAACCCACGCAGGACAAGGATTATGTAGAGTAACCCCAGTCTAAACACTCATTTAAATAAAATGATTTGCATCTAAACTATAATGGGATTACCCAGCATATTTCGAAGAAGAACATATAAGAAGTAAGTATAACAAAAGATTACTGAAGGTAATCCTTAATTAAAAGTGAAGTATGATGACCAGAACCGAGAAGATACGGGATAGTAGTATCTAAGCTAGGTTGGGCCAAACATTTGTGATTTAAGATCTTAAAGGAAAATCAAAAGCATCGAGTATTCAAAACCAAGAACACTGGGAGAATTTAGCGTAAACAACACTAGCTAAAACTCGATGTTCTTTAAAAGAGGACTCAAAAGAAGTATAAAAATGGGGTTATTGTATATACTTAAATATTCGGAACTTATCTACAATGAAAAGAAACTAAACATTATAATTTCTGTTCCATTATTGTTTTCAAGAATCTATTTAGTAATGTTAAAGGTGGTTTCACACTGAGTCAAAGTATAATTTTAAGTATGATAATTTATGACAAGTTTTATTAAGGAAGATTAAAACTTAGAATCTTATAAGGTTTAGATTCCTGTATGATTCAATGAAGATTAAATAGACTAGTTAACTACTTTAGGATGACACACATAAAGTTCAGAGGTCCCCCAAGGTCAGAGTGTCGTACAGCCGTCGCAGCCTTGCGGGCGAACGTCGTCAACACACTTTACAAGAAGCAACCCACGAACGAACGTAATGTCTCCATCAAGAATATTCTTCCTATTGATTCAGGACAATTCTAATTTATTCCTTATAAACAATTTAATGTCATTAGACTAAACTAGAATGTCCCTTCACATAAGAAGAAAGTTTTATGTTGTCTAACTACTCTACATTTGGTAATCTAACGCTAAGATCAGGAGGTCCTCCCGCGGTATATGCCACTCAAACGACGCATCCAATAATGGGCGAGCGTTGTCAGCACATAACACAAGAAACACTATTTCCAAAATCCAACGTTAAAACACCTTGCTAATATCCTTCCATTTGTATTGGAGTAACTCCAATTCATCCCACACATACAGAAGAGGGAATTCAGGATGAATCAGCGAAACCTCACACAAATAGAAAGAGAAGAACTTTAGTATCAGACCCTTTTAGGCTTGAGGGCTCCGGCCCAAGAATGATTAAAATAAATAAATCCGAAGGTTGATATTATCAGATAGACTTAGACAGATACTCCAGTGACACGCGACTTACATTAGCCACAACCAATATAGTGGACATCGGGGACACATGACACGAGGGCATCCATCCATGCTTGGTTGAACTAAATAAACCTGAGAGCAGGCATTTCTTAATCTCAAAAATCTGGGACTCCTACAGTATGAAAGTAAAAGGAAAGATAAGCACCTCCTATGAGCTTGAGTACTGAGATGTAGTAATGCTCTCAGCATGTTCCAATTTTGGGAAATTGAGGCAAAAGATTCAAAATCACTATCAAAGCAATTTATTATTACTTGAAATATTATTATTTATAATATTCACTCTACTTAAACTTACCCTTTATTTCACAATAAAATATCACAATCTATATCCAAGTTTTAGTTTTCAGATATATTATTTTAAGATTTTGAATTGACGTTCTAATTCTTTTGATCTGACGGAATATTTTTCTTAAATTTTATCATATGAAGACATTAGTATATTAAAAACTGGAATTTTGATTTAGGGCCAAAGATTTTATATTATTTTCTAAAAAAGGTAATTATTTAATGTATTAATATTTTCTTCCATTTTGATTTTGGGTTTTGATTTATTTTTAGTTAAAGAGATAAAAAATTTATAAAGATTTCAAAATAGCGTCTAGCTTTGAGTAAAACTAAATCAAAAATGATTTATTTGTTGACTATTTGACAATAATGTCAAATAGACAATTCTACCTAAAAAAAGTATAAAAAATATACATTGACTAAAGTCTCCTTGAATTGATGATAATAATATACATCGTCCAAAGTCTCTTTGATATGTTGACAAAATATACAACATCTAAAGCCACCCCTAATCGATGACAATATATATACATCAGAGTCCAGTTTCCATGATTTCACCAAGGACTATTTTAATCAATTTCTCTGTAAAGGAAAGAATTAAACACAATGAAATTTACATTACCTTTACAATCCAAGCAATACCTTTTTTTAGCCTTCACGATTTATCATTTGTGGTTTGCTTTTCCATGTCTATAATGTTCCTTGCAATTCCTGTACCTGTTTAGAAATAGAACATTATCCTGCCTAGCTATACGCGAACAAAGACACTTGTAGAACTAGTTTATACTTAATTATGGGAAAAGAAAATCTTTATTACTATCTACAAATAACGACTCAGATTAGAAACACAGTATGTTATAATTTCCGCAGAGTTATTAAAGTTTACAAACGAAAATCATTAAGTGGGAATATCAATTTACTTAAAGTATCACACAGTACAAGCCTCTTATGACCTCGCAGGTAGATCTGTAAAGCTGCAAATATTCTCCAATCAACTCTTCCTCTTTTGACATTGAAATCTGATTTTCTCAACGTTATTTAGCTCACATAACCTGGAAGAAACTATAAATTTCATTAAGTCACATTTCACCTTAACTCAAATACACACAACAACTTTGAACCGAAAATAAATAAAAGATGGAAAACCACAAAATTGAATACTTACATAACATTAGTTTCACTCCACTTATTCTTTACACTTTGGAATCAAACCCTGAATGTTAGCATCTTGAATTTATGCGCAAATAAACCTTCCTATACTATATCCTACACGAAGCAATCCCTATCTTTATCTCAATTGAAGGAATCCACAATCCAGGATCATAGCCTCCTTCAAAAGATTCGTCTCATCAGCTGTATGAATTCTATTTTTCGCGAGCTACAAAAATAAAAAAAAATATAACTCACATAAATCCAGCTTACTAACGACTTTTCTTTCACAGACGTCTCAAAGTAACAACAAGGATATTTGGAACGTTTACCGATTCCGTTCTTCCATTTTTCTCCGTTTTTTCCAAATTTTCCTTGCTTGACGGCCCAAAATCTCTCTCACCTGAAACCTTTAAACATGTTAAAATTCTATTTCAGCTTCATTGCCCTCACTATTCAACAAAACCTGATTCATAGTTTTCTTCTGTTGCTTTCGTTTATCAAAATTTTAGCAACTATTCCTTTTATTCGGTTAAAAAGCTTTTTTCTTTCATTTCCTTTTCTTGACTCTTTCCCGACCCTGTCACGACTGTCACTCCTTGTCATATTTTTTTACTCCCCGTTTATCGTTACACTTCTTGACACTTCCTCTAAATAGTATTTTATGCATTTAAAAATTTTTTAGGGTTCCGCAAGTGCACAGCCTCCCCCAAAATTTTATTATTTCGAAAAATCTAAGAAAACATTTTTTTTTTTTTTTCCGAGAATTCTAAAATTTTCAATTTTAAATTAATTTTTTTTATTATTATTATTATTTTATTAAAATAAAACCTCCTATATTGGCCCTTAAATTTTTTTATTCACAAATACAATAAACAAAACAAATAACTAAACTACTAATATTATAAATCATTAAACTAAATTAATTTTTTATTCAAAATTATTAAAATTATTTAACATGTTTATCTAAATTTAGATTTATTTCAGTTCAACCCTGATTATATAACCAAATTAAATTTGTATTAAATTATAAATTATTATAATTCATTATATTTTTTTAAAACGAAGTCGATTTAATAATGCCAGTCAATTCACTAACAAATTGACTCACTATATACTATAATCAAAATAGTCTTCTAATATTAATTATTAAATTAAAACTAATAAAATTATATTAATTAGGTTGTGACCAGGAATATCTCAATTCCTCTAAAGTTAAAATTTATGATATAATCCCGTGAAAATCTCAATAGCTAACATCCTAAGTATAATATTTAGCCAAATGGACTGCATTATAAACTCCTTTGACACTTTGAGTTTCAGGATCAACGAGAATATACACATTAGCATATTTTATTCCTCCAATTCGATACGGTCCATCATATAATAAATCAAATTTCTTAGTTTTATTTCGACTAGAATCCGATTTATTAAGCCTCCTTAATTTTACCAAATCACCAACTTGAAAATCTATCAACTTATGAGTTCTATTGAATCTATCCTGCCGCTTCTGACTCGAAAGTCTAAGGTTTTCTCTAACTTCCTCTCTAATTTGGTCTAATGTTTTATTCGTGAGTGCCCGTGGTAGAAAACGGTCTACTTTAAGTTTCTCTGAATTTCCAAATAATATTTCATTAGGAGAAAATTTCGTACTCTCATGGAACGTATTATTATACAATTCCTCAATCTCCAACAAGTAATGATCCCATCTAGTATGGTCATCATGACAATAAATTCTAAAGAATTTGTTTAATTCTTTATTCACTCGTTCTGTAGTGTTAGGTCGAGGATTACGAATAGTAGTATACAAAGTCTTAATTCTCAAGGCTCTGAGTCCATTTTTCCACTTGTGACTAATAAATTGTTTTCCGTTATCTGTCATAACAGCCTTAGGTTGTATTATTTCAGTGAACACTCTCATGCAATAAAGCACTGAGTCTGCTGAAGCTCCACGAAGTCCGAAAAGTTTAATAAATTTAATAAAAGAATCCTGTATTACAAAAATGTAAATATAACCAGCCTCAGTTTTAGGTAATGGTCCGAAGATATCAGCCATTACTAATTCACCCGGGTTTTCAGTTAAAATCGATTTACATTTCCCTACCCCTTTTATATAGTCAGGTCTAGAAAGCTGACAAACATGACACTTCTGAATACAAGACTTCACTGTCTTACCCATATTTATCCAATAACACCTTAATTGTAAATATTTCAAAGTTTTATATGCGCCAAGATGACCCATCTCTATATGTACCTGTTTACAAATCTCTTCTTGTAGAACCTTGGGCATAAACAAAACGTAATCTCCACGTACAGTTTTAAAATAAAGTAGATCATTATTGACAATACAGCGCAAAGTTATACGTGTAAATCTATCTGTTCTTTCGGGTACTCTAGAACCATTTATTTTCTCCTTAATCCCACATATGACGTTATCAAGCCGTTGATATTCCATCATACGTTGTAATTTATTTTTCAAGTCACGGTCAGTAGAAACACCTACATACATAACAGTTGGATACCACACCTTCTCTTCTTGCAAAACTCCCCCTGGCGGATATCTAGATAAAATATCTACCCCAATATTTTCTACACCTTTTACATGTTCGACTTCGAAGTCAAATTGTTCAAGAAATAAAATCCAACGTGTGACTCTACTATTGTATAATTTCATTTGTTTCATGAAAGTTAATGCCTTATGATCTGTACGAACAACAAATTTCGCTCCTCTTAAATAAGTCTCAAACTTTTTCACAGAATAAATAATAGCCCACAACTCTTGTTCAGTTACAGTCCATCGTAATTCAGAACCCCGTAGCGCACGACTACAGAACCCCAAAATTTTAACCTCACCATTATTTCCAATCTGAAACAATGATCCGGCTATTCCGATCCCTGAACTGTCGGTCTGTAAATAATATAATTTATCCTGATCTGGATGGCTCAATAGAATCGTTGTAATAAATTCTTCCTTTATACTATTGAAAGCTCGATCTAATTCTTCATCCCAAAACCATGTTTGGTTTTTCTTTAATAACCTAGTTAACGGAGCAGTCAAAATACTATAGTTCTTAATGAAACGTCTATAATAATTACAAAGTCCCAAAAATCCTCTTAACTGTTTTTGTTTCTTTGGAATAGGGAATTCCTTTATAGCTTTTATTTTATCCGGGTTAGGTTTAATTCCCGAAGTTGTAACTATATGCCCTAACATTTTTACTTCACTGCAGAAAAAGTTGCACTTTGCAAAATTACAAGTCATTCCAGCTGATTCTAAACGATCCAAAACTATATCAATTTGATCCAAATGGTCTTGCCAAGTCCCACTCGTTAGGATTGCAAGATCATCCAAATAATTGACACAAAACTCTCTAACACCAGGACCCAATATAATGTCCATTGCGCGACAAAAGGACCCTACTGACGTTTTAAGTCCTTGCGGAAGCACGTTGTATACGTAAGATTTTCCATTAACTGTAAATCCAGTATATTTTTTACTGTCCTCAGTCAACGGTATTTGAAAATAAGCGTTATTTAAATCAATCAATGTTATAAATTTTACACCAAGAAAAGCATTAAGTATGTCAATCTGTAAAGGCGATGCTTCTACTTCTGGAACCATATATTTATTGATTTCCCTAGCATCAAGTAATATTCTAACAGATCCATCGGGTTTTCCAGTGAAAGTTAGAGGACTACAAAAATTTGTAGTTTTCCTCGATATAATCCCTAATTCTTCCATCTCCCTCAACTTTTCTTCTACTTTTGCCCTATGTGCATATGGTATAGGATAGGTTCGTTGAATCCTTGGAGTACCCTCAATCATTTTAATGTCATGAGTATAACAGTTTGCCCTTCCAAGTTTCTTTGTAAAAACTTGCATATGGGATCTCAAAACATTAAAAATTTGTTCCTTCTCTACATCAGACAAATCCATTCCCAACCGAATACTTTTAAACAAATCTAATAATTGCTTTTCTTCACCGCCTTCTTTTTCGTTTTGTTCCTCTATTCCAGATATTAGATTTATTCGATTCTCTTCTAAAAACCCACTAGAAAGATTTCGAAACGGAATAGTAATTTCTCCTTGTCCAACGATACCCAATTCTAATGTTTGTGGTTCTTTTAAATGCAAAACAGCGTTGTGCGCAACTAACCAATCTACCCCAAGGATAGCAGAACAAGTTAATTTAGCAATCACTAAAAATCCCGTATCAATATCAAATGAACCACACGTCAACGGTATAGAGACTAGTTTTTTTATTTGGAGACTCTTTTGTCCAACGGCTCCCCTCACACATATTGGTCTAACTGGTAATGCAGGGAATTCTAACTTTAATTCTCCTTGTAAACACTCTAAGAATTCTTCCGAAATACAAGTTACTTCACTTCCAGTGTCTACCAAGAGAACTATAGATTGTCCCAAAATTTGTAACTCTATTTCTGATTTAAATTTGGGCCCCTCATTCTCAAAGCAAACCTCTTCATCATATAAAGAGTTACCTTCATATTCTCTAATGAACTGATTATACATTGGTTGATTTTGTTTAATCACGGAAACGTCAAAAACTTTAATTAAATTTACGACTGTTTGTTTATTATTATAATCTTCTGAAGAATATCCTAAACCTTCTCTATCACAATTCGTTCTAGTATTATTCGGGGAAACAGGATATAAGATCCCTTCTTGGTCACAACCCAATCCTACCCCTGGCTTCCAACCTTGTTTTATTAAATATTTTACAGGAAAAAGATAATTTAGTTTTTTGTTAATTGCGGCCACCTCCTGCTTATTGGAAATGGCCCCAACTAGTTTAAATCTTCTTCTTGAATTATTTCATCAGTGATCCTTCCCCTTGAAGTCTCCCCCTCGATGTGAGCCACCACTTTTGTTTTTTTATAAAATGGCTTGTCTTTATTTGAAACGAATGGACTTTGACGCTTTGTTCCCCTATCAGCTCCAGTAGAGGAGTCAAAGGAAGAAGATCCACATTGTTTATTCACGTCATCCAATTCACGAAGAAACTCTGTTGCCTCAATCAAAGTATTTCCTTTCTTCATCCGCCAAGCATATTGTACATCCTTCGGAAAGTGTCTCATCAAATCCTCCACTATTTGCCATTCAGGAATTGGTCTAGACATCATCTTTGCTTGCCCTGCTAAACTAACGAAATGTTCTAGCATTGTTCCATTTTCCTTAGACCAAGTGCCATTTACAATCATTCTTCTCAAGGTGTTTTGTTCGGCTTCTCCCCAATAAGCATCCAAAAAATCTCTTTTGAAATCCGACTGTGTAAACCATCTCTGTCTATAAATTCTGGCCCATTTACGAACATCACCTTCTAAACAACTGATTATAGTTTCAATTGTAGCATCTTCATTAGGCATCCTCCGTAAATAATTCTGAAGATCCTCCAAAAACGACACTGGATGTACCCCAAATCTTCCAGGAAAACGTGGTTTTTCGACTCTTGTATCAATCACCGGGCATATATTAATCGGTGCTTCATGCCTTTCAGACGAAGCTGATGCAGCGTTAGTTTCCCGAGCTTGCGACAGCTGATTCTCTAAGTTCGACACCTTCTGTGTCAGAATTCCCATGTTTCTTCGAAGTTGGCGAAACATAGTGGAGTTGCGTAAAGAAGGTCGTGGACGTTCTTCTTGCTGACCTGTCCTTTCTAATTCTTCTTGTCCCTGAGATGATCTAAGATTATAACGAGGAGGCATTTTTTTTCTTTTCTTTGGATACTGAAAGTTTATTACAAATTATAGGTTGGAATTTTGTTTAAATTAAAGAATAGAAAGCTTATCTAATATTCTTTCCTTAACTTCCCAAAACTGTTGCTTTATGGAGCTAATATTTTGATCTCCATCGATAATCTCTATCCTGTCAAAATCTTCCTTTATATTAGGGTTCAATAACCATTCCTCATGAATGTTGTGAATCCTCTCTATATAATCTAACGTTATCCCTGTCTCTTCAGGTCGACCACGACTTAGGGCTCTCTGATAAGAAACCATAGGGGAAGTCCTAAGATAAACCACTAAATTAATTCGAGTAACCAATTGTTCTTTGAAATAAGAATAAGTTTCATCTAAAACTGCAAACTCAGCCGGGTGCAACAATTCACTCTCTTGCAATTCCCTAATAAAACAGTTTTTGGCTGAATAGATGGAACGTTCCATAACTTTAATCTTAGCGCTAGATTCTTTCGTATGATTCTCTAACATTGTTAGAAGAACATAATTTTGAAAACAGAAACCCCACTTCTTAGGATTTTCCTTAAATAACTGGAAGAGATTGACGCCAGATAAATTAGTCCATTTATCAATTGGTTCTGGTATTATCTCAAAATCAGAGTTGCCTCCCAAAGCTGCCAACAAAGTAGACTTCCCTGACCCTATGTTTCCTTCTATTGAGACTGTAAAATTTCCCATCTTTATTCTGAAACAAGGAATGCATCATATTTTCTATGGTTTCCAAAACAAATAACCCTAAGCTAAAACCAATTCTAACGTCCCGCTTAACAACTTTAACTTAGATAAACTTTACTCTCAAGTTTCTTCAGTTCAAAACTCGAAATTAGTGTATTTTTCATTTTGTTTCTTTTTTCACTCTTCAATACCTCTCTCGCTTGAAACCAGCATATCCTGGTCACGGCACCAGCTGTACAGATCTGAAGTCCCTTCATATAGGATCCTCAAATCAGATACGTGAAAGTTTTGGCCAAGGTTGATCGTCTAGAATAATATCCTTTAAGAATATTATATTTTTCCTGAATCCTACGTCATTCCGTTTTATATCCTTATAATAATTTGTAATTTACAGATTCTGCTCGGTGGAGAGTGGCAATAGAAGAATGAAAAAGAAACACACTTGTTATTTTAATACTTATATTAGAATATAAACCTATTCTTTACATGTCTAATTTGTGTTATTTATTTTATATTGGATCACTATTTATTTATATTTAGTCTCATATTGACGGGAGTAGTTCATCTGAATTCATGTAGTTTCATCAATTTAGGAAAGGTTTCATCTCATTTACAATGCAATATTAGGGCCGATAAGTTTCTGAAAAGAAACCTATGTTAATATAAACGAAGTAATAAAAATAATGTGGGGACAATCCCCAGGTTTGGGGCACCGCCATCGCCCCAAGCAGCTCGTCCTAGGCCTCCTCTACCCTAAGTCCTAGGTCCGAGGCATATCATCACCCAGCTCACGATGACATGACGCTAAACTACCCTAACAATCCAACTGGATCGTCAGGATTCTGATCATCCTCGCGGAGCTGGAAATCCCACCGAAAACTTAAACTACAGTAAAGACTAGGGTTAATGTATGTGGAGAGCGGAACTAACTAACCACAGTACAACCCAGACGGTGATGATGTCTCCCCCCGGGTATGTTCATGCCCCGCGTCAAACCCGACTTCCACGTGGCCCACCTTTAAGGGACGATCACTGACTCATCCAGGGTTCACAGGGTATTGACTATTTCTTTTAGTCACCCAAACCAGAGCTGGTCACCGAGCCCGCCAGGCACACGAAGCATACGGTCTTCCTTTAGGAAAACAGGGCACTCTCCATCATGAGCTATAAGAGCTCTTCCTGTAATCCCTCCGGGCAGACAATGATCGACATCATCGAATCCCTTAGTTTGTTTTGAAATAAGTTAAACTGAAAATAATTAGCCAGCTCCACACGTCCAAGTGTGAAGTCTGTACTAGATACGGGTATAGTATTATTGCTTGCATGGCCAGCCTAGATCAATAACGGTTTTATAACGAGAGACATAAAGAGTTTGAAGGGCAATCTCCCTCCCCCCAGTCACTGAGTGACTTTATTGCACCAACAAGGTCTCCGTATATCCTTCATAGCTCTCACTTGTGATGCGTAGCTAAATCTCTTTTCCGTTACCAACCCACGCAGGACAAGGATTATGTAGAGTAACCCCAGTCTAAACACTCATTTAAATAAAATGATTTGCATCTAAACTATAATGGGATTACCCAGCATATTTCGAAGAAGAACATATAAGAAGTAAGTATAACAAAAGATTACTGAAGGTAATCCTTAATTAAAAGTGAAGTATGATGACCAGAACCGAGAAGATACGGGATAGTAGTATCTAAGCTAGGTTGGGCCAAACATTTGTGATTTAAGATCTTAAAGGAAAATCAAAAGCATCGAGTATTCAAAACCAAGAACACTGGGAGAATTTAGCGTAAACAACACTAGCTAAAACTCGATGTTCTTTAAAAGAGGACTCAAAAGAAGTATAAAAATGGGGTTATTGTATATACTTAAATATTCGGAACTTATCTACAATGAAAAGAAACTAAACATTATAATTTCTGTTCCATTATTGTTTTCAAGAATCTATTTAGTAATGTTAAAGGTGGTTTCACACTGAGTCAAAGTATAATTTTAAGTATGATAATTTATGACAAGTTTTATTAAGGAAGATTAAAACTTAGAATCTTATAAGGTTTAGATTCCTGTATGATTCAATGAAGATTAAATAGACTAGTTAACTACTTTAGGATGACACACATAAAGTTCAGAGGTCCCCCAAGGTCAGAGTGTCGTACAGCCGTCGCAGCCTTGCGGGCGAACGTCGTCAACACACTTTACAAGAAGCAACCCACGAACGAACGTAATGTCTCCATCAAGAATATTCTTCCTATTGATTCAGGACAATTCTAATTTATTCCTTATAAACAATTTAATGTCATTAGACTAAACTAGAATGTCCCTTCACATAAGAAGAAAGTTTTATGTTGTCTAACTACTCTACATTTGGTAATCTAACGCTAAGATCAGGAGGTCCTCCCGCGGTATATGCCACTCAAACGACGCATCCAATAATGGGCGAGCGTTGTCAGCACATAACACAAGAAACACTATTTCCAAAATCCAACGTTAAAACACCTTGCTAATATCCTTCCATTTGTATTGGAGTAACTCCAATTCATCCCACACATACAGAAGAGGGAATTCAGGATGAATCAGCGAAACCTCACACAAATAGAAAGAGAAGAACTTTAGTATCAGACCCTTTTAGGCTTGAGGGCTCCGGCCCAAGAATGATTAAAATAAATAAATCCGAAGGTTGATATTATCAGATAGACTTAGACAGATACTCCAGTGACACGCGACTTACATTAGCCACAACCAATATAGTGGACATCGGGGACACATGACACGAGGGCATCCATCCATGCTTGGTTGAACTAAATAAACCTGAGAGCAGGCATTTCTTAATCTCAAAAATCTGGGACTCCTACAGTATGAAAGTAAAAGGAAAGATAAGCACCTCCTATGAGCTTGAGTACTGAGATGTAGTAATGCTCTCAGCATGTTCCAATTTTGGGAAATTGAGGCAAAAGATTCAAAATCACTATCAAAGCAATTTATTATTACTTGAAATATTATTATTTATAATATTCACTCTACTTAAACTTACCCTTTATTTCACAATAAAATATCACAATCTATATCCAAGTTTTAGTTTTCAGATATATTATTTTAAGATTTTGAATTGACGTTCTAATTCTTTTGATCTGACGGAATATTTTTCTTAAATTTTATCATATGAAGACATTAGTATATTAAAAACTGGAATTTTGATTTAGGGCCAAAGATTTTATATTATTTTCTAAAAAAGGTAATTATTTAATGTATTAATATTTTCTTCCATTTTGATTTTGGGTTTTGATTTATTTTTAGTTAAAGAGATAAAAAATTTATAAAGATTTCAAAATAGCGTCTAGCTTTGAGTAAAACTAAATCAAAAATGATTTATTTGTTGACTATTTGACAATAATGTCAAATAGACAATTCTACCTAAAAAAAGTATAAAAAATATACATTGACTAAAGTCTCCTTGAATTGATGATAATAATATACATCGTCCAAAGTCTCTTTGATATGTTGACAAAATATACAACATCTAAAGCCACCCCTAATCGATGACAATATATATACATCAGAGTCCAGTTTCCATGATTTCACCAAGGACTATTTTAATCAATTTCTCTGTAAAGGAAAGAATTAAACACAATGAAATTTACATTACCTTTACAATCCAAGCAATACCTTTTTTTAGCCTTCACGATTTATCATTTGTGGTTTGCTTTTCCATGTCTATAATGTTCCTTGCAATTCCTGTACCTGTTTAGAAATAGAACATTATCCTGCCTAGCTATACGCGAACAAAGACACTTGTAGAACTAGTTTATACTTAATTATGGGAAAAGAAAATCTTTATTACTATCTACAAATAACGACTCAGATTAGAAACACAGTATGTTATAATTTCCGCAGAGTTATTAAAGTTTACAAACGAAAATCATTAAGTGGGAATATCAATTTACTTAAAGTATCACACAGTACAAGCCTCTTATGACCTCGCAGGTAGATCTGTAAAGCTGCAAATATTCTCCAATCAACTCTTCCTCTTTTGACATTGAAATCTGATTTTCTCAACGTTATTTAGCTCACATAACCTGGAAGAAACTATAAATTTCATTAAGTCACATTTCACCTTAACTCAAATACACACAACAACTTTGAACCGAAAATAAATAAAAGATGGAAAACCACAAAATTGAATACTTACATAACATTAGTTTCACTCCACTTATTCTTTACACTTTGGAATCAAACCCTGAATGTTAGCATCTTGAATTTATGCGCAAATAAACCTTCCTATACTATATCCTACACGAAGCAATCCCTATCTTTATCTCAATTGAAGGAATCCACAATCCAGGATCATAGCCTCCTTCAAAAGATTCGTCTCATCAGCTGTATGAATTCTATTTTTCGCGAGCTACAAAAATAAAAAAAAATATAACTCACATAAATCCAGCTTACTAACGACTTTTCTTTCACAGACGTCTCAAAGTAACAACAAGGATATTTGGAACGTTTACCGATTCCGTTCTTCCATTTTTCTCCGTTTTTTCCAAATTTTCCTTGCTTGACGGCCCAAAATCTCTCTCACCTGAAACCTTTAAACATGTTAAAATTCTATTTCAGCTTCATTGCCCTCATTATTCAACAAAACCTGATTCATAGTTTTCTTCTGTTGCTTTCGTTTATCAAAATTTTAGCAACTATTCCTTTTATTCGGTTAAAAAGCTTTTTTCTTTCATTTCCTTTTCTTGACTCTTTCCCGACCCTGTCACGACTGTCACTCCTTGTCATATTTTTTTACTCCCCGTTTATCGTTACACTTCTTGACACTTCCTCTAAATAGTATTTTATGCATTTAAAAATTTTTTAGGGTTCCGCAAGTGCACAGTACTATCCTTTGCCGGCACCACACGGGACAAAAAAAATGAATTATATAAAATAAAGTTCAAGCCTATCGAAGCTTCGTTTTTCTACATCCTAATAAATCACTTAAACTTATCCTAATTTGCTTAATCGCTTCCACAAGAATTGCACCCGCAATCCCATTAATCACATTCAAACCAAAACGAAATTTAATGGCTTGTGAATTGGTTTCCTCAAAGAGCATCGCAGGATTACAATTCTGTAATCTAAACTGCTGGATCACGAGGTAACTTCCATTACAACTCTGCGTAAAGTTTTAATGTGGCTTCGTGTTGTTTCTGAGTTTATACCGCTCACACATTCCAAACTTGGTATATCTTCATACAAAAGCTTATTTTTGAACACTATACTTTTAAGAGCCTATGCACACCGCGATTTTTGTATTGCGCCGTCGTCGCGCGATTTGATTACGCGCGTAGACATTGCAGAGCACTTTGTTTGCGATTGCAGCGATACAAACGCACCTTCGACGCGCGTCGTCGTCGGGCGTCTACGGCGCGATTTTTTAGATTAGACGTGCTACAGCATAGTATTTGCATCGATAAAAACGCGCCGTAAATGCGCCGACAACGCACGTCGACGGCGCGTTTATATATCGTGTGCAGGTGTGCAACAGTCTTAAAGTTGCATAAGACTCGCGTACGTTTGTTTGTTTGTCGAGCTATAAAAGCCCGTCGACGGCACGATAAAAAATTGCGGTGTGCACAGGCCCTTAGAAGGATTACTGACCGGTTTTATCGATAAGGCGATGTCCTAGGTAGGCGAACGCGTACGTTCGGCGCGTATTATCTGTCCGCGGTGTCCCGCACCACCCGCACCGCACGGTCCCGACGCCGTTCAACGGGCGGGACAGCCCACGAAACAAGAATGCGTAAACTAAACTAGTCTGAACTCGACTAAACTTGACTAATCTCCACCAATGAAATTCGACTTAAGTCATCGTCACTCAGGGTTCATCATCATCATCATAACATCCCATGAAACGTCCACTACAGGACAGGGAGCTCCCTCCAGAATTCTAGCTTTTGCTGGAAAAATGTGGAGGGGAAGTACCATAGTCACCTCGCTTGTTAGCGTTACGGCTGGCACCATGGACCGCGGTTGTAGGTGACCGCAGTAAGTAAGATGTAAGGTATAAAGGAGGATGCTGCTGCCCATCCTCCAGTTAACCCTTAGTCGCCTCTTACGACACCCACGGGTATGTATGGGTTGGTACTATTCTTTGCCGGCACCACACGGGGGCACTCAGGGTTAGTAGAGTTTAATAGTTATTGGAGACTATTCCAGTTTAGTCGAGTTTGGTCGAGTTTAGTTGAATTCAGTCGAGTTTTGTCGTGTTTAGATACTTGTGCTTATTGGTAAATTATGTCATCAAATAGCGATGGGGGCGCTGGTTACCAACTTAGACATAAGACATAAAAAACTATACTAAGTTTTTAAAAGGATTGACATTATTGATGTCTTCATTACCTACGTATAAAAACTACCACTTAGTTTACATAAATAACAATATCAATAAGTTTTAAACTTCAATCAAAAACAATATTTTTTAAAGGAAGGTAGTTTTTTATTTCAAGCTATAAAGAACTTTAATTAAAAGCTCGATGCAGTTATTTCATTTATTTATTATTCACAACTGAATATTGCAGCAAAATATAATATTCTGCTGCTTTTGAATTGAAATTGTTTATCATTTATTTGGGTTTAAATATT
Source organism: Athrips mouffetella (assembly GCA_947532105.1). Lineage (NCBI taxonomy): Eukaryota > Metazoa > Arthropoda > Insecta > Lepidoptera > Gelechiidae > Athrips > Athrips mouffetella. The sequence continues at coordinate 5,820,327 of OX383960.1, read as the reverse complement.
TTATTTTAATGAAATACGGGGTTATGGTAATAGTGCGGTCAGTTAGCTGTTTCACGTAGACACGACTTACAATTGCACCAAATTTTTTCCAGGTACTAGTTAGGTACATAGCTCTCAATTTTTGATAGGAACCAATTCTTGATTTTCAAAAAAATTCCATGGAAAATTCAAAAATTGGCTCCTATCAAAAATTGAGAGCTATGCTGGAGTACCTGGAAAATAAATGGTACAGCAGCACTGCACTTACTTTCTCGCAATACTCAAGAAAAATTATCAACAGCAAACTTAAATTTGTAATGACATACACATAGTATGGAAATACAAACTTTTATTTACGTTTTTCCAAAAAAATGTTCGAATGAAATATACAGATCAATTCAGAATTCAAAGTGTCAAACATTAAAACAAACAAACTTCAAACGATTTCGAGTAAATCACATGTTTCACTTTTGGTAGTACTGGAACACCCTTTATATGAATTTTCACAGATCAATGGATACTACCGTAGGATACTTGAATGGAGGTTTTTTAAATTTCCCAACACATGTTCCTTATGGAAAATAATTGTTCAGTTTAGTCTACTGAGCAAGCCCTTTCAGTTTTTGGTACACACTCTGTACTAAATTTTATTCAAAAAAATCATAAAGAATATCCAGTCAGGTAGACAACCAATCCAGGATCAATATTATAGAAAATTTTAATAAACTCAATGGAACCAATTTTGGGTAAATCACATATTTACGATTTGGTGGTACAGGAACACCCCTTATATGAAATTACACAGATCAATTGATACTGGCGCAAGATATCTTACATGGAGATGCTTGGTCATGCAAAGTTTCATCAAGATTCTATGAGCCGTTTTTGAGAAAATTTCAATTTTTCATTTTCGTTGTATGACAGCTACCTTCAAAATGAGAGCCAGCAAGAAACCACTTAGAACCCTTCGATGGATTTGCATAAAACTCCTAAATTCAAAATATGGTGTCAATCGGACCATTCGTTTAGCCGCTAGGCTAAAGCGTGACGGACCGACCGACGGACCGACGGACCGACGGACCGACGGACCGACGGACCGACGGACCGACGGACCGACGGACCGACGGACCGACGGACCGACGGACCGACCGACCGACCGACCGACCGACCGACGGACGGACATTTTTGGGAGACTTGTTTTTTATGATGTATAAGTGATATAGAACACATTTTTGAGAAAATTAGAAAAACTTTTTTTTTCACGAATACAATACCTTTCTCGCTCCGCTCGAAAGTAAAAATTGGTGCAATTTGGTGAATTTGGCGATATAAGACTTTAAGGGACCGGACTATAACCACAAGGTCAGTAATACCGGTGGTTTTGTACACCGGATGAAAACATTTTTAGGGTTCCGTACCCTAAGGGACCAAACGTAGTCTATGTCTGTCTGTCCGAGGGTCCTATCTTTTGGACCATACATATATGGTTGAAAATTTCACAGAACTTGTGTTACTATCATGGATCACCCAACAAATTGAATAAATAATGACAAGTTAAAAAATAAGGGAGGTTTCCCATACAATAAAAATGTTTTTAAGTGTTTATTATTTCGTCTCTATCCTTAAAACGGGAACTCTTACAAGCGAGAAAATTGTTAAGTTTATAGTGCCTAAACTATATTAGAATAGAATAATAACGAATATTAAAAACTGGTCAAGTGCGAGTCGGACTCGCATGCATTAATTAATACACTACTGTGCGACTGCGCGTCTTTGACTAAGACGGTATTTTTAACCGACTTCAAAAAAGGAGGAGGTTCTATGTTCCACTGTATGTATTTTTAGGGTTCCGTACCTCAAAAGAAAAAAACGGAACCCTTATAGGATCACTTTGTTGTCCGTCTGTCTGTCTGTCTGTCTGTCAAGACCCTTTATCTCACGAACGGGTAAAGGTATCGGGTTGAAATTAATACCATATATTAGGATCCATGAACCACACAAGATCTGAAAATTTCAATTTTTTTAAATGACGCAATCAAAAGATATGGCATCTTATGTCCTCATCTCCATACATTTATTCAAAAATGCAAAACCTACAGGGTACTTCCCGTTGACCTAAAATTATGAAATTTTGCAAGAAGCTAGGTCTCACAGTACAAATAATGGGAAAAGTCTGAAATCATTAAATATTACAACTTTTCTCACAACTAATGGTAACCAATTGTGGTGAGCTGTCGTTTCAAGAACATTCATATAAGAGAGGGGTCAAGTTGGATGGTCCATGAGGCGATTTTTGTTTTAGTTCTATTTAAAATCAGGAACACTTACAAACTTGAAAATTGGTATGTTTATAGTGCATAAGCTAGAAAAAAACAACAAATAATAAAATTTGGTCAAGCGCGTGTCGGACTCAAAAAATCTAGCACATTAACTTACTGAAATTTCAACTAATACAATTATGTTTATGTGGTGGTACGGAACCCTCAGTGCGCGAGTCCGACTCGCACTTGGCCGGTTTTTTTATGTATGTTCACCGACTGCTCCGTCAGTTGTAAACCGATTTGCAAAATTTTTTTTTACCTTAGTGGTATGGAACCCTCGCGAGTTCGACTCACACTAGGCATATTTTTTTTATGCAACAATTGAGCAAGTGAGCTTGTAGCCACCTGATGGTAAGTGGTCACCACCGCCCATGGCGCCCATTATTTTATTAGTAGCATAATTGACACTAACAAGACAGCAAAACGCATTGCCCATCCTAAGAACTAAGATGGTGTGTCTCATGTGCCAGTAATATCCCTGGCTAAAATTACTCAGACGGTACAGTACGATTCCTTCATCATCATCATCATATCAGCCGAAAGACGTCCACTGCTGGACATAGGCCTCCCCTAAAGATCCCCATGACGACCGGTCCTGCGCTGCTCGCATCCAGCGGCTTCCCGCGACCTTGACAAGATCGTCGGTCCACCTTGTGGGGGGCCTGCCAACGCTTCGTCTTCCGGTGGGGTGTAAGGGTTCTAGAGTGGCGACCACGTACGATTCCTTAATTTATTGTAATTTTTACTTACTTATTATTTATAAACTATGGGACATGGATAAGACGAAAATTATGTCTAACGCCCTTGTTGTACCCACTCCACTCAAAGCTGGAGACTCTACGCTCGAAGTTGTTGATGAGTACGTATACCTGGGACAAACAGTCCAGCTGGGTAAATCCAACTTAGAGAAAGAGGTTACTCGTCGAATCCGACTCGGATGGGCAGCGTTCGGGAAGCTCCGCAATATCTTCACGTCCAAAATACCGCAGTGTCTCAAGACGAAAGTCTTTGACCAGTGTGTGTTGCCAGTGATGACATATGGCACCGAGACGTGGATGGGCCTTATCAGGAAGCTCAAAGTCACCCAAAGGGCTATGGAAAGGGCTACGCTCGGAGTCTCTCTGCGCGATCGAATCAGAAATGAGGAGATCCGCAGAAGAACTAAAGTAACTGATATAGCCCTGAGAAACGCTAAACTGAAGTGGCAGTGGGCAGGGCACATCGCAAGAAGAACCGATGGCCGATGGGGCGTGAGGGTATAGGGGTAGAGTGGCGACCACGTACCGGAAGACGAAGCGTTGGCAGGCCCAAGGCCAAGGTGGACCGACGATTTGGTCAAGGTCGCGGGAAGCCGCTGGATGCGAGCAGCGCAGGACCGGTCGTCATGGAGTTCTTTAGGGGAGGCCTATGTCCAGCAGTGGACGTCTTTCGGCTGATATGATGATGATGATGGGACTTTAACTTAAGGACAGATTAGGATGCCTAAGATACAAGTATTTAAATATACTTAGTTTAGGTATCTCACTTTACATAACTTAGGTGATAATATTTTTTGTCTATTTAAGTTTAACTTATAATTAGGCTAAGTTTTTATTTGAAATACATTTTATCTTATCTTAATTTATATTTATTTAAGTAAGGTAGACTCTTCCATGGAACAAAACTGTGTTGTGGGTTGTATTGCCTCAGATATATGACTAAATGACCGAGCGCAGCGAGGTTCAAATCTCTTTGTGTATTACAAAAAATCGGGCAATTTTGCTAAGGAAAAGCTATAATCTGAGTTCAAAGTTTCAGTAAACAGGAGATTTTAAAAATAATAGCGTAAACTCATTCGTCTCTTTGAAAATGCATACAATTAAAAAATTAACTATTTTTGCATACAATGAGCCGGTTTCGCAGATAAGCGTCAACTGAGTATTCAAAGGTCGATGATGGCGCTGAAGAGAGTTGCTAAAGAACTTTAAAAAAATCTGTCATAGATGAAGCGTGAAGTAAATAAACCTCCTTAGGCTACACTTACATAGACAGACAACAAAAAGGAAAAAATAAGTTGACAGTTAAATTTTCCTACAACAACGCTATCTATCAAGAAAATTAAAAATAGTTTTTCTTTTTTAAAAACCGGCTCATTGTGATACAATACAAATAGATAGGAAACGCGCTCGTTACATCTTTTTAAGCGTCAAAAAATAAAAAAACGCCTTACTCACGCTCTCGTTAAAAGCGTTGGTCACTGCCAACTCATTACTGGAATATTTCATTTCATTCCACTACTGAAAGCATTTGGCCTCGATTCTAATAATGCTGAAGAGACTTCTGGCAAGTGCAAGGCTTTGTTGATAGATTCAAATTATTTTTCAACACACTTGCTCATGGGCTCTATGGTCACCGCAATTAGGCACAGAATAACACCCATAATCAAACTGTGACTTTTTCATTGCTATAACTCACTAGTGAGTTATAGATTTTTTTTAAATTTTATTGGTTGAGTTGCTTCGTTCTTAAAAAAGTTTTTTCAACACACTTGCTCATAAAGTGGCTCTAGGTCACCGCAATTAGGCACAGAATACCACCCATAATCAAACTGTGAATTTTTCATTTTTATAACTCACTAGTGAGTTAAAGATTTTTTTTAAAATTTTATTGGTTTAAATTTTATTGTTATTATATTCACAAGTGTGTTGAAAAACATCGTATGATACACGTGTGTATTGATGATTACACACTAGTACCATAATGTACTATTGTTCAACTTTTAACAGCCTCCGTGGTCTAGTGATTATTTTATCACCCGATGATTTTCAAAAATTGGCTCCCGGCACCATCTCAAGCAAGGATGCTGTTGTTCATCCTCCAGTTCAAGATCGAAACAGAATATTAGTATAATATTTTCCAAGTAAAAGTTTCACCCACGTAGAAGTTAATAAGGGGTCCTATTTCTCTACTAAACCCGGGTTTCGGGTAAAAGGGTGAATCCCTCGCGACTGGCGAAAGTTTGCTCCGCTCAAGGAAACGTGTCTCGAAATCCCATTAGCATACTTTGTGCCAATTCAGTAGGTAGCTGTTTTACTGATACAACTTTTTGACGGACCACAGAATAAAGTAATAGGAGCCAGAGAAAATTACCCGCACATGAGACATACCATCTTAGTTCTCAAAGTGAGCAAAGCGCTTTGCTGTCTTATTAGTGTTAAAATATGAAATTAATAAGACAGTGGGTGCTATGGGCGGTGGTAACCACTTACCATCAGATGGACCTTCTCGTTTGCTCACTTACGAGTATAACATAAAAAAAATAATCATAGAGAACGGACACTCTCCGCCCCCCTTGCAATCTTGGCCGCAACCCCGCGCGCACCCGCCCGCGAGATTCTCGTGGTCCTTCTGAGGGTCTTATGTACTGAATATGCGAGCCTACGCGACCTTCCAATTTCAAATTCGCGCTCGATGTATGTAGAGTTCGGGTTGTAGACGGACGTGGTCAGGTATACTTTATGGAAATTTATCAGCTTACATCAGAAATATACCTCAGGGCATACTCTCTATATATGCCAATACAATACATACAAGATGTGAAAAAAAATTGTAAGCACTATTTTAGCGTGTTACTCAGACGGTGAAACTGAACAACTTTTCCTAAAAAAGTAAACTTTCCATAGAAACTGCACCACCATTTCGTATGCGAGGTAAAAACTTTTTTTTTGTATTTCGACCTATGTTCCTTAGGAAAAGTTGTTCAGTTTCATGGTCTACGTAACAGGTAGAAAATATGCTTACAATTTTTTTTTAAAAGCCCTCACGAAAACTGCGTCCCTACCAAGTACCTTTTACCCTACCTACCAAAAAATCCAAAAAGTATGTGTTTCATTGCTAAAAAACCCTTCAGTAAATCCCCGAAAATTGATTGTAACTTTCACAAACGGTGAAACTTAGCAAATTACATTGAGAATTTATAACTTGTACCCCAAGTTTTTGCGACCGAAAGAAATTTCGCGTTCGCCCGCCATATTTTATGAGAGTATAAGTACTTGCGATATTGGATACTTTTAGTCAAGAACCTCTGAGGGTAACTGATCCACAAAGCTTGCTTAGCTTAATAAAGAGATGTATCAAAACTTTTGAAACAAGTAATCAATATATATAAAAGAAGAAGGTGACTGACTGACTGACTGACTGACTGACATATCAACGCACAGCCCAAACCGCTTGGTCTAGAGATTCCAAATTTGGCATGTAGGTTCCTTATGAGGCCTAGGGGTGCACTAAGAAAGGGTTTTACAAAATTCCACCCCTAAGGGGGTAAAATAGGAGATGAAAGTTTGTATGAAAGCCCGTCAGTTCTGACGACTAAAAATTAAGTTTTTGAAAATTCTACATACTAAGGGGTGAAAAGGGGGATCAAGTTGAAAATCCATCATTTTCAAAGTAAAATCCACTAAATTTATTATTTAGGCATAAAGGTTGTAATTCTGTAGAACGTACATCACTATAATTGAAATTTCACCCCAGTTTTCACTTTAAATTCAACCCCTAAAAGAGCGAAATGGGGTGAAAAAGTCTAAAAACCAATATGGGTACCGTTTGTAAGGTTTATCGGGTCGCTGATTACGAAAGCTACAACAACTTTGAAATCCAACGTGGTGGACGTGAAATACCATCATCCCCTGGGGATGGGGTTGAGGTGCGATAGGTTTGAAATGACTATAAATAAATATGGGTGTTGTTTTTATGTTAGGGATAGCGGTTAAATTGGCGTTAGGGGTAGGGAGAAGGAGGGATAGGGAGAGAGGGAGAAGGAGGCGAAAGGGGAGAGGGAGGGAGAGAGGGTGAGGGAGGGGGAGAGGGAGAGGGAGGGGGAGCGGAAGGGGCAGGGGGAGAGGGAGGAGGGGGAGAGGGAGAGACAGAGGGACGGGGAGGGGGAGAGGAAGCGGGGAGTGGGAGAGAGAGGGAGAGGGTTTCAGTTTTTCTCAATAACTTCTGCGAATTGGCTCTGTTTTGAAATCTAAATATATAAAAGAGCATGTCCTGACTGACTGACTGATTCATCAACGCCGAGCCGTAACCGCTATACATACAGATCTGAAATTTTGTACACAGGTTCTATGCACGTCAAAACCACCCACTAAGCAAGGATTTTGGAAAATTCATCTCCCAAGGGGGTGAAATAAGGGATGAAAGTTTGTATGAAAGTCCTTTGTTTCTTGAGCTAGATTCACACAAATTTGAATATACAGCTTCTGGTAAAAAATAAAGAAACACGTGTTTAAGCATTTCTTAAAAATCACCCTTCAAGGGGGTGAAAAAGGGAATTATTTTTTTTCCGTATGTTGGTCCATAAGTCTTTCATTTTTAAAGGTATAATTATAAAAATTTTGTTCCGAGCTCATGGTAAAAAATAAAGTACGTGTTACAGAATTTTTCAACATTCATCCCCTAAAGGGGTGAAATAAGGGATGAAAATTTGTACGAGTCCTTTTTTTCTTGAGTTAGATTCCCACAAATTTTACTTTAAGCTTTTGGTAAAAATTAAAAAGTAAGTGTTTTAGGATTTTCCAAAATTCATCCCTTAAGGGGGTGAAATGAGGGATGAAAGTTGGTATAAAAATTTCGTCAGTTTTAAAGTTAGGATCTTCAAAATTTTTATTTAGACTGACGACTATAAATTAAGTTTTACGTGTCTCAGGGTTTTTGAAAATTTTACTCCCTAAGTGGTGAAAAGGGGGATGAAGTTGAAACTCCTTCATTTTTAAGTTATATCCACTAAATTTATTATTTAGGCATTAGGGTTGTAATTCTGTGGAACATACATCTCTGTTATTGAAATTCCAACCCAAATTCATCCCCTTAAAGAGGGAAATGGGGTGAAAAAGTCTAAAAACCAATATGGGTATCATTTGTATGGTTTATCGTGTCGCTGATTACGAAAACTAAAACAATTTTGAAATCCAATGTGGTGGACGTGAAATAACATCACCTCCCGGAGATGGGGTTGGGGTGTGATAGGGTTGATATGTCTAAAAATCAATATGGGTGTCGTTTGTATGGTTTATCGGATCGCTGATTACGAAAACTAAAACAATTTTGAAATCTAAGGTGGTGGACGTGAAATATCATCATCCCCTGGGGATGGGTGTTGGGGTGCGATAGGGTTAAAATGTCTAAAAATCAATATGGGTGTAGTTTCTATGTTTATATAAGGATAGGGATAGCGGTTAAGACGGCGTTAAGGATAGGGATAGGAGTAGGGTTAGGGGCAGGGAGAAGGAGAGACTGCACATTATCTGAATATCACGCGGGCGAAGCCGCGGGCACAGCTAGTATTACATAAAGGTGTCTCTCATCTCTCACTTTACATTTGTTAGGATACTGCTGCTAAGTTCCTCAGTTCTGAATAATTTATAAGTAACGTCTGTATATTATATAAAATTCAGCTAGATCTTGAATTATACTCATTGATTTGCGCAGGCTTAGTCCTGTTTTTCCTTAGTTAAAAATTACCCCGAAATGACGGGAAAATATCTCATTGCTTCGGAAAACCGGTAACAACATAAATACGAAATCCACGCGAGCGAAGCCGCGGGCAACAGCTAGTTTACTATAATGATAAAAAAAGTTCATACGTTTGCTACAAAGTTGTTAAAGAAGTCGATATCATGAGTAGTTGCTGAGATAAATAGATTTGACAGACAGACAGAACCATAAGGGTTCCGTTGTAACCATTTGGGTTCGGAATCCTAAAAAGATTAATCATAACATCCCATTAAAAAAATCCACGGTTGGACATGCTCCCATTGCTCCCCCTGAAATTCCATAGCAAAAAAAAAACCGGCCAAGTGCGAGTCGGACTCGCGCACCGAGGGTTCCGTACCACCACATAATCATTATTGTATGAGTTGAAATTTCAGTAAGTTAATGTGCTAGATTTTTTGACCAAATTTTATTATTTGTTGTTATTTTACAGCTTATGCACTATAAACATACCAATTTTCATGTTTGTTAGTGTTCCCGTTTTTAAAATAGAACTAAAACAAAAATTGCCTCCGCGACCATCCAACTTGACCCCTCTCTTATATGAATGTTCTTGAAACGGGAGCTCACCACAATTGGTTACCATTAGTTGTGAGGAAAGTTATAATATTTAATGATTTTAGACTTTTCCCTTTATCTGTACTGTGAGACCTAGCTTCTTGCCAAATTTCATAATTTTAGGTCCACGGGAAGTACCCTGTAGGTTTTGCTTTTTTGCATAAATGTATCGAGATGATGACATAAAAAGCCATATCTTTTGATTGCGTCGTTGTAAAAAAATTAAATTTTCAGATCTTGTGTGGTTCATGGACCGTAATATATGGTATTAATTTCAACCTGATAACTCTACCCGTTCGTGAGATAAAGGGTCTTGACAGACAGACACACGGACAACAAAGTGATCCTATAAGGGTTCCGTTTTTTTCTTTTGAGGTTCGGAACCCTAAAAAGACAAGAGGGACATACAGAAGTTACCACGCTTGTTACGCACAATGTTACCGCAGTGGTTCGTACTCTTTCATGAAATCTACTTTTAGTAGATTCATATTCAAGTATTCAAACACGTGTAAAGCATGTGTACCATAAAAATAATTAATTGAAACAGGACCGCATTGAGGATAAAAATCTTTTTATATGTAAACTAGCGGCCCGCCCTGGCTTTGCACGGGAAGCTAAATTTCATAAAAAGATTCCATAGATATAAAAACACTTTCAGTTTTTCCCGATTTTGGAAATTTCTTTTATTTTTAGATCTATCGTAAAAGTAAATGATAGAATAACAAAAAAATATAAAAACTGGTCGAGTGCGAGTCGGACTCGTGCGCATTTAATAAACTTCTCAGCTGACGGCTCGCACTTGTCCCGTTGTCACCGGAAAACGATAAGAATGGTAAATTGATCAATTTCCTACATTCGATTTTTGTTGTTTTTTGTTGAGTTGATCAATTTTCGAAAAATCATAAACTCGTAGGAAATTGATGGGTTTGTTTAGGTTCTCTTTCGACCAAACGCACGAGCCGACCGAGCGAAGCGAGCGTGCCGTGGCAGCAGCCGCCGAGTACCAGAAGATAATTCGGTACAGTTTATGATTTTTCGAAAGTTGATAAACTTACTAGGAAATTGTTTTATAAAAGCATAAAGCTTGTAGAAGGTTTTAGTGTCAACAAGACAAAAATCATATCATGCTAGACTGCATGACTCACATGATCGGTCTTGATCGGCTGCAGTCAATTCTTACCTATAACTTTGTTTACTAAAGCCGCAATCACACTTTCGTTAATTCAGTAACCATTACGGCATACATTGCTCGTTGAAGTAAGGAAGGAAAATTTAAGAAGGTGTCATTTGATTGATTGTGATTGCGGCTTAATCCTGAATCCGTCCCAAACTTTATTATAAAAGCAACATGCTCACAAGCGAGTTTGAGCCGGCAACTTTCATAATTAGCGGCACTTCAGGTCTTCAAAGGCCGACACCAAAGTCGATAATTATTTTGCTAACAGGTCTTCTCAAACTTCTGACAGGATTACCTACTTAATTCGATATTGGGGGAAGAAGGAAAGATTAAATTTCCTTTGAAAAACACAACAAAAAACTTAATTGCACACCAATAGGAGTAAGTGTTTCACGAATAGGTGTGGGAAAATGCAGCTTCATAAGTTGTAAGTATAAGGATTTTTACACGACCGACAAATAAATAAGGGCCCGTGAACACTGCGACTTGTTATCGCTCCGTCGACGCGCGTTTGTAGCGCGACAAATGCGAAACGTACGCGAGTCAGACGCAACTTGTAGACCTTTGTACACCTGCACGCGATGGTTACGCGCAGTTAAAACTTTACACAAAAAACCGGTCAAGTGCGAGTCGGACTCGCGCACCGAGGGTTCCGATATACCTATAGTATTTTTGGAAGCAATAAAGTCCATTTTCAGGACCGCAAAACTAAATTTGTTTGTAAAGGTATTTTGCAGATTTCTGAAAAACTGTGCAACTTAGAAAGATCGTTTTATTTTTGCTGTAAAGTTTACATAAACCTCTGTCAACTGTAATTAATTCAGATTTTCCCTTACTCAAACTTCGGAGATAAGGGGGGGGGGAATGGTATTTTTTTTGACATTTTTCATCATAACTTGAAAACTAAGAAACTTAAAAAAATACAAAAATATATTTTAAAATGTACAAGTAAAGCCCTTTTATATGATACCCCACTCGACCTAGTAGCGACAATTTGAAATTTGGCCCCCCCTATTTTGGCCCCCTTTACATTAATAATCATACTTTTTTCAAAAAAATTTCATGTGCAATTAAGTTGGGCAACTATATTCTAAAACTATTCCAAATTTCAGCTCGATAGCGTAAGTGGTTGCTGAGATATAGAGGTGTGACAGACAGACGGACAGACAGACAGACAGACAGACAGAGCGGCACCATAAGGGTTCCTTTTTTTTACCATTTTGGTATCGGAACCCTAAAAATGGAAAATTTAGCGGATAGCCTATTCGCGAAAACCAACAAACTCAAAACATAAAATACATTTCCTCTGTTTTATTCGGTAAGTACCTAAACAAAGTAAATTAGTTTGTAAGCAGACAACGTTGCTGGTCTGTCAAAACAACAGCAGCTTTGTTTGAGCATGAATAATGTAGCGCCAGAGAGTGCTTGTGATCAAAACCGCCATAGCCACCAGATGGGAGACGTTTTAAAATACAACAATATGTAAAGTTCACCCCTAGCTGAATTCAAAGACTAATTCGGCATACATTGCTTGTTGAAGTAAGGATATTGCAATTAACATAACCTAGCCTCCCAGCGATGTATGCCGAATTAGTCTTTGAATTCAGCAAGGTGTGATTGTGGCTTAAGTAATGTAGATTCCTTTGCACATTGGTACAAAACGCTCTACAGGGTGTAAGGAAAAGCACTGCGATCCTTTAAACAGCTGTTTTCATGAAACTGAACAACTTTCCCCAAGGAACGTAGACCGAAACGAAAAAATGTAACCTCCCATACAAAATGCGCAATCAGCTGTGCGGGATTATGGGAAGTTTAGGTTTTTTGTCGTATTTCGACCTTAGTTCCTTAGGGTAAGCTTTTCCGTTTCAAAGGTGCTTCGAAGGAACGCAGTGCTTTTTATAAAGGCCTGTATGGAGTAAAGAAAAATCGGCATGAGGGTTCGCGTTTTTACGATAAATCGAAAACAAAAATCGACCAAAGATCGCATAAAACACGTTTTTAGTATGGAAGTCACCCTCTATTAGTTTACCCTCTATCGAAAGAAAGTATAGCCTCCTCATGTCCTCCTAATGCATTAAGAGCGAACACAGTTTAAATGACTTATTACATACTTTAATTTGAAACCTTGAAAATGTATTGAGCTGAACATGTTTGCCTGAATATACATTAAAACATCATAACCAGGTCCCAGAAGGCAACCCAAATAAATTAAAGTATCTCTATGTAAGCGTAAAGAGGTAATCCTTACTTGGTTTATCTGTAGGTATGGTCCTCGGGGAGCTAAGTAAACTACTAAGCATTAACCGCAACTCTCTCTGTCCGCGTGTACAAATTTACCTTTGAAGTCATTATTTTTCTGAGTCCGAATTCTTCAAGTGTTCAGGCGCAAAACAGTAACGAGTTACACACAAGGAATGAAAGTAAATATCGGTCGCTTCATAAAAAAAAATTGGTAAATAAATTGAAAATTATTAACTTGACTGGGCAGATTGTATGGAGCGGCCAAATTTTTTTGGGGAAAGTTGGTTATGACTGGTCACGCCTTTAAAGTTTTCAGAAGACTGTCTCTTACACCCTGTATTTTAGTCGAGCAATTTATTATCATAACTAGAGTTTGATTTCACTTAGATACAGAGTAGTGATGGGCCGACTATGTGGTTTGCCGATCAGTCGACTAGCCGACTAGTCGGTTTTGATATTGCCGGATAGTCGGCCGACTAGTCGGCAGTGCCGATCATCCTTATTTAACGTACTTGATCCCAGATATAATCTGCAGTTTTTTTGAGCCGCAAAATATATTAACAATGAGGTTACAATTTTTACTAGAAGTTTTAAAGATTCCTTGAGCAACGATGATAGTGATGCACAGCTTATGTCATGGCTAAGACAGAACATAATAAATATTCAGATCCTGTATTTTTATTTCATACTTTTACTGCCGAATAATCGGCGCAGTTTTTACCGATTAGTCGCCGACTAGTAACCGACTATAAAATATGCCGAATAGTCGGTTTTACCGACTAGTCGGTGTATAGTCGGCCCATCTCTAATACAGAGTGTACTTTCATTGGTTTTGCTCCCGAAGCCCAGTTATTCGACTTATGATAAGAAGCAACTTTCCTTAAAAAATAATAGTACATTAAGATGCACGTGCGCTATTTTGGATATTACGGCCGAGGCTCAGAAGTTGCAGCCCGAGCCGCAGGCGAGGGCGTAATGGAGCCGAGGGTGTAATCACCAAAGCGTACAAGCTTCTTACGACGTTTTTCAACACATTTGCGAATTAAAACGAATCAAAATCGCTTACCTTTTTTTCCTAAGGAAATTTCGTAGACGTTTTCCTCACATTTCTAGGTCACCCTATACACCGGACTTGTGTTTTTGTTCAAGTATTTTCGACGTTCTACACTTATCACTGTTTTTCTTATTTGTAGAAGTCATTTATTACACATTTCACAACAAGGAATATCTGTTAAAATGGCGCGCGTATTACTTTTTTCGAAGACACAGATTATACATGCGCGCGCAGGAGACAATGACTAAGCTATCAAACAGACTACTTTTCAATTTATTTTAAAATTGAATATTTTGTTACTTTAAAGACAAATTTATAGTTAGTTAGTTGATTAAAATCAATATTTTCGTTTAATTAACGTTTATTTATCATATTATCGAACACAGTTTCTTAATTCATTAAATTATTATGAATGTTTATTTATTTATTTATTGATAAGGTACGCTTACAGCAATACACATTAAAAACATTTACATTTTGAACTTAATAGTATGACATATCGAATGTGCTTACCTATTACAAGCATACACAACATTCAAAATAATCAACAACACTTTGTTATTTAAACTAAAAATTTTAAAGCAAAATAATATCAACAAAAGAAGAAACGAAATATATATGAGATCCAAAAATTATTTTTTTTATATTATTTTAAGAATTATAATCAAATAATTTCAGCAATTTGTTTTTAAAAACGTTTTGCGAGTCAGAAAATATGTCTAACTTTAATTCTTTAGTGTTTAAGGTATTGTAAGTTGTACACATCCTGGCAAGGGGATGGTGCAAGCCCAGATTGGTTCTGTATCTTGGTATGGAAAAAAGTTTTGTTTGTGGTCGTCGTGGATTTTTGTAGGGGATAGCGAAGTTAATAGAACCTAATAAGTCGGAACAGTTAATTCTATTGTTCAAATGTTATAGATATAGAAACTCCTTGCACCTTGCCGCTATAAAAAACAAAACAAAAATAAAACACTAAACTGTCAAACAGCTTACTCAGCAAGGAGGTCTTTGTTCTGAGGCTCACTCCCATGAATTATTTAATATTGAATATTTTGTTACTTTAAAGACAAATTTGTAGTAAGTTGGTTGATTAATATAAGTATTTCCATGTAATTAACATTTATTTATCATATTATCGAACACAGTTTACTTTTTCATGAAAATATTATGAATGATATAGATATAGAAACTCCTTGCATCTTGCCGATTAAAAAAAGACAAAAATTACAACACTAGTGAAATTATAGTAATGAAAAAAGCACGCGTGTTTAATAAGCTGGATTATGAGCAAATGTGTTGAAAAAGATTTTACTCGAAAAAAATATTTTGTACACAATTTATTATCATAACTAGAGTTTCATTTCACGTAGATACAGAGTGAACTTTCATTTTTTGCTCCCAAAGCCCAGTTATTCAACTTATGATAAGAAGCAACTTTCCTGAAAAAAACAAAAGATTTTACTCGAAAAAAATATTTTGCACGAGAAGACCAAAAATTTTTTTCGTGTAAAAATGTTTGTTATTGGCAAATTGCTTTATTTTCATGAGTACAATCACTGGGCTTCGGGAGCGAAATCAATGAATAATCACGCTGTATATTGGACCTACTTAATTAAACCTTAGAGTTATTTTTTAATTTTAAAACGCGTATAGTATAATTGAGTTAAGTGGCTGATAAGAGCTGCATTACCTCCCTTTCTAACAAAGGGCAGAATGCGCGTGCTAGAACGGAGCGGATTCGCACTGTTTTACGTTTTTCGCTCATTTTTGCATTTTTCTCAAAAATTATACCCATTAGCGCGGCTCTTAAATATGAGAAGAGAAGAATATTAATTATAAAACAGCTATATTATTAAATGAAATAAATAAATAAAATTCATTTATTTCAGATACATTATTCATTTATTTCAGACAATAACGTGTAAAAGTTTTGGCATGGGTACTTAAGAAAAACGGTTTAAAAGCAAAAAGCAGAGGTAACTTTGGATTTTTTTTATGGCGTACAAAATATATTTAATCGTGTTTCAGAGTCGGCCATATTATTGTAAAAATGCTTAATTATAAAATAATTTTTTTTTTCACGTCCATATATACATCACTTTTCGTTAAAAACCTGCTCGAGTGAAGTGTATTTAGCTCTTATCAGCCCCTTAAGGCCCCCTGTAAGTCCCAAGAAACACAATTAATTTCCCTCGCAGCTACTTTGACATGTTCCTGGTTCCTTCCCTGTTAAATATTTATCAAGTCGATGGATCTTGAAGCGTTGTCCTGCCCGTCCTCCTAAATCGACATCTCTTGGGAAATGTTAATCTTAGGGTCAAACGCCGGTGGGACAAGACTCAAGAGGGGCGAAGGAATTATTTTTTTCTTAAAACAATATTAGTGGCTATTATCATTATCACCGAATGGGTCCCGGAGGATGGTCACCGTCGGCGAGGTAGGCCCCGTAGGCGTTGGAAAGACGACCTTAACGTTTTTCTAGAGAATTGGCCAACAGTAGCTAAGGACAGAGAAGAATGGCATTGTAGCGACACATGTATTATTAGAAATGCTTAGGATGCACTTTTAGCGGCGAGGCCCGCCAGTCGCTACCGGCCTCCCCGCGCGTTTGGTATTGTCCTTTTTATTTGACAATATACCTCGTTAATTCGTGAACTGAATTCCTTCGTTTGATTTCTACGCACACCTTACCCGGCCTAGATAGAAGGAGGAAGCAAGGACACGCATAAGTATACAGGAACCATGATAGAGGGAAGGCCTTTGCCCAGCAGTGGGACACTACATAGGCTAGTAATAATAAAAAAATATCGCTGGCGTTTCTTTCATAATCAAGCTGCACTTAGCTTGTAAAGAAATTAATTTAACGCATGGATCTACTTATTACTATACCTAATTTTTTTTGCATGGCAAAAGCTTACCAACACATTTTGCAGCTATATCAAGGCTATTTATTGTGCTCCATGATTAATAGTAATCAGCTAACGCTGTCAGAAAAAACAAGTTTGTAAAACAATGTTATTTTTTCGGTCAAATATTCTCTGGTTCGTCTGGTTCGTGGTAGTTTGTCTGGTTCTATGGCTGCAAAATGTGTTGGTAAGCGTTTGCCATGCTCAAAATTTTTAGGTATAATTCCAACGCGTACCAATCTATTTTGCAGCCAGACCACGCCAGACCAGAGTATATTTGACGGAAATAATGACATTGTATTACAAATTTGTTTTTTCTGACAGCTTTGGCCGATTGATTGGCCACAAATGTGTTGGTAAGGGTTGGAAGTAACGAAAAAAATTTATCTTACACTGATTGATTAATAGCTTACCAAAGGGTCAAGAAGTGTAATAAAAAAATAAACAGGGGTTTCTTATGCATACGGTGTAAGGCCGATTATCCAACGAGAAGATACCAATAACAAGATAACGGCGCCGATAATATACCGATAACAAGATAACGGCGCCGATACTATACCGATAACAAGATAACGGCGCCGATAATATACCGATATCGTGCAGATATAATACCGTCACGAAAGTTATGATACTTATGTAATATCTCCTTCTTAAATAAAAGACAGTAAATTTAATTAAAGTTTGTATAGAAGTTCGTGATTCTTGAAGTCAGAAATATGGTAATTGATGTTTACTGTTGTGTATTTTGATTTGTGACAAATTTTTACGACTGCGGCTATTTGCTCGCATTAGAAACAGTACCTGGGCGACCAAGCTTCGTTCTATAATAGCCACCTCAACATAAAAATATCATTGGGAGAGCAAGCAATGCTACCCGCTAACAGATGGCGCTGTAGGTTTTTGTCTAAAACGCTAAAAATGCTTGAAAACATGGGGAAAACGAATTTCCCCTGAAGACCTAGCTAGATTTCTATCTGTGATTGAAGAGCTGGATCGATTTTTGACCCCGAAAACCCCTGTGTGGTAAATTCCATCAAAATCGTTAGAGCCGTTTTAGAGAAACCGATTAAAAATATATATTGTACAAATATATTTATATACATACAAATATATTTATATACATACAAATATTGGTCGTTTATTATTAAAGGATTTTTTCGTTGTATTCTGCATGTAAAATGTACATTGAATCAAAATCTAAAAGCATATTTTTTTCTTATTCGCAGCCTGTCTCTGAAGACTAAATACTGCTGCGTGGAGGTGAACTAAATAATTCTGGAGTACGATATTTAAGGCCCTGTAACGGTCACGGGTCCCAACAGCCCTTAAATTATTAAACATACCACCCTCAGGGAGCTATTATTGCGTCGCCTAATTGGACAGACTCGCAATTTTTGCTCTCAGCAAGTAACGAGTGGTTTGAGAATCTGGTCCTTTTTGCCTTAAGCTGTGTAATTACGAGCGTTTTGACAAAAAGTATGCGAATTCCAAATTTCTTCAACAGAGTTACGTAAAGTATTTTTTTTGGCAGTGATTCCTTATTGGACCTGTTGTGAACTACCTACCTTCTTGGTTCGTTTGGCACAGTGATTCTATTCCCGGCCGAAGCATATATACTAAAGACGAGTGACGTATTGTGAAATAGAAACGTTTGAAATTCGACCCCAGCTAGGAATAGAACATTTAAAATAATAGGCACTTGCATACATGGCGCAAAGCATTTGACGAGAGTAATTTTGCGATTATTATTGTTGCGATTAAGGTTGACATAATTATGCATATTGAACTATTTGTCTTTGTATCCGTTTTTAGATATTAGCCGACCGTTACAATAAACGCATGACGGATTTACCCCTTACCCCGCCTTAATCCCGCGCTTACTACCTATAAAAAAAAACCTTAAATTTTTTTGCATGGCAAAAGCTTACCAACACATTTTGCAAGGCTATTGTGCTCCATGATTAATTGTTATCAGCTAAAGCTGTCAGAAAAAACAAGTTTGTAAAACAATGATATTTTTTTCTGTCAAATATACTATCTGGTTCGTCTGGTTCATGGTAGTTTGTCTGGTTCTATGGCTGAAAAATGTGTTGGTAAGCGTTTGCCATGATAAAAATTTTAGGTATAGTTACCGACTTGCCGTCGACCGTCAAATCGGCTAGTACAGCACAGTAGTCACCCTACAAAAGTAATTTTATATTTTATGTTTTCAGTGCCCTTTTCATAATAATACAAACAGAATAGTCAGCCGCATCGCAGCACGTGGGCGTCGTTCCCACGGGTGTCTTTCACCACTGGGCGGATTGTAAACTGTACCCTCACTACACTGTGTACAAGCAAACAATACCAAGGCAATATGGTCAGCCTCTTTATAGGGAAGATTACATACCGACGCGGTGGTAAACTGGATCTATTTAGATTATTTTTAGGGTTCCGTATCTCAAAAGGAAGAAACGGAACCCTTATAGAATCATTGTTATCCGTCTGTCTGTCAAGACCCTTTTCCTCTCGCACGGTTAAAGGTATAAGGTAGTTGAAATTAATATCATATATAAATGTCCATGGACCATTGAAGCTGTCAAAATTTCAACATTCTACGACAACACAATCAAAAGATACGGCCATTTCTATGTCCCCATCTCCATACATTTATGAACCAAACCAAAATCTATAGGGCATTTTCCGTTGACCTAGAATAATGAAATTTGGTAAGAAGCTAGGTCTTTTAACAAAAACAAAGACAAAAACAAAGCAAAATATCTAAAATTATTAAATAGGTATCACAACTTTTCTCATAGGTACGAGTAGGTACTTATAACCAGTTAAGGTCAAAGGACAAAAGCTTAAAGAATATGATATGGTGGTTGGGTATGGAACCCTTTGGGCGCGAGTCCGACTCGCACTTGGGCGATTTTTTTTTCATGATTATGTATTGTGTAAAATAAGAGTCCTCGATTCCAAATTTCATTACGTTATCCATCAAACATTCTTAAATTAAATCCTCTATTAAAGCCTCAATTCTAGAATCCAAATTAAAATGCAATTTGGTTCTCAAACTAATTCCCTTTTTCATTATCCACTGACATTTGCCTAAAGCATCTCCCGACAGACAACAAGCCAACTCAAATTAAATTCTCACAACGTACTATCAGTTGATTAAATTAAAACCTTCTTAATTTAGCGAGTGCCTTTTTTGTTAATTAAAATTTATAGGCAATTTTTCTTGTTTGTTTGTACACTTTAGACAGCGAAGACTTACAAATAAATAGAAAGGAACAATGCTTTTAAAAATGTCTGCAAAATGTGGTGCAGGTATCTTTTTTCCGTCCTAAGAACGCACGTGGGAGACTATAATTGGTCTTATTCTCCTCTTGGCGCGAAATGTCATGTTATCAAAATATATCACTAAGATTAACCTTAGCACAATGTCAACTTAATAGAACGTCGCGTTCGCAAAATGTCACGTTCGCAGGATGACACCTTGCCGCGACTTTCTTCGCCGTGTTTAATTTCATCTGGTACCGCAGCGCAGCTACCAAATCTAAGGGAGTTTGCAAGCGTGACACTAGTTTTAGCACAGAGCGTCTACCAACTGTTCTCTGCTACTCAGAGGAAAATGTGCTTCTGCTATTATTTATTCAAACATACAGTCAAAATAATGTAAGTTGATTCGAATGCAGCAGGGCAGAGCTATGCGTTAGAGCAGGAGGGAGCGATAAAGTATCTCTGTCGCTCCAAATTCTCACGTATTGCGCCGTCCTGCTCTCACACTGCAGTCATTCTATTCAAGCTACTTTATTTGGACTTTTAAGCTGGCCATATTCTCAAAGAATAATTAGCCAATCCCTTAGTTAAAATGCCTATATTGTTTACCTTCTCCGGAATTTATTGCCCAAGGTCTGACGGTTATCTCAGCTAAGAAATACGGCCGATACGAAATTGGTTAATAAATTTCAACGATCTATTTGATGCTTGATAGATATTTTGGCAATGATAAATTAAACTTGTTGATTTCTTGAACCAATTAGATTCGAATTAATGAAACATGAAACAGTGTTTCGAATAGTTTAAGCGTTGATAAGTGGCAATTTGTAACGAAATTATGTTTAATCACTTACCTGATTTAAAATCCATCTCGTTCATTCATTCGAAATTTCATGAATAATTTTGATATTCCAAAATGAAAGAATGTACGTACCTGAAAAAAGAACAAAAATAATTAATTAGAAGCTCTATTCACTCCACCAAAGACGTATCTATTTATTTGTAAGCCCTCGGGTGCGCGTGAGAAGCGGCAAACTTAAATATTTACCTTCTCTGTTCGCGCTCGTCCTAGCACTTATAACCGTGGGAACATTGGTGAGAAAGCATAGATCAATGAACCTCTAGCTTGTCTATTGCTTATTAGCTCTATGGTTCGCCTAAACGTGACTGGAATACAAGATTTTATTTTTTAAAAGGAGGAAGATATTGTTACACGTGTAACAAAAAATCAAAGAGCTGATAGCGCTGCTGTATGTAGGAAACGAAACATTTTTTTTCCTTTTTCGACCTTTTCTTCCTCCTCCTTTTTTGTCAACAAAGCCGATCAATGTATATAATGGGCTTTTCTGCAAATTACTGATCAACTGATTAGTGATTTTTGCGACGACGTCTATACAGGTTGTAATCTGTGGACGAGTAGTAACAAAAAATAAAGAGTCGCCACGTTACGCCGGCTGTCGAACAATCAATATTCGATTAATTGTGTTTCGATCGGAGTTTTATATTTGGTAATCGCTATAGCTTGCAATCTTAAAATACGAAATAATTCAAGAATGCGCTATCACGTGTCATAGCTTTTTTTGGATTCTCGACCTATGTTCCCTAGAGACAGTTACAATACAATACAAATACAATACAAATATACTTTATTGCACACCACAGGACAGAAATTTACAAAACAAGAAACATTAAAACAAAAGAATGTACAAAAGGCGGCCTTATTGCTAAGGTAGCAATCTCTACCAGGCAACCTTTCAGGTGTTGAAATCTGTACGGTGAAGAGTGCGACGCGGGTTGGTGGCTACTTATACTCGTACAATAAACCTACATAAAATATTATATACATAAAATACGTATTTGACATACATTACATATGGTATCACTACATAAATATCCTTACTCATACAATAATATACTACAATAGATATAATAATATGCATAAACTAATATATACCATTATATTACTATATAAGAGAGGAAATATTGATGAAATCATGAGGAGAGGGAGTTGAGGAAGTGGGCTTTGACGCGATTTTTAAAGCAGTCAGTTGTTCTGTTTCATGGTCTAAATCTAGTTTTACCTTTCGGGAGATTTATTTTTACACCTTGTATAGACTGTTGTATAGTCACCGTACCACAGATTCTACTATCACTAAGTAATACTATAGTGATTGTATAAGAATCCTTAGGCATATGTCACAAGACAAAAGCGACTGTCGAGCAATTAATATTCGACTAATTGTATTACGATCGGGGTTTTGTCTTACAAAGCCTTGGGTAGGTAATTGCCTTTAATTGCTTTCCTATTCTAATGTGATTTGAGCTTTATTAGACGTGTGCGGTGTGTAGGAAATTCAATGCGGGCTTAGAGGGGATTGATCTTTACAAACATACAGGGTGTAAAAAAAGTACGATGATCCTTCTAAGGGGTGCATCACTAATAAATTGTAAAAAAAAATAGCTTTTTTTTCTTATTTTTTTTTTTATTTGGGTGATCATGAAAGATTTTCCGTCGAATTACTATACATTAATTTATTGAAATAGATAGGTACTTGCTAGTAACTGTATCATATAACAAAAATCATCTTTGTCTGCATCACCAGCTGATCATAGAGGTCATTGAACCCTCCAGGCACTTCACTTCTTGAGCTAAAACTACTTTTTAACGGAACAACTTTTCCCAAGGAACATTAGGTCGACATACGTAAAACCAAAGACCTCCCTCCCTTTACACAGTGCGCTATCAGCTGATGCAGTTTCTATTTTCAATTTTTTTTTTCATTTTTTTTTTTTTTTACACGCTGTATTAGTGTAATGTGTAAGTATAGGAACATAGATAGCAAGATAGAGTACTTAGTATAGATGTCATCTTCCAGCCCATTCACTATCTCTATCATGATGATATAACGTAAGTCAGTTTCTACAAGGACTTTTGCGCTATAGTACACATGTACTATACGTGTAAATCGAGAATAGAAATACCAATCGCACGGTCAACCGCACGTCAATGAACACATTTGCAACTCTATTACCATGACGTAAAGTCAAAGGTGTTTGTACTAACGTGCTGTTGGGTGTATTTACGTACTGGCACACCCCGGACACTACATACATAGAGCGCGAATTTGAAATTGGAAGGTCGCGTAGTCTCGCGTATTCAGTACAAAAGACCCTCAGGAACACTACGCGAATCGCTCAGGCGGGTGCGCCGGGGCGTGGAGTAGATTGCAAGGGGGGCGGTGCGGTGAGTGTCCGCTCTGTATGATAGCACTATTATTTTATTCTGTGGTACTGGCTTGACATTTGTGTGCAAGTTTGTCCATAAAGTTATTAACACGAAGGACAGTCCACATATTTGCTCTACCCTATATTTACTCAGCTCTGTGAGTGTCTGCAATTGTCGTGGGAACAAGGAGGGACGAGATCAAATAAACTTGTTTTTACAGAGAGAATACAGAGTGGTAAGGTCCGTTTGGTGCCTGCAAAGAATAGTACCAACCCAACTCTATCAGTGGGTGTCGTAAGAGGCGACTAAGGGCTTATGAACCGGAGGATTCGCAGCAGTATCTTTCTGTGTATCGTACCATCTTACATACTGCGGTCACCAACAACAGCCGGTCGCCAGCCGCAACGCTTACTTGGTACATCCCCTCCAAAGTAGGTACTTACCACACGTTTTTGCTTGAGGTCTGGAGGGAGCTCCCTGTCCTGCAGTGGACGTTTCATGGGATGTTATGGTATTGGTCGGATGATGAAATCACTGTCCATTTGACAAATCATCCGATTACATTCTACCTTATACTCAGCGAACACTTTTAAACAGTCTTAAATCGACGTAGTTTTCCCCGAAGTAAGTAGGTCTGAGGTTTTCCATGTTGATTTAGAGGAGGCCCTCCAGAATATTGTACTCAGGAACTGTTACTATTCTGTGGTATTGTCAGGTTATCATGGTATCCAGGTCGATTAGCCAAAGCCAAACCATTAAGTACCTTATGCCAAGGTACACACGGCCGTACGTCGGTGAAAACACTTTGAGCTTGAGTGGGTTTCGGGCATTTGTAGCGTTGCGCTGGTTCAGCTTATACTGGTATTGTTTCTATTTGCTGCCGTGAAATTAAATTAAAATTAAAAAATCTATTTATTCAGGCATCTGTGACCCACAAATTTAAAAATACATATTTAAACACAACAAAATTACAATTCAGAACCACATATCAAAAATAAAATTCAATTTGTCTAATTTTATTAATTATAAAATTCAAAAATAAATCAAAGTAATTAATGTCTAAATTAAGGTAAATTTTAAATCACATTTAAATAAATTTAAATTTTGTCTACTTATTGTTCAGTAATAATTAAAAATGAAATGATATGAAATTTTATTTTGTGGATCATAGGTCATTGAGGTGTTACAATAAAATTTTAAGTAGTTCCAGCTATGTCCCGCCATTAAGGCATACAAAAATTACTAAAAGATTAAAGTTATGTCATGTAAAATATATGTCTCCAAATTATTTATATGTCAAGTACTTAAAAAATATTATTACTACAATTATTTAAAACAAAGTATTATCATTAAAATATTAATTAAGGCTATAATAGCATTTGTCCACCAAAATGTCATGTAGCTTTACCTTAAACACACTATAGCTTATCACAGTCTCGCAGTGACTTCGGCAATCTATTAAAAATGTTTGGAATTCTACAGTACACACTTTTGTGCACAAGTGCTGTGTTACATTTTTGAAGCCTCATTCTGTCCCTAATCCGTTCTCGATCATGAAATTCAAATAATCCTAGATTTGATTTAGCAAAGACACAGCATTCATAAATGTACATACAACTTAGAGTTAGAATTTTCATTTCTTTATGGTTTACAGGATTCGATTTTTACCAAGAAATGGTATAATCGCGCTTACCAAGAAATGGTATAATCAAGTTCACTAATGAAGTTGAGTGAAACCGGCGGTGATGTTCGTTTACAGCAAAATTAAACGTCTAATGCACGCCTCAAGCTCAGCCACTGGATGGAGATTGTACAACACATTAACATGTGTATGTTTTGGAAAGATAAAGCCTTGGACTTGGTTAATTCTGCTGGTGGTCTATTCTACTTTTAATTCGCGATAACTAAAATAATCGTAGTCGTTATCGTAATGTTGCCTTGTTTCAAAGTCGATGTCACCAAACTTCAAACCCATAGCTAGATGTGTGAAAGATCGTTTGAAATTAAATATTTCCCACTCTCTGCTTACGTCTGTTTGGCGGTCACGTAGTGGTGTTAAAATAAACATTATAATATAACCAATGTTTGTTACCACTCCAACAATCGACTGTAAGTCTGCTTATCTAAAAACTCATATTTTATTTAAATACGAACTCAACATTAAAAATCCTAACTCCTGAACACTCACGTGAACTTTTAAAGAAAACTCACCGGGTATAAATTCATAATAATTTTTGCTTACGTAGCCCGCTGCAATGCAACTTTGAACTCTACTAAACGATGCAAAGGGGGGGTTTACATGGGAGGCATACAGTACGTAAGCCCGTGTCCTGAAACTTTCCTGTTTTTACTACTATTCTACTGAATTACGAATCAATATCGATAGTCACTTGCAGAACAAATTGTTGTAAGTACCTACTTAGTTTAGCTTCCCTCATCAGCCCTTTCAGGAATTATGGTACTTCCCCTCTAAATCGTACTACGACTTTTTGCTGGAGTGGAGGGGGGAGCTCGCTATCCTGCAGTTGACGTTTCATGGGATGTTATGATGATGATGAATACTCGTTGAACCTCAGCTTTGCATGTTTTTCTGAGTGCTGCGCTCACACTTTCTCAAATGCTGTTTCGATTTCGACTACCAAATGTACTATCATTCAATTTTATGCCTATATGTACCTATGGACTTTATCGTCCGAAATAAAAGCATTTTTTACAAGCGTGTTCACTACAGACTGTAGTAGCTTTTTAGCGTTGCGGATCGTAAAACGGACCGCCGTTGTTGATGACCGCAGTATGTAAGATGGTACGATACACAGAAGGACACTGCTGCCCATCCTTCAGTTCATAATCCTTTAGTCGCCTCTTACGACACCTAAGAGTAGAGATGGGTTGGTACTATTATTTGCCGGCACCAGACAGACAGCTTGGCTAAGTGTCGATGTTTTTGTGCTTGTTACAATAAAAAAATAAACAGCAGCAAACTTGGACATGGGTTTGCGTACTATTATCGAGGGGGGTAGGTCGATACACCCCCAACCCCTCCTTTGTTATACCTCTGAATTGAACCCGACCTCTTGCTCTTTTAATAGTTTTAAAGACTCGTGAACGGTATTGAACAAACGTTTTAATGATAAGCGTTTTAAACAGTTTTTGCTGAGTCTAGTGGGAAATTAAGTACAGTTTGTATGCAGTTGTGGAAGGGTGAGAGTGGGCAAACTATTAACTGCGCTTTTGGTTTGTGTGTGAAGGGAGTTTATCAGTCTTATAACGCCGTGTTTATTCTAGTAACTGCTCTTAAAGTCAGCTGTTAAAGAAATTTTTATCAATATTGACAAATATCTGGCTTTTTAATAAACGTGGTACTGCTTTGAAGAAAAGTACTTCGCTGTGTACATTAAGTAAAATGAAATAAAACTAACTTAATATGTTTATTGATATATCAACTACGGCGTTCAATAAATAGTGAGAATGACTCAGAAAATAAACAACTATTTATAAATTAATAATGCACATTTCTACGTAGCTTCAACATTGGACCCGGAATCTCGCATTTTTCCGAAGCTTCGATCCATTTAAAAAAATAAAGTTTTCATTTTGGTCTTATCAAAGCTTTCCGTATGGGATCCATGACTTCGATTTTGCTTCCGTGTTTTTTTCTCCTTCGGTGTTGGGGAACATATAGAAGTTAATATGAGTAGAAGACTGTCAGCTAAATATAGTACGTGGGGAAAGTGATTAACTTGTTCAAACTTGGCTTGTTGAGTGGCATGTATCAAAAAAAATCTTAATTTTTAAGTTGCTTGCTGGATTAGCTGACTGGCTTTTGAACTTGACCTCATTATTCATACATTTCTAAATATTATGGCCTAAGTTTTTAGGACCATCCTTGTAACGAAATAAACTTTCAATAATCAAAAACATCAAACGACTTTACTACCAAAATGTTGGTCATTCTCATTACTTTTTGATGACCCCTCGTAATAGGTACATTCCTGTAAAATAAATTAATTTCAATGTATCAAATAAATAGATATGCTGTTTTCTTGAAAACTATTTTGCTAGCTATTTTCTAGATTAAGACGTAGAGAACATAAAAATCAACTTTTTCCTTTAAGAAACAAGTAAGTAGATTTTTTTATTAAATCTAAGAGGTCAGAGCTTTGGTTTGAATTAATCGCGCTATTACCTATTTTTAAGTCAACATATTTTTAAATAGAATATTTTAAATGTCACTGCCAACTTTGAACTGCCAGGCAAGCACGTCAGCGGTACACAATGCCGCTCGTCGGTAGAAACACTTTGACCTTGCACCCCTTGCACGGGTCTCTGGTTTCGGGTGTTTGTAGCGTAGCGTTGGTTCAGCTTATACTGGTTTTTTAGGGTTCCGTACCTCAAAAGAAAAAAACGGAACCCTTATAGGATCACTTTGTTGTCCGTCTGTCTGTCTGTCTATCAAGACCCTTTATCTCACGAACGGGTAAAGGTATCAGATTGAAATTAATACCATATATTAGGGCCTATGAACCACACAAGATCTGAAAATTTCAATTTTTTACAACGACGCAATCAAAAGATACGGCTTTTTATGTCCTCATCTCCATACATTTATGCAAAAAAGCAAAACCTACAGGGTACTTCCCGTTGACCTAAAATTATGAAATTTGGCAAGAAGCTAGGTCTCACAGTACAAATAAAGGGAAAAGTCTAAAATCATTAAATATTTCAATTTTTCTCACAACTAATAGTGACCAATTAAGGTGAGCTCCCGTTTGAAGAACTTTTCTATAAAAGAGTGGTCAAGTTGTGTGGTCGCGGAGTTTTTAAAATTAAAGAGCAAAGCTTTTAGTATTTCATATGGTAGATAGGTACGGAACCCTTAGGGCGCGAGTCCGACTCGCACTTGGCCGGTTTTTTTTTACATGCTGGCTGCCGTGCATACTAGTAGTGGTCCTGGACACGTCCTGGATGACTTTAATCTAATATACCTACTTACACTGAGCCATAAGCTTAAAAACAAAACGAACTAAAATATTCCGCTCGCAAAAAGTATTTCAATCACTCCGCACAGAGATTAAAAACGGTAAAGTATCACCGAACCGGTAAAATATCGACACCGGAAATGTGCCCGTAAAACAACGGTATTGGGGAACAGCACGAACAAAGAGTTTGTAATGAAATATTCATTTTGTACTCATATCCGTACGGTAAATTACACTTCAGCGTATTGGTGTATACCTTATGCTTCAGTATCCAATCGATATAGATACTTGGTGTTCAAGCCAGCAATTTAGTTCTTCTTTTGAAATAAATTTTCAGCAG
The DNA here is from genome assembly GCA_947532105.1 of Athrips mouffetella. Taxonomy (NCBI): domain Eukaryota; kingdom Metazoa; phylum Arthropoda; class Insecta; order Lepidoptera; family Gelechiidae; genus Athrips; species Athrips mouffetella. The sequence goes on along the minus strand of OX383960.1, from coordinate 5,791,751 downwards.
TAACAGTTTTAATACAGCGTAATTTTTTTATCACCCCGGATACTTTAAGAGGTGTTTGTGCGCGTGAAACTGAACAACTTTTCACAAAGAATCGAAATACGCAAATAATTTATCGACCTCCAGTTTTTATGGGAAGTCGAAAATTATTTTTCGTATTTCGACCTATGTTCCTTGGGAAAAGTTGTTCAGTTTCATGGGCAGAACCACCCCTTAAAATATCCTGGCTGATAAAAGATAAGGGTGTATATTCACTGCTGAACAAAACCTAAGGGGAACGCATACGGCCGACAGACATAACAACAGATTTTCTCGTTTCTCGTGGGCACACCGCAAAATCCTTTCTTATTGAGCGCCTACATTATCTAAGGCATAAGCTAGAGGGGGTGGCAGGGGTGGGCTGTATGCCCCTAGAAAATCTCCCTACCCACTCTAGAAAAACTGGCATTACATTAATACCTAAGCGTACGAATCTTCGTAAAATTATATTATCATCAGACCAAGGATAAAATTCACAGGCCAAGTAAAAGAGAAGGCCAGCGTCATGTCGTATGAGGACGTGAAGAGGATTGCTGAGGACAGACAGGCGTGGAGATCGATTAATTCTTAAGAAGTTGCTACACCGACAAGAGTTCGTCTCTTAAATTGGATGATGTACGACTCTTCGTAAAATTATATCATCATCCCCGTTTGCAAAATATCTAGATCCAGTCGTTTCCAGAAACATTAATTTTGTGACTCACAACAGTCCTTGAACGATTTAGTAAGAAACCTGGGAAACTATCATAACGTCCAATGAAACGTCCACTACAGGACAGGGAGCTCCCTCCAGAATTCTATTTCCAATTTTTGGCTAGCACCATTGACCGCGATTGTTCGTGAAATTTATAACATGAAAAATTCTAGATTTACTCGCAATTTCATTGCAGAATACCTCAAAAACCTAGTACCTAGTCAGTAATTAAATAACTCCAGTTCTAAATTTGCTAATACAATAGAGCTCATAACTTTATTATTTCTCATTCAATCAAAACAGCAAAAGTCAATTTCATTCATCCCAGTTCCATTTAGGTCAACCTAATCTAATTTACTCGAATGAAAATACCTCGAACTGCCCTGCAGCTGCTTTTGCATACAAAATGTTCACCTACAAAACTGCAGCTCACTGCCTACGCGCGCACAAATGGATCCACCCACTCAGTGTTGCCAGATGTACTATCTGTTTTTAGAAGCAGTAACTTCATACATTAGTTTGCAGATATTCATAACGCCATTGATTGAAACATAATGAAGTTTATTTATGAAATTTTTGAAAACAAGTACATTTCGACCAAGTAACATCAAAGGTGAATTTATAATGTCACATTCGAGTATTATCTTCAAGTGTATCATTTTATTTGCATAGTTTATATTCTATTCTTGCTCTTGACCTCAAATCCTCAATCTTGAGATCTTGAGGGCAAAGATGAGGTCAATGATGGAGTTAATTTACAAATATGAGGACACAAGAAACACATAGTAAAAAGCCGACTCTTAAAGTAGGCCGTGCTGCAGTGGTTTCTTGCCGTTTCTTTTACGCTGCCATAGCACGATCCGAAACGGCGTAGACTCGCTCTATTTGCATTGTATTCTGCATGACATTCAATAAGTATTCTGTAAATAATCTACATTGAATAAAATTATCTGAATCTGGATAAATTTACTCTATAACTTTAATTATTTTTAATATCAATTTGGTACACACGGCCGCACGTCAGTGGAAACACTTTGACCTTGAGCGGGTTTCTCGTTTCGGGCGTTTGTGGCATAGCGCCGGTTCAGCTTATACTAGTTTTGTTTCTACGTGCTTTCTGCAGTGGGTAACAAACCGATAAGAACTTAAAGTAAATATGCACTTAAAAGCTTCTTACTTTTCTGTTAATTCTTCTTGTGTTCACAATTTTCCCTAATTACATTAATTTATATTTTACTCAGAGAAATCACTAAACAAACGGCCTAGAAAAATAATGTTTCTGCGGACTTTATTTAAGTTTACGTTATGAAATATGCAGTAGGTAACTTAACAATAAAGTATCTGGCAACATCCGCCCACTCCCGTCCTTAAAATAAAGTGGGCGGTAGTGCTAAAACAGTGCTGTTGGTGCTAATTGACTTAACAGATCAAAATTTCATAGTGGTCGCAATATAACCGGAATCACCCACTTGTAATGGAAAATGAACGGGATGTTAGGGGTGTCGTAGAAATAGAATTCATAATTTTATGAATACACATTTAATAAATAAACGCACGATAACTTTGAAAACAATTTCACCGAAAATATATTTAAATATCTGCAGTTCAACTTCGATCGTGCTACGAACTACCTACGTCGTAGCAACTATAGGTACATCGTAGACGTAACGTCTACGCGGAACTGGAAGCTGTGTACAAATTCAATCAGAAATTTTCCATTTCACGGAACCAGCGTATATGGCTTACCAGAATCGCTACACCGGGGGCAAAAAATCGATCTAGCTAGGTCTGATGTCTGGAAAAATTCGTTTTCTAGCATTTCTTGAGAATAACGCGTGTCAGAAACCTTACAGTGCCATGTCTTAGGGGGCTTTGGTAAAGAGTATCAGTGTTTCCATTTTTCTAACGATGATCAGCAGCGCCATCCAGCTGAACTTTCAAAAGGTGCTGGAAAACAGCCTATTAATTTGAAGAATAAGCGCAAAAATTTTAGAAAAATATTTTCATAGCGGTAAATTACGGCGGTAACAAAACCATTCTAAGCGGAACCAGCGCTACGCTAGAAACGCCCGAATCCAGAGACCGACTCAAGGTCAAAGTGTTACCACTGACCGACCATGCCACTGACTTCTTCTTCTTCTAAAAGTGCCTCTCTAACTAGTGAAGGTTGGCAGTCAGCTACGCGTATTTTCCCTTGTCTCCAGCGAGGCGAAAAAGTTTGGCTGCACTCGCGATTCCAGTCCACTCCCTGATGTTTCGCAACCAAGACTTTTTTCTCCGACCTACTCTTTTTTTTCCTGCAACTTTGCCCATCATAATGAGTTGCAGCAGCTCGTATCTTCCGTGCCTTGGCACATGCCCTAAATACTCAACTTTTCTTGTTTTGACGGTTTGCAAAAGTTCGCGTTTTCGGTCAACCCGCCTTAGTACTGCCACTGACGTGCGGCGGCATATATAGACGGAGAGCGCGTGGTCGTCAACCCTACCTCATCGATTACCAAGATGTGACTACTCTAGGGTGATGCACGTTAAAAAGTTATATCCGAATCAACAGGGTTGCCTGGGCGCAACCTGGCAGGTTTTGTACAGTGGCCAAAAAACTTGTCATTTTTTGGCCAAAAATTACCTCATCGAATACCAAATGGGTACATGGTACATTCGATAGTACTCATCAAGGAGTGCCTAAATCAACAGGGTTGCCTCACTTAATCCTGGCACATTCGCGAGTCGGCCTGATTTTAAGGTGGTCAAAAATGACAAAAATTACCTCATCGATTACCAAGTAGGTACTTATCACAACTGATAGAGCTCTTCAAGAAGGGGCAAAATCAACAGGGTTGCCTCCCCAAATCCTGGCACATTCGTGAGTCGGCCTGATTTTAGGTTGGCAAAAAAATACAAAACTTACTTACGATAATGAGGAATGAATTGAAACTTATGCCATTTGGAGCTTCTAGACATCTTGATAATATTTGCTATAGTATGCTGGCACTTAAATTCATGTTTCATATTTTTATATAGGATATAAAGTTAAGATGGGGTACACACGGCAGCTACTATAAGCATTATAGCTACAAGAAAACTTAGTACAGAGACTAACCCTAACTTTTAGAGGTATTTCGACCTACTTTTACAGATTTTGTAAAAAATGTACAGTCAACAAGAAAAACGGCAATTTCCACAAAAATATTTTTCATTCCATTTGATCTTTAATTTGTATGTGTGAAATAAGGAATATATACAAAATTAATAGGGCTACCCGCCAAATCCTAGCACTTACGTGAGTCGGTCTGATTTTGGGTTGGCGAAAAAGTACAAAATTTAATTACAAGAAAACATAGTAGGGAGACTAACCCGAACTTTTGGAGATATTTTATCGCACATTTACTGATTTCAAATAATGTACAGTCAAAAAAAAACTGCAATGTTCACAAAACTTTTATTTTTCAGTTCATTCGATCCTCTTACTGGTAAAGAACAATTCTCTGTGGGATCAAACGACGTCAAAGTATTAGAACTGTCACAAAAAGCAAATTTTTTTTCCCATACATTTAGTAGAAGAAACTGTCATTTTACATACCTTTTTTCATATCATTCGATCCTTTTGCTGATAAAAAATAGAAGGCTTTGTAAGGTCAAGCATATTAAAGGTATAAGATTTCCCGGAAAACACAATATAAAATTTCAACTGACTTTTAGGGAAATTTGCGTTTAAAAAACTTCTCTTTAGTAAAAATCACCTTATCGATTGTCAAATAGGTACATAGTATATTCGTTAGTGCTCTTTAGAAGTGGCAAAATCAACTGGGTTGCCTTACCAAATCCTGACACTTTTGTGAGTCAGTCTGATTTTAGGTTGGTTCTAAATATAAAACTTAAATACGTTTATGTGTTATAAAATGATATTATGCCATCTGAAGGCTCTAGTCATTTTATTAATAATCAATGTAAGAAAACTCATTTATTATTTTATTTATTTATTTTATTTATTTAACTAAGATCTACAGCATTAATACTTAAAATACAAACCAATACAATAAACAGTACATTAGCCAATTACAGATCTTCACTACGTAAACAAAAAATATTATCAAGTTAATTTAGGGCAGGTAGGAAAAAATTTCGAAATAAAAATTAAGACAATTACAAAGTTAAACAAAATTGATAAGGTTTGTCGCTCACAAATCACATTAGCAATGAAGATACGGTGTGTGTGTGAAGTAGTGTGTATTTGTGTTGAGTAGTGTCAGTGTAGTTGTATCTTAAAATGGGTTTACATGCCGCAAAGTAGTAAGATAAATTATTTATCTTTATTTTGCAAGGTACTTGCAATTAATAAATGTTTAATAAATGGTAATAATATGTTTATTGTTTGTTTTTTGTCCTGTGTGGTACCGGCAAAGAATAGTACCATCCCATACATAAATATTGTAAGAAAAACGTTACAGGCTGGTTGTATTATACAATATTTAAAAAAAGAAATACACTAGAACTGTTAACATGACTGCAAATAAACGAATAGGTTCCTCTCCTTATTAAAATAACCAAAAAATACATATGTCAATAACATTTTCAGTTGTTACAAAATTTTAATAATACCATAGATAATACTTATGCTAATTATTCTTTTTCTCATTGTTTCTTTATATAGTAACATTGTAATGCTATTTCACATTTATAATTAATAATGAGTGTGTCTTAATGAACCTCTTGTTTTTAGGGTTTTTTTCTCACAGAGGGAGATGAAAAGTAGAGTATATCACGCGGCTGAAAAATCGTGTTTACTTCGGACAACCTATTAAATCCCTCGCTACTTACAGGATTCTACTCTAGAATACATACTTCTCTCTGGATTCAAAATTGTATCATCGCCTTAAAAATATTATTTTTCTGCCTTCTGACACCATCTAAAATTTATTTAAATTCTCCATTTACAACGGCATTTTCAGTCAACGACACTGAACTAACAACTTTCAGTAAACAAAACTTTCAGGAAACGAAAAAAAAAACGGCTTCTCCGTACAAACTGTCCGATCAAGTTTACAATTTTGTATGGAGACGCGAATTTTGTTTTTTTCGTTTCTTGAAAGTTGTTCAGTGTCGTTGACTGGTCATGCTTCTTCAGTATTTGGAAGGCTGTCCCTAACACCCTGTATACAGGGTGTAAAGAAAAGTACCGATGTCCTTTTAACCATGTAGTTAACATGTGTTCAGAACAGGAATAAAAAAATTATATTAAAATTTAATTGTGTCAACCCTCGCCAGTCGCAGCGCGCATGAAGGTACCTATTTGTCTTGTTTACAATTGGTGCGCCGCGACGGGTGGGAGGAGCGCGTTGTGATTCTTAGATTAGGGTTGGCAACTTGAATTTTTTTTTTCATACGAAGTATTTAATTTTTATGTTTTTTTTTTATAATTAATATGTTCTATGTACTTTATTCTACTTTTCACAACATGTGGTTAAAAGGAAATCGGTACTTTTCTTTACACCCTGTATACTACGTCATAAAGCCCTAAGTGTTTTTACTGGCGTGCTGTTGGGTACGAAACGAGACTGAATATAAAGCGTGCAAGGGTGCAAACAAACATAAAGAACAAGTACGAGCAAATTCAGTTAGGGTGTCATAGGTGTCATCATGGACAAAGATGATAAAAGTGTCATTTGCGATTTTATCCTACGCACTCGCACATGGACAGGTTGCCCGTACCAACTTGTCAACGTATTCTCCAATGCAAAATTCATTAATTAAAAAAGCATATTCTGTATGAAAGATTGATAAAAGTACAGGAAACAAGGGAAGTATTTCAAGACCTTAGCAGGTGGAAGACTGAGGTCTCTGCCTACCCCGATAGGAATCAATTTTCTTAGGTGTCATGCGCCTTACTTGTTTCGGTCATATACGAGTATTGCTGACGTATTTGTGATATTTTTTTAAACATATAGAACGATCAACTAATCTGGTACCGAGTTGGTTTCGCCTGGTAATCCACCTCTTTATATTTTTACCCTAAGAGTTGAATTCTGATTCGTCTGATGAACTAACGCTCAAATCTTCTTCTCCATCGCCTTCAATGTCTTGTGACAATATGTCATCGACACTCAGTGGTGTCGCTTCTCCTTCGAACCACTCAATCGTGTATTTATTGTTATCATTTAATTGCCACCCAAAATTTTCGGGTAATAATATAGCACACGTAGGCTCCGTTGCGTTCTGCCACATTGCTGTTACAAAAATTGTTCTCATTATTTTTTGTTTTAGGGAGCGCCAGCATGGTGGAATGGTGTGTGATTCAAAGTTCATAATTCTTTTGTAAAATTTTCTTTGGTCACATTTACCATATTTTTTGCAGAATAATTTGAATCGTCCTTCGTTAATGTCATGGCATCCTTCGAGGCCATATAGTTTATTAGTAAATGTTTGAATTGTTTTCATTTTATGATAATCGTCTATGTCTGTTGGATTATTTAATGAAGCAAAAACTTCTTGTAAGTTTTGATCTTCTTGAAGAATTTTAAAAGGTCTGATTTTTCCTTTGCCCTTTAAGCTTGCTGTATAATCAGATCCTGTGTAAGCATGCAAAGCTGGCAAGGCTTTGCTTACACTTACTCCTATTTTATGGTAAATATTATTTATGTTTACTGCAGGTTTATTGGGACCAGCTGACATCCATATTTCTTTGTTCAAGAATTTGTGAAAGTTACCAAGAACAATTATCATAATGTCTGTGTCAGAGGCTCTAATCAAACACTTGTTTTGGGTAGATTTCTGTAAGTAGAAAATTATTCTCGTGTCACTTTCCTCGTGTTGACATTCGTATTCCAGTTCCTCAGTTTTAATTATTGTATTATTGTCTCCTGCGACGTATGAGAAACATTTATTCTGGTTAGTAACAAATATTTTTTTGTCTCTTAACATTAAGTTAAACATATCGTCAACCCAATATTCACAAAAAAAACTTTCATTTTAGTAACTTTCTATTTTATATCCGCAAAAAGAGATATATCAGAAAGTCGCTAATATTCATATTTTTAAACAAAAGCTCCACAGATCAATTTGAAAATGTCAGATCAGATTCCAGCTAGTATGCATAATGTATGATCCATTGACGTAAGAAAAACGCTCCGCTACTAAACACTCTGCGCGTAGTTTCCAAAATCTTTGGTATGATTCAGATTCAGATTCATATTATTTATTCAATGTAGATTCTTTACAGAATACTTATTGAATGTCATGCAGAATACAATTCAAATAGAGCGAGTCTACGCTACTCTATGGTATGGTAAAATGTCTGCAAAGTTATGTCAAGGTTTTATTGCTTTTGTGGAAGCTGCTATTTATAATTTTATTATAAATTATACTTATTTATAACGTGTGCCCAAGACTTCATTCGCGTGGTTTTTTACTTTTACAGTAAACACAAACAACTGAACTGATTCAAACGGTGTTTCTCGACTCTCAATCCGAATCAAGTTAGAGTAAACCGATATCATTTCATACAAGGTGTACCTTAGAGACACTGTACCGAAAACTGAAAGGCCATGCTCAGTCAACGAAACCGAACCACTTTCCCAAAAGAAAAAAAATTGGTAAATGAAAAAAAAAAATGACTTATCTATACAAACTTTTCGCCAGACAAACCAGAGTGAGCAATTTGTATGGAAAGGCCAAAATTTTTTTTAATTCCCAGTAACGTTTCTTTGAGAAAAATTTCTGTTTCGTTGACTGAAAATGCCCTTTCAGTTTTCGATTAACCATCCCATACACCCCGTTTGTTGTTTGAACATAAGCTAAATTCACGATCGAAGACCTATACCTAAAATTTTTTAGCACGGCAAACGCTTACCAACACATTTTGCAGCCATAGATGATAGATCTCGTCGAAATCTTTATTTCGGTTGACAGCTGTCAAACTTAAAATCGCTATAACTTGGAAACTACTGACCCTAGACTACTTGTATGTTGGGACAAATGATAGATCTAGTCAAAATCTTTATTTCGGTTGACAGTTGTCAAACTTAAAATCACTATAACTTGGAAATTACTGACCCTAGACTACTTGTATGGTCGGATAAATGATAGATCTCGTTGAGTCTTCATTTCGGTTGATAGCTGTGAAATTTAAAACCACCACAGCCCAAAAATTACTGATCCTAGACTACTTTTATGTTTGGACAAATGATAGGTCTCGTCGAGATCTTCATTTTGTTTGACAGTTGCCAAACTTAAAATAACTATAACTTAAAACTGCATACCCTAGACAACTCGTATGCAGGGCAACTCGTTCGTCTCGTCGTAAGATCTCGTCGAGATCTTAATTAGTTTATTTATTATTTATCCAAACGAGGAGTCTAGGGTCAGTAGCTTCCAAGTAAAAGCGATTTTAAATTTGACAGACCAAAATAAAGATCTCGACGAGATCTATCACTTTTCCGAACATACAAGTAGTGTAGGGTCAGTAATTTTGAGTAATTTTGGTGATTTAAGATTTTACAGCTGTCAAGCGAAATGAAGATCTCAAAGAGATCTATCCTTTGTCTTAACAAACGAGTAGTCTAGGGTTAGTAGTTTTTTTAGTTATAGCGATTTTTAGTTTGCCAGCTGTCAACCGAAATAAAGACATCGACGAGATCTATCATTCATCCGAACGTAAAGTAGTCTAGGGTGAGTAGTTTTTGAGTTATGGTGGTTTTAGATTTGACAGCTGTCAACCGAAGTAAAGACCTTGACGAGATCTATCGTTTGTCCGAACGTGCAAAAGTCTAGGGTGAGTAGTTTTTGAGTTATGGAGGTTTTAGATTTGACAGCTGTCAACCGAAATGAAGATCTCAACGAGATCTATTTTTTGCCCAAATGCTCGTTCATTTTAAAGAGACTGCATGGAAAATATTTTTTTTGTACTTAATAGAAAAGATATCCATACATGAAAACTAGTTTGTTTCGAATACTAGTGCAGTAGGTCGAGGGGGAATAACGAATTCCCCGTCCACCTACCAGAGCGACACTCCAGTAGGAGGACGCGGCAAGCCCCACAATTACCTGTACGAATGTAGATGTATTGGATGTATGTGTGTGCCTGAGTGTGTTTTTGTGTGCTTGTGATGTGTGTGTGTAGTGTAGGATGTATGTGTGTATGTTGATATAGTGCTCTTTAAGAAGTGGCAGTATCAACACGGTTGCCTCAACAAATCCTGGCACTTTTGGCCTGATTTTATTTTATTACTGAATGAAAATTTATTTTGCATTTACTGAGAATTCTAATAACTTGACCCTGGTTGACCTTTGCAGACTTCTATTTCATAGTAACAAGAGAATAGAATATTTCGTAAAAAAGGTACAATATTTCGTAAAAAAGGTACATGAAAATTTCTGTTTCTCCTATAACATGTATGGTCGGCTCGGTTAACCCCATAGAACATAATGTTCTTTATCGATAAGAAGATCAAATGGAATGATAAAAGTTTATGTGCAAATTGACATTTTTCTTATTGCCTGTACATTTTTTCTAAAATCTGTGAATGTAGATCAAAATATCTCTAAAAGTTAGGGTTAGTCTCTGTACTAAGTTTTCTTATAGCTATAATGCTTATAGTAGCTGCCCTGTGTACTCCATCTTAACTTTTCGTCGTGTATAATAATATGAAAAATGAGTTTAAGTGTTGGCGTACTATGGCAAATATTATTAAGCTGTCTAGAACCTTCAAATGGCATAAGTTTCAATTCATTACTCATTATCGTAAGTAAGTTTTGTATTTTTTTGCCAACCTAAAATTAGGCCGACTCACGAATGTGCCAGGATTTGGCGAGGCAACCCTGTTGATTTTGCCCCTTCTTGAAGAGCTCTATCAGTTGTAATAAGTACCTACTTGGTAATCGATGAGGTAATTTTTGTCATTTTTGACCACCTTAAAATCAGGCCGACTGCCGAATGTGCCAGGATTGAGTGAGGCAACCCTGTTGATTTAGGCACTCCTTGATGAGTACTATCGAATGTACTATGTACCTATTTGGTATTCGACGAGGTAATTTTTGCCCAAAAAATGACAAGTTTTTTGCCCACTGTACGAAACCTGCCAGGTTGCGCCCAGGCAACCCTATTGATTCGGATACAACTTTTTAACGTGCACCACCCTAGATAAGTCGCATCTTGGTAATCGATGAGGTAGGGTTGACGACCACGCGCTCTCCGTCTAATAGGTAGCTGTTGCATATTTTTAATTCTGTCTGCAATCACTTACAAACTTATTTAAATGATTATTACTGTAACACCCCTATACGCAACCAAATAATATTTACCTCTCACCCTGGCGATCTCGTTAGCAGCTACGGCGGAATTACGCAGAATTACGTAAAATTTACGCCAAGTTTACATTTAGCGATATAATTAAGACGATTACGACCCTGTAACGTCGGAGGTCGGAATAAAATTATAAATTACTGCAATCAATGTGTAATAATTTATTACTATTGTTCTTATAAAGCTCGCCATTGTTATTATGTTTCACTTCTGTTTGTATTGTAAATGTTTTCGAGTTTAATAAAGAAAGACAGATTCAGAATTTAATTAACATTTCATATAAGGGAAGAAAGTTTTGGTTTGAGGAATAACATTCTAAGGATTAATATTTATCAAGCAGGTCACTTACACAGATAAGAAAAATACAGAAAAATAGACAAGAATGAGTGTTAATATTAAACTATAGTCCACTAAAGTGCCTAGACGGCCATAAATAGTAGTGATCAAAACAAATGTAACGCTGCGGAATTGACTAGAATAAGAAGGAGCCATAAATAACGTTTTAGCGAGCTTTAACTAGCTAGTTAACTGCATGATAGTTTTATCCCATACTTGCTCATTTCTATCAAATCAAACCACAAATCCATCAAGCATAATCTTGCGTCTTCTGCCTTGTGCGATTACTTCGACTTGACGTGGAAACAAGCAACTTAAATCCATATATTTAGAACTTGGCACTAGCACTGCTGAGCGTTTTGAGAAAATGCTGTTCGGGTAAATGGCATTCCATCAGTCCAGAGGGTCGAACGGTTAAGGCCGACCCTACTAATCTAATGTCGTTAAGACGGTGTGCGTTTATTGCCTGAGCTAATAAGATTTTTTTCACTTTCCGTATACTTGGACAAACGTCTTTTAAGGTTCCGAACCAAAATGCCAAAAGTGGAACCCTTCTGGTGCGACTTCGTCTGTCTGTCTGTCACACCTGTTTATCTCATGAACTAATTTTGCTAGCGCAAGGGGGCGGAGAGTTCTACTACTATTAATTTATTTTACATCTCTCATATTCGGTAAGTAGGTCCTTATTACCCCCAAATGGGGCTTGTAGGTGACCAATTAGCGCTCTAGGGTAATAATGTAGCTAGAAAAGCCCTAGGGCGGTAAGTAATTAAATTTTGGAAGAGTGAAGTGTTTTTTTTAATTACTTACCGCCCTAGGGCTTTTCTAGCTACATTATTACCCTAGAGCGCTAATTGGTCACCTACAATTTGGTGGTAATAAGGACCTACTTACCTCACAATCGTGATGTAAAGCAGAGTACTTAGCTCGGGTGTAAGCATCAATTGCACCCTCGAACAAATCAAATCAAAATCGTTTATTCATTGTTGGATATTAAAATCTCTTAATGACGTCAGCTAAACTACATCTCGCTGCGCTCGTGCGCCTAAATATCTCGGGCTGCAATTGATGCCTTACAGCCCTTGGCTACTAATCTACTATTGTGCCTGGGGCATGTTTTTCGAAGCTCAACAAATACTTACACGAGATAGCCATTGATTTTATTAATTTAGAACAATACCCCGCAAAACTGTTTTGATCGTCGACAGCAGGAAGAAGCCTCTGTTAATTAAAATTTCATTTATATTACAATGGTTAGTTTATTCCTACTAATTATACTCCGAGTTTCTTCAAGAAATATAAGTACCTAATTATCTTAACTGTTATAGCTGGTAGTTCGAGAAACATGCCTCTTCTCGTGGTGTAAAACTTGTGGTTAAAGTTATGAAATTCCTTATTAAAAATCTGTCATTTTGGAACTAATAGGTAACGTAACAGCTGCTGAATCAGAGCAGTGGTTATTATCAAGAATTTGTCAGAGTGAAGGATCAAAGTAACGCTGAGTTTGTCTTTTATCTTTTTAACTTTAGATGAATCGAAATTTCAGCCAAATGGCGGCATTGCATTTTGATTCCTATAAAAGTTGAGAAAGCTTCATTTTACAGTGGTCAAAGAAGCTTTTTGCTGTTATATGTAGTTTTATGGCAAAAAAAAATTAATAGTCGAGTTTATGTCTTTATATTGAAAAATTGGTGGTAACTCTGAACATGAAACTGAACAACTTTTGTTCTACGTCTTTTGTAAAATCGCAATGAATAAAGTTTTTTCATACAAATTGGCTCGGTCAGTTAATCGATTTGTATGAAGAATCTAAATTTTCTTTCAGAGCTCCTACCCGAGAGGATTTGCGCAAATTATTTTAAAACGCTGTGTACTTACTTTAAAATGCTTATTATACGCAATCAGAATTCTATAATTTATCTTAATTAGCATAGGCATAGACAGAGGCCTTCAAGGAGGCAAGTTGTGTCGTTTATTTAACAACTTTCCCCATTATGAGAGTTTAATTTTTATTTCGACCTATGTGAGAGGTATTAAGACCTATGTCATATATTGTTATATATATTCAGTTTCATGGTCTTCTAAAATTGTATTTTTTAAACACAATGTATAAAAAACCGGCCAAGTGCCGTGCTAAAACGTTGGTTCATGCCAAATTTTAAGATTCTAGGTCGACTGGGAAGTATCCTTTAGGTTTTGATTCCCTTGCGAGTTTGAAAATATGCGGCTTAAATTGCTGTTCCTTTTGATTGGGTTGACATAGAAGTTTGATTATGTAACAGCTTAAAGGTATTATAGACTTGAGTATTCGATATGAATTTCAATTTAATACCTCCACGAGTTCATGACGAAAAGGGTAGTAAGTTTAAAATTATTAAAAATATTTTTATTATATGATGTAACAAAAAAATTATGCTTTATGCAATTTTTCCTTTATCTGTGCTATAAGACGTTGCTCCGTACCAAATTTCAAGATTCTGAGTTCACGGGAAGTACCCTGTAGGTTTTGATTCCCTTGCGAGTGTCGAAAAGCTCGATAATTTGCGGCATAAACGGCCTTGCGTTGGCTTAGAAGTTTGATTTTTTCACAGCTCCAAGGGACAGTAAACTTGAGTAACGTAGGTCTGTCTAATTACGCCTACTTAAGGTTAGAGTTAAATATCTCAGGAGGAAATATAAAAAGGTGTCTGTATCAAAGGGTTGTTTAATAAATAATCAGATTAATCAAAAACAATAATAATATTATCAAAAACCAAAGAATAAGAATTCAAATTTCAAACGGAGTGGTTTTGGCGGAATTAAACTACTAAGGTTTAATTTCGCCTACTTTATTTTTCTTACAATAACTTTCTACTCGGAAGCTATTATAATTTGTTTCATTTAGAAACATTATCAGTCCTAGCAGTACTATCTTAATCAACAGTATTCATATTTTTTTACCGTATTTTCACAGTTACAGAATCAGGTAACAATATTCTTCAATTGCTAAGTAATAACAACAATTATTTAAAAAATTTCAATGGCACATAGTATAAACTCAAGCAAGCCATCATAAGACAGATTTTTTAACAGAAAAAAGTTTCTAAAACAAGATTTTCCACTAGGCGTAGTAATACTTAGGTTCAGGTAATGACGCCTACCAAAACTAAGTTTTTTATTTTGCCGCCCATACTCAACTTTAAAAACAACAAAAAAGTTTTATTAAGGCTAAAATAAATACAAACAATAAAAAAGAATATTTATTACCATTATTGATATAAGGACATCTAAAACATGAGGTTCATTCATAGGGCTAATTACGCCTACGTGTAGTTAATAGCGCCTAAGATACCATTTCGAACGTGTAGTATCGCCTGGGCGTAATTATTCGTCCAATACAATTCTAGCAATTTTTTAATAAAATTAACACCGATCGCCTTACGCTTAAGAAAAACTACGGGTAGGGAGAAAAATAGTTAGGCAAGCGAACTAGGCTCAGATATTTGTACAAAACTCTTAAAAAGTATATAAACTTATCGCAAACTTACTGACTTATGTTATTAATAGTCCTCGCAGGGTGTGCTTTCGGGCATATCGGTCGAATACTAGCTTGCGACGCGGGAAAGGAGCAGCACGCGCATGGTTAGCGATGCAGGGCACATTAACCGTAGTGCGTAGATATTAAGTTTGATTTTATACATACATACATAACATCACGCCTCTTTCCCGTTGGGGTAGGCAGAGACCACAGTCCTCCACCTGCTACGATCTTGACATACTTCCCTTGCTTCCTGTACTTTCATCAATCCTTTCATACATGCTCGTCGGTTTAGGGTACTTTTAACCTGGCCTTTATTCAGAACGTCCTGAATTTGGTCCTGGTACGTTCGCCTAGGCCTTCCCCTTCCAACGTTTCCATTCACTCTCGCCTGGTAGATCTCTTTCGTCAATCTTCGTTCATTCATCCTCTCTACATGACCAAACCATCTCAGCATCCCTTTCTCGATTTTGGTCACTACGTCCTCTTTTACGCCACACCGTTCTCTTATCACACTATTTCTAATCCTGTCACTCAATTTAACACCAATCATACTCCTTAGCGCTCTCATTTCCACTGCATTCATTCTACTTTCATGCTTCTTCTGCCATACCCAGCTTTCACTGCCATACATCAGTGTTGGTACCAAAACTCCCCCATGAACAGCCAAACGAGCGGCGTGCAGGGCACCATTCACCATGTTTCCAGCATTCACTCTTCTTTCAATATCACTTTCACACTTTCCATCTCTCGTCTCTCTCTCTTTGATTTTATCGATACTGTAAATAGGATTTTTGGATCATAGGCGTAATAAGCGTCTTGGCGTATTTCGACAGACCTACCTTATTTGAAATGAATTTCAGCTTGATACCTCCACGCGTTCCTGAGAAAATGGGTCGTGACAGATAGACAGACGGATAACAAAGTGATCCTATAAGGGTTCCGTTTTTTTCCTTTTGAGGTACGGAACCCTAAAAATCCAAGATCGAATCCAAAAAAGAACCTTCCAATGAACTTTCAAAGTAGGTACTTACTTTTATTGTGAAATTTCGTATCAATATTCTCGAAGATTCGATTTCAGATTAAGCTTTCAAAGAACAACAGGACGCTCCTTCCGTAAACATTATTTTTCAATCCCCGTGCGAAAACATTGTCTAAGATAACATTCAATATTTGGGCTAAAATCAATCAAGTTATGACGTGGGTGTTGGTTCACGAATAAATAATACAAAATATTATTTTATACCTATCTGTAAAAATATGATAAAATTAGATTCGGTCAAATCTTGGAAGAAAACAAAATTAATAATTTCTACATAGTTTCAAACCTTACAAAACCGAATCTTACGTGACATAAAGAAACATAATCTTAATCTAACTTAACTAAAGTAGACGTAACGTAAAAGAGTTCAGATTTTTGATCACTTAGGGATTTCACAAAGTCCCTAAATTTATCATATCCCTGCGACATATCTTCAATACAACATGTAACAAAAATAAAAACCGGCCAAGTGCGTGTCAGGCCACGCGCAATATAGGGTTCCGTAGTTTTTTACGATTTTTATCGCAAAGTAGGTGATGACTAAATATTTCATAACGTTCATAACATAAAATGTTTACATCCTAATACTATGCGAAGTCGTGACGCTTGATTGCTACCTACTGCTATTTACATTATTTCCAGTTTTTCAGCTATAGCTCATTAACCTGTGAAGCCTACTTAGCTGTAATAGTTTTCCTTTTAATTTCATCATATATACTACTACTTTGATTTTTTTCACATTTCCATTAACTACCGTTTAGCTGGCAGGAGGGGGGGACACTCGACTCTAACAAAAAATTGTACTTTCAAGCTGAATATTTCGCAAACGGATCCCTAAATCGAAAGATGATCTTCGCAAACTAACATTATTTTTAAAAGACCTATTCAACGATACCCCACATAAAGGGGTGAACAAGAAAAAAACCGGCCAAGTGCGAGTCGGACTCGCGCACTGAGGGTTCCGTACCACCACATAAACATAATTGTATTAGTTGAAATTTCAGTAAGTTAATGTGCTAGATTTTTTGAGTCCGACACGCGCTTGACCAAATTTTATTATTTGTTGTTATTTTATAGCTTATGCACTATAAACATACCAATTTTTAAGTTTGTAAGTGTTCCTGTTTTTAAATAGAACTAAAACAAAAATCGCCTCAGCGACCATCCAACTTGACCCCTCTCTTATATGAATGTTCTTGAAACGGGAGCTCACCACAATTGGTTGCCATTAGTTGTGAGAAAAGTTGTAATATTTAATGATATCAGACTTTTCCCATTATTTGTACTGTGAGACCTAGCTTCTTGCCAAATTTCATAATTTTAGGTCAACGGGAAGTACCCTGTAGGTTTTGCATTTTTGAATAAATGTATGGAGATGAGGACATTATATGCCATATCTTTTGATTGCGTCGTTGTAAAAAATTGAAATTTTTAGATCTTGTGTAGTTCATGGATCCTAATATGCGGTATTAATTTCAATCTGATACCTTTACCCGTTCGTGAGATAAAGGGTCTTGACAGACAGACAGACAGACAGACAGACGGACAACAAAGTGATCCTATAAGGGTTCCGTTTTTTTCTCTTGAGGTACGGAACCCTAAAAAACAAATCACCCCCGGTTCTTTTACCCGACAACGGCGGAACTAAGAGGTGGGTAATAACATACTGTGAGTGAGGTATGTTAAGTACCAAGAATAAATAAAATAAAAAGTATAACCCTCCTCTGGCGAAATCGGGTAATAAAGCGCCTTCTATAAGTTTATTTCAAAGGAGTCGTTACATTTGACCTTTTTAGTTTCATAGAGAAAAAGAAAATTAAGTATAGATTCGTCTGCTAAATGTGAGATGTTTCAGAATATTGCGGTCGTTTAACACAATTGCATTTGGCACTGCATTATCAAAGATATGCCAAGATTCAAGATTGGCACCGCTGGAACCTCCCTCTCCATTAAAATTTTAATGGATAAAACAAAAAGTTTGTGCATTTGTCATTGGCATTGCTTTTTAAGGGGTATGCCAGCGAGCAAGTTAAACCACCCCAGCTCTTCCGGCGGGTGTCATAAATTGAATATTAGAGGACATTTCACATAAGGTAATCTGATCCCAAATTAGGCAAAGCTACTATGGGTATCAGAGCCTGATACATAAATAGATAAATAACACCCAGACACAAAATAATCACTTGTGTTAATCACACAAAATTGCCCTGGCCGGGGATCGAATCGAAGAACGGAGGAAAAGGCGTGAAAGGCAGGCTCACTACCAACCACACCCAAGGACTTGTAAGTTGTCATACATACATATTACACAGCCACAAAAAATTCTACTAGGTATACAGGAAGGCCGCTATGGAGATGTATAGAGATGGTGACAAAAATGGCTGTATTTTTTGATTGTTTTATCGTAAGTAGAAGCTAAAATTTTTCGCACCTTCCAGGGTCCATCTAAATATATAAAAGAGCATGTCCTGACTGACTGACTGATTCATCAACGCCGAGCCGTAACCGCTATAGATACAGATCTAAAATTTTGTACACAGGTTCTATGCATGTCAAAACCACCCACTAAGAAAGGATTTTGGAAAAGTCATCTCCCAAGGGGGTGAAATAAGGGATGAAAGTTTGTATGAAAGTCCTTTGTTTCTTGAGCTAGATTCACACAATTTTTTTTTATTCTGGTAAAAAATAAAGAAACACGTGTTTAAGCATTTCTTAAAAATCACCCTTCAAGGGGCTGAAAAAAGGGATGACTTTTTTCCGTATGTTGGTCTATAAGTCTTTTATTTTTAAAGGTAGAATTATTAAAATTTGTTTTTGAGTTTTTGGTAAAAAAATAAAAAAGAACGTGTTTAAGAATTTTTCAAAATTCATCCCCTAAGGGGGTGAAATAAGGGATTAAAGTTTGTATGAAAGTCCGTCAGTTTAAAGTTAGGATCTTCAGATTCAGATTCAGATAATTTTATTCAATGTAGATTCTTTACAGAATACTTATTAAATGTCATGCAGAATACAATGCAAATAGAGCGAGTCTACGCCGTTTCGGATCCTTCAAAATTTGTATTTAGACTGACGACAAAAAATTAAGTTTCACGGTTCTCAGGGTTTTTGAAAATTCTACACCCTAAGGGGTAAAAAAGGGGATGAAGTTGAAACTCCTTCATTTTATAGTAAAATCCACATTATTTATTATTTAGGCATTAGGGTTGTAATTCTGTGGAAAATACATCACTGTTATTGAAATTACACCCCAAATTCAACCCCTTAAAGAGGGAAATGAGGTGAAAACGTCTAAAAACCAATATGGATATCGTTTGTATCGTTTATCGGGTCGCTGATTACGAAAACTAAAACAATTTTGAAATCCAATCTGGTGGATGTGAATAACCATCATCCCCTGGGGATGGGGTTGGGGTGCGATAAGGTTAATATATCTAAAAATCAATATGCGTGTCGTTTCTATGTTTATATAAGGATAGGGATAGCTGTTAAGACGGCGTTAAGGATAGGGATAGGAGTAGGGGTAGGGTTAGGGGCAGGGATAGTGAGAGGGAGAAGGAGAGGTAGTGGGATGGAGTTAGAGAGAGAGGGAGTGGGAGAGGGTGAGGGAGGGGGAGAGACTGCACATTGTCTGAATATCACGCTGGCGAAGCCGCGGGCACAGCTAGTGTACTATACGAGTATAACATTTGATATTACTTTCAACTTGATACCATCATTGATACCTTTACCCGTTCGTGAGAAAAAGGGTCTTGACAGAGAGACCGACAGACGGACAACAAAGTGATTATATAAGAGTACCGTTTTTTTTATTTCCTTTTGACGTACGGAACCCTAAAACACGAAATATACACGTTGACTTCAGAACCATATTCTGTTTTTCATCGGTTAAAAAATATTCATCATAACATCCCACAAAACGTCCACTGCAGGACAGGGAGATACCCCTAGAACACCAGCGAAAAACGCGTGGTACCATAGTCAGCACGCTTGTAAGCGTTGCGGCTGGAACCGCTGTTGTTGGTGACCGCAGTATGCAAGATGGTACGATACACAGATAGGTGCTGCTGCCCATCCTCCGGTTCTTAAGCCCTTAGTCGCCTCTTACGACACCCACGCCATCTCTACCCGTACTGGTACTATTCTTTTCCGGCACCACACTGATTAAAAATATTTACCTATTGCTTATATTAGCTTTTTCAAGGTTCAGCCAATTTTGGTTCAGCATTCAGTAGTCGATATTCCAGTTGCACACGGTCGCACGTCAGCGGATACACTTTGACCTTAAGCGGCTCTCTAATTTCGGGCTTTTGTAGAGTAGCGCTGGTTCAGCATTGGTTTTGTTTCTACTAATTTGCTGCGGTGCGTACTCTACCTATTTGGTTCCGTCGTTCCGTTATATCCAAAAATAGCACCACTTCTTTTAGTTTTTTTTATCTTGAGGTCCCAAGTGCAGTGAACTCGGCAGATGGTGCGTAAGCGCATCACACGTGCACATGCACGTGCAGATGGACACAAATGATTTTGAACTTAATCACTATGATCTCAAGGTCAAAAATTTAATATTTTGTCTATAGTCGCTTTATTATCTCTATCAGGAATTTCAACTTTTATCTTCTTGGACAAAAAGATGGCGGGTTATATTACAATGTTAATGAATACTGCTCTTTAAGAGCTAATGTCTGAGCAGATGATAGGGTAATGGTGTTAAGCATGTTGTATGGTATCACTTAATTAAAGGAAGTTGGCTGTCATCTAGATACTTCAATTTCTTTTTATGTAGAGTATGACGCCCGAGGCAAGTGACTCTGTTTGAAAACTTCTCTGCCTGGTTTCTGTTTCTTTTCTTTATGACCCCGAAGTGCGCCAAGGAATACTTCCAAAGCCCAGACTGTCCAATACTGTCCAAATCCATCTGTCCTACATTCCAAGGTCTTAATTGTATCATATATAATAATAAGCGGCGACCAATTATTATTTCTACGGTTATCGGAATTAAAGAAAGGTCCCCATACAAGACAAGAAACGTGTACTTTAGCAATTTTTGTTTCTGGTATTATAGCGGTAATACATACAAGCGTTACCTAAGCTTGGTGTGATTAACTGATTATGTATAGCTTTTAAAAAATCAAATAATAAAGATTGGCCAAGTACAAGTCGGGCTTAACATGGCATAATAAGTAAAAACTTTGAAATGTGTGCTGGTAAATCCTCGGTGCGCAAGTCCGATTCGCACTTGACTAGTTTTTTTTACATGTCCATGTCGTCTGACGCACTTGATTTACCTAAGCTGTGGTTCACTGGAGCTATAATTATTTTACCTTTTATATAACTTTTTCACTGTTCAGGTTTTTTACCGTCACCAACTTTACAACCCATCGTCACCCGAATTCCGCTAACGATGAAGTTGGCGATTTGTACCCTTCAACCCGCCCGAAGACAAAGAGGTGGAGCAGGTGTGCCATGATTAAAGGCTGCCGGATAAGGTACAGCCAGTAACTCGTCAAGCTTAAAACTGTAAGGTAAGACAATCTCCAAAAATCAAAAAGACTTTAAAAAAACACTTAGGTAACTTTAACTGGGCGACCGAACTTCTCTCTATAATGGTCGCCTCGACATTAAAATATCATCGGGTGAGCAAGCTATGCTACCCGCCAACAGATGGCGCTGTAGGTTTCTATCTAAAACGCGGTATTTTAAAAACGGTTAAAAAACACAAGGAAAACGAATTTTCCCAGACATGAGACCTAGTCAGATCGATTTAACGTGCGTCCCCGAAAACCCCTAGTAAATTTCTTATACATACAAATATTTCTCGTTTAATAGTACCTATAGGAATCACGCAAAAAGTACACGTCGTCGTAATGAAACTTTTTTGTTTATATTTTTTTAAATTTATATATGTACACCGTTATACTTTTATTGGGGAATGAGAACCGGAGACATAACATTTATTTTCCATTAAAAATTATTAACATGCGATCTAAGTCGCGGGCAAAAGCTAGCACTGAATTAAAAGGGAGCTTTGTAATAAGTACTAAGAATAAGTATTTGAGTTTGTTTAACTGACTTTTACAGTAAAAAAGACACAAACTTGTGGTACCTACTGACTACTGAGTGGTGATAACGCTGGGTCTTCGTTTAAGCCGCAATCACACCTGCATTAAATCAGAAACTAATTCGGCATACATTGCTCGTTGAAATAAGGATATTGGAATTAACAGGACCAAGCCTCTGAGCAATGTATGCCGAAAAAGTCTTAGAATATAGGAAGGTGTGATTGCGGCTTTAGTAAGCATATTACGTCGCTGGAATTCACTTTACGCCCTTTTATCCGCTGTTCTTACCTCGGTATAAGGACGTTTGATGTCTAGTGTAAAGCTTGATGTGCACTCGACTGTACTTACCACATTGACACCTCAAGCTGCCTGCTATTTACATGGGATTTAGGGTGTCGCTATTTTGGGCGAAATATGCCTAACTTCCTATTGGGAGATTGGCATTTTGTAAATTCTTGGCCCGTAAATCGCCGTCATTCAATGCAAGGTGTAAATAATGGTTACATTAACTACGAAACAAAACATTAAGTATTTGTATACATTATATTTTGTATTTGTGTGTTTGCATTATTATGTATTTGTATAGTATAAGATGAGTATAGGTGTTATATTTAGGTTTCTATTTTGTAGTTTATGTGTGCACGTTCTATCTGCCTCTTCCAGTCAAATCACGCTTCTGTAGGTCTGCTGGAAGAAATTTCCGTGTAGAAATAAGGAGCACCTGATGTGTCTTTTTTCTTAATTTTCTTGTGTACAATAAACTGTAAATAAATTATTTCTTGTACATCACAATACATATTCCTTAGGATATTATAGTATACAACGTGAATTTTCATTAGTTTTGCTTCCGAAGCAAAACCGATAGGCTTCTTCTGGGCAAGCTCGTTCCATCGTCGACCTCATCTCTGTCCTCAAGGCTAGATCGAGGTCAAGAGTAAGCCCACTCATAGTAAAAAAAAGAAAAAAAAAAGAAGCCAAGTGATTCAAAATATTTTTTTCGTCTCCCCATAGTCACTTGATCGACTCATTTTGTATGGGAAGGCGAACAATTTTGCCTCCTCTACAGATAGTGAGTTGGTTTTCTACAAATAAAGTATCTATTACACCTTTCCCAGGGAACTTAAGTTCAAATACGAAAAACCAAACGTTACCTCCCATACAAAATGCGCTATCAGCTGATACAGTTTCTATGGGAGGTAAAAAAATTATTTTAGGGATAGTTGTTCAGTTCCGTGGGCAGATTCACACCCTTCAGTATTATCACACCTATCCGTAACACGCTGTATAATCAGAGTGGGTTTTTATTGTCGATTTTTTTCCCACCATGGCGCCACTTTGTTTTTGAGGCGATGTTGTTTAGCTGAAGTCATATCCAACAATGAATAAATGATATTTGATTTAGAGACTAATTCAGCTTACATTGCTGGGAGGCTTGGTTCGGAACCAGCAATTTATGCCGAATCAGTCTCTGATATAGGAAGGGTGTAATAGAACCTCTTTTTTAAAAGGATTTCTGTACATTAGTGCCTGATCGACAGAGCATCGCTCTATAATAGCCGCCTCAACATTAAAACATCATCGGGTGAGAAGTTTTGCTACCCGCCAACAGATGGCGCTGTAGGTTTCGGCCTAAAACGCGTGTTTAAAAAAAAATACTTAAAACATGGGCATAACGAATTTTTCCAGACATGACACCTAGCTAGATAGATTTTTCGCCCCCAAAAACCCCCGTATGGTAAATTACGTCGAAATCGTAAGAGCCGTTTTTGAGAAACCAATTACAAATATACATATAAATATCTTCAACTTTACTCATTGTCTACAAAAATGTCAACCTCTCACCGGAATCTCATAACGAACCTCGTCACATTCACATCACACAATTTTTTGCCCTAAAATACCCGCGAATCAATGAACCGTGCAAATCAGGCCTTGAGCAGGTAAAAATACCCACACACGGGGTAAGAAAAAATAAAAACCTGCGAAGTGCGAGTCGGAATCGCGCACCGGGGGTTCCGCAACACCACACATAATATTTTGATATACGAAATAGTAGTGGGTGTGAAGTGAGTCGCACTTGGCCAGTTTTTATTATTTGTTGTTATACTGTAACTTATGAACTATTATTGTTGTATAGTTTTTACGATAGAGCTAAAAAAAATAAAAACAAAAAAACACGTTCTTGTACGGAGGGAGTACCCTTATTTTTTTCGCCATATTAACATATATTGTGAGAAAATTCCTGAATTTATTCAAGACACGAGTGAATAGGCTTCTTCAGGGCAAGCTAGGCCCATCGTCGACCTCATCTCTGTCCTCAAGATTACTCTATGCCTCGACACTAGATCGAGGTCAAGAGTAAGCTCATTGACGATAAAAAAATCAACTAGCTATCTTTTACAGTTTAAAGGATACCTTTCTACAGCCCTTTAAGGCCTTAAGAGCACACGCCTTATGAGCTTAGTAATAGGCGCCCGTTGACACCTTTTTTGTACGGGACCCTAAAAATAAAAACGTGCGTGGATGAACAATTGCAGCGTATTGTACAAATTCTCTTTTGTCCCTTGTAATAATAAGTCTGATAATATAAAAGAGCCTTACAAAAATATAGACAGGTAAAGTTTTTGTTAAGCGAACAACGGCAGTCCTGACAAAGTTGCAAAAGGATGTATAAATTACGGCTATCCGGGCCATCGGACTTTTTGATCAATAGAATGCTTTTCGGAGAGCCATGAAATGACATTTAGAGTTGGACAATTTGTACCTACAGGTAAGAACTTGGACAATTTTATCGTCTATCATAAACATAACAGAATCATTTCTGTCCAGTAGTCGTTCATATCATATCAAGCCCATTGGTAATAAAAATCTGAATGAAGGTGTCTAACCAATTTTCTAGTCTAGCCCAATGAATGCATCGATTGAAAAACGTCTATTTACTCTAGACAATGGGTTTAAAGCAGTCTTTAACATTTATCGACGTCGGATCCTTGATGTTCTAGCAACGCCGTTCCAGAACCGTGAATATTGTGATAATACCTCGGGTTGATCCGAGGGTAATACTCATCCAATACTCATTACAAAATATCTCTTTTCGTTACTGTCATGTTATATGGTCTGCTATATAACACGAAAAAAAGTGAATGGTTGGTGTTTAAGGCAGGGTGTAAAGGACTTAATGTTGTGCCACATATTCAATTAAATGGGGTAGTTTTGAATAGAGTTGACCAGTTCAAATACTTAGGACATATTGTCACTGAAGATCTACACGATGATCTGGATGTGGATCGGGAACGGAGAGCATTAAATTTAGCAGTAATATGTTGATCCGAAGATTTTCTCGTTGTTCAAAAGATGCTAAGATACTGTCAGGTGTTTTACACGAGCAGTCTTTGGGTCAACTACATACTTAAAGCATATAATGCTCTCCGTATCCAATATAATAATGCCTTTAGGATGCTGGTGGGATGGCCACGCTTTTGTAGCGCTTCAACGATGTTTGCTGAGGAACGCACTGATGATTTCTTTGCGAGGCGCAAACGGATAGCTTCTTTGTTGATCAGAATGCGGGCTAGTACTAACAGTATCCTAAGGACAATAGCTGACAAAATGGACTGTGCAATGTTAAAGTACTGGGTGGATGTGTTGCTTAAACCTAATAAGTAAAACTATTGTTTTTTTTTTGACATGGTATTTAATTGATTTTAATTGTTTATTTTTTATGAAGGTATGATTTGACATTTAATAACTCTAATCTATAAATTGACATTGTTTAAATTATGGATTGACTTATTGACTGTTGTATTTTACTTAACTTGACATTTGTAATAATACTAGAATTTTAACTAACATAGATTTTAAGTTCTTACCTACTAACAATTTAATACATGGACCATGTTTTCTGATATTAATAAATAATAATAATAATATATATACATTATCTCAAGGAACTTAAGCCGAAATAGGAAAAAAAAAACTGCGCCAGCCAGTAAAAAAAAAATTATATTTGATGAAAGGGAAAGTTTTTCAGTCTTTTGTATAAGTAACAGGCTTAAGTTGTGCTTACAAATCTTTTTACACCTGAAATTCCTAGGTTCGTGTGCTTCAGGTGGAAAACAAGATCGTTACAATCAGTGCAGTAGTTCGGTTCAGAGCTCAGCCAAGTCGATAACAAACTACGGCAACAAACAGCAGGAATAACAGGAAAAGAAAGCCGTTAGGTCGGGATTGGTACCACACTTCATTGAGTTCTTTATATAATAGTGATATAGATCTCGACACACCCTGGATCTCCTTGCCTTGGACACTACATACATCGAGCGCGAATTTGAAATTGGAAGGTCGCGTAGGCTCGCATATTCAATACCATAGAATACATGATACAAAAGACCCTCAGAAGAACCTCAGATAAGAGGTACAAATCTCTTTGAGAAGAACCACGAGAATCTCGCGGGCGGGTGCGCGCGGGGATGCGGGATAGATTGCAAGGAGGGCGGAGAGTGTCCGTTCTGTATGATAGTACTGTCAAGCGCACGTCGGTAGAAACTTTTTCAACTCTATTACCACGCCATTAGGTCCAAAAGTGTTTCTACTCACGTGCTGTTGAGTGTACTATTACTTTAATCTGTGATTTTGACGTGAATACGTCTTTGCTTTAGTGTGGAGCACAGAACACGCGGGTGTACCACGGGCAATGCCTGAACAACGATAGGGCCATTCCGCCTGCGCGCGCACCTCCCAATAGAAGTAAAAAAAATTGGTTCCTTATTGACTAGGTATACTATCCAATTTATGTAAGCGCTTATTTTGAATGCACATCATAAACACATTCGTTGCCATAGACACGCTGTCACTGGTTTTTTTCATCTTACTCTCTCGCAATAATGGTACTATGTTCATCGCACTCAAACGACGCTAGTAGTGTGGGTGCGGAAAGCGTGTAAGTTTTAGTAAATGGTGACACTGATTTGTATTGAATGAAATAAAGAATTCGTCTCTAGATGCACAGCAAGACGCATGGACTTCAGAGCTCTGTGGTGTGGAGAGATTTTAAGTGGATATAGGCCCTCTGGCGGCAATAATCGGTACTACGGTGCTTTGGATGAGAGAGGTTTGGGGTGGCATGAGGGGAGGGGGTTGAGTGGACGTGGGTGGGAGTTTGACGTGCTCTTGACTGAACCTACCTACATAGACGTATCCATCTAAAACTTACGGGCGTATCAAGAATACAGGCAACCAGGATTTTTTAACTAACCAAGTTTGTACAAGAAACATACAGTGGAACATAGAACTTCCTCCTTTTTTGAAGTCGGTTAAAAAGTAAAAATCATACGGTGGTACTTTTTGTCTGAGATTATAGCGTTTTCAAACAGACAGACAGGATGGATGGGTGGTAGAAAAAAGACAGAATAATACGGCGGGGGACTTTGATTAATAATATGTAGTGACGATGATGATTATATTTATCATCATAACAGCCGAAAGACGTCCATTGTTGGACAAAGCCCCACTCTATAAGGATCTCCACAACCAAGTAGCTGCATCGAGGCGTTCCAGTTATGCCACCTAAATCTTTGCCACCACTTCAATGTCACCGGTTTACTTCCGGCCACCAGGGTGTATACCTACTCTCAATTTTCGACATATCGATACGATACTATTTCGATACAATCGAATTCATAAC
This sequence comes from Athrips mouffetella, assembly GCA_947532105.1. Taxonomy (NCBI): domain Eukaryota; kingdom Metazoa; phylum Arthropoda; class Insecta; order Lepidoptera; family Gelechiidae; genus Athrips; species Athrips mouffetella. Next base: position 5,764,090 of record OX383960.1, on the reverse strand, counting down.
TTCGTTCACTAAAAATAGAGTAGAATATTGGTTGGATGAATTTTCAAACTGGCAGTGATTAGCATCCAACCAATATCCTTCAACTCTATCGTCAAGAGACGAAGTTTCGAATTTGCATGTTTCGAATAGTATCGTTTCGATATATCAGAAATTGAGAGTAGACACCCTGGGTAGCGACGAACTTGGAAAGTATCAAATTAATAATTTTGTTTTCCACTTTCGTCACCAAGCTCGTTCTATACTTAACCTACTAGGCGAAATCAAACACTGCAGGTATATTAGACTAATTAGAAAAGTCTTATGGGTCCACAGTCCATGTTAGCTAGTTTACCTACATTTTGTTTTGACCAGTAAGCGGAGTGGTTTAGACAAAATTTTTAAAAATCAAACTGTTTGTTAGTTTATGGAGTATCCAAACAAAATCTTTATCGGTTCGAAGCTTGAACACACAATGTGTATGCTCAGGGTATCAATATTATGATTTGAGCTAACCGACCGCCTCAAGAGATACCCAAACTTTATGAACACACAAACTGCTGACATATTGGTTTTATAACTGAAGTTAACTGAACTAGCTGATTGTTGTGACTAGCTGGTGCCCGCGACTTCATCTGCGAAGGTTTATAAATTGTAGCCTATTTGTTATTCTTATGTATAAGCTATATTATTGTAACTACCTAGCTGATTGCTGTGTCTATAACATGACTAGCTGGTGCCCGCGACTTCGTCTGCGCAGGTTTGTAAATTGTAGCCTGTGTTATTCTGATGTATAAGCTATATTATTGTAAAGTTTCATTAAAATCCATTCAGTAGTTTTTACGTGAAAGAGTGACAAACAGCCATCCATACTTACAAACTTTCGCGTTTATAATATTAGTAGGATACGTTCATGTCTTAGATTATTTATAATGTCAACTTGATTTCATAGATGGCAGTGTAACTATTGTAGTATTTTGTAAAACATGGTAACATTGTGTCTACGTGAATAACATAAAGCTGCCTCCAGGAGGGCCGCCACTGCGAGAACGCTGCCTCCAGGGGGGCCGCCACTGCGGGAGGGCCGTCACTGCGGGAGGGCCGTCACTGCGGGAGGGCCGCCTCTACTGGAGGACTGTCCCTGCGGGAGGGCCGCCTCTCCGAGAGGGCTGCCTCTACGGGAGGGCTGCCTCTGTGGGAGGACCGTCTCTGCGGGAGGACCATCCTTGCGGGAGGGCCGCCTCTCCGAGAAGGTCGCCTCTGTAGGAGGGCCGCCTCTCTGGGAGGGCCGCCTCTGCGGGAGGGCTGCCTCTACGGGAGGGCCGCCTCTACGGGAGGGATGCCTCTGCGGGAGGACCGCCTCTGCGGGAGGGCCGCCTCACCGGGAGGACGCCACTGCGGGAGGGCCGCCTCTCCAGGAGGGCCGCCTCACCAGGAGGGCGCCACTGCGGGAGGGCCGCCTCTCCAGGAGGGCCGCTATGATCTGAGGGTTACTATTATCTGAGGAATACTGTGAAAAGTAACTTTAAAACTTGTAACTGTTACGACAACAGCTGTGAGTACTCATATTTCTTTTTCGAATTTCAGTGATCGAACAATTTTTTTTTTGTGGTTTAAAAACTGCTTATTATTAGCATCTTTTAAATTTGATACATACAGGTATCTTATATATCCTTTCTTATCGTAGGTTTCTTTCATTTAGTCAGTCGTAACTTCTTTTTAAAGCAAAATGCCACTGGATAAAAACGATCACGACACAGATCAAACTACAGATCAAGCTGATTCTCTTGATAATATGTTACAATATCAGGAGGATATAAGCTCACACATTTCAAAGGCGCTTTCAAATTACAAAAAGGCACCAAAAGAACGTCTGACAGAAGGTTATGCTGAAGGTCGTTTACAAAATTTGGATAAATTGTGGATCCAGTTTACAACTGGGCACGAAAACTTATTACGTAGTATTTCACGCAAACTTTTAAGTAAGACAGACTACATGAAAGAAGACCTGTATGACATTACAGAAGAAACATATTTGACTTGTCGGTCGTTAATAAAAGAATTGTTAAAAAGCTTCACTCCAGATGCGACAGAAAAATTGGAAACCAAATATGCGGAAGTTAAAGTTAGTCAAGTTAGATTACCAAAAATAAATATACCTGTATTTTCGGGAAAGTACACGGAATGGAACACTTTTCGTGATTTATTCTGTTCGTTAATTCACAATAATCAAGATATAGATAATGTCCAAAAATTGAATTATTTAAAAGGATATTTATCCGGTGAGGCAGAGCAATTATTGCGACATATACCTATTTCCGAAACAAACTACATAAGATGTTGGGATTTGCTTGAACAAAGGTACAACAATAAAAAATATATTTGTAATATCACTTTGAAACGACTGTTAAGTCAAAGAACCATATTTAACGAGTCACCAAATGGCCTAAAAGATTTAATTGATACGACTAACGATTGTTTATCATCTTTAAAAAATATTGGAGTTAATGTTGATAGTTGGGACGTTATAGTTATTCATATTCTCACTTTAAAATTAGACCCGGAAACGAGACGACAATGGGAGTTTGGAATTTCAAATAGCAATGCCAATGATGAACTGCCTACATTTTCTCAGTTTATAGAGTTTTTGACAAATCGCTACCGAGCAATGGAATTTTTACCGTTAGAAAACAGAATCAAAAGTATTCCAAAACAACAGTTAAACCCCAACAATCAACATGCTCACACTTTTCATGCAATAAAAATGAAATGTCCGTTTTGTTCAGAGGAACATAATATTGGTTGCTGCAAAAAATTTGCCAAAGAATCGATTGAGGCTCGACGCGCTTTCGTGCAATCTAACAATATTTGTTTCTCCTGTCTAGAGAACAATCACTCTGCCAAATTTTGTGAAAATAATATACGATGTAATATTTGCAATCGAAAACATCACACAATCCTTCATCCAAATTCTGCGAATGACGCAAGTAAAAGTACTGGTGAAGTTAAGGTAAACTTCAGTATTGAAGAAAATAGTGATTCGGGTGAAGATATACCTTCCCCGAATAAGGAGCCGGTAGTTTCTTGTGTCTCTACAAGAAAAGTTTTTAACAAAGTTTTACTAGCAACGGCGTTAGTAAAAACCAAAGCCAGAAATGGTGACAACTTTGTGATTCGAGCCCTATTAGACCAGGGTTCAGAATCATCCTTTATCACAGAATCTACGGTTCAATGTCTGGGTTTAAAAAAGATTCCTATAACTAATAAGATTTCGGGAGTTGGAGGAAACGTTGGTTTGGTATCCAAAGCAATGGTTGAAATAAAGATTATGTCACGTATCGATCCAAAAGTAATTATAAGCGTCAGACCGTATGTTCTGAAATCCATAACGTCGTTTATACCATCCAGTAAAATTAAGTCATTTGAATGGGATGAACTGTCTAAAATTGTATTAGCAGATCCAGAATTTCATACTCCGAATCGAATTGATATGTTGTTGGGAGCTGAAGTGTATGGCCAAATTATTCAAGAAGGCGTAAAAAAGGCGCCGCATGGTTCACCCGTTGCACAACTTACGTCGTTAGGATGGATTTTGTCTGGACTTGTCCCTAATGAAAAACAAGTATCCTCATTAATTAATGCAATGCACTGCACAGTAGATGAAAATGATCAGTTAAAACGTTTTTGGGAACTCGAAGCAGATCCTCCAAAGCCAGAAGGTTATATGGTAATGAGTGATGAGGATAGCTACTGTGAAGAGTTGTTTAGTGCTACTACAATTAGGGATAATGATGGGCGTTACATCGTGCGTCTCCCTATTAAAGGTGAAAAACCCGAGGTTACAAATTCTTTAAAGATTGCTGAGAGGAGATTTTACTCTTTAGAAAGACGTTTAAATACTGATCCTATTCTTAAGGAAAAATATAGAGAAGTTATAAATGAGTATTTGGAACTAAATCACATGGAGTTAGTACCAGACGATGAGATCGATAATCCAAACGCAATTTATTTGCCTCATCATGCCATTGTACGAGAAGATAGGGATACAACTAAAGTAAGGCCAGTTTTCGATGCCTCTTGTAAAGGTGAAAACCAAAAGTCATTAAATGACAATCTTTATGTTGGTCCTACTTTGCAGCCTGAACTAAGACATACAATAATGCGTTGGAGACTCTCACCAATCTGTATGACTGCAGATATTGTCAAAATGTAGCTAAGGAAGATACAGACTATCAAAGGATTCTTTGGAGGGATGATGAAAAAACAAAAATTAAGCATTTTCGCATGTTAAGAGTAACATTTGGAGTAGCCTCTGCTCCTTATTTAGCTGTTAGAGCCTTACAGCAAGTAGCATTGGACGAGAGGGTCGAATACGGAATGGCTGCAATTAGAGTATACTCTGATTTTTATGTGGACGATTTACTAACTGGTTGTGAAACCAAAGAAGAGGGAATAGAAATATACAAACAAATGAATGCACTTTTAGAAAAAGGAGGTTTTGAATTACAAAAATGGACAAGCAATAGTGAAGAGTTATTACTAGCTATGAAAGAAAGAGAATGGGAAAAAGCAAAGACAGAAGGAAAGGCAAATTTAAACGAAAAAGGAGATGTGAAGGATGGCCTAAAAATAAAAGACGATGAAGTAATAAAAATTGTTGGACTTACCTGGAAACGAAATGAAGATTCTTTCCGTTACAAGGTTAATTTACCAGTTTTAAATGATTTAAGTATTACTAAACGAAAAATTATTTCGGATATTTCTCGTTTTTATGACCCTCTTGGTTGGGCAGGGCCCAGTATAGTAATACCAAAAATTCTTATTCAAAAATTATGGTTAGCTGGATTAAATTGGGATGACGAGGTTCCAAACTCGTTGCTAGATGAATGGTTTGCTTATCGAGAGGAGCTTAAAATGTTAGAAAATGTTTCAATTCCCCGTTGGGTTCAAACCATGAGAAATAATCAGTTAGTCGAATTACATGGATTTAGTGATGCGTCTAAAGTAGCATATGCTGCTGTCGTGTACTCTAGAGTTATCGATGCAAAAGGAATGGTCCATGTTGCTTTAATATCTTCAAAAACAAAAGTAGCTCCTGTAAAACAAGTTTCAATACCTAGACTTGAACTTTGTGGTGCGGTTTTGCTAACCAAACTTATGATTGAAATTGCTGAGGTCATGAAGATTGAGAAATCTCATCTACATGCGTGGACAGATTCTACTATTGTTCTTGCATGGTTAAATAGTCACCCTAGTAAGTGGAAAGTATTTGTGGCTAATCGAGTATCAGAAATTTTAACAAATCTCGATTCACATCATTGGTCACATGTGACATCTAAAAAAAACCCTGCTGACAGTGCTTCCAGAGGTTTGCACCCTTCTGATCTAGTAAATAATATAATATGGTTTCAGGGACCAGATTTTTTACATTCAGACTCAATTACTTACGACAAACCAAAGGATTTAGATACAAATTTGGAACAAGCAACAACCTTTTATGTAAATATCGATAACTGTTTGTGGGAAAGATTTTCATCATTAACGAAGATGATAAGGGTTATAGCATTTTGCAATAAACGTTTTTACAATAATTGTAAAAATAATAACAAAACTCATGGAATTCTCTCAGCGAATGAACTTAAAAATGCCCTGATTGTTATTATAAAGCAAAATCAGATAGAGCATTTCAGAGATGATATATCAATAGTAAGGAAAATGGGCGTTTTGCCCAAGAAAAGCAATTTGCGATTTCTAAACCCGTACTTGGATGATGAAGACATATTAAGAGTGGGTGGGAGACTTACACATGCTTCACTTCCAGAAGATCGCAAACATCCTATACTGTTGCCAAAGAGTTCTAACTTATCTAAATTGATTGTAAATCATGCGCATAAACAAACTCTTCATGGAGGACCTCAGCTTATGCTGTCTTATATTCAATCAAAGTATTGGATTGTAGGTGCAAAACAGTTAGTGAAATCATGTTTTAGAAAGTGTGTGACTTGTGCAAAAGCCTCTGGAGTTACACAAACTCAGTTAATGGGGCAGCTACCTACTCCACGCGTAACGCCGATTAGGCCGTTTAAAAATAGTGGTGTAGATTATGCTGGACCGATTCAAATTAGGACCACTAAAGAACGAGGCCATAAGTCATACAAGGGTTATATATGCTTGTTTGTCTGTATGGCAACACGCGCAATGCATCTAGAGGTAGTAACGGATCTGACTTCGGAAGGATTTTTACAAGCATTCAAACGATTTGTGGCAAGGAGGGGTCACTGTTCTGATATTTGGAGTGACAATGGTACCAATTTCACTGGTGCAGCTAGTGAATTTAAAAGATTGTTTGTAATGGAACAAAAATCAATGCTTAACGAAGTAGCTGAATCACTTGCAACAAATAACTGTAATTGGCATTTCATACCTTCTCGATCACCAAATTTTGGTGGATTGTGGGAAGCTGGAGTAAAATCTGTTAAATATCATTTAAAAAGAGTTGTTGGCCAATCTACATTAACATATGAAGAAATGTCAACAGTTTTAGCGCAGATTGAAGCCTGTTTAAATTCGAGACCTTTGTCTGCTCTTCCTTCTGACGAGAGTAGTGAGGTGTCAATTCTCACACCTGGACATTTTCTTATTGGTGAATCGTTGCTGTCACCACCTGACAGAAATTACGAATCATCAAACATTAGTTCTCTGAGGAGGTGGCAATATACGCAACGGATAGTGCAAGACTTTTGGCGCCGTTGGTCACAAGAGTACCTAATAACTTTTTACCATCGTTACAAATGGACCACCCAAAATACTCAACTGAAGATCGGTGATGTTGTCTTAGTAAAAGAGGAAGGTTTACCTACTTGTCGTTGGATGTACGGCAGAGTGGTTGATGTTCATCCTGGGAGAGACAATATTATAAGAGTGGTAACAATAAAAGTACGAAATGGTACATTAAAAAGACCAGTAACCAAAATTTGTGTCCTGCCTATTGCTGAATAATAACCCTGACATTTATATTCACCTTAAAGCTTTAGTTATTGTGAAATGTTAATTTTCTTTTTTTTTCGTACGTTTATATTGTTTTGTCATAGTTTTGTCATATGTTTGTATGATTTAAGGATAATTACTCCTTAAATAGTGGGCGGTATGTTCATGTCTTAGATTATTTATAATGTCAACTTGATTTCATAGATGGCAGTGTAACTATTGTAGTATTTTGTAAAACATGGTAACATTGTGTCTACGTGAATAACATAAAGGTTTTGAGTAAATTATATCGTGCGTGTTCCTGCAGTATAGTGTTTCTTTATGTAGATTACTAGTAAAGTAAAGTATTGTAGGGCACCAAGGGTGAGTGTGTTCAGATAGGATTAGTACGGTCAACCGCTTGTCGGTAGAAACTTTGTCAACTCTATTACCTCGCCATAAGGTCCAAAAGTGTTTCTACTGATGTGCTGTTGAGTGTACGATAGATATAAAACGTGTAAACGGAAAGGTGTGATAATACTGAAGGGTACGAAAAACTAAATTTGACCTCCCATACAAACTGCGCTATCAGCTGATGCAGTTCCTACGGGAGGTCAAAAATCGATGTTCCTTGGGAAAAGTTGTTTAGTTTCATGGGCAAATTCACACCATTTATAATAAGAAAGGTGTGATAATAATCACACCAGCGCAGGCGCAAAATTGCATGTCTGTCGGTCTTTTACAGATTGTACTTCGGAGAGTGTGCTCAAGAGCTACATGAGCTTATTCTTATTCTGTATACTTAAGCATAGCCCACCAACGGATAGCGCTGTAGAGTTTCTTACGGCTAAAAAATGCTCAAAAAGCGGACAAAACGAATTTTCCCAGACGTGAGACCGATGGGCATCGGTCGATGTACCGCCCCCAAAAATTGTCAGAGCCATTTTTGAGAAACCGATTACAAATATATATAGGTATATGCCTTATTCTTGCTGCCTTGCAAAGAAGTAAAATAGGACTACGGTAGAGTGGTGCCCAGCTTAGAACGGGACCACCGGGACCACCCCATGTCTTCCTAATTTTCGGTAATACAAGCTATGTTCTACTGCTCAACTAGTTGAGCAATCTGGTTGAGCAATGGGGCTGGAGCGGTCTTCCTAGAGGTGTAGGTGCGGTCTTCCTAGTCAGTGGGTGTTATTGAAAAAAGCGAAAAGCGACTGCAACGTACCGGAAGACGAAGCGTTGGCAGGCCCCCCACAAGGTGGACCGACGATCTGGTCAAGGTCGCGAGAAGCCGCTGGATGCGAGCAGCGCACGACCGGTCGTCATGGAGATCTTTAGGGGAGGCCTATGTCCAGCAGTGGACGTCTTTCGGCTGATGTGATGATGATGATGACTGCAACGATGATGCGGCGATGGTGTGACTGGTCACTTTTTGACATCTAAACCCAACATAATCGCTGTTTTTGTATCATTGGTTTTTATGTCAACTCTTAAACGAATTAATATCTTCATACTTACTACAAAGTATTCCTTTTAAATATCAATAAAATTCTGTTAATAAAATTCGGTGAACTGTAAAATTGACACGGAAGTAGCATTAAAAGGCACCTATAAAATTATAAGGTTTCACGATTCGCGACCCGACGCTCCGAAACTCGCAGCATTTTTTCCCTTTGTTTGTTGACGACGTAGCGATGTTTTTGTGTTTTCCTTGCATAAATAAATCTATCACTGTTTCCGTTGATACCTTTGCCATTGCTATCCCCGAGTCATCAATTCGTTTACAATCTTGTTTACACTAGTCACAAAAACACTACATACAGGGTGCGTCCTAACCAACTGCGTTCCTTTGCGTTTATGTTACTTACTACAATTTTCTTAAGAAACATAGGTCTAAATACCTAAAAAATAATTGAACTCGTGAACTAATAGAACTGAAAAAACTAATTGCGTACCATAGCTCAGGGGCGGGTTCAGTATCAGTAACTGAACGACTTTCCCAAAGAAACATAGGTCGATAAAAAAAATTGATCTTCCCATACAATTGTGTTGGTCACTTAGTATTGGAAGTCCAAAATTATTTTTCGTTTTTCGACCTATATTCCTTGGGAAAAGTTGTTCGGTTACGGACGCTGAACCCGCCCCTGAGCTATGGCATGCAATTAAATTAACAACCTGTATACTGTAACCTAGCTAGCCGATCCACACTAAAAATTGCAACAAAGGATCCAAAGTTTTGAATATAAATTAGGTAATTTATCAGAATTAATTTATGTCGGAGAGCACGTCAAGATTATGTCCCGTCTGTGTCAAAACAAAATTAAAACCCTCGGGCCAAATTGAGTTCAGTTCAGCCTTCAACCGGTAACAAACAGGTTGTTCGTAAATTAAGTTCTATTAAGGATTTATTCAGTACAAAAGCTTTTGTCCCATTTAAAAAACCGGTCAAGTGCGAGTCGGACTAGCGCGCCGAGGGTTCCGATATACCTATAGTATTTTTGGAAGCAATAAAGTTCATTTTCGGACCGCAAAACTTTTGTATGTAAAGGTTTTTTGCAGATTTCTAAAAAACTGTGCCACTTAGAAAGATCGTTTTATTTTTGCTACAATTTTGGTCTCTGCTTACCCCGACGGGAACAAGGCGTGATGTTATGTATGTATGTATATAATAATTACATAATCTTCTATCGCCTGTAATTAATTCAGATTTTTCGTTTCGAAAAGAAATACCATTTCCCGCCCCCCTTATCTCCGAAGTGATAAGGGGGGCGGGAAATGGTATTTCTTTTTACTTTTTTCATCATAACTTGAAAACTAAAAGTCGCAAAAAAATACAAAAATATATTTTAGAATGTACAAGTAAAGCCCTTTCATATGATACCCCACTCGAGCTTGTAACAAATATTTGCGTTGTTTTACGTAGTGTTTTTTTTTTTGTATTTACATTAATAGACATATTTTTTTTTTATTCTTTCATGTGCAATTAAGTTGGACAATCGTATTCTAAAACAAATCCAAATTTCAAAGTCGATAGCACGAGTGGTTGCTGAGATATACTGGGTGTAAATGCAAAAGTGTGCGTCAGCTCAAGGGTGTGCTCAGACCACGAAACTGAACAACTTTTCCTAAGAAACGGGTCAAATCACAGATTTTTTTTTACTTCTCCATACAAAATGCACTGTCGACTGTTAAAGGTTTGTATGGAGAAGCCCAAAAAATTCTTCGATTTCGACCCATGTTTCTTTGGAAAAGTTGTTTAGTTTCGTGGTCTGAGAACACCCTTGAGCTGACGCACGCCTTTGCATTTACACCCTGTACAGGCGTGACAGACAGACGTACAAACAAAGTCGCATCTTAAATAAATAAATAAAAAAATTAAAAAAAAATCTTTTTAGTTCCTTTTTTACCATTTTGGTATCGGAACCCGAAAAAGGATTTTTACTCTCCGTACAAAATTATCTCAAACATAAACGAGTAGGAGAAATCGAAATAATAATTTGAGAAACATATTTTATTTCTCCACTTTAGTCTCGAACTCAGTAATTTTTTTAATAACTTTTTTGTGTCGTTGTTGATTGGCGGTTAGACATTAACAGTTTTTATTTGGCTTCGGCTAATTTAACTTAAATTGAATTCAAAGTTTCAAAGCAAAATGTACCTACATACGATAAAATGTTATACAGGTTGCCAAAATTGTATGTAAGTTGTGTAAAAGTTTGTATTTTCTGTGCGGAACAGTGTTCCAGTTCAAAACAGTTTTCGACCTGAAAGTAAGGGCGTGAAACCTTTTATAGCTGCTCGTAAGTAGCTATTTACCTACCTAGTGAGAGTTCCCTTTTTTATTTTCAAAAATTCCCACAAAAAGTTCACACGCAAGGAGTTTTCATAAAACTAAGTACGTTCAACCGCACGTCGGTAGAAACTTATTCAACTCTATTACCTGTGCTGTTGAGTGTACATAACTTATTTTCTAAATTAATACAGCAGACTAAAATGATTTTATTGGAAATGATTTTTATTTTAACACTTCCTGTGTTCGGATAAATCTACAAAGTAGAATCCGAACACAGGTAGTGTGAAAATAAAAATCATTTTCAATTATATACGTAGTGTTACCAATTTTCAACTCGAAATCTGTCTGCAATGATGGACTAGTTGAGCTAGTACAGCAAATGCTTACTAGGTGGCCGCACAAACGCAACGTTGGAATGCGTATAGAGGTCGCTAAATTTCAAAACATCAGGCAGGACCGCAATAGCCTAGTTGGTAAACACGCAGCTTCGAATCCTGCCTGTGGTTGACAAATTTTGCGTTATAATTGTAAATAATTGTGTATGCGTGCGTATATGCGTGTATAATTTTATTTATTAAAAAAAATCAGAAAGACCGTCTTACTACAAAAAAGTTACACATCTGTTGAACACTTGTTCAAAAAAATCGTACAAAACTGTGGCTATGTCATTGATGCGCGAAGTCAAAAATGACTTATTTTCTTATGACTCGTCTTCTGCGCATCAACTGACATAGCCAGTTATTTTGTGCGATTTTTTTGATCAAGTGTTCAACAGATGTCTAACTTTTTTGATGTTTAAAATCTTTGCCAACTAGTAGCAATTCAACATCTCTTAAATGAGGTGGTGGTGTTCTTTTAGTGTGGCTGTGGAATAGACCGAAGTTGTAGGTAGACTATATTTTCCTATTAGACTTTCAAAACAGAGAATCACCAAAAAACCAACAAAATTGAATTTATTCACTCCGTCATTGTTACCGAGGCGTATCTTTTTATTTGGATTTTCCCTGTAGCCCTTTTTCAAGAAAGTTGGGTTTTGGAAAGAAAATGTGATGCGATTATGCGGCGTATCGCATTTTGGATAACGAAAGAGGGTTGTTCATTATTAGATGTCACTGAAGATAATACGGAAAATTTGATCAACTTTGGAAAAATAATTAACTGTACCAAATTCGCTTCTGGCACTCGTCTATATGGTCTTTCGCTTATGCACACTGGATGCGATTTTTACTAATTAATTGTTTTTACCCGACTGCCCCAAAACAGGAGGGTTATGTTTATCAAGTGTATGTATGTATGTAAGTGTATGTATGTATGTATGTATGTGTACATACATACATACACTTCACGCCTTTTTGTAGTTTTTGTTTGTTCCCGCCTGCAATACCTCATGAAATTTTTAGAACAAATTTTATCTCTTTTCAGTTCATATTTTTCTGCACGCAGTCGGGTATTTTGTTAAATTTTTTTCTTCATTAAGTTTTTAACATACAAGACTCCAGATGAAGTCGTCAGACAATTTATGCTGTAATTATATTCTAGTGGTTCTCTTCATTGTCCTCGTCATCATGACCGAAATAAAATCAAATAAAATCTGCCTGAGAAATTTATGTTGTGGTCAACTGCTTCGTTGCCTACACTACAAGGAACATAGGTCGAAATACGAAAAACTATTTTTCAACTCTCATAGAAACTGCATCAGCTGATAGCTGATTTTGTATGGGAGGTCATTTTGGAAAAGTTGTTCAAGTTTCATGGTCAGGGGTTGAGAAATGACCCTGTAAACTTCTTCGTACTGTTCTTACATGATGTGTCTCCATTTTCAATCAGCCTAAGGAAGGAATTATGGAATTCTCTGCCTGCGTCTGTGTTCCCGAGTTCATATAACCCGAATCTATATTCAAGTCGCGAGTGAATAGGCTTCTTTTGGGCAAGCTTGTCCCATAGTTGACCTCATGTCTGTCCTCATGACTAGATCGAGGTCAAGAGTAAGCCCATTGACAATAACAAAAAATTCAACTACAGGTCAAGCTGTGCGACTATATCCCGTACCTACATCTATTGATAGTAAGAATCGTGCAAAGTCCAATGTGTCAAGCCTAATTTGCTCTTGACTGTACCTAATAATAGGTAACGTGGATTTTGTGTCATATCAAAGTCATAGGCTAAAATTCAATTTGCCAGGTGTATTCCACTAAACTAACACAGACTGGAATTAGGTTTGGAATTACTCTGACAATCGATTGAACTAAATCCTCGTTGCTTTGGCCAGGTGTGTAGCACCTGCTGTATACCGTATACGATACGTGTAGTATGTATAGTAGTTTATCTTCAGAGACTCATCATCATCATCATATCGTGTGGGTTGCAAGGTCGATGACCGACCTCACAAACCCTGGTGTCAGAGTTGTTGAGCCGCCAAAGGCCTCTGACATGGCTCATTAACGACTACATCCGTAGATAGTAGTCGGGACCAACGGCTTTACGTGCCTTCCGAAGCACGGAATCATCTAACTTTTCGGGCAATCAGGTGATTCATCCTGCAATGCCCTAACCAAACTGGGGAGGTCGCACAAAGAGATTTTTTGTTTTGACAGTGTCCCCACTGGGAATCGAACCCAGAACCTCCGGATCGAGAGCCGAACCCTCTAACCACTAGACCACGGAGGCTGACGGATTTACATTTCCAAGCATGGCATAGAGCAAAATTTATTACGTTTGTGAACCTAAATCATAAAAATTTACAACTTTCCGAAGAAATACGAGTCGAAACATGTGAAGTAAGTAAGTATATTTTTATACAATCTATTCGAGATGTAGAATTACCCCTTAGAAGGATCATCGTACTTTTTTTTACATCCTGTAGAAATATTAGGATCAGAGGAATATTGTATCTTGTAAAAGGTTGTTCAAGTATACAGGGTCTTTGGTAAATGCCTGCAAACATCTTACACATTACCCAATGAAACTGAACAACTTTCTCTTAGGTCACACACGAAAAAAAATTTTCAACATCTGCTCATCAGCTGATAGCGCATTTCGTATGGGAGATCAAAATATTTTTTACATCTCTCATATTCAGTAAGTGTAAGTCGTTATTACCACCAAATGGGGCTTGTAGGTGACCAATTAGCGCTCTAGGGTAATAATGTAGCTAGAAAAGCCCTAGGGCGGTAAGTAATTAAATTTTGAAAAAGTGGTGCTTTTTTTTTAATTACTTACCGCCCTAGGGCTTTTCTAGCTACATTATTACCCTAGAGCGCTAATTGGTCACCTACAATTTGGTGGTAATAAGGACCTACTTACCTCACAATCGAGATGTAAAGCAGAGTAGTTAGCTCGGGTGTAAGCATCAATTGCACCCTCGAACTATAGGCGCCCTCGCTGCGCTCGTGCGCCTAAATATCTCGGGCTGCAATTGATGCCTTACAGCCCTTGGCTACTAATCTACTATTCCTATTTCAGCCTATGTTCCTCAGGGAAAGTTGCTCAGTTTCATGGAGGACCGCGGAACTTTCCCTAAGGACATAGGTCTTCATACGAAAAAGAACTGACCATCCATACAAAATGCGCTATTAGCTAATACAGTTTCAATGGGACGTTGTAGTTTTTTATCGTAATCCGACCTGTGTTTCTTAAGAAAAGTTGTTCAGTTTCATGGGCGGAACCACCTCTTAAAATTTCCGGGGTCATAAACTTGTTCAGTTTAATTATAGTCCAAGTAACAAACTCAAAGAAACTACTCAGTTTAAGCACCCTATAAATCTGACTGACACACAAAATCTTTGGAGTATGTAAAGAATTATCTCGCTGGCACAAAATTACCTTCAAATAGGGATATGCCTATTCTAGTAATTCACTGAACTACAACTAAAATATGAAAATATATAAAAATTGCTTCACATTCTCTGAAGCCTCAAGAGTTCTCAACTGCTCCAGGCAAGGACGTCCTCGGAGCGAAGCTCAAAACACTCTACGTCGTACAAACAATTAAAAACTTTTTATAACAGGTCACACAGGAGACGCTCTTTATTTTGGACAGTCGACGACATATGAGAGAAATACTTTGCTCTTTAGACCGCTTTTATTACGTAGCAACAGTGCTGATGTTTTTAAGAACGTGGGGTTAACTGTACCTACCATATAAATTGGTAGCGGCACCGCTACAAAGGACTTGAAAATAATATGTTAGTATCTTTCCAAATTTACTACTTCTGGTTTCTGTAAGACAAAGACACAATATGTTTTCTTATCAAAATCTAATTGATTTTCTGTATTTGGGTTTCACAAGGGTTTATGATCATATGACCATTAAAGCGTAATCACAGCCCATAATAAACTACACGATACTAAAGATAGTACTAGCTATCACAGAAAGAGGGGTATTAAAACTCGAGTGTGGGTTTATGGAACGCACCCGAGCGGAACGGAGGAGGCGAAGAAGGATCGAAAATGTTTATTATCGCTGCCTTTTTTGTTTACTTACATTTCATTGCTATCTGGAATAAGGGTAGACCGGTATACAGGGTGTAAGGAGCAGGTTTGCAAAAACTGAACAATTTTTACAAAGAGACAAACACAGAAACATAATATAATCAGCTTCTCCACACAATGTCCAATAGAATTTGTAATTTTGTATGGAGTTGTTTTTTAATTTCCGGTATGTAATGTAATATGTTTCTTGGAGAAAGTTGTTCAGTTTCATCGACTACACACGCCCTTTTAGTTTTTGCCATTCGCTTAGGATATGGTGGGGTATAGTAAACCAGAATTACTTTAAAAATAAAAAGTAAAAGAGCCTAAGTAGTAAGAACCCGATTCGCATTTGCTGAACTAATCTAGACAGTTCTAATAAAAAATTAAGTACAGTCGGTTGCACGTCAGTGGTAACACTGATCTTGAGCGGGTCTCTGGTTTCGGGGATTTTTATAGTAGCGCTGCGCTGGGTCAGCTTAAGCCACGATCACATTGGTATACATTGCTCGTTGCAGTAAGGATATTGCAATTACGAGTAACATAACCAAGCCTCCTAGCAATGTATGCCGAATTAGTCTTTGAATTCAGCTAAGTGTGATCATGGCTTTATACTGGTTTTGTTACCACTAACATTACGTACCTACCTTTACATGAGAATGTAACTTTAAGAAGGTCACCGGAAAGATCTCAGTAACAAAGACATTCAAACAAGGGTTGTATATACGTCACGAATCGTTTTGGTTTATACGGGCCTTTAAAATAGAGATAATAGGCACCCTTGACCCTTCGTCTGCATCGTAGGTATAAACCTTATCACAGACGTACATTGAGGAGGGTTGGATAGTGACAGAATGAATGACTGTTAATACAGGATGTAAAGTAGGGCCAACGTAAGAAGTCCGTTTTGACGTTTCCTTAACACCAACACACAGGGTTCATTTTTCTTTGCAGTTCGTAATTTTTCATACGTTTGACAGCTGTCAGAAAAGACCTATTACGACGGCCTTACTTTAAGCGACGGTGGGCTTGCTCAGAAGACAAAACTGAAGACAAAACAGAAGACAAAACTGAACTATCGCTTACAGCGATAAGGCCGCCTTTGCTCACTTATTGTAATTTACTTTTATAATTTGTGTTTTTTTTTATCGTCAATGGGCTAACTCTTGACCTCGATCTAGTCTTGAAGACAGAGATGAGGCCGACGATGGAACGAGCTTGCCCAGAAGAAGCCTATTCACTCGCGACTTGAATAGATTCGGGTATATGTTTTTTAGCATGCAATAAAGTGTTCATCTATCTATCTATCTGAATATTTTTCCTTTAGAAACGCGAGGGTTCCGTACCACTAAGATAAAAATAGCTGATATAGCGTATTTTATACGGGAGGTCAATAAATGATTTTTTCTATTTCGAACAATGTTTCTTAGGGAAAGTGGTTCAGTTGTATGGATAGAGCAACCACCCGAGAGTGGCCCGAGAGGTTTGCAGACATATACATTGTAAAACACCCTGTTTTTTTTATTACCTACCTCTTATACCTCATACATCAGTGGCATGTTACCCGTATCTTTGAAAAGCCGACATCCGTCTTTCTGTCAGGACTGAAGTCTCGGGCAAGTGAAATTTTGCTTTCATGGATACAGGGTGTAATGGACAGTGTACCAAAAATTTAACGGCCGTGCTCAGTCAACGAAACTGAACAACTTTCCCAATGAAACATTTTTTTGGGAAATGCAAAAGTTTTTGACATCTCCATACTAACTGGTCGATCAGAATGAGCAATTTGTATGGAGTGGTCAAAAATTACAATTAGTGGTCAAAATACAATTTTGAAATTTGTAAAAATCAAAGGAAAAAACCAAAATATATGCAGCTGACAAAATGTTCCGGTGGACGTGCGGTGGACATAAGGTTAGCAAACTTTAGTATTTTTACTCGTAAATGTGTTGAAAAAACCGGTCAAGTGCGAGTCGGACTCGCGCGCCGAGGGTTCCGATATACCTATAGTATTTTTGGAAGCAATAAAGTCCATTTTCAGGACCGCAAAACTAAATTTGTTTGTAAAGGTTTTTTGCAGATTTCTGAAAAACTGTGCAACTTAGAAAGATCGTTTTATTTTTGCTGTAAAGTTTATATAAACTTCTGTCAACTGTAATTAATTCAGATTTTTCCTTACTCAAACTTCGGAGATAAGGGGGGGGAATGGTATTTTTCTTGACATTTTTCATCATAACTTTAAAACTAAGAAATTTAAAAAAATACAAAAATATATTTTAAAATGTACAAGTAAAGCCCTTTCATATGATACCCCACTCGACCTAGTAGCGACAATTTGAAATTTGGCCCCCCCTATTTTGGCCCCCTTTATATTAATAATCATACTTTTTTCAAAATTTTTTCTTGTGCAATTAAGTTGGGCAACTATATTCTAAAACTATTCCAAATTTCAGGTTGATAGCATAAGTGGTTGCTGAGATATAGAGGTGTGACAGACAGACGGACAGACAGACAGAGCGGCACCATAAGGGTTCCTTTTTGTTACCATTTTGGTATCGGAACCCTAAAAAGGTCGTAAGAAGGCAACTTGATCAGCTTACTGTTTCTCCAGTTCTATTTATGGTGTTCCGATTGCTTTGACGAAAACTGCAAAGAACCTCGGAGTAGTTATTGATTCGAATCTCCCCTGGGTGGCTCATGTGAACGAGGTCAGCAGTAAGATGCACTTCTGAAGTCACTCCCTTAAACGCCTCCAAAGTTTCTTAACTTTGAAAACCAAGATTTTCCTTGCTCAGTCCCTTCTTTTCCCTATCCTCGATCACGCCGACTCCTGTTATCTGTACGCCACAGAGGAGCTTTTAAACAAACTAGAGCGTCTCCAAAACTTGTGCATCCGATTTATATTCGGATTGCGCAAGTACGACCATGTGTCTCAATTTCGCTCTCAACACAAGTGGCTTCCAATCCTTTTCCGCAGGAATACTCATTATCCTTTCCCTTCTCTATAACGTCTTGTACAGTCCTAATACCCCTTCCTACCTCCGTGAACGATCCTCTTTTTCACGTCCTGTAGATAAGCCATGTCGCTCCAACGTCAGAACAAACCTATCTGTCCCCTCCCACCATTCTGATTTCTATTCCTATTCCTTCACTGTTCATGCGGCCAGGCTGTAGAACTCCCACGAACTATCACGGAGCTCCCACACACTGTTAGTGATAGTCCATCTATCACTGTCTATAAAAAACGAGTGAAAGAACATTATCTATCTCTGTCTGAGTGATCCATATATTTATGTGTGTGTAGGTATATATAATAATTTATTTTATTATTGTTTGTATTTATTATATAAAGGGACCGACCGTATCCGGAACACAACTCTGCGGTCCAAAACCCGTATCGCTGACGTCGGCAAAAAGGCTGCCACATTAAAGTGGGATTGGGCGGGTCACGTGTGTCGGATGCACCCGGATAGGTGGGCCAAACGCGCGAGAGATGATCTGGATGCTTTTAGAGACCAGTGGCCCACAGTCGCAATAAATAGGGAGGAATGGAAACGTATGGGGGAGGCCTTTGCCCAGCAGTGGGACAGTATAGGCTAGTAAAAAAAAGTATTTATAGTCCTTATGTATTATATTATTATTTTATGTCATGTATGTACGAGTATATTGTGCACGTTTATCTGCCCCTTCCAGTGCTATTTCACTTGCCTAGGACTGCTGGAAGAAATGTCCTAGTTGAAATAAGCTGTGCCTGTTGTGTCGTTTTTCTTAATCTATGTTTTGCGTGTTCTTTTCATGTGTACAATAAATAATTAAATAAATAAATAATAAGACGCACGTGCGCATTGCCATTACACTCTCGGCTCCATTACGCCCTCGCCTGCGGGAGTTTCCTCGTGTCCGTATTAATGTCCTGACTAGTACGGACACGAGAAATTTTATTTTTTTAAATTCCTCGCGGCTCGGGCTGCAATTTCTGAACCTCGCACTTGAAAACAGCGCACTTAATTCGCTTAATGTATGTACTATTAAAAACGTGATTTTATTATTTATTTAAGTACCTACTCAATATTGTTACTTATAGATGTTAAATGTTACTTAGACCTAGAAACTGAACGAATTTTCCCAAGAAGCATAGGCCGATACACGAAAGATTTTTTTGACCCTTCCATACAAAATGCGCTATCAGTAGATGCAAGTCTGCTGCCGTCTCCGAGCGAAGCAAGGACGTTTTTGTTCTGAGGCTGCCGTATTCCGAATGAAACTACGATAATATCGCGCCGATAATTAGTCTATGGTTCGGCCATTGATAAAGAAATTCCCATACAAAGTAAATTTCCGAACGTAATTGTTGTTGTCAATCTGATAATATCGGAGCTCCGATAAAACTTCGGAATACGCAGCCTGTTTTGGGAAGTTGAAATTTGTTTTTTCGTATTTCGACCTAGGTTCCCTGGGAAAAGTTGTTAACTCAGAACAAAAACCTCCTTATGAGGTCAAATTTCTTTGGTTGTTAACTTTCAAGGTCTGAGTAACATCCTAAATTTTTTTTTAACTATTTCAATGTTATTCTGTCCTAGCTCTAACTCCAAATATTCCCAAATCTTTACAAAACCCTACACAATGCTAATTAATTATCCTTTAATTTAAAATAACAAGCATCTAAACAAGCGGCTCAAATTACTTGCGTGAAATATCCCATTCACTGCTCAACATGAATCTAGAAAAGCAAGATGAATTCTTAATTACTTTCAGACAGTGTAATATATAGGGTCCTATAATGAGATAGTGACCAGAATTTGAACAAGTTCCTCAGCCATGAAACTGAACTGCTTTCTATAAGGGTCAGGTGGAAATATGAAAAAAAAACTTTGAGCTCCCAATTAGGTTGGCTGGCTTGGCTGGAAGAAATCTCTTTTAGAGATAAGCCCGCCCTTGTATATGGCCTTTTATTATAAATGTGTGTGCAATATAGAATATATATTACAAAATGCGCTGTCAGCTGATGCAGTTTCTATGGGAGTACAAACATTTTCGTGTTCGACCTATGTTCCTTAGGGGAAGTTGGTCAGTTTGATGGTCGGGAGTAATCTGTGGTCGGAGTATAACATGGTAAAATTATGTTCACTGTGTCATTGGGACCCTATATATACTGTTTACACCAATTATTATTCGACACTCGTCTCCAATTTGAAGCAAGTTGATGACAGTCATTATTCTAGCGTACTTCTGTATCGCCACCATAATGAGGTGTACAGTCAAGAGCACATCAAGCTTGACACATTGTACTTTGTACCCTCTTATTTCCATAGACATACGGGCTAGAGTCTCACTGCGAGTGTCAAGCTTGACCTGTCGTTGACTGTACCACCCGCCTCCTAGCTTGGCAACTGCGTCAGTTCTGTTGTTTTCAACCTAAATTATAAATAAACGTAAATGTAGAGTTGATGTAGAGTCACTCATTACATCAGCCGAAAGACGTCCACTGCTGGGCATAAGTCTCCCCTAACCTCCAAGAAGACCGGTCCTGCGCTGCTCGCATCCAGCTCCATCCGCCTTGAATAGATCGTCGGTCCACCTTACAAAAACAAAAAATGTAGAGTCCCTCAACAACTAAACTTTCTTTTCAATGTGAATAACTCTCAAATGATGCTACTGAAAAGAAACGGAACGAGGTGATCAATTTTTAGGGTTCCGAACCAAAATGGTAGAAAAGGAACCCCTTATGGTGCGACTTCGTCTGTCTGTCTCTCACGCCATATCGCCTCCCATCTCACAACTACTCGCGCAATCGACTTGGAACCTCATTCATATTAAACCATCATAATATGAAAGACCTTTAGATTATACATTCAGGTTTTGTGTTTCTATTTTCTAGTTTTCAAGTTATCATGAAGAATGCCAAAAAAGTACCATTCCATTCTTTATCTGTGAAGTTTGCAAAACTAAAATATGAATTAAATAGACGATAGAAATTTATTGAACATCACAGGAAAATATAATGATCTCTCTAAGTAGCCCAGTTTTTTTGAAATCTGGAAAAACCCTTCACTGACAAACTTAGTTTTGCGGATCTAAAAATGGACTTCGTTGCTTATAAAATACTATACGTACATCGGTACCTGCTCGCACTCGCACTTGACCGATATTTTTAAAGTAGGGTATTTTTTAATTTTAACGGAGTAAGCGAGCATGCCCTTAAATAAAAAATTGGAACATATCCTACTAGCCAACTTGTATGTAACAAAAAGGGTACACCCAACTGCACGTCAGTAGAACCACTTTGGACTTTAAGACATGGCAATAGAGTTACAAATGTTTCCACCGACGTGCGGCTGACTGTACAACAAGTACAACAACCCAAAATGTGCATAAATAAAACAAAACAAAAATGTGTGTACCTATAACATAGGTAGTAATACGTAGTACTATTATTAATTCTGTGGTAATACGAAAAAGTTTTAACTTCCCATGTAAACTGCATCAGCTGATAGCGCATTTTGTGTGGAAGGTAAAAAAAAATTACCCTTGTTCCTTGGGGATAATTGTTCTGCATCATGGGCAGCTTCAGATCCTTCAGGGTTAATAATAGGTCTTTACCTATGAAATTGCCGAAATTTTCTTACAGATTAATGAGATCATAATTCCTATAATTCTAATGCAATTTTTTTTACATTCATACATACATACATAACATCACGCCTTGTTCCCGTCGGGGTAGGCAGAGACCCCAGTTCTCCACCTGCTACGATCTTGACATACTTCCCTTGCTTCCTGAACCTTCATCAATCCTTTCATACATGCTCGTCGGTTTAGGGTACTTTTAACCTGGCCTTTATTCAGAACGTCTTGAATTTTTTTTATTTGTCTTATATTTGAAAGTTGACTTCAAGGTTATCAATTTGCGCATAAAATAAAGTTTATATTTTTAGTTTGATATATAAAATTAAAGGTTCGAAAATTGTTCGTCTTAAATGTCGTCCGATTTCATCATTAGATTTGTTATATTTTCTTACAGTTAATATTTTTCGAAAATTAAATTTAAGCTTCTGTTAGCTTAATGTCTTCACAATAATGCTCAAAAAAATAAGCAAATTTGGATTTATAATTCCTAAGAAAAATGCAAAAATGTTAGTACTGAAAATGGAGTTTACCTAAAATTCTCCATACAAAACGGCAATTTCATAGGTAAAGACCTAATATAAGTACCCTTTTAGTATCATCTTATCTTATAATATAAACCATTGCTGTCCCACTGCTGGGCAAAGGCCTCCCTCCGTTCCTTCCACTGGTCTCTACTCTGAGCCTCTTGTTGCCAGTCTTTACAGAAAGCGTCGAGTTCATTCATTTACTTACATTTCGGATTGTTATTATAATATTTTACTGGATATTTTAATAATTCAGGCTCAGCTAAGCAGAAGCTAGTTATGACAAACTCATTTTGCTGAATCTTTCTCTGTAGTAACGGGAGCTCCGAAATTGCCAGGACACTTAGAAAGGAGTCGTATTTGCATAATTCGCTTCGGAGGATCGAAGTGGCTTAGCTTAGCACAGAGGCAGAGCTTAATAGTAAATTGATCGGTTTCGAGTAAATATTTTAAGTAAGTTGTAAGTAATTAAAGTCTGTTGTGGAAAGGACTACTAATGTAAACGGCACGTTAAGTCTCGTACTGTCAATTTGTGTTGTTGACAAAATACAAAAATATACAAAACACAAAAATATTTATTCATAATTACAAAACTTGTGGCTGTAAGATAGTTTAGAGGGAGCCTAGACACCTGGAGGACACTAGGAGGTTCCGCTCATTACGAAGCTTTTGATTTTACTAGACTTTTAAAATGGGACTCCCAACGGCACGTCCATAGAAATACTTTGGTCTTTATGGCATGGTAATAAAGTGGCAAATGTTTCCGCTGACTTAAAATTACGCTGCTGCTTAGTTTACTATTAGTACCTGGGCGAACGAGCTTCGCTCTATAACAGTTGCCTCAACGTTAAAATATCATAGGGTGAGCAAGCTTTGCTACCCGCCAACAGATGGCGCTGTAGGTTGCGGTATTTTAAAAAATGCTTAAAAACTCGAGGAAAACGAATTTTCCCAGACATGAGACCTAGCTAGATCGATTTTTCGCCCCCGAAAACCCCCGTACGGTAAATTTCATCAAAATCGTTAGAGCCGTTTTCGAGAAACCGATTACAAATATATATATTTATATATATACACATATTGCTTGTTTTAATAGTATAGGATTTAATCTGTGCTGCTGCTAATCCTCCAGTTTAGGGTCGCCTTTTACGCATGTTTATAATTTACATATTTTTATGTGGCTATGAGTTGATTTGGAATTTGCATTTACAACTGTGATTTCAATTTCTTTTCTTTTAATCTCTTTTTTCTGGATTTATTTATTTATTTTATCATCATTTATTACAAAAAAAAAAGTTACATAACACAATTAAAATGGGCCGTTAAACTTAACAAAGTTTGTCTCGACAAATTAATAAGTTTACAATGTAATAATGTTTACAATTTAATAAGTAGATACATGCAACATGAACAATAATAAAAAAAACCGGTCAAGTGCGAGTCGGACTCGCGCGCCGAGGGTTCCGATATACCTATAGTATTTTTGGAAGCAATAAAGTCCATTTTCAGGACCGCAAAACTAAATTTGTTTGTAAAGGTTTTTTGCAGATTTCTGAAAAACTGTGCCACTTAGAAAGATCGTTTTATTTTTGCTGTAAAGTTTACATAAACCTCTGTCAACTGTAATTAATTCAGATTTTCCCTTACTCAAACTTCGGAGATAAGGGGGGGGGAATGGTATTTTTTTTGACATTTTTCATCATAACTTGAAAACTAAGAAACTTAAAAAAATACAAAAATATATTTTAAAATTTACAAGTAAAGCCCTTTCATATGATACCCCACTCGACCTAGTAGCGACAATTTGAAATTTGGTCCCCCCTATTTTGGCCCCCTTTACATTAATAATCATACTTTTTTCAAAAAAATTTCATGTGCAATTAAGTTGGGCAACTATATTCTAAAACTATTCCAAATTTCAGCTCGATAGCGTAAGTGGTTGCTGAGATATAGAGGTGTGACAGACAGACGGACAGACAGACAGACAGAGCGGCACCATAAGGGTTCCTTTTTTTTACCATTTTGGTATCGGAACCCTAAAAAGTAGGTAGTAGGGATGGGGACAGCCATGTATTCATTCTATGGGGACAGCGTTGGACCGGTGGATCTTTAGAGGGCCTACTCTTATATTTTGCCCGTAATGGCTGATTAAAACCTATGGCAATGCCAAAAAGTGTTTACACCGTGCCTATTGTCTTACCTACTGCCCTGCCTGAGTTTACCTGAAGGCGCCCAGTTTTGTCTTCGTAGAGACTGTCTTGTGTTCAGTGAGAGCTTTGCCAAGAATGCTTTTATCACAGGATACCTCAAATGTAACAAATAAGATGAGCCTACGTTACAGCAAGGCAGCGCCATCCAATTTCCCGAAGCAAGCTCTAAATAGATCCCCAAGGAAAGAGGCTTAGGAGCGTGAGCTAATCCACACTCTCTTATTTATGAGTAGGTAATGTAGTGATCCTCCTCGAAAACCCTCTTTTAGCAGAGCTGGCTGGCGAGTACTTCCCAATTTTTTTTTTTAAATATTTTAGGAATAATGACGTCACGTTCAAAACAATCGCCAGACAGCGCCTGCCCCAGATTAGTAGTACTTCTGTACTATACTTACTAATCTGGGATTAGTAGGCGCCTGCCCTCGGCTGGGTACGGTCGTTGATATTCGCAACAGTTTTAAAATGTAACTAACAAACTAAAATGATCCCAGTGTTTTCACAATATCCTGGTCCACGCTGCTACAGTACTATGGAGTACACACACATCTTTGTTTCTGATGAATAATGGATTAGAATTATGCCACGGTTTTTAGGGTTCCGATACCAAAATGGTAAAAAAAAGGAACCCTTATGGTGCCGCTCTGTCTGTCTGTCTGTCTGTCTGTCCGTCTGTCTGTCACACCTCTATATCTCAGCAACCACTTATGCTATCAACCTGAAATTTGGAATAGTTTTAGAATATAGTTGCCCAACTTAATTGCACAAGAAAAAATTTTGAAAAAAGTATGATTATTAATATAAAGGGGGCCAAAATAGGGGGGGCCAAATTTCAAATTGTCGCTACTAGGTCGAGTGGGGTATCATATGAAAGGGCTTTACTTGTACATTTTAAAATATATTTTTGTATTTTTTTAAATTTCTTAGTTTTAAAGTTATGATGAAAAATGTCAAGAAAAATACCATTCCCCCCCCCTTATCTCCGAAGTTTGAGTAAGGAAAAATCTGAATTAATTACAGTTGACAGAAGTTTATATAAACTTTACAGCAAAAATAAAACGATCTTTCTAAGTTGCACAGTTTTTCAGAAATCTGCAAAAAACCTTTACAAACAAATTTAGTTTTGCGGTCCTGAAAATGGACTTTATTGCTTCCAAAAATACTATAGGTATATCGCAACCCTCGGCGCGCGAGTCCGACTCGCACTTGACCGGATTTTTTTTAACATAGACTCTAGTTTTCCAAAAAAACTACCTTCAACCTTAGGGTCATCAGGTCATCACCATAAACAATTATTGTAATATCATTGCATAAAACAGGATATTTTTAGGTCTAAGCAATAAAAAAAAAACATTTTTGTGTAGGCAAAGATTCGTGTGTTGATATTGTCTAAGCTACGTCTTTTAATTTTATTAGGGGTGACTAAAACCTCTACGAGTACAAAGACGACTGTAAAGTAGCAGAACTTACTAGTAGCCATAGTCTAAATCGATTAATTTAATAACTAGTACATTGCCGCCTACTGACGACAAACCACAAAGCTCAATATTGATCCAACTAGGTGATTAAAATACAGTACCTGTGGTTATCTAGGGCAAAACAGCTTCGCATTGGTTAGATGACAAAGTCAGAAATTGTACTTACTTATATAAGCAAGTAATTAGAAACAGTGTTCTATGGTCGTGGCGCATATCGGTTGTTAAAGATGACACCTGTTAAGCGATTTTCTTCTACCTATAACGGCAACACTTTTCTGGACCTCTGGTCTGACCTCGTTTAAATCTGTATGAAAAACATCTTCATAATCGGGTCATAATTTGTATGGTCCCGCCATACTGGAGCGACTCTACAGGCCAACATACACTAAGGTGCTCTATATCGGGCGGTCTGGAAAGGCCAAATAGCACGAGTAACAAACGTCACGTCCATCTGTCATGAGGCCACTACCTATGGAAACTACTAAGAGAAAAACCGTCAGCGATAAAATAATATTTGCACATATAAACTTACCCATATATTGCTGCAGCTCCAGCGATAGCTCCTCCGCACTGCGCAGCGACGTAGAGTGCAGTACGTAGCAGGGAGACGCGTCTGCGCACGCAAAGTGCGGCCGATACCGCCGGGTTTATGTGTGCACCTGCAACCAAACAATACTTTATAGTAAATTTATTATACAACGTGTTAATTGAATAAGCGAAACTATCTTACACCCCAACTGATTTTTATTAAGTAAAAAAATCTTAAAAATAGTTTTTTTTTTATCTCGATAATGTTATTTTTAAGTTTCATCGTTGTTCTAGTCCGCGCACTTCGCGCACGCCCCGCCCACTTCCCTCCCCTCCTCACCGCTCATGAACCGCACGGCGTCACCGACAGCGCGCGTATCCACAGTAATATTTAGAATAGAAGACATAAACAAAATTATAATAAAAATTTTAAAAAAATACCCCTATCGAAAACCCGTGAAATTGATTCTACTACTTTCTCAGTTTCGCTTATTTCGTTAACAAGTTGTATAAGGTCCTAATGACATAATTTAAATACGAGTATGTTACTCAGAACATGAGAATGAACAACTTTTTCCAAGGACATAGGTCGAAATACAAAAATTAATTTTTGAACTCCCGTAAAAACTGCATCAGCTGATAGCGCATATATGGGAGGTAAAATATGGTTTTACGTATTTCGACTTATGTTCCTTTGTGAAAGTTGTTCAGTTTCATGGTCTAAGGAATTTATCTATAATTATTATTTATGTTATTCCCTAATACAAGCAAATGATACCTATATGAACCAATTTATTCACCACATTATGTAAATGCCGCTCGCGATGGTTTAAGCTGAGCTTGCAAAATTAGGTGCGACTGAAAAACAGCGTCTATCTCTTTTTAGATCTAGCCACAATGCTGGGTGTCTACTCACAAAGTCCGATATATCGAAACGATACTACTCGAAACATGCAAATGCGAAACTTCGTCTCTTGACAATAGAGTGGAATATTGGTTGGATGAATTTTTAAACTGCATCCAACCAATATTCTACTCTATTGTCAAGGGACGAAGTTTTGCAGTTGCATGTTTTGAGTAGTATCGTTTCGATATATCGGACTTTGAGAGTAGACATCCTGAGTCGTTTCCTTTTTAATGGTTGTGCCACAATATATATTATAATGTATAGAACTTTTTTATATTGTTCTATCTTAATTGGTAAGATACAAAGGATTCTGCTGCCCATCCTCCAGTAACCCTTAGTCGCCTCTTACGACACCCACGGGTATGATGTAAGGGTTGTTACTATTCTTTGCCGGCACCACACGGGACACATCTTACTTACTGCGGTCACCTACAACCGCGGTCCATGGTGCCAGCCGTAACGCTAATAAGCGAGGTGACTATGGTACTTCCCCTCTACATTTTTCCAGCAAAAGCTAGAATTCTGGAGGGAGCTCCCTGTCCTGTAGTGGACGTTTCATGGGATGTTATGATGATCTTAATTGGTGCCTATTACCTAATTGCATTTTAGTCTGTGTAGTGTCACAAAATTATTAAATAAATATTCTTTCTTTCTTTCTTTCTTTCTTTCTAGTAGTGTGATATATCTAATGTAGGATGTAAGCAAATTCTCGTAAAACCTAACTAAAGAGAGGTTTGTAAACTCCACACTCTCCGTCTCGGTCTATTCTTTGGTCATGGGCTCGTTAGATCCGCTGACGACCTTAAATTTTGAGAATATTGTCGCCAATGAAATAATAGTAAACTTAGACTTAGCTAACAAATTCGTTTAAAAATGTCAATATGCAAGATTTGATTCTGTGGCTATCGGTTTGACGAAAAAAAAAATTTTTGAGTTTTAGTTCTAAGTATGGGGGGGAACCCTAAAATTTATTGGTTTTTTTTCTATTTTTGTGTGATAAATCTTAATGCGGTTTTTGTGTGATAAATCTTAATGCAGAATCAAGTTTCAACAGTATAGTTCTTATAGTTTCGGAAAAAAGTGGCTATGACATACGGACGAACGGACAGACAGACATGACGAATCTATAAGGGTTCCGTTTTTTGCCATTTGGCTGCGGAACCCTAACAACCTGTGTTCATTTAACTATACTTATTCCTTTTTTTCGTTTATTCCAACGCTTACCAACACATTTTGCGGCTATGTCCAAAGCAATCGGCTAAAGCTATCAGAAAAAACAAGTTTGTAAAACAATGTTATTCTTTCCGTCAAAAATACTCTGGTTTGAGTGTCATGACTGCAAAATAGATTAGTATGCGTTGAAATATTGAAAAAAATGAAATTTAGTATATTCTGTTTCTCTTTTTTTAGAAAGAGCTGTAACTTGATCCCTAGTCTTGAACAAAGAATGCAAAGTAACAAATTAACTTGGTGCACATAGACACTGAACGGTTGATCATTAAGGAAACTATGCATATCATTGCCCCAGTATCGAACTACAAGATCGTGTTCGTATCATAGAAACCCAACGCAACGCTACAAATGGAGGTACAGTCAAAAACACATCAAGCTTGACACATTGGACTTTGTACCGTTCTTATTTCAATAGAGGTAAGGGCAAGAGTCGTACTGCGAGTGTCAAGCTTGATATGTCGTTGACTGTACCTATAGATGTTATGGGAAATCGGATAACGTAACATGTAGTTAGTTGAGTGCTTACTTCTCCTATTAGGTTTAACTACAAGTATGCCACGTTGGCTTCAAAACAACTATATGAGAATAGATAAGTATGGTAAAAGGAGTACGAAAGAAGGAAGGACTAAACGTTAACGACCAGGGAGTCAATTCTTGAATATCACCGGGTGATAAAATATCACTCAAAAAATTCTAAATCATAGATTTTTCTTTTCAAAAGAGAAGATTGATATTTGTAAAATTTAAAGCGGTCCTTGATTGTTAATTTGATTTACCTTTCAAAAGTTTATCAGGAAAAATGAGAATTTTTAGTCTCACAAGTGATATTTTATCACCCGGTGATTTTCAAGAATTGAGTCCCTGGACGATTGACTCAACTCAATTTAATTAGTAGTTCGTTTTTTGCTGTGACATTCTGGGGAGAATTCCTGTCCAGTAGTGTAAATTTTATGGGATATGCTTACGAGTATGACGATTATTATTTTCCGATAATATGCATATGACCCCGATCACATTGACCCCAATCGTTTACCCCGGTTAGTTTCGAGGGGATCGAAGATGTATGCTTGCCTAGATAGTACCTGTTTAATGTTCATACTACTATGATATTGTTCGGAAATAGATCGGCATGTTAGCGATTTAGTAACGGCAGGTTGATAAACATCAAAATATATCAACATTTTCGCCAATTAGTGATTTTAATAACAAGCAGGCTAACAATATTATGTTTTAAAGATTTGAGGACAGATTCTTCTCGGCGGGTGAGCGTGCATTTTGAGCGCCAATTGTAGGCTGACCAGAACGCAAGACGGTGTGGATTGTGATAAAATAA
The DNA here is from genome assembly GCA_947532105.1 of Athrips mouffetella. Lineage (NCBI taxonomy): Eukaryota > Metazoa > Arthropoda > Insecta > Lepidoptera > Gelechiidae > Athrips > Athrips mouffetella. The sequence goes on along the minus strand of OX383960.1, from coordinate 5,734,048 downwards.
AACCAAAATAAATATTTCCATTACGCAAAGTCTTAAAACTTTTTTATTTTAATATAGACCTTGGCCAAAGGATAAAATTACGCCTTGGCTGAGCGCTTGAATGTCGTAAGAAGTATGTTTTTGAGATGTTAACGCACGGCAGCAAGCACGTAGAAACAAAACCAGTATAAGCTGACCCAGCGCTACGCTACGAACGCCCGACACCAGAGACCCGCTCAAGGTCAAAGTGTTTCCCCCGACGTGCGGTCGTGTTTACATTTTATGAAGAGAAATGACCAATAAGTAAGAGCTTAAAGCCAAATGTTAAAAAACATTAAATTCTGTGTTACAGAGGAAGAGAGGTTTGACAAACTATTTGGTTAAGGGTTGGGCCACATTGATCGCGGCAATCGACGGTTTGCCTATACAAAACGAGCGCAAAGTATGGAAATCCTTTCGCATCGACGTGGCGAAAGGATGCGAAAGGATTTCCATACTTTGCGCTCGTTTTGTATAGGCAAATTGTCGATCGCCGTCGATCAGTGTGGCCCAACCCTAAAACCTAAACAAAAACCGGCCAAGTGCGAGTCGGACTCGCGCACTGAGGGTTCCGTGCCACCACATAAACATAATTGTATTAGTTGAAATTTCAGTAAGTTAAAGTGCTAGATTTTTTGAGTCCGACACGCGCTTGACCAAATTTTATTATTTGTTGTTATTTTACAGCCTATGCCCTATAAACATACCAATTTTCAAGTTTGTAAGTGTTCCCGTTTATAAATAGAACTAAAACAAAAATCGCCTCAGCAACCATCCAACTTGACCCCTCTCTTATATGAATGTTCTTGAAACGGGAGCTCACCACAATTGGTTACCATTAGTTGTGAGAAAAGTTGTAATATTTAATGATTTCAGACTTTTCCCATTATTTGTACTGTGAGACCTAGCTTCTTGCCAAATTTCATAATTTTAGGTCAACGGGAAGTACCCTGTAGGTTTTTCAATTTTGAATAAATGTATGGAGATGAGGACATAAAATGCCATATCTTTTGATTGCGTCGTTGTAAAAAATTTTAATTTTCAGATCTTGTGTGGTTCATAGATCCTAATATATGGTATTAATTTCAACCTGATACCTTTACCCGTTCGTGAGATAAAGGGTCTTGACAGACAGACAGACAGACAGACAGACGGACAACAAAGTGATCCTATAAGGGTTCCGTTTTTTTCTTTTGAGGTACGGAACCCTAAAAATCACCGTTTTGAACAGGTAGACAGGTACGTAACTATAAAAAGTGTTTTAATGTCCATTTTTGACAAAATCCATCTATTGTTTCGAAATTTAAATAACTTCGAACTAGTGACGAAAATGTTTGCATATTCAGCGAAATCCAGATTGATCAGATTTAGTTTGGATGAAAGTGCTCTAGTTTATCCGGTTCAGTGAAATGTCACGTCCAAAATTTGCTTGCGAAATTCATATTGAGCTCAGCGAAACGCCGGCAAACGAAAATATGATTTTACTAGCTTCCATTCCACCCCACAGCTTTACCCGTGTCGATTTTTAGGGTTCCGAAGCAAAACGGAACCCTTATGGTGAGACTTCGTCTGTCTGTCTGTCACACCTGTTTATCTCAACAACTTCTTATGCTATCGACTTAAAATTTAAAATAGTTAGAATATGCTTGCCCAACTATACTGCAAATAATACAATTGAGAAAATATTTTATTATTATTTATTTATTATTTATTTATTTTTATTTTTTTTATTGGAAAAGTGGCCTTTAGGCCTCTATTTACCTATAGAGAGGGCAAAATTTTAAATTATCGTGACCAGGTCGAGTGCAGTATAGAATAAAAGGGCTTTTTTTATTTCAATTTACAATACCAAAAAAATGCCGAAAAAAATATTCTTCTCCGACGTTTGCAATGCGAAAAATCTGGCTAAATTGCAGTCGATAGAGGTTTATTGTGTAAACATTACAGAAAAAAAACCGGCCAAGTGCGAGTCGGACTCGCGCACTGAGGGTTCCGTACCACCACATAAACATAATTGTATTAGTTGAAATTTCAGTAAGTTAATGTGCTAGATTTTTTGAGTCCGACACGCGCTTGACCAAATTTTATTATTTGTTGTTATTTTATAGCCTATGCCCTATAAACATACCAATTTTCAAGTTTATAAGTGTTCCCGTTTTTAAATAGAACTAAAACAAAAATCGCCTCTTCAACCATCCAACTTGACCCCTCTCTTATATGAATGTTCTTGAAACGGGAGCTCACCACAATTGGTTACCATTAGTTGTGAGAAAAGTTGTAATATTTAATGATTTCAGACTTTTCCCATTATTTGTACTGTGAGACCTAGCTTCTTGCCAAATTTCATAATTTTAGGTCAACGGGAAGTACCCTGTAGGTTTTTCATTTTTGAATAAATGTATGGAGATGAGGACATAAAATGCCATATCTTTTGATTGCGTCGTTGTAAAAAATTGGAATTTTCAGATCTTGTGTGGTTCATGGATCCTAATATATGGTATTAATTTCAACCTGATACCTTTACCCGTTCGTGAGATAAAGGGTCTTGACAGACAGACAGACAGACAGACAGACAGACAGACGGACAACAAAGTGATCCTATAAGGGTTCCGTTTTTTTCTTTTGAGGTACGGAACCCTAAAAAAGATCTCTCTAAGTAGCACAGTTTTTCAGAAATCTACAAAAAAACCTTTACAAACCAACTTAGTTTTGCATTCCTAAAAATGTATTTTATTGCTTTTAAAAATACTATAGGTATATCTGAACCCTCCGCGCGCGAGTCCTACTCGCACTTGGCGGTTTTTTTTGCAAAGTGTTTTACCGCAGGTGTAAGATGCTTTATAGGGATAAAAGATGTGTGTTAAAAATTTATGTCGACCTAATGCTCCGCTACATAATGTAGGTAGTCAAGATTGGGTAACTTTCTGTCTACCACTTCTACAGAGGATTCCAAGAAGATGTTTTATTTTTAATAGCCTATTAAACAGAATGTAACAAAAAGGGTATACCAACCCAGAAAGATGTGAATCTGCCCATGAAACTGAACAACTTTCTCCAACATAGGCCGAAAGACTGAAAGAAGCATATTATTTTTCGATTTAGGGATCCGTTTGCAAAATATATGGCTTAGAAGCACTAGCCAGCTAAACGGTTGTCACCTACTACAAATGTGAAAAAATTTAAAGTAGTAGCATATATGATGAAATTAAAAGGAAAACTATCACAGTAGGTTTTACAGGTTAAGAAGTAACAGTCGACAAACGGAAAATAATATAAATAGAAATCAGGCGCTGGGCTTCGTTTGTCGTAAGGATGGAAAAAATTACGTGAAAAAGTCGAAACCTGCTTAACAATAATAATTCTTAAAGCACTTTACTACGGAACCCTACATTGCGCGTGGTCCGATACGCACTTGGGCGGGTTTTTCTGTTTATTTTTATATGATCTCTATCCATTATATGGTATTCTGTGTCCATGCTCTAAAATTAAGGCAGTAATCTCGTTACTACGCTACGACAAGAAAGAAGGAAAAACAAATTTACTTCCGGCTACATTAGGTACAGTCAATACCAAGTCTAGCTTGGCACTTGCACAGCGACTCTAGCACAAGAGCCATTGGAATAAGAACGGTATTCGAATGTATCAAACTTGATGTACATACTCTGCAGTATACGAACATTAGTTAAGATAGCCTTGTTTACTAGCCTGGATATGGGCTCCGTCGTCAAATGTCCTTGCTTGAATAGTTAGATGAAATTGTATGTATTTTCATATATGCCCTCTATATTGCGTGTGCTTTGGATTGATAAAAGAAAATATTACTGTACGAGTATATTGTGCTTTTAGAGCCACCGCGCACTAGCCATTTTTTAGTTGGCCGATAGTTTGATCTTTCTGGGAATCAGTATGTACCCCTATGGTAGTGCGCGCATTTGTCGATCGATTTGTCTGTAGAAAGTACGATTGCGACTAAACTGTCGGCTAACTATTAATCGCTAGTGCGCGGTGGCTCTTATAGGAACAGGCTCAGCCAGCAGTAGGCGGATGTAGTTAAAAAGATCGCTCGATTTGGCGGAGCATTACAGTGCCCCCCAACCAGATAGCATCTGTGATCTGTGGTTACATACTTAGATCGTTATGTTATACAGGGTGTTAGGAAGCTGGGCGCAAAGCCTTAAAGAGGTGATACCTGAGACCATTTAGAACATATTAAGCCATATTTTGTTTTAGACGAAGTCGTAGACGGTTTTATTTTTAATATTTTTGACAAATAAAAAATACAATTAATTGCTAACAGTATTAATTTAAAGTTGTTTTGTCATCATTGTTTAATGTATTTTACTTAAGGAATGTCAGTATTTTACTTGAGGTCAGTCTCATGAGATGGCACAATTTTTAGGCATCTGTGTTTTTAGAAAAAATATTCAAAAGCCAATTGAAGTTCTAAAAAATTTTTAAAGTGAAGAAAGCAGGCATTTATAAAAAATAAACAAGCTTATATTGTTCAAACCTTTTAACCTAACACTGTTAGAAATTAATAGTAAAATGTTGTTTTTTTTTGTAAAAAATAATAAAGTTACGGCGAAAAAAAGCTATCTGACTACGTCTAAGACAAATATGGCTTAATAAAATGGTCTCAGCTATCACCCCTCTAAGCCTTTGTTCCCAGATTCCAAACATCCTGTATATCTTACAGATAATTCTATCAATCAAAAGCTAACTTACGACTTTTTCATCCGAGATCAATTTTACTAAAGAATAAGGAATACATACATGCAATTACCTAAGAACGTTTCACACAAAGTCATCTGATCGCTTGTGCACACGGCCGCACATCAGTAGAAACACTTTTGGAAATTATGGCGTGGTAATAGAGTTGAAAAAATTTCTACCGACAAGCGGTTGACCGTACTAGATAAAGGTATCAGAGACTGACATTAATTAGATACTTATATTACATACAGTACCTGGGTGACCGAGCTATGCTCTGTATGATTAAAATATCATCAGGTGAGCAAGCTATGCTACTCAACAACAGATGGCGCTGTAAGTTTCTTGAACGCACTAAAACGCGCTAAGAAGTATTAAAAAAGACGGTGAAACGAATTTTCCCAGACATGAGGCCGAGAGATAGCTAGATCGATTTTTTGCACCCAAAAACCCCTGTATACAAAATTTCATCGAAATCGTTAGAGCTGTTTTCGAGAAACCGATTACAAATATATATATATATAAATATACAAATATTGCTCGTTTAATAGTATAGTATAAACAAATAAATAACACCCAGACACTGAACGAACATTTATATTCATTACTCAAAATGATTGCCCTGGGCGGGTATCGAACCAGCGACCCACGGGACAGAAAACAGGCTCACTACCAAACAAGCTAACGGGCTAGTCTAACTAAATAAACTGCCGGAAGATTGAGTAGCTACTCACTTTCTTCCCATTTATTTCCTTTCTTGAGCTCATGCGTCATCCCAAAAAAAACTATTAGTATTCGTAATGTCCCCGATCCCACAGAACCCTTTAATCCGCTCATACATCTTCCCACTTTTACAGGGCCGCTTGTAGTACGGCCCGTACTTACAGGCCCTGTTTAAGGGCCCTTTGCGATTGACAGCATTCTTAAGGGAAAATGACATGAGTCCCCCCCTCTTTGGTGACTTTTATGGCCAGATTGATTATCACACGCGAGTGCAGCGAGGTTCAAATCTCTTTGGTCACACGACCCGATTCATATCAACATCTCCTCTCCCTTCCCAGCTCCGTGGTGGAAACTGCCCTTAAACTCCAACCCTACTCCGTCCCTGTCAATTTCCGTCACGGAGAACACTCAGCGAGAATACTAAACGCCAATATCATCTCAGCATTGAGTTGCTTTGGTATTCACGTCACAAGCTCTTTTGCCGTTAGCTTGATTCTGTTACAATACTGTTGGGATTTTCATCATATTTTCAATATAAAAATGAAAAATTGATAGAACGCTCCCGGATAACAAACTACCAACCTTTTGGCACTTGGTAAGTAAAACCTACCATAGGAAAATTGTGAGCCCAACATATTACTTCGAGTGTTTTAAATTTTTATTTTGTACTAGCTATTGCCCGCGACTTCGTCCGCGAGGGATTCTATCTATCTATCTATCTGACCATCCATCCATCCACCCCTCCTTCTATCTGTCGTCCGTCCGTCCTTCCAACCATCTGTCCAACCGTCCGTCAAAACATCCCTGTCCCTGCCCCTCTCCCTCACCGCCTCCCCCTCCCTCCCCCTCGTTCTCTCTCCCTCTCCTCCTCCCCTTCCCTCTCTCTGTCCCTCTACCTGTCCTTCTCCCTACCCCTATCCTATCCCTTCCCCTATCCCTACCACTTTACGCCATCTTAACCGCTATCCCTATCCTCATATAAACACTCTCCCCCTTCCTCACCCCTCCCTCTTCCCCCTCACCCACCCTCCCTCTCCCCCTCCCTCTCTCACCCCACCTCCTTTTCTTCCTTCCTCTTTCCCTACCCCTCCCTCTCCCCCCCTCTACCTCCCTCCCCCTTCCCCCTCCGTCTAACTCTCCCTATCGCACTCTCTCCCTCTCACCCTCCCAAACCCTCCCCCTCCACCCCCCCTCTCCCTTTTCCTCTCTCCCCTCATTAACCCCCTCCCCTTCCATCCTCCCCCTCCCTTTCCCCCATCCCCTTCTCCTACCCCCATCCCTTTTCCCTCCCCCTACCCCCGTCCCTTTTCCCGCTCCCCACCCCCATATCCCCCCCTCCCTCCTCCCTCACCCCCGGCCTCTCCCAATACCTCTCCCCCTCCCTCTTCCCCCCACTCCCTCTACCCCTCCCTCCCTCTTTCTCTCCCTTTCCCCTCCATCTCCCCTCCCTGTCCCTCCTCCCATCCCCCTCTCCCTGCCCCTACCCCTTACCCTGCCTCTACCCCTATTCCTATCCCTATCCCTACCCCTAACGCCATGTTAACCGCTATCCCTATCCTTATATAAACATACAAATGACACTCATATTAATTTTTAGACATTTCAAACCTATCGCACCCCAATCCCATCCCTAGGGGATGATGGTATTTCACGTCCACCACGATGGATTTCAAAATTGATATAGTTTTCGTAATCAGCGACCCGATAAACCATACAAACGACACCCATATTGATATTCAGACATTTCAACCCTATCGCACCCCAACCCCATCCACATGAGATAATATTTCAAAATTGTTGTAGTTTTTATAATCAGCGAACCGATAAACCATACAAACGACACCCATATTGATTTTTAGACATTTCAACCCTATCGCACCTCAACCCCATCCCCAGAGGTTGATGGTATTTCACGTCCACCACGTTGGATTTTAAAATTGTTGTAGTTTTCGTAATCAGCGACCCGATAAACCATACAAACGATACCCATATTGGTTTTTAGACTTTTTCACCCCATTTCACTCTATTAGGGGTGGAATTTGGGGAGGAATTTCAATAACAGTGATGTACGTTCCACAAAATGACAACCCTAATGCCTAAACAATAAATTTTGTGGATTTTACTTTGAAAATGAAGGATTTTCAACTTCATCCCCCTTTTCACCCCTTAGGGTGTAGAATTATAAAAACCCTTAGCTACATACCTACAACTTAATTTTTAGTCATCAGCCTAAATACATATTTAGAAGATCCTAACTTCAAAACTGACGGAGTTTCATACAAACATTCAACCCTTATTTCACCCCTTTAGGGGATGAATTTCGAAAAATCCTTCCTTAGTGGATGCCATGACTATATAAGGTATCTACTTGCAAATTTCAAGTCTCTAGGTCCAGTCGTCTGGGCTGTGCGTAGATATATCAGTCAGATGTCACTTACACGTAAGCAAACGAGCAACTGATGGTAAGTGATCACCGCTGCCCAGAGCACAACAACAAAGTGCGTTACCCACTCTAAGAGTTAAGACCTCAGAACAAAAACCTCCTTGCTTCGCTCGGTTAAGACTAATAACTAGTAATTTCACTGGCTCCCTTACCCTTCGAACCGACCGAAACACAGCAGTTCAAACACTGTTCATTTACAACGAAATAGGCAAATTGGTGGTATTTCCTACGAATAAAATCCTTTAGAATAAAATGTTTCAAGGCTTAAATACTTGAATTTATTTGTATTTACAACTCTAATGTTAAACCTAATTACACCTTACTAGCAAACACGAAAACGCCATTAAAATTTACGTTAACCCTTAACTGCCGCACATTTATTCTCGGGACAATGAAACTACGGGACACAAAATACGCGTCTCCGCGTGTGAAAGTAAAGAAACCAAGACGGCATCCTGCGCGCATTGAAAAATATCGTTCCATTTAATGAACGTCATTATTCTACGCTCACATAATGAAAAGAGAATGAGCGAAGCAGGAAAGAGATTAAAGGCTTCCTCACTCACTAATAATAATTTATCGAAGTCTTATGAGAGATAGGGATGTCTGTCTTTTTGGGTTAGATCCCATTTGGTTATGAAGTGTCAACGTTCCATCCAACAATGTTATAAATAAATGTTTTTGTAATTATATCTGCACTATGTACCTGATTGCTTTACACAAAAAACATTCATTCATTCATTCAATAAAAGTCTTAAAATTAAAAAAAATAAAAAAAAAGAAAGGGGTAAAAAAATCTACTCTTTACAGGGTACATACAAAGCCTAAACTAAGGGATTACATACTGCAATTGAAACTGAATATTTTTTTTTAAGAACATTGGTGGAAATAGATAAACAAAATTTGACCTCCATACAAAATACACAATCAGCTGATACAGTTTTTGTAGGAAGTCAAAATTTTGTTTTCGTATGCCGACTTATTTTTTGGGAAAAGCTGTTGAGTTTGATGAGCAGATTCACTGTGCTCCATGGCAGATTGACATCCTTCAGGCTAGGTGTACAGCTTCTGTTACATGTGGATGTCTATATCGTCAAAAAGATGAAGCACATCGTTATTAATAACTCATACTACGGAAACTTGATTTGCTATGCACAATAACGCACATTTCCAAAATCAAGCCACAAATATACGCAGAAATAATCCAAAAATTTTAAATTATTAATTATAATAAATAATAAAAACCATTTATTCACTTACACAGTACAAAACAAATTAATTACTAGTTACAAAATAATACTATTACTAGTCTTAGTCTAAAGTATAATTATATTTTTTGTGGTGTACTGTGGGAGCGAAAAGGTGTGCCTGGCTCAGCATGGACCGCAGCGGCATTGCGATGCTGTTATTCTGCCAGGTCCTTGTGCTCCTTCCTGCACCCACTTCACTCTCACATTACCCATAGTACGCTTATAATGAGTCTTATAACATGCAACTTCTAACTGCAAACAAATTATTTATGCATAAGATGAAATTGAGAGCACATTAGTCCGGCTGCATCCAACCTCGATGCATGTGACCACCCATTAGTGTAAAATTAGGGCAGACTGCGGGACATTTTAAATTTGTACTGTAAATTAATGTCCGGAGAATTAGGCCCCGATTGTGTCGGAAGAGGCGAGATATTGTCATTATTATGATATAATTTAAAAACCTATTGTCCGAGGCGACTGCACTCATAAAGTTATAACGGGGGATAAAGGGTGAAGGGTGAAACACGTGTTAAGTTCGGTCAATAATCCAGTTTAATATCGCTTGACAGTTATTTTTATGATCAGTTTTTTATTATTATTAACTTTGTGAAATATACTTTAGTCAATAGCTTAGAAAAATACTTACCTACTTATTAGGGATAGAGAGAAAACTAACCAAGTTAAATATCGAATATTGATATAATGAACTAAAATAATATGATCTTCCTCGTTGCTTCCGCTTATATATTTATTTTGGTCCCTTTTCTCCTTCAATGCACAGTTTTATCAAAACATCTCGTCGTCGGTAGGTCTATTCGTGCAGGGAAAAGGTTTTCCATACATGTCAAGGTTAATTGCTTTCATTTGCCATTTTAGTAAGGCAGAAAGCGAGGATTTCTACCTCAAATGTATATGTTATGGTATATACCAAGTGAGTTAGTCATTATTCATAATGACCACACATTATGAATATACAATACTTGGTATGAAGGTTCGTCCTAGCTAAGTGAATGCTAATTTAATAGATATCATAAGTATCTGTGTCTCTACAAAATTTCAATCACATTTTGTACCCACACGATAAGTATATTGTCGATTTCTTTATCTACATGTAATTGCACACAACATACGGCCATCTCATTTAAACCACATTTTCACTATCTCAAACAAAAAAGGCCACTTGTTAAATTGAAAAAACGCCTGCTCTCGGCTCGAAACCGCAGCCCCTTGTTAAAAAAAACCATAATTGTGAACATCTGCACGTCGTGAGCTGTAACTCATCCCATGCCATCAAATAGATGGGAATAAATTACGCTATGAAGGCAAGGGATAATTGGCCAGTGGGATAGTCTGGTGGCCGATGTTGCACCTTGCGGTAAAAAACGCAGGTATAGGACACGTGCGATGATATTTTAATAACCATGCCACAATCGTGTATAATAAATGAAACTCAAGACACGAAAGTTACCGAACTGGAATGGAGTACCTACCTACTATTCTCCGGAGTTTGATCAAAAACTATAAAACCGAAAAGAAAAGATAATAATCGATTAAGCTGATCCAAAATATAAGGGTATAATAGAGTCTTCTAAACACTTGCTCTGGTGAAAAGGATTGTTACCAATTAAGCAGGTTTATTGTTGTTATTGTTATAAACCTGCCTAGGAGAAGTTTTGCGCTGAATAGAAATTTGACCTAGATCCTTGACACATTTTTAAATGGTTTATTTATATTGGTATTATGATATAGGTAACAGATTTAACTAAAGAGCGTCAAGTTTTGTAGACAAACATTTTGCAGCTAAGAAAAGATTTCTCTTCATTTGCACGACGTACACATTTGTAACCACAATACATTAAAAACGCTTAAGCTGTCGTTTTACATACAGCTAGTGAGCTAGTCAGAAATATCAAAATTTTTAACACTTTTTACTTAGAGGTATATTTTGTTTACAAAACGTGACGCTCTTTCATGATCTCTGGTATGAATAAAATTTGAAGACAAGCAAGGCATACAGGTATGATAAATTCATATAGAACTTACAACTTCAATGTCTCCGGCTGTTACAGTCAATAGCACGTCAATCTTGACAAAGTGGACTTTGTACAGTTTTTATTACAATCATAGGTGAGTGCTAAATGTTAAGCTAAATCTGCTCTTGAATGTACTATTTCATTCAGCCACCGCACCTCAATAGAAGATTGAAAAAGAAGGTTGAGGTATTTCTTTAAAATAAATCTTACCAGAAATTTTAGCGAAACAGAGCGTAAGTGTGGCAATAGCACAGCCGGAAGCGAGAGCTGTCGACAGGAGCACCGCCGAGGCAGATGCGCCGATCCCGGCACCACCTGCCGCGCCGCACACTATGAACACATACAGGAACGACGCAGCACATTCCGCAACCACTGCCTTCCACAGTGACAAAGTTCTCACTTCTAACCGAGCTGGCACCTTCCCGGCCAAACACTCTTGCTGCTGATTCGAGCTACGTAAACTTTCCAACTTCTCGAACAAAGTAACAATATGTTGTTCTATATTATCGTCTGAAATATTAAATGTTTGTTCACCCATTTTTATAATTACACAATTTTTTTTTTCAATTACAAAGAAGATTTTTTTAACAGTATTCAACAGACTTTTTTATTTAAAAAACAAGTTAATCGAACATTATTTTTAAAGAGCGCGATACGTTCGTTCGAAACAGCGAGGCTTGCGTCCGCCTACGCGAAGAGCCGCCGCGAAGTATTCGTCCGGCCGGCCGGATGAATGGAACGGGACTGACTGTATCTTTGAATGGCGCGAAGCGGGGGTGCACATGTCCCGGGCCGGGGTGTGTAGAGACACTTGTTACGCCTCCCCCGCCCGCGGAACCTGCAACCACGGGGAGAATCTGCCGCCATAAATATTGCAATGCGCTGCCAACTAATGATTATTAGATTGCACGCACAATGGAACTTAATTGAATAATCATTATTTTAACACCACAAAAATAAGTAGTAAAACAATATGTATCTTTCAGATCTTCTTGTAATGAAAATTATCAATAAATGATTTATATTTGTACATATTTTGGTTTGCGATTTCAGAGAAGATTCTATGAATCACTTTTTTTAAGAATCACTTGGATTCAGTAGGTTTTTGCCGTACCCTTAAAAATACCTACCCAACCGAAATATGTACCTACCTATAAAAAATGTCCCGGAACTGTACAGGACAACGCGCCATAAAAGGGTTAATTATAAAGCCATCTGAGATTAGTTTTTTACTTTCGAGCGGAGCGAGAAAGGTATTGTATTCGTGAAAAAAAAAGTTTTTCTAATTTTCTCAAAACTGTGTTCTATATCACTTATACATCATAAAAAGCAAGTCTCCCAAAAATGTCCGTCCGTCGGTCGGTCCGTCGGTCCGTCGGTCGGTCGGTCTGTCCGTCACGCTTTGGCCTAGCGGCTAAACGAATGGTCCGATTGACACCATATTTGGAATTTAGGAGTTTTATGCAAATCCATCGAAGGGTTCTAAGTTGTTTCTGGCTGGCTCTCATTTTGAGGGTAGCTGTCATACAACGAAAATGATAAATTGTAATTTTCTCAAAAACGCCTCATTGAATCTTGATGAAACTTTGCATGACCAAGCATCTCCATGTAAGATATCTTGCGCCAGTATTTATTGATCTTTGTAATTTCATATAAGGGGTGTTCCTGTACCACCAAATAGTTAATATGTGATTTACCCAAAATTGGTTCCATTGAGTTTATTAAATTTTTCTATAATATTAATCCTGGATTAGTTGTCTACCTGACTTATTATTCTTTATGTTTTTTTCGAATAATATTTAGTACACAGGGTGTTCCACAAACTGAAAGGGTTTACTCAGTAGACTAAACTGATCAATTATCCATAAGGAACATGTGTTGGGAAATAAAAAAGTCTCCATGCAAGTATCCTACGGTAGTATCCATTGATCTGTGAAAATTCATATACTCGTAAAGGATGATCCAGTACTACCAAAAGTTAAACATGTGATTTACTCGAAATCGTTTGAGGTTTGTTTCTTATAATGTTTGACAATTTGAATTCTGAATTGATCTGTATATTTCATTCAAACATTTTTTTGGAAAAACATAAATAAAAGTTTGTATTTCCATAATATGTGTATGGCATTACAAATTAAAGTTTGCGGTTGATAGTTTTTTCTTGAGTATTGCGAGAAAGTAAGTGCAGTGCTGCTGTACCGTTTATTTTAATTGCCAGTGTGCTTACTCTTGACCTCGATCTAATCTTGAGAACAGAGATGAGGTCGACGATGGGACGAGCTTGCGGGGGGGCATCTGCGAGTGGACAAGCGGCAGCGCTACCTATAGTAAGTTCGTCAATCTTTGCGTGACCCACTGTATCCGACTGATCCACCATTTACCCGGCTCCCCTACTTATCTAGTCCCTGTGCATGTCATACAGTCAAACTATAGTTGAAATAATGTAGCTTGATCGGACTAGAGATAAACCGCCTAAATGAGTCCTCCCCGCGGCATACAGGGGCGCGGGGGTAAGACGTCAAAGGAGGAACTAATGAGGTACGGGCGGCGGGGCATTCTTATTCTCTACGCGCATCCGCCCCCCCGCACCTGCCCTTGTATCCCGCGGGCGAGGACTCATTTAGGCCAGGGGTTCCCAAATGTATTTTGTCTACTGCCCACTTTGAGAATAAATTATTTTTAGCGCCCCCATTTTATCACCCACTTAAAAACAGGGTTGGCTATTATCAAGATAATTATTTTCTCTGATAATTATCTGATAATTATCCAACTATCAAATCAAATAACGTATATATTTTCATTTATCGCAAGATTCCCTGCATTTCTTTTTTACATTTCTTGTATCTAGCCCATAAACCACAATAATTAGTTTTAATGCAGTCAAACTTTGACCATATTGGATTAAGTTTTCTAGGCATAATGTTTTTCTTTATTTAATTTCGCAGCGCACAAACTACAGTTCACGAAAACAAATAACAGTCAGGGAAATTCCCCTGTAGATGAACGATATTTGGCGTTCGTTAGGATACACGCTTGATATTGTGACGAAAAAACATGCGTTTGGATACACATACATTATTTTGTTTTGTTTTGTACAATAACAGTTACTCGTATTATCAACGATAATTATCAACACGTAATTATCATGATAATTATCACGATAATTATCCAGGCCAACCCTGCTTAAAAACCACTATAACTTCAAATTAAATTAATTAATTTTTGTGAGCTATATTAGCAGAGATTAAACATTCATTCTAAACGAGACTTTTACTATAACCCGCAAGAGTCAACTTGAGACCTGAGCGCAGTAGGTAGTACACAACGGCGCTCAGGTCTCAAGTTAACTCTTACGGGCTACACCTGCCAATGATAATGATTATTGAAACGCAACTTCATAGTATTCAGACAGAGTATCTTTAAGTCAAAATAAAATAAACATTTTCGATTCTTATATAAAAACTAATGTGAAGGATGAATCTGATGCTGTTTAATAAGTTTGTTGATATCACTGATATCAGGTTCCAATACTCAATACTCAATACATTTATTGCCTTCATATGGTACATAACAAGATGGTATTATAAATAAGGTATCTCATATGAGCCCATTTTCAGAGGCATTGCAATAATTGAGATAGACCGAGATTTTAAATAGTTATTAACAATATTTAATTATGTATTTATATAATGTAGGTATATTTTTTTAGTTTATTTATTTTTATCATTGAAATATTATATGAATGGAAACGTTGTTATATATATATGACGTTGTTATAACGTTGTTATATATACGTTATATATATATGAATGGAAACGTTGGAAGGGGAAGGCCTAGGCGAACGTACCAGGACCAAATTCAGGACGTTCTGAATAAAGGCCAGGTTAAAAGTACCATAAACCGACGAGCATGTATGAAAGGATTGATGAAAGTACAGGAAGCAAGGGAAGTATGTCAAGATCGTAGCAGGTGGAGGACTGTGGTCTCTGCCTACCCCAACGGGAAAGAGGCGTGATGTTATGTATGTATGTATGTAAATATTCGTTTAAATTATAGTAAGTTTTATTTATTAGGTATTCTTTTAATAGTTTTATCATCTTATTATAAGAATTTTCTATTCTTATATTTAGCGGTAGATGATTATATATTTTTATTGATACACTTAAAGGGCCAGAACTATGTATTTTTAATTTAGAAGGTATATTATTGATTTTATTTGTTTTATACCTGCGAGGGTACAGTCGGGGCTGATTATCTTCCATTTCATAGAACTGCGGGTTGTTCTTAATAAATTTGCAAGCTTCTAGAATGTAAAGAGAGGTTAAAGTTTCCTATTTACTCAAGAAAGCCGCAAGTCACCACTTTCGGTAACATGCAAACGATTTCTCATTTTAGTAAGCAGCGTTGCCACAGCACTAAATCCACGTTCACACAATTACGACGATGGGAATGCTATCAAGGATCGTTAAACGATTGACCACAATCCAGGGTACTATTGCGGGTCGGTTAAGTCATATAGGTGTGGGAAAACTACTTGAACAATGACCTTGGCTGCGCAGAGTCGATTTTACGTAGAAATTGACGTGTGCAAAGCTTCCCCACCACGCGATTATTGTTCAATCAAGTTGTTCGCCCCGCACTATACCAAGTATGACGCTTATGTTTGTAACTGTTTTTGCGAGAGATTAAACAATAATACTTAAAACAGTAGTAGAAGATCCAAGGCCGAGCTTGGATGGGTGCTCTGCGCAAAACCTGCTGGGATGAAACTAGGCACGCTCAAAGTAAATACTTATAGCTAACATAATTTAAGAAGTGGTGCAATGATGGGGCACGTCTTAAATATTGTATGTAGTTTTTTACTAGGTATAAAGTTGCATCTTTTTAACCGGTATAGGTAGCTAGTTTAAAATTTCACAGCGTATGTGTTTTTGAGACAAATATATAACGTAATATTAAAAACTAAAAAAAATAACAAGAAACTTTTTTTTTGTTTTTGCTCTTTCGTCAGAACGGTTTATAATTCGAGCGTCAAAGTTAGTATGAATATAATTCACAAACATGCCAATAAAATTACATATTCTGACAGACTGATTAACTGACTGATTGTCTGACGCAGACCCGTAAATGCGTCAACTGTTAGCGCGTTTTGTATGGGAGGTATAATTTTTTTTTCGTATTTCGGCCTACGTTCCTTAGGGTAAGTTGTTCAGTTTCGCGGGTAGAGGTTTGCAGACATTTACCAAAGACCCTGTATACAGGGTCTGTATACCCGCCTTATAAGGCGGGGCCCGAGCGGCTACGCCGTTGTACAGTTGAAAGCAATCTAAAGAGAGGAACAAGGAACAGAAGAAGTTCTTAGGAAGAAGAAGCCTCAGAGGTAATCCATGAAGGTACAGAGGGAAGACTCGTTAGAATAGGTCCCGGAGGGAAGAGTGCTCGGAGGGAAGATTCCGTAGAAGAGGTCCCAGAGGGAAGACTCCGCTCAAGAGGTCTCGAGGAAGACGTAAGACGACTCTACGAGGAGGCTCGGAAGGCGAAGTCTATGTGAAGAGTGAATAAAAAGCTCTGGTTGTAAGTATTAAGTACTAATAAAGTGGCGTTTCACTGCAATCCCGAACCACTAGCTCGTAACAATATCAGTAACAGATTTTTTTCTCAAGGAATATAGGTCGAAAAACTAAAATAATATTATATCTATAAAAAGCTATCAACTGAAAAGCTGAAAGCCGAGTTGAAATTATTTTTACGTTTTCGACTAGGTTCCTTGAAAAAGTTGTTTATTTACTGATGCTGAAACGCCCCTGAGCTATGGCACGCAATACAATTAACACCCTAGACATGACCAACCGTTTGTATCTGCTCTGTGGTTTGTATACGAGTAGCTTTAAAAATCCTTGCACAAACCATCTGCAGATGCAGATGATACTGCGATAGCCTTTACAGGGTATACTTGGACGGAAGCCTATAAATATGCTCAAAGGGGCTTCGACACTGTAAGGAACTGGCTAAATGACAACTTATTAACACTAAATATATCAAAAACTAAGCTTATAAACTTCTCGATTCGTAATCCTACGTGTCCATTAGTCAGTTCCCTAAGTATCTCTGCGAATTCTGGCAATCTCTATGACTCTTCAGTAAACGTCCAACAACCTTCTTACATTGAAAAAGTCTCTTCAATAAAATATCTCGGCATAGTGCTTGATAGTCACCTTTCTTTTAAAGAATATATAGATCACCTTTCTAAGAGGGTGCGTAAACTGATTTATATATTTAAACAACTACGTCGTCCCGCAAACGCTGAAGTCATGAAAATGGTGTATCAAGCATTATGCCAATCGATATTAAACTACTGTGTATTGGTATGGGGTGGAGCGGCTAAGTCTTATTTAATAAGAATAGAGCGTGCTCAAAGAGCCGTATTAAAAGTATGCTGTTTCAAACCACGATTGTTCCCTACGATTCAGCTATATGCATTTTGTCAAGTACTGACTGTTAGACAGTTGTTCATGCTTACACTTGCCTTGAAACAGCATATCATAACTGGCTACGACAATGAATCCTCTCGTCTAAACCATGTTGTTGCTCTTTCATCTCGCCTTAATACTGGTTTCAGTCATAGGTTCTTTGTGTTTCTAGGCCCTTATCTTTATAGCAAGTTACATAAGATTCTATCTCTAAATAATTTAAATTATCAGAATATGAAAACTGTCTTGCGAGAATGGCTACTTACAAAGTCCTATGCAAGAAACAGAGGCACTGCTAGTCGTTCTGTCATAAATATATATCTGCTTATATTTGTAATTTATAATACATACTTCTACATGCGCGCGTTTCTCATACACACACGCACACTCTCTCTCTCTCTCTCACACACACACACATACATAAACTCTTATACATAATTATGGTTGTTTTTTGGGTACTTTCTTGCATTAGTTATTTCTAAAATATTTCTTTGTCTTACTTACTTTGTGTACTGTGTCGACTTAAGTATTCACTAATTTGTATCCTGATTAGAGTGGTGGAGACCTGGCGACTTGTATCACAGGTTTTTTACCTACCACAGGCACCAGCGATCCACAACCAAGTTTGTTACACAACAGTGTTACTTGAGTTTTGTAATGGTTGTGGTAAAATATAAAAAAAAAAAAAATTAATCTCTAAAGTTAAAACTTATTTAAGTCTATTGTTGTCACTATTTTGTTCACAAAGAAAGTGACAGCAATCGATTTAAAGGAGTTTTAATTTTAAAGAAACTGTGTGCAACTGTCTGTAAGGTAATAAAAAAATACCTACTGCTAAAAACAGTTTATTAAAAAAAAACATACCTAATCAATTAGGTAATTAGGTACGGTACCTATACTTCGTCTGCGTTAAGAATGCAGTTATTCATTAATGCAAACGCAGGGTAAAGGTTTATACACAATGGAGTCAAAAATGCAAAAAAAAATATATTTTATTTTTGTTTTTTAGGTAACACAGAAAGGAAACAATCTCTTTTTTCGAAGGTTTGCCTTCAGTTAGCCATTGTGCATTCGAATTTATAATTTTAAGCGACCGCTGATTGGTTACGGGGCTTGGCTACCAGCGGCGGCAAGCGATGACTCTCTGCATTCTTAAGATGGTTGAACTATAGGTACTTTTTATACAACTAAATACTTAACTAATATATCTAAATGTGACGCGACAACAATTTTTTCAGCCTTACTTATATTACAAATAATATAAAGCCCTTTCCACGAATATGACAATTTATTATTGAACAAAATAACCTCAATTAACAATTTTCCTCAAATACTATTGTTAAAAACTTTGATACTATGTTAAACAATCAGATTCTTTTTTTAATTACAAAATATTTTTTAACAAGACATCCCAAAAAAACTACATAGAAATAAAATTGGTAAAGACCTACTTTTAGTCTTTTACTTACATCATAATGTAAACGAACCTCTATGATCAGACATAGATGGACGAACATCAACATGTGATCCTAGCTGAGTATGTGTTTGGCTATGCTTGTAGAAAGAGACGTAATTCCTGAAGATTTCGTCACAAACTTGACACGAATATTTATTATGTATTCGCCGATGACTATTGAAAGAGGAAAAATCATGAAATTTCTTGTTACATAAATGACACGAATATGGTACCTCCCCGGTAAATGTTCGCATATGTCTGACTAAATCAGTTTTAAAAATATAGTTTTTATGACATATTTCACAAGAAAATCGTTTCCCACGTTTATGCATTTGCCGATGTCTGTTTAAACTAGGATTATCCTGAAAGCTTTTATGACATACCCCACAAAAAAAATGGTTTGTCATTTGAGTGTATTCGGAGATGTTTGACTAAGTTAATCTTGTAAACAAAGCTTTTATGACAATCATTACAAGTATATGGTTTCCCTTCATGGCATACTCGATAGTGTGAGTCATAATGTCGTCTTTTATGAAAGGTTTTAAGACATATATCACAAGTATAAAGTGTCTGCTCTACGTGTAAGGCTTGGTGTTGTTTTAATCTAAATTTATCTAAAGTTATGTAAGCACACAAATCACAGCTAAGTCGTTTTTCAGCATTATGCGTCTTTAAATGCAAATCCAACCATAATTCTCTTTTCATTTTAAAACCACAAATATCGCACAAGTATTCAAGGACACTTTTTGATATGGAATTGTTTTTTTTTACTTCATCGGCGTTTTCTGCTGTAGTTAGATTGGTCATTGTTGTCGGGTTTTTTGGCTTTTTCTTGTTACTTCGCTTGTTTCTTTTCGGGATTGCAGAACCTAGACAAATATTATTTCTTTCAAATAATAGGTCTTTACCTATGAAATTGCCGAAATTTTCTTACAGATTAATGAGATCATAGTTCCTGTAATTCTAATGTTATTTTTTTCATTTGTCTTATATTTGAAATTTGACTTCAAGGTTATAAATTTACGCATAAAATAAAGATTTTATTTTTAGTTTGATATATAAAGTTAAAGGTTCGAAAATTGTTCGTCTTAAATGTCGTCCGATTTCATCACTAGATTTTTCGAAAATTAAATTTAAGCTTCTGTTAGCTTAAAGTCTTCCCAATAATGCTCAAAAAAAATAAAAAAATTGGATTTATAATTCCTAAGAAAAATGCAAAAACGTTAGTACTGAAAATTGAGTTTACCTAAAATTCGCCATACAAAACGGCAATTTCATAGGTAAAGACCTATTACATTGTAATGTCATATAAAAACATCCAAAAATTATAATAAATAATGTCTTTGCTGCTCAAAAATATTGCAATAATAAAATTAATTATTGGTGTGAATTGTCCCCAATATTTATTCAATTATTCTATTTATTTCCTACATACAATAAATTGTTTTGCTAAAAGTCAAATATGTCTGTGTGAAGTATCCGAGATACCTTCAGAATGTTATACGGTATAGTTATGAAGTGGGTTGTAATGAACTACATACTCGAGCGGCCGACAAATCGGGCATTGGTGGACTAACATTAGCATGTTGGTCTAGCTGAGTATGTATTGGATGATGCCTGTAGAAAGATAAGTAATTCAAGAAGATTTCTTTACATATTGGACACGAGTATTGATTATGTATAATCCGATGATGCTTTAAAGAGGATAAATCACGAAATTTCATGTTACATATGTGACACGAATATGGTGTCTCCCCAGTATGTAGTCGCTGATGATGTGTGCTTAAACCACTTACATAAGTAAATTTTTTTTGACATATATCACAAGAATATTTTTTACCATTTATATGCATTTGCCGATGTATTTCAAACCTAGACTTTAGCTTAAAGCTTTTACAACATACATCACAAAAATATAGTTTTTTACAAGCACAAAGTTCCTGCTCTGCGTGTACGGTTTGGTGTTGTTTAAGTCTACATTTACGTAAAGAATATGATTTTCCTTCATGGTGTACTTTATTATTATGCGAGTCTAAAAGTGGTCTTTTAGAACAGATTTTATGACATATATCACAAGTATGAAGTTTCTGCTCTGCGTGTATGGTTTGGTGTTGTTTAAGTCTATATTTTTGTACAGTTATGTAAGCACACATGTTACAGCTAAATAGTTTCTTAGCATTATGCGCCTTTTTTTTAGCATTAGCAAAATCACAAATATTGCAAGAGTTCTCATCGATACCTTTTGAAAAGTAATGTTCATCGGCGTTATCTGCTCCTGTGAGATTGTTCTCGACTGTTCGCTTTGCTGTCTTATCCTTGTTACTTGCCTTATTCTTCTTCAGCATTGCAAAACCTAGACAATATTTTTATTTTGTTATTCATAATTTTTTTATCTACGTACAAGTTGTTAGTACTCCAATTTATTGACCCCAATACACTGCATGGGCTACTGTCAAGTTATGTTCTTTGGCGTTGTACGCGATATGTATCAAAATAGTGACCAGAAAACTATAATCAAAGAATATTACAATGTCGTCATCAGTCTCAATATACGTCAAAACGAATTCAAGAAGCAGTTTTCCTTAAAAAAAACTAACTGCGAGCGTTTTAAAAAAAAATGTTGTAATTTGTATCCACTCACCAGTAATTGTCATATTACGAAAAGTAGGAAAACTGTAAGTAGGACAGTAAGGATTGTAGGCGAAGAAAATATTTTTTCTGAAAATTACTGTTTCTGGGGAAAATAATTTTGTAGTAAGTTTGTACAGTGAAAAAAATCCTTTATTTATGAATTGAACCCAAAGCAGTTTACTATTATTTAATATGTGCCTAAAGCAGGTGACAAATTTTCTAATTTTTTAATTATTCTCAAATCAAATCTTCAAATCGGTAACTTTTTTACTCAGGTCAAAATTGGGCATATTATGGTAGGTCATCGACAGTGTAAGGGTAATCCACTATTTACGGGACAATCTGTATTTTAACGTGTATTTAATAATAAAATTTATATAACTCTGGTACATACTGTGTTAATGTACTGTATTTTGATATGGGATATTTTGATACTTGTAGAACCTATTTTAGAATTTAATATTTAGTCTTACAACTAGGTATTTTGCTTTATTCATCAAAAGTTTTAACTTAAAACAATCTTCAAGTACTCGTCGTAAAAAATTACTCAAGCTATAACAGTTAATGCGCAGAACTCAAAAATTAATCGCGGGGGTGAGCGCGTTAGGTGGGGAGAGGTGTGCGAATCGTTCATTAGCTCTCCGCCTGACACCCTTGCGCAGAAAATAAACGTCACAGCCAAACTTATCCTTATCCGATATAGGAGGTATATAATAGGTCTTTACCTATGAAATTGCCGAAATTTTCTTACAGATTAATGAGATCATAATTCCTATAATTCTAATGCTATATTTTTTTTTTCATTTCATTTATATTTGAAAGTTGACTTCAAGGTTACCAATTTACGCATAAAATAAAGTTTTTATTTTTAGTTTGATATATAAAATTAAAGGTTTGAAAATTGTTCGTCTTAAATGTCGTCCGATTTCATCATTAGATTTGTTATATTTTTTTACAGATAATATTTTTCGAAAATTAGATTTAAGCTTCTGGTAGCTTAATGTCTTCCCAATAATGCTTACAAAAAATAAAAAAAAATTGGATGTATAATTCCTAAGACAAATGCAAAAATGTTAGTACTGAAAATTGAGTTTACCTAAAATTCTCCATACAAAACGGCAATTTCATAGGTAAAGACCTAATACTAATATTTATGATTTATTGTTGACTAACGAACTAAGGGAACTAATTGAAAGCATTAGTATCTAGGTATATTAATTTTTAATGGCGTGAAAGAAGATGTAGTGACTAAAATTGAGAAAGGGATGCTGAGATGGTTTGGTCATGTAGAGAGGATGAATGAAAAAAAATTGACGAAAGTGATCTACAAGGCGAGAATGAATGAATGGGAACGTTGGAAGGGGAAGGCCTCGGCGAACGTACCAGGACCAAATTCAGGACGTTCTGAACAAAGGCCAGGTTAAAAGTACCCTAAACTGACGAGCATGTATGAAAGTACAGGAAGCGAGGGAAGTATGTCAGGATCGTAGCGTAGCAGGTGGACAACTGTGGTCTCTGCCTACCTCGACGGGAACAAGGCGTGATAGTATGTATGTATGTACTCGTATAATCCACTGAATAGAGGGGGGTTACCTTTAAACGGTCCAGTAACTCAAAAATTTTTATATGTTGTCCAGAATGGTTAATAAGTTTCATCCCCCCCCCCCCCCCACTTTGCAACCGCCGCCATATTTTTCGCTTATATTTTCGTTTAATTGACTTCCCTACACGACTACGACTTTTTTTTCTGATAATTGTTTTCCTAGAATAGACCATAACTGAATTACAGCGTTCTTAAGTTCGAGTTTTCGGAAAATTAGTTTTTTTTTAAATTTTTGTCTTATCGATATGGCGGCGGGTGCGAAGGGAGGGAGGGAATTGTGCATTCCGCATTTTAAGCACTTACTAACCATCCTAGTCAACTTATCAAAAATTTTGAGTTACCGTACCGTTTGTAAGGTGGGTTACCTTACAAACGGTCCGGTAACTCAAAATTTTTATTCTTTATTCAGTGGATTTTTTTTACGTTACGCGTGGGTAAACGAGCTGGTGGTCCACCTGGTGGTAAGTGGTCACCACCGCCCATGACACCCACTGTCATATTAGTGAAATAATTTGACACTAATAAGGCAGCAAAGCTCGTTACCCACCCTGAGAACTAAGATGGTATGTCTCATGTGCCGGTAATTTCACTGGCAATTACCCTTCAAACCGAAACACAGCAGTGCAAACACTGCTGCTTTACGGCAGAAAAAGGTAAGGGGGTGGTACTTCCCCAGACGGACTTTGCACAAAAGCCCTACCACCTACAAAATTATTATACAGCGTGTAACGGAAGGTGTGATAACACTGAAGGGGGTGAATCTGGCCATGAAACTAAACAGCTTTTTTCAAGGAACATGTCATAGAACAATAGTACTTTAGTAGCTAAGGGCTGTAAGGCATCAATTGCAGCCCGAGATATTTAGGCGCACGAGCGCAGCATGGGCGCCTATAGTTCGAGGGTGCAATTGATGCTTACACCCGAGCTAACTACTCTGCTTTACATCTCGATTGTGAGGTAAGTAGGTCCTTATTACCCCCAATCTAGCGCTATAGGGTAAAGTAAGTAAAAGTAAAGCACCACTCTTTCAAAATTTAATTACTTACCGCCCTAGGGCTTTTCTAGCTACATTATTACCCTAGAGCGCTAATTTGGGGGTAATAAGGACCTACTTACTGAATATGAGAGATGTAATAGTAGATTGTATCACAAGGCTGTAAAATAATATTTTTAAGGCGAGGGCGCTATTTTGAATCCAGAGCGAAGTGAAGGATTCTTGAGTAGAATCCTGAACGTAGCGAGGGATTCAATAGGTCGCCCAAGGTAAAAATATTTTTGCAGCCGCGTAATACACTCTACTATTCATCTCCCTCTATGAGAAAAGAATAAGAGGCTCATTGAGACACACACTCGTCATTAATTTTAAATATAAAATACCATTACAATATTATTACTTGATGAAACAAATTAAAAATCATATTAAGTATTATTTGTAAAAACTGAAAATGTTATTTACATTTTTGTATCAATTAGGAACAGAACCTCTTTGGTTGGTAGTCTTGTTTACATTTAGAGCATATTTCTTTTTTTATATTCTTAATAGTACAACCGGCCAGTATCATTTTTCATACAATATTTTGGTTCGGCCTCTATGGTTGACCTAAAATATCCCTATGGTGCTATGGTGGACCTAAATTCTAATTCTAATTTTAAATTCCATTTTTACCCGCTACGAAAGTCTCTTGGAGAAAACAGCTATTTTGTTCGCCTTTATTGACGAACCGTTCAGCGATTTTCGAATAGATGAGATGAAAAATAAATTTTTGACCTCCCATGGAAACTGCATCCGCTGATTGTTCAGTTTCGTGAGCAGATTCACACCCTTTAGTATTATCACACCTTGCCGTTACACACTATACACATACATTAGGCGTTCAGATATTATACGTGGCAATAATAGTCGTGGTGACTATAAACTTTGTGACTATAGACTGCGACGATAGTAGACTGCGATTATGGTCGCAGCGAATATAGACTTATGATGTCAAGTATGTCACATAGTGCCTGTCCCTGCAACGCACGTACAGAGAATATTATTTCAGGAATGTTTAGTAGGTCTCCTAGCCAATATTTTAGACGCTGGTGGATATTCGCCACCGGGTACATTTTCCAGCTGTGACGTAATAAATTTATTGTACTTATAGGATTTTTAATTACTTTTTGCTGAAAACTATTGTGTGGTAAGTATATTAAATGAAAGGGGCTATAAGAGCAAATTCTAAAAACGTGTAAATTATCACATTAGACGTCACACCGATTACACGTTTTAGTATGGAAGCCCTCGTTAACTTATTTTATTATTATTATTATTTGTTGTTGTAGCGGCAACAGAAATACATAATGTGTGAAAATTTGAACTACCTATCACGGTTCATGAGATACAGTATGTCTGTCAGCAGGGACAGACAGACATCTTTTTTCACCCTTTGGGTACGGAACCCTAAAAATTACTAAAAATTCCTACTACAAACACCTACTAAGAATTCCTGAAATAAAATTTTCTGTACACGCATTTTCCTACACATTTGGATTTCTGTTGCCAATTCGTGACATATGCATGCATGCTTGCCTATGGGGACATTTAAAAATGCAACAATAAGTTAGCTCACTTGAGTTTTCATCATTCTGGATCTGATGATCTTCGTAAAGGCTGCAAGCTCCATCTGGGTCCAAGAGTAACTCGTCGGCCTGATACTCCGTCTCTTCCAATTCAAGTTTAATTTCCAGCGAATCTACAACAAAAAGAGAAGTAGATACATACTTCACCTCCCCATCGTTTCAGTAAAAGCTGGAAGTTTGGAGGTAGTTCCCTGTCCTGTAGTCGACGTTTTATGGGATGTCATGATGGTGAGATACATACTTAAGGATTTGTGGTACATGCATGCATGGCTTGTGGGTCATGCTTTTAACGGCTTTAAGAAATTGTTTTCAGTTTAATAACGCCCAGATGAACTCAAATGGTAACTTACATGAATGTTCATTTTTGGGGTCATAAAACACTGTAGGACCGATGACCATCTCCTCCTTGATCTGATGATTTTCGTACAGCCTACAAGTTTCATCTGGATCCAAAGGTGACTCGCCAACTTGATGCTGTATATCCTCTGGTTCAAGTTTGATTATCTGTGAATCTAAACCAAAAAGGTACACATTTAAATAACAGATGTGTTTTTTTAGAGGTGGAGAAATTTGGATTGAAATAAAACTCAAAAAAAATTATGTCTTTTAAATTGATTTTATTTAATAGATAATGTTTTGACATTGATGTTTGATTGAATAAGATTTCTGAATGTGGCCGCCGCGCCTGGCGCGACTAAAGATTAATTGCACGATTTGAACGTCCTGGGCCCTGAGTCAAGATGCTTTCTACAATCGCAAACGCTATAGAATAGAATAAAAATGTATGGGATTGACATTAGCTGTGACGCAACATTTCTATCGCTAATGTCATTCCCGTACATTTTCATTATATTCTACTAGCGTTTGCGATTGTAGAAAGCATCTTGACTCAGGGCCCAGATTACGCCATGTACGCGCAAGCCGTGGCGACCACATGCCTGAAATCATATGTTCAAACAATATCTTTCAAATAAAACAAATTAAATGGATAATGTAAGGTATTGAAATAAAATTGGCCGATCTTTCACACGCTTGCAAGACTAGATGACCGACCGTCGAGGTGAGTGGACGTGTGCAGGCGACGGTCTTGCAAATAAAGCGGTTGTTTTATTATATCCCCATTACCCGACCCTGGCAAGAGACGCTGAACACTACAGATAACAAATTGTATATCACTTGTTTTTAAGTTTTCCTCCTTTAAAAAACATCCTTTATTACTACATGTAGGAGCACATTTAAGGATCCGTGGTACTCCTACGCATGCTTACGTGGATTGGATACGTCTTTGACAGTTTTTATTTTCCTAACGCCTCAATGAACTAAAAACAATAACTTACCTGAATATTCATTGTTCGGCTCGGAGAGCTCTGTAGGTTCAATGACCATCTCCTCCTTGATCTGATGATCTTCGTACAGACTGCAGGCTCCTTCTGGATCCAAGGGTGACTCGTCAACCTGATGCTCCGTTCCTTCTAGTTCGATTTCCTGCGTAACTAAATCAAAATGTACACATTTAAGAATTCGTGGTACATTCATCCTTGCTTATGAGGACATGCTTTAAACAGTTTTTAGCACAGATTTTTTTATTTAATAAATTAATAAATGAATGAATAAATACTGGGGACAATTGACACAAAGTCATCTGATCCCAAAATAGACAAAGCCTGTACTATGGATGGGTACCAAAGTCTGATAAACATACATCTAAATATATAAAATTGCTTGTCCTGACTGACTGATTCATCAACGCCAAGCCGTAACCGCTATAGCTACAGAGCTGAAATTTTGTACACAGGTTTATTACACTTCAAAACCACACACTGAGGAAGGATTTTCCAAAACTCATCCCTTAAGGGGGTGAAATAAGGGATGAAAGTTTGTATGAAAGTCCTTTGTTTAAGCATTTCTTAAAAATCACCTTTCAAGGGGGTGAAAAATGGGAGTGTTTTTTTCCGTATGTTGGTCTATCAATCTTTCATTTTTATAGGTAGAATTATAAAAAATTGGTTTTGAGCTCTCCGTAAAAAAAAAAAGTACGTGTTTTAGATTTTCTCAAAATTCGTCCCCTAAGAGGGGAAATAAGGGATGAAAATTTGTATGAAAGTCCTTTGTTTCTTGAGTAAGATTCACACAAATTTGACTTGTTTGTTTTGACGTGTTTTTGGTAAAAAATAAAGAAACACGTGTTATAGCATTTCTTAAAAATCGCCCTTCAAGGGAGTGAAAAGGGGGATGATTTTTGTTTCGTATGTTGGTCTATAAGTCTTTAATTTTTTAAGGTAGAATTATAGAATTTGGTTTTCAGCTCTTAATTTTAAAAATTCATCCCCTAAGGGGGTGAAATAAGGGATGAAAGTTTGTATGAAAGTCCGTCAGTTTCGAAGTTAGGATGTTCAAAATTTGTATTTAGACTGATGACTAAAAATTAAGTTTTACGTGTCTGAGGGTTTTTGAAAATTCTACACCCTATGGGATGAAAAGAGGGATGAAGTTGAAAATCCTTCATTTTGTAAGTAAAATCCACTAAATTTATTATTTAGGCCTTAGGGTTGTAATTCTGTAGAACGCACATCACTGTTATTGTAATTCCACCCCAAATTCAACCCCTAAAAGAGGGAAATGGAGTGAAAAAGTCTAAAAACCAATATGGGTATGGTATCGTTTGTATGGTTTATCGGGTCGCTGATTACGAAAACTTAAACAATTTTGAAATCCAAAGTGGTGGACGTGAAATACCATCATCCCCTGGAGATGGGGTTGGGGTGCGATAGAGTTGAAATGTCTAAAAATCAATATGGGTGTCGTTTGTATGGTTTATCGGGTCGCTGATTACGAGAACTACAACAATTTTGAAATCCAACGTGGTAGACGTGAAATACCATCATTCCCTGGGGATGGGTTTGGGGTGCGATAGGCTAAAAATGTCTAAAAATCAATATGGGTGGCGTTTCTATATTTATATAAGGATAGGGATAGCGGTTAAGATGGCGTTAGGGATAGGGTTAGGGGCTGGGAGAGACTGCACATTGTCTGAATTTCAAGCGAGCGAAGCCGCGGGCACAGCTAGTAAATAGATAAATAACAACCAGACACATAACAAACACTCGTGTTCATTACAAAAATGTTTGTCCTGGGCCGGGGTCGAACCTTCGGCCTACGGCGTAAAAGGCAAGCTCGCTTCCAACCACGCTAACGGTCCTGTGACGGTCTAATGAACTTAAACAGTAACTTACCGGAAAATTCATTGTTGGGCTCATAGATATCTGTAGTTCCGATAACCATCTCCTCCTTGATCTGATGATCTTCGTACAGGCTGCATGCTCCATCTGGATCCAAGAATGACTCCTCAACCTGGTATCCTGTTTCTTCTAGTTCAAGTTTAATTTTCTGCGAATCTAAAACAAGAAGGTACATATTTAAATATAACTAGGAATAGGTATGTACCTACACATTTAAGGATTCGTGGTACATTCAAGAGCACATCAAGCTTGACACATTAGACTTTGTATAGCTTTTATCTCAATAGGCGTAGAGGCACGTCAAGCTAGGAAGTCACTCTGCGAGTATCTAGCTTGACGTTCTCTTGACTGTACTTACATGCATGCATTGCTTATGGGGGACTCTACGTCGTCTGTCTGTCTGTCTGTAAGACCTTTAAAGGGCTGTCTCTATCTTTTGAATCATTATTTTTATTTTTTTTTATTTTTTTTATTTATTTAGGTCACCAACAGAGTTTACAATAACAGGTACTTAAAAATAACATTATATGGATAAAAGCTTAATTGCAACTCTAATTAAAGGTAACAACGACATGCACCAAGTTAATAAATATAAGTAGAGTTTGAAAAATCTAAAACAGAAAAAAAAATTAAAGCACATTTAAAATTACTATTATTAAGGGGGCGTCCATAAATTACGTGAGATGTTTAAGGGACGAGGGGGTCGAGTCAAATCTCATCTAATCTTACGTTGGAGAGGGGGGGTGTCGGCAAGTATCACGCAATTTTTTTTCTGATTGTAACAAAAAAAATATACTATTTTTTGTACAGATTGTATTAAGATTTAATCGTAATCGTAATACGATTAAGATCATTCCCTAATTCGTTCGAAAGAAAATAATTTCATTCATACTTCGACGTTATACATCTACTGACTGTCAAACCACCATATTTGTTTTATTAGAGTAGGAAATAAATGATAATTAAATTTTCTCAGAACTAAAACGGGACCATTTTTGTCAATAAAGGTTTTATGGGGTTTCGGACATCACAGAATCCAGAAATCAATGTTGTCAAGCCGAAATCCTACTAGTTCAAAAAATAACCTAGGCTTATTTTTATTACACTTATAATTAAACTCTCGGCAATATTGATTACTAGTCTTAACTAGCCGTTAATAAAAGTACAAAGCATATTTTTTCTTTTTACAATAACAATCCAACGCGTTTACGTAAGAAACCCACATTTTAAAAATTTCACGTGAGATTGGGGGAGGGGGAGGGGGTTGAATAAAATCTCACGACATCTCACCAGGGGGCGAGGGAGGGACAGAAAATTTAAAAAAACACCTCACGTAATTTATGGACTAATGACGAATGATAATATAAATAGGTTGTAAAACTAATTCTCAACATTAACTAACAAGTTCTTTTTGTATTTGGATATAACATCTGATACATCTAAGTCTGTCTTATTGCTTAAACAATTATACATTCGCATAAGCCTGTTTAATGGTGAATTATATCCCAGAGTGCTCTTTGCAGGATTTTCAGAGAAGCATCTATACCTTACAGTATTACGTGGTAACTTATTGGGTACGCGAAAATTTATTTTAGTAAGTAAATTCGGGGCATCCAATGTGCCGTTTGCGACCTTATGTAGAAACATTCCATCAAGCAACTGTCTTCTCTCATTCAAAGAACGCATTTTGAAATACTCAAGACGGTCCCATTATCTCGGCAGTTTTTTAGCCATAATACTAGCTATGTGGCTGAAATTTTCAAAGAATATATTATTTTTGGCGGTTTACCTCAGAAATAAAAAAAAACAATGAAAAGTAAAAAAAAAGTGGGGTCCCCATCCAAGAAACGTGTTTTTTGGTGTTTCTTGTTTTATCTCTATCGTAAAAACGGGAACACTTACAATCGTGAACGAACATTTTTATCTTTTTTGTGCATACGCTATAGATTAACGACAAATAATAAAAACTGGTCAAATGCGAGTCGGACTCGCGTGCATTTCATACATTTTTACCTTATCAGTAGTACGGAACTCTCAGTGGGCTACTCCAACTCGCACTTGGCCGGTTTTTAGTTTAATAACGCCCAAATGAACTAAAATAATTTTGAAAAAAACCCACACGGTTGTAATTGAAAAAATATTAAATAAGACTTTTAAAATACCCCGACTAAAAAGAAAGAAAGTAACGAAATAGTACGAAGAAAGTACCCAAGAAAATTCGTCGGGGCTGCCATTCCGTATCCTACGAAAATTAACATAGAATTTAATCAATATAAAGTCTATACGAGCTAGTTATAAAATAGCTTTAGTTTATGTATAAATTATGAAAACATGGCAATGGCAGCCCGCGACGGATTTTCTTGGGTACTTTCTTCGTACTATTTGGTTCCTTTCTTTCTATTTAGTCGGGGGTATTTTAAAAGTCTTATTTAATATTTTTTCAATTACAACCGTCGTGGATTATTTAAAAATTTTTAATTTTGCTTTTTATTTTTAACTTTTTAGAGAGTTTTCACTTAACTGATTATTACAGCGCCCCCTGGTGCGTTGACGCCACAACTTTAGTCTAATAACCATCACTGATAAATCATAAATCTTTTACTGAAAACAATATCTAAATCGGTCAAACCGTTTTGGAGATAAATGGGAACATTTGCTTAAATAAAAATTATTATTACAGCGCCCCCTGGTGAGTTGGCGCCACAACTCCAATCTACAAACCATCATTGATAAATTATAAATCCATTACTGAAAACCGTATTTAAATCGGTTAAGCCGTTTTTAAAATAAAAGGGAACATAACTTTGCACACACAAACACACAAACTAACAATCTCTCACCCTAAACGCATACACCTTCTCCGTTCCGTCGTGGGTAAAAACAGCAATTTACCTGAATATTCTTTATTCCGCTCATAGATTGCTGTAGGTCCAATGACCGTCTCCTCCTTGATCTGATGATCTTTATACCGACTGCAGGCTCCATCTGCATCCAAGGGTGACTCGTCAACCTGATGCTCCGTTTCTTCTGGTTCAAGTTTGATTTCCTGCATATCTTTTACAAATAGGTTATACTTTAACTTTTTATGTTTTGTCAGAGGATCGCATAAAAACAATGCTGGATGAACACATCAGTTTAGATATTTCTATTAAACCACAAAATAAGAACTATCTGGAAACTTTTGATACCTAAATGGCTAGAGAACAATAATGCTTGCTGATTCTAACTTTCTTTTTAATTGGATATTGTTATGCTCCTATGTATGTGGTGCTGGCACAGAATAGTACCAAACCATTACTACCCGAGGGTGTCGTAAGAGGCGACTAAGGGTTTATGAACCGGAGGATGGGCAGCAGCATCTTTCTGTGTATCGTACCATCTTACATACTGCTGTCACCAACAACAGCGGTCGCCAGCCGCAACGCTAACAGCGTGGTGACTATGGTGAATCCCCTCCAATGTACCTCACATTTTTGCTGGAGGTCTGGAGGGAGCTCCTTGTCCTGCAGTTGACGTTTTATGGGATGTTATGATGATGCTCCTAGTTAGCCGCTAATGTATATAGAAAGCTATTCGACTATTTCTTTCTTTTGTATAGCTGCATCCTGGAGGAGCCGCCTAAATTTTGCTCTGTGTAAATCTGCTATTACAGCCAGTGGCGTGCACTCCATACATGCAAAAAAGCTCTGCATACCTTGCTGTACCAGACGATCAATACAAATGTGCCCCTTAATGTATATGATATGATAACTTTACTATAATAACTCCCATAAAATAATAAATTCCCGTCGAAATGTCTTTGAGTCGGTGTCCCGTATTTATACGCGCCATCTATACTTAGCGGTGAATACTCGCGTGTAGCACCGCAGCGCTCTGCAACTACGGCGTCGCGTGCGCAAAAGCAGTACTAAACCATGCTTATTTTTCATACAAAGCATCTCGTGAACTCTCGTGTAGTACACAGCAAAAGTTTGTCTGTGTGCGTGAAAATGTATGCGTGTGTAGCGCATGCAGAAGCACAGCTTATAGTGCGACTTAAAAGCCGTCAAAGTATTGCCTAGTTGTTGAATGGAGAGGGTCGACTTGTTTAGTCGGATTGTTATTGTGTTTCGAATGTAAAATAATTATATTAATTATACCGATATCTGAGACCAATAATAGGAGTTTATAAAACGAAGTTTTGTAGATCCAAAAATTTTTTAAAAAAATATTCGCGTTGATTTGATGAAAAAAAATAATCATTAAAAATAGGTACGTAAAGAATACATTATTAAATAATACATAAACTAAAAGTAAGCGCAATTTTATCAATCTTTGGATGTCATGGACCTATTTGGGTCGCGATCCAAAACAGTGAGAATTTCCTTGACAGCAGGATATCTTTATATAAATTCCATATAAATTGGTAAATTTTTTAGTGCATACCCTGTCTAAAATCTCTGTGCACGCCACTGATTACAGCTGCAAGTGACTACAAAACTAGCATAAGCAAACCAGCCGGCCTAAGATGCGCACCACGACTTGGTCAAGTCGCGCGCAACTGTGACTTTTTATGTATGAATGCGAGAAGCCATATGGGTGTAAGGGACGATGTAAACTGATCATCGAAACTGATTACCTTCACCAAAGAAATATTATTGGGAAATGTAAAGAAAATTGACTTTTTCATACAAACTGTTCTATCAGAGTCAGCAATTCGTATGGAGAGGTCAAAAAAAAATTATTTCCCAAAATTGTTTCTTAGAGAAATTTGTTCAGTTTTTTTGACTGAGCACGCCCTTTCAGTTTTCGGTTCACCGTGCCTTACACCCTTTATAACCGGTTTAGGGCTCCCGCACACGACCGAGAATCGGTGGCCGATTTTTTGTCGGCATCCCGCTCTGACGTGTTATCACCTGAATCTTCCGTCCTTGTCCCGGCCGATAATCGCCCACCGATTCTCGGTCGTGTGCGGGAGCCCTTAGTCTATGAAGACTCGCCAAGTCGTGATTGTCATGTCGACCTACAGGGCTACACAACAAATCATAGAAACCACCTGCTCGAGTGCATGTTGAATTACCACTTATGTGCAGCTGATAGTACTTCATCATCATCATATCAGCCGAAAGACGTCCACTGCTGGACTTAGGCCTGTCTTTAGGTACAGTACTTACACCATAAAAAAATTATGAATTAATTTGGTACCTATACTAGATGCGTTTGGTATTGAAGTGTCGTCAGCATAAATACTATAGTTGATGAACCCGTACATTTCTAGGAAAGTGTGAGTGCGTATCACTAGAGCTGGGTCACTGCAGTAAAGGGCCTGCAAATATAATACAAATTAATTAAAAAGCCAATGAAAGACACCATCACTTTTTATTTACAGAATTTAGTGGAATTTAGTATAATATGGATTGTACTTATCTGATTTAAATAAATTGAATTGAATTGAATAATGTTATAAATTCTTACCTCCATTTCTTGTACAGCACATGCCGTAAGTTGTTTCGAAGGGTTTTCAAACCACATTTTCAAAATCCTGTTTCTGATCTGTATGAACTCAAGACTGGAAGGCCCTTTGAGGTCTGAGAAATGTTTCATCTCCAGAGAAGATATCTTTTGAAACGGCAGACGAGACTGAATGGATGATTGTTCAGAACTGGAAAATAAACTTGAGTTTAAGAGGCTACCTCCCGTCCACTAGCGCCCCCAACAGTTAAAAAAATATTACTCACTCAATACAAAACTTATCTAAAATCCGGAAAGACAGATTGATGTAAAGGAATCCTAGTTTATACAGAACCTATCACTTCTGAAAAATATAATACACTGTAATTACAGATACAAAAAGTGCGAAAATCGGCCACGTTTAGCAGTTTTTGTATCTGTAACTACAGTGAACTTTATTTTACAGAGTAAATAGTTTCTAAATAAACAAATTTACCTTTACTTCAATCTGTCTTTCCGGATTTTCGATAAGTTTCGTATTTAGCGAGTAATATTTTTTTAACTGATGGGGGCGCTAGTGGACCGGAGGTAGCCCCTTAATAACAAATTTTCAACACAATATTATAGGCCGGCCACACACTCGTCGAGTGGCGTGGGAAGTAGCGAGGGAAGGAGGCAGAGACGTAGTGTGGGCGCGTTATAGCCTGGCCAGACACTCGTCGAGTGGCGTGGGAAGTAGCGAGGGAAGGAGGCAGAGACGTAGTGTGGCCGCGTTACTCGTCATGCCGCACGTATTGCTCCTCGTCATGCTCATCGAGCCCTTGATTGTCGGTTTTTTGGGCGCGAGTCAAAGGACCGGCAATATGAGCGCGAGTAGCCAGCCACATACTCGCGCGTCTCTCGCGAGGACGATTTACAAAAACTAATAATTTATCATTCGTCAGCGGGAGCTAGTGACGTAAGCACGTTTTCGCCGTTACTAATCGCGTTTATCAAGTATCGTCAATATGGTTCAATGTGATAAGTGTAATAAAAATATTACTAAAACAAAACCAGGAGTCGAATGCAATCGATGTGAAAAGCTGGTGCATCTCATTACAAGTTGCACTGGTTTGACCAACAAGCAGATAACTGCGCTTCGTGGTGCCGACACGCTGGAGTGGACCTGCCAGGAATGCCGTGACCAGTCCCATAAGCGGTCATCTATCATTATTCCAGACGAGGATGAAGACGAGATCCACGAAGATATCCCTGTTGGTAACCTTCAAATCGATGTGAAGCAATTGCTTAAAGATATCGCAAAGGAAATGGAAAAGACTTTAAAAAAAGAAATGAAAGATGTACAACAATCTCCATTACTTCAAAGTAGAGGAAGTAATGGAGAAAATGGATGCCTTTCAAGAAACAATTATGGAACTCAAGAAGAGAAATGTGGAATTGACCAACAAGAATAAACATTTGGAAACGAGGGTAGGTGCCCTTGAGCAACGGCTGCAAGATATGGAACAAGATAAGCTTTCGAAATATATAGAAATAATAAACGTAGTACCAACCACAGATGAAAATCCTCTAACTGTCGCCCAGAATATTGCAGGTAAATTAAACCAACCCACTGATGACATCATAAGCGCGGTGCGTATGCCAGGAAAGAAGGAACGCTGCGGTCCTATCCGTGTTGAACTGAAATCTGACATAATTCAAGAAAAATGGGTCAACTCATCAAGATCCCTACGTAACTTTCACAGCCAAGACAACCAAAACACATCTGGGAAAACGCAAGATACTGTCTACATCAAAGAAGCTCTGACAGCCTATAATAAACATCTCCTCTGGTACACCAAGCAAGAACTCGGTGCTACCTACACCTACATATGGATTAAAAAAGGAGTGTTGCGTGTACGTAAAAATGGAGAAAATGACAAACCTGTAATCATTCGCTCAGTTCAAGACGTAAACAACCTAAAGAACACCAAATAAATATGTAGGTAATCGTAATATTCTTTAAAATCTTATCATAAACATCATGGATACTTTACCTGAAGACATATTAGAAATCCAAGACTGTCCAAATATTCAAAATTTCATAGATCTTATACCAAAAAATGTTAATCTAAAATGCTTTCATACAAACATACGTTCACTCATCAAAAACT
Source organism: Athrips mouffetella (assembly GCA_947532105.1). Lineage (NCBI taxonomy): Eukaryota > Metazoa > Arthropoda > Insecta > Lepidoptera > Gelechiidae > Athrips > Athrips mouffetella. The sequence continues at coordinate 5,697,267 of OX383960.1, read as the reverse complement.
TCGCCGCATTAGAAGAATGTATATTTTCCTGCTCGCAAACTATAGACATTGTTATTGTGACCGAGGCAAATATTTCACCATCACTTAGTAGCCTATATCAGCTGGACGGTTACAACATGTTTACAGAACTGCGGAAAACACGTAAGGGCGGAGGGATTATAATTTATGTTAAAAAACAACATAAATTTACGATGCGAAAGAAAAGAACACAGTATTGTGAATGCTTAATAGGACAAATCACCACACAAACAAATTATTCCGCATCTATAATCGCTGTATACCGCCCACCTGATCATAGCAAGCACTTATTTATCGAAGAATTAGACAGTTTGCTTGGGCACATTGATAAAGCGCAAGACGTTTACTTGCTCGGCGATTTAAACATAGATTTAAAAATCGATAACCCTGTGAAACATAAATATATCACTGCCCTGTATAACCACGGTTTGGTGTGTGGGATCACGCAATACACAAGAATAGAAACTAGAGATAACAAAGTAAGTAAATCTTCTATAGATCACATATTTGCGCGATCCCACACCCAAAGTGTGTTCACGGGAGCGCTTGGAGTCAAACTATCCGACCACCGCGCAATCATGTTAGCCTGCGTCGGCGCTGCATCGACAAATATACAGGGTCCTAGATATAAAATGATATATGACAATAAACAAATTAATAAATATATACGTGAAATTGACTGGCAAACCACAGAGAGCATTACAAACATTAAAACCAAATATAAAGATAATTATAACGAATTATTTGATTACTTCAAAATTATGCCCATTCACAAAAAAATTAAATATACGTTATTAATAGAACAATTTTTTAACCAAACAATTCAACACTTTGTCTCCCATAAGCCGGTCACACGAAGCGTCACCCAATCCTTACTAATAGTGCCACGAGTCCAAAACGACTATGGTAAACAATGTTTAAAGTATATTTTACCTAAATTAATAAATGAACTTCCTACAAATCTGAAAAATAAAATTACTAGTAATAATATTAAAACCATTGTTAACAAATGAGAGGGAGTTGAGAAATATGTTAAATAAAACACTCGAAGTCTACTTACGTTTTGTAATAAGTTATTCACTTTACACAGTGTTAAAATGGGTACATTAACACAATACCATACATATGAAGAAGAGTCTTCATAATTTTACACAATACGTGATTACTCCTTTAAAGGTAGCATCTCCCAGTTTGAAGAACAAAATACGACTGCCTGAGCGAGGCTGGCTCGAACGTTCAAGAGACCTCTCCCACCACAATATTACCCTTTCCATAAAACGCTGGGATTGGTCGAAAAGCCGCCGCGCTCTGACAGTTTGTACAAAGGAGTCAATACAACAACCATTTATGAACAATATCGTAAAGCTATGAAAAGTTAGTAAACACTGGTGACTTAAATATTATAATATTGGAGATCAGAATATCTGTCATGACAACAGTCGGCCATCCGATTGTGATAGGTACGTCCTCGTACCGTCTCTCAAAAACGAATACATGTACAACACTTTTCTTTATAAGTTATAGAGATCCGAATGTTTGCTATAATATGGCACAATATTATTTAACAGTGCTTTTACATTATGTGAAATTGATCAAACACAAGATTTAATTATGATTATGAAGTAATCTGACAGAATTAATAAAGATTGTCAAGAAATATTGACGTTGAATATTACAAGACGTCTCGTACAAAATCTAAATAACAAAAAGGTTGGGAACTCGTAGTTCTTTGAAATATAGTTTGTTTACATCAGTTGTTATCACGTAAAGTACGAATTAAGTACAATAGATTCAAAAAGATTTTAGTTATTACATAGGGCAACAATGCCTACATAACATTACTACTTACAATAAAATTATGATAATATTAAGTTTAATACAAGGCAACATGGCATCAAACAAACAATGATAGTAATAAAAATTATGTAGAACTGTAGATAACAAAACCAAAATTTGGCACTAGGACACGGTTTGGCAACAAGGCCAGGATTTGGCAACAAAGACATGGTTTGGCATCAAGGCCATTATTTCTAATCTGAAATAAAAGATTATTATTTATATGACAATGAGTTGAAATATGAAATAAAAGATTTTTACATGGTTTGGTTTGGCATCAAGGCCATGGTTCGGCATCAAGGCCATGGTTTGGCATCAAGGCCATGGTTCGGCATCAAGGCCATGGTTTGGCATCAAGACCAGGGTTTAGCATCAAGGCCATGGTTTGGCATCAAGGCCATGGTTTGGCATCAAGGCCATTATTTCTAATCTGAAATAAAAGATTATTATTTATATGACAATGAGTTGAAATATGAAATAAAAGATTGTTACATGGTTTGGTTTGGCATCAAGGCCATGGTTCGGCATCAAGGCCATGGTTTGGCATCAAGGCCATGGTTCGGCATCAAGGCCATGGTTTGGCATCAAGACCAGGGTTTGGCATCAAGGCCATGGTTTGGCATCAAGGCCATTATTTCTAATCTGAAATAAAAGATTATTATTTATATGACAATGAGTTGAAATATGAAATAAAAGATTGTTATTTATATGTAAATGAGTTGGGCTATAAGACCATAATATGTCAATGAGTTGGGCTACACGGCCGTATATCAATGAGTTCGGCTACAAGGCCGCATAAGTTACTCAACAAGGCAATAGGTAAGTTCCTAAGTGCAAGGTTAAAGGTTCCAATTTTCATGAAAGCTTTATTTATCGTCACCAAAGGCCTTAAGGTTATGCCCAGTGTAGTAAAAATACTACAAAGTAAAGAGTTTAGGTGTGATTATAAATAATTAGCAAATTATTAATAATAGTCGCATATTTAAGATTTATTCATTCAAATTTTTATCTCAGTGGCCGAAGATAGATGCGAAAAATTTATTGAAAATAGTATCATTGTTTATACAAAACATGCATACTCATAATATGTGAATAAGGGCCTTTTCCTTAATGAAAGGTGTTATGTGCATAGGTACACCCAACTGCACGTCAGTAGGAACACTCTGGACTTTATGGCATGGTAATAGAGTTTCAAAATTACAATTTGGGAACAGTAGAGGTATTAAAATGTTGACACTTAAACTAAAGTAATATTTAGTTAGCCAAATTTATTAAGCTTCTTTAACTGTATTGTTAGTTAGGGATTTGCACAGTGCTAGGTAACTTGCACATCTATTTTGCAATGTATATCACCTTTAGCCTCAATAATTGACTGGAAGAAGTTCCATTTCGAGGTAAGTCCGCATTTTCATGTGTTGTAATGGATCTTAAGTAATACGTCTCAACATAGAGTAATATAATACTGGGCGTAGTCTCAATAAATTGAAGTGCAATAAAGAGCCACCCTACAAAATCACAAAACCTCTGAAGATAAGACAATAGATGAAGCAAATGTAGCTCTTTACGCCTTAAGGCAATTCTACATAAAGTGCAATAGATTTTCCATAAATTCTCAGGGAACTCTATGAAAAATTTACAAAGGGATTATAATTAGTACTTAGGGATTATAATCAATATTTTCCCGTGTCCAATCGAGTATTAAGAACTCTAGAGGATGTTCACACTCGTTTGAAGTGTCATATTTCTTATGATTCTTTCCTTTCTTTCTTATTAATTAATTACAATAACTACACCATCTTTTTGTTTTATTATTATTTTGATGTAGCATGCAAGCATGAAAGGAGGTAAGCCTCGCTAATGCTTGTTCACTCTAGCTTTGAAAGATTCAGATAAACATATGGAAAAGTTTTAGTATTTCCTTTGGAAAATGTGTTTTCCTTACTCTTTCGCTAGATCATCGCAGACGAAGTCGCGGGTAATAGGTAGTTAAAGATATTCTCGCTTTTATTTCTGCTTAATATAACTGATATTTATTGTTCAATGTATGGAATAATCATATGTATTTTAAATACAGTATTTTTCTAAACCAATTTTTTTTTTTTTGTTTGACTCAAATTAACGAACACATTGTCAAATCAAAATTGGTGACGTGAAATCGTGATACATGTTTATCTATACGCCAATATATATATTTTTTTTATTTATAGTCAAGTTACGTGTAATTTGGGAAAGTTTAACTACATTATAGGTATGGTAATATATAAAAGTATCAGAAAGTTGATCTAATGTAATGAGTTGGGCTTTATCAAGTCTTAACTATTAATTAGTGTGCTATCAACCGAACAATTTTCATTTTCTCTCTTCTGTGTACATCACTTTGGTCGATAAAAGTGATATTATAATTATAATTAATCGATAAAAGTGACCATCTTCGTTGTTTTGATAAGATTTCAAGAGACGAGCGATTGTATAACGTGATTGGTTAATCAACGAATTTTGAAAAGAAGGTATTTGTCAAAATCATCAAATTTGTTATTTTAAAGTAATTTAAACCTCGCTTACTAAAAGAGTTAGTTAAGTAAGGAATACAATTAGTGTGAATTGTGACCAACAGCAACGAAAAATAGTGAAGTGCAGTGTTCACCGACTAGCCAAAATAAATATACTTCAATCGTCAGTTTACCACGGTATATATCAGCAGTCTCTTTTGTAAGTGCAACAATACTTCGTCGATTATGCTTATGCCGCCGATCATCTCACATACTTTAAGTCGGCCAAAATCACATTCTGACGAATATTGTTTTATTGAAGATTTTAATTAATTATGTTTTACTGGCAGGGCTCACCATATGGGCAGGGCATATCGCAAGACGAACCGATCGCCGAAGAGGCGTAAAGGCACTAGAGTGGCGACTCCCGTACCAGTAGATGAAGCGTAGGCGGGCCTCTGGATGCAAGCAGCGCTGGACCGGGCATCAAGAAGATCTCTAGGGAAGACCTATGTCCAACAGCGGACGTCGTGTTTTAATTACCGACATAGTGCAGATAATACTAACGATATTTAGTGTTCGTGATTATTCTGCTTAAGGGCTTAAATTAACAATAAATAAAATTGTGATTCCTATCGACCAGGCTGTCATTTCGGTCTATTTTCAAAAGTGTCAAGTCTAAACTATTGATATAATTGATCTAAGTTTAGTATATGTTTTTTTTTTTTTTTTTTTTGTAATTCAATAAGCATGTTGAAGAAAGGTTAAAGAGAACTTCCAATATATATATAATATTTGTTTTTTTTTTACCCAACTACTTATAATGTCATTTTGTCACACCATAAAAAGGGGACTTTGCCATAAAACTACCTAACAAAAGATACCAATAAAACTGAATAAAACACAGATCTATGCGGCATAGAAAAACCACTTAGTTCGTATTATTTTTATGTATATAGAATCGAGTGTAAATTTATTGCGAGCATCCACCCAGAGATACAAGAAAGCACACTTGAATAGAGTGTTTTCGACCACATTTTGAAATGTTCACTGGATGGCGCTGCAAATCAGCACGAGGGAAAAAATAATGCCACCGTGTAATCGGTATGAAATTAATTAAAATTTTATATATTTTACTATGATTATAAAGATTAACTACCAACAGATACAGATACCACCCATCAACACCGAAAAAACGCAGTGACAGACTGTTTGGAATTTAGTTCCAGCGATTTTCACTAGATGGCGTTGTAATCGATTTCGTCTAAAGTTGAAACGCGGTATCGAGATGTCTTCTTCGTAGAATAAGATCTCCGACGCACATTGATTTTTCTTATGCCTCTAATACACCCTTAATGGTAATAAACCGTCGTTAAACTTAAAAGTGGTTTTATTTGGAAGCCTTTAGGCTAGTGCAGTGCCATTAAGGGTCAGAGCATTAACATTGGTCCATACGAGACCGGATTTTTGTGGATTCTACTGGTCCCCGAAGAGGACCCCTCCCGCGCCCTCGCAGTGGATCGCTGCAGCAAGAGGACGTGACGTCAACGGTGGCATTTGACAGCTGGGTGACAGCTGTCAGTGCCTCTTGACATTGGAGCTGACGTCACGCACGGAAGCTGGTCGCCCATTAGAGCAGGCGACAGCAACCAGTGACGACATCAAGTTCAAGCTATCGAAGACAAGGACGGAAGATCTCTAGAAGTGGGCGTCCACCAGTGCAGGCGCTCCCGGAGTGACGTCATCCATCTACCAGGACAGAGGCGCCCTCTACAGGCGCAACTTGGAAGTGCAACCAAAGTGTGAGTGAGAAGTGCAAACTGTGAGTACTTTGATCTATTCTAACTTTGAATGATTATTGATCGTATAATTTGAACCTTATTTACATCGAAAAATTAACTTAGAACATTTCTGCGGAATTCGGGACTTGTAAAATTTCAACGTCTTATTTGGGACTTGTAAAATTTTAACTTTACGTGTATAAATTTAGGACTTAGAATAATTTCATATGTGCATGCTTAGAATAGGACTTAGAATAGTTTGCTTAAAAACGAGGGAACGGGGAATCCATGCCGGATTTTCCCCAGAGTACAAGTAGTGCAAAACACTTGTAAAATTTTCGTTCATTTTTGTGGACTTAGAATATTTTTTGCAAAATTGTATAGTTCAGATTTTAAAAAAAAGTTGTGAGTTCAATTTGATCAGTTTTAGTTTCTTTTCAAGATCTTGTTATATTAGAAATATGGAAAGCTTAATTAAGCTGCAAAAAGAACTAATTAAATCTATGGAAAAAGGTTTAAGTAATTTTAAAAAGTCACCTAAAGAGCGATTATCTGTCGAATATATAGAAACTAGATTAGAAAACCTAGACAGAGACTGGTCTTTATTTAGGCAAAATCATTTGAAAATTCATGGAAGTTATAAAGAGGAAGATATACTACAATCTGAATATGAAATTGAGGATTTGTATGATACAGGTGAAAACGCTTATATAGATTATAAAACACATATGAAAATAGTGTTAAATAAGATATTATTAACAATTAAGGAAAATAAAGAGACCTCGTCCGGTGGGCCCTCCAATACTTTGATTAAATTACCCAAGATTTCACTGCCCATTTTTTCGGGAAAGTATGCGGAGTGGACGACTTTCCGCGATCTTTTCATATCTCTCGTCCATAAGAACCCCACTTTGGACAGCGTGCAAAAGTTGCACTATTTAAAGACGCATTTAACTGGCGAGGCAGAACAACTTATTCGACAGACTCCGATAACTGACGCCAACTACAGTAAATGTTGGCAGCAGTTAGAGGAGCGCTATAATAATAAACGGTACTTAGCTAACTGTATTCTAAAAAGACTGTTCGGTCAAAAACGCTTGAATGTTGAGTCTGCCTCGACACTCAAAGAATTATTGGACACCACTATGGACTGCGTAAATGCCTTATCTAACTTGGGTATAGACGTGACTACATGGGATGTTATTATCATTCACATAGTCGCTTTTAAGCTCGACAGTGAAACTCGTAAACAGTGGGAATTACACGTTACCCAGGATAAAGATAGCGAATTGCCAACTTTGACCCAGTTTAGGACTTTTGTAGAAAGCCGCTTCCGAGCGTTGGAGTGTTTAGAACCGAAAAGGGTTTCCAGTCAGAACAGCAGCAATAACGCGGCTCACAACCCAAAGGTACTACTGGGTACCACACCCAGCGCTAAATGCGAATATTGTACAGAACCCCACAAGCTTTGCTTTTGTAAAAAATTCTCCAGTCAAGCTATTGACAAAAGGCGAGAATTCGTCTCTAAAAACAACATTTGTTTTAACTGTTTAGGAAGCAATCACGTAGTGCATGATTGCAAAAAACTTACGTCATGTCACTTATGCAAACGCAGGCACCATTCCTTACTGCATCAACCTCCAGAACCTGAAACAAAGTCACAAGAAAAGCCGAAAGCTATCGAGTTCACTAGTATACCTGCTAATGAAACTCCGGTAGTTTCGTGTTTATCTACGGGTAAAGTAACGAAATCCAGCCAGGTCTTATTAGCAACCGCGCTAGTAAACGCTGAGTCACAAAATGGACAGTTACAAAAAATTCGTGCACTGCTCGACCAGGGTTCGCAGGCTTGCTTCATTACTGAAGCTACAGTTCAATTGTTGAATCTGAAAAAATTGCCTATCAGAGGAGTTATTTCAGGTTTAGGTCAAAATAAATCATTAAGTACAAAGTCCATGGTCAATCTGTCGATTCAGTCGAGAGTAGATCCCCAGCTCAAGGTGCAGCTCAACGCCTATGTTTTGAGCAGTATCACATCATATCTTCCTGAAGAACATGTAGACTCAATCGAGTGGGTTGATCTACAAGGTTTGCCTTTAGCAGACCCAGAGTTCAATGTTCCCAATAAAATAAATATTTTATTGGGAGCTGATGTTTACAGTACAATCATGAAAGAAGGAATAAAAAAGAGTCCTTCTGGTACATTGATTGCGCAGAGCACCACACTTGGGTGGATAGTATCTGGTATAGTACAACCTAATAATAGAGGTGACAGTTCAACTCAGATTCGAGTTTTTCACGCAAAGGTCAACGAAGATGAAATTCCTAAGAAGTTTTGGGAAATTGAAGAGCAATCTGGAGATGTTAAGCAAATACTTACCGAAGTAGAACAGAAATGTGAATATCAGTTCACTAAAACAACTTCTAGAACAAAAGATGGACGCTATGTCATCAAATCACCTTTCCGAGATGAAGACCCTAACTGTAAATATGGTGATACACGAAATATTGCTATAGCTAGACTAAAGTCACTGGAAAAAAGATTCGCAAAGGATAAGGATTTGAAAGAGAAGTATTCGGAAGTTTTAAACGAATATTTATCAGATCACAGGAGACAGGTTACAGACAAGGACACTAAAAATGAAGAATCAGTCTACCTACCACATCACACCAATAGCAACAACAAAGAACTCTTAGAGAAAATGAACACGTTTACTGCTGAAAGAGAAAGAACAAAGGAAATTATCAAAGGGAATAATCAGAACATTGAGGAAAAGGACAAACAGAACAAAGAGGAAAAGGACAAACAGAACAAAGAAGAAAAGGACAAACAGAACAAAGAGGAAAAGGACAAACAGAACAAAGAGGAAAAGGACCAAGAAATAAAAGAAATAGAGATCAAACTTAATAATACTACAAAAATACTCGGACTTACCTGGGACCGCAAGGTTGACACGTTTCAATATTCGGTGACTCTTCCCTCGATGACGCCTGGATCTGTAACTAAAAGGATTATTATTTCAGACAGTGCACGACTCTTTGGCCCGCTAGAGTGGATAGCACCTACCATCATTCTAGCAAAGATCTTAATTCAAAAGTTATGGCACACAGAACTAGATTGGGATGGGGAGATAAGCAACGAACTAGTACAGGAGTGGCATACTTACCGCAAGGAACTATCTGAACCTAAAAAGATAGAAATCCCTGGATGTATGAGTTCAGGGTCTGATGTTGTTATCACTGAGCTCCATGATTTCAGCGATGCATCTAAGGCCGCATATTCAGCTGTAGTGTACCTTAAAGTAGTCAATGCAAATGGCAAAGTTCACACATCAATTGAAGTCGCAAAAACGAGAGTAGCACCAATCAAACAAATCAGCATTCTTCAAGTATCAAGACTAGTAACCCAAACTGCCGAAGTTTTGTGTATACCGAAGGACAACATAAGAGCGTGGACTGACTCAACAGTCGTTTTGGCATGGCTAAATAGCCATCCAAGCAGATGGAAAACCTTTGTGGGAAACAGAGTGTCGGAAGTGTTGACATCGTTGAATTCGTCGCAGTGGTATCATGTGTCAACCGAGTTGATCCCGGCAGACCTAGCCTCACGTCGAGTATTGCCGACCTCTCCCATCAGCGAGTCACTTAGGTTTTCAGGGACTCCATTTTTGAGAGAGCTCAACATTGCGTACAAAAAACCGAAAGACCTAAACGTGACGCTTGAAGAATCAGTGAAAAGTCACTTTTCAACCGCTCCAGAGGAGTCTTTCCTTACCAGATCATCTTCTCTGCAAAGGCTACAAAGAATCTTGGCTTATTGCAGACGATTTCTAAATAAAGACAAAAACAGTACAAAATATTTACAGAAGAAGGATTTAGACGTTGGCTTACAACAGTGGTTAAAAATTACGCAAATGGAATATTTTGAAACAGAATACAAACAATTAGAAACAATAGGGACAATACAAGGACAAAACAGCAAGTTAAATTCGCTCTTTCCATACCTGGACGATAAAGGGTTGATTCGAGTCAGTGGAAGATTACAAAAGGCTCAATTAAGTGAAGAAACAAAACACCCTATAATACTTCCAAGAGACTCTCACTTGACTAAACTAATCGTAGCGGAAGCTCACATCAGGACACTACACGGTGGTCCATCATTAATGATGAACTACTTAAGATCAGCCTATTGGATTATAGGTGCAGGAAATGTGGTTAAACTGCACATTGACAAATATGTTGTTTGTGTTAAACAGAGAGCCCTTAGCAACCATCAGCTGATAGGATCATTACCATCACCTAGATGCGTTCCTTCTCGACCAATCGAAGATTGTGTAAATTCCCGACCACTTAGCGTAATTGACACTACAGAACCTGGAGACCTTTTGCCGTTAAAACTCGGTAAATTTTTCATTGGTGGACCTCTCCTTGCAGTACCTGAGGAAACCTATGATAGCTCTAATGCTAACTGTCTGTCAAGATGGCAATTCGTTCAGAGAATGTTATCCTCGTTTTGGAAAAGTTGGTCCTCTGAATATCTCAGTACCTTGATGCAAAGATACAAGTGGTCATCGCAAACCACTGAGCCCAACGAGGGCGACGTGGTTCTTATAAAGGAGGACAATTTACCTCCAAGTCGCTGGTTATTAGGTCGAATTATGGAAAAACACCCCGGTCATGATAATATCACTCGTGTAGTCAAGTTACGCACCAAGACGTCTACGCTTAAGAGACCTATTTCCAAAATTTGTGTTCTACCTGTAAACCAATGATTTGTTAAATTAGAAAATAAGGTTTAGTTTATGTATTTTGCTGTATTTTTTAAAGTCATGTAAAATGTTATGTTTGCTTTTACATCATTTTTCTCATGTTACTGTTACATCAGTTTTTGATTTTTGTCTTAACAACCCATATGTTTGGGCTTAGTTTCACTAAAATTATTTTAGTCTCGTTGGATATAAATTCTTACTACTATCGCTGAAATTGTAGTTGATTTTATCACTGTTTTCTTTTTTAAGAAAGACATTTTTTCACTAAATGTCTTTGGAGGGCGGTATGTTTGGAATTTAGTTCCAGCGATTTTCACTAGATGGCGTTGTAATCGATTTCGTCTAAAGTTGAAACGCGGTATCGAGATGTCTTCTTCGTAGAATAAGATCTCCGACGCACATTGATTTTTCTTATGCCTCTAATACACCCTTAATGGTAATAAACCGTCGTTAAACTTAAAAGTGGTTTTATTTGGAAGCCTTTAGGCTAGTGCAGTGCCATTAAGGGTCAGAGCATTAACACAGACGTCAGGCAAAGCTGCTTATTTGATTGATTCGGCAAAACGGTTGGGCGAATGGGGTCTATTCTCAACAATCAGAATAGAGAAACGACCGGAAATCCACTCGTAAAAATATTTAAAACCAAAGCAAGGAACTATTCGACCGAGTTACAAGCTGTCAAAACTTTCAAACGAATTGAAACTATGTAAAATTCAGCATAATAACAAAAAAGATTTGAGTGGTTAGAGTGTCCCTCGCTGGAAACAAGATTGTTCACTAATCTACGCTACAATAATATTACAGATAAAATGTCACTGGGTTAATCAATTACTACAGAACAGATTTAACTGTTCATATTTCAAAAAAATACAACACTATCACTAACATAAGCTACGATTTTTTTTTTTATAGAAATTGATATGTTTTGAGATGAGTAGGTTTTCAGTTTTAAATTGTGACTAGTCTCATATGTGCCTTGAACTAATTTAACGGTATTAGTCACTGTTATATAAACCTTTAAATATTAAATTGTAAAGCTACTGATTAATAAATTCTTCTACCCTATTCTGAAGAGAAGTGCAGCTTAGTTCAGACATTTATTATGAAACTTATTTTATCTGCTTTAGCAGTTCTTTTTTTCTTCGTTTTTAATATTTTAATTTGGACAGTGTGTTTGATTTGGAATAGATATGTAGTTTTATTTCTTTAAGATTTAGTACCTAGTCGACCGAGCTTCGCTCTTAGCCGCCTCAGGTGAGCAAGCTGTGGCACCCGCCAACAGTTGGCGCTCTAGGTTTCTGTCTAAAACGCGATGTTTTAAAAAAATGCTTAGAAACACGGGGAAAAACAGACATGAGACCTAGCTAGATCGATTTTGCCCCCGGAAACCCCCGTATGGTAAATTTCATTGAAATCGTTAGAGCCGTTATCGACAAACATTTTACAAATATATTATGGCTCGTTTAATAGTATAGGACTAAATTGGCTTGAAACATTCTAACAAAATAGTACCATGGGTATATCCTTCATGCCATTTTAGGACATTGTTTCCTAGTCCAACAGAAGATTGTTAAAATTTGTTTAAACTTAACGACATCGTTTACAATTTTTATTTTTGTACTGTCGAAATCAGTTACCGCATTGTTATGGGTGTCTGCCGCATCAGGGTCAAGGAAGGTTAACTACAAAGCCTAACTACTGAGACTCTATAAAAAGAACCAAAAACCAAGTCATTGGTGTTACCTCCATATACCCGGAGTTGACTACTCACTGGGCTGATTGTGCGAGTGGCAGCTGGTTGCACGCACAGCCTGCCGCTTACCAGTCGCCTTGTGTTGTGGCGCTGGCTGCACGGCCTGCTGTTCATCAGGCGCGGATGACCGTGGTGCTGATTGCATGGCTTGTTGTCCACCAGGCGCCGACTGCCAGCTGTGGTTCTGGCTGCATGGGCAGCTGTCCACCAGGTGACGACTGCTGTGGGCTGGCTGCATAGGCTGCTGTCCACCAGGCACCGACTTTTGAGGGCTGCTGCATGGCCTGCTGTCCACGAGGCCCTGACTGCTGTGGGCTGGCTGCATGGCCTGCTGTCCACGAGGCCCCGACTGCTGTGGGCTGGCTGCATGGCCTGCTGTCCACCAGGCACCGACTGCTGTGGGTTGACGGCATGGCCTGCTGTCCACCAAGCACCGACTGCTGTGGTCTGGCTGCATGGCCTGCTGTCCACGAGGCCCCGACTGCTGTGGGCTGGCTGCTGTTCGGCCTGCTGCTCGCCCGGCGCAGTCTGCTGCGCTGCACAGCTAGGCAACGCTCGAATCGAAGCTAGACTCTTGCCACGGTTACGGATTTTGTCCATTATGACGTGCTGAAATGTAAAAATTCCAGCGCGAGTATCTATTGTATAGAAGCGATCAATGTTTGAAACGCTTTTAAGGCTTTAAATTGAATGAAATCTATAAACGTAATAGTGGACACTTTTAAGTAGCTTTTACTCGTAGTTAGATATTACGTGTTTTTTTTCAGCAGTAAATTTCAAACAAAATAAAGAACATAATTAATTGAAACAGTGAACTATGCATGGGAATACGAACCAATAGACCTTCAGACTATTATTTTGAATACGTACCTACACCAAAAATTATTACAACCATATGTAAAACACAACTAAAAGATTAATTTGTCTGAATGAAAGCACGAAATGTTGTTTGTTTTAAACTCAGGCTTGATAATAAATGGTTAAAGTGAACTGTGTACACTTATTCCTTACCAACGTCTAACGATTTTGTGCAAAAATGATTTAAAATGTAGGTAGCATGTAGGTAGTATACAATCATAACTATTTACTTTTAATAATCACTCGTCCTTAACACAACGTTAAAAAAAAGGTGAAAAAATACCACATGAGAAAAAAAGAACAATTAGTTGATTTTCCAGTTTTTCCACTCATTTTAAACAAGTCAGTTTTTGAGATACAGCAGATGTATTTTTGAACTTTATCAGTCCACTTTGTGGGAAGTGAGGGCTCGTATCCCGCTTCTGACATGTTAACAAATGAGAGGGAGTTGAGAAATATGTTAAATAAAACACTCGAAGTCTACTTACGTTTTGTAATAAGTTATTCACTTTACACAGTGTTAAAATGGGTACATTAACACAATACCATACATATGAAGAAGAGTCTTCATAATTTTACACAATACGTGATTACTCCTTTAAAGGTAGCATCTCCCAGTTTGAAGAACAAAATACGACTGCCTGAGCGAGGCTGGCTCGAACGTTCAAGAGACCTCTCCCACCACAATATTACCCTTTCCATAAAACGCTGGGATTGGTCGAAAAGCCGCCGCGCTCTGACAGTTTGTACAAAGGAGTCAATACAACAACCATTTATGAACAATATCGTAAAGCTATGAAAAGTTAGTAAACACTGGTGACTTAAATATTATAATATTGGAGATCAGAATATCTGTCATGACAACACCATATTAAAAAAATACCTTTTACAAATTAAATCAAGCTAGTTATTTATTTATTACGTTTATGTATTTATGTATCTATATCTATCTTAAGTATATGTACAAATAAAAATTAAAAGTAGGCAACCTTTATAAATAGCTAACAACACCCGATGAAGCTTAAAACATAGTCTGATAGGTAATATAAATAAACAATTTTTCTGCTGGGACCCTGTATACGTCGATCCACAACCGGTTTACCCTGATACATCGTACGACGAATGACGTGAATAGCAAACGATTGGTACCAAGCGCTCCTGACTGAATGACGGTGCACGGATAAATCTAAATAGGTTTTTGTTGCACCGTTTAGTATATAAATTTGTATTTTTAATGTTATAATAATAAATAATAAATAAAAATAATACTTATTGCGATAAATAAATGTCATACACCAACTCTTTTAGCAGAGCGTGTATTTCTATTTAAGAAATTCATTAATTAGCTTTACTAAAACGAAATAGCGCGCATCCTGCCACAGTTTAGACGTCCATCGTGTAACAATGGCAAGTGACCTAGTGCGGAGCGTCGCGATTAATCGCGCGAGTAGAGCAGTGTGTGGCTAGAAAGGGAATAATCGCGGCAGCGCGAGGGGCAGAGCAAGGAGCAGCGCGAGGAGCATAGTCTGGCGGCCCTATTACACGTCATGCCGCACGTATTGCTCCTCGTCATGCCCATCGCTCCCTGTTTTGTCGGTTTTTGGAGCGAGTCAACAAAGGACCGGCCACATACTCGCGCGATTATCGCGTGGACGATTAATAATAATTTATTATTCATACTTATTGTGATAAACAAATCTGATATCATCCACCATCTCCTTTGGCACGAAGTATATTTCTATTTATGAAATTTTATATAATTAGCTTTGCAAACTTTGGAGATAAGAAGGTAATTTTTCATCATTCTTTAAAACTAAGTCGTAAAATTTTTTTAAACTCTATTTTGGAAATTTAAAAATAAAGCCCTTTCACATGATACCCCACTCGACCTAGAAACAAAAATTTTATTGTCGCCCTTATTTGGGCCCCTTTACTGTAACAATAATGATATTTTTATGATTCTTTTGTTTGCAATAAAGTTGAACAATCATATTCCAAAAATGTACCAAATTTTAAGTAGATAGCATGAGTGGTTGCCACAGAAAAATAAAGGTACTTAGAAGGAGGATTAAAGAAATAATTCGTCACTAGGTGGTGTAGGCGTTTATCTATGTAGTGAAGATGCCGCTTTAACGATAAACGTAAAATGACGTGTCCCGTTGGACAGAAGATTCCTCTACCGACAACTAGTATCATTGTGTTCAGCATGATCACCCAAAGAATTGTGGACTGGTTGTCGCACTGTATAGTGGTGGATGGGGGAGCAAGGGGAGGGGGAAGATGCGAAAACTGGGAATCAATTTTAGTTAATATCTCATTAATCACTCATCCGATTTAAACAGTTATAGTGTCATACGGTAGGTGATAAAATGCTTAATATAACATGCTCAACAACGGTTTTCATAAAATCCATAGTTTATTGAATATTTAGAAAAAGGCTGATTTTAAACAATAGACGTTATTGGTTTTGTTAAATTCAGGCAGGAAATGAAATCTTACAAAAGAATAATATGACAAACAAAGAATTGGGCTTTACTCAGCTGTATTAATCTATTTATTTTTTTTTCAATTGGTTGAGAAACAGCAAAACTGTAACTGATTTTAGGGTAACATAACAAGTTCTGCACAATGGGTGCCCGCCACGGAGCACATTTTGCTCCGTGGTGCCCGCAGACAGTCAATCTTGATCGCGATGATGTATTTTTAGATAAGGATCCAGCTATTAGAAAGAAAGAGAAAGCTATAGGACCATAGACTAGGTGTATATGACTATTTCTTTCTTTCCTATAGCTGCATCCTTATCTAAAAATACATCATCGCGATCAAGAATGGCTGTGTGCGGGCATCCATTTACTGTTCTATAGTGCGGGGTTTCTAAAATATTACATTATCTACCTACAACTTCTACCTAGAACAAATGAAGCGTCAATGGGTGCCCGCACACGATCAATCTGATCGCGATCCAGTTGAGATGCAGCTATAGAGAAGAAAGAAATAGTCGTATCCACCTAGTCTGTGGTGTTATAACTTTCTCTTTCTTTCTTATAGCTGCATCTCTACCCGATCGCGATCAAGATTCACTGTGTGCGGGCACCCATTATGTGCCCACACACAGTTTATCTTGATCTTGATTGGAAAGACATGCAGCTATAGGAAAAAATGAGAAAGCTATAGGACCATAGACTAGTTTTAAACTTTTTTAAACTATGTTCATTATTTTGATTAAACAAAACCAAAACTTATTTTTGTCTGAAATGGCATATTTTCCTAAATATTTTATAAACTACACATGCGAGTAATAACTGGAATCACTTCATCGCGGGTTGCTCAAGACAAAGTTGTGCCATTTCTAAGCAATAAACTATAGCTTGTGTTATATAATTTGAAAGGTAATTTTGTTAGCTTTTTTTAAAATAAATAAATATTGGGGGACATTTCACACAAGGTCATCTGATCCCAAACTAGGCAAAGCCACTATGGGAACTATGGGAACCAGAGACTGATCATCATCATCATATCAGCCGAAAGACGTCCACTGCTGGACATAGGCCTCCCCTAAAGTTCTCCATGACGACCGGTCCTGCGCTGCTCGCATCCAGCGGCTTCCCGCGACCTTGACCAGATCGTCGGTCCACATTGTGGGGGGCCTGCCAACGCTTCGTCTTCCGGTACGTGGTCGCCACTCTAGAACCCTTACGTCCCATCGGCCATCGGTTCATCTTGCGATGTGCCCTGCCCACTGCCACTTTAGTTTAGCGATTCAGGGCTATGTCAGTTACTTTAGTTCTTCTGCGGATCTCCTCATTTCTGATTCGATCACGCAGAGAGACTCCGAGCATAGCCCTTTCGATAGCCCTTTGGGTGACTTTGAGCTTCCTGATAAGGCCCATCGTAAGCGGCCACGTCTCGGTGCCATATGTCATCACTGGCAATACACACTGGTCAAAGACTTTCGTCTTGAGACACTGCGGTATTTTAGACGTGAAGATATTGCGGAGCTTCCCGAACGCTGCCCATCTGAGTCGGATTCGACGAGTTACCTCTTTCTCAAAGCTAAATTTACCCAGCTGGACCGTTTGTGCCCGGTATACGTATTCATCAACAACTTCGAGCGTAGAGTCTCCAACTTTGAGTGGAGTGGGTACAACAAGGCCGTTAGACATAATTTTCTTCTTATCCATGTTCATTGTACTCGTAAGACCCACTTGTTGTGAAACTCTACTGAGGTTATTGAGCATCGTGCCGAGATCTTCCAGGGTCTCAGCCATTACGACAATATCGTCGGCAAATCGAAGGTGGGTGGGAGTCTCCCGACTGATATGCATACATAAATAGATAAATAACACCCAGACACAGAACAAACACTTGCGTTCATCACCAAATGTTTACCCTGGGCGGGGATCGTACCCGCGGCCCACGGCGTGAAAGGCAGACTCAATACCAACCACACCAACGGGCTTGTCCAAGGAGGAGAAGGGCTAACCGAAGAAAGATACATCAACGACATTCTGCTAAGCCATGTGCTCAAAATTTAATTTTACATTTCACTAGACAGTACATGGAACAATTTGGGATTGCCACAATAGACTATCCAGCTCATAGTCCCAATTTGAATCCTATAGAACATTTGTGGGACGAGCTGAAAAGGCGGGTACGAAGAAGGTGTCCAGCTCCGGCATCGATAAAAGAACTGAAAAGTGCTTTAATCGAAGAGTGGCAAGAAATCCCACATGATTCCATCAGGAATCTCATTCGGTCAATTAAAAACCGTTTACAAGCACTAAATAGGGCCCGAGGGGGTAACACAAAATACTGAGGGGAAATAACAGATATTGTAAATATATTTTCACCTTTTTCTTACGATTTTCGTTTGATTTAGACGTTAACATTTCGACCTGTTACAGTAAATTCTTGAATTATGATAGGAAATTGACATGAATTTTAAATGTTTTAATATCATTGGAAAGCTAACAAAATTACCTTTCAAATGATATAACACAAGCTATAGTCTATTGCATATAAATGGTAAAACGTTGTCTTGAGCCACCCGCGATGAAGTTATTCCAGTTTATTGCTCGCAAGTGTATTGTATTTTATCTACTCCCGTACCGGAATATTCCGAATTCGAAACCAATGACAGATTCGAAATTGAGGTCATTGTCCGCTATCATTTTCATTTCCACACTGTTCCATACTACGAGCAGTACGGAAATGGAGTATGGATTTTCATTCCGCAACTGTTATAATACATAATTTTCAATCTGCATAGGCTAAGGCAATACTACCACAGTACTACATTCAGCCTATTTTAAAGTAATTTCGTAAAAATACTTTTTACTGGGGTGACGACTGCCTACCTATATTTAAAAGAAAACGGAGAGTACCAGCCGTGACTAGGAGTACATAAATCGACAAGAAGCTGACAGTTGGCTCGCTTCTATATAAAGTGACATTGGCAACAAAAGATGTGATTTGAACAAAATGGAAAGTATGTAGTACCAGGAGAACATGATTCTACAAGAGGCTGTCAGTAACCATATACATGAAATTAATGTTAAAGCAACGCCATCCACAAGCTCTGGATCTGGAATAACTTTGATTAACTGTACTAACTGTCCTCTTAGTTCAATAAATTGATCACTACTCTTTAAAAAAAAAATTTATTTCGTCGGTCGTAGATAAAGTTTTGTATGCAACTATACGTAATTAGTCATTTTAACACTCGATCTATACTATTTTGATACTCGGCTGCGCCTGGTATCAAAAACCAGATCTCGTGTTAAAATTACTCTCATTACGCAACAGTTGCATAAATAACTATACCAAAACTTTTGTTAAGCATGTTATATTAAGCATTTTATTACCTATCATGTGACATTATATCTCTTTAAATAGAATAAGTGGTTGTTGAGATATTAGCTAAACTTGATACTCGGTTTACGCATCTTTCCCCTCCCCTTCCTCCCCCCTCCACCACTTTATAGTGCGACAACCAGTCAATAATTCTTTGGGTGATCATGCTGAACACAATGATACTAGTTGTCGGTGGAGGAATCTTCGGTCCAACGGGACATGTCATTTCTCAGCCTGGCATCTCCACTAATGGATTTCCTTAGACTATATAATACTAACGTATAATGGATTTCACAGGTTGTTATGAATATTTTCTATGGATCATCGATGATTGGGTTGTGACATGTTGGCAGATGTCATCCCCTACTAAAATAAATTAGCAAGATATCTATTCCGAGCGAAACAAGGTGGTCCGTAATCTTTGGTGGTTGCTGAGATATACCTAGGTGTGACAGACAGACAAAGTCGCAATATACGAGTAAGGCTTCCATTTTTGCTATTTTGGTTCGAAACCCTAAAAACGATTTCATACAAAATTACCTGGTGATCAGATTTTTTGCGAATTTTGAAAAGTCGTAGAACATAAGTTGTTGCATTTAGCCTCTGTAGTAATATTATAGGTTTTACTCAAATTTATTTAAACCCTGTATGGGTAGTTCTCATTTTTGGGTCAAAAAATTTTAAAAAATGAAAACGTCTTTCTATCAAAATTACTAGCTGTGCCCGCAGCTTCGCACGCGTGGAATTCAGACAATGTGCAGTATTTTGCAGTTACTCCCTCTCCCTCCCCCCTCCCTCTACCCCTGTCTCTCTTCCTCTCCCCTTCCCCCTGCCCCTTTCCCTCTCCTTCCCCCGTTCCCTCTCCCTGTCCCTCGGGAGGGATCTCCCTCTCTTGGGGGATGATTTTTCAAACACGCTGAAACACATGATTATTACTTTTTTGTTATCAGCCTCAATCCTAATTTTTAATAGAATATTCATACGTACTTTCATCCCTTATTTCACCCCCTTGGGGGATGATATCTCAAAATTGCTGAAACACGTGTTTCTTTGTTTTTTATTAATAACTAAAATCCTAATTTTCAAGTACCGCATGTCAAAACTGTACTGTGTTTTTAGTTTTTAACCCCCGACGCAAAAACAGAGGGGTGTTATAAGTTTAACGTGTCTGTCTGTGTATCGGTGTATCTGTGTTTCTGTCTGTGGTATCGTAGGTCCCAAACGGATGAACCGATTTTCGTTTAGTTTTTTTTTGTGTCATAGATAATTTTATCCCGAGTGTTCTTAGCCATGTTTAATGAAAATCTGTTCAGCGGTTCGAGGATCATCAGCTCATTTCTAGTTGATGAGGGGATCTGACTAACTTTCTTATATCCGATCGATTAGAAATTTGGTACCATGTTACTTTAATAATATTGAAAGTATATGGTAAGGTAACCATGACCTGATCAGCCGTTTGAAGATCATCAGCTCATTTCTAGTTGATGAGGGGATCTGACTAACTTTCTTATATCCGATCGATTAGAAAGGGCTTTGAACCTTTTGGCATAGTGGTGCGGGATTTGCGGGATATGCGGGATTTTTTTCAAAATAGCGGCGCACTGTGAAACCTGTGTATATCGATAGAGGATCTATAGACAAACAAAAAAATTATATAACATAAGGTCCTACGGCGTAACGTTTTCGAGATAATTCATGTTAAAGTTCCAGTATAAAAAATTCAAACCAACCAATTCTACTCAAGGTTGAACCTTATCCATCCAGTACCGAGAAAAGGTAAGAATGTTTTTTTTTATACACATGTAAGCCAGAAAACCTCCGCTGCTTGACTACCTACCGATTTGGTGTCCCACGGCGCAACCTTTACGAGATAATCCTGAATATTCTGTACGAAAAATCCCCCACTAATAACCTATATTATTATTACAACTTATTGTCTAAAAACAACAAAAAAAAAACTTAATAGGTCATTACCGATTTAGGTTTATTAGAGATCCGTAGAATATCAAAGTTAATTCATAGGTTTTCTACAAGGTCCTCATAGACGAAATCGGCGGCGTCTACACTGCGTTCTCCACCACCCCAGCATTGTAGACTATGCTCTTCACCTTTTTGAAGAGGAACGGGAGGTTAGTACCTATACTTCAAGAACTTTTGGCTTCTCGGCCACCACAATATAGTATTAATTGTATTATTAGTGTTATTCCTACACAGCGTTGTATTTTTCACAACTTCCTACTGCGAGGAAAAAACATGTGGCTTTGTAATAAATTAAAACATTAAATCAGCCAGTTAACTGAATGACTAGCTCGTCAATTAAAATCCGGTGTGCATAGAACGGCTACTGTTAAATGCAACGTTCAATATAATGGCTTAGCAATGTTTTGTTTGTTTGAAGTCTTATAGTATGTCCTATGTCCATTAGCTAGAGAAATCCCAAACGGAATCAGAAGTGTGTGAACTGGTCTATCTTGACTTCATGTATAATGTGTTGATAAAATATTGATATTTTTCTGGATTTCTGTATGTTTTTACATGCCAACTAAGCGTTTTTCTGTGTTTATGTTGTGCTTACAAACGTGCGTCTCGTGTTATTTAAAATAAAACTTTTCTTAACTGAAATTTTTTTACAAAGCACCTGACTCTTTCGTGAACTCTATTATAGAGATTTTTTATATTATTTTTGACATAGAATAGAGCCCTCTTGGTCCAGGTTTTTAAGCTTAATTATATAGGTATGGATGGAACCAAGATACTTATCAAACCCTCTAGTACTCGTATATATTATTATAATATTCTTCTGTATAATGTTACTATATTTGTCCTGTTGTATTCCTGCTGTAATTCATGTTTAAATAAATTATCGTAATAAATACTTCTGTGTTTTTTTTTATACTGAGTTGAGTGTAACACGAAAGTTCTTCTCCTTACCTTGCGAGCGCAAACACTGATTTCAGAGTTTGTCAGAAACCGTCTTATAGCATCTGATGCAGTATACTATCGGTACTTTTACTAACACCCTGTTTAACTTTTAACATCCATGTTCATCATGCAAATGTTCTCGGCACTGGAAGGATAAGGTTCCGTCTTGAGTAGAATTGGTTGGATTGAATTTTTATACTGGATCTTTAACATGGATTATCTCGAAAACGTTACGCCGTAGGACTTTATGTCACATAACATTTTTTGTTCGTCTACAGATCCTCTATCGATATTCACAGGAATTATAGTGCGCCGCATTTTTAGACAATCCCGCAAATTCGCTATGCCAGCCTCCCATACAAAAAGGTTCAAACCCGTTTGGTACCATGTTACTTCAATAATATTGAAAGTATATGGTAAGGTAACCATGACCTGATCAGCCGTTTGAAGATCATCAGCTCTTTAATAGTTGATGAGGGGATCTGACTACCTTCCATATGTATTCCTATCGATACGAAATTTGGTACCGTATTACTTCAATGATATTGAAAGTATATGGTAAGGTTACCATGACCTGGTCAGCTGTTTGAAGATCATTAGCTCTTTAATAGATGATGAGGGCAACTGACTACCTTCCATATGTCCTATCGATTCGAAATTTGGTAACGTGTTACTTCAATGATATTGAAAGTATATGGTAAGGTAACCATGACCTCATCAGCCGTTTGAAGATCATCAGCTCATTTCTAGTTGATGAGTCTAGTTTCTAGATCTGTTTAGTTTCTAGATCTGTCTAGTTTCTAGATCTGACTAACTTTCTTATATCCGATCGATTAGAAATT
The DNA here is from genome assembly GCA_947532105.1 of Athrips mouffetella. Taxonomy (NCBI): domain Eukaryota; kingdom Metazoa; phylum Arthropoda; class Insecta; order Lepidoptera; family Gelechiidae; genus Athrips; species Athrips mouffetella. The sequence goes on along the minus strand of OX383960.1, from coordinate 5,674,146 downwards.
TGGTACCATGTTACTTCAATAATATTGAAAGTGTATGGAAAGGTAACCATGACCTGATCAGCCGTTTGAAGATCAACAGCTCTTTAATAGTTGATGAGGGGATCTGACTACCTTCCATATGTATTCCTATCGATACGAAATTTGTTACCGTATTACTTCAATGATATTGATAGTATATGGTAAGGTAACCATGACCTGATCAGCCGTTCGAAGATCATCAGCTCTTTAATAGTTGATGAGGGGATCTGACTACCTTCCATATGTCCTATCGATTCGAAATTTGGTACCGTATTACTTACATAATATTCTAAGAACATGGTAAGGTAACCATGACTTTAAATATGACATGTTAGGGTAAGGTTTAGATTTCGAAGATGGGTAATTAAATGGGATCAGTTAGGCTCAATTACCACTGCGACAGAGTCGAAGCGACGCAACGCGTCAATTTTTGAAGTGAAAATTTCTTTAGCGGAGCTTGGCATTTTTTCAGGTGGGGAACAAAAAGTTAAATTCGCATCAGATGTCGCGTCAGATCTCGGATGAAGTATAGAAATGGATTTGCAAATAATCATACCAAGTTAGAGCAAGCTCAATATATACAAAAGTTCTTAATACATACAAAAGTTTTAAAGTGTGATAAAGACCAAAACATCTTTTTTGTCTTTGTCATATGTGCACAACAGACTTGACGTACTGGTTTTTGATCATTATTTAATAGCGAATCCTAAATGTATGAGATCTACATTTCGGATTACAGCTGTCAAAGTAAAAATCGCTATAACTTGAAAACTACTGACCAAGGACTACTAATGTGCTGAGACAAATGATAGGTCTTGATGTGATCTACATTTCGGATGACAACTGTCAAACTAAATATCGCTATAACTCCAAAACTACTGACCCTAGGCTATTCGTGTGCTGAGACAAATGATGTCTCGATGTGATCTAAATTTCAGATGACAGCTGTCAAACTAAATATCGCTATAATTCGAAAACTACTGAACCTAGACTATTCGTGTGCTGAGACAAATGATAGGTCTCGATGTGATCTACATTTCGGATGACAGTTGTCAAACTAAATATCGCTATAACTCGAAAACTACTGACCCTAGACTATTCGTGTGCTGAGACAAATGATAGGTCTCTATGTGATCTACATTTCGGTTGACAGCTGTCAAACTAAATATCGCTATAACTCGAAAACTACTGACCCTAGAATAAATAAATAAGTAACTAAATAAAAAGTTTAAAAAGCTAAAAATTAAATTAAATTAAAAATTTAAAAAAACCCCCGACAAAAAACGATCCCCTAAAAAGTTAAAAATAATAAATTGCCTACACACACTTGCGCTAAAGATGATACTTGTTATATTTTGTTGTATTGTTGTTGTGCAATAAACAGTTTTTACTTATTTTTACTATTGTTGACCCTTAAATTCGTTGGGGGACCGCTAAATATAACAAGTATCATCTTTAGCGCAAGTATGTGTAGGCAATTTATTATTTTTTACTTTTTAGGGGATCGTTTTTTGTCAGGGGTTTTTTTAAATTTTTAATTTAATTTTTGACTATAATGTAATGAATAAAACTGAAAAACCAGGCCTAAATCACATATAAACAGTATAAAGTTTGTTTTGCTTTTCCTGCCATATTATTTCTGTTCCATGTATTTAGTACCGACCGAAGTACTACACAATACGCTATTTTGTATGGGGAAATTTTGAACCGCTTGTTCCCAAGACCCTATCTTGACTACATAAATCAGTGGCTGTATCTTTAGATAGTTGATATTTCCACAGAAAAACAATATGTACCACCACGGCTATTATCTAATATTTTTTCAATACCTTTTTTTATTTAAATATTTATTTAGTACCATGGTTTAAATACAAAACAATTTTAGATGACAATATTTTCTTGTTTCATACTTTTTAGAGCAAGGTTTGCCAGTAGTTGGGTTCTACTTTTTGAACTAATTTTTATTTAATATTTAAAAGGAAAAAGGGCATGTTGCATACAGCACTATAGCTTGTCTTTGGCAACAGCTGTAGTTTATCTACGGCACTTCCTTTCCTACTGTGACGAATAAACATGTGAATATACAATAATTAACTTTATAAATGGTTTTAATTATCTACGCTGCCTCCTGACAACCACCGAAGATTCCCCACCTCCACAAGAAATAAAGACTCCTCAGAGCTTACCTCCTTTGAATAATTATTTTTGGCATTAGCTCAACTTTTCTTCAAAAGAATATCTTTTTTTGGCGGGAACTCTTTTTGGCGGGAACTCGACATGGGCGTTTGCCTGCTTAATTGAAATTTTGGTTTTTTGTGCATTTAGTGATTTAGTGGATAATAAAGATAGTGTGTTATGCAGTAAATTTACTATGGAGTGCGCAGCTGATGAAGATTTCAAGTGATCTCGTGTTTAAGCTCCGTTTGTGTTGTCCCAAAAAGTCACGAACATTTTCCTTCGTAAAGTTCAACTTCAACTTTTAATAAAAGTTCACTATCGCTTTACGAGGGGAGCAAAAAGAAAGACCGATTAAAAACATCAGACATGGCTGTATGGGCTTTATACTCTTTGCCTTTCCGAAAGGAAAAATTAAACCAAAAAAAAAAATCTTTGTGGCGAACGAGTTCACACCAATGATCTTACATTTACCATGATAGCGTACTCTTAACAATTTGTACAGAGGCAAAACGAGCAGAGCAAGACATCATAGGCGATGTACTTCGTCCCTTTCTAATTATTGCCATACTAATGAAGTTTGCACAATTTCCGTGCAAAATATTAACTTTTATATACACAAATTTATATTTATATATGTATTTTTAAATACTTATTTGAATAATTTTCAACGTGCAAAGTATAAACTTCTCTCTCAGTTTTCATTAAATATTGATAAATGCAGAAAATCATTTTCTTTTGATTTATCTGGATTAAAAACTCTTTGGTAAAATGATTTTTAACAAAGATTTTGCATGACATTTTGTTGCTGTTGTCATGGGACTTTTTGGCGGGAACTCGACGTGGGCGTTTGCCTGCTTAATTGAAATTTTGTTTTTTTGTGCATATAGTGGCGCAGCAGACGACAGACTTTTTGTTCTGACAGTCCGCCAGTGTGGCCGGTACTGCAATTAATTTCGTATTACTATAGTCATTGACATGAAAAAAACGCTCCGTTTCTATGCGCGTATTTTCCAAAATCTTTAGTTTGGAAAGAAAAACAGCTTGAATTCAAAGAATTAATCACTCCAAAAGGTTGTTCAGATTGATTTTCATTTAGTTTAAAACATAGAGCCACTTTTAAACTTGTTATATTTGAATTTTATTCTGATAAAAACTATAATTTTCGCAATACCGGCCACACTGGCGACAATGTCCGTGACTGCCCTCGTATGTCCGCCCCTTCATCTGCTGAGCGCCTTAGTGATTTAGTGGATGATAAAGATAGTGTGTTATGCAGTAAATTTACTACGGAGTGCGCAGCTGATGAAGATTTCAAGTGATCTCGTGTTTAAGCCCCGTTTGTGTTGTCCCAAAAAGTCACGAACATTTTCCTTCGTAAAGTTCACTATCGCTTTACGAGGGGAGCAAAAAGAAAGATTAAACACATCAGACATGGCTGTATGGGCTTTGTACTCTTTGCCTTTCCGAAAGGAAGAATGAAACCAAAAAAAAAAAAAAAAAAGCTGTTGTCATGGCAACATAAACAAAATGTCATGCAAAATCTATTAGAAAGGGACAGCTTCCTCTCCTCTTATGTCCTACTCTGCTTGCATAATTTTTGGAAGAGCGCAATCTGGTTAAAAGCGCCAAGTGCGAAGTAATAAATCTATGGTTCACACATTCAAATTTTGCCGCGCAAGGCTTAGCTATTCAAATAGAGAGAGAGCTGCGATTGGCTGACTCTGGAGACTTCCTTCGCCATTGCATCTCACAAGAGAAATATTTTGCACTTTGATAATTTTATTAACGTGAATACTGTGTTATATCAAACAATGCAGCAGCTGGGTAGTTTCCATTCATAAAACCATCCCTAATTTGCTATATCTTGTCTCCAACTTCAATACAAGAAAGTCTCACCGGTTTGTCATTTTTAGGTTCTTTCGACTCGACGTTTCTACCACATAAATACCCTCGCTGGTTTCTATAGGACGTAACAATCGAAGAAGAGTCGTCCTTGCTTCTGTCTGGCTCAGCCATCCTGCTGCAACAGCATCCAACTTACGGGTCTCAATCAAAAAACATAACCTCTAACAATACCAAGAAAAACAAGAGACTATTGATTAACCGAAAGAATAAATCAGCGTACGCTAACGAACACTCATTTTCAACCAATTTTCAACAAAAACACTCATCAGATTAGTTGATAAACACATAAATATGTAAATAATCAATCAATCGTCTGTTAGCAATAATCGAACGAAAAAAATCTAATCTGTGTTGCCAGACGACGACGCTAAATTAGATTTTCAGAGAACATCTTCATAGCAGTTACTAAACTGACTCATAAAGTTCACTGAGTGTGCAATGTCTGGTCTTGTACACACCGCAATGTACATCAATGATCCTAACAGCTCTCTGTAAGGTATGTGTGCATTGGACGTATATGGCTCTTTAGGTTTATTAAACCTCTGTCCAGGCACTGCTGGAGTAGAAACTGGCTTACAGTTTTCCATATTAAATCTGCGCAGCACTTTATTCACATACTCTTCTTGGTCTATTTTGATGTAACCGTTCATTTGCTTGACTCTCATTCCAAGAAACAACTCAGCTTTTCCTAAATCCTTCATCTCGAATTTAGTCATCAACTCTTGTTTGACCTTCTACATCTCTTTCTTGTTATTGTAGAAAATGAGAATATCATCCACGTAGACCGCTAATATGATCAGTTCTGTTCCATTCTTCCTTGTGTATACGCAGGATTCATTCTTGCATCGTTTAAAGTTGAGACTCTCCAGCTCTGTGTTCAACTTAAGATTCCATGCGCGCGGTGCTTGCTTCAATCCATAAAGCGATTTCTTTAGCAGGCATACATGGTCTTCGATTCCTTTTTCCTCAAAACAGGGTGGTTGTCGCATGTACACTTCCTCATTAAGGCTTCCATTTAAGAAAGCTGTTTTCACGTCCATGTGATCAACACTAAGACCAAGGTTTGCTGCTAGAGCAATAAGTAGTCTCAGAGAACTATGACGAACTACCGGTGAAAAAGTTTCATCATAGTCTATTCCCTTTCTCTGGCTGAAACCACGTGCCACCAATCGAGCCTTGTAACGAGTTTTATTCCCCGCCTCCTTTTTGATTCTGAATAACCATTTAGAATCAACAACGTTGCTCGCTTGGTCTGGTTTCACTAAAATCCAGGTGCCATTTTTCTTTAAAGCATCCAGCTCCTCCTGGATCGCATCTCTCCACTGCTTGGCATCCTTTCTAGATAATGCATCTTTAACTGTGATAGGATCATCCTGTTCCAGTGTCGCTTGGTAAGTTATGTGGTCTGGATACTGAACAGGTTTTCTATCTCTGAGTGGGTATCTTCTTTCCTCTACTGCTTCCGGTACAGCTTCTGTTTCATTCAATCTCTCTTCAAACGATTGCCACTGTTCTTCCTCTTCCAAAATTTCAGCTTCAGGACCTCCGTCAACATAATCATCATCATTTAACAGCAAGTTTTCTTCCTGAACTGTCTCCTCTGGTTGAACAGTTTCTGTTTGCATGTCTTCATCGTTTCCAAGATCGATGGTTACAGGAACCTTTTTCTCTTCAGATTCAATAGCCTTGTGGTAAAATTGACATTCGAAAAATACCACATCTCGTGCTCTGTGAAGCTCGCCATTTTTCGGATCAATCAGCCTGTATCCTTTTGATTCTTCGCAGTATCCCACAAATATAAGCTCTTTACTTTTTGCATCCCACTTCGTTCTCTTTTCATCGGGGATGTGTTTAAAAGCTCTGCAGCCGAACACCTTGAGATGACGCAGGTCTACTTTTCGACCACTCCATTTCTCTTCTGGCGTCATGTTCTTCACTGCTACAGTTGGGCTTCTATTTTTCAAATATACTGCAGTATTTACTGCTTCTGCCCAAAAACTAACATTTAGTCCAGCTTCCTGCAGCATTGTTCGTGCTTTTTCAGTAATGGTACGATTTGCACGCTCGGCAACACCATTCTGCTCAGGTGTGTATGCAATCGTAAGTTGGCGCTTAATGCCACAACTCTTCAGAAAATCATCAACTCTTCTATTGACATATTCACGTCCATTGTCAGTCCTCAACACCTTCAGTTTCTTTCCAGTTTGAGTCTCGGCAAAAATCTTAAACTCTTTTATTTTCTCAAAAGCTTCACTTTTCTCTTTTAGAAAATACACAAAAGTTTTACGCGAATAATCATCGATAAATGTTATAAAATATTTAAATCCACCCATGGACATAACACTCATAGGTCCAATAATATCTGAATGTACCAACTCTAAGAGCTCCTTAGCTCTCATAGCCTTATTTCGCTCAAATGGTTGTCTGGTTTGCTTACCCATCAAACAGGCTACACAATCTAGCTTTAGATTAGAAGAAGTTTGAAAACTTACCCCAGCTGCTAGCCTATTCCTTAATTTAATGAGGTTACATACTCCTAGATGTGCCAACCTTTTATGCCATAACTCCATCTCGTTGCTTACTGTGGTAGCTAGTGCACTTGCCTGTGAAGAAGTTTTAAGCTTATAGACACCTCTATTTAAAATACCTGTCAAACAAGGTTTGTCTTCTAGGGAACACTCATTAGCATTAAAAATCTCACAGCCCTTTTTGGAAAATACTACCACTTTGCCCTTATTTACAATACAACTTACACTCAATAAGTTAGATGCAAGACCTGGTACATACATAACATTACCTACTGTAATGTCTGAAGATTCATACCCCACTGTACCAAATCCTTCTCCATACACCTTACCTCCATTTGCGCAACACACCTCTACCCGTCTTTCCACCTTTACAAAGTTTTGCATCCAATCTCTCCTACTGGTCATATGTGCAGACGCTCCTGAATCAAGAATCCAATCGTCATTATTTGAGTTCTCTTCTTCTACCATCGTAAGCGCTGTTGCCATGTGACCTGTCTTGGTCTGCCGCATAGTATTATGTGGACAGTCACAAGCTTTGTGTGGTCCTTCACAAATAAAACATTTCAGTTCAGTTTTCTTCTGTTTGTTCCTCCGAACATACTTCTTATTATTCTTTGAAGTAGAACTGAGCGCAGAACTCGGGCCTGGAGTGTTCTGATTTGTGCAAATTCTAGTTTCATCTATTTGAAGAAGTTTTGTCTTGACATAGTCAGTTGTCAAAGCTGTATTTGTATTTTCCAACGCCAGTCTCATAGGCATATACTCATCTGGTAGGCCCTGCAGCATCAGTGCTGCTAGCAGTTCATCATCGATCTCTTTACCTAAATCTGACAGCTGATTAGCTACTCTCATTAGCTCTGTCACGTATTCAGTAATGCTCTGGAACATGCTTAGCTTCAAGCTCACTAGCTTCGATAATAAACGACATCGGTTATTTATGCCTTTATCCTCATAAGCGGCTTTCAAATTATTCCAGGTCTCATGCGCTGTCTTAGCCTTGCGAACGTGTACCTTACACTGGCTCTCTATAAGAAGGCATATTTTGGTGCGCGCCTTCTGATCACCTCGCTTAGCAACTGCGTCTCCAGTAGCTGGCGGACTCTCTACATACTTCCACAAATCGTCATGCACTAGAATACATTCGACGTCAAACTTCCAAGTGTCAAAGTTGCTGCACCCTTGAAGCTTCAAAATTGTCGGAAGTCCTAGCCCCGAACCAGCATGTGCCATTGTTGATGATGATGTGCTCGTCTCTGGTATACTTATTGGAGGTTCCACATTTTTTAATTTAATTTATTTATGTCACACTCTACTTACTGCGTGGTGCGGTTACCCTTAACCTGTTGAAAGTATGATCCCTTATGATCCACAGAGCAGAGTGCATAACGCTTATTAGTAGATTGACATAAAACACAATAAATAAGTATCACTATTTTAATTTTCTCAAAATTATATAAACAAACACATCAAAGATATTTTTCGTAAGACACAGATGACAAGACGGAATCTTTCATTCTCAATTCAAGCATCCATCATCTTTTCATACCAGCCAGTACACATTGGAGCGACAGAGACAAATATCGATCCGACCTCCTCACTCATAGTTTTTCCTGCTGTCATTCTAATCAAGCTACTGTAGCTATTCGGCTGTAGTTGTTGAGAGTTGTTATGATCTTAGGGCCAAAAAATTCGTTAATCTACTAACCTTTTAAAATCTAAATGTGACAGAATGTTCATAAACCTAATACAGATTGGTAAAAACCTAATTTCTTGTCAGTTAAGAAATTGCACCATGTAACTTAACCATAATCGAATATACGCCTTTAGCTCTCTATAGGGTGGAGAGAGCAAGACGTGTATATTCGGTTACGGTCAAGCAGCATGGTGCAACTGATGTTAAGACAACACAATAACCACAACTGATAAATGAAAAAAAGTACACAACAGTTTACTGTGTACCGACACAATGCCGACTGAATACAAACGAAATTATGTTTGATTTGACACCTTCTTCTTCTTTTCAAGTCAATGGCAAAAAGTGACTACCTACAAAATCTTAGCCCGAAACGTGGCCATATCAATAGCATAGAGTAATATAATACTGGGCGTAATCAATAGCCTTTTGGTTGCCTTCAGAAAGGTCTCTCAGAGTGCAGGAACCTGGAGAATTAAGGCACGACAGCAAGTCTGACAATCTGATGCAGAACGCCGCACTCACACTTATCGTTATCAAAGAAGCCCCACTACTTCCTAATTTCCTCTACTAACAGACTTCCATACAGACCAGGAAAGATCGTGTCCTGGTGGCAGCTTTTCGGCGATATATACGAGTATATATAGGCTATCAGGAGGGACCTTTCTGTCCACAGCTCTATTTTAGCCTTGGATGGGTCTGATCAAGAGGTTTTGTGACTTTAATAAAGCTTTGACGGCTATTAAGGCGTGAGGGTGGTGGATTATGTATGACCGTATAATAAGTGTCTGCTGTCCGATTCTTGTTTTTTTTTCTCTATAGCTAAAGAGAAGTTGCTGTAGCCACATTTTGGGCTAAGTTAAAAATCATTTGCCATTGATACGAGAAGAAGAAGGAGAATAGCACTGGCTACCTGACGTCGGACATCTGGTGTAGCTATCCCAGCAAGGGAGTATGAATGGCCCAGCTGTGTTGACTTTAAGGTGCCCATGAGTATCAGGCTGTGACTATTCGACAGGTTTCGTTGAGAGCAGTATCCACGTCTTTTGAGTGAGCCGTTCGCGCCCACACGGCGCATGCATGCTCGCTAGCTAAGTAGCATAGTGATAAGCAGCTTGTACGGAGGACGTGACGTACTGTTCCCCAACGGGTGGTTGTTAGACAAATGATATTGTTTCGAGCGCAAAATTTGCTTTTTAACTTTTGGCAGATTATTTATTTAACATTAATAAATGTGACATACTAGCCGAATACAGACGAATATGCCCTTCGTCTGTATTCGTCTTTCCACTAAAATCAGTATCTCCGAAGAAAAAAAAATTATAGATCTACGGACAAATTCGTAGATCTGGCATCACTGTGGTTTTTGGTTTTATTATCCCTACGGCCGGGCGGCCAAGCAAAGGCTTGTACAACCTATTCTGATGTTTAAATTTTTTCGTACGTAAGTACGCACGAAATGTATGTACAATTCTTACAAGATTTTGAATTGTCTATTTAATTTCAGAGCGCAAATGCTACGAGAATTTATAAATAAGAAGAAAAACTTACTTTTTTAACAGTTATTTATAGCGTTATGACGATGAGTACATCACTGTTTTCTAGAACTGACAGGCGCAAATTGCGCCCTCTGGCGAAGTTCTAGAATTACTTCTCGTAATGGTGGTGTGAATTCGTGTTGAATGAACTCTATCGACTGATTTCGTCTATTTTTATTAGTATTTTGTAGTTAGTTAGCATTTAAATCGTAATTAAAAGTGTCGAGGCTTCGGCCATATCATGCTTTCATGTCGGGTATAACCAAAACGCCTGTTTTGGCCGAGGAGGGCGGAAATAATCAGTGTAAAAAGCGTTCCTCACCAAACAGCGAACAGTGCAATAAAAGAGTAAAATCCGAAGAAATGAGTGCCAACGAGAAAAAATCTAACTTTTCATTAGTGACCCCAAACTCCAATGGGACTATAAAGATGAACTCTTCATCGATGAACAAGCCAGGAGCGACGGCAAAGAAGCTGATTATAAAGAATTTCAAAAGTGTGTTTACGGTTCTTAGTCGTCATAGGTTAACCTGTGTCGCTGAAGGTGATGCGTATATGTGTTGGTTTTAGGTAAGCCGAATCTCCCGGAAAACTACCAGGAGACGACATGGAGCAAACTTCGGGAGGCCGTTGTGGCTATTCAGACCTCCAAAGCCATCGCATATTCTTTAGAAGAGCTTTACCAGGCAGTTGAGAACATGTGTAGCCATAAGGTGAGCGACTTTCAGACCTTGATTGTGTGCCAACTTATTTGCGTAAATAGTTCTAATCTATTTGATACTAAGAATTTTTTATGCTAAAATCCATGTGCACAATTACTCTGAATAAAATTATTGTTATGAAAACAATTGATTCTTTGCCATTTTATGCCCGTTAAAGCATGAAAACTACTATTTAAAAAAAAACTAAGAGAGATGAAGGAGGAAAAACATTTGGATTTTTTTGGGAAGAAGATTTGAGATTTTGTAGTTTTTCTGGGTGCGAGGGTCACAAGAGAATGTAACACAATCTACTGTTTCTGTGTTGTTTTGGTTTTTATGTTAGGGTACTGCACCCCCCCCTATTCTTGGCATTGTTATGTCAAAATACCCTATGTAACATTCATAAACATCACATCTGGATTGTAATACCAACCCTTTCCAGCTATCTCAAACTAAAAATGAAGAAATTAAGTAAACAATGAAAATAAAAGCATGCACATTGAAATTTTTCATTGTAAAACTATGTTTTGAGACTGATGTCAGTCATATATCAAAGACAAAAGGATTAAATCATACAATATGTCGCAGGCAAATTGTATATCATTCTACATTATGCCTTGGCATTCTACAAAATACCAAGAAATTTTTAATTCATCATTTTACATAATGCCGCCACATTTCACAAAACGCATAATTTGTTTCTGGTCATTAGATATACTAGCCCAAGCTAACCGATCTAATCAACAAACCTAAAATGCACCAGTTATATAAACCCGTTCACAATCTGCCAGCACCATTTACAATTTGCTGACTGTTTAAAATTTGCCCATCATTTGTAAACAGCAAATTTTACAATTTGCCTGCAACACATACATTATTAGTTGTTCAAATCACTCGCTAAAATTGTGTGTGATAATCAAGTAGTTTTCTTTTTTTGTGTTCAGTAGGTACATTAAAAGCCTTCCTCGTTGCCCTCAAAAAAGAACCTCATACTCATAGTACAGAAAACTGTGAACTACACCTGCTAGCACCCCATTACAGTCTTCCATTGCACTCACACATCTTTAGATAAGGGTATTAAAGCATTGTTGACAAAAGACACTTAATAAAAAATACAAAATAATGAATTCATAGTTATTTGCCACTAGCTAGCTCATGAACTTGTTTGCATGGAGTTTGAACCTTTAGTAAACATAAACAACTCAACCGATTCAAAAGAAGTTTTCAATAATATATTTGGCATGCAAAATTATAGTCTTTGTTTCATTGCAATGGGTTCACTCGAACTGAAGAAATGTGTACAAAGTTTCAAGCAGCTAAGTGGCTTTATCGAAAACCCCTTTTCAGTAGTTGGTGCATGCACAAACCAACAAACAAATTCCAAAAATGGCCTGAATAGGTTCTATTACCTTTCTTGCGACCCCTGAGCTGGACCATATTTATACCAGAGTTCATGAAAGAGAGAGAGATAACATTATCTAAACAAAATAATAATCATGAATTCATGTAAAAAGTTTCAAAAATGTGGATATTTCTGTCTCGCTGTATGTAAAACAGTAGTCTTACTGTTTTTCTCTGTGTGTATTGTAGTTACACATGTTTACCTCGTGTATCTGAAGAGAAATCTTTTCTTGATTGCTAAATATTAGTTTAAAAAACATGACACTCTTTCATGAATTCTATGTGAACATTTTTCAATGTATAGATTCGGCGAATTTACTATTTTAATATTTTGGTACATAATTATTGTTACAATAATTAATTACAGCGTAATAAGGTAATCAATGTCACCTAGTTATCTAAGGTCAAAAGTATCAGACAACATTCTTTCTGCTTAAGTACCTAAGGATTGCCAGTAAGTCGAGCATACGCACAGCGACTTGGCGAGTCTAAGTCTAGACCAAACCGGTTATGTCATCTCGCGTCCATACATAAAAAGTCACATTTGCGCGCGACTCGACCAAGTCGCGGTGCGCATCAAAGCCCGGCTGATAACAGAAGTATTTATCTTATTTTAGTTAGATTGTTGTCAAACTATTTGCAAGCATTCTAATATGCAATTCTATAAAAGTAGTTAAATTGAAATCAATTGTTAATAATGTACAAAAAAAGCAAAATAGTTTTTAAATGAGACAATGTATGTAATACAGGGTAATAAACAAATCTTGCTCTCTGTATGTTAATATTTGTCGTGCACCCAAATGATCAGATTTTCCTTCTTTGCAAAGAAAGTAGAGCAGAACTTTGTCACAATCTATTTTTTTTTGGGTGGAATTAGTTACAAATAATACGTGCCACCTGTCGCACTATCACGTTATTACGTGAACAGAATAGCACCCAATTATCACTTTCATGCCTAAATTTCTCGACGATTTTCAATGAAACTTGGGGCACTACCCGCCCTCGGTAGACGTCGCGATTCATCGCCTCACCTTGCCGCTGTTCTACAAGTAAATTTTCATCACAACATCCCATGGAACGTCCACTGCAGGACAGGGAGCTCCCTCCAGAATACCAGCTTTTGCTGGAAAAATGTGGAGATGAAGTATCTAGTCACCACGCTTGCTAGCGTTGCGGCTAGCATCATGGACCGCTGTTGTTGGTGACCAGGTATGTAAGATGGTACGATACACATAAGGACGCTGCTGCCCATCCTCTGGTAATCCCTTAGCCGCCTCTTACGACATCCGCAGGTAGAGATGAGTTGGTACTATTCTTTTCGGGCACCACACAGGAAAATTTAATATTATTCTAATCCAGATAATTTAAAGTTAATTTTATATAATTTTGATGTCAAATTCAATTAATTCAATTAAGAATTGTCCAGACATTTTGGCATGGGACACATACAAACATACATCCATACATACAAACTTTCATCTTGAGTGGGTAATTTTAATTAAAAGCACACCTTTTATGGTGCAATCTTGGATTGGCCTACTCTTTGTTAGTAGTCAATCTCTTATCAAAATAGATATTTTCAGAAATACCGGTAACTTACGGCTTTCAATTACAATATGCTTGTTCCGTCGGTCAAAAATAAAATTAAATACTGTTTCCATTTGAGAAAAAATCATGTAAAATTGATTAAAACTATTTTCGTTTAGTGTTTAATTTTAAATTTATAAGCGGAACTGAATTTTAAGAAGTTTGTGGCAAATAAATTAATTTATTCATACAAAATCTATAACCGGAGTTCACGAAGGAGTCAGGTGTTAATTCGAGTTCAATTCAACCTTTGATGAGTAGCTTTTTTGTGTTCACAATTCAGTTCACAGTGAATACACGATGGAGTTTAGCAAAAAGCAAAAAAAAAAAACCGGATATAGAATCCATTGAATAATCCTTTAGAGTACAAAACATCACAATATGTACATCACAACAGAACAAAATTGAAATTTTTCAGTTAATAAAACATTTATCTTAAATAACAGGAGGTACTCACACAGAAATACGCTTATTCTATCGTTTTACTTATAGAAAGCCAGAAATATCTACATTTTTAACACATTTTACATGAATTAGAGTTTATGATTTTGTTTACAAAACTCCTGACTCTTTCATGAAATCTGGTACTCATGTGAGTTGTGTGATCGATGACCAACCTCACAAACCCTGGTGTCAAGAGTTGTAATAATTTAAATTAAATTTATTGTTATTATGACATGATAGGCGAGCAGCTGACGGCTGATATGCCTATATCTCATCTGGTGTGTGTCAAGTTATTTAATTTTTATCCACTATCACTGCACAACCACTTGTCTAGTCTGTTTTTAAAACAGTTTGTTAACGGTGCATCAAACACTTCTTGTGGCAGTTTGCTCCAGGTACTCATAACCCTGTTATTTAATGTTTCCAGATGGCTTCCCAGCTATATGTTAATCTCACCAACCTGGTAGAAGCACATGTGAAGGCAAACATTGAGCAGTTCTTGTCCGAAAGCATGGACCGCCAAGTATTCCTCAAGAAGATGGATGAATGCTGGCGAGCTCATTGCCGACAGATGATCATGATCCGGTCCATCTTCTTGTATCTCGACAGGACTTATGTGTTACAGAACCCTAGCATACATTCTATTTGGTAAGAGAGTTAACTAATCATTTTTTCAACACATTTGCTCATAAAACAGTTATATTTGCACTGCATTTAAGTCCATAATCTAGCTTACCTACTAAAACTACCATAATAAGTTCCGATACGAATTTTCCTTCGGGAAAAAGCTTAGTAAATTTTACTTGTTTTTATTCGCAAATGCGTCGTAAACGTCGTCAGAAGCGCGTGCGCTTTGGTCACTGAACAACTTTTAGAAATGAAAATAATTTGCTTCATACAAATTGACGGGATCAGATTTTCATTTAATAGGTCTTTACCTATGAAATTTCAGAAATTTTCTTACAGATTAATGAGATCATAATTCCTATATTTCTAATGCTATTTTTTTCATTTGTCTTATATTTGAAAGTTGACTTCAAGGTTATCGCATAAAATAAAGTTTTTATTTTTAGTTTGATATATAAAATTAAAGGTTTGAAAATTGTTCGTCTTAAAGGTCGTCCGATTTCATCATTAGATTTGTTATATTTTTTTACAGATAATATTTTTCGAAAATTAAATTTAAGCTTCTGTTAGCTTAATGTCTTCCCAATCATGCTTAAAAAAAATAAAAAAATTGGATTTATAATTCCTAAGAAAAATGCAAAAATGTTAGTTGTAATATATTTGGGTTCGTACAAAGAAACGCACGCGTGTTTATCCAACCGATATATTTGCCAACTGACAAGCCAATCTTAAAACTACCTTAATTATTAGAGATATAAAAATATGCGTGACAACATTGACCTACCTACATTACACTCCTCCACACTAAACTATTACTTACAACAAAAGTAATTTACTAACACAGCTAATTCGAAAACGGGTATACCTACTTACTTACTTTTATCTCTAATTTCAACTTTGACTTAAAGATTACATATTGTCTGAGCTTACTCCTTGTAATTAGGGTTATTCTTAATTCTACATTTCCGTATGGGTCGGCGCTGAGGCGATGACGCAGTCGGCAAAGCGAAATGTTCTTTAGGACAACCTGAACTACTACCAGACGGACTCCCTGGGTCGAGCTGGTAAGCAGCGCGTTGCGGCGACGACGTCACCACCACTGACGACCGCCTCGACGGAACCTGGGGCAATGTGCCCGCCAACGCCCCCGTACTGGGCCGCTGCGAATTGGAACTGTTCTGGTGTCGTGTGATTGCCGAAGTGTTCGATCCTAATGACAAGCGACTTCTACTAGCTCGCTTACGTAACTGATCGATATGCCTGTGTATTGTTGCCCCATCTGTTCCCAAATCTTTAAAATTACTAGGACCTAATACCTCAGCCACCTGACCGGGAGCCCACTTCTCGCCTTTTAAGTATTGCCTATACCATACTTCCTCCCCGCTATCTATGCTTCTATCCACCCCTCCTGCAGCTTCCCTTTGCCGTTGTTGTACCCTAGTTACCTGGCTTTCCCTATCTGGTTTTATAACATCAAGCCGGGTACGGATCCGTCTACCTAACATCAACATCGCCGGACTTTCCCCGGTCGTGGAGTGCTCCACGTTTCTATAATGCATTAAATATGTCAATAACGCACTATCTACTCTCTGATTATTCTGTATAGCTTTCTTTATCACCCGCTTCAAAGTCCTAACAGCGTTTTCGGCTAAACCATTCGATGCGGGGTGGTATGGGGCTGTAAAGATATGCTCTATTCCGTTACTTTGTGTAAATTGTGCAAACTCCTTGGACGCAAATTGTGGCCCGTTGTCGCTCACTATTTGCTTCGGTAGCCCCCATCTACTAAATAACTCTGTCAATCTATCAATTACAGCATGCGATGCGGTATTTGGAGCATTAAAAACTTCTAACCATTTTGACATAGCGTCCACAACCACGAGGTACGTTTTTCCTGCAATAGGACCCATAAAATCCAGATGCAGCCTAGTCCAGGGCCGACTCGGCCACGGCCACATGCGAGGCGCCTGCCGCGAGGGAGCGTCCCCCTGCGATGCACACACTCCACAACCCCTGCACATCCGCTCTACTGCTTCATCTACCCCGGGCCACCACACGTAGCTCCGGGCCAAAGCCTTTGACTTGACAATACCCATATGGGGTTCGTGAATCATAACTAATATCTTTTCTTTACAGTTATCAGGCACTACTAATCTGTGCCCCCACATAACGCAACCCAACTCTTCATAAAGTTCGCTTTTCCTATTAAAATAAGGTTGAAAATTCGTTTGTTCGCATTGAGATGGCCAACCATCACGGATATAACTCAATATTTTAGACAAGCTTGGGTCACGAGCCGTTTGTCGCTTAATTACGCTATGGTCTAACAGTAGCGCATCCTGTACGAAATGTAAGTAGGTTTGCTCGGGCGCGGAACCGGTTTCCCCCTTTTTAACTATGAGCGGCAACCGTGATAAGCCGTCTGCCCCGTTGTCCTCAGTACGCACGTACTCAATATCAAAAGAATAAGCCGATAAAATTATTGCCCATCTCTGCATACGGCTTGCGACCATAGTGGGAATTCCTGTTTGCGGGCCAAAAATCGAGACTAACGGTTTGTGGTCCGTGCGCAAAGTGAAATGACGACCATATAAAAATTGATGAAATTTATTTACACAAAATATGATCGCTAACGCTTCCCTATGAATCTGCGAATAGTTTTTCTCGGCCTCATTAAGCGTGCGCGACGCATACGCGACCGGTTTCTCCGCTCTGCCATCGGCTGACCGCTGCGTAATTACACCCCCCACCCCTCGCGAGCTTGCGTCACACGTTAAGATCAATGGTTTTTTGGGGTCGTAATGCGCCAGAACCTCCGCGCTTGTAAGCAGCTTTTTAATCTGAACAAAAGATTCCTCACACTCGTTTGACCAGAACCATTTTTTATTTTTTTTTAGTAAATCGTACAACGGTGTCAATTTTCCGCTCATATTTTTAATAAACTTGCCATAAAAATTCACGATTCCTAAGAATGAGCGGACCTCTGTTACACTCTGTGGCCTTGGGATATTAACTATTGCATCCACTTTGGATGGGTCGGGCTTTAAACCTTCCCTACTCAAAATGTATCCTAAATACCGCACCTCCTCTACTAGAAAAACGCATTTATTAGTCTTTAATTTAAGGCCGTGACTATGCATACGGTTAAAAACCGCGTCTAGTGCAATTAAATGCTCCTGTTTTGTTTTCCCGCCAATTATGACGTCATCTAAAAATATCTCAACGTTTGGAATACCCTTTAATAAATTACACATAATGCGCTGGAAAATCCCCGGGCTGGAAGAAAGCCCGTACACTAAACGATTATACCTAAAAAGCCCCCGGTGCGTATTTATCACGGTATATTCTTTGGTGTCATCCAACTCGATCTGATTGTAAGCTTGGGATAAGTCGATTTTTGAATAATAGCATGAACCGCTAAAATTGACCATTAGGTCGTCTATTCTGGGCAAAGGATATCGATCAATTAGTAAAACGGGGTTAACAGTCGCTTTAAAATCAGCACAAATTCGCAACGATCCATCATACTTGTTCACGGGTACCAGCGGCGAGGCCCAGTCGGAGCAGTCGACGGGTTCGATGATGCCGTCGCGCAGCATCGCGTCCAGCTCGGCATCTATGCGCTCGCGTAAAGCGTACGGCACGGGTCTCGCGCGGTGGAATACCGGTGTCGCCCCCTCCCGCACCCGCAACGTCGCTTTGCCGCCCGTGTATCGCCCCAGCCCGCCGCTAAACAACTCTTTATATCTGCAAAACAGATCATAAATTTCCTGTGTCATTTGGCCCTTTTCGTTTGAAATATTGTGACATTTACTAAAAGTTGGAATCTTAATATTCAATTCGGTCAACCATTGTCTCCCAAGCAATGAAGTAGTACCTCCCTCGATAACCAATAATTCTAATTGTTTTTGTCGACCTTCATAGGCGACAACCGGTTTTATTATGCCTAAGGGCTTAAGTTTAGTGCCGTCGTAAAAATTTAAGACAATCTCACTTTTCTCTATAGGCAGATGTTCGAAATATTTATAATACGTGTCTGTATTGATACAAGACACGGCCGTTCCTGTGTCTACCTCCATTTCTATAATTGTACTTTCTATTACAATAGGTAGTCTCACCGCGCGATAGTCGTTCAGGCACAAATGGTGGAAATCCTCCTCCAGGGTGTCTTCTTCCAGGTCTGGGTTTTCCTCCGAAGCTCCTCCAAAGTGCAACCTTGACTGTACCGCGTTCCCGCGGCTCCCGCCACCGCCACGCTCCGGGCACACGCGCCGCAGGTGCCCCACGTGTCTGCATAAGCTGCACTCGTAGTTCTTGTACCGACAACTGCTGTAGTTGTGGTCTGCCGCTCCGCAGCCCGCACAGTTGTACCGCCAGCCGATCCCGCCTGCATCGCCGCCACCCGGGACATTCCGCCTTCCCGCGCCCGCCGATCCTCCGCCGGCCCGGCCCGCGCTAGCCGACCTGTTGACCCCGCGCCCTCTCCGCGCCGATCCGCGTCCTGCGCTGCCGTAGCCGTGCTCTAACGCATACACTGTCACAGCATCCCCGCGTTCCATCGCTCCGGCGTAGTTTCTCGAGGGCTCCGCCTCAACGGCCGCCGCGTCCCGTTCCGCCGCCTCGAGAGACGTAGCAAGCTTAACGGCGTCCGCAAACGTCAAAGTATCGCCGTCCTCCGCAAAAACCCTTTGCCGAATGACGTCACTTCGCAATCCGCATACAAATTGATCTCGCAGATTATCGCTGAGGTTCGTTTCAAACTTGCAGTGACGTGCCATTTTTTTAAGTTCCGCCACATAATTAGCTATGCTTTCGCCACTGTTTTGTCTTCGTTGCCTAAAACGGTACCTTTCTGCGAGTATCGATGGTGATGGCTGCAAATGCTGTCGTAAATATTCTACCGCCTCGTCGTACGTCAAATCCGACGGTTTTGTAGGACTTGATAGATTCGATAGCAGTTCGTAAGCCTCATCCCCCATAACCGCGATTAATGTAGGCAGCTGCTTGTCTTCGTCGACATCGTTGACGAGAAAATACATCTCCAATCTCTCAATATACGACGACCACGCCCCGCTCTGGACATCGAATTCGCCGATTCTGCCCACCGACGACATCGTTGAATTATTACGCGTTCACTATGTATTTCCTGAGTTTGGAAACAGATAACCAGCCTCGAAACGCCACTGTAATATATTTGGGTTCGTACAAAGAAACGCACGCGTGTTTATCCAACCGATATATTTGCCAACTGACAAGCCAATCTTAAAACTACCTTGATTATTAGAGATATAAAAATATGCGTGACAACATTGACCTACCTACATTACATTAGTACTGAAAATTGAGTTTACCTAAAATTCGCCATACAAAACGGCAATTTCATAGGTAAAGACCTAATACTATCAAGATTTTTTTCCAAAAGTTGTTCAGTTACATGGGTGGAAATACCACCCGAGAGGTTTTGCGTTTTACACAGAAGTAGAAATTGTTAGAGGAGGCCTTTGTCAAGAGGTACACTGAAATTAGGGACATATTGTTAGGAAAAACTTTAACGAATATAAGAATAAAAGACTTTGTTTCTTACTTTCAGGGACATGGGATTAGACCTATTCCGACACCACATAGCAATGAACACGTTAGTCCAGACGCGAACGGTGGATGGCTTACTGCTACTCATTGAGCGCGAGAGAGGAGGAGACGCCGTAGACATATCGCTCTTAAAGAGCTTGCTTAGGATGCTGTCTGATCTGCAAATATATCAGGATGCTTTTGAACACAAGTAAGTTATACAGTCCCGTGTGGTGCCGGCAAAGAATAGTACCAACCCATACATACCCGTGGGTGTCGTAAGAGGCGACTAAGGGTTAACTGGAGGATCCTTTGTAGCTTACATCTTACAGCGGTTACCTACAACCGCGGTCCATGGTGCCAGCCGTAACGCTAACAAGCGAGGTGACTATGGTACTTCCCCTCCACATTTTTCCAGCAAAAGCTAGAATTCTGAAGGGAGCTCCCTGTCCTGTAGTGGACGTTTCATGGGATTTTATGATGAAGTTATACATGGTTATACATAACGCCTCTTTGTAGGGGTTAGCGGGACCACAGTCCTCCACGTCCTACGATCTTTGCATACTTCTTTCGCTTCCTGTTCTTTCATCAATCCATACATTCATGCATACATGGTTGTAGGCTTAGGGTCGTCCTTAGAACGTCCTGAATTTGGTCCTGGGATGTTTGCCGAGGTCTTCCCCTTCCAATGCCACTTCAACACACACATTTTCTACACTCTCGCCTGATCTTTTGATTTTGATTGTCTTTCGTCAATCTTCGTTCATTCATCCATCCACTCTACATGACCAAACCATCTCAGCATTCCTTTATAAATTTTAGTCACTAGCTAGATCGATTTTTGGCCCCCAAAAACCCCGGTATACTAAATTTCATCGAAATCGTTAGAGCCGTTTTTGAGAAACCGATTACAAATATGATGTTTTAACACTACTGAACAAGATTAGACAGGGTGTCGCTCTGACATCCTTGAGGATTTTGTATAAACTCCATGATTAGATAAAAGGAGGGGAACGAAATAAAAATTTTGACCTACGCGTTTAGAGCTCATTGAGAAGATAAATGCTGTATTTTTTGTTTAAAAAAATATTAAAAAGAAAAGGAATAAGATGCCACCAAAGTCAGTATTTTTTACAAGATTTTGTTTGGGCTGTATCTTATGAACATTGAACAGTAATAGGTAGACAGTTGAAATGTTTACAGATAATGTATTTCTGTTGCCGCATGAGCTATAGAATAACAAAATATAACAAAAACTTGTCAAGTGCGAGTCGGACTCAAAAAAATCTAGCACAGTAAGTTACTACATACAATATTGATGGTATTAGTTGAGATTTCAGTAACTTACTGTGCAAGATTTTTTGAGTCTGACTCGCACTTGACCAGTTTTTGTTTTTTTTTTTTATTCTACAGCTCATGCACTATAAACATACATATTTTCACGTTTGTAGGTGTTCCCGTTTTCAAAATAGAGCTAAAACAAAAATCGAGCGAAAATCGCCTAAAAAGAGGTTTTTAGTTTGGGAGTCCCCCTTAATTTATAACTTTTTTAATTTTTAGTATTTCTTGTTATAGCGGCAACAGAAATACATAATCTGTGAATATTTCAACCAAGGAGGTTTAAGTAGCAGCTCTTTCTGCTAAGGAGGGAGCCATAAGTGTATCACTTTCTTGCAAGGGACCTCCATACTAAAATGTATGGATTTTTTTCTAATCCTAAAAACGTAAATTTTTTATCTTTCTCTCTGAGAAATATGTGACATGGGACTAATAAATGCTACTACCACAGTTTTTCTGGTGAAAACACTTACCATTCAGGAAAAAAACGGTGTTAAAAATCACGCATAAAATGGCTATTACGGATATTTACGCTTCCGTTCTTAGATGATCAATTCACAAGTAAAAAAAAAACGGTCAAGAGCGAGTCGGACTTGCGCGCCGAGGGTTCCGATATACCTATAGTATTTTTGGAAGCAATAAAGTCCATTTTCAGTACCGCAAAACTAAATTTGTTTGTAAAGGTTTTTTGCAGATTTCTGAAAAACTGTACAACTTAAAAAGATCGTTTTATTTTTGCTGTAAAGTTTACATAAACTTCTGTCAACTGTAATTAATTCAGATTTTTCCTTACTCAAACTTCGGAGATAAGGGGGGGGAATGGTATTTTTTTTGACATTTTTCATCATAACTTGAAAACTAAGAAACTTAAAAAAATACAAAAATATATTTTAAAATGTACAAGTAAAGCCCTTTCATATGATACCCCACTCGACCTAGTAGCGACAATTTGAAATTTGCCCCCCCCCCCCCCTATTTTGGCCCTCTTTACATTAATAATCATACTTTTTTTAAACTTTTTTTATGTGCAATTAAGTTGGGCAACTATATTCTAAAACTATTCCAAATTTCAGGTCGATAGCAAAAGTGGTTGCTGAGATATAGAGGTGTGACAGACAGACGGACAGACAGACAGACAGAGCGGCACCATAAGCGTTCCTTTTTTTTACCATTTTGGTATCGGAACCCTAAAAACGATATATTTTCACTTTCGCAAACAAAGTTTATACTAAAACATTAGATTTTTAAAGATATCTTGATTTTTGTAAAACTTAACTGAGTTTTTTGACCGACTAGCATGGGCGACAGTGAGACGCTTTACACTTCACTAGCTTATACAGAATATGTATATGGCGGACTCTATAGTTTTTTACTCTGAGATTTCAACTGTCTACCTATTACTACTGTTCATAAGATACAGCCCAAACAAAATTTTGTAAAAAAACTGACTTTGGTGGTATCTAATTCCTTTTCTTTTTAATATTTTTTAAAACAAAAAATACAGCATTTATCTTCTCAATGAGCTTATACAAAATCCTCAAGGATGTCAGGGCGACACCCTGCCTAATCTTGTTCAGTAGTGTTAAAACATCATGAAAACGAAATAAAATATATTGCGGACGCCAAAACACGCTTCGGCCTGAATCCTCCAGACTACTTTACGAGGGGAGCAAAAAGAAAGACAGGAAAAATGTGTACTGTTTAGGCTAATAGTCTAGTAGCTAAAGCCTGTAATAGTTGAACAAAATACAAAAATGATAGTTTTTCGTTTCAGATTCCTTCAAGCCACCGAGCGCCTGTACGCGGCGGAGGGCCAGCGCCTGATGCGGGAGCTGGCAGTACCGCAGTACCTGGCGCACGTGGAGAAGCGCCTGCGCGAGGAGAACGAGAGGCTGCTGCATTACCTCGACCCTAGCACCAAGTGAGTTTCTGCGCCAAATGCATAGTCGGCTCTGAACACGGCACCACACTAAATATATAAGCTAAAGCAGAATGAAAACTCCTAACAAACGCCCAAAATGCGCACTCACACATGCGCACACCGCTACAGGAAAATAAGCAGTTTTCGCGCTGAAGTCAGTCGTGGGTGCCAAAACCATAATACAGACAAATAGGTAGGTATATAATAATATAGGGTCCCTATAAGTATGTCCCTGTCCTTGTGCGATAAAAGGCGACTGAGTGTCTTAATCTGCCCTTGTGCCATAAAATGCGACTAAGTGTCTTCATCTGCCCTTTTGTCATAAAAGGCGACTAAGTGTCTTTATCTGCCCTTGTGTCATAAAAGGCGACTAGGTGTCTTTGTATGCCCTTGTGTCATAAAAGGCGACTAAGTGATTTAACCTTCCCTTGAGTACTAAAAGGTGACTAAGTGTCCTAATCTGCCCTTGTGTAATAAAAGGCGACTAAGTGACAACCTTTCCTGGTGTCGTAAAAGGCGACTAAGTGTTTCGAAACAAAGGTGACTAATTGACTTAACCTTCCCTTTGAGTCTTAATCTAAGCTTATATGATAAAAGGCGACTAAGTGAACCTTAATGCAAGACTGTCTGCTAAATTTAATTTTCTGTGTAACTTTCTTTAAAGAACCTATAGGTCGAAAGACGAAAAAAATTGTCGCCCCATACAAAACGCGCTATCGGCTGACGCAGTTTCTAATGCTATTGCCAATTGGACATAAAAAAATATTATTTCGTATTTCGACTTCTTACGGAAAGTTGTTTACTTTTACGGTCCAAAAACATGCTAAAAGGAACAAAGTTGATAGAAGCACCCAATATTTGACTTCATCATACTTACTATTCTTATTTCAAAAATTCTGGGTTACAACCCTGACGCTCCGACGCAGAATAGCTCTTTTTTCAAAAAATGGCCCGAGTTTCCATACTGCTTTAGCTTATATATTTACTGTGACGGCACGATTCGCATCGAAACAACTTCAGGGCGGATCGCGCCACACTTCCAGTCTGCTCTGAACACAACACGATTCGCGTCGAAGCAACTTCAGATCGGACTTGAAGTGGATCGCGTCAATTTTCCAGTTCGCTCTGAGCACACCACCTTTAGCAACTTCAGAGCGGCCTGGAAGTAAATGGGGTCAAACCAATGATCTTACATTTACCATGATAGCGTACTCTTAACAATTTGTACAGAGGCAAAACGAGCAGAGCAAGACATCATAGTCGATGTACTTCGTCCCTTTCTAATTATTGCCATACTAATGAAGTTTGCACAATTTCCGTGCAAAAAGTTAAGTTTCATATCCACAAATTTTTATTTATAAGTATTTTTAAATTCTTATTTGAATAATTTTCAACGTGCAAAGTATAAACTTCTCTCTCAGTTTTCATTAAATATTGATTATTGCAGAAAATAATTTTCTTTTGATTTATCTGGATTAAAAACTCTTTGGTAAAATGATTTTTAACAAAGATTTTGAATGACATTTTGTTGATGTTGTCATGGCAACATAAACAAAATGTCATGCAAAATCTATTAGAAAGGGACAGCTTCATCTCATCTTACGTCCTACTCTGCTCGCATAATTTTTGGAGGAGCGCAATCTGGTTAAAAGCGCCACGCGCGAAGTACTAAATCTATGGGTCAAACTTCCAGTCCGTTCTGAACACAACAAGATTTGCGTAAAAGCAACTTCAGAGCGGCTTAGAAATTGACCGCAATCTGTAACAATCAATCAACTCTGATTTTGACTGTACATTGATTGAAGATATTTATAAAAAAAAGTTACCACATTGTGCTATTTTGATTCTGCAGATTCAATTCAATCTTTGATGAGTGGCTTTTGTGTGTTCACAATTCCGCCAATGTCACGTAGTGAAGTGAATACACGATGGAGATTCGCAAAAAAAAAAAAACCCGGATATAGAATCCATTGAATAATCCTTTAGAGTACAAAACATCACAATATGTACAACAAAACAAGATCTGGACTCTAACTGCCATACTCAGAGACGTCACTTAAAGTTAATCGTTCGTTAAGTCTCATGCTGTCCTTTTCAATTAAATTGAATAAGAAAGTGACAACACGAGATTTAATTAACGATTAACTTTAAGTGGCGTCTCTGAGTGCGGCAGATAGTCTGTTTATTTGTTAGAACATCACGCAAATACTACTGAACCGATTGTAATGAAACTTTTTGGTTTGATAAATATTTTTTTGGTTCAAACATCCTTTTTTTTTGGAATGTGATCCGGAGATATATTTTTTTCCGGTCCGTTTAGTTTTTTACAATCATTACCATGCGGACGAAGTCGCAAGAAAAAGCTAGTATTTAATAAAAAACAGTTTTTGAATGACCATTTTTTTTTCAGATGGCAATTAATTCATACAATAGAACGCCAACTTCTTAGTGAACACTTAACCGGTATACTCAGTAAAGGGCTGGAATCATTAATGGACGGACCTAGATTAGCAGACCTCACTACTTTATATAGCCTGTTTAGCAGGGTCAAAGATGGCCTCACTGAACTGTGTAATCATTTCAATGCTTATATTAAGGTGAGTGAATATTATTCTTTAAACTTATTTTTTTAATCATCATAGCATCCCACTACAGGACAGGAAGCTTCCTCCAGAATTCTAGCTTTTGCTGGAAAAATGTGGAGAGGAAATACCATAGTCACCTCGCTTGAGGCTGGCACCATGGACCGCGGTTGTAGGTGATTGCAGTAAGTGAGATGGTATGGTACACAGGAGGATGCTGTTGCCAGTTTATAACCCTTAGTCCCCTCTTACGACACCCACGGGTAGAGAAGAGTTGGTACTATTATTTGCCGGTACCAGACGGAACACGATGTTTATTTATCTTAATTTTAACCTAAGTTTACACGAACAAGATGCAGATATCAATAATAATTATTATTATTAATGGACGGACCTAAATAAATCCAACCAGTATAGGCTGAACTCACTACATTAAACAGCCTTTTTAGCACGGTCAAGTACACTAGTACACCAGCTGTTGCCCGCGACTTCGTCCGCGCGGGATTTTACCTATCTATCTATACATCTGTCCATCCACCTGCGCACCTGTCCACCTGCGCACCTGTCCACCGGCGCACCTGTTTAAATGCGCCCCTGTATACCTGCACACCTTCCATTTACGCACATGTCCACTTGAGAAGTTTTCCATCTGAGCCCTTTTCCACCTGAGCAGCAGTCTACCAGAACACTTGTCCACCAGAGCACTTTTCCACCTGAGCAGTTGTCCATCTGAGCACTTTTCCACCTGAGCAGTTGTCCACCTGAGCAACTGTCCACCAGAGCACCTGTCCACCTGAGCACCTGCCCACCTGTCCATCTATCCATCACTCCGTTTGTCTGTCCATCCATCCATCTGTCTGTTCGTTCATCCGTACGTCCATCCACCATCCGTCAGTCTGTCTGTCCATCCGTCCCTATCTATCCTTTTCTATCCCTTTAAATTCCTATTTATCCCTATCTATCCTTATCTTTCCCTATCTATCATTTTCTATTTCTATCTATAAGTACTTATCTATCTCTATCTATCTATACTTTATTGTTACTTTAACCCCAAATCAAAATTTTCATACATCTCACTTTTGAACCTATCGAACTGTCTTACAAACTTTCAGCCCCTGGGGGTTGAGGTCCGAAAACGACTGGAAACTGGTCTAGTCTACTTGTTACTCTCTTAACCCTAAATCAATACTTTAATGCATCTCACTTCTAAAGAGCTGGACTTTTAAACAAAATTTCTACCTTTATTACACCCCCTTGCGGGATGATTTTTGAAAAACACTGACACAATGTTCCTTTACTTTGTACCTAAATAAATATAAATTGTTCATGCATCGTGCTTCAAAATCAATTTTATTATTTTGACATTGTGTTTAATATTGTTATTTTAAAGTTGACATTATTATTATTTTGATACAATTTGACGATCATATTATGAATACGTATAATTAACTGAGACTATGTAATTTTTATGACGTTTATAATATGAAATAAATGAAAAAATATATATAAATATAAGGGTTATATGTCCTTGGGTAGGGGTATATGTCCTTTTGTATGTTTGTAAAATTGTGCAATAAAGAATATATATAGGGTTCCTTGTTGACTACAGAACCCTAAAAAGGCTAGGTTAATTCATGTTTTTCAAAAATATTCAATGTACAGACACCCGACTCGTTACAGTTTTATTGTAGGTATAGATTCCTAATCGGACTGGTTACACGAACGGCTCCACTAGATGGCGTTGTACGAACACTGTTTATTTCTAAATCGCGCTATTGAGGTGTCGTTACGATTTGATTGGGCTCTCCGACCAAAATAATAGGTCTTTACCTACAGATTAATGAGATCATAATTCCTATAATTCTAATGCTATTTTTTTCATTTGTCTTATATTTGAAAGTTGACTTCAAGGTTATCAATTTACTCATAAAATAAAGTTTTTATTTTTAGTTTGATACCTATATAAAATACAGATTTGAAAATTGTTCGTCTTAAATGTCGTCCGATTTCATCATTAAATTTGTTATATTTTATTACAGATAATATTTTTCGAAAATTAAATTTAAGCTTCTGTTAGCTTAATGTATTCCCAATAATGCTTAAAAAAAATTGGATTTATAATTGCTAAGAAAAATGCAAAAATGTTAGTACTAAAAATTGAGTTTACCTAAAATTCGCCATACAAAACGGCAATTTCATAGGTAAAGACCTAATAATATGTTTATCAGGGTTGCCAACTTAATCCACTGAAACTGGTGGTTTAGACCTCCTTGTCAGTGGGTAAATTTTGGTTTTAGTGGCTAGTGGTTTTTTCTAGTGGATTAGTATACTTTTGTTAGTGGAAAGATATTTTTTTGACCACTGAATCCACGAGTAAGCCAAATTAAATGAAAATGGAATTTTTTATATGTTTAACCTACTGGTAACTAGAGATGGGTCGTTGACGTTTTTGTCGTAGACGAAACTAGACCGTTTAATATCGTTCGTGGACTAGTCGATTAACTAGTTGAATTCGTCGACTAGTTGACGTGTCAACCTCTTTAGGATGACGACTATACATAGACGTTGCGACGCTTTTTCTGTGGCTTGACGGAACGTGTATTACTAGTTACTATTTCGTTTGACGAGTTGTTATTACTACTTAGTAGTTCAAAAATAACGTGTCCATGTAGTCTACATGGACACGTTATTTTTGAGGGTGGTTTCAAAGCGGAGCGTGTGACCGGCGCCAGAACGAGATTTGTATCGCTGTGAAACGAGATTTGAGACCAGCCGACCACTTGACCGCTAACCGACCACTTGACCGCTAACCGACCAATTGACCACCAGCCGACCACTTGACCACTAGACGACCACTTGACCACTAGACGACCACTTGACCACTAGACGACCACTTGACCACTAGACGACCACTTGACCACTAGACGACCACTTGACCACTAGACGACCACTTGACCAGTAGACGACCACTTGACCACCAGCCGACCACTTGACCACCGGCGCGGCTCTAAAACGCTACCTACTGTCTAGTACACTTTCAAACGCGCGCGTGTTGCCGGCGCCGGCCGCACGCTCCGCTTTAAAACCACCACACACAGTATTTCGCCGGAGAAATAATACGCAACGACCGAACGTTTTGTATAATCTACAGCTACGTTTATGAAATATTATGAATCGATCTCTCGCGTTGCACGTTAAGACGAACGCATGAACTCCTTTTTATAGTCGTTTACGAAGTCAACTAGTTGACAATTTGACGATAAACCGTAGACGCGTTGATTGTACGTAGACGGTTGATTCAACTAGTTCGTTAATTCAACGCCCATATCTACTGGTAACCGCTGCTGGTAACACAAGAGTCATTCAAACATCTCTAGTGTGAAAAGCTTCCAAGATTTAAGCTACATTCGTAATCTCTATGCTAGTTTTTCACACAATTTAACGCTGATGTGGAAAGACTAGACTTTTCAGTAAGAAGTTAACACATGAATGCCCCTAAAAGTTGCCATGACCTAGTCTTTTAGGAAGGTACACGAATCCTAATAGATTTTTCAAAGGTGGTAGGGCTTTTGTGGAAAGTCGGTCTGGGGAAGTACCACCTCCTTGCTTTTTTCTGCCGTGAAGCAGCAGTGTTTGCACTGCTGTGTTTCGGTTTGAAGGGCAAGGGAGCCAGCGAAATTACCGGCACATGAGACATATCATCTTAGTTCTCAAAGTGAGCAACGCGCTTAGCTGTCTTATTAGTGTCAAAATATGCCATGAATATGCCATGCCATGGTATGCCATGGTGTTATGGGCGGTGGTGACCACTTACCATCAGGTGGCCCACCTGCTCGTTTGCTCACTTGTAACTTAAAAAAAAAAAAACACTAATAGTGTTGTAAAAAAAATTTAAACCAAGAAAAGTTATGCATCAGCATGTCCTGCTGAAGAAAACAACGAAGACTATTCCTCTGGTGATGACTTTAAATTCCATTTATTGCACATTTTTAACAAATATGTAAAAATTTAAAATAAATATTGAAAAATTGAGAAAATTCTTATTTAGTGGATTTTTGGTGGTTTCCACAACCACTTTTAGTGGATTAGCGAAAAAAAAGTTGGCAACCCTGATGTTTATGCCTTGCGCCAATATCACATGTCTTAATTTTTTGAAACCTTGCAAACCTTTTTCGCATGTTTTAAATTTTTGAATCCTTGCAAGTAAGGTTTCAAAAATTTAAGCCATGCGATATTGGAACAATGCATTGAATGCAAACATATTTTTTTGGTCGGAGAGCCTAATCAAAATGTCCCTCAACACAGAATCCTCAGAGAAAAAAACTGCATAAAAATTTATTTTGACGATGCCAAAAAATAGTCATGAAATAGTCATAAATAGTCACCATAAGGAAAAAAATAGTCGCGTTACAAATCTAGAGTTATAGCTATGGTTTGCTGAGGATTATGGGCATAGGCTATATACAGAATCCTCAGTTCGGATGCAAGCAAACCGTGGGGACTATCAACTTGGTTTTTATTTTAAAAAATAGTCATGAAATAGTCGTCTTGACTTCCAAATTCTCAAAAATAGTCGTTCAAGGATTTCAGAGTTACAGGGGTAGCTTCCTGAGGATTCTGTGCATAGCATTTCACGAACGCAGATTCCAGCAGAACGTTTAGGTTTTTCTGTTTGATACTGATGTCAAAAAATAGTCAACAAATAGTCGTCTCAAACCATAATCACTTTGGTCTGGTTTACCTTGTAGAAGTATGTTAAAAATGCATGTTAACTTCGCCATACATTTTTCAACTCAAGTACAGTCGTGTTCAAAATGCATATCATCTTTGATGGTAACTATTTAGTTACTTTTTTTTATGTATTTGGAACCCAATATAATTAATTCTGTAATAAAAAGCAAAGTTTATTTGTTTTCATGTTAAATAATATAGCTTAATAAACTACAATAATTGGTTTTAAACTAAAATAATAAAAACATCTTCTTCATGAATATATTCAGTACCTACAGATTATTTTTAAGTTAGTTTTTTGTATAAATCACAGTCTTCGTACTTATGTCCGTTAAATGGTTAAATGAGTAATACAGGGTGATAATTTTATTGCGTGCCATAGCTTAGGGGGTGTTTCAGTAACGATAAAGGAACACAAAAAAAATCCTTAAAAAAAATTCAACAAAAAATTCTGAAAATTTTAAAATTAGCCCTACGCAGAGGGCAATAACCCGCAGCGCAATGACCCGACCGAGGCTGCGCTTTTAACGAGCTGCTGTTAGTTTTAGAATTTACATTCAATTTTTAAGTAGGATTATTGAAAAAATGGAAATCCTAATTTGGAATAACGCGTTGTGTATTTACTGCTTCCATAGGCTGTAGTGTAAGTCAACTTTACATTTCATATAATTACCGTAGAACACGGCTATTGTCGTTGTAATAGCAACACTGTAGGGCACTTCAATACGCGCCGGCGGCGGCGGCGAGCGTTGCTCGGTCACACAATTCGGTCGAGCCGAACGCCGCCATACTATTAGTTAAACATATCTCGTCTCAGAATATTGGTGCTTTTTCTATTATACGACCCACGTTAAATATTTCCAACTCTGTTACTATGCCATTAAGTCATTGATTTGTATTATTCTACTGATGTGCTATTGGGTAAAAGAAACACATATGCAGCGACATTTTAATTTTTAATGAATAGTTAAATGCGTAGGCAAACAACATTGATCAATCAAAAAATTATTTAAGTTAGTATAGTTAATTTAGTAATATTTGCGAACCTACCAATTATTATCAAAGTATTTTTATTTACTGAATGCATCTGGGTTTAAGCCCGATATTCTAGTTTTACCTTTCCTTAAACGTGGAACCTACATTATAAGTTTTTAGACCAAAAGGTTGGGTCTGTGCACTGATATATCAGTCGGTTTATCCTCTTATTTACCTAATAAAAATAGATAACACAAAAATAGGGTCTGCAACAATATATAAAAATAAAAGCCTCTATCAATATCAAAATCCATTTTTTTTTGACATCTAGAAATCAATATCAAATAATTTTGTGTACGCGACTGTACAAAGGAAAAATGTATGGCGAAGTTAACATGCATTTTTAACATACTTCTACAAGGTAAACCAGACCAAAGTGATTATGGTTTGAGACGACTATTTGTTGACTATTTTTTGACATCAGTATCAAATAGAAAAACCTAACCGTTCTGCAGGAATCTGCGTCCGTGAAATGCTATGCACAGAATCCTCAGCAAGCTACCCCTGTAACTCTGAAATCCTTGAACGACTATTTTTGAGAATTTGGAAGTCCAGACGACTATTTCATGACTATTTTTAAAATAAAAACCAAGTCGATAGTCCCCACGGTTTGCTTGCATCAGAACTGAGAATTCTGTATATAGCCTATGCCCATAATCCTCAGCAAACCATAGCTATAACTCTAGAATTGTAACGCGACTATTTTTTTCCTTATGGTGACTATTTATGACTATTTCATGACAATTTTTTGGCATCGTCAAAATAACTTTTTATGCAGTTTTTTTCTCTGAGGATTCTGTGTTGAGGGACATTAATCAAATCGTAACGACACCTCAATAGTGCGGTATTTAGCTGTTTCACGTATACACGCCTTACAATTTCACCAAATTTTTTCCAGGTACTAGTTAGGTACATACATAGCTCTCATTTTTTGATAGGAGCAAATTCTTGAATTTCAAAAAAATTCCATACAAAATTCAAGAATTGGCTCCTATCAAAAATCAAGAGCTATGTACCTAACTAGTACCTGGAAAAAATTTGGTGCAATTTGGTGAATTTGGCGATATAAGACTATAAGGGACCGGACTATAATAGCGCGATTTAGAAATAAAGTATGTAATTGCAGAATACAAACGTTAGTTGGATAAACTGTTTCTTGATTAAACACTTCCAGACACATTTATCGGCCCAGCTTGCAATTTATATTTTAAAAACCCTGAGCTAACTGTTAGGTTGAGTTTTAATAAAAGACAAATGACATTCTTCCACACCTGATAGGTTGGCTGAAAGAGATCTCTTGAAGAGATAAGCTCGCGTTTGTGAACAATTTTCATTTGACAACTTTATGTTATTTGTGCGCAATAATAGTAGATTAGTGGCCAAGGGCTGTAAGGCATCAATTGCAGCCAGAGATATTTAGGCGCACGAGCGCAGCGAGGGCGCCTATAGTTTGAGGGTGCAATTGATGCTTACACCCGAGCTAACTACTCTGCTTTACATCTCGATTGTGAGGTAAGTAGGTCCTTATTACCACCAAATTGTAGGTGACCAATTAGCGCTCTAGGGTAATATAATAATGTAGCTAGAAAAGCCCTAGGGTGGTAAGTAATTAAAAAAACACCACTTCACTCTTTCACAACTCAATTACTTACCGCCCTAGGTCTTTTCTAGCTATATTATTACCCTAGAGCGTTAATTGGTCACCTACAAGCCCCATTTGGGGGTAATAAGGACCTACTTACCGAATATGAGAGATGTAAAGAATATGTAAAGAGGTGGCGGCAAATGAGCGAGCTAATATCGGATAATGTTTTTTTGTTCAACCATGCATGATTATGAGCTGGGTAGGGTCCATTTAAACCTTCAAGTGCCGATGGGTCGACAGATGCGTATAGAACTGAATCTTCGCGTGCGCACATGCGCGTAAAAATCGCGTACAGGTCTGCAAATGTCTACAAGTTGCGTCTGATTTGCGTGCGTTTCGCGTTTATCGCGCTTCAAACGCGCATCGACGGTGCGATAAAAATCGCGGTGTGCACAGGTCCATAGCTTAGCTTATCATAAATTAACTAAGGGCCTGCGCACATCGTGATTTTTAGGGTTCCGAACCAAAATGGTAAAAACCGATGGTAAAAAAAAATTGTAAAGGCCGGGTCTCAGGAGATTATGGTGCTACTTAGTATGTCTGTTTGTCTGTCTGACACACCTGTATATTTCAGCAAACACCCCATCGGCTTGATATTTGGAATAGTTTTAGAATGTGTTTACCCAACTGAATTGATTACCTGCGCAGTGTCGATTTGACATACAAATTGACGTGCGCACCACGCGATTACTGTTCAAGTTGTTTGCCCCGCAGTATACCTAATTGTTGTATCAAAAGTTTAGTTTAAGTTTGTGCCTGCCAGAACTGACACCATTACCAACATTTGTCTTTTTCTTTTTCAGAAAAAAGGTCGCACGATCGTAATAGAGCCGGAGCGCGACAAGACGATGGTATCGGAACTGCTGGACTTCAAGGAACAGCTGGACAACATCGTGACCACCTGCTTCCAGCGCAACGACAAGTTCCTCTACTCCATGCGAGAGGCCTTCGAGCACTTCATCAACCAGCGCCAGAACAAACCTGCCGAGCTCATCGGTGAGTGTATAACACCTGGACACAGCTACACCTGGTTAATATCGGACCACCTGTTACCAGCACAACGACTTACAGGCTTATCATAGGGAATATGCATGATTTTTTTAATTTAAAATATTTATCCTCATCCATGTAATTGCAGTTTAGTAAAACTATTCTTCGAATAACTATGAAATTAAAAAAGATATAAGCCATCGAAGATTTGTGTCTGTCTCTTTCTAGCAAAACGAAATTTAACACGGAGTTTATACGGCCGTAGTGACATGTGACATCACTGTCCATGTCGGTTCTCTCTGTCTAATCGGGGCGTAATATTTTTAAATGTTAATATCGGCCGTTAACCGATTTAAATTTTAATTTCACTTTTTGTCATCTCTACTACGGTATTTTCATATTTTGTTAATAAATGCGACTAAAAAAAATATGTATATTCCCTACTCAACAGCTCAAAAAGACTCGACTCAGGCTTTTAGTTTATCAATGCCAATATTTTATGTACATCCTATTGTTTATAACAGCCATAAAACCGCACATTACCGCACTTCTTTCGTCTATAGATTTCAACTTGTATCAACCCTAAAGGATCTATCTGCCCATGAGCTTTTCCGTACATAGGGTCTATGTACAATTTGTTGTCCGACTGCGGCAAAGCCCAAGAGGAGGATTATTTTAAATCATAACATACCATGAAACGTCCACTTCAGGACAGGGAGCTCCCTCCAGAACGTCAGCAAAAACGCGTGGGGATTTACCATAGTCGCCACGCTTGTAAGCGTTGCGGCTGGCGACCGCTGTTGTTGGTGACCGCCGTTTGCAAGATGATGCGATACACAGAAAGACGCTGCTACCCATCCTACGGTTTATAAGCCCTTAGTCACCTCTTACGACACCCACGGGTAGAGCCTTCAGGACAATTAAGTTGAATTCCCATTATGTTTAATTCTCCTAACGTTGGATTCCCATTAAGTTGAATTCCCATTATGTTTAAATCCCATTATGTTGATATCCCATTATGTTAAATTTTCTGATAATGATTATTCGATTGTTTATAGAGAGAAACAGACGCTAAAATGTATCTCGGGGTCGCCGCCGAATTAAAAAAGTGGGATACGATGAGATACGAGACCTCAGACACCCCAACTGACTTTTAATACAAAATACCTATTTATGAAAAGAAAGTAAAAAGATATTATTCTAAAGGATATGCGTATTTTTTGTGCAACTTACGAGTACAAGTAACGAGTACAAATCTGACATCAGATTCGTCATTGGAGTCCTCCTGGACCCTCAGATATCGATTTTGAAGACAATCGGTCCAGAAACAAAAATATTCAAAATGGCGGCCAT
The DNA here is from genome assembly GCA_947532105.1 of Athrips mouffetella. NCBI lineage: Eukaryota > Metazoa > Arthropoda > Insecta > Lepidoptera > Gelechiidae > Athrips > Athrips mouffetella. The sequence goes on along the minus strand of OX383960.1, from coordinate 5,638,363 downwards.
TTTTTCAAATCTGACATCAGATTCGTCATTCGTCAGACATCGATTTTGAAGACAATCGGTGCAGAAACAAAAGAAACCAAGATGGCGGCCATTTTTTCCAATTTTTACATTTGATTCGATATGAGAACCCTCAAATATCGATTTTGAAGACAATTTGGTCCAGCAACATGGCGGCCATTTTTTTGTGCTTAATTTCCCCCCACCTACATATTGCCCCCATCCACCTACACATAGCCCCCCATCACCCACAAATTTCTCTCCACTGCCCACACATTTCCACTCAATCCAACTTTCAGAGAATTCAACATAATGGGGTTCAGCATATTGAGATTCAACTTAATGGGAATCCAACGTTCGAAGAATTCAACATAATGGGAATTCAACATAGATCTATTGAACATACAAACGTTCTTTTTTAATTTCCAGCCAAATTCGTAGACCTAAAACTCCGAGCAGGCAATAAGGAAGCCACAGAAGAAGAATTAGAACGTCTATTGGACAAAATCATGGTCCTATTCCGTTTCATACACGGAAAAGACGTATTCGAGGCCTTTTACAAGAAGGACTTAGCTAAGAGACTTTTAGTTGGTAAATCTGCTTCCGTGGACGCGGAGAAGTCTATGTTGAGTAAACTGAAACAAGAGTGTGGAGGCGGCTTCACGTGCAAGCTGGAGGGAATGTTCAAAGATATGGAGTTGTCCAAGGATATCAATATTACTTATAAGCAGGTGAGATTTTTGGCTTAATGGGACTTTTTGTTAGTTACGAGATTTTTTGCGCGAGAATCTCAAACATTTATTTAAGCGAACACAGTTATTTCGGTTAGTGTTTACCAGGCGAATAGGTAACATTTAAATAAAAAACTTTGTCGAAAGTAGACATTATTCTGTTTTGTTTATTATTTTTGATAACATCAAAGTAAAAATAGGGCTTCTCGAAAAAAGGTAAAAATATTAGAGAGTACATGTGTTGTGACATCTTGTAAACTCTTGAAAACAAAATAATTCTGCCAGACTAAATCCAATCAGAAAATACTACCTCTGATGTCGACCTCTTAAGAAAGACATAAAATTATTGTATTTTCTCGAAAATGTCTCAACTTCAGGTGGTCTACTCTCAAATTTCGATATATCGATACAATAGTACTTCGATGCATTCATATTAATAACTTCGTTCTCTGATGATAATAGAGTACTATACAATATCGCTTAGTTGAATTGCCAATTTGCCAGTGATTAGCATCCAATCTATCATCATCATCACCATAACATCCCATGAAACGTCCACTACAGGACAGGGAGCTCCCTCCAGAATTCTAGCTTTTGCTGGAAAAATGTGGAGGGGAAGTACCATAGTCACCTCGCTTGTTAGCGTTACGGCTGGCACCATGGACCGCGGTTGTAGGTGACCGCAGTAAGTAAGATGTAAGATACAATGGAGGATGCTGCTGCCCATCCTCCAGTTCTCCCTTAGTCGCCTCTTACTATTCTTTGCCGGCACCACACGGGATCATCATCATAACAACCCATTATATGTCCACTACAGGACAGGTAGCTCCCTACAGAATTCCAGCTCTTGTTAGAAGAATGTGGAGGGGAAGTACGTTATGGCTGGCACCATGGAGCGCGGTTCTTGGTGACCGCAGTATGTAAGATGGTACGATACACGGAAGGACGCTGCTGCCCATCTTCCGGTTTATAAACCCTTAGTCGCCTCTTACGACACCTACAGGTAGAGATGGGTCGGTTCTATTCTTTGCCGGTACCACACGGAACCAATCTATATTCTACTTCATTTGCATGTTCGAATATATCGAATATTGAGTAGACCATCTGGGCGTCTTCTCTTAATTATCGATTAGATACGATACTACTTCGATACAGTCAAATTCATAACTTCGTTTACTAGTAATAGAGTGGAATATTGGTTAGATGAATTGTCAAATTGGTGATTGGTGATTAGCATCCAACCAATAAACTACTCTATCGTCAAGGGACGAAGAATTGAATTTGTATGTTTTAAATAGACAAAGATAGATAGAGTAGACACCCTGATTCGTGTCACTTTGTCTTTTCAGCATTTAGCAGCAACGAACGAGGGCGGCGGCATAGACCTGTCGGTTTACATCCTGACGATGGGTTTCTGGCCGACGTACGCGCCGGCCGAGGTGCGTCTGCCCGCCGAGCTGACTCGCCACCAGGAACACTTCGCCAAGTTCTATCTGAACAAGCACTCGGGCCGGAAGCTGCAGTGGCAGGCCACGCTGGGGCATTGCGTGCTCAGGGCGCACTTCCCGCAGGTAACTACATGTCTCACTAGGTGATGCTATAGTGACATACTAGGAACACTTCGCCAAGTTCTATCTGAACAAGCACTCGGGCCGGAAGCTGCAGTGGCAGGCCACGCTGGGGCATTGCGTGCTCAGGGCGCACTTCCCGCAGGTAACTACATGTCTCACTAGGTGATGCTATAGTGACATACTAGGAACACTTCGCCAAGTTCTATCTGAACAAGCACTCGGGCCGGAAGCTGCAGTGGCAGGCCACGCTGGGGCATTGCGTGCTCAGGGCGCACTTCCCGCAGGTAACTACATGTCTCACTAGGTGATGCTATAGTGACATACTAGGAACACTTCGCCAAGTTCTATCTGAACAAGCACTCGGGCCGGAAGCTGCAGTGGCAGGCCACGCTGGGGCATTGCGTGCTCAGGGCGCACTTCCCGCAGGTAACTACATGTCTCACTAGGTGATGCTATAGTGACATACTAGGAACACTTCGCCAAGTTCTATCTGAACAAGCACTCGGGCCGGAAGCTGCAGTGGCAGGCCACGCTGGGGCATTGCGTGCTCAGGGCGCACTTCCCGCAGGTAACTACATGTCTCACTAGGTGATGCTATAGTGACATACTAGGAACACTTCGCCAAGTTCTATCTGAACAAGCACTCGGGCCGGAAGCTGCAGTGGCAGGCCACGCTGGGGCATTGCGTGCTCAGGGCGCACTTCCCGCAGGTAACTACATGTCTCACTAGGTGATGCTATAGTGACAGGAAGCTGCAGTGGCAGGCCACGCTGGGGCATTGCGTGCTCAGGGCGCACTTCCTGCAGGTAACTACATGTCTCACTAGGTGATGCTATAGTGACAGGAAGCTGCAGTGGCAGGCCACGCTGGGGCATTGCGTGCTCAGGGCGCACTTCCTGCAGGTAACTACATGTCTCACTAGGTGATGCTATAGTGACAGGAAGCTGCAGTGGCAGGCCACGCTGGGGCATTGCGTGCTCAGGGCGCACTTCCTGCAGGTAACTACATGTCTCACTAGGTGATGCTATAGTGACATACTAGGAACACTTCGCCAAGTTCTATCTGAACAAGCACTCGGGCCGGAAGCTGCAGTGGCAGGCCACGCTGGGGCATTGCGTGCTCAGGGCGCACTTCCCGCAGGTAACTACATGTCTCACTAGGTGATGCTATAGTGACATACTAGGAACACTTCGCCAAGTTCTATCTGAACAAGCACTCGGGCCGGAAGCTGCAGTGGCAGGCCACGCTGGGGCATTGCGTGCTCAGGGCGCACTTCCCGCAGGTAACTACATGTCTCACTAGGTGATGCTATAGTGACAGGAAGTTGCAGTGGCAGGCCACGCTCGGGCATTTTTTTTTTAATGGGCTTACGCTTGCGATGAGTCAGGGAGAGGGCGTGAAGAGGGGAGGTGAGGGGAGGGCGTTTGAGTGGACGTGAGTTGGAGCTTGACGTGCTCTTGTCTGCACCTACTTGACGTATCCACGTAAAACTTAGTATGAGGAGTTGCGAATATGTTTCCGCTGACGTGCGGTTGACTGTACTAAGATTGTAATGCTAACCTAACCTTATGAGAACTCGCTCATGGACAGATAAGCCTTGCATGGCTTCAGTCGATGACCCCTTAATATAAATATGTATTATTCTGTTTTGGAAATAAATAAACTTAAAAAAAATAACGGCCGTATCAAGGATGTAGCCAACCAGGGACTTTTTTTGGGTTCTCTTAGCTGCCATTTACGATTCGCGCAAGTATATGCAACCATCAGATTTTTATAATGAATTTCCAGGGCACCGCATGTTATCCAACGTCATCGAGTACAAGAAATTCACAATTTTGTAGCGAGAGTAGTGGCCTATTAGATCCACATTATGTTGGTCTGCCAATGCGTAACCAGGTAGGTTCGATACAGTCGGAGAGAAAAGTGGTTACGTCATAGAGTACACGAATGAAACCTGTTCGTAGTAATAGAAGGTACCATCATCTTGGCAGTTTCGCTACTCCGACCACGTCAGAAGATGAAAGGCAGACCTGTTGTTTGTTACTTATAAAGGTACCTTATATTACTGCATTCAGGTTTCATTCGTGTACTCTATGACGTAACCACTTTTCTCTCCGATTGTATCGAACCTGCCAGGTTGCGCATTGGCAGACCAACGTAATGTGGATCTAATAGGTCACTACTATCGCTACAAAGTTGCAAATTTCTTGTACTCGATGACGTAGGATAACTTGCGGTGCCCTCAGAGTCCAGAAAGCCTTGCGTACGTATTAATGAAAATCTATCCTTTTTTCGTGTTTATAACTTTAGTGATAGTATTGGGTCTTTAGTTAACTATGAAATTCCCGTTTTGTAAGGCGAATTTTAGGTAAACTCAATTTTCAGTACTAACATTTTTGCATTTTTTTTTTAGGAACTAATAATCCAATTTTTTTATATTTTCTTAAGCATGATTGGGATTACAGAAGCTTAAATTTAATTTTCGAAAAATATTATCTGTAAAAAAATATAACAAATCTAATGATGAAATCGAACGGCATTTAAGGTGATCTGTTGCGGCCAGCTTAGCCCCGAACGCAACTACATGGAGCCACTGCTGCAAATATAAGGTTTTATTTTTTAATGCAATAAGTACCAACTAATATATGTGCAAAAAGTTGATTCGCGTAAATTTCATCGTGCAACTTCAACGCCTAACAACAATTTCGATAAGAAAAATATCTCCATATGTCCACTAAAGTCAATTGCTCTCGTCAGTCCGTGTTTACATGAGTACGATCACTCACACATGCACACAAAGCACAACCGTACAGTTTTGACCGCACGCCCACAATCGTAATATTGAACCAAAAATTGCTAACAAAAATAGTACTTTCAGTACATCAACTGTATTTTTGTATTAATTAGCGAAAAATTTTACTAAAAATAGCAGTATTCGTTCGTTTTTAAACAGAATTTTATGTCCCGCGTAAGAATGCAAGTCATTTGAATTTTTGTATGGAAAACGGATCACCTTAAGACGAACAATTTTCGAACCTTTATTATATCAAATTAAAAAATTGATAACCTTGAAGTCAACTTTAAAATATAAGACGAATGAAAAAAATAGCTTTAGAATTATAGGAATTATGATCTCATTAATCTGTAAGAAAATTTCGGCAATTTCATTGATCTTTATAGACCTGTTATTTATGTTCGGCTGTGCGTTGATGAACTCACTCAATCAATCAGTTCTTTCTTTGTAATAAATATTATGCAGCTCTACGCATACTACCACTTCTTTTGTCAGAAACAGTTCAAATATGTGTGTAAAGCTGTACAATCTTTTACCAGACTCTCTAAAATTATTACCGGAAATCAAATTTAAAAAATTACTTCACAACATGCTTGTAATAAATTGTTTTTATTCTGTGACAGAATTTGTAAATTTCGATTTTAATAGGTGGCGTCCAATATGAAATGATATACATCACATTTAAATTTAATTGATTAACTTACGAAATGAAATTTCGATAACTTTTATTTTGAATTTATATTTTTTTTATTTGACATTTGGAGTTTTATTTGAAATTTTTATTTTGACATTTTTTATTTGACATTTTTTATTTTTTATTTGATATTTACCTTATAAATAATATTTTCACTACATTTGCTCGAAAAACGTACTTACAAGGACGTAAACATTGCTCGTAAGTAGTTACTTGGCGAACTAGTGCGGTAAGTAAAAAAAGTATAATACCAAGGAGTTTTTACACTCTGATCATAAAATTATAGTGGTGACTTTTTACTTGGGTGACGACTGCCTACCTATATTTAAAATAAAATGGAGAGTACGAGTACCAGGAGAACATAAATTCCATCCATGGTTGGTTCCTTTACCAAGTGTATTACTTACATTATACCTGTTTTCTCACAAATGTATTGAAAAACGTCGTAAGATACACGTCCGTAAGGGTTATGACAAACTCGTGCCGATGGTAAACCCTCGACTTCGTCTCGGGCTTACAAAATGTCAACTCGTTCGTAATAACCCTACTTACGGAACTTATATCTTAAACTACTATTGATTAATTCTTTTTAAAAATTTGCATACCAACTTGTTGGTGCACCACGCTTGTACTTTTTTTCACTTTAACAGCTGTAACATACCGTGTGTGCGTGCAAATAAATATATTTCATTTTATGATTTTTTATTGTTTGCAGGGTAATAAAGAACTACAGGTATCACTATTCCAAGGCTTGGTGCTTCTACTGTTCAACGACGGTGACAATCTCTCTTTTGAAGAAATTAAGGCTAATACTAATATTGAGGTAAACTATTGTTTTATTTTGTTTTGTATTTTTGTTGATGGAAAAATCAAGAAGTCTTCATAATTGGGAACAAAAAGAAAATCTGAAGTTTTTGGGGCTGATATTACACATTTATTTTACCAGATATTCGTCTACCCTCTATTAGTGAGAATAAACTTTTTGTCTATTCATACAAAATTAACAGTTAAACTTTAATGGAATATTGAATTCTTTTTTTTTTTTGATAAATTGGGAGTCGAAAAAAGTTATTGTTTTTGACCTCACTAATAAGAGGGCACAGGGATATCAGGTCAAAAAAAATAACTTTTTGTTGAAAGGATGGAGGCCTTTGCTCAGTAGTGGTACCATCATGGCCTGTAAGATAGAAAGCGGCGCATCCATCATCATCAAGGTCCCTCTACGACACCCACGGGTAGAGCTGGGGTGCATCACTGGTGGGGTGGTACTATTTAGAGCCGGCACCACACCTCGAAGGACATATGTCCGATAGACAGGGTGTAAGGGACTGTGTACTGAAAACTGAAAGGGCGTGCTTAATCTACGAAATTGAACAACTTTTCCGAAGAAATAGTTTCGGGAATTATAAAAAAATTTTGACCCCTTCAAACAAATTTCTCACGTTGATCAATCAGTTTGCCAATTTTTAGAGTTAGTACCCAAAAAGTTAAAAACAGGAACTTATTTTGCCTCCGATGTCTGTCTGTCAGCGGGCTGTATCTCATGAACCGTAATAGACGGACAGTTGAAATTATTACTATTTATTTGTTGTTATTATTGCCGATATAACAACAAATAATAAAAAAAAATAAGGTGGACTTTCCTACTAAAAACGTGTTTTTTGGGCGAATTTTATCAGATTTTTTGTTTTAGCTCTATCGTAAAAACGGACACACTTACAAGCGTGAAAATTGGTGGCTAAAAAAGTTCAGTTAAATTGGGCAGAATATCACCGTTTCGGCTTAACGGTTTTTTGCAATACCTTGTATGACTTCCTTTACTAATAATAAGGTTGTAAGTTTTTCAAAAAAGATTAGAATTTAGGGTTTGTATACAGGAGGGCATTCTGAGGTCATCCCGTATGGTGCTGGCAAAGAATAGTACCAACCCATACATACCCGTGGGTGTCGTAAGAGGCGGCTAAGGGTTAACTGGAGGGTGGGCAGCAGCATCCTCCTTTGTATCTTACATCTTACTTACTGCGGTCACCTACAACCACGGTCGATGGTGCCAGCCGTAACGCTAACAAGCGAGGTGACTATGGTACTTCCCCTCCACATTTTTCCAGCAAAAGCTAGAATTCTGGAGGGAGCTCCGTGTCCTGCAGTGGACGTTTCATGGGATGTTATGATTATACAGGAGGGCGAGCTGCGACGCACGCTGCAGTCGCTGGCTTGCGGCAAGGCGCGCGTGCTGGGCAAGTCCCCGCGCGGGCGGGACGTGGCCGACAGCGACTCCTTCAGCTTCAACGGGGACTTCACCAACAAGCTGTTCCGCATCAAGATCAACCAGATACAGATGAAGGAGACCGTGAGTACACCACACCACCCTCAGTCAGCCAGCAGTCTTTTTCTCCGCTTACCTTCCGCGGTCCGCCGCGGTTTTAATTGTGGATAAACTATAAACTGGGTCCGTGAAACTATGAAACTAACACAGTACGAGATAATTTATTTCTCAGATGCTGCGTTACGTAATAGTGTTTTTTCAAGCTTGGTAAAAACCTTGGTAAAAAAAAGTACGACCCATCTTGGGAAAAGTTAGGTTTAAGAAAAACTTTACTCTCATTAAAAGCATAAAACCACGTAGTTTCAGTTTTTAAAACGTGTTATTTTACATGAAGTATTTTTACTTAACTCTTACAGAGTGAAGAGCAGAAGTCGACGGAAGAGCGTGTGTTCGCGGACCGTCAGTACCAGATCGACGCGGCGATAGTTCGCGTCATGAAGATGCGCAAAGCACTCTCACACAACCTGCTCATATCCGAACTCTATAACCAGCTCAAGTTCCCCGTCAAGGTGAGTCTTTTTAAACATCTTAGCAGCCGAAAGAAGACAAAACCCATACTACCAAAAGTGAAATTTTTAGGGGGAGGTTGTAACGGATGCTAAGCTTGAAACCGATGCCGTTAGCTACTGAATTAGTTATCTGTGGTTGAATAATAAACAAAAGACCGATGCTATCTATCCTCTTTGATTCATTACCCTTGGACGCCTTTAACCACGCAGCAAAAATAAAATAAAAACAATTTTTTCTCCGCAGCCCGCCGACCTGAAGAAGCGAATCGAATCCCTCATTGACCGCGATTATATGGAGCGAGACAAGGACAACCCCAACCAGTATAACTACGTCGCCTAATGGAACCATCTTCTTACTGCTCTTACAACAGAGCGACCGTTGCTCGTATTGTCTCTAAAGTTGGTTATTTTACTTGATGACTACCAAAAATGGCCAAATGATATCTTTTACAAGGCAGGGTACAGTGTTTGGAATGAATCAAATCGGATTTCGGTTTAAAGTCGAACCAGTATGAACAAGTCCAATTACAGGCGAGAGCTTTGCTTGTTCGGGTCCTCAGATAATAGTTGACAATAGAGTGCTTAAAATACGGGGTATTTCGAAATTATTTTAAAACTACGGAATAGGTACTGTCAGTCTGAAGTACAATATTGTGTCAACAAACACGACTCTAAAAATCGAATCTATAGCAATACAACAGGCATATTATTTTTGGTTTTAAACGCAATAATTATTCAATAATTAAAGTGTGACGTCTAATTAAAAGCTAGAGTGAGAAAAACAAAACTTATCAATGTTAACGAACAAGTTTTCGTCCATCTGCTCTGCCTTTTATTTAACAACAATTTGCTTGCATTGCTTTGATTTAGCTACATTTAGCTCCCGATATTTCCGTCCTGTTGCTTGCCATTCCTACCATTGATATCCTGTTTTTTAATAAAAACTAATTTTCTGAGACAAAAGTAGTCACTCAAGTTAATGACTATCAAAGTGAATACCTGAAATTATCACTATAGTATTTCTATAGGTATAAAATGAAGTGAATGTTTCACGGACTAGACGAAAGAAATTAAATGGAAACGGACGCATTGCTATACAATACATACATACTTAGATATAAAGCTGAGAATAGATATAACGTGTGATATTAGACAATCATCCCTCTGAAACTTAATATTATAATTATTTTTACATATCCATTCAAAGAATTGTAATTTTTGTTTGTAGTGTTTAAGTCACCGGAAGATAACATACGGAATCGTAAGTTGATCAATTTACTAGTAAGTTGATAAACTGTCGAAAATAATAAACTGTACCGAATTCGCTTATGGCTAGCTAACCCATATTTTATTATTGAAAATGGGCTTACTCTTGATCTCGATCTAGTCTTGAAGACAGAAATGAGGTCGACGATGGTACGAGCTTACCCAGAAGAAGCCTATTCACTCGCGACTTGAATAGATTGAGATTATATAAACTCGGGAACACAGACGCAGGCAGAAAATTCCACTTTAGCCGTGCGCATTATAAAAGATGTTTCAAAGCGCTTTGTGCGAATGTATTGACCCCATTCTGGATCGTTTAGGTTGTGTTTGCCTTACCTAACGGACCTATGGATCTACGAATTACCTACGAGTTTACTATTTATCGACAGTCTATCAATTGACGTGGAAATTGATCAACTTACTATTCTTATTATTTTCCGGTAACATATACATATTTTCTAAAGGACTGTTTAAATGAGGGTTAAGATTTTAACCATTTATGTGCGAGTTCTGGTTGAGCAATATTTGAGCATTAACATAAAATAAAAATAAAAACCTGTAAACTAAAATTTCAGCTTGAACTGAACTTTCACATTCAGCTGTAAATATTTTTCTGTTTTAAAAGTAAACTGCTTTTAGTTATAAACCTGACTTCAGTTTCAGGAGGGGTCTTTAATAATAAATAAAACTTTATTTATAAATTTTATTCCAGTTTGTAATTTTTCCCTAATCAACATTTTCGCAATCACAATATAATTTTATACTTCAACTGCTCAGAAAGTACCTTTTACTAAAAATGAGGAAGAATGTACGTCATTACAGTCGTACAAATATGCGGGATGGAATATTGTACGAAAATCCATTTCTAACGTGATGTTTTTTTTTTAGGTTAATGTCGGTCAATGGCCTTCTGTTAATATCATAATGCCCAAAGCCAAAATGTTTTTATTTCTACGTTCGCGAAATAGTAAATACTTATCAATGAAAAACTTTTTTGACATTGGCGAAATAGAGAGAAGAGAATGAAGATCTGCATAAAAATGTATATGTAGAGAACGAAGATCTGAATTTTTAATTTTGTGTAGTTTTTTTCCTTATAGGTAAGTATAAAGCACTATGCATCACTTGAAAGAAAGTATGATTCCGGGTGTATTGAAGCCCTCGGCTGCGCCTCAGGCCTCAAATGACACCCTCGTTGGGAATCGTTTCCTTTATCTTCTCGATGAAGTCGTTCTACAGGTGTAACAGAAATGGTATAAACAATACTGAAGGATATGAGTCAGCCATTGTAACTGAACAACATTACTTGCACGGTCAATCTAGATCGCGATTAGATGCAGCTATAGATACGGTTCACGCCACGCCGTTCATACAAACTCGAAAGCCGGCCGTCGAACGCGCGCGTATTGCGAGGCGCGCCGTATGATCCAACACGAACGCCAGGCGTCAAACGCCCACAAAAACGCTTCACGGGATCCAAATAGATCTTGATCGCGATCCGCCCTCAATCGGCACGCTGCTTATAGGGAAGAAAGAGAAAGCTAGATCGCGAGTTGGTCAATCATCCTGTTACACAGTCAATCTGGATGGGTCCATTTTGGAGAGCAGAGCAGTTCTGATGAAATTTTAAAACGAACTATATTTCAGGCAATAAATGCCAAATCGCCTGACCGGCGTAAAAACTGCTCGAGCACGTGTGATGTGAGCTGCCTCGCGGACGCAAGGTGGCCTGCTTGACCGTTTATGGGCTAAATCTAGCATTTCTTTTTATCATCCGTCATCATAATAACCATGCAGGCCAGGAAACTACAAAATTCCAGCGAAAGCGCGTGGTACAATTTGGTGGGGAAGTACACTCAACAGCACGTCAGTAGAAACACTTTGGACCTTATGACATAGTAATAGAGTTGAAAAAGTTTCTACCGTCTTGCGGTTGACCGTACCATAATCACCACTCAGTACAGTTGTTACCCTTGCGGCTGGCACCATGGACCGTGGTTGTTAGTGACCGCAGTATGTAAAATGGCACGATGCATAGGACGCTGCTGCCCATCCTTCGATTCATAAACACTTAGTCGCCTCTTACGACACCCACCCACGGGTAGAATTGTTAATTTTCTTCGCCGGTACCACACGACTCACGAGCATTTTTTACAATAGTTAATTAACTTGAAAAGGGCTACTTTGTAAATTGTTAAGACCGAATCACAATTTTTTCGTGGCTATCTGTTCAGATCAGAATTCGCGTCCCAGCGTTGAACTATTTATTATGGCGTTCGTTCGGTCTGATACGTAATTATAATCCACTTTAGAGGTGGGCGTTAAATAACGTAAATAGTTTTGATAACTATTTATTGGTGCAATAGCTTCATTACGTTATTGGCTATTGCGAAAACTATCTATCAAGCGAAACTAGTTATTTCTGAAAACCGAAAACCATTAAGATCGCGCGACTCAACGCGTGAACGAACGAAGCTTGATTACAGCGCGAAGTTAATTTGATTTCGATATTTGTTTAAATCTACAGGCAAAAATCCGAAAATATTCCTAATCAAACTAAATCACGTATTTCATAAAAATAACCAACACGCATTTCGGTTATTCTGATACTCGTTTTCCGAACGTCAAGCGATATTTAAATCTACAGTCAAAAATCCGAAAATATTCCTAATCTAACTAAATCACGTATTTCATAAAAATAACCAACACGCATTTCGGTTATTCTACAGTCAAAAATCCGAAAATATTCCTAATCTAACTAAATCACGTATTTCATAAAAATAACCAACACGCATTTCGGTTGTTCTGATACTCGTTTTCCGAACGTCAAGCGATATTCATAAATAAATAGTTATTAAAATAAATAGTTTCAAAAGCCGCTATCGGCTACTATTTAACGATAGCTAGTTTCGGTATTCCGAAAAACTTAAACGACCCACCTCTAATCCACTTTCAACCCGTCGATTGTAAGTGAATATTAAAAAATTAACATACATCACAAGAATATGGTTAGCGCGAGAACCAAACGTAATTTTGAGTCATTTTCCATCGAAAACAAGTCGTTGTCGTGTTTCAAAATACACGTAGCGCCATCTAGCGAGAGACGTTTCTACATTTTTATGCTCTGACAAAATGTACAATGCACAGAAATGGGTTAGGTGCTAGACGCAAGAAATTCTATATGATTTGCTCATGTGGCAGACCTGAATTTTAAAGAAACAGAAAAACCTAAGAACCCAAGCGTTGCGGCGGCGGACTATAAACCCGTTTATTTTTCAATTCTTTAGAAAAAGCTCGTCGTCGGCATGTGAGATTTCTTGGTGGGCGGCCGCCTCAACATTAATATATCATCGGGTGAGTAAGCTTATGCTACCCGCCATGATGGCGCTGTAGGTTTTTGACTAAAACTTGGTATTCATAAAAAAAGGTTGAAAACAAGGGGGAAAAGATTTTTCCCAGACATGAGACCTAGCTTGATCGATTTTTCGATATTTCACCAGCAGTCCCAGAGGCAGACATGAACAAATGATGTACTGTTAGGAAAATTGAAGCAGGATAATGAAGGAACGCCAGATAGTTGTGTGGCCAAATTATATTTCCAAATTACGTTTACATTTTGAGTGTTCGAACTGTATGGCGAGCGAGAGGCGACTAGCGTCAGTATGCTGGCAAATATGCTGACTTTACAAAAAGTGACTAAAACTTTCTCTCGAGCTAGAAGACTAAGATCAACAGTTTCCAATTCTATTTTAAAAAATATTCTTTTAATATTTGATGTTCTTTCAAATTCCATAACAATAATTTATTGTGACTTATAACAACAAACATCTGTGTCTGAATCACCAGCTGATCATAGATGTCATTGAACCCCCAAGCGCTTCACTTTTTGAGAAAAAACTACTTAAAAAAAATTATAATTTTTATACATTCTATTAGTGATGTAGAATCAAGGCTAAGAAGGAACATCGTACTATTCTTACACCCTGCATAAATATTTTATTATTGAGTAGGTACGCTTTGCGAAATCATAAATCATCCAAAAACGGCCGTTACATTTTTTTAGCAAAAACGTAGGTATAATATTTTAAAAATAATATTTTCGATACGATAAATATTTTTTTTTAATGGCGCCAGTTGCCTCTACTCTGTAACACCCTTACTTAACACTACACAGAAGCATTTTTCTTTTGGTGGCTCCATTATTGAAATAAATTTATCTAGCGCAAGTACGCACTCAACTACTCAGCGATGGTTTTATCTCTCTCTTCCACCTCGCTTTTTTTGTTGCATTTCAAGTGAGATACCATTTTCTTGTGATGGATGCAAGTAATAAAATAATTTAATTCAGTTTCTTGTGATGCTTGTAAACCATTATTTAAACTTACATTCATCACAAGAGACATTTATATTTATTACAAACATCGTGTCAGCAGCGTGCACAAGAAAATAACTCCCACAGATATAATTACTTATCTCACTGGGTGTCGTATTTCACCAAAAACAAGTCGATGTCGTGTTTCAAAATACACCTAGCGCCATCTAGTGAGAGACGCTTCTGATAGGTATGTACCTGTATGTATACATGTTGGTATTATCAATACCTATCAAATTCAACTAAATAATAAAAAATATACAGGTTCCTAGACGCAAGGACCTACAATAGTAGATTTTACAACGAGGGCCGAAAACTGATCACTTAGAAGAAGTTTAATAGGTTAGGATAAAAATTTATAGAATTGTGTTGACTAAACGCCTTATTCTTTCGTGGAATTAACTTTTTATGAAATTAGGGATGTGCTTAAGAACAATAGGTACTGCCTAACTGATCATGCATCATCATCATATCAGCCGAAAGACGTCCACTGCTGGACATAGGCCTCCCCTAAAGATCTCCATGACGACCGGTCCTGCGCTGCTCGCATCCAGCGGCTTCCCGCGACCTGAACCAGATCGTCTTCCGGTACGTGTTCGCCACTCTAGAACCCTTACGCCCCATCGGTTCTTCTTGCGAACGCTAAGCGATTCTCAGGGCTATGTCAGTTACTTTAGTTCTTCTGCGGATCTCCTCATTTTTTATTCGATGGCGCAGAGAGACTCCGAGCATAGCCCTTTGGGTGACTTTGAGCATTCTGATAAGGCCCATTGTGAGCGAGCGGCCAGCCGGCCACGTCTCGGTCTCGGTCGTCGTCGTCTTGCATTGCAAGTGAGATACCATATTCTTGTGATGGATGCAAGTAATAAAATAATTTAATTCAGTTTTTCTTGTGATGTTTGTAATACATTATTTTATCACTTACATTCATCACAAGACATTTATATTTATTACAAACATCGTGTCAGCAGCGTGCACAAGAATATAGCCCCCACAGAGAAAACTACTTATCTCACTGGGTGTCGTATTTCACCAAAAACAAGTCGATGTCGTGTTTCAAAATACACCTAGCGCCATCTAGTGAGAGACGCTTCTGATGGGTATGTACCTGTATGTATACATGTTGGTATTATCAATACTATCAAATTCAATTTAATAATTACTATTTAGACGCAAGGACTTACAATAGTAGATTCTACTACCAGGGCCGAACACTGACCATTTAGAAGAAGTTTAATAGATTAGGATAAAAATTTATAGAAATGTGTTTACTAAACGTCTTATTCTTTCGTGGAATGAACTCTTTGTGAAATAAACTCAAATTGTTATATTGGCCGAAAACTGAACATTAGTTTGACAAATATTGATCCTTACTTTTGAGGAGTTTAACAGGGCTTATTTTAATTTTGAAAATCTTGATAATCACCCGGTGACTTTCAAAAATTGGCTCCCTGCTCGAGGTCAAAGTGTTTCCATTGACTTTCGGCCATATTTACCTGGTACATCAAGTACATTGAAGCTTGAACATTGTTATTTCTTACACAGAATTTATAAATGAATTCAGTAAAAAAATCAGAATGACGAGGCTAAATATATGGGATTTGTAATATTATATTATTATAAGTACGCTTTGCGAAATCATGAATCAGTCACTATCCAAAAACGGCCGTTAGAAGATTTTTTAGCAAAAACGTAGGTACAATATTTTAGAAATAATATTTACGATACGATAATTTTTTTTTTTATTAAATGACACCACACTCTGAAACACCCCTAACACTAAACAGAAACATTTTTAGTAGATACCTCTTTTTTGGTAATTCAATTATTGAAATCACGGAAATAAATTTCTCTCGTTTGTTCTATCGCCAGTACTCAACTCTGTGTGGTCGACGGTCGTTGACTCAACTACTCACTCAGCGATGGCATTTCCTTCCTCTCTCTCTTTTTTGTTTAATTCCAAGGGAAAAACCATATTCTTGTGATGGATGCAAGTAATAAAATAATTTATTTCAGTTTCCTGTGATGCTTGTAATACAATATTTTATTACTTACATTCATCACAAGACATTTATAATATTTATTCCAAACATCTTGTCAGCAGCGTGCACAAGAATATAACCTACCCAAATACATTTATTTATATCACTGGGTGTCGTATTTCACCAAAAACAAGTCGATGTCGTGTTTAAAAGTACACCTAGCGCCATCTAGTGAGAGACGCTTCTGATAGGTATGTACTTGTATGTACACATGTTGGTATCATCAATACTTATTCATCATATTCAATAGGACTACAATAGCAGATTTTACAACCAGGGCCGAAAACTGACCAATTTATCCTAGAAGTTTAATAGATTTTTAAGTAGAGGATAAAATAGGTTTTAGAGCCAGGATAAAAATTTATAGAATTGTGTTTACTAAACGTCCTATTCTTTTGTGGAATGAACTTTTTATGACATAAGTTTGAGCTTAAGAACAATAGGTACTGCGTAACTAATGAATCATGCATGCATTTCATTAATTTGTTTATTTAGCTTCATGCACAACAGCACATAGGCGGATTTCATGTTTCTTTTTACCTGCTGCAGCACAATCCCCTAGATAAGCTTATTTAGTTATACAGAACACAAGGGAAATAAAGTAAATGTAATAAAATGACATTAATGTGTTTGGCTGCGGGGTTTATTTTCTTAGCCTTCAAAAGACGTAAATACACATTTCAGCTCGAGCCTAAAATTCAGTTTAGTCCGGTTACCCCTAGCATAAACAAGGACTTTCAAGAGCATGAAAAGTGCAATTTTTATAAGCTCGTAGTCATTTGCAAATGACTTCTATAGTTCGCGGCGGCTTGTCATTTCTCTAATCGTTTT
Organism: Athrips mouffetella; assembly: GCA_947532105.1. Taxonomy (NCBI): domain Eukaryota; kingdom Metazoa; phylum Arthropoda; class Insecta; order Lepidoptera; family Gelechiidae; genus Athrips; species Athrips mouffetella. Next base: position 5,621,230 of record OX383960.1, on the reverse strand, counting down.
ATGCTCTAAGAGAAAAACCTTTTTGTGATGAATGTATTTGTTAAGTACATAATAAATATTTCATTTAATAAACATTCTTGTGATGTGTGTAACAAAGTAAACAGGGTTGTAAAGTTATCATTTATCCTTTAGAATATTGTTTTATGATGTAAGTTATACTACGTCACTTCATAATCGAAGTAGTAAAAAGACATCCTTCAAAAACTGAAAATGTGGGTTCAGACTATGAAACTGAACAACTTTTCCTTCAAACACCAACTAAATGTTCACCTCCCAAAATGGATTTAGTAAACTTCATAAAAACATGGCAATATTTTTAATTTCTGATAGATTAAGGTTTAATAACCCAAAAATTAAAAAGTAAATGATTTTTAAATGCAATATATTTTTCACAATTTTTTTTGAAAAATATGACTACTTATTCCAATTTTAACCGTTTTTTTTTTTGAGAAATTTGTTCAGTTTTATGGTTTGAGTAACATACTGCTAATTAGGTAGCACCCTGTACAGGGCTTTAAAATCAATTGGGGGCTAAATGCAACAACTTCTGTTCCAAGATTTGGAAATTCGTAAAAAAAAAATCGACTCATACAAAATGATCAGCTGCTCAGTTAAATTTGTAAGAAAAGTATTTTTTTTCTAAATTCCAAAAGTCGTAGAACAAATTTTTTTGCATTAAGTTTCCAAATTAAGCCCTTAAAAGGCTTTACACAATTTTTTAAACCCGATATATGAGGTCCTAATGAAATAGTGAACATAATTTTAGTATGTTCCTCAGACCATGAAACTGAACAACTTACCCCAAGGAACATAGGTCGAAATAGGAAAATAAATTTTTGACCTCCCATCGAAACTGCATCGGCTGATAGCGCCGTAGCGTCAGTGATTTTGTGTGATGCGAGGTCAAATTTGGTTTTTGGTATTTCGACCTATGTTCCTTCGGGAAAGTCATTCGTTTCATGGTCTAAGTAACATGCTTAAATTATGTTCAATATTTCTGTAAGACCCTTTATTTTGAGATCAGGGCCCTTAGACAAGCGGCTCTCTACTATCTATTAGAATCGAACAAAAATGTATGGGATTGACATAGATAGATAGATATTTATTTAATGGCATCGATAGATATTATGTAATGTTACAAAATATTACATAACGAAAATTTGCGTCACAGCTAATGTCAACCCCATAATTTTTTTTCTATTCTGTTCGCATTTACGATGGCTTGATCCTGTGATATCTCCAGACCCAATGGTTTGGACTCTTGATGGGAAAAAAAAGATGAAATGAGATTTCACAAGCTTGGCGAATTTCAATATCGAAGGATTTATCCTAGTAGCTATTAAGCTAGTAGTAAAGTTCATTTGAGCACATCCCTGAAGACATCAGCCAAGTGATCCTTGTAGTAGTCCAACTCTTCGGCCAGGGCCAGCGCGAGGGTGTTCGGGGTTATTTCCGTGCCCAGGTACTCGCGGAGAAGGTTCTAGAAAGAAACAGAAGCAGTTGAATTCAAAGGAGATGCTTCATCTCAAGCCATCTCTTTGTACACTAGCTAGAAAATAAGAAAAACGTACTTAGTTTAACCCAGCAACTGTTTTCGTTTCTATGCAGTAGTTTAAACGAGAAAAATTATCAAAAATTCGCTCATTTGTGCGATATGGCACGACACGGTTATGTAAATGTCTCGGTGGTCCTATTAAGTCAAAGTACCTGGGCGACCGAGCTATGCTCTGTGTCACAGAGCTTTGAATTTCATTCGCGTTGCCCTAGGGCCTCTCGTTGTTCTGTGCTCTGCATCATTAAAATATCATTGGGTGAGCAAGCTATGCTACTCAACAACAGATGGCGCTGTAAGTTTCTTGAACACACTAAAAACGCTCTAAGAAATATTAAAAAAGACGGTTATAACGAATTTTGCCAGACATGAGACCTAAGTAGATCGATTTTTTGCCCCCAAAAACCCCGTTTTGACCTCCTATAGAAACTGCATCAGCTGATAGCGCATTTTGTATGAGAGGTCAAATTTGGTTTTTCGTATTTCGACCTATGTTCCTTGGGAAAACTTGTTCAGTATCATGAGTACATGCATATCTTATGCTATCAAGAACTAATTAAAAGTCATCCTATATAAGGGGTCAGCTTTGTTTTCCGTTTTAGGTACGGATCTCTAAAATGAAAGGCAATGTTACCAGCAGTAAAAAAGACAAGATACTGATTTCTTACCTGTGGTGGCACGCTACCGCCATGTCTCATCACGCCTTGCCTTAAAGCCTCCCCGGCGGATCTGTTCAGAGGGTCGCCTTCAAAATGTTTCTTCCAAATACTCCACGCAATAGCGCGCGATATCAGGTACGAGTAGTATTTAGCGCCGTAACCTATGAGGTGGCTGAAGCGGTGTTGCCATGCCTGGAAAAGTTAAATGATAGAAAAAGTTGAAATGTTGTTCTGAAAATTTTCTACGATTGAAGTATTCAAGGTGTAACAAAGAAAGATGAAATAAAAAAATAATGAAAGAAAAAAAAATTGCATGCTAACTGTAATGTATTTGAATAAAGTTGCTCGACCGCGAACTTGCTTGCTGGCAACACAGCTCACGAGAGAATTGATGCAAGCGGGTGTGCGGGACAGGCTCCCAAATAAATCTGTTTTTATTAATATATCACCTTTACCCGACCCTGAATAGGAGACGCTGAACACCACACTAACAATAATTTTAAGTGGTAATGTAGGAGCTATGGCACGTAATCAAATGAACACCCTGTATATGTAAAAGAAACAATCTACTAACAAAAACAAGTCAAAAAAGGCGTAGACGAATTGTCTACGGTTTTTATTAAAAAAAAAAAAACAGAAAGGTGTGAAAGGATATCAACCCTGAAGGATGTGAATCTGCTCATAAAACTGAACGACTTTCCATGATTAAGAAAATTTTTTTTGACCTCCCATACAAAATGTGCTATCAGCTGATTCAGTTTCTGTGGGAGGTCAAAATTACTTTTTTCGTATTTCGACCTATGTTTTTTAGGGAAAATTGTTTAGTTTCATGAGCACACATTCACATAATTCGGGGTTGATATACCCTTTTTGTTACACCCTGTATTTGACGACCTAAACATACATAACATGTTACAGAGGGCTTTGACCACCGTCATTCCAGGTCTTCATATAAACTATCAACAGATCGGAAAATCACAACCACAAGTGGGAATCGAACCCAAGTCTTCCTGTTTACACCGCATACCAACCTACTGTGGTCTTTGCTTGGTTTAATTAATAGGTCTTTACCTATGAAATTGCCGTTTTGTATGGCGAATTTTAGGTAAACTCAATTTTCAGTACTAACATTTTTGCATTTTTCTTAGGAATTATGAATCCAATTTTTTAAATTTTTTTTATGTATTGTTGGGAAGACATTAAGCTAACAGAAACTTAAATTTAATTTTCGAAAAATATTATCTGTAAAAAAAATATAACAAATCTAATGATGAAATCGGATGACATTTAAGACGAACAATTTTCGAACCTTTAATTTTATATATCAAACTAAAAATAAAAACTTTATTTTATGCGTTAATTGATAACCTTGAAGTCAACTTTCAAATATAAGACAAATGAAAAAAATTGCTTTAGAATTATAGGAATTATGATCTCATTAATCTGTAAGAAAATTTCGGCAATTTCATAGGTAAAGACCTATTATTTAAGCTTAAGCGATGCGCAAGTACTGCCCTCTAGCCTGCTTCCATGTACTAAGCAGGAATACGACACGCATTCGAGTACCGTCTGTAGTTTTGATTTTTTTTTTATCCCAACTAATATTATAAATGAAAAAGCAACTCTGTGTAAGCTTTTACGGCTAAACCAATTTTGATGAAAAATGCCACGCAGATAATTTGAACCATGGGACAAAATAATAAAATATTTTTTGTACTTTCATTCCCTCAGCCTTTAGATATTCAAATTGTATGAAACAAAAGTCATGCGAGCGCAGAGAAAACTCATGTTTGCAGTCGAAATAATGACGTTGACTAGAATGACAACTAGTGTTGCCAAACTATTTAAATTTTATTTATTAAATTAAATTAAAAATTAAAAATATTTTTATTTAGGTAAATCTGAACACATACATATACCGGGGCTTCCCTGTAAGTAATCAGAGATACTTGTAGTGGGAATGCCTCGCTCCTCCAAGTTACATAACACAAGATTTACAGCTAGCTTAAGTCTGCTACTGGAGTCGATTCTGGCAGACACAGACCAACACTAAACCAAACCCGACAGGTCCAGATCTGTCGCTGTCCTTGTCAAAGAAAAAGACAGTAACAGGTCCAGAGCCGCCGAACCCAAATCAGCTTCAGCCCGCGCCTACCAGAACCGACGCCACTTATTACTTATGAGTATTATATACTAATTTTAGTGTGTGTGCGTGTGTGTGTATGTATGTATGTGATGATATAAATATATGTTAATAAACAAGTATATAAATAAATATATATATATATATATATTTTTATATGTATAAATAAATAAATATATGTTCATATACATACACCATTTGTCTGAGTGGATACCTGTCAAATTATATACGCACAGTGACGGATTAACCCTTAATCAAATTAAGCAATTGCCTAGGGCATCACGTCTGGGGGGGCACCAGAAGAAGCACAAAGAAATCCGGCCTTAGGGCATCACGTCTCACCCTCACGTCACCAAAAACCACACCAAAAAAAGTTTCTAGGATAGGACTTATTTGAAAATTCGCCCGTTTAAGTTGACATAGAGTCCCACCTAGAGTCATTTTATTATCGCTAGTTTCTTATTGACGAGCAACACTTTCGATACTATCGATAGTATTGCTCTTCTTCTATAGTATCATCACGTTTTGAGCTATCGATATTATCGATCTGCTATCTATAATTTATCGATAGCCGACTATCGATCGTCAACACTAATGAGACCGGGACAGAGCGATACGTAAGATATTGGAGCGACGGAGACATGTATCTCAGTATCGATACGTTTTCAGTATTGTTCCATCCTCATGCATAGTTCTGTTTTGCTGTCATGCTAATTAAGTTCCTTTATTTCAACTGTATTATCGTATTTATGCTAAAGCTGTATAACGTGTTGTGTTCAGGATAAGTTTGTCTATGACGATTATTTTCCGCGCGTGTGTGACAGGCGGAGAGCCAATGAACGACTCGCTCGGCCCCTGAGGGGAGCCGCGCTCCCCCCCGCGACTCATTTTTTGACTTCCGCGCAGCTAGAATTCTAAAAGTCCAATCCAATTTCAACTTCGCGCTTCAATTTCAAATCCAATTTCAAATTCGGGCTGCGGTCACAGCTAGAATTATTTTGTACGACGTATATGAGTAACTTACCGTATTATTGACGTATGGTAGCCCGTAGTACTGTTTTTGTACTTGTTTCAATACTTCCGTTGTCTGTCCGCCGAACGACGCATTGGGGCCGTGGTAGTTTTGATCTAACGCAGAGTAAAACACCTAAAATAAGAATTATTTCCAGTATACAAAATAAATTCGACTGTGTGATACTGGCTGTCGTAAAAGGCGACTAAGGGTGTTTGAACCGGATGATGGGTAGCAGCGTTTTTTTTTTCGTATCCTAACATCATTAATCCTGCGGTCACCATCAACCGCGGTCTTTGGTGTCTAATAAATAAATAAATTTAAAAGGTATTGCGTGCTTAGGCTATGATTGAGCGCCATCTAGTTTTTGACGTAGATACGTCTAAGCTTTCATTTGCGGTTTATTTCGTGCAAAGTGGATATAGGCCATCTGGCGGCAACAATAGGAAATATGCATGAAGTTTTTTATTTAAAAAAAATATCATCATTCATGTAATAGACAGTTTTGTAAAACTATTTTTCGAATAACTATGAAATGAAAAAAGATATAAGCCATCGAAGATTTGTTTCTCTTTTTCTAGCAAAACGAAATTGAAGTTTATATGGCCGTAGTGGCACGTGACGTCACATGCCATACCTGATCTCTCTGTCTAATCGGCACGTAATTAATAGTTTTAAATGCTTATATCAGCCGTATTTCTTAGCCGATTTAAATTTTAATTTCACTTTTTGTCATGTCTACTACGGTTTTTCATTATTTGTAAATAAATGCGACTAAAAAAAAATATGCATATTCCCTATTGGTACTACAGGGAGCTTTGTATGAGTCAGAGGGTGACGGGAGCGGGGATGGGAGTTAGTGGGAGTGAGGGGAAGTTGATGAGGGGTGAGGGGCATGGGGTTGAGTGGACTTGGGTGATCTATCCACGTAAAACTCACGGCCGTATCAAGGATACAACCAATCAGGGACTTTTTTATACTTTTCTGGGTTACTATTTATACAACGTGTTTAACGAATAAGCGAAACCCTCATACACCCCAACTCATTTTTATTAAAATAAATCCATTCAAATCCAATCCAAATAAGTAAAAACATCTTAAAAAAAAAAATTCTATTTATATTGTTATTTTAAAGTTTCACCGTGTTGTTCTAGTAGATTTTTAAACTTTTATGGCGCGTCCGCCTCGCGTCCGCGCACGCCACGCCCACTTCCCTTCGCTCATGAACCGCCCGCAGTCCGCCGCCCGCGCGCGTAGCCACAGAAATATTTAAAAGCGACAAATTTTTTTTTTTTAGATATCAAACATTTATTATATAGTCAAAAACACAGATCAGTCAAATAATACATAAATTAAATCATAAGTCAAACCTATTGATCGAATTAGCCGCCTCGGATCGATCCCGGTGCAAAGGTGCCCATGACACTTGCGGCGTTTCCGCGTTGGATGGCGACGGACACTCTTTGCACTAGGAACGACCCGGAGCGGCAGTCACCTTGTGCCCTAAGTCGACGCCCGATCTCCCTGACAAATTCAATTTAAATAATTAAAAAATTACCCCTATCCCCGTGAAATTGATTCTACATGTGTACCTGTAATTGCATCTCGGAAGCCCCGAAGAGGAATTTGGAAGCGCACAGTCTGTGTAACATTTCCTCCGGCATCGGCGCGCCCGTTTGGAAGTGACGCGCGAAACGACGCACCACCTGAAACAGTCGATGCAACCGTTCGTAAGTCAGGGTATTTTTAACACCCCTGTTTACTTGCAAATTTTTTTACAAAGGCAATTTTCATTGGTTTTACTCCCGAAACTAAGTCGCACCATCTAACTATATCAATAACAAAATGCGCTCGGGTGGAGAGATCAAGACGCGTATATTCGGTTATTGTTAAGTTGAAAACAATTGTACTAATGAAAACAATTAGCTATCCCGAAAAAAACTAGTACTGGAATAAAAATATATCGGTCATGTGACCACTTCAGTACATGAAGTGAAATTTTAAATAAAATGTCGGAATATTTGAATTATAGGAGAATCATTTTGCTAGGCTTTGAAAAGGGGTTAAAATTCACGATGCTGTATAATACTCCAGTAAAAATACGGTTTTGCAAAACATTAAATGTTAATAGCTACCTTTTTGTGTATATCGTATTTAAATATGATGTTAAGACGCAATATTTACAAATCCACCTAAAATTTAAAGCGTAATATTTTTTTCGAATAACAGCTAAGGCAAAAATAGTAATAGATAATTATGTTGTTTATATCATAGATAAACGTATACTTTACATACAGGTATAAAAATCCACCATAAATATATTTAAAAATATCAATTTGTTTCAAAATATAAAATCTACACTTACATTTACGTATAAGATCCAATAAAGGTGAGGTAAAATAATATAAATAAACTGAGCTAAACTCAACCTTTTTAAATATAAGTGATTCTTATATAAATTTACAAAAATGCCATACTAAATAAAAAAAAAGTTTTTTGTAATCGCTGGTTTACAATGATTTTGTAAGCATTTATGTTGGATTTGCCAAAAATGTGATTACTTAGCACTATTTAAATCATTGGAAAGCAAAACGGATCTATTACTTTTTTTGGTTGCGAAGATAAACTTTATTTAAATTTCGTGCTATAAAAGTTAAACAATACAAAAAAGCTAATATTTTTAGGTGGATTCATGTTAAATATGAAATTATGAATATATAGCAAGCCGTAAATAAAAATATTAATCTATTAAATTTTTTTTCCGAAATTCCATATTTTTTTAATGTTTGGACGGCAAAATAAATAAATAAATGAAGTAAATTTAGGTGGATTCCATTAAAAAGCTTTACACAGAAATATAATCTATCGATCTGAAAAAGAAACACGGCTATTATCAATTATTTCCGTTTCGCCATACAATCTCTCGTAATTTTACTGGAGTATAAAGCGAAGCCGAATTCGGTGGGGCCCCTGGTCCCTTACACGTTGTTACCGCGGTCCCACTATACAATAAAAAGAAATATAGTATACGTACATGAGAACACTGCTAGCAAAGTACTCCATCATCACGCTAGAAATTTCGGCTAAGTCAGTAGGACACCTTGTCCCGACACGTGATAGAACCGCGGCCGCCCCACTTAGACTATAACATCAACTATAAACAAATACTTACATGAACACTACTAGCGAAGTATCTCCGCTAAGTAAGTGGGACACTATGTCCCAGGAATGTGTTTGTACTGTGGCCGTCCCATTTAGACCATAACATCAACTATAAACAACTACTTACATGAACACTGCTAGCGAAGTACTCCATCAAGACGCTAGGCACCTCGGCCAGGTCGGTGGGGCAGCGGGTCCCGGACACGTGCTGGTAGCGCGGCCGCCCCACCATGGAGTGCAGCGCGTGCCCCACCTCGTGAAACAGATTGTCTACTGCGCCCGCCGACAGCAGCGCGGGCCCCGACCGGTGGCCGCCGCTCAGCGACAGCATTACTACCACTATTGGGTTCTGACCAACAAAAATCATACTATAAAGTGTTTATCTATCTATCTATACTAAAAATCAAAATTTTACTAAATAACTGCAATTTGACAGCTCTCACGGCTGACCTTTCAAGCGGGGTTAACACGTATACGCGGGGCGCAGTGCTAATTGCAGGGCGCCAGCGCGGCCTCGCTAGTTAGTATGCCACTGGATCTAGCGAGTGGAGGGCATAAGGTTCGCACATAGCGGTTGCAATATACGTCGTTAAAGACCGACAGACATGCAACCTTGCGACGATGGGCCTACCCGTTAGTTTCATGAACTACCTGTAATATTATTAGTGGAGTTTTTATTTCAAACAAAATTACCTGATAGCTGCCATCAGGCAACAGCTTGCCTCCCTGTATAGTGAAGTGGCAATCCTGATGGGGCTTCCCCGGCCTTTCGTACAAGTCGCAGTATATATGCCCCAGTAACCCCTCGGATTCATGCACGACAGCTAATTTGTACACATCTGGGGACCATGATTCACCTATAAAAGAAAACAATTAAGGCTATTTTTTGACATCGGGCAACATTATACAGGAACTTTGTATACCGGCGTTCACGAAAGAGTCAGGTGTTTTGTAAAAAAAATCCATCCTCATGTTCATGTAAAATATGTTAAAAATTTACATATTTTTACTTTCTGTTGTATATGTAAAACGGTGGACTAAGCGTTTTTGTGTCTTTCTTAACACAAAAATGTTTGTCTACAAAACATAAATATCTGACTCGTTCGTGAACTCTATTATAGGTAATAGGTATGACCCATTTTTTTCGTTTATTCCAACGCTTGCCAACACATTTTGCAGCTATGTCATAGGCAATCGGCTAAAGTTGTCAAAAAAAACAAGTTTGTAAAACAATGTTATTCTTTCCGTCAAATAAACTCTGGTTTTAGTGTCATGACTGCAAAATGTGTTGGTAAGCGTTGGAATAAACAAAAAAATAGATAATAACTTTTTGTGTGCTTCGAATAGGTAGTAGTGTTAGACAATAAGAATTTTTTTTTTTAATATTACTTTTTGATTGAAGCTTGACATCTTGGACATTTTGTATTTTATTAGCCGTATGAGCTGAAGTCGTGCTGCGTTGTAAAGCTTGACCTGCTCTTGAGTGTATGTGTCATATGACCCGATTAACGTACTAGTGTTTAATTTATACATCAAATCCCAAAATAACCATATGTATCAAATTAAACAAGAATGTCAAAATCATGGATAAAAGAACATATTTATCTTAAAATTTTCTCACCTACCTGGCAACATTTCTTCAGACTTCAATCTGATCCCATACAACTCTTGACACAACATATCCAGACCTTCCATACAACCACCTAACGAAAAATACGGACTAAAATCTGAATTCGCCACATTTAGCAACTGTGTCTTAGCTTTATGCGTGAAGTATGGAGTGTCCCAACACATAAGTCTATCTTGGTATGGGCTTTCCTTAAGTTTCATTTGCAACATAGCTCCGAAGTCCAGTTTGGCTCGGTCGTAAAGGTTGTCTGAAAGTATGTCGAGGAATTTTCTAACGTTCGCTGAAGTTTCCATTGTGCTAGCTTTAATTGCCCTGAAATAGAGAAAAAGTGATACCATTTTAAGTTTTAAATTTTGATATCACAAGTTTGCTATCAACTTGTAACAGAAAGGTGTGAATATGACTATGAAACTGAACAACTTTTCTCAAGAAACATAGGTCGAAAAAAACCAAATTTGACCTCCCATACAAACTGCGCTATAAGCTGATGCAGTTTCTATGCGAGGTCAAAAATTTATTTTACATCTCTCATATTCGGTAAGTAGGTCCTTATTACTCCCAAATGGGGCTCGTAGGTGACCAATTAGCGCTCTAGGGTAATAATGTAGCTAGAAAAGCCCTAGGGCGGTAAGTAGTTAAAACGTCCGCCTTGATAGCCGCCTCCAGCAGCGGGGCGGCGGGCGTTTTAATTACTTACCGCCCTAGGGCTTTTTTAGCTATATTATTACCCTAAAGCGCTAATTGGTCACCTACAATTTGGTGGTAATAAGAACCTACTTACCTCACAATCGAGATGTAAAGCAGAGTAGTTAGCTCGGGTGTAAGCATCAATTGCACCCTCGAACTATAGGCGCCCTCGCTGCGCTCGCGCGCCTAAATATCTCGGTCTGCAATTGATGCCTTACAGCCCTTGGCTACTATTCTACTATTAGTGCTAGCTTTCCGCTTGCGATTTCACCTGCATTAAGTGCGTTTTCCCGTGGGAACGAAGTGTTTTTCCGTAGTAAAAAGTAGCCTATGTGCTAATCCAGGACCTAACCTACATGTGTGCCAAGTTTCATTATAATCAATTCAGTAGTTTCTGCGTGAAAGAGTAACAAACATCCATCCATCCATACTTACAAACTTTCGCTTTTATAATATTAGTAGGATAGTAGGATTTGGACCATGTTCCTTGGGGAAAGTTGTTCAGTTTCATAGACAGATACACATCCTTCAGTATTATCACACCTTTCTTATTTGTGGCATTATTTAACAGCAAAGCGCATTGCCTACCCTGAGGACTAAGATGAAATGTCTCGTGCGGCGCCACCCTTTTTTGTGTCACAAGTGGGCAAACGAGCAGGTGGGCCACCTGGTGGAAAGTGGTCATCACCGCCCATGACACACACTGACTTATTAGTGACATAATTTGTTACTAATAAGACAGCAAAGCGCGTTACTTGAGAATTAAGATGGTATGTCTCATGTGGCGGGAATTTCACTGACTCCTTTACCCTTCAAACCGAAAACTGCTGCAATGCAAACCTGCTGCTTTTCGGCGCAAAAAGGCAAGGGGGTGCTACTTTCCCAGACGGACTTTGCACAGAAGCCCTACCAGATACTAAAAAACCCTGAGAACTAAGATGAAATTTCTCGTGTGGCGGTAATTTTATTGGCTTATACTGCTGCTCTCCTCGCATTTCCCCTACATCTCGCCTTTTAAGAATACACGCATAGCAGTAGAACCAATTTTTTGTATACCCGCATTTCGCGTAAACCACTCACCTATCCCGCTTATACTAGCCATCTCATGCCTTAAGTCGAGTACAGCGTTGAACATCGTATCTTGTTGCTTATGAGGCGATAGATATGGTTTGTATACGTCTTCCCTTCCCGGATTTACCATATACCCCGCATTCCGCATATACTCCGCACTCACCTATCCGCAGACAGTGGTACCCGTATTTACTAGCCATTTCGTGTCTCTAGTCAAGTACAGTATTGAGTAGCATATCTTGTTGTTTATCTGGTGGTAGCTAATTTGACCCGCATTTCCCGTTTACCCCGCATTCTACGTATGCCACTCACCTATCCGCATAGCAGTAGAACCCGCATATACTGGCCATATCGTGTCTCGAGTCAAGTACAGTATTGAGTAGCATATCTTGTTGTTTATCTGGTGGTAGCTAGTTTGACCCGCATTTCCCGTTTACCCCGCATTCTACGTATGCCACTCACCTATCCGCATAGCAGTAGAACCCGCATATACTGGCCATATCGTGTCTCGAGTCAAGTACAGTATTGAGTAGCATATCTTGTTGTTTATCTGGTGGTAGCTAGTTTGACCCGCATTTCCCGTTTACCCCGCATTCTACGTATGCCACTCACCTATCCGCATAGCAGTAAAACCCGCACATACTGGCCATATCGTGTCTCGAGTCAAGTACAGTATTGAGTAGCGTATCTTGTTGTTTATCTGGTGCTAGCTACAGTTTAACCCGCATTTCCCGTATACGCCGCACTTTAGGTATGCCACTCATCTATCCGCATAGCAGTTGAACCCGCATATACTAGCCATCTCGTGCCTCGAGTCGAGTACAGTATTGAGTAGCGTATCTTGTTGTTTATCTGGTGCTAGCAACAGTTTAACCCGCATTTCCCGTATACCCCGCATTCTACGTATGCTATTATTGTTTGCATGCTTGCACTACGAGTATTAAGCAAAACATTAATGTACTGCACCATAACTTTTAAGATCTTTATATACAATATTTTATGCGAATAAATTATTATCTTATCTTATGCCACTCACCTATCCGCATAGCAGTTGAACCCGCATATACTAGCCATCTCGTGCCTCGAGTCGAGTACAGTATTGAGTAGCGTATCTTGTTGCTTATCGGGTGCTAGGTAAAGTTTGTACGCGGCTTCTCTCGCCGCCGCCTCACCGTATTCCGCATACACCCCACTCACGATCACGTTGTCGCCTTCTGAGCTGAAACTGTACACAGGAAAAGGTTGAAGCCAATGGCAAGCATGCGAATCGTGAATTTATGATTTGTGATCCTCTTTTTTGGATAATTTTTATTAGGATTTTAGCGCGCTTTGTTATTTTTTATGATTTGATTCTATTTTTGATATACTTCATTATTTTTTTATCTTTTTTTGACAGAGTCTTGTATAAGTTATTCGTACGACAACATCGATAATAAATTATAGGTAGTACGTGCTTCATTTCAGCAGTCATAGTAAAAGTCGGAGATCTCTTAATGAGCTACCGTCTTTAATAGCTGGCTTCCCGCGAATTACATATGCGCAGCAAATAACCGCCAGCATCGAAGAACCCTAAAAAAGCTCCACTGCTGGGCAGAGAGCTACCCCAGAATTTTTATAACAACGGATTTTGGTATTTTGGAGGATGTTCTATAGACAAACACAATGCTTGTGTTATCGTTGTGTGTGTGATCCATGGATCGCGATGGCTGGTGACCGGAGTGTGGTGGTATACGATACGCAGAAGGATGCTGCTGCCCATCCTCGAAGTCAAGATCTCTTAGTCGCCGTTTACGGGAAGACAAGAAGAGATGGGGTGGTACTACTCTTATTTGGCACGCAAAAGACTTTAAGTTTTAATAAATCTTTCAGAATCTTGCCGAATCAAGTAAAGCGAGTCAATTAAGGCGAACCTTAGGATAATATTTTAAAAACATACAACACTTTGAGACAAAATTTCCAGGGAGAAGATATTATAAAAAAAAATACTTAGAAAGATATCGAGAAAAAGAAAATTAAAGAAGTTACTTACAACTGCCTAACATTCTGCGGAACAACATTCCTTGGTACTTTCCTGGGCTTAGCCGCGCCTGCCATAAACCTCTGCCCGGTCTGGAGTATCAAGTCGTTTAGAGCCACGACTCTCTTCCTCGGTTCTTCCTCAAGCTGGATCCCACTCTGCTCGAAGTCGAAGAGGAATAGTTCAGCTAAATGCTTGTCTCCTGAGGTACCCCGTTTTACAGAGTCGCGAAGGGCTTCGTATAAACCTTTGTGCGTGTTCAATCTAAAATTAATCCAAACCATTTTTTTATTAAACTCAAACTCAAAATAGTTTATACATTGTTGGATATTAAAATCTCATAATGACGTTAGCTAAGCTACATCGCTTCACAAACAAATTGGCGCCATGGTGGGAAAAAAAAGAAGCGACATTAAAAACCCACGCGCTCTTTTAAATATGTTTGAATGTACAGGGTTGATACAATAAACATAAGTCAATTTGAATTTTGAATTAGCCTGTTAGAACCGCAGCCTAATCCCATGGATTTTTCTGTTCTAGATAATCTGATACTTTATAATAACCTTTTTCATATAATTTCTGCTTGATAACAGTTTTGAATTTCTCTAACGGTAAACTTTCAATATGAGTGGGTACCTTATTATAGAAGCGTATACATTGACCTTTATAGGATTTCTTAGGAGGTATTACAGTCTGACCGCTACCGCTGTATAGGTATGCTCACGGCGAGACGGGCGGGGGGGGCATCGCTCGTCATCGCTCACATCAGCAACTAGCTCCTTCCCACCTCCCCACGCCTACCTAAGGCGCGGTATAGTAGTTGCGGTCAGACTATAGCCCAGAATTAGGGGAATTTTATTTTGTATTAGTATAGAATGTTCTGAGCAATGTTTTTTATACCCACAAATAATTATTATCAAATTCAATAATTATGATTATTTCATTTTATACTGCCTGTTATGTAGCACCTTATTATATCTGTTATTTTTTTACTATTAATATGCTGTGACACTGTTATCCTAGACTATTAAACGAGCCATATTTTGTACCAATGATTTTGATGAAATTTACTATATGGGGGTTTTCAGGTCTAACTAGGTCTCAAGTCTGGGAAAATTAGTTTTCTCCCTTTTTTGGGCATTTCTTGAAAGCAGCGCGTTTCAGAAACCCGACAGCGCCATCTGAGAGTGGGCTTTGGTTAAGATTATACAGAGCAAGAGCAAGCTTAGTCACCCAGCTTCTGACAGCTAAAAAGCCCATCCTGTGTATAGTTGACGAAATATTATTTGGGCCGATTTGGCTTAACATCTTATCTACTAAAGAACAATAGAACAAAAGATGAGTAAGTCAGTCGAGGCGCCCGTCAGTCTTAAACGGTAATTTTTTCCTTTATATGTTTGTAAAGAGAGGTGTCGGTAGTTTTATTACACTTTTGTACGGGAGTTGTTTAGTGATAACATTCCATCAACTATACTAAAAATGAATTGTCTTATGTGCCTGGCTGACCGGACCATTTAAATAGGATACAGTAGTGCAGATGTGATTGACGAACATAGTGCAAACTTCACCATTTCCAAGTATTTTTCACATATTTAAAACAGAAACTGATGTTTTTTTTTATAATACTTACTTTTCTACCACTCCACTAACACTTATACACGCATCTTCAGCGGCCCCAGCGAAATGCGACTGTGGATGCGCGATCCTAACAAACTCAGCCAAATCGGCCACTTTACACAGAGTATCGGAGAGCTCATCAAATATCTCCACCATAGGCCGAGAAGGACCAGACGTAGCCTCTTCTATTAACCTGTCTGTGGCTTGTATTGCTTCCTCTTTGAGGGAATAGAAGCCTTCGAAATTGATTAGTTCTGGTTTGTTGAATAAGCCCTAGAAAAGAAAAAAAGGACAATAAATTGTTGTGGTCAATTACACCCTTGAATTATTAAAGCACTACATAACTAAATTGGGTGCAATGCAATTCGCAACAGAAATCCAAACCTCGAAAGTCGGCCCATTAGTAGGGAAATAGGGTCAAGTTATTATAACAAATATCAAATTTTTTGGAACACAAGTAATGCAGTTACAATTTTTTTTTCGGAAAATATCGATTCCTGTATGGCAGAATGGAACATAGTCACAGCCCACCATAAAAAAAAAGCTGTTATGTCACTAAGCTAAGCAAGTTGTCATGTCACTAAGCAAGCTGCCATGTCACTAAGCAAGCTGTCATGTCACTAAGCAAGCTGTCATGTCACTAAGTGGCACAGCAGACGACAGACTTTTTGTTCTGACAGTCCGCCAGTGTGGCCGGTACTGCAATTATTTTCGTATTACTATAGTCATTGACATTCCAAAATCCAGTATTTTCCAAAATCTTTAGTTAGGAAAGAAAAACAGCTTGAATTCAAAGAATTAATCACTCGAAAAGGTTGTTCAGATTGATTTTCATTTAGTTTGAAACATAGAGCAACTTTTAAAATTGTAATATTTGAATTTTATTCTGATAAAAACTATAATTTTCGCAATACCGGCCACACTGGCGACAATGTCCGTGACTGCCCGCGTATGTCCGCCCCTTCATCTGCTGAGCGCCTAAGTGGCACAGCAGACGACAGACTTTTTGTTCTAGTGAAGATGCCGCTTTTACGATAAACGTTAAATGACGTGTCCCGTTGGACCGATGATTTCTCCACCGACAACTAGTATCATTGTGTTCAGCATGATCACCCAAAGAATTATCGACTGGTTGTCGCACTGTAAAGTGGTGGATGGGGGAGGAAGGGGAGGGGGAAGATGCGAAAACTGGGTATCAATTTTAGTTAGTAAAGTTAATATCTCATTAACCATTCATCCGATATAAACAGTTATAGTGTCATACGGTAGGTAATAGAATGCTTAATATAACATGCTTTACAATGGTTTTGATAAATACCATAGTTTTTTAAATATTTAGTAAAAGGCTGATTTTAAACAATAGACGTTATTGGTTTTGTTAAATTCAGGCAGTAAATGAAATCTTACAAAAGAGTAATATGAGAAACAAAGAATTTGGCTTTACTCAGCTGTATTAATCTTTTTATTTTTTTTCAATTGGTTGAGAAACAGCAAAACTGTAATTGATTTTAGGGTAACATAACAAGTTCTTCACAATGGGTGCCCGCCACAGAGCACATCTTGCTCCGTGGTGCCCGCAGACAGTTAATCTTGATCACGATGATGTATTTTTAGATAAGAATGCAACTATAAGAAAGAAAGAGAAAGCTATAAGACCATAGACTAGGTGTATATGACTATTTCTTTCTTTCCTATAGCTGCATCCTTATCTAAAAATACATCATCGCGATCAAGAATGGCTGTGTGCGGGCATCCATTTACTGTTCTATAGTGCGGGGTTTCTAAAATATTACATTATCTACCTACAACTTCTACCTAGAACAAATGAAGCGTCAATGGGTGGCCGCACACGTTCAATCTGATCGCGATCCGGTAGAGATGCAGCTATAGAGAAGAAAGAAATAGTCGTATCCACCTAGTCTGTGGTGTTATAACTTTCTCTTTCTTTCTTATAGCTGCATCTCTACCCAATCGCGATCAAGATTCAGTTTATCTTGATCATGATTGGGTAGACATGCAGCTATAGGAAAAAATTACAAAGCTATAGGACCATAGACTAGTTTAATTTTGTCTGAAATGTCATATTTTCCTAAATATTTTATAAACTACAGTTGCGAGTAATAAAATGGAATCACTTCATCGCGGGTTGCTCAAGACAAAGTTGTGCCATTTCTAAGCAATAAACTATAGCTTGTGTTATATCATTTGAAAGGTAATTTTGTGAGCTTTTTTTCAAAAAAAAAAACTATTGGGGGACATTTCACACAAGTTCATCTGATCCCAAACTAGGCAAAGCCTGTACTATGGGAACCAGAGACTGATCATCATCATCATATCAGCCGAAAGACGTCCACTGCTGGACATAAGCCTCCCTTAAAGTTCTCCATGACGATCGGTCCTGCGCTGCTCGCATCCAGCGGCTTCCTGCGACCTTGACCAGATCGTCGGTCCACCTTGTGGGGGGCCTGCCAACACTTCGTCTTCCGGTA
Organism: Athrips mouffetella; assembly: GCA_947532105.1. Lineage (NCBI taxonomy): Eukaryota > Metazoa > Arthropoda > Insecta > Lepidoptera > Gelechiidae > Athrips > Athrips mouffetella. Next base: position 5,603,191 of record OX383960.1, on the reverse strand, counting down.
GTTCTAGAGTGGCAAACTCTAGAACTCTTACGTCCCATCGGCCATCGGTTCTTCTTGCGATGTGCCCTGCCCACTGCCACTTCAGCTTAGCGATTCGACGAGTTACCTCTTTCTCAAAGCTGGATTTACCCAGCTGGACCGTTTGTCCCAGGTATACGTATTCATCGACAACTTCGAGCGTAGATTCTCCAACTTTGAGTAGAGTGGGTACAACAAGGGCGTTAGACATAATTTTCGTCTTGTCCATGTTTATTATAAGACCCACTTGTTGTGAAACTCTACTGAGGCTATTGAGCATCGTGCCGAAATCTTCCAGGGTCTCAGCCATTACGACAATATCGTTGGCAAACCGAAGGTGGGTGGGAAGTCTCCCGACTGATATACGTACATAAATAAATAAGTAACACCCAGACACAGAACAAACACTTGCGTTCATCACACAAATGTTTACCCTGGGCGGGGATCGAACCCGCGGCCCACGGCGTGAAAGGCAGACTCACTTCCAACCACACCAATGGGCTTGTCCAAGGAGGAGAAGGGCTAACCGAAGAAAGATACATCAACGACATTCTGCTAAGCCATGTGCTCAAAATTTCATTTTACATTTCACTAGACAGTACATGGAACAGGTGTGGATTGCCACAATAGACTAGCCAGCTTTCCAATTATATTAAAAGATTTAAAACTGATTTCAGTTTCCTATCGAAAATCAAAAATTTACGGCAATAAGTCGAAATGTTAACGTCTAAGTAAAACAAAAATTATAAGAAAAAATGTCCTAAAGCCCTATAAAAAGCGAACTTTTACGAAATTGGTCTTCAGTCCTAAGTTTCACGTCACTGGAAATACTGAAGCCCTAAGAAATTGGAACTGCAGAAGCCGCTCAAATCGTTATCCTTATTCGGCAAGGCGTGTCGCAGCGTGACATTGCTCCACATTTTCATTTGAGCCAGTCTTGTGTCTCCAAGGTGTACAAAAGGTTCAGGGAGACTGGTAACTTAGTCCGAAGACCAGGATCAGGATGACAACGATGCACTTCGGTGCAAGAAGGCCGATTTATTATCACCACCTCTCTACGTAATCGACACCTGACCGGCGTGGACGTCCAGGAACAGCTCATAGAAGTTCGCTGGGCTGTTAGTGAGATGACAGTGAGACGAAGACTAAAAGAAGCAAATTTACCCCAAAAAGGCCAGCTACTGGACCCCAATTGTCCCCAGCTCACTGACGAGGCCGGTTACAGTTTGCTCGCGACCACTTAAATTGGAATTTGGAGCAATGGAGCCGAATTCTATTCTCGGAGGAAAGCAGGATATGCCTGTATGGTAGCACTATCGACAAGGTGTCTATAGGAGACCGGAAGAGCGTTTTGCACAATGTTGTATTACAGAAAGAGTGGCATACGTGGGTGGATCCTGTATGATGTGGGCGGGCATTTCTGTTGCAGCAAAAAGTGAACTGGTATTCATACCTAGCGGAGGTCGAGAAGGAGGGCTAACCGAAGAAAGATACATCAACGACTTTCTGCTAAGCCATGTGCTCAAAATTTCATTGTACATTTCACTGGACAGTACATGGAACAAGTTGGGATTGCCACAATAGACTAGCCAGTTCATAGTCCCAACTTGAATCCTATAGAACATTTGTGGGACGAGCTGAAAAGGCGGGTACGAAGAAGGTGTCCAGCTCCGGCATCGATAAAAGAACTGAAAAGTGCTTTAATCGAAGAGTGGCAAGAAATCCCACATGATCTCATTCGGTCAATGAAAAACCGTTTACAAGCACTAATTAGGGCCCGAGGGGGTAACACAAAATACTGAGGGGAAATAACAGATATTATAAATATATTTTTACTTTTTTCTTACGATTTTCGTTTGATTTAGACGTTAACATTTCGACCTGTTACAGTAAATTCTTGAATTATGATAGGAAACTGACATGAATTTTAAATCGTTTAATATCATTGGAAAGGTAACAAAATTACCTTTCAAATGATATAACAAAAGCTATAGTTTATTGCATATAAATGGTAAAACTTTGTCTTGAGCCACCCGTGATGAAGTGATTCCAGTTTATTGCTCGCAAGTGTATTGAATTTACCAAAACTTTTGTAAAGCATGTTATATTAAGCATTTTATTACCTATCATTTGACATTATATCTCTTTAAATGGAATAAGTGGTTGTTGAGATATTATCTAAACTTGATACTCGGTTTTCGCATCTTTCCCCTCCCCTTCCTCCCCCCTCCACCACTTTATAGTGCGACAACCAGTCAATATTTCTTTGGGTGATCATGCTGAACACAATGATACTAGTTGTCGGTGGAGGAATCTTCGGTCCAACGGGACATGTTATTTCTCAGCCTGGCATCTCCACTATTCTGAAAATCCGCCAGTGTGGCCGGTCCTGCAATTATTTTCGTATTACTATAGTCATTGACATGAAAAAAACGCTCCGCTTCTGTGCGCGTATTTTCCAAAATCTTTAGTTTGGAAAGAAAAACAGCTTAAATTCTAAGAATTAATCACTCGAAAAGGTTGTTCAGATTGATTTTGATATGATAGAGCAACTTTTAAACTTGTTATATTTGAATTTTATTCCGATAAAAACTATAATTTTCGCAATACCGGCCACACTGGCGACAATGTCCGTGACTGCCCGCGTATGTCCGCCCTTTCATCTGCTGAGCGCCTAAGCAAGCTGTCATGTCACTAAGAAAGCTGAGGCGACAGTTTTTTTTTATTCTATGTTAGACTCTGACTTTGTTCTATTCTAGTTAGGGTGCTGGCTGCAATTTGGGTATATGATTTGCTCATGATTCATATTATAGGGATGATACATGCATGAGCTCAATACAAATCGATTTGGTCCTTACTAGTTTTTCTGTGCGTCGCTGCGTTTTTGAGTTAAAGCAAAAAAAAATGAAAAAAAGATACTAAATTATGTTTTTTTTGTCTGCCTTTGTGGCTCCTGTTTAAAATACTTCTGAAGATGTAGAAAATCGAAGAGGCAGACATGCAGGGCTCTGCATTATCACGGGACGAAGTAGTGAATCTTTGCATTTTGAAGCGCTGTAACTTTATGACGCAGGGCTATTATGGTGGCAGACCATTTTTCTGGGGTTTCATACATTGTATTTAATCAGATAGTCATAGTCTGCCAGGTGTACATTTCATTGACAAATTTCAAAATAGTTAAAACTTAATTCCTCAAAAACGCAGGGGTGTGGATGTCCGCCAATATTTTTTGTATCTTTTAGAGGATGCTCCTCATCATCAGTCAAAGAGGCAGACATGAGCAAATCATATAGAAATTTGTCCTTCATCACCCTTACTATTCTATATGGGAATTGATATTCTAGGACAAAAAAAACAATATAACTGCGTTATTGAGAACGCAATATTAAATGTGAGATACTTACAGTCTTCTCCCTTAAATTCTCGAATGCAGGTCGTGAGTTAGGTCGCGTGTTGAAGGCAGTTGCTAGCGGCGACCACGTGCTGACTGCTCTGTCGCGCCGGCGCCCGCGCACCCATAGAAGTCGCAGGAACTTCATTGTTTACATTCACTAAAACCTGCAAAAAAATTAATTTTAATCTATTATGAGTTATGAGTTACTTAATGAGGGAAGAATGATAATGTATGAAGCTTACGTTGGTGCATCATATAAACTTTGTTTCATTGCAAACGAATAACCGTGACAGAAGATATGCGATTATGAAGTTTAAGGCGATGCAGCCGCAATCAACACTTCACACAAGCGATGTCGTAGGGCACAACTAGTTATGTATAAGGAAAAAGTTGTGGCAAATTTACTAGGCTTTAATTAATCTCTGAAAGTCTTGTCTCTAAGACGCACCGTTTTCAAGTTACTAGCAAAAGTCCTAAAAAAGGACCTTTCTCGACCTGTCCTGTGAGTAGCCCTGACAATAATCGAGAGGAATTTATTTGAGGTTGTGAAGAGAGTCAAAGACTACCCAAAGCTAAAACTTTTGGTAATCAATTAATTTGTTCTGCTAATTCCCCTTATATGGCTCAATCTTCCTGGGATAACTAGCTGTTTTGTAGCTTCAGAAGAGGGATGAATTTTGCAAAATCTTGCTAATTCATTCAGTTGTATGAACTATGCATTGATAGATAAGTCAGTCTCAGCTTCCTTTTATACAGAGAAGTTTAAGATTTATTTATTAGAAACAAAGATGAAAACATATATGCCTACCTGGACATACATATCTATCCATATCAATCAACTAAAACAATTGCTCATTTCAGTTTATATCAAGCAAGCCTTCAGATAACATATGCAAGTTTTCCTTTTGAAAGGTTTTTATTTTCTGTATTCAGATATACTGTCTGAAAAGATTCAGCTGCGAATTCTGCCAGTGATTGTAAATTTGGTAATATTCTGATTTGTGGAAGATTTTTCTTGGCACTTATTTCATTTCCCACATGGAGACACTTTGTTTGAGAGGTGACATTATTTAACAGACATAACATTAAGTTATTTTGGATACTTGAAAAAAGTAGATCAGAGGATGTGAAAGGGGGCACAGTTAAGACTTGGAAAAACCAATTGATTTTTATTTTTACAAGCATTACTGTTTTGGATAAATTGGAAAAAAAAAATATATATATATATATTAATTGAATCAAATTTTAATAACCTTAATGTAAAATAGAAAATTTTCTTTGAAAAATTGATTATTGTTACAAGTTCTACACAGTATTACAGGAATACTTGACCACACCACATAGCCCCTAAACAAGCTGACAGGGTCAGAAGAGAACCTAGCATGACCTAGGTAGTACTGCATCTATATCATTCTAGTTTTTTGTCAAACCCCTCACCATGACCATCCACTACGAGGGCTCACCCTTTTGTTGGGCTCGTATGATCTCTATGTATTGTAGGTATCTTTCATTTTCGGCTATTTTTACGATAACTAACAGACGTACAGGAAAACGATTAGAATAAAAGTTGTATGTTTATGTTTTATCTACACAAAAGAACTCCATAGTGCCCGCTTTGCTAAACTCATAGATACCGTGTATTCCAACGTCAGACTCCTGAATTTATTATGAGTCAGGAAGCAAAGAACTAGAAATGCTGTTAGGTAACTGACTTCTATGCTACAAGAGGAAGCTAAAACCTTTTGTTGGCAAATTCATAACCTCTTCATAAAAGTTAAGGCCAGACAAAAAATGCACATTATGAGGTCATGGACTATCTGTGGGTTGCTGTGGGTTAGCCTTTCTCGTTTTATTTACTTTTACCATTAACGGAGTAAGTAAACATGTGTAGGAAGAAATTAGATCACCACTTACCAATTATGGAAAGTTACCGGAGTTGACAGGATATTGATGACTTAAGATCCAAATTAGAATATTTAACTCAGAAAATTAAGTTACATAAACTTTCTAAACCAATTTTTACGTAAAATTTGCCGAAAAACCACACGTAAAAACACGAAAGGGAAAGGCAACAAACTTTTCGTCCATACCCCAGATTAGTAAGTTAATGTACAGAGTAGTCCATACAGGCTGTGTTCCAAATTGTACAAACGCTGCTAAAAGCGTATACAGTACTCACGGACGGTCCAAATTGATTTAGCACGCTCACAAAGCTATCACTGCTTTAATGGCTCTAGTCAATTTGGAATGAATTTAAGCGCGCTCACGTGTTCATCTGTCAAAATGTCAGTTTTGTTTTTATTTTCTTTAACAAAGCCTAAGCTAATCCCTGAAAAATGTGCGCCAAATCCACTCTCATTTCCATTAGAGACAAACTCATTAAAATCAAAACTTGAGAAACATCAGCTGGCTGCAAACGTGTGGGATTTTATATGTGTCAAATCGATTTTGACATTAGCGCTTTCACTGCTCCACCTATTTGACTAAGGCACTGATAGCAGAAACGATGACGTCATCAATGACGTAAGGCGGTGAAAGAGCGAGTGCTTTAGAGCACGCTTTAGGTCAATTTGGACCGACTTAAGCGCGCTCACAGTGCTCTAAAGCAGTCTGTTAGTGCATATTGGAACGCACAGACAGCCTAACATGTGAGCACAGATTAGTTGGTTATTTACAAAGATTTTGGAAACTACGCCAGGGGGAGCGTTTTTTCTTACGTCAATGGTTATTTACTTTTTTGACATTTCAGACCGCGTTCCAAAACAGTGAACCAAGTGAACTATTATTAATTCTGTGCTTCAGTGAAGTGAAACAATATCCATGGGTGACATGACAGGCGGAGAGCCAATGAACCACAGACTACTTAGAGATACTGACACTACGGATTGTTTCTTGAAATCAACGCACACATCACATTCACTGAATATAGTCGGTTTATTTCTATATGCGTGCATTCGTCGAATATCATCGAATACAGTTTTAAACCAGACTAGAGCGCGCTTATGTCAATGTCACTGAGAAAAATTAAAAGTTTGATTTTGTTTTGCGTTTTTGAAATTATTGAGAGATAATGATTATTCGATAAGATAATTTAATCTAAAACCCCAAAAAAAGTTGAATAAAATCTCTCGAAAACGAGATTGATGACAAATGTCTTATGAATTTGACGTTTCGCACACGCTGCACTACTACCTCATTTTCGTATGCAATGATAGCGCGCTAAAGTGACGTCACTGATGACGTCACGTCGCTTAAACGAGTGAATACGAGCAAGTTTTGAACCGACTATTAGCGCGCTAAAACCGCACACAAAGCTCATGAGCAGGTTTTAATCCGTACTGTGAAATGAACGATTCGCTCGCCCCACGACGCGACACAATTTTTTGACTTAGGCCTTTCTCCCACGACGCTATTCCCAATCGTCGCGACTGCGATGCAACCAGGATCTTTTTGAGACTCGGTTCCGCACACGGTGCTACTTTTTTTATGTACTTGCCAGTCAAATTGATATTTTTTAACAATTTCTATCTACGCTATGTTTGTTATATCTTTCTCACATACTCCGAAATTTTATAATTATATAAACAGGCATGTTTTTCTACTTCTGACATTAAATTTATGTTTTGATCTTGCTCGGCAGCCATTATTGTATCCAATAGCGCATGCGCGTATACGACTCGGGTTGCATGCGACCAGCAAGGCTAGTAGCGTGCGACTGGTATGCAACACGTTGTTGACGGGTTGCGTCGTGTGCGGATGTAGATGAATTTGTATGGAGGCTACTCACGAGCAACTGGTAGCATACGCGTATTCGACTCAAGTCGCATGAGAGTAGCGTCGTGGGAGAAAGGCCTTAGTTCTACGCTATAAGGCTCACCATAGTACTTATCTAGGTTGCGTTCCTTCAAAAAATGTCCTAGCGGTAATATACATACTTATACATCAAGTTATATAGATAACTAAAAACACATGATACCAAATTAGGACTTACGATCGTTGCTATAAGGTGCAATGTCATTTGTATGTAATGATCGTTATGTCCTTCCGAAGTTCGTATGTTTGAACTCTAGTTCCGAATTTGAAATTCGAAGATTGGTATTTCTTGGATTAGAACATAGAAAATGATCGGAGTCGCACTTTCACATAAAATGCTAAAAATATTTTTCATCCTTTATTCAACATAAACAAAAAAAATTTTTCATTGCTCTGAAACAATGTTAGTTTATTATGAAGCTGTCGTTTACGTTTGTTTTAATTTTTTTTCGGTATCTTTTTACTTTCGAGCGGAGTGAGAAAGGTATTGTATTCGTAAAAAAAAGTTTTTCAATTTTTCTCAAAAATTTATTTTTTATTTACAAAAAAACTTACATTATCTTTACAGTTTAAAACCAAAGTGACAATGTCGCAAATCTTTAAATTATTATAATCTAGATATGTATTTCAATGTAGCCTTTGTGAACTCACTCAGTGTACAGTGGAACAAATCAACCTCTTGTGATACCGCATTCAATATACGTATGGCCATCGAGAGCGAAGAATGTGCTAGAATATTGGTGCGGGCTGTGGGCACTACCAACATGGCATCGCGAGGTGCGCACCTCAGCCTTGGGTTGGGCACCACCAATGCTAGCTCCGCGAGCACTTGCAAGTTTTGGGTCTTGTCTTGTCTTATAAGTGATATAGAACACTTGCAAAATGTGTTCTATATCACTTATACATAATAAAAAACAAGTCTCCTAAAAATGTCCGTCCGTCGGTCGGTCGGTAGTTTGGTCGGTCAGTCTTTTAATACATAGCGTCGGTCGGTCTGTCCGTCACGCTTTGGCCTAGCGGCTAAACGAATGGTCCGATTGAAACCATATTTTGAATTTAAGAGTTTTATGTAAATCTATTGAAGGGTTCTAAGTGGTTTCCTGCTGGCTCTCATTTTGAGGGTAGCTGCCATACAACGAAAAATTGAAATTCTCTCAAAAACGCCTTATAAAATCTTGATGAAACTTTGCATGACCAAACATCTCCATGTAATATCTTACAAGATATCCTTGAGCTAGTATCAATTGATCTGTGTAATTTCATATAAGGGGAGTTCCCGTACCACCAAATCGTATATATGTGATTTACCCAAAATTGGTTCCATTGAGTTTATAAAAAATTTCTGGTCGTCTACCTGACTGGATATTCTTTATGATTTTTTTGAATAAAATTTAGTACACAGGGTGTACCAAAACCTGAAAGGGCTTGCTCAGTAGACTACACTGAACAATTCTCCATAAGGAACATGTGTTGGGAAATTTAAAAAATTCCATGCAAGTATCCTACGGTAGTATCCATTGATCTGTGAAAATTTATATATAGAATGTTCCAGTACTACCAAAAGTTAAACATGTGACTTACTTGAAATCGTTTGAGGATTGTTTGTTTTAATGTTTGACAATTAGAATTCTACATTGATCTGTATATTTCATTCGATCATTTTTTCGGAAAAACAAATATAAAGGTTTGTATTTCCATACTATGTGTATCTCATTACAAATTTAAGTTTGCGGTTGATAGTTTTCCTTGCGTATTGCGAGAAAGTAAGTGCAGTGCTGCTTGCTGTACCATTTATTTTTCTATGTATTAAAACCGAATTTAAAAAAAGTCAAATTAAAATAATTTTAGCGCTTAAGAGTCTCCACGTCTTTTATGTTTCGTGTGGAAGATGCTTCATAGCCTGCTTCTTAATTGAAGCAGGTTTAGACGGAATATGTTTGTCTCTTTTACTCTTAAGTAATTATAACCTTGTGAAAGAGAAGGCGTTTCGGCATGGCCTCAGCGACGCGAGGGAATAAGTTTCACTATATAGTATAAAACAAAGTCGCTTTCTCTGTCCCTATGTCCCTTTGTATGCTTAAATCTTTGAAATTACGCAACGGATTTTGATGCGGTTTTTTTTAATAGATAGAGTGATTCAAGAGGAAGGTTTATATGTATAATAACATCCATTAAATAGTGGAAAAGTACTGTTATTTTTGAGGTTTCTAATGTGATGTCGTAAATAATTAAATTTTTTCCGCTTACATTGCAAACGCAGGCTGAACCCTACGAGTTTTATCAAAATAATGTACTAAGTATTGTACACATTGAAAAGGTCTACAGAAAAGTCCGTGATGGTATATGTCTATCTCTTATGGATAACCCACAATAACTTTTTTTTGTCATTTACTTTTTACGACAAATAATGGCTAATTTTCGAAGCGATTTTAACCATTACAGAATTAATCCTTAACCAATTAAATACCTTGAATACATTGTTCATTTAATATAGATCTATATGGCCCTTTACACCGTATGATTTAAGTGAATATTTTCGAAGATATTACAGATTTAAAAATTGCGGGACGTAGCGTTTGCGGCGGTACCGGCCGGCCGCCCGGTGCGGCAAGAGCGTGCCTATAAATAGCGCGTCTGAGGCCGCGGTTTTCCGTATAGCACTTTGGGATTGTTTTACTCCAAATTTAACGCGTGCGGGCCACGGGCAGTAATGAATAAATCAAAACTACTGGATCGATTTTAATCACATAGGCTATATATTTTATACCCGTGCGAAGCCGGAGCGGGCCGCTATGTTTTTATATACAACGTTCACAGTTTTTCTGTAGTGTATTTAGTATCAGCATTGCACCCGTGCGAAGCCGGGGCGAGTCGCTAGTTTGTAATAAAATTAAAATTGCTAATAAAATTCAAATATTGACTGTTAAGTAATAGATTTATTGATATCATAACATAAAATATGATACACCATCTTTTTTCTGCGTGTTCTGGTATTATTTGCATAGTTTTTCACAACACACGTTGGCATCGCGAGACGTTGTTTTCATGCCGCGGTCAAAACACGACTAATGCGCATCTCCTCACGCAGCCACGCGGTGAGGAGATGAGCCTCGGACACTTTTTGAGCGCGACTGTGTCTCTAGTTCTTTTATGAAATCTCGTTGCCTGTCAGAGTAAAAAATTACCCTCCCCCCGTCAAACAGTTTTCGCCAATTCGCGCTAATTATTCACGTTAAGGAACGTGCTGTGTGCAAATGGCATTGACGCACAGCATTGACGTAAGAAAAACGCTGCGTTTCTGGCGTAGTTTCCAAAATCTTTGGCAAATTACGCACGATTGTGCAGTTTTTTTCTCGGACTAAGGTTTTGTAAGGTTTACCTCGGATTAGAACGCTATCAAATATAATGTTGGTTTTAATTTGTTGCTCCACATAAATCCCAGTCATTTTGAATCTGAAACAGTAGGTGATGGTGAGTAAGTGGTTTGGAATTTGTAGTTCGCGCGGTAATATAACGTATTTTCACAATGTTTACGTTATTTATTTTGTGGTTCTATTGTTATTTGTTGGGTTTTAGAGCACCCCGCCTCCGACAGAGCCGCGCCGGTCCGCCGGTGAGGCTAAGAAGATCACCCCACCTGCTTCCAACATAGTCACCAGAAATGGAGCTCGCAAGGCCATGATTCAGACACGAGCTATGTCAGCTGGTGTTAAGGTAATCTTTTTTATTCTAGCTGGATGTACAAATTATTATAGTTTTTCAGAAATATTATGGATAAAACTGGTCTAGTATTAGTAAATACATGAATAACATCTACTAGTACATATTCATCATTGATGTACATTCTGTGTAGGGTCATAAGAAATACAAACACAATTTACAGTCTATTAGTAGGTATATCGAACTTGAATCTGGAACCTTGATCCGTAGCGTTGAACGCAGTACATAATATAAATCAAATACACAGAGAAGAAAATGTCAAGCTTGACACAGTATTTTGTACCATTCTTATTTCCAATTTGGTTAGAGCTTTTACTAGCAATTTGCTTGATCTGTATCTAGCCCTGAGGACAGAGATGAGGTTGACGATGGAACAAGCTTGCCCAAAAGAAGCCTATTCACTCGCAACTTGAATAGATTTGGAGAGTTAGGGGTTTTTTCAGGGTCGAGCTAGCGGTGTCAAACTTAACCTATTCTTGACTTTATGTACATACTTGTAATAATTACTATGTATTCTTTTTTAGTTTAGGTAATGCATTACAAGGTGTTATTTTACAACTTCCAAAAGAACATGATCAGTATACAAAACAACCTTTTAAGAAATACACTATACAAAGCGATAAGGCAGTCTTTACCCACATTAGGTTAAGGTTTTCTTTTCTGCACAATTGCTTTCCTTGATGTGTGTGCATTAAAGAATCTATCTACAATCTAATCTGAACTGTAATTTTGTATGGAGCATCGAATTTCTTATTTCAATTTTAAAGTATTATGATTCCTTCTCTAGTTTGTATGTTTCCTTATGTTTTCTTCTTTAAAATTCAAAGTTACACCTCGTATATAAACAAAAATCACATAAACAAAGATAACAGCATAAAGCAATCCTATTTATATAATTTACTTGATAAAGTTTATGACAAAAACACAATTGCATGATCAGTCATGGAACTTTAAACATACCTCTGCTTTAGATAAAGAACTATTTACCCAGTTATTTAATTATCTGAAGTAAATTTTGTTTATTTTGTATTCCACAGCCATCAGCAGTGGTTGTTGCTGCTAAAAAGAAAGCACAGACGAAGAAAAAGCAAAATTTTGACACTGTTTTGAGGGATCATTATCAAATTGTGAGTACTTTCTAATATAAAGATGCTTTCAAAACAAGCCCATTGATAACCCTGCGGGTGTGGTTGGTAGTAAGCCTGCCTTTCACGCCGTGGGGCGGGTTCAATCCCCGCCCAGGGCAAATATTTATCTATTTATGTATGTATATTAGTCTCTGATACTCATAGTATACAGGCTTTGCCTATTTTGGGATCAGATGATCTTGTGTGAAATATCCCCTAATAAATTTTTTTGCCACTAGTTTTTTTTAAACTGGGGCGAGGACAGCAGGATGGCACTAAATGACGTCCATATGCGTGGTTGAGATAGACTGCTGTTGAAGGGTAATAATAACCCCTTTTGGAAACCGGGCCTACTTGTAAGTGTAACAGGTATAACGCCCTTGCAGGATGTGAATCTGGAGGCTGTTCTGTAATGGGTAATAATTAGCAACAGAAATGCAAAGGAACCTCGAAATTGGCCCATTTATAATGATAGCGTAAGTAATTAAGTTATTATAAAAAAATTCAAATTTATTCTCAACTACATCCTGCGTTAGCGTGCGCTTATGCTAGGTCGGTGTTCTCAACACATAGTGTAGGCAATGAAGCAGTTGACCCCAACATAATTCTCTCAGGCAGACTTTATTTGACAGGATGTTATAGAATCATGAATTAAATGTAAATTTAAAATATCCAAAAAAAATATTACAAAAAATTTTTATCGTACATTTTTTGTAATTTTTGTATGGAAAAATTAAAAGTAAGTACCGATTTTTTTTTATATTTTTACATAAGGTTTGTCTCATATATACCCCAGCAAAGTTTCACCGACTGAGGATTTAATGCGGGGGTCTTCATACAACGATCCGCTTTGTTGCCTAGACTAATAATGCAGTTAAAAAAGAAATTATTTTCGTAAAATATTGATTCCCATATGGCACAATGGAACATAGTCATCATAATAGCCTATCACAGTATAAAAAATAATTGTCATGTTACTAAAAACGGTATTACGATATGTTACAAAAGAAAAAACTAACTGCGTCATGTGTTCGAATTTTTTTTATATTAAACAATTTTATAATAATGACACTATCTCTATTACCGGCCCAAGTTTAGAGGTTCCTTATATTTGGGTTTCTGTTGCAAATTACATTTAACAGTGCAGTCTGTCTTGACCATAAATATGGAAAAGCTAGCCTGTTGAAAGGGTCATTTCTCACTGTATTAAAATGCGACCCTGTTTGAAACTGAACAACTTTTCCATATTCGAACGGTTGATATAAAGGAAAAAAAGGATTGATCTCCCATACAAAATATGCTATCAGCTGTTGGAGTTTCAGTTTTTTTATTGGATAGTGGTTAGGATGTAATATCCTCAATGTTACTTTTACGTTTTGAAGGTGGTCCCTTGCTTTATTCTGCCGTGAAGCAGCAGTGTTTGCACTTCTGTGTTTCGGTTTGAAGGGCAAGGGAGCCAGCGAAATTACCGGCACATGAGACATATCATCTTAGTTCTCAAAGTGAGCAACGCGTTTAGCTGTCTTATTAGTGTCAAAATATGCCATTAATAAGACAGTAGGTGTTATCGGCGGTGGTGACCACTTACCATCAGGTGGCCCACCTGCTCGTTTGCTAACTTGTAACATAAAAAAAAAACGTATTAAACGAAAAATCGAGATTATGAGAAAAAAGTTGGAACATAGATTTTTACACAATTTTTATTACACCACCTTAGCAAGATATTCTTATAAAAACAATCTATATCTTAGACAATTGCGTTACATGTTGTATGTATATGTAAGACAGTTACTTTGAAAGATTAAATTTATTATTATTATTTGTCACCGGAGAATGATAATAATCGCAAGTTGATAATTTTTCTAGTAAGTTCCCATTCCCATTCGCTTCAAGACTAAAATTGCAGATGTCACCGAAAAAACGGCAAAGCTGAAGTGGGAGTGGGCAGGTCACGTGTACAGAATGCATCCGGAGAGATGGGCTAAAATTACTACCCAGTTTATCCCCCATGATAGCCGACGCGGGAGAGGAAAGCCAAAAACAAAGGTGGCGCGTCAACCTCGATGCCTTCATGAAGGGATGCTCAAGGAGGCTCATGACCATGACGATTGGGAAGAAAAAGGCGAGACATTTGCTCTGCCGTGGGAAAATCCAAGCTAACAAAAAAAAATACGTTCTTTCAAAAGTGTCAGTAACATTTTAAGTAACATCATGTTCTGGCTAACAAACAAGTGAAATTTATTCAAATTAAATTTTATGAGCCATTTATGTTTTCAAAAGCGACATGAATAAATTATGTATGGGACTGCTTTGTTTTACATTTTACGCTCAGTTAACCATGGAGCATGTATTTATAAGTCGAATTTTAAAACTGAAGAAGTATAGTGTGCTATTAATTAAGTATAGATTTAAGGAATGTAAGTTTCTTTTTAACTACATGCTTGCTCTTACAATTTGAGACTGGATGGAGACTGTTACTCGTATTTATCAAAAGATTAATTCAACAGTAAACTATTAATATTCTAGAGAAGGCAAGATTGGATTATTATCTAATCTTGTTGTAGTTTCATATTAGTGTCATTAGATTGCAACATTATTATATAAGTGGGTAACATATATAGTTCTTTATATTTCGTGATCCTAGAGGAGGCTGTTCCGTTTTGAGTAATAATTACCTTTTGACAGCAGTCTATCTTGACCGCACCTGTGGACCACGTCGTAATACGTATCCTGCGGTCAGGGTGATTTCTACCCAATTCGAAACGCGCCCCTAGTGACCAACACTGGCTTAATGTATACGTTACTCAGAACATGAAGGTTTCTGTGGGTATGGAAAAGAAAAATAACAATAAAGTCCTGTTGTCGGACCTGAAGAATATGTTCCATTGGGAAAGTTCTTCAGATTTGACAACAATGTCTTGTATGTGTCCAGAATGCCTTTTGAGCTACTGAACTCTTAAAACCTAATCAAATAAAGCATTTAACTACAATCTTTTTCCACCAGGCAATGGAGTCTAAAACAAAGATAAACGGTCCTACAGGCTTCGTAACAGAACCGCGCATGGCTGAACATAGATGCCTCTGGGATGATGACTATCCGGAGTGTCCAGAGAGGTTGATAGGAGTTATTGAAAGGTATGGCAACAAATAATATTAAACGTGAAATATTTGTATAGAACGTGTTAACGGAATAAGCGATACTGAGAAGGGGTAATTTTTTATTTTTCATTATTAAAATTGTTGCCGCTTCTATTCTAAATATTTCTGTGGATACGCGCGCTGGCGACCGGGCGCCGCGCGGTTAATGAGCGGGGAGGAGGGAAGTGGCCGTGGCGTGCGCGGACTAGAACAAAGATGAAACTAGAACAATAATGAAACTTTAACAATATCGAGATAAAAAAAACTATTTTCAAGATTTTTTTTACGAGAATGGATCTATTTTAATAAAAATCAGTTGGGGTGTATGAGGGTTTCGCTTATTCCACTAACAAGTTGTATATGTTTGTAATTTTTTTCTAATCACATCCATTTTATGGCGTTGAAAATATCAGGAAATGTGTAATGTTATAATTATTGAATTTTTCAACTCCTGTGTCTAATAAATAAGTAAATATAATAGCTACGATGACAAAACATGTACCTATAATATACAGGTATTTCGAACTAAATGAAAATAGGAAAATGTCTTACAATTTATTCGTCAAACTAATAAAAAAAAATCGGTTTCTTGAAAACGGCTCTAACGATTTTGATGAAATTATTATTGATCTAGATAGCTCTCATGTCTGGGATAAATAGTTTTCTCCGTGTTTTTTGTTTTTTTTTGAAAACAGCGAATTTATATTATTTCCAGATGTAAAGAACTGGACCTGATATCGCAATGTAAGCAGTACCCGCCTCGCGCCGCAAGTAAAAAGGAGCTGTGTTCCTTACACGACCCTAGTGTGTACGAGCTCATGGAAACCACTCATCAGAACCAGGACCTGGAGTACCTTGAGGAGGTGTCGTCCAGATATGACGCCATTTATATACATCCTGTGAGTATTGGAATTTTTGAAATTTTTATTGGCTAAATTTTTTGTCCCATGTGGTGCCGGCAAAGAACAGTACCATCCCATACAAACCCGTGAGTGTCGTAAGAGGCGACTAAGGGTTATAAACTGAAGGATATCTAAGGGATATCATACCGTCTTACTTACTGCGGTCACCTACAACCGTCTATGGTGCCAGCCGTAACGCTGAAAAGCGAGGTGACTAGAATTCTGGAGGGTCCTGTATTTTATTTCATGGGATATTATGATGATATTTTTTTATAGTTCACAACAAAAACTTTTTAAACAACATATTTTTGCTTAAACCACTTCACTATCTTGACCCTTTTTTAGAACAAATCGTTCGAAATCGTCAAAACAATAATTTTTTCTTCTTTGAATGAATCTTTACGCGACTTGTATTTGAATGTATATGATTGATCACTTCATGAAGCAACCTAACATTAACGAACCTTTCATATAATGGTCTTGAGAAGTCGGGCACATCATGAGGTGATCATTTCTCACTATCTGGCCACGGCATATGCACTAAAAAGCTCAAGCTGGGTCATGACATGATTCAAATTGGTCGACTACACATTTAGTAAGTGTATGAAAATGTATCATAATGGAACCTTATAAAATACAAAATAGTTTATTTGAGAAAAAGAACATCATTGTTACAATTCAATCTGACACCCACACTAGGATACCCTGTGTCGTGGGTTGCCAGCGCTCTTCCGCTGAATAAAAAGAAAGGTTAGTTAAAAGTAAAATAAAATAATTATTATTATTATTTTTAAAAACGAAAAACAAAAACGTGCAGATGAAAAAGTGTAGATGTAATGCATTATGTGTGTACATATGCGTTTGTAAGCATGTGTACATGTGTGTTTGAGAGTATGTGTATTTGTGAGTATGAGTGCATGTGTGTTTGTGAGTATGTATACAGTCAACTACAGGTCAAGCTTAGCACTCGCAGCGCGACTCTAGCCCGTACGTCTATTGAATTAAGAACGGTACAAAGTCCAATGTGTCAAGCTTGATGTGCTCTTGACTGTGCATGCATGAGGGTATGTTTTGACTAAGGGATATAAGGGTATGGTGTAATTATATATTTGTTGGTAGATGGTGTTCCTGTAAATGTTAGCTACAAATTTTTAGAAGGCTTTCAGTTTTCTCGTAATCTACACTTAAAAGCCATGTTTTAATATGTTTTTTACATGGATACCTGGTTAAGTGCACGACATTTAAAATAGTGTTGATTTTGTTGTATAAATATGGCCCAGTGAAATCAAAACACCTATTTGCAAATACAGTTCTTGGGGGTTTTGGTTGCCATTTTAGCTTGCGAGTGGACCTTTGGGAGGTCACTGATGTAGATAAGGCATTCATAACTGCCAGAATAAATAGCTGTCGTACCGTAAGTACTCGAGTTATACTGTATATATTATCTAGAATTTTCCCACTGGGTTGCGGATGTCAGGATAGCTATCGCTCTGTGTAAAAACCAGTGCCCTTGTCAAGTCCGCTAGGTTAGGTAGTAGACTCCTTAAAAACTGAATAAGTCAATGATAATTTACACAACGTGAATTTTCATTAGTTTCGCTGGCGAAGCCCAGAGATTATGAAATAAAAAAAATTATCTAGAAAAAAGTTTTTTCGACCCTGGACTAAAGTGGTCACGTGATCAACTCATTTTTTATAGGAAGGCAAAGAAATTTTTTAGATTAATTTTTTTTTTCTTCCAGAAAATTGCTATTTTTCATGAAAACGAGTAGAATAGATGGGCTTCGGGAGCACAACAAATAAAAATTCACTTTCATTGTTATTTTCAGAGCACCCACGAGCTAGCCTTACTAGCGGCTGGCTCGACCATAGACACGGTAGAGCGTATAGTCTGTGGTGAGATTCAAAATGGCGCCGCGTTCGTCCGCCCGCCCGGACACCACGCCATGCGCAGGGAGCCTTGCGGTTACTGCTTCTATAACAATGTAGCACTCGCTGCCACACGTGCGCTACAGAAGGGGTTGACCAGGTATGTAATAGAATAAGATAGATCGATAAATTGTTTATTAAGGATACAGCACAAATCAGATTATCTAGAAGAGAAAAATCCATGGGATTAGGCTGCGGTTCTAACAGGTTAATTCAACATTCAGATTTACTTATTTTTATTGTATCAACCCTGTACATTCAAACATTTTTAAAAGAGCGCGTGGGTTTTTATTGTCGCTTCTCTTTTTTTCCCACCATGGCGCCAATTTGTTTGTGAAGCGGTGTAGTTTAGCTGACGTCATTAAGAGATTTTAATATCCAACAATGAATAAACTATTTTGACTTTTGATCTACAACAAAATACTTATAGCTGTGGGCAAACTGTTTGAACAATGACCTTGGCTGCGCAGTCGATTTTACATACAAATTGAAGTGCGCAAGCTTCCCCCACCACGCGATTATTGTTCAAGTTGTTTGCCCCGCAGTATAAAAACATTGAATAGACATTACATTAGATCTATGCGAAAGTGCGCTCAGCTCCGCTTTGAGCGGAGCAGAGATTTCGAGCATTGTGATTGGTTAATTCGTTCGCCGCTAACCTGCGCTCCGCTTCAGTGGAAACTCACCAGTTATCGAGACCAAAAAATTAGTTGAAAAATTTAGCGTGATTAGAATGACAGCGGGAACTATGCGTGAGAGAAGGACACAGCGATACGTGTCTCTCTCGCTTCAATGTGTTCGCATCGCTCCGTCGTCCTGATGTCACACTGCTGCATTTGTTATCAAGCTACTTAATTTCCACTTACAACATGAGAATACTTTTTTAGGATACTTATAGTAGACTGGGATGTGCATCACGGCCAAGCGACCCAACAGATGTTTTACGACGACCCTCGCGTGGTATATTTCTCCATCCACCGCTACGAACACGGCTCATTCTGGCCGAATTTGCGACATTCAGACTTTCACTACGTCGGCACGGGGGCAGGCAAAGGGTTTACATTCAATGTGCCGTTAAATACGACTGGCATGAAAGATGGGGATTATTTGGCGATTTGGCATCAGTTGTTACTGCCTATGGCTTTTGAGGTAAGACACACATCGTACATGGCGCCCTTGTCAGTAAAAATAAGTTTTACTCGCTAAGTATAGCGCGTTCAGGACAAGTCTGTCTATGACGGTTATTTTCTGCGCATGGGTGACAGGCGGAGAGCCAATGAAAGATTCGCCCCCCCCCCCCCACGTACCGCGCTCATCCCCGCGTCTCATTTTTTGACTTCCGCGCATTAACGGTCACAGACAGAGTTATTTTGCACGCCGTATACATAATTTGTCAGACATTACAGGTAACCTAGTTTATTTAGAACCTCAAATTAACTAATTATGATACATATCAAAAATCTATTCATTCAATATTTAAATTGATTCCATATAAAAAATATTTAATTAAAAACAGTTTTTTTCTCTACTTATAATTTTTTATTTTTTTTCACCCCAGTATCAACCGGAGCTGATCATAATATCGGCGGGCTACGACGCGGCAGTGGGGTGTCCAGAGGTATATATTTGTCTCTTTCTCTCCTACTTATAACGTATCTGTATGTCTCTTTCAGTTCTCGCCACAGCTCCTCTTGGTTTCGGCAGGTTTTGACGCCGCATTGGGCGATGAGAAGGTTAGGTTAATAATTATTAACCCTAACATGATTTTGGAGAAAAAAGTGTGATAACCAATTTTTTTATAATGCATTTATCTTATTTTAAAATACCTTTCCTGGGTACTTAAAAAACATGAAAAATACAAATCTGTCAATAAACGGAGGATCCGTTTCACTCGCACCAGAAAGAAAGAAACAGTGCTCGTAATTATTGTCCCTTTCTTTCTGCGTGCCGCACGTGTGAGTAAAAGTACCTGAAAATAATAAGACTAGGTTGTTCAGAGTGAATTTTCGTTGGTTTTGCTCCCGAAACCCAGTGATTCTACTCATGAAAACAAGCAACTTTCCCGAAGAAAAAAGTTTTTATTCGAAAAAATTTTTCGCCTTCCCATACAAAATGAGTCGATGACCACTTTACTATGGGGGGACGCAATATATTTTTCGAGTAAAAAATGATTTTCCTCACGAAAGTTGCTGGTTATCCTGAGTAAAATCACTGGTCAAGCATTTACTGTCTGGTGGCCCATTTGCTCCCTTGTGATATAAAAAGAAACTGCCTAAAAAGCCTATTATGATGCAAATAAATGCAGTCTATCTCATCTTGTTCCTCTCTTCCCTAGGGCGAAATGGAGATAACTCCAGCTTGCTACGCGCACCTCCTAAACATGCTAATGTCTGTAACTCCTTCAGTATGCGTCGTACTGGAAGGAGGATACTGCATACCGTCATTGGCTGAAGGGGCCGCGCTTACATTGAGGACTTTACTAGGACATCCACCGCCAAAGCTTACTGCATTAACTGAGCCTTGTGAATCGTGAGTATTACTGGTTTTAACCGGTTCTATTACTGGTTTTAACAGGTTCTATTACTGGTTTTAACAAGTTCTATTACTGGTACTGTATACTGTGTTTAGCTAGAGGGCAATGCTTGTATTGGGAATCCTACTGGGACACTCCTCACCAAAACTTACTGCATTGACGGAGTCTTGTTAATTGTGAGAATTGCTGCTTGAACTAAAGACACTTTTATTCTTCCGGCTTTTTACGCGTATCTCTTGAATATGCTAATGTCAATAACCCTGCCAGTATGCTTGGTATTTGAAGGAGGGTACTGCATACCTTCCTTGTCTGAAGGGGCTACGTTTTTATTAAGGACTGGCACACCCACCGCCTATGCTTACTGCATTGACTGAGTCTTGTGAATCGTGATTATTACTGGCTTTCACCGAATCTATTACTGGTTCTTTTACAAACTTAAGTGCAATACTATAATTGATTGATTGATTGATAAGTCTAGAATACTTGCATAGAGAGTCATACTGGGACACGCGCCACCCAAACTGACTACACTGAGAGAGCCTTGATTCATAGGTATTTTACTTTGAACTGATTTTGATTAGGTAGATAGATAACTTGAAATGTTCTTTAACTGAAGGAGCCGTGCTTATTTATTAAAATTTGCTTCATCTTGCCTTAGTCGTTGAGGCCGTAGAATAATAAACTAAGACGCTACTGCCTATCTTTGGTTAAGGTTCCCTAAGTCGCCTTTTAGAGTCTGGCCAACGAAAGCTGTCCATACAAAACCGCGGGAAATTTAAAAATAACAAGTTTTAAACCATAAAAATACTGCAAAATAACAATTTGATACTTTTAGTTGGTTTTCAGGTACTAACTTGTAGTCTTGAAAACCAAATAAAAGTTTCAAGTTTTCAATTTTCAGGGTTTAAAACTTGTTATTTTTAATTTTCCCGCGGTTTTGTATGGACAGCTTTCGTTGGCTAGACTCTGCCATGTATATGAAGTACTGTGAAATGGTGCAGTAACTGTTCTTACTCAGTGGTCATTGGGAGCTTTGAACCCAACCCCCAGAAATATTAAACACGTTGATAGATAAGGACTCTCCTAATTCTTACTCTTTTTTATTAGAATCACGGAAACAATCCTAAACTCGATCTACGTACACAAACCTTACTGGCGTTGCTACAACTTCCAGCCTACATACAGCACCGACGGAATACCGAACGTGTGTGACAGAGACAAACAGAAACATACAGTTGTAGTAAAGTGGGAGGGAGACGAAACTAGGCCTGACAGGTTCGCCACGAGAGATTGCTACCCAGTACAGGATAATGAGACGAAAAAATGGATTATGGAGAGGCTGGATCACTTGAGAATTGGTAAGTGTTTTGTGGAAGAAAGAAACAGGAACATACAGTTGTAGTGAAGTTGGAGGGAGACGAAATTAGGCCTGACAGGTTCGCCACGAGGAGTAATGCTACCCAGTTCAGAATAATGACACGGAAAGACGGATTATGGAGAGGCTGAATCATTTGAGAGTTGGTAAGTGTGTTTTGACAGAGTTAAATGGAAACATACAGTTGTAATGAAGTTGAGTGGAGTGGGATGTAGGTGAAACTAGGCCTGACAGGTTCGCCACGAGGGATTGCTACCTAGTGTAGGATAATGACCGCTGGATGCGAGCAGCGCAGGACCGCGAGTCATGGAGATCTTTAGGGGAGGCCTATGTCCAGCAGTGGACGTCTTTCGGCTGATATGATGAATGAGCTGGTGATTGAAGTGTGAGGAAGACGAAACTGGGCCTGACAGGTTCGCCACGCACGAGGGATTGCTATTCATTAATTGTTATTTGGATAGTGAGGCTAGATCATTTTCAACAACATAATAGGTCTTTCCTTACCTATGAAATTGCCGATTTGTATGGCGAATTTGAGGTAGACTCAATTTTCAGTACTAAGTTTTTTGCATTTTTCATAGGAATTATAAATCCATATTTTTAATTTTTTAAGAATTATTGGGAAGACATTAAGCTAACAGAAGCTTAAATTTAATTTTCGAAAAATATTATCTGTAAAAAAATATAACAAACCTAATGATGAAATCGGACGACTTTTAAGACGAAGACTAAAAATAAAAACTTTATTTTATGCGTAAATTGATAACCTTAAAGTCAATTTTCAAATATGATACAAATGAAAAAAAAAAGCATTAGAAGTAAAGGAATTATGATCTCATTAATCTGTAAGAAAATTTCGGCTATTTCATAGGTAAAGACCCATTATTTAAAGGAGCCTTTATGTAGTTCTCCGAGAAAGTACCAACCCATGCATTAGTTGAAGCGTAAAGGAGTTGCTGCAATTACCCGCGCACTGCGGGTTGCTTAGTTAGCGCCCAGAGCCCGATATCGGTTCAACATGCCAATGTTCGGAATTTTTGGAAATATCCGCGCTGCAGGCTTAGCCCCTGGCGAGTAGCTTTTTTAACAAATACACAAATTATATTCCATTTTTAGGGTTCCGTACCTCAAAAGAAAAAAACGGAACCCTTATAGGATCACTTTGTTGTCCGTCTGTCTGTCTGTCTGTCAAGACCCTTTATCTCACGAACGGGTAAAGGTATCAGGTTGAAATTAATACCATTTATTAGGATCCACGAACCACACAAGATCTGAAAATTTAAATTTTTTACAACGACGCAATCAAAAGATATGGCATTTTATGTCCTCATCTTCATACATTTATTCAAAAATGCAAAACCTACAGGGTACTTCCCGCTGACCTAAAATTATGAAGTTTGGCAAGAAGCTAGGTCTCACAGTACAAATAATGGGAAAAGTCTGAAATCATTAAATATTTCAACTTTTCTCACAACTAATGGTAACCAATTGTGGTGAGCTCCCGTTTCAAGAACATTTATATAAGAGAGGGGTCAAGTTGGATGGTCGCTGAGGCAATTTTTGTTGTAGTTCTATTTTAAAAACGGGAACACTTACAAACTTGAAAATTGGTATGTTTATAGTGCATAAGCTTTAAAATAACAACATATAATAAAATTTGGTCAAGCACGTGTCGGACTCAAAAAATCTAGCACATTAACTTACTGAAATTTCAACTAGTACAATTATGATTATGTGGTGGTACGGAACCCTCAGTGCGCGAGTCCGACTCTTTTTTTTTCGTTGATTCCAACGCTTACCAACACATTTTGCAGCCATGATACTAAAACCAGAGTTTATTTGACGGAAAGAAAAACATTGTCTTACAAACTTGTTTTTTCTGACAGCTCTTGCCGACCGCTTTTGTCATAGCTGCAAAATGTGTTGCTATTCGTTGGAATAATCTAAAAAAATGGATCGTACTGTTGGATCCCTACATACCTTGCCTAGCAACCTACTTTCAGTGCGGTTATCTAACCTAGCGAAAAGCCAGGCGAGCCACTAAACAACCCACACACAACACAAAACGCTTCTAACGCCCTCCGCGTAGGTTACCAAAATCTTTGGTTTAACCACAGGATTTAACCGATACCCATCCAGGCAACTCACTACGCTTTTTGGCAAGCCATTTAGTGGGAACTTAGCCTTAGTATGCCTTAGCTCACGTCACAATAAACTAATATGCCCTTTCGAAGACCCACCTGCTTACACGTTTGCTGTTTGGCTCCCCTATATCAACCTCATTCGAAAAATGTAACAAAAATTTTTTGGATTGTGATTGAAACTTCATAAAAGATTGTCAGTTTGATTTGTTTTTGTTGTCAATATACAAAAGCTATTTACTCACCACATTTTATGTTTTATTTAATATTCATCTTATTTAAAATTGAAGTTGAATATTGAACAATATAATAATACTCAATATGGTTAGATGCTCAAGATGTGGTGCGAAAAGCCTACTCAAATCACCTTCACGTAAAAATCACAGTGCGACATCGCAGTTTCATACTAAATGGCTCTGCCCAGCTTGCAAAGAGGGCCGAGGGGGCATACAGGATTCAAAAACACAAAAAAGTCCACGAATTTCTACAAAAACAATATCAAATATTGTAACTATGAAGAAAATACACGAACTTCTTAACAGCACTTTGGATAAAAAACTTTCAGCTCTAACCAAACAGATAGAAACATCTTTGAAACGCGAAATAAACGTTTTAGTGAGAGAAAAATTCGAGTCTCTTACCGCTGCTGGTTTACTTCAAAGTAAAGATGGAAATTTTACCATTTATAATGCAAGTAAGAAAATATTTAATGTTTTGAATGTAAAGGGGTTGCGAGCTGTATTTTTTTATCTACTAAGCATTAGGCTAACTTCATATATTATTATGACCTCGCGGCGCGCGGAACTACTAACCTCGCGGTACAAGATCAAACTAAACAGTGTTTGTTGTCTACATATCCATGCGCCACCGCGCTGCGTGCGATCCGCGCGCAAGATATTTCACCACGTGACAGCGCGCGGTGCAAGATCTACAATCCTATTATGACTTCTTCAGTTGATCCGCGCGGTGCAAGATCTACAATCCTATTATGACTTCTTCAGTTGATCCGCGCGGTGCAAGATCTACAATCCTATTATGACTTCTTCAGTTGATCCGCGCGGTGCAAGATCTACAATCCTATTATGACTTCTTCAGTTGATCCGCGCGGTTCGAGACAGACCGGCGCGCTTACCTATGCTGTCATGTGAATGGTTCCACCGCGCGTCTCCGCACGGCACCGCGCGGTCATATGAACTTAGCCTTAGGAGTATTGCCCAGCAGTCACTGTGGGACAATGTAGACTAGAAAAAGTTAAAGAATTTTTCAACACTTTTGTTCATATACAGCTCTATTTGCATTGTATCAAGGTCCTGCTTATTAAACACGCGTGCTTTTTTTCCAATAAGTAGATACAAGGAAACATTTTTGTTCTCGTTGTTGCAGTAACGGATCTAAAATTGGCCTTGTACCCCGTGTGCTATATTTACGACCAAGCAATGCTGAAGCATAAAAACATTGTAGAACCGTGAGTAATATTGCTTTTTATCAAACCAAAATGTAAGGAACCTCGAATCTTGGCCCATAAAGAAAGAAAGCGTCATTATGTTATCATAAAAGTATCAATTAATTTTTTTCTAAAATATCGATTCTCTAATGGCAGAATTGAAATTACCTCCCTTAGTGATGTAGCACTTTTTTTTTAATTCTTTGATAGGCTACGAGTTCCATTCTGCCGCACGGGAATCGATATTTTACGATAAAATCCAAGTTTCGAGGCTTTTTACACTTGAGTTTCTGTTGCAAATTTCTCCGACAAATCTACTAGTGAAGCCTAACAAATTAATTCGCTGATACGCGACCCCAATCTCAGGTGTCAGGTCCAAATTGGGTGCCCGCACACGACATTTTGTCGGCCGACTTCTCATAGGACGATTAGGGAGGTGATCGATGTCAATGATTTCATATTTTGTTAATAAGATAGATCCCATCATCATATTTTTTTATAAGTCTCGGTATTATTCACGTACTAGCGACCGCCCGCGAGTTCTTTCGCGTGTAATTACAAAAAAAGTCGACTATCAAATCTAGCAAATGGTCACTCCAAAACAATCTTTTGCCGTTTCTTTCTCAATTTCTTGCCGTTTCTTTTACGCTGCCATGGCAAGATCCGAAACGGCGTAGACTCGCTCTATTTGCATTGTATTCTGCATGAAATTCAATAAGTATTCTGTAAAGAATCTACATTGAATAAAATTATCTGAATCTGAATCAATTTTTGAAGCGTAAGTGGCGGGTAGTTCACTGTTTACATTCACATTTCTATCGTCATAATAAACAAAAAAAACCGGTCAAGTGCGAGTCGGACTCGCGCGCCGAGGGTTCCGATATACCTATAGTATTTTTGGAAGCAATAAAGTCCATTTTCAGGACCGCAAAACTAAATTTGTTTGTAAAGGTTTTTTGCAGATTTCTGAAAAACTGTGCAACTTAGAAAGATCGTTTTATTTTTGCTGTAAAGTTTACATAAACCTCTGTCAACTGTAATTAATTCAGATTTTCCCTTACTCAAACTTCGGAGATAAGGGGGGGGAATGGTATTTTTTTTGACATTTTTCATCATAACTTGAAAACTAAGAAACTTAAAAAAATACAAAAATATATTTTAAAATGTACAAGTAAAGCCCTTTCATATGATACCCCACTCGACCTAGTAGCGACAATTTGAAATTTGGCCCCCCCTATTTTGGCCCCCTTTACATTAATAATCATACTTTTTTCAAAAAATTTTCATGTGCAGTTAAGTTAGGCAACTATATTCTAAAACTATTCCAAATTTCAGCTCGATAGCGTAAGTGGTTGCTGAGATATAGAGGTGTGACAGACAGACGGACAGACAGACAGAGCGGCACCATAAGGGTTCCTTTTTTTTACCATTTTGGTATCGGAACCCTAAAAATCATCGTATTTGCGTGTCGATATTTGGTCACCTCCCTAAAAAAAAAATCAAATAATTTATTTGCACTGATTTCCGGTCGGTATAATTAGATGTTACGATAAGATTTATTTTAAGTACTGCGAAAATCTGCCTTAAACAGCATGCAAATTTTAAAGTCATCAATTACAAGTTTACAACACTATTACTAAAGACTTAATACACAAGCATACAAATTCAATGATAACAATAATTATATTAGGTTAGTATTCAATCAATAATGATCAGCTGAAGTACGAACGAACATCAGAATTACTGTACGAATTCCCGGACCGTGTAAAAACATTTGTCTAACAGCCAAAAATGTAGCTTTTCTTTGAATTTTACAAGAGGCAGCATCCTTATATCACTAGGTAAATTATTAAATATTTTAATTGCCATGAAGAAACTATTTCTTTGTAAAGATGCCAATCTGCATGGTTGATTTTGTTTTTGAATACCAACATGTTTCCTTAGTTGTCTGTTGCTAACCTGTTGTCGTGTAGGGAATAGTTGTGGATTTTGTTTAACGAATATTGCTGCAGCTTTAATATACAGGGTGTTAATTTGATTGCGTGCCATAGCTTAGGGGTTGGTTCAGTAACGATAAAGGAACTCAAAAAAAATATTTAAAAAAATCTTACTTAAAAAAAATTTTACTCCATTGAAACTAAACTAACGCGGAGGGCAATGACCCGGAGCACCGCGCTATCAAAAGCGCGCGAATGAGTTTCGGTTATGTATGTGCCTACCTTATCCATTGATTCTCGCGCCGCGCGCTGGCTCGGTATAGCACGGCGGTGCTCCGCGTTAGTTAAGTTTCAATGGAATTTTAGTGTTTTTTTTTTCAGTAGGATTTTTTTTGTGTTCCTTTATCGTAACTGAAGCACCCCTTAAGCTATGGCACGCAATTAAATTAACACCCTGTATATGCAAGGCAACGGCAATATCTTGAATTTTCAAAAGAAGACGGCATGAATCTAAAAAATGTGCTCCACACATCGATCTGACGCATTTTTTTTGTACTCTAAACAACCTTATAATAAATCTAAATAACCTAATCATCCGATTGAAAGACGGCCGACAGAAAGTCGGACGTGGGCGGGCGCCCTTAACTATAGTCCATTTGTAGGGATCACCCCGAATCCCCAGAGCGAATAATGCGTATTCACGAACGACATCGGGACTTCGGGCTGTTAGAGAGAGTACACCAGATACAATCAAGACCCGCTACTGATGAAGAAATCACAGCCGCCCACACCGAGAAACACTTGAACAGGTACGTAAACGATTGATGTAAAAAATATTTGTAATTTTGAAGCTATGTCCGACCACATTTGTGATAGATAGAACTAGCGAAACTGCCAAGGGGATGAAGAGCAGACATGTAGAGCAGATCGATTTTCTCTTTCCTTCTTGTATAGAAAAAACCGGCCAAGTGCGAGTCGGACTCGCGCACTGAGGGTTCCGTACCACTACATAAACATAATTGTATTAGTTGAAATTTCAGTAAGTTAATGTGCTAGATTTTTTGAGTCCGACACGCGCTTGACCAAATTTTATTATTTGTTGTAATTTTATAGCTTATGCACTATAAACATACCAATTTTCAAGTTTCTAAGTGTTCCTGTTTTCTAAAACAAAAGTCGCCTCAGCGACCATCCAACTTGACCCCTCTCTTATATGAATGTTCTTGAAACGGGAGCTCACCACAATTGGTTACCATTAGTTGTGAGAAAAGTTGTAATATTTAATGATTTCAGACTTTTCCCATTATTTGTACTGTGAGACCTAGCTTCTTGCCAAATTTCATAATTTTAGGTCAACGGGAAGTACCCTGTAGGTTTTGCATTTTTGAATAAATGTATGGAGATGAGGACATAAAATGCCATATCTTTTGATTGCGTCGTTATAAAAAATTTAAATTTTCAGATCTTGTGTGGTTCATGGATCCTAATACATGGTATTAATTTCAACCTGATACCTTTACCTGTTCGTGAGATAAAGGGTCTTGACAGACAGACGGACAACAAAGTGATCCTATAAGGGTTCCGTTTTTTTTCTTTTGAGGTACGGAACCCTAAAAAAAGAGAATCGATAACGATTCAGTTCGCCGGTAGCGCCTCAGGTTTCATTCATGTAGTCTTGTGGTGCCCTCACAGTCTAAGACTATACAGGATGGATTTTTGAGATGGGACAGCAAGGTGAAGTACATTTCGCTACCGTCACGTGAGCGTAAGGTGAAATATTTATTCACCGTTCATTGCTGTTCTCGTATGCACGGCAGCAACAAGACGCAAGAGCAAGCACGTAGAAACAAAACCAGTGTACGCTGAACCAGCGCTACGCTACAAACTCCCGAAACCAGAGACCCGCTCAAGGTCAAAGTGTTTCCATCCACCGACGAGCAACCGTGTGTACTAACGAAACGGCCTATTGTAGATTTTATGGAGTTAGGGCTTGTAGAGTTAGAAGCTTGGCTCTGATAACTTTTTGAAAATGCGAACTATATGGTCTCGTCTTGGTAACATTTTACATGAAAATGTTTTTGGTGGGATTTTACTTACCGCGGCTTAAACTTTTTTGTCTACCCAACATAGCCTGAACTACAAATAAGCTGTTTCATTTCCGGCCATCTCTATGTATGGTCAACCGCTTGTCGGTAGAAACTTTTTCAACTCTACTCTAGCATTTATTACCACGCCATAAGGTCCAAAAGTGTTTCTACTGATGTGCGGTCGTGTGTACACCTGCTTGAAAAAGACGAAAATATATGTACTTAGCTTTACCCATCAACTCTTCATTTATTATCGGTAGTTTTTACGAAAAAATATCAAAAATACGCTCATTCATGCGACATGGCCCGGCAATGTTCATGTCTTACTGGTCCAAAAAGCAAAATAAAACTAAAAACGTTTTGAAAATGTATATTCGGCCTTGTTACACAGTATGGCCGATTAATGAAAATATATCAGAATATTGCAAGTAAACTATGCCGATTTAAACAAGAATCATAACAGGTCTAATATAATATGTATTTCATCTGAATAGGTACTGTACTAAGACATGGCCACCCCAGTGGCCATAGTAATCTGGAATGTCTCCTTTGTGGAGTCGATTAAATTGCTGTTAGTGCATGCTGGGAACTGGGATTCTCAAAGTCCATGTCTGATAGCTAATAGGTCAATTAATGAACAGAATATGGTATAATCAGGGCTTAAATCTCTAAACATTTGGTTTATTTTATTAGCCTTATATGTCGTTGTTTTGCTAAGATGTGAAGTTGTGTATAAATATTTAATAAAGTGGGAGTCCTAGTGCGTGTTGGCAGTAGCGGCCCTAGGGCGGTGCGAGCGGTGCGACCGCACCGGGCGCCGAAATAGGGGGGGCGCAGAATTGACTAAAAAAAATATCTAGGGCGTACGTACGCGACGGGGAAGAGTGGCCTTATAATTTTTAATGTTAACCAGGTTAACCATCACTTCATTTTTAACAGGCGTACCTACCCATAATATGTTAGTTGTTCCGATCGTAAAGTTATTAAGTCTTTTTTTTAATTTTTGAAGTGAAAACTTCTTTAGCAGCGCTTGGCACTTTTTTAGATGGGTAAAAAATGTTAAACTCGCGTCAGATCCGTTGCCTGATTGAAAATGCGTCAACTGTCAACCGTATGGTTATTACAATACGGGTTTTTATTCAGTGACATCAAAGAAGTACGCGAAAAAGCGCGATTAACCCTTACAAAAAGCATTATATTCAAAAATGCAAGTTTTCACCTCTTCCGGCACTCCCGGAGTGCAACCCGTCCTTTTTTATTTACTCAGTATCTTGTCGTGATTTTCAGGTATGTTTCTTGACCATTTAATTGACCATATCACTAAGACCAAAACACGATTAGTGAAAATCGGCTCGACAAAATAAAAATCCAAAGTTGTTTCTTCAATTTTCATTATTTCCTCTTTTTGTGGAGTCTGAGGTGTTTTAAGTAGTGAAATTAAGTATAAAGAAAGGTATTCGTAGTTGCTATCATATACCTCACCTAAAATTTTATTTCATAATTTTTACAAAAAGTTGGGCGCTTCCATCATTTAGTTATGGTAACACGCACAGTATATCTGTTGCAATCTAATGCGTTGCGGATTGCGTACTTTATCCCTTTCTTTCAAGCGACAAGACTGCGCCCCCTGTCAAATATCTATCTTTTCACATATCCTTCTAACTATGAATCTACCAAACGCATCGTGATTGCTAAAAATTTCTTAGAATTATTAAATATCCGCCTTGAACAAAGTTGCAAAAGAAAAAAAGCAGAAAAACGAAGAAGTTGAAGTCGTTGTTGCCTTGATTTGTAAATCAGTTAAGTAACGAAAGTGGAAAAATGAGAAGTGTAATTTTCAGTCAGCAGAGCCTATAAAAGTTAATTGACTCGACTTAAACTCATAATAATTTGCAGGCATCTGCCCAAATTTGTGAGCAACGCCCTTCGTATCTTGCTAGATGTATGTCTAATGATCGTTTTGGAAAACACAAATTCAGGCAATTTAAGCAAAGTCAAAATCGTTTATTCATTGTTGGATATTAAAATCTCTTAATGACGTCAGCTAAATTACATCGCTTCACAAACAATGTGGCGCCAAGCTTATTAAAAACTGTCAGAATATGGTATGATCTTGGAATTTCATTTTTTGAAAATAGTTGAAATTAGATTATTCCGCCCAAAGATAAATGAGCAAGAGCGAAAATCCAAATTCTTTGATTCCAACTTACGAAAACTATATGCAGGCGCATAAGCTGGGAAGTTGGTCATCTAGGTCGGAATAATCCCATTGCTGGCCGATAACATAATCGTCACATCAGCCGAAAGACGTCCACTGCACGGCAGGACATAGTCCATGACGACTAATTCCTTTTTCGCAGAGTACACTGCCGCTTTAGTTTAACTATTCTCAGAGCTATGTCAGTTACCTTAGTTCTTCTGCGGATCTCCTTGAATCTGACTCGATCTCACAGAGGCCTCGAGCATTGCTCTTTCTATAGCCCGTTGGGTGACCTCGTGTTTTCTAATAAGGTCCATCGTGAACTACCACGTTTCGGTCCTTTGTCATCACCAGCAACACTTACTGTACAGAGACTGTCGTATTGAGACACTGCAGTATTTTGGACAAGAAGGTATCGCGAAACTTCCGGAGTTACTACTACTAAACTAAGTTTGACTTACAGATTCAGTTTAGATTTACTTATTCAATATAGTTTCTTTACAGAATACTCATTCAAGCGTAGAGTCTTCAACTTTTAATGGAGTGGGTACAGACAACATGGGAAATTACGTTACTACTATAATATTGTCGGCAAATCGAAGCTAATGGTGATACTGACTTCTTCCCCGTCAATTAGCTTAAAAAAGTCTTCCAATCCAATGAAACGGTTCAGGAGATATGACTTTTCCCTGTCTCACTCCTCGCTGCATTGCTGGCCAATACTGCTCAGTTAGAACTTACCTATAATCAACTATTAGGTATCCAGGGCGTAATCAATCACAGGTAGGTAAGCAAGCAACGAGCGTCAGTAGAAAGAGCACCAATATTTTTATTTCTAGGGGGCGCCATTATGATATCTCGCCCCACCTAAAAAATTTCCTAGGGCCGCCACTGCGTGTTGGTGTTACAAAATCTTGAACAGCATCCTCAAATATTAAGTCGATCTTTCCCTTGTTGGATGGTTTATTATTAGGCCATATAAGGAATTCAACTCGGAATTTGAGCAAACCGGCTGTAAACTCGTGTACACCTTCAGTTTGGTGATCTTAAAGTTGTCTCAAAAGTCTCATAAAATCTCGTGTCCGCGTCGTGAGTTATTCAAGGTCAAATGTCAAAAAAATCAGTTTTTAGCGATTATCTCGGTTTCCATAGCTCCAATGAGGTTGACATCTATGTATGAATTGTAGAACATGAAATTTGTTGTATATTGGTGTATAAAGCTTTTTTTTATTTATGCTCCACTAGCAATATGAAAAACAAAAAGAGCAACAATATTATAAATTAACCTTTATTAATAAAAAACTTTACATAAATTAAGAATTTAAGCTAGGATGCTACTCTTGTTACGTAGTGCGGTGTATGCTACCAGGAAGGACAGTAAGGTAGCCAAGACTTCAGAGTTCACCCATGGACCGGAGTAACCTGGAAAGAATTAATGCTCAGATGATTTATCTGATCCATCGTTTTATGAAGTTGCCGGTGCCAGACAACACACAAAACCAAAAAAAGAGCTATCCTTTATTTTATTAAAGCTATATTTATTATTTGATAAGAAGAAAATTATCTCATGTATGTAAAACAGAACAGAGTTCAACTGTCTTATCTATCATTAAATAATAGTTGTCGATTACAATGACATTCTGTATGTATAAAACGAAACTGAATGACTGACTGATCTGCGAATACACAGCCCATATTCTTTGGTATAGAAACACACACACACAGGTTTTTTATAGAACATAGGCGAATGATAAAATGGATTTTACGAAGTTCATCTCCCTTAGATCATAGAAATCCAAGTAGTGAAGTTGTGAGGAACAGCTAGTGTATTATGCGATGGGCTGGATCTTTTAAGATGTAAATACTTAGAATACTAATTGACAAACTTCTATCAAAAAGTTTCAGTGATTTTCTTGTGTTGCCACAATGGTGCTATTGTGACTTGTGCTGATATGGGATTGGAAACTTTTTAAAATAAATGGGGTCCCAAATGCAAAAGCAAATGTTTTTCAATCTTTCATTGATCAATTGTGTGGTTCAACACTTAGGTTGTATTATTTCATAATTTACTTGTGAAAACTTTTCTCAAGGTAATGAATTAACATTTTATTTTTCCTTCAAATTAAAACTGATTTATTTGCATCTAAAGTAAGTTAGTTTATAGTATCAGAGTACAGGTAGGGTAGCTTCAATACTTACTGCCAGGGTGGTGAAGCTGAATGGCAAGAAGTGGGGAGACTGATGCATCTGGGTTGGCACGGCGAGCCCTGCGCAGGTTTGCCCAACCTTCTTCATCAAGAATAAGGACCTCATGGGTTCCTGAACGTGCCTTGGAAGGCTCTTCTGTCCATGATACCTGAAATATTAATAATCCATAGTTGGTTTACTTTTTTGCTATTAAAACAAGAAATATAATTTAGGAATCTTTCATACTAAAAATGTCAATATTGAACTAATACTAGCTGGCCACAATCTTTGATAGTAATAAACTTGTGTTCATCTCTGAAAATCATTTCATGTCTAAATTACACTTTCATTAAAATTTGAGGTGAAAGAAGTAGGACCATGATAATCTAGGTTATGACTTACCTGGTATTTGTTTTCACCAACTTTGGCCGCAGTCAGTGATTTTCCATCAACTTCAGCATACAGTGCATAGTGTTCAGGTAGCGCATTATCGCAAGATAAAGTAAATTCAGTAATATAAGCTATTTGTGAGACTACAGTTGCATCCAAGCTCGTGAAAGAGGATGCCTCAACTTTAGGGTTTTGACAACTTTCTGCTGCCGCGCCTCCAACAAACACCACAAATAATAAAGTAGCTAGATATTTTGTGACCATTTTGAAGCCTTTTATGATACTGATGTGTTTAAAATGAAGATTTATTTGCGACCAGTTTGCGACTAAAAAGACACTGTTCTCCACGTAAAGGGACTGCGTTCAAAATGTTCGGTACATGTGTACAAGAGAAAGTATTCTGGATATGAAGTATAAAAATATTGAAGTGCGCATTGCAAAATTTAATAACTACAGTAAAAACATAAATATTTGTCAATAAATTTTGAAAATAAAAAATTTATCTTCAAAATCTGCATAAACTGCGTACGAGTACTGTGCTACAGAAATACGAGTTCGTAGTCAACGTTTCGAACGCACTTTGCCGAATCGACGGTGACGTGTGAACGGCTTGTCAAAACCGCAATTCATGTAACGGTTTGCAAGATATCTTTTTCAGCCTTGGTTCTTTGATTATTATTTGTTTATTTTTTATTAACAAATCGCGGTTATGTTATATTTGAGTTGATAAAATCCCAATTTACTTTTGCTAATATTTTTATTGATTGACCAGTGAATATCAAACATTTGTTACGTGACGCCCTCTCCGGCTTACGAAAAATACTAGAAGTCGGCTACTATGCTTGTTTTCTTCACAAACAAAAAACCTATCAATAAACCACATTGCTTTCAAAATTTAATAGGAAAATAATTTCAGGTTTTTTTTTGTTTTAGATTTTTTTAAATTGCTTTTTATTAATCCTCGAAGCGTTCGTGGAAAAGTGGTAGTAGCTCTTTTTTTCCGATCACGAAAGTTAAACAACGTTGGCCGTGATCAGAACCTGGGTGCGTCGGAAGGCACATTTGTCAGCAACTGTCAGTGATAATAGTCGTAAAGCCAAGTCAGGGGGCCATTTGGCGTTCGGATTCGGCATTTCTGGGTAACAATTGTTATGTTTTAACTACACAAAAAAAATTGCGTTGAAATGAATATTAGAATTAAACTGTACTCTATGAAGTAGTTTTTCACTTTTAGTGCTTACTCCCGCTGTCTATGGCGTCATACCGGGAGGCCGAGGAAGGATCAAACATTAATGGGTAGGGCTCAACACAAACGCACTTGAACTCGCAACACTGGAATTTTATAACATACTGAAAATAGTATAATGTATGTGATTTTACATCTTGCACGTATGTTAATTTACGTCACACAACTTCGTAACACACATAACTAACGTGAACAAACACACGTGTGGAACTTTACTTAAAACTCAGAGTGTTCAAATGCAACGAAAATCAGCGAAAAGTGACATTATGTAACAATTTTTAGGCTTGGTTCAATTAAATAAATTTTAAAATAACAATTTAAAATCGTTTTCCTTTAAAAATTGCTTACGGAACTAACCTAACAAACCTAATGACCAAGCAGTAACACACACAGAATTTCGCTTTTTTTATAGTAGAAGGTTGCTTCCACAAAAATAATATTAGGTTCTGCTGTTTCAAATTATAAACTACAATTTTACCCTACCGTAACAAACGTGACATAAAACGAGACTGTTTCTGTAATTCACTTACTTTAAATTAATTTGTTCTGTTTTGATAATACTAGAATACATGATGCAAAACATACAAATGTCTCTAAAAAGAGGAAGGTGACGTTAACTTTTTGTATGAAACTAATATATGGCTATAACATAATACTTCTTTTTTTCAATTGATAGTTAAAATTTTACGTCTCTAAACAAATAATTTAATAATGTATTTTATTTGTTATCTTGAACTTCATTGAATATTTTTTTTCCTTACTTAAAATTGGACGAGAAATATAACAAAGGTACATTTCTAGTGAGCCTTACCCATATTTTTCTGTTGCTATCAGATCGATCTTCACAACGATATAGATATACTATTTGTTACTTTGATATTTTAGGAGTATAAAGCTCTCTCAAAAGTATGTATTTTTTGTTGCATCGTTCCAATTTTTTTCTGGATGCCCGCTGGGATCATGATGAAGATTTTCATTCAAATGTTGATTTACCCATGAAACGAAACTACTTTTACCAAAGAATAATATCGAAGGACAAAAAAATATCCTCACAAACTATTTGTATGAGATGGAAGGTCGATTTCCTTTCGTATTTAAAAAAGACCTAATTGGTTGCCAACAACTTCAGCTGTTGTCTTCTCGTTTGGCAGCTGTGTAGCAGACACTTAAATAAACAAAAATGTTATAACGAACCTGCAATATGTCGTTTTGTTAAAATTTTTTACTTTTTTTTTTTTTACTATGTATGGGCTTACTCTTGACCTCGATCTAGCCTTGAGGACAGAGATGAGGTCGACGATGGAACGAGCTTGCCCAGAAGAAGCCTATTCACTCGCGACTTAAATAGATTCGGGTTTCCTTAATACATTAAAGAGTAAACTATAATTTGAAAATATGTGATTATTAAGTAATGCTTGATTTTCTTTTGTTGTAGATTAAAAGAGCTATCATCAACGAAATTGCGAGATCTGAAGTTTCAAAAAGATGAATATGACTCCGTCTACTTACATCCAGACTCTTTAGAGAGCGCTAGAGTTGCTGCAGGAAGCGTTATCCAGGTCATACGAAATCTTTTTAAACTGTCTTGAATTGTTTCTATAATAAAACTTTAATTCAATATAATTTTTTCCAGATGGTTGACGCAGTTCTGTCAAACACTGCTGGTTCTGGTGTATGTGTGGTACGTCCCCCTGGTCATCATGCTGACGAAGATACACCGAGTGGGTTCTGTTTACTTAATAATGCAGTTTTGGGTGCGCGCTATGCCATAAATTGCCACGGTGTGCGACGTGTTTTGTTACTGGATTGGGATGTGCATCACGGAAACGGCACGCAAAGTTTAACATACAATGATGAAAGGGTAAGTTACCGATGAAGAAGAAGAAGTGAAAAACTACTATCTCGATACTTTACCTTGCTGTCGTAGGCTACATTAACTATTGAATTATATTTTAGATTCTTTACATGTCAATTCATCGCTACGACGACGCAACATTTTTCCCGTATTCGACGGATGCAGATTACTTATCCGTTGGCGAAAGAAAAGGAGAAGGCTTCAATGTTAATATACCTTGGAATAAAGTAAGAAATATTTTTATGTGAACCCTTCAAGTTGAATTTATGTAGGTAGCAAATTTAGAAATTACTTTAGTTTTTCTTCTTTGGTTTTAGCGCGGTATGGGGGATACGGAATATTTGGCAGCTTTCACACAAATTATACTACCAATCGCTTATGAGTATAATCCGGATTTAGTCATTGTATCTGCTGGGTTTGACGCGTGTGTTGGAGATCCTCTTGGAGGTAAGCTTTTCTAGTTTGATGGTTGAATATTGAGATTTGCCGTGATAAGCGTTTAAGTGATTGTTTATTTCTCTTTAGGTTGCAAAGTAACTCCTGAATGCTACGGACGTATGACTCAACTACTCCGGGGTCTTGCTGGCGGAAAAGTTATTTTATGCCTAGAAGGAGGTTATAACGTGACCAGCATAGCTTATTCTATGACTATGTGTACCAAAGCTCTATTAGGGGACCCGATTCAACACCATCATGATCCTAAATCTATAGTGCATATTTCTGCTATAGAAAGCATTGATAATGTTATCAAAACTCACAAAACATACTGGAAAAGTCTAAAATTCCAACGGGCTTTACCTCTAGAAGACGTCATTGGAGAACCATTGCCGTCAAGAGGATTGAATGAAAACACTGTTAAACCTGATAATAAGTTTGAAACGTCTCTACCTTCAACTCTAGTTGATTTAACAAAGCAAGTACATAGAGGTACCAAGAGCTTAGGTGATATGAATAGTTCATTAGAAAATCTAAGGCTACTGGAAACTGAAATGGAAAAGTTAAGTATGAAACCGAAATGCGAAGATGGGATCCATTGTGGCACAGATGATGAAGACGATAAATCACAAAAGCCTTCGAAAACAGCATTTAAATCACAAAGTTCTTTTGAAGTTACTACTCCCATCTGTTCAAAAAATGCTTCTGAATGTGAAGGTAAAGAAAAGAAAGATTTAGAGGCTAGTGACACTTGCAGCACTAAAAAGGCTTGTGTTGAGAAAAGTAATGTTCCAGAAAGTTTATACGGCCAAGGAAGTTCAAAACGAACCAATTCCGAACAAGGGCGTTCTAAATCAGAAGAACCTAAGACATTAGTTGACTATTTAGCAGAGAATATGCAAGCAATTGCCGATGGGGCGATGTATGCAGTAATACCATTACCATGGTGTCCTCATTTGGATTCCTTATTTGCTATACCAAACGATGTGAAGTTCGAACAAGGGGTAAAATGTATTGATTGCGATCATACTGTGGAAAACTGGGTTTGTCTGCAATGTTTTATCGTAAGTATGATATAGACATAAGTACATTAATTTATTAATGAAATAGCTTGTACTACTTACCGTACTTTTATCAACTTTTAACTTCGAAAGGAGGAAAGCTTTCTTAGAAAAATGACTCTTACATCTAGTGAAGTGCATAATCTACTATATCACAATATCTAATAATAATAACTCGTTAAGTGCTAGTTGGATTAGCAAAGCTACTTCTAAAATTTCGTATGACTATAAATCGGAAGCTGTGGCGTCAATTTGAAGTTACAATTAAAACAACAATACATGACAATACATCAGGGGACAATTCACACGAAGTCATCTGAACCCAAACTAGGCAACGGCTGTACTGTACTATGGGTACTAGAGACTGATATACATACATAATAAATGGATAAATAACACCCAGGCACAGAGCAAAACACTCGTGTCCATCACAAAAACGTTTGCCCTGGGCGGGGATCGAACCCGTTGCCCACGGCGTAGAAGGCAAGCTCACTACCAACCACGCGCTACGCCAACGGGCCAGTCATTTAATCTGTAAACTCCTAAATTTTAACACGCACTGACGTCTTTATAAAATAAAGTTTTTCGTGTTCTGTCTGTCTCTATATAACTATAATATGCTACAGCTTAGGAGTGCTGGCGAAATGTATGGCGTGCCACAGTTTTCGTCCGCACTCCTAAGCTGTCGCGTACTCTACCTGCGTTGTATTTCTTAGACGGCGTGCGGACGCTCAATCAACGGTCACATGCAAGTTCATTTCCAAGCCACGAATCATCCTCTAGTGTTATCTCTTATGGATCTCTCCGTGTGGTGTAATGTGTGCGATGCGTACGTCGACAACGCGCTGTTGTACGACGCGAAGAACAATGCACACAGATGCAAATTCAACGAAGAAATGCCTTGGTGTTACAGGACTGATACTTTGCATTTGGGTTAACATGGCCAAGATCGTAATCTGGCTTGAAGAACCGTCAAGATTTGATAAAGTGCTACGGAATCGTCATTAACTTGTGTTAAATAGACTCAAACCCCAGTAATCTGACTAATGTTGTGAATTTTAAACAGTTTAACTGATGTTACTAATATAGCTTGTATTCTGGACTTCAGAGTTTTGCTCAATATAGGGTGACATTTAATTAGTTCTTGATAGAAAAAGGTATGAATGTACTCATGATACTGAACAACTTTTCCCTGGGAACATAGGTCGAAATACGAAAATCAGGTTTTGACCTCCCATAGAAACAGCATCAGCTGATAGCGCATTTTGTATGGGTGGTCAAATTTGGTTTTTCGTATTTCGACCTATGTTTCTTGAGAAAAGTTGTTCAGTATCATGAGTACATGCATATCTTTTGCTATCAAGAACTAATTAAAAGTCACCCTATATACTGCTGTAGTGTAGTGGTTTTCTTTTGAGCTTATATCTAAATTGGTTAGACTGGGATGTTAGAATAAGGAAAATTAATCGTTATGTAAACGGGGTATTTTTGTATTTATTAAAACGCACTAGTTACCCTCGTGACAATTCATTCCAAAATTGTATACTTTTAAGTAAATTATTGACTTTATTGGTTGGTCTCGGTGACTGAGGTGCGTGATTGTTTCGTAGGAAAATGTTGTACGGCCATGGACGTTACAGTGATGTAAATCATGGAGTACTGCGATCAAAATTAAAAAGCCAATCCATAAATATTTTCCAGTAGAATAGTCATGAGCAAGTCCAGCTTGACACTTGCATGCTATGTGTCAAGCTTGAAGTGTTCTTTACTGTACCGCCATCACTTGCATTGTGGGCCGACTCATTTATAAAACACGACAATAATTTTAAACTCATTGACATTGATTGTATTAATAATAGGTTCTAACAGTTTTAAGTACAATATATTTTTCTATATTTGCCATAAAGCACACTGTTTTTGTACACACATACATGAAGTAAACTAAAACTGCAATCTATGTTTGTCTCAGTTTTTGTATGTAAGGCTGGTTTGTTTTTTTTTTTGCGCAAAGGCAGAAAGAGGGGAGGTCAAATCATCATTGTACCAAAAACATAATTGGGGAATGGGGAATTTAGGATCGAAATGGGTAACCAAGTTTGACAGAAGTTATTACAAATTTTGTTGAGCCAACTGATGAAGCAGCTAAGATTTAAGAAACTTTTATAGGCCTTTTTACCCATTAAGATATTACTTCTTTTGTTGGCTATTCTTTAGGCATTTGCCAATTCGCCTTCTTTGATGTGCCTTGAAGCTGGCACCACTCATCGTTACTCTATACCTATGTGTTATAGTCACCAAATAGGCAGTTATAGTACACATTATGTAAAGGGTCTTTGGTATATCTCTGCAAACCTCTCAGGATATTGCTGTACTCATGAAACTGAATCCCAAGACTTTTGAAAATGCGCATTTTGTTTTAGCGTCGGGTCAATTTGTATGTAAAACCAAATTTTTTTGCTCATTTGGAAAGTTGTGAAACAAAAGTTTACCGAGTAGTGCAACCAGGGAAGGTTTGCAGAGTAGTTTATTTAAATCATCAATCAATACAAATTTTGTTATAAACAACTATGTTAGCAAATAATAATTGTTCATCAATACATTAAACAATTCGTTATACATAAAATGTTAAAAACGATAATAATATAAGGCAATCCGTGTCAAAAACAATTTTTATAATGTGATTTGGCGGCTCTATGTGAAGACCAAAGACCCTAATAGGGTTTCTCTCACGAATATCGAACATGATGTGTATTACGAACAGCAACATTCTTAACTATTGAGAAAAAGGATGAATCATCATCCTGTTATATCATTTTATAAGATGGACAGGATGAATATATGCCAAGATTGTAATAAAATAAGGAATAAGATAAAAGTGAGCCTCAATTCATTATATTGCTGATGTTATTACCATCCTGTATCAGTAGTTGTAATGTATCTGTATTTCTTTCAATGGTTTTGGTGTCCGTATAGAGTACCTTTAATACTTTTAGCATTGCGATGTCTTTTGTGTATGACATTTTTTATCAATTTATTTTTATTGATGTTTTGAACCAATAGTACTCTCGTATTTTTTTTTACACTTAAAACTAGTCGTTTTAAGATATATTTTAGTTTTATATTGTTCGCAAAATTCTTTATTATCACTTAAATTTTAATAATTAGTGTTTTAAATGACTGACCAGTGACGTTTTACATGGAACCTTTACGATACTAGTGCCCATTCGGAATGTTTATAAAGTTACCCAGTAGATTACAGTTTCTTATTCGATTCCGCAACAAACTACTACGGGATGCATACCAACACCATGCAACGTAAGTTTGAGTGACAAGAAAGGATGACATTGACAGAAAGGCGCTTCTGTCTTATGTCCTTGTCGCATACACAAGCACTTAGAAATCCAAAGTCGCCCTAATATGTGTTCTGTGACCCAAACATGCGAAGTATGCTGCCACCGGTATAGACAACAAGTAAGCACTCGCAGTTCGTGAAAACAATATAATTTAATTCTAGTGACATTTGCGAATTTAATTGTACTAATGATATTCAATATAATAAAAATGTAATTGTTTATTCTTGTTTAAAATAATCATAAATTGCTCATTTTTAATTTAATGATTCAATATATTAATATTTGACAGTGGTTAATAAAAGTCATATCATGTTACCTATTTCTAGTCTCATTTAAGTTACAACCTTACAAAATTAATGAAACGAAGAACAATGTTTGCACTTTTAGCTCGATCTTATTAGAGAGGGCGTGTTAGTTAATAAGCTGGCCTCTTAAAAAACCGAACGATATGGTGATGGTGATTGACTGATAAGTTCTGTTCTGTCAAAAATCATTGTGGTGTAACCACGGAATACAAAGTGATCCTAGAGTTTAGTGATACAACAACAGAAAGTCTATAATAATTAGACAATTTTGAAAAATAGAAACACCCTGTATTTTATTTATCAATCGAAAAGATCATTGAAAAAGATTGATTTCCCTAAAGTAACATAGTATTTTAAATCAAAGTAAGTCTATGATAATTAACAAGGTCAAGATAAAATTCGTCTGATTTGGCCCCAGCTTCCTCTAAATCGTCTTATATGCATATATCCCGAGTAGTTGTGTATCAGCCGTAAAACATTTCTGCAAATGGAAGAGGATGTATGTCGTTTACGAGTATTTTCGTTCGTTTCAAAATGTATGAAGTAAAATCTACTTTAATCGTCTCCGCCGCCGCCGATATACCCTAAAAACTGTTATTTAATTGGGTTGGGTGCAATAAGGACAAAAACTAATTTCTCACAAAATGAACTTCTAACAAACGAAGAAAAATATTTAAATAAAAGATTTAAAAATATCGTAGCGATTTACGATATGGGCGAAGATAAAACTAAATTCGTAGAATTTTGCAAACACGAAA
Organism: Athrips mouffetella; assembly: GCA_947532105.1. NCBI lineage: Eukaryota > Metazoa > Arthropoda > Insecta > Lepidoptera > Gelechiidae > Athrips > Athrips mouffetella. The sequence continues at coordinate 5,559,843 of OX383960.1, read as the reverse complement.
CAATGTCCGTCTCCCCTGCAGCACCAAGTGAGATTGGGGTAAGAAATGCAGCGAGTAATGGAAAGGTGTGATAATACATGGATAAATACTAAGTTTCACATGAATCGGCCCATGAAACTGAACAACTTTTCCCTATGAACGTAGGTCACAGGACAAAATATTTTTTTGTCCTGCCATAGAAACCGCATCAACTGATAGCGAATTTTTTGTTGGAGGTCAGATTTGTTTTTTCTTATTTCAACCTATATTATTTGGGAAAAGTTGTTCATTTTCATGTGCAGATTTACACCCTTCAGTATTATCACACCTTTCCGTAACACGTTTGATACACCAACATTTAAAGCATTCCGTCATTAAAGTGTCATTCCATCACTGAAGTGTTATTCGCAGCAATAAAACTGACGAAACTACAGGCTGAAAACAATGTGTGGCTGTACCAAAGATTTTGGAAACTACGCCAGGGCAGCGTTTTTCTTACGTCAATGGGCTGTACGGATGTTAGACTGACAAACAGTGTATGTAAAACTAATAAAATTGCCTGACTGTCCTGTCAATAATCCTGTTGAATTCCTTCCTTTTAATTTCCGCGTTTAGTTTCCCTGACTTTAAAACATGACACTGGCACAAAGTATAACTAAGTGCCAACACAGAAAAACGGAAAGCCTAAGCGTGTATACGTTGCGGTTACAAACGTGTACCTCTTGAAAGTTGAGGAGAAATCTTAATTGCAAAATATTTTAAACTTTTGATGCTCTTTCGTGAACTGCGTAAAATGTAGGTACCTAGTGAATGGGGAGGGAGAGGGTTCGGATAGTTGCATCTAGCGGAAATATAGACGATGTGGTCATTATGGGACTAAACGAAATCCTGTGTTAACACTACAAAATAACTTTGGCCCTGTCATTGATGCGCAGAAGTAAAAAATGGCCCATTTTTGACTTCTGCGCATCAATGACAGGGCCATAGTTATTTAGAACTCACTCGAACCCCCCATCTTCGAGTGCTGCTTGTTTGGGAACCACTGTTCTCTGTTCCATTGACGTAAGAAAATCGCTACGCTTTGTTATTTTTTTTATGAGTGAAACGAACAGTCACCAGCTGTGCGTTCCAATTTGCGCTAACAGACTGCTTTAGAGCACTGTGAGCGCGCTTAAGTCGGTCCAAATTGACCAAAAGCGTGCTCTAAAGCACTCGCTCGTTCACCGCCTTACGTCATTGATGACGTCATCGTTTCTGCTATCAGTGCTTTAGTCAAATAGGTGGAGCAGTGAAAGCGCTAATGTCAAAATCGATTTGACACATATAAAATCCCACATATTTGCAGCCAGCTGATGTTTCTCAAGTTTTGACTTTAATGAGTTTGTCTCTAATGGAAATGAAAGTGGATTTGGCGCACATTTTTCAGGGATTAGCTTAGGCTTTGTTAAAGAAAATAAAAACAAAACTGACATTTTGACAGATGAACAATTGAACACGTGAGCGCGCTTAAATCCATTCCATTTTGACAGTGATAGCTTTGTGAGCGTGTAAAATCAATTTGGACCGTCCGTCAGTACTGTATACGCTTTTAGCAGCGTTTGTACAATTTGGAACACAGCGCAGTAATGTCAAACAAACAAAAATGGGCGAGGGGTGAAAAAAAGCGCGGGAAGTCAGAGTGAAAAGGCGGAATTTTTTGAAATTAATTTGAAAATTGTTTTAAATTGTTAAAACTTGTGTAACAAGCTGTTATTTTTGTCGTCCCCATCATGGGGAAAAAGGTGAAGCCTAAAAAACGAAAAAGAGGGGAGTCTTTACCGGCAGATACAGCAGATCTGCCGCAGTCGCCGCGGTTTGAAGATGCTGTTTCCTCAGTAGCTTCAGAAGATGATGATGGATCTGAAGATGAACATAGTGTAAAAAAAGATAAGTATGAGGAGTTCCGTGTACCGGACTACGTTCGGGCCTATCCGGAAAATGGAGGTAACTTCGAATATATTGTTTTCATAGAAAGCAAAGACGAAAATGTCCCGATTGGTGATCGTGATATGATGTCGCTATCTACTAATCTGAAAAAATATAATAAAGGAGTAAAACAGCTGATACGTATGAACCGCTTTAAAATTGGTGTCATCTTCGAGCGTCCCGGACTTGCTAATGCCGCATTAAATAACAAGAAATTTCTAGACGGCTTTAAATTGAAAGCATCCATCCCAGCCTCAGCAACTGAAGTCACAGGAGTAATCCAACATGTCCCAATAAATCTTAGCAACGAGCAGATATACACGGCAATTACAAGCTCTAAAAACATTATTTCTATAAAAAGATTCATGCGTCGTTCACTTTCAGAAGGAAAGGTAATTCTAGAGCCTACCAAGACAGTCTCCATCACCTTCTCGTGCGAGTCTCTACCAGAGAGCGTCGACCTCAACAGCTGGCGCTTCGAGGTACGTGAGTACATCCCGCCCGTGAAGCAGTGTTTGAAGTGCCTCAGGTATGGCCACATTGCTAAATTTTGTAAAAACAGTCAAAGGTGCTCTATATGTGCCAATGACCACAATTATAAAGCATGTCCTACTCCTACCACTGAAGCTAAGTGTTGTCATTGCCAAGGAAATCATGTTTCTATTTCTGCACTTTGTCCTGTGAAAAAAGCGAAAATTGAAGAAAACAAAACCAAAATACTAAACAAAAGAAAAACATATGCTGAAGCTTTTAATGAGAAGTCGTTTCCTTCACTACCTGCTAAATCTAATATCAGTCCATCTGAACAGTTCATGTCCCTTATAGAAACAGACCAGATTTTTAACATTTTACTCCAGACAATAATAACTTGTATCTCTCTTAATCGCAATAATGAAAACAATACTAGTATCAATGCTCAAAGCATAAAAGATGTTCTCAAATCAGTAATTCATAAAAACAATAATAAATAAACCTCAATACAATAATGGATCAGTTGAATATAGTTCAATGGAATGCCCAGAGCATTCGCAGTAATAGACATATTTTATCATACTTTCTAACAGAGAACAACATTCATATCGCGTTGATATGTGAGACTTGGCTCAAGCCGCATATCAGATTTAATATGAAAGGTTATAATATTGTAAGACTAGATTCAGGTAACAGCCATAATGGTGTAGCTATATTAGTCCATAATAGTTTGCAATTCAGTAAAATAGACACAGTGTATGATGACTCCATTCAAAATATCTGTATTCGTTTAAAATATGGCAATAATAAAGAATTATCTATAGTTAGCTTTTATAGTCCAGGAAATTGTGTTCCTTCATTTTCGAAATCTAAATTAGATAATTTGATTAATAGTATTCCAGGTCCGTTATTGATAGCCGGAGACTTTAACGCTCGCCACTCCGCGTGGGGTTGCAGTAGCGTTGAACCACGTGGTCGTGCCGTTCTTGAAAGCATCAACGATAATAATCTTGTCTTATTAAACGATGGGGAATACACCACAGTTGGTTCCGATACATGGCAGAGGAATGCTCTTGATTTGACTATTGTGTCGCCTTCAGTGGCCATGAATTGCAGCTGGTCCGTATATGATGATCCACTTGGCAGTTATCATCTACCTGTGATAACAAACATAATGATTAATATAAACACTCCACAAATAGACAAAATTTCAAATCTTCCTCCACATTTTAATTTTAATTTAGTTAACTGGAATTTGTATCACAAACATGTAGACAACCTAATTCAGAACTTTATATTTTCTTTAGATAATCCCTTACAATCTTATAATGATCTAATTATTTTATTAAATACTGCAATACAAAAATCTATTCCCCAAAATAAACAGACAAAGCAGCAGGATGTTTCCTCTTCATCAAATACCTCCCCTAGGTCAAAAAATCATAAAAAACGCATTCCTCTCCCCTGGTGGAATTTGAATTGTGATAGAGCAGTTGAAAACTCTAAAAGGGCTTATTTGGAATTCAAACATGATCCTACACAAGAGAATTATATAGAATTTAAGAAATTAAGAGCTTTAAAAAAATTAACTTTAAAGAATGAAAGATATTTGAGTTGGTTTAATTTATGTGTATCATTTAATAGAACTACTCCATTAAGTAAAATTTGGAACATAACTAAAAGATTTAATAAAACGTATGTGCCGCGTAATTATACTATATCCCCTTGGGTACTTGATTTTTTAAAGAAATATACACCTGATACAGTCGAGGCCCCTTTTAATATTCAGACCAAATCTCAAGTAACTAACAATAATAATTATTTAGTAGAACCATTCACATTACAAGAATTAAAGTCAGCAATAACTTCAAGACGTGATACAACTTGTGGTCTCGATGGAATATCATACAGAATGCTCAAAAACGTTTCTAATAAAGCTCTCTCTTTGGTTTTAAATGTTTTCAACTCTCTTTGGCAAGATTTGATTATACCATTAGAGTGGAAGAAAGATTGTTTAGTTCCCATATTAAAACCAAATAAAGAAAATAATAAACCAGATTCTTATAGACCTGTAGCCTTAACATCTTGTATGGGCAAAATATTTGAGCAACTACTTAAACAACGTTTAGAATTTTACATAGAAAACAATAATCTCTTACCATCAAATCAGTTTGGTTTTCGTAAAGGCAGATCTTGTCGCGAGAGCATATCACATTTACAGCTTGATATTTATAACTCCCATAAAATGGACCATGAATTAGTTGCAGTTTTCTTTGATGTTGTTGGTGCTTTCAACAATGTCAATCATAACATCCTCTCCGTTGAACTTAGCTCACTTGGAATACCTGAAAAAGTCATCAAATGGATATTTAACTTTTTGCAAGGTAGAGAAGTTTATGTTAAAGTAAATAGGCAGTTGATTGGACCACGTTATTCATATAAAGGAGTCTGCCAAGGTGGAATATTAAGTCCATTAATTTATGTGCTCTACATTCACAAGTTAAATAACATTTTGGGTTCAAAAGTTCAAAATCTACAATTTGCAGATGATTTAGTAATTTATTCATCCGGACCAAATATGTGTCAAGTTTTAGGTAATCTTAATACAGCATTGGTTAAACTGAGCAATTATTTCAAATACTTGAACTTGGATATTAGTCCTGAAAAGTCCAAAGTGATGGTCTTTGGTGATAATGAATTGGACTTTTCAATTTCTTACAATAACATAACTCTTCCAATAGTAGAAGAAGTTAAATTTTTGGGAGTGACATTTACAAATAACTTGACTTGGAACAAATATGTTGATTACCTATTGGGCAGAGCCAACAAGGCTTATAATGTTATCAAATCTTTGACGATAGCAGCTGATCCAAAAATTCTATTGATGTTATATAAATCCCTAGTTCGTAGTCATTTTGAATATGGATTTTTATGCTTTGGGTCTGATCAAAGGTTAATTAAAAAATTAGATGTGCTTCAAAATCACAATTTAAGGTGCATTACCGGTGCCATGAAAACTAGTCCAATTAATTCTTTACAGATTGAGTTGAATATCCCTCCACTAAGTATCAGATTTCAATTTCTTAAAACTAAATTTCTTCTAAAACTGTTATCCTTCAATAACCATCCGCTTATGAAGAAAATATCATTTAACTCAAGAGTTTATAATCCACCCAATATAACTAATGTTCCATATTTACTTCACGACTTCTCTGTCATAAATAATTTTGCTCAGCAATATGAAATTAATAAATGTAACAGCAACTGGACATGCTATTCTGGAAGTTACTACAGCAAATTCCCTGACATAACAATCCATATAGATCATGATCTTACTTGTAAAGAAGAAGTGTTTCAAGCCTTAGACATATTTTCAAACTATCAAAAAATTTATACTGATGGCTCCAAGAACAATAGAAACGTATCCATGGCCTTCTACATACCTCATTTCAAAGTCGGGCATGGGCTTAGACTGCCTAGTGTCATGACCATTTTCTCTGCTGAAGCTAAAGCTATTCTGTCTGCCTTAGAATACATTCGTGATAACAACTCGACTTCAACCATGTGGTTGATTGTCACAGATAGTATGACAGTACGGATTAAAACCTGCTCATGAGCTTTGTGTGCGGTTTTAGCGCGCTAATAGTCGGTTCAAAACTTGCTCGTATTCACTCTTTTAAGCGACGTGACGTCATCAGTGACGTCACTTTAGCGCGCTATCATTGCATACGAAAATGAGGTAGTGCAGCGTGTGCGAAACGTCAAATTCATAAGACATTTGTCATCAATCTCGTTTTCGAGAGATTTTATTCAACTTTTTTTGGGGTTTTAGATTAAATAATCTTATCGAATAATCATTATCTCTCAATAATTTCTTAAAACGCAAAACAAAATCAAACTTTTAATTTTTCTCAGTGACATTGACATAAGCGTGCTCTAGTCTGGTTTAAAACTGTATTCGATGATATTCGACGAATGCACGCATATAGAAATAAACCGACTATATTCAGTGAATGTGATGTGTGCGTTGATTTCAAGAAACAATCCGTAGTGTGAGTGTCCTTCAGGCTCTACAAAATAACAAACTCGATACTGGAACCAATTATATTATACACGAAATTAGATCACTTCACTTGGAACTTTCTTCGAATGGTTTTGTTATTGAATATTTGTGGACGCCTTCACACATAGGTATTCCAGGAAACGAAAATGCAGACAAGTTGGCAAAAACGATTGTTGACATGTTGGATATCGACGACGATATTACACAGAATGTTGCCATACCTCACTCAGATTTAACTTCCAAAATGAAAGAAAAACAACTTCAGACTTGGCACGAAAATTGGCAAGAAACTTTACATTTCAAAGGCTCTTGGTACAGGAAGATAAATGATTCCATCAGCAGTACACCTTGGTTTATGAAATCCAAAATTTCCAAAAGCAGATCATTCTACAAAATTATTTTCAGATTGAGACTTGGACACGGTACATTTAACGCTCATCTTGCCAGAATGAATATTATAGATTCTCCGGTATGCACAGATTGTGACTTACAGACTGATCAGACACTCAATCACATCTTTTTTGAATGTCCTGCGTACAACATCCAAAGAATAATTTTAATAGATGAACTCCTTGCAGTATATGAGACACCAGCAAATCTCCCGCGCGACATTCAAGTTTTGCTGGCAAATCCATTGAACTATACACCAATTTACAATTTTATTGTTAACACAATTGAGACAATTTAACTAATCGGGACAAAATTAGAATTTGGAAATGATGATTACACGGAAATGACTTTTATACACGGAAATGAAAATTTTACCAGGATTTGACGATTACATGGAAATGAAAAATAAGTTCAACTGAAGACTTGGCTTCGGCCTGAATAATTTGATAGAGACTAATTTTATATTGATTGAAAGACTTGGCTTACGCCTTGAAAACTGAATAATAATTGAAGACTTGGCCTTGGCCTTACTACCCGAAGATCTTAAATTTTTTTATCGAAGACGAGGCTGAATGGTCACTGATCGTTGCCTGCCTTTTAAGGCGAAATAAACAAAAAAAAAAAAAAAAAAGGGCGAGGGGTTGTTCGTTCGTTGCTATCATTTATTGTTTGTAATGCCGATAAAAGTAGTTTAAACCTTATCTTATCGAAGTTTTTCCGCCTTTGAGGCGGGAAGATATTATGTTTTTGAAAAGTCAACTTTTTAAGGCAATTTCATTTAAGAATCCCATAAAATTGCCACTGACGTACTGGTTGCTGGTTTTTGTACGATTCCTGCTTACAATTATACCGCAGCGCGGTTATATTCACCCTGACGAATTTTTCCAAAATGTCGAGGTCATCGCAGGTAACTACGAAACCCATTCTATTTGATCTGTGTACGAAATCATATGAACTGGAAACACTTACTTTTTCTTTCTTTTTACAGGCGATGTGTTCCCAGTGGATGTTTCTAGGACTTGGGAATTCAACCCAAAATTCCCAATTCGGAACATATTTGTCCCTAAAATGGTTGTTGGGCCTTCAATACACTTTATTCGCTTAGCCAACCCATATTCAAAATTTTATTTAAACATCGATTTAAAAACCCCATACTATTTACTTGTTATACCGCGACTATTTATCTGCTTTTTATCACTTATTAATGACTATTGTATTTATAAAATATGTGTAATATATGGTCAAAATTTTAGAAACAGACTAAAAATATTTGCAAGTTCATATGTAGTGTTTGTTTATTGCACAAGAAGCTTTTCAAACACTTTTGAAATGATATTTTTCTCTGTTCTTTTATATTTAGTAACAGAATGCATGATGAGATCAGATAAAGTAATTCATCATGATGAGTTTTTACAAGAAAAGTATAATCAAGCTTCAAACCCAGTAGAGAAAGTCAAACTTTTCAAATTACGTACGCATTTACCAGACCATTCCTTAAACAAAGTAAGTATATTATCAACTGTAGTTGTTATTGGTATATTTAACCGTCCAACGTTTGTCGGTTTTGCATTTCCACCAATATTCTTTTGGCTCCACAGAGGTTTAGGTTCCAAAGTAATAGGTTTTAAAGATTTTCATTACCGTATTTTTTCTTTAATTTTATGTAGTATACCTACTGTTCTGTTGCTTATCATAATAGACTCTGCTTATTACGGTTACATAACAAGTGCGGATGTGGAATCATTGAAGATCACATGGGATAACTGGGTGGTGACTCCGTTGAACTTTCTTCGCTACAATGCTGACATGAAGAACTTGAGACAGCATGGTTTGCATCCATGGTGGCTCCATCTAGTGGTGAATGTGCCATTGCTTTTCAATGTATTGGGAATCTTAGCGTTTGTTACATTAGCTGGGAACACATATAGGTAAGTTTTAACTATATCATATACATACAGGGTGTATAAAAGGATTATGATTCCTCTAAGTGGTGATTCTACATCAATAATAGATTGTAGAAAAAAATTAAAAAAATACTTTTTTATTTTTATTTTGGGTGATCATGAAATTTGATTGACCTTCAAATTACATTTATTGAAATGGATTGGTAACATCTTTGTCTGCATCACCAGCTGATCATAGAGTTCATTTAACTCTTCACTTCTAGATCTAAAACTACTTTTTTTAAGAAAGAAATTTCTTATATTTTTTATACAATCTGTTAGTGTTGTAGAGTCACCCTTTAAAAGGATCATTATACTTTTTTTTACACCCTGTTTACATACATACATAACATCACGCCTCTTTCCCGTTGGGGTAGGCAGAGACCACAGTCCTCCACCTGCTATGATCTTGACATACTTCCCTTGCTTCCTGTACTTTCATCAATCCTTTCATACCCTGTTTAAATTGACTGTAACACCAATATATGAGTATCAACTTTACAAGGTTATTTTTTTGGACCTGATATGTGTATTACCCTTATTAATGAGGTCAAAAGCAACAACGTTTGTTCTACGACTTTGCTAACAATGCACAAAGTCGTAGAACAAAAGTTGTTGCTTTTGACCTCTGTAGTAAGGTGGGCATATGCATATCAGGTCCAAAAGAATAACCTTGTATAAGAAAGTATTGAAGAGAATAATGATAAGGGTATAAAAGAAGTAATCCTCCACACGTTGCAACACTCCTTTGCGACCAATAGAAATTAGCACTTGATCCAACAATTCAACTGTATAAAAAGTACTTCCCATGATAAACAATAGGGATTTTAATTTAATTTATTCAAGGTACTATGTAATTCTATTGTCCTCAAGGCATGTGGACTACTTTCTCATGCAATATCAGTGTGTGCAAATTAAAACCTACTAGTGCTTAAAAATTTGCCGTCTTACTACAAAAAAGTTGGACATCTGTTAAACACTTGATTAAAAAAATCGTACCAAATAACTCTATCTATGTCATTGATGTGCAGAAGTCAAAAATGACTATAACTTGACTTCTGCGCATCAACTGCATTTTTTTAATCAAGTGTTCAACAGATGTCTAACTTTTTCGTAGTAAGACCCTAGGTCTTTAACTACGAAATTGACGAAATTTTCTTACAGATTAATGAGATTATAATTCCTATAATTCTAAAGCTATTTTTTGAGTAAAAATCGTGTGTCTGTACTTTTGATGAATTTATAAAAAAATGAGTGTGGGCGATAAGAAAGGACTAATAGAACACAAAAATATATTTTTTATATTTTTGGCTGTCTGTATGTTTTCGATAAACTCCGAAACTACTGAACGGATTTTCACGCGGTTTTCGCAGGTAGATTAAGCTTAGCTCTGACCAACATATAGGCTATGTTTCATTCAAATCGGTTCACTCAATCAGAAGTTACACTAATGTAAAATATCAAACTGCCTGTGAGCCTATAACTCACAAACTACCAAACCGATTCAAACAAGGTTTTAAATTACGAGTTTGGCTAACTTTTTTGCAACATAAAAGTTAAGTTCAATTGCAAACGGTTCACTCAGACATAAGGTACGCGAAGTTTCATGCGGCGGCGCAAATATCTCACAAACTATTGAACGGATTCAAACGGGGTTTACAATAACCTGTCAGGCTTACTTCTTTGCAACATATTGGCTTACTGTCATTGAAAACGGCTCACTCAGACAGAAGGTACGCGAAATTTCAAGCGGCGGCGCCAATAACTCACAAACAACTGAACCGATTAAACCGAGGTTTTAAGTAACGTATTTGGCTTACTCCATGCAACATGTATGCTTAGTTTCATTGCAAACGGTTCACTCAGACAGAAGATTCACTAAGTTTCAAGCGGTGGCCCTAATAACTCACAAACTACTAAACGGATTTAAACAAGGTTTTCAATAACGTGTTTAGCTTTATTCTTTGCAATGTTTTAGCTTACTTTCATTGAAAACGGTTCACTCAGACAGAAGGTGCACGAAGTTTCAAACGGCGGCTCCAATAGCTCACAAAATACTGTACTGATTCCAACTGCCATTTCCATGGCGTGCTTGGATTAGGTACTTCCGTGCAGCATATAAGCTTAGGTTAGTTGAAAACGGTTCACTCAGATAGAAGTTTCACAAAATTTCAAGCGAAGGCGCGAATAACTCACAAACTTTTGAACCGATTCAAACGTGGCTTTCAACAACGCGTTCGGCTTACTCCTGTGCAATATATAAGTTTAGTTTCATTGCGATAGGTTCATTTTGACGAAAGATACGCAAAGTTTCAAGCTGCAGAACCAAGAACTCACCTACTGAACTGATTTAAACGAGGTTTTTAATGACGCGTCGGGCTTCTTTCTGTGCAACATATAAGCTTTATTTCATTGCAAACGGTTCACTCAGACAGAAGGTTCACGAAATTTTAAGCGGCTGCACCAATACCTCACAAACTACTTGAACGACTTAAACGGGGCTTTCAATAACGTATTTGGGTTGCTTTCATGTAATATTTAAACTTTGTTTATTGCAATCGGTTCACTCAAACAGAAAATAGGCGAGTTCAAAGTTTCAAGCGGTGAGGCCGAGCCGAATTCAAACAAAACTTATTAACTTTGAACGGAAGAAAGCCAAATACATTGTTGAAAATTCCGGTCCAGTTGTTTGTGTAAAAGTCGTGGGTAGAGCTAAAGATTGGTAAAATCTAGATTTAGTTTTATGGTAAAAATAATAAAAAAAAATTCTATCTGTTTCGTCATGGCGGTGCAACAAATGTAAATAATAAAATTATGAAAGTTCTAGAGTTTTGAAAACTTAGATAAGTAGGTACCTATAAACAAAATATGTAGGTACTTCGAAAAATAAAGAGAGATGTGAATCATTGTTTTTTTAGGAATTGTCTTTTAAGGGGAGAAAAAAGTTACAAAGATTGTACAGAAGTGAAGTCCAACAGTTTTGTATGTAGGTACATGTACAGTCAAGATCACATCAAGCTTGACACATTGGACTTTGTACCGTTCTTATTTCATACGCCGTAGGAGCTATAGTCGCGCTGTGAGTGTCATGCTTGATCTGCTCTTAGCTGTACGGTTAAAAGCATATGAAGCTAGACACGTTGGACTTTGTACTGCTCTTTTTTCAGTAGCCACAGAAGCTAAAGTGAATGCGCCTCAGATTTAGTTAGGCTTTGTTTTGTATAAGAAATAACGAAACCCGTATCATAGTTCGTCCGCTTGGAATTCGACTATAATTTTACACTTACGAGGATAGTGGGCGACCTAATAGTCCACACGTAAACAAGAGGTGTTTAATTTACAAAAAATCCGTACTATCTGTACTCTGTATACCTAACCAAGAGCTGCACTGTCTGTTTGTGTTACGCTTTTATGACTAATCTGATAAACCGATTGTGATAAAAACTTGGTACGAAGATAGTTTAACCATGGGAAAAGTCATTAGCTACTTTTTCTGAACGCTACGCGGACGGAGTCGCGGGCAACGGCTAGTTTGTCTTATATTTGAAAGTTGTCTTCAAGGTTATCAACTTCGCATAAAATAAAGTTTGTACTTTTAGTTTTATCCCCCCCAGATTGATTAATATAAAATTAAAGGTTCGAAAATGGTTCGTCTTAAATGTCGTCCGATTTCATCATTAGATTTGTTATATATTTATTTCCAGATAATATTTTTCGAAAATTTAATTTAAGCAAGCATTTTATTTATTTTATGTAAGCTTAATGGCTTCCCAATCATGCTTAAACAAATATTAAAAATTTGAATTTTTGATTCCTTAAAAAAATGCAAAAATGTTAGTAACTTCAAATTGAGTTTACCTAAAATTCGTCGTACTAAACGGCAATTTCATATACCCTAAGAGCTATCCTATTTTTTGGGGAAAAAATTCATATCAGGCCAAATTTTTGTAAATGGCCTTTAAATGTAATTTTAAGAGACTATATTTTTGAATCCTCCAAAATTTCAAACTGGAATGTACCAAAAAAAAGTTATACCCCGAAGATGGCGCAATTTTACAGCAAAAAAGGTAGCACCTATATTATCGTGAAAATGTGTCTATGTTCACTATATTCAAGCACCAAAATCGAGATCCACCAAAGATATAAACGGGAAACTAATTATATGAGAAGAAGTTGTTTGTTTCACTAACTGTGCCTGAAACTCTAGGAAAAAAATAATAGCAGATTTGTTTTGGTAATTATCAACATCAAATAACGTTTTAATATACTTTCTTTCAAAATCCAACATTGCTTTTATTTGGGTAGTAGGTAATTCTTTATCAGCTTTTTACATAGGCAGCAAAAAACAAGCAGTTATAAATTTAGGTAGACTTTTAATATTAAGCCTAGATAGCATAACGAAACATGAAATCCACCAAAAAAATTACGATCTTAATAAATTTTTAAAAGTACATAAACTAATAAGGACTTAAGTTCTCCGTAATAAGTATCATTTTCGAACGCTTACTATTCTTACTAATGCAACCGCGGGCATTCGACTCGGAGCGCGCCAAAAAAAGCCCGCTCAAACGTCCACACCTAAAAATACGGGGTGTTAATTTGATTGCGTGTCATAGCTGATCGGATCAGTATCAGCAACTGAACAACTTTTCCCAAGGAACATAGGTTGAAATACGAAAATCAATCTTTGACCACCCATAGAAACTGCGTCAGCTGATAGCGCATTTTGTATTGCAGGTCAAATTTGCTTTATCATATTTCGACCTATGTATGTTCCTTGGGAAAAGTTGTTCAGTTACTGATACTGATCCTGCCCCTGAACTATGGCACGCAATCAAATTAATCAATATTTTTTAAATAGTTTTCATGTTGTTTTATACAGGCTGTCCAATAATTAGGCCGTCACGCTGACACCGGACGTAGATGGACTTAAGGCGCATCAAATAAAAAAAAATGATAATATTTGTAATTTTTAAAAATCAATGAAACTGGTCATACTAAATACTCATTACACTTTTCTATGGGCATGTTAAGCTTATTTGATGCGCCTTAAGTCCATCTACCTCCGGTGTCAGCGTGACGGCGGCCTAATTATGGGACACCCTGTATGATATAAGGAGTCTTTAGCCGCATGTTTTGCAAAAAAAATCAACTATTTCTTATCTGAACGAGCCTAAACTTAGTATGTTTAAAAAATATTTTTTAGGGTTCCGATACCAAAATGGTAAAAAGGTACCCTTATGGTGCCGCTCTGTCTGTATATCTCAGCAACCACTTATGCTATCGAACTGAAATTTGGAATAGTTTTAGAATATAGTTGCCCAACTTAATTGCACATGAAATAAATTTTGAAAAAAGTATGATTATTAATGTAAAGGGGGCCAAAATATGGGGGGCCAAACTTCAAATTATCGCTACTAGGTCGAGTGGGTTATCATATGAAAGAACTTTACTTGTACATTTTAAAATATATTTTTGTATTTTTTTAAATTTCTTAGTTTTCAAGTTATGATGAAAAATGTCAAAAAAAATACCATTCCCCCCCCCCCCCCTTATCTCCGAAGTTTGAGTAGGGAAAAATCTGAATTAATTACAGTTGACAGAGGTTTATGTAAACTTTACAGCAGAAATAAAACGATCTTTCTAAGTTGCACAGTTTTTTCAGAAATCTGCAAAAAACCTTTACAAACAAATTCAGTTTTGCGGTTCTGAAAATGGACTTTATTGCTTCCAAAAATACTAAAGGTATATCGGAACCCTCGGCGCGCGAGTCTGACTCGCACTTGACCGGTTTTTTTTTTATTTAAAGATAACAAGAAGTTCAAAATAAATGATGATTAGCGTATTCTTAGAATGAGTACTTTTTCAAAGCCCTTACATTCAATATACCAAACCGTAGGTTTAACATTTTATTTTTGTTTTTCTTAAGTATCTACAATCATAGACTGTCGGCCCACAGTAGCGAGGCCTACCTTACAAAAAAGCAGAACAAACGCACTTTGTAGAGACAGAGGACCGGTTAAAATACCTCATGGAAAAGCAAAATAAAACTAGTCTGTGCTCCTAATCACTTAGCAAAGCTTAAAAAACTTTGTAGGCCTACTTAATACCTGGCAGGTGGTCGTATCCGACCACTTTTATGGTGCCATAAAAAATTCTACATTTTACCTCGTCAAAGTCAAAATCGTTTATTCATTGTTGGATATTAAAATCTCTTAATGATTCTCTCATCAAAAATCAGATTGGCAAAAGCGCCAAATTAGAGCTAAATAAAAGCTAGAGCTAAAATAGTCTTGCAGACGGTCTCCTACATTTTGTCGGAAGCGTGTTTTAGCGTCCGCAATAATTTTTTTTGCATTTTCTTGATATTTAAGGACTCCTGAACAAGATCAGGGAGGGTGTCGTCCTGACATCCTTGAGGATTTTGTATAAAGTCCATGATTAGATAAAAGGAGGGCAACAAAATAAAAATCGTTGTTTAGAGCTCGATGAGAAGATAAATGCTGTATTTTTTGTTTTAAAAAATATTAAAAAGTAAAGGAATTAGATGCCACCAAAGTCAGTTTTTTTTTACAAAATTTTGTTTGGGCTGTATCTTATGAACAGTAATAGGTAGACAGTTGAAATATTTACAGATAATGTATTTCTGTTGCCGCTTTCACAAGAAATACTAAAAACTAAAAAGTAATAAATTGAGGGGGGCTCCCATACTAAAAACCTGTCTTTTTAGGCGATTTTTGCTCGATTTTTGTTTTAGCTCTATCTTAAAAACGGGAACACGAACAAACGTCAAAATAATGTATGTTTATAGTGCATGAGCAATAAAATAACAAAAAATCCGGCCAAGTGCAAGTCGGACTCGCGCACTGAGGGTTCCGTACCACCATCATCATCATCATAACATCCCAAAAAAACGTCCACTACAGCACAGGGAGCTCCCTCCAGAATTCTAGCTTTTTCTGGAAAAATGTGGAGGGGAAGTACCTACCGTAGTCACCTCGCTTGTTAGCATTACGGCTGGCACCATGGACCGCGGTTTTATGTGACCGCAGTAAGTAAGATGTAAGATACAAAGGAGGATGCTGCTGCCCATCCTCCAGTTAACCCTTAGTCGCCTCTTACGACACCCACGGGTATGTATGGGTTCCACCACACCACCGTACCACCACATAAACATAATTGTATTAGTTGAAATTTCAGTAAGTTAATGTGCTAGATTTTTTGAGTCCGACACGCGCTTGACCAAATTTTGTTATTTGTTGTTATTTTATAGCTTATGCACTATAAACATACCAATTTTCAAGTTTGTAAGTGATCTCGTTTTTAAATAGAACTAAAACAAAAATCGCCTCAGCGACCATCCAACTTGACCCCTCTCTTATATGAATGTTCTTGAAACGGGAGCTCACCACAATTGGTTACCATTAGTTGTGAGAAAAGTTGTAATATTTAATGATTTCAGACTTTTCCCATTATTTGTACTGTGAGGCCTAGCTTCTTGCCAAATTTCATAATTTTAGGTCAACGGGAACTACCCTGTAGGTTTTGCATTTTTGAATAAATGTATGGAGATGAGGACATAAAATGCCATATCTTTTTATTGCGTCGTTGTAAAAAATTGAAATTTTCAGACCTTGTGTGGTCCATGGATCCTAATATATGGTATTAATTTCAACCTGATACCTTTACCCGTTCGTGAGATAAAGGGTCTTGACAGACAAACAGACAGACAGACAGACAGACAGACGGACAACAAAGTGATCCTATAAGGGTTCCGTTTTTTTCTTTTGAGGTACGGAACCCTAAAAATAATAAAAACTGGTCAAGTGCGAGTCGGACTCAGAAAATCTAGCACAGTAAGTTACTACTTACAATATTGATTGTAGGTATTAGTTGAAATTTCAGTAACTTACTGTGCAAGATTTTTTGAGTCTGACTCGCATTTGACCAGTTTTTGAAACTTTTTATTGTTTAACAGTTCATGCACTATAAACGTACATATTTTCACGTTTGTAAGTGTTCCCGTTATTAAAATAGAGCTAAAACAAAAATAGATTAAAAAATAGCCAAAAAAAGACAGGTTATTAGTTTGGGAGTCCCCTTTAATTTATTACTTTTTTAATTTTTTGTATTTCTTGTCATAGCGGCATACATTATCTGTGAATATTTCAACAGTCTACCTATTACTGTTCATAAGATAACAGCCCAAACAAAATTTTGTAAAAAAACTGAATTTGGTGGCATCTAATTCCTTTACTTTTTAATATTTTTAAAACAAAAAATACAGCATTTATCTTCTCAACGAGCTCTAAACAACGATACCCCACTCGATGAGGTAGGTCAAAATTTTTATTTCGTTCCCCTTCTTTTATCTAATCATGGACTTTATACAAGATCCTCAAGGATGTCAGGGCGACACCCTGTCTAATCTTGTTCAGTAGTGTTAAAACATCATGAAAAAGAATTAAAATATATTGCGGACGCCAAAACACGCTTCCGCCTGAATCCTCCTGACTAAAAAACTTTTGTCTGAGCTCAGGACCAAAAACAAAATAGCGTAAACATAAAAAAATTAACAAACGGACTTTGTAGAGCCAGAAGACCTTTAGCAGCTTTAAACAATCTGGTCGGCCGTGGCACAACTTGGCAGGATTTCCGCAGTTAGCACCCAAACTTACCCGTCCGACCGGTTAAAATACCTCATCGAAAAGTAGAATTGTGGGCTTCTAACCACTTAGCAAAACTTAAAAAACATTATCAGCCTCCTTCAAACCTGGCAGGTTCTCGTGTCTGACTACTTTTATGGTACCACTGAAATGGTAAGTTTCACCTCGTTGATAAAAAGGATTGACACAATGCGTATTTATAGCTTAATTTAATTTGTTAACATACGTCTTGGTCGGCCTGACCTCATCTTGGCAGTTTTCCTTGTCTAACTTCTTTTGTCTGTGCCCATAGGCTGTCAAAAAATATGTGTAACTAAACAAAAAACTAAACAAACACACTTTGTAGAGACAGATGACCTTTATTAGCTTCAAAAACATCTGGTCAGCAAACTTAGCAGGTTTAGCGCAGTTAGTGTTAGGGCTTTACTTGTAAATTCCAAAATATATTTTTATATTTTTTTAAGACTCTTAGTTTCGAAGTTATGATGAAAAACCGGCCAAGTGCGAGTCGGACTCGCGCACCGAGGGTTCCGTACCACCACATAATCATAATTGTATTAGTTGAAATTTCAGTAAGTTAATGTGCTAGATTTTTGATTCCGACACGCGCTTGACCAAATTTTATTATTTGTTGTTATTTTACAGCTTATGCACTATAAACATACCAATTTTCAAGTTTGTAAGTGTTCCCGTTTTTAAAATAGAACTAAAACAAAAATCGCCTCCGCGACCATCCAACTTGACCCCTCTCTTGAATGTTCTTGAAACGGGAGCTCACCACAATTGGTTACCATTAGTTGTGAAAAAAGTTGTAATATTTAATGATTTCAGACTTTTACCATTATTTGTACTGTGAGACCTAGCTTCTTGCCAAATTTCATTATTTTAGGTCAACGGGAAATACTCTGTAGGTTTTGCTTTATTGCATAAATGTATGGAGATGAGGACATAAAATGCCATATCTTTTGATTGCGTCGTTGTAAAAAAATTAAATTTTCAGATCTTGTGTGGTTCATGGATCCTAATATATGGTATTAATTTCAACCTGATACCTTTACCCGTTCGTGAGATAAAGGGTCTTGACAGACAGTCAGACAGACAGATAGACGGACAACAAAGTGATCCTATAAGGGTTCCGTTTTTTTCTTTTGAGGTTCGGAACCCTAAAAATGTAAAAAACATACGTCGTCGTCCCCCCCCTTAACTCCGAAGTTTGTGAAAGGAAAAATCTGAATTAATTACAGTCGATATAAGTCTATGTAAATATTACAGCAAAAATAAAACAATCTTTCTAAGTTGCACAGTTTTTTAGTAATCTGCAAAAAACCATTACAAACAAATTTAGTTTTGCGGTCCTAACAATGGACTTTATCGCTTCCGAAAATACTACAGGTAAATACTATCGGAACCCTCGGCGCGCGAGTCCAACTCGCACTTGACCGGTTTTGCCAAGTTGTGCCGCGGCCGACCAGTCGTTTATGAATCTACTTAATGTCCTCTGTCTCTGCAAAGTGCGTGCGTTCTGATTTTATATAAGGTAGGCCTCTATTGTGGGCCGACGGTCTATCAGTAGTTCAGTCAGTTCTTCTTCCTCAAACTGCAATGCGAAGATGCATCGCCGCAACAGAAAAAACCTGTAGATTTATAATCAAAATTTGCGGGTTTTTCTGGTGTCTCACCGGCAGCAATACGTTTTGTCGCAGCTAAAATCAGTTTCGGATACGTGTATAATTCCGGATTTCTTTATGTAACTTAACATTGCTCAAATTTTGGGATCTTAAAAACAATCCTTCGAGTCTTATTTTACTTGATTCGTATACTACCTAGTCTTTGCAGGCCTTTTTCGCCTACTAGCACAATATCAAAACACAATGAATAATTGCATATTCCGCATTTTTCACAACTTATATTTTCTTCCATTCTTTTATCACCTTAAAGTTTTTATAACACTTTGTTGGCAAAGGTAATATTTTTCGCAAATAATGGTGACAATGCTGAATGCGCTCACGACTCTGCAATTAAAACAAATCTAGGTACATATCGTCCTGTGACGTGACCTTGCTTGCCCTCGTGCGCCCGCTCGCTCGTTGTTCCCGCCGCCGCCGCCGCCGCGCCCCGCGTATACCCCTCGCAACCCTTTGTTTCTTTGATTCGTGATTATAATTATTACTTTATGTTTTTAAGGTGGATTTTAATTTAGGATGATATTATTTGACCTTAAAGAAAAGTCTACTTAGTTAATTTAACTGCTATATTTTTTTCACTAGTTTTTTATTACCACTAAAATCGTTTTCAATTTCCATATAGTTTTTTGGGTGGATTTATTACACTTTATGTTAAGGGACGTTAATGAAACAAAAGCATAGAAGAACTGATCTTATAGTATTTTTATCATAGGTGTAATGCAACTTTAAGATTTACGTAAACATTTTTTTTAGATTTAATTGTGTTTCTTTTACAAATATAGGAGGATTATATACTTAAAAAAAAGATATTAATAAAGGTAATCAAATGTAAAGTAAATAATATTTATAGCATTTTTGCCTTTTTTTTTGTGGAATTTATAATACCTTTAATATTATTTTTTTTAATCCTGCGGTCGTAAATTTGGGTGGATTACTAATGAATTATTTTATAGACCAGCTAATCTAATTTTTGACGAAAAAAAAATGTTGATATGAATTTTTGTTGAATCTTCATACAGTGAAATAGTTTGGCTCTCAGGGTAATAGTTGAAGACCCAATACTTATGTAACAAGACTTTCACACTGTATCTTGCGCCAAGTGGCTGCATCGCATTGTAAAAAATATATTCACTTCTTTCCTATTAGTTAGGGTGCTGGCTGCAATTTGGGTATATGATTTGCTCATGATTCATATTAATAGGGATGATAGATCAGCTCAATACGAATCGATTTGGTCCATGCAAGTTTTTCTGTGCGTCGCTGCGTTTTTGAGTTAAAGCAAAAAAAATGAAAATAAGATACTAAATAATGTTTTTTTTTGTCTGCCTTTGTGAGTCCTGTTTAAAATACTTCTGAAGATGTAGAAAATCGAAGAGGCAGACATGCAGGGCTCTGCATTATCACGGGACGAAGTAGTGAATTTTTGCATTTTGAAGCGCTGTAACTTTACGACGCAGGGCTATTATGGTGGCAGACCATTTTTATGGGGTTTTATACATTGTATTTAATCAGATAGTCATAGTCTGCCAGGTGTACGTTTCATTGTCAAATTTCAAAATAGTTAAAACTTAATTCCTCAAAAACGCAGGGGTGTGGATGTCCGCCAATATTTTTTGTACCTTTTACTTGAGGATGCTCCTTATCATCAGTCAAAGGGGCAGACATGAGCAAATCATATAGAAATTTGTCCTTCATACATACATACATACATAACATCACGCCTTGTTCCCGTTGGGGTAGGCAGAGACCACAGTTCTCCACCTGCTACGATCTTGACATACTTCCCTTGCTTCCTGAACCTTCATCAATCCTTTCATACATGCTCCACCCACCGCATGTCCTTCATCGCCCTTACTATATGTCAGTCGGAGCAAGTGCGCCGACTGGGTACGTGCGTCAATGGCTGATATCTGCAAGGAGGTTTAAAACTCTTTGGTTGATATCATCACAGGATATCATGCATGTGCTACGGTTAAGGCTATGGTTAATAGCGCCATCTATGACTACAACCAGGAACTAAAACATAGAATGCTTGATGATAGAAAGGATTTAGTAGCAGATGGTAGCTACGAGTATGTCATGGTAGTAGTGGTAGTACCTAGATTAAACGTGTTAAAAAAAATTATTCAACCCTACCTTAAACTAACTCAATCAATACGGAGCGGCGCGGCGGCCTCCCCATCTAAAGTGAATGATACGAGTATAGGTAGGTACTTGTTAGCAATGATAGGTGCGCTTTGTGAGCTTAGAATAGAGATATTATGGCTTTTATTTTCTTTTTCATTGTGTGTGTAACGTCTTTCACATATACAAAACGTGGTTCAAAGGAACGCAGTACTTTTCCTAACATCCTGTATAATTAGTTTTGAAAAGATTGGCCGTTGACGCACCTACCCCGTCGGCGCTCTTGCCCCGATTGACTTCAATGCAAAACAATTAGTCGCTTATAGAAATTACGCTACTTTTTCTAAATTAACCCGGCACCTTGTTTGAAGGGCATGTAAGTTATTAATGTTTCATCTTTTCAGGTTTATACGTGGTCATTATAGCAAGCTGCCGCGGATTCAAAGCATCACAGGACTGATGCTTTTCTCTCTAGTCACACCAGTCGCATTGCTATCCCTATTCCCCCATCAAGAAGCCAGATTCATCATACCAGTTCTCATACCTTTAGTATACCTGTTCGGTAACCACTTATATGAAAACGAAAGTGATGGAATTAAAACCAGAAGATTTAAAAAGACATTGCGATGCATTTGGTATATTATAAATGCATTACTCACTTTTTTCTTTGGCTTTATACACCAAGGAGGAATATATCCCTTTGCAAATATGTTGCATAGAGAAATTAAGGCAAATTATGGTATACACACACATGTTATAACTACACACAGCTATAGCATACCAACTTATTTGCTTCAGCTTGAAAGTACGACAAAAATATATAAAAACAGTAAGACAGGGCATAAATACAGACTTGCCCCATCTACATTTATTTACAAGTATGGATCCATGCCTATGGATGAGCTTTTCCAAAGCATTGACGAAGTTTTGACGGAAGCTGAAATGTTGCTTCATGATAAAAAGAGGAAATATAAGTTTTATCTTGCTTCACCGTGTTCTTTAGAACACAAAATACATAAATATTCTTCTAAATATTATTACATAGATGTGAAACAAGAATTTTCTTTCTACCCTCATTATTGCACTGAAGCTTTGCCTAAATTTCCGGATAATCGTGACCAATATTGTTTAAATAATAATCTCGTAAAGTATAACGAATCTCGCGTTGTAGATCTGAATATGTACCAAAGAATCTCATGCTTTTTGAAACGATTTTGTCTTAGAATTTACTTAGTAAAGCCTAAACCTAGTTTATATCACTAATGAATCTCAAGATACATTCCCAGTAATAGGTAAGTTTATTTTTGTCTGTTTTATTAGAAAGTGCAAAGTTTTAATTGAATCTGTGATTTTTTAACCACTATTTTAGTACATAATTGTATTTTTTAAGTACCTATAATTTAAGAAGTTACACATTGTGATCTAATCCCTCTTTAGCCCATGTTACTTTATCCGAAAACATGTATGGTAAACAGCATCATATGTTGCACTTATCAAAACGTCAAAAGAATATGGATAGCACAACAAATCAACTCACAGCACCTCAATTTTTTGACGATTTTGTCATACTTAACTGTCATATTTCTCTGATATTACATAATATTATGCTACATATCATTCAAGTTTTCTGATAGTTAATTTAATGTCCCTTATCTAAGGCGGTAACACTGCAGAGGTGGCGCCATTTTAAGAAATATTTGGTTGTGCCGCGAATATGTGTAGCAGTACGAGTAGTACCTTTCATAAACATATTACGATATTAGAGGGTAGTTTTATATTTTTATAACAATACACTATTAATGTGTTTAAAGTTAATTATCATATAATTGGTTCTTCAAACTCTTGCAAAACTCATTTTTATGTATTTTTGCGACATAATAAAATTAATCGCGGCGCCACCTCTGGTTTGTTTTCAATTTTAAATTGTTTTGCTCAATCTGTGAGTATTTTAAATATTTACTCTGACTCTTTAGAATAATGTACATAAGTGACTGCTACCATATTTTTATTTTAGGTACCTAGTCCACTTTTAATTTATTTGTATCTACATTTTGTATTTACTTTTTAACGCAATTTATGGTAAATAATTAATGTGGCCATAATTTTAGTTTAATTAATCATGTTTTTTAATCTAATTTTGTTAATAGGTAATAATAATTTCTTTCATAGCTTACCTATTATACAGTTTAAATAAATAAATGCTGTTTTGTAACAATTTCTCTCTCATTTACAATAAATTAACGTTGCCTTAGGTGTGTACCTGATTGTACCTACCAAAGGCAAGTAATTTATTTTATATTAATGGAAAGAAACCAAATTGGATATTGTTTGTTGAGTGTGCAAGAGTGAGAATTATACAAGGTGTTACAAACAAAAAATTTTGTTAATCTGTCCATTAAACCGAACAACTTTTTAAAGGACTTGGGTCAAATTACGATACGAAAACCTAAGTTCGACCTCCCATGGGAAAAGTCAAAAAGTTGTTCAGTTTCATAGGCAGACTTCGAGAAACGAAAAAGAGAGTGTTGTTCGAATTAGGCAGACCAAAAAAGCTATTATATATATTTTTAGGGTTTCGAACCAAAATGGTAAAAACGGAACCCTTATTCCGGATTAAGACGGACCCTTATTACAGATTAGTCTCAGGCGCCTACCTTCTAGGCACGACAATATGCATCGTGTAAACAGTTTTTGCCGTGCCTCGGCTGGCTTAGACTACTCTAGCAAGCTCTAGGCAGGACGGTAGGCAAGGTGTAAACGGTTTTTGGCGTGTGGATTGCCTGTAGGCATGAAATAGATCAGCGGCCTATTTTGCGGCGCCAAAACAGTGTTCGCGAACTTGCCATATACCAGGCCACTCAGAAAGTATTGCGAAACATAGTTTTTATATATGGGAGACTGGCCGGTCAGAATCTTTTTCGAAAATATGATTACTTGTAAGTAAAAATATGTGTGTTCCATTTTCAAAATTTCCCTCCACATTTTTTGCGAGCCAATTCAAAGTATCGTGTCTTACTGAAAAATGGATCTGCGCCGGGAACATTTTAGAGCTATGATTTTTTACGATTTCAAGTGTCGCCTGAAACCGGATGAATCGTTCGATAGACTTCAAATGGCATTTATGGATGAAGGCCCCTCCAAGGCAACCGTGTATCGTTGGTATAACGAATTTAGGCGCGGTCGACCAACCTTGGGGGATGAAGAAAGAAGCGGTCGCCCTTTGACGGCTATTACGGAAGAAAACGTGCTAGCAGTGAAAAATTTAATCCAAGATAATAGGCGAATTACATATCAGGAGATTCAGCACATATTAAAGATTGGATCGGGAAGCGTTCACGAGATTCTACACGGGCATCTTCGCGTGAGGAGGATAGTATCGCGCTGGGTGCCGCACTACCTCACCGACGCTCAGAAGCAGGCCCGGGTGGAATGGTGCCGTGATATGCTGAACAAATTTGAAGCAGGCTCGTCTCGGCGTGTTTACGACATCGTAACAGGTGATGAGTCCTGGATTTATCAATATGATCCAGAAACCAAGCGCCAGTCGACAGTTTGGGTGTTTCAAAATGAACCAACGCCTACCAAAGTGAAGCGATCTCGAAGCGGGGGGAAGATTTTGATCGCCAGCTTTTTTAATTTGACTGGCCACTTGGCCTCAATTCCCTTACGAGATCAAAGAAGCATCAACGCCGAATGGTATACTACCAAATGTTTACCAGAAGTTTTTTCTGTTGTGAGCAACAAGCGACCAAACACAGGGCTCCGCGGACTACTGCTCCACCACGACAATGCGCCTGCACACACCGCGCTCAAAACGAGGGACTTCCTGGACAGCACACCAGTCAAACTCCTGGGTCACCCTCCTTACAGCCCTGATCTAGCACCGTGTGACTTCTTTTTATTTCCAAAAATAAAAAAATCAGCTCAAGGGGATACAATTTTCGTCGCCGGAAGATGCGCTGGCTGCGTTCGAGCAGGCTGTAAACGAGGTGTCTACGGCGGACTGGAAAAAGTGTTTTGAAAACTGGTTCAGACGCATGAATCTTTGTATAGAGGCTGGTGGAGAGTACTTTGAAAAGATTTAATAAAAATATATGTACCTGTAGAACAATTTTTTTTAGTGTCGCAAATATTTCTGAGTGTCCCACGTATGTTAACAGAATCCAGATGTAAGGAAACTTGAAAATGTGCCCAGTCATTAAATTAACGATTAAAAAATATTTTTTTCGCTGTTAACAGTTTATTTTGACCGACAGCCGACCACTCGACCACCAGCCGACCACTTGAACGCTAGACGACCACTTGACCACTAACCGACTACTTGAACACCAGCTGACCACCAGACGACCGCTTGGCCACCAGCCGACAATTTGACCAGCAGCTAACCACTAGACGACCACTTGAACGCTAGACGACCACTTGACCACTAGACGACCACTTGAACGCTAGACGACCACTTGACCACTAGACGACCAGCCGACCACTTAACCAGCAGCCGACCACTTGACCACCAGCGGACAACTTGACCATCGCCGTATCACTGGCAGAAAAACGACAAACAAAAACGACAAACTAAAACCGGACAGGGTGTCTACTCTCAATTTTCGATATATCGATACGATACTACTTCGATACAGTCGAAATCATAATAGAGTAGAATATTGGTTGGATGCATTTACTTATATATAAGTACTAGCCCATCGGCACGTTACAATGTCCCCAATTCGTTGGTCCGAAATTTGACGTTTAGGACCAACAAATGTCAGTCGTTGTCAGTCATATTTTCAACATTGGATGCAAATAAACTTACCAACAAAATGGAATGTTCTTAGTTCAAGAAACAATATACTCTTATTATTATTATTGTTATTTCTTATTATTGTTTTTGACTATAATCCAATTAATGAAACTGAAAGACCATGCCTAAATCACATATAAACAGTAAAAAGTTTGTTTTGTTTTTTCCCGCCATATTATTTCCGTTCCGTGTATTTAGCACCGACCGAAGTACTACACAACTTAGTTCACGCGATTTTTCACAGATGGCGCTATTTTTTCTTGTATGGGGAAATTTTGAACCGCTTGTTCCCAAGACCCTATCTTGACTATATAAATCTATGGTTGGATGGGACGAAGTTTTGAATTTGCATGTTTCGAATAGGTAGTATTGTATCGATATATCGAAAATTGAGAGTAGACACCCAGAACAGACGCCCCGTATCGATGAAGTCTACATTCATAAGAACTGTGAGCCAATTCTTGAATATCACTGGGTGATTATCAAGATTTTCAAAATTAAAAAAGCCACGATAAACACATGAAACTCAAATTATTATGCTGGTAATTTTAAAACCGAACATTATTTTACAATCAACAAATATTGTTTCTTACTTTTGAGGAGTGTAACAGCGCTTATTTAAATTTTAAAAATCTCAAAAATCGCCCGTCGAGATTCTAGAATTGGTTCCCACCGAGTACCTACTGCGCCAAAGAGATTTGAACCTCGCTGCGCTCGGTCATAGCGAGGTTCAAATCTCTTTGCACTGCGCCGTGTAATAGTCTAGGCAACGAAGCGGATCGTTTTATGAAGACCCCCGCATTAAATCCTCAGTCGATGAATTTTTGCTGGGGTATTACACTATGTGAGACAAACCTTCTTTAAAAAAATCCAAAAAAATATCGGTACTTTAAATTTTTCCATACAAAAATTACAAAAAATGTATGAAAACATTTGTTTGTTAATGTTTTTTTTGGATATTTTGAATTTACATTTAATTCATGATACTTTATCATCCAGTAAAATAAAATGTGCCTGAGAGAATTATGTTGGGGTCAACTGCTTCGTTGCCTACACTATAAAACGGCCCATACAAAGCCCTGCCTGCAGGGCCCTGCTTGCAGTGCGCACTGCCAAACGTACTGTGTATGGTCTTGCAGGGCCGATGTAACGGCGATTTTGTCGGCCCTGCATGCCCACACAAAGTACATACGATCGGCAGTGGCACTGCAAGCAGGGCTTTGTATGGGGCCCTTTAACAGTGGTCATCACAAGATGGCGGCTCCGTGTAGGGCCCCATACAAAGCCCTGCCTGCAGGGCCCTGCTTGCAGTGCCACTGCCAATCGTACTTTGTGTGGGCATGCAGGGCCGACAAAATCGCCGTTACATCGGCCCTGCAAGATCACACACGGTACGATTGGCAGTGCGCACTGCAAGCAGGGCCCTGCAGGCAGGGCTTTGTATGGGGCGTTTAAAACGGCGTTGCAGGGCCGATGTAACGGCCATTTTGTCGGCCCTGCATGCCCACACAAAGTACGATTGGCAGTGGCACTGCAAGCAGGGCCCTGCAGGCAGGGCTTTGTATGGGGCGTTTAAAAGGGCCCATACAAAGCCCTGCCTGCAGGGCCCTGCTTGCAGTGCGCACTGCCAATCGTACCGTGTGTGGTCTTGCAGGGCCGATGTAACAGCGATTTTGTCGGCCCTGCATGCCCACACAAAGTACGATTGGCAGTGGCACTGCAAGCAGGGCCCTGCAGGCAGGGCTTTGTATGGGGCCCTTTAGACATTTTATAGAGTGGTCTTGCTACCGGTAAACACGAATTCATTACACCGGTTCTTAAATAAGAAAAGTTTGTATTCTTGTCTATGGTCTCTTCCAAAGAAGAGGCGGTATGGCTAAAAGCCTTAGCCGGAACAAAAAAAAAAAGAAGTTTATAGTCTGTATATTGTATCGAAATTTTCGACTTTTCGTAAATAAAACACAGAATACAATATACTCCACAAATAAAAACATGACTTCTCAATATAAGGAAGTAAAAAGGGCTCTTGAAATGTCTCTAAAGATTATAAGATCTTACGACTGGCTGTTAGATTTATACGTATTGGTAAGTCTTTTTGAAATCTGGTGAATCTGAAAATACCTATCCTAGATAATTTCCTAAATGTCCAATTTCTAAGAAGTACCTACTTACATCTTGTTTTCAGGATTTTTTTGCCGATGATCACTGGGGAAAGTTGCCTGCTTCGTGGCGGGACAGTTTTTTAAATATAGATCCTCTAGATCTAGGAGAAATTATTTTAGGAGGACATTCAAACCAGCTGCTTCCACTGTCTTTTTTAGCTTTAATAAAGGCTGTTCAAGCTTTGACACTGCCACGAGAGAGTATGAAGTACCCTGAGTTATCACAAAACTGCCCAGAACAAGATTCATGTGCTGGTCATCCCAAGCTAAGAAACTTGTTTTTAAAGCATGTGAAATTGAAAAAGAGACATGAAATTTCTTTGATGGCTGAGGTAGTGAATCAAGCTGCCTTGAAGAGTAATTGTGAAGCTGTGATAGACTTTGGATCTGGACTTGGGCATCTAGTTAGGATGCTAGCATACAAAAATAATCTCTATGCTACTGGGATTGAGTGCCAGAATCAACTGACTGAGGAAGCTAGGTCTGTACTTATTGGTATGTATGTGGTTGGATTAATAGAAGTAGGTAGTCATTTGATATGATGTGTTAAAGATTGTCAGTATTTTTATACTAGATTCTGCGTAACATGTAACTATTAATTTTTATTTAAAAATAATTTTTATTTTAACACATCCTGTGTTAGTAGAAAATCGCAAAATTTCATAACCACAGGCACGACTCGAACCTGTGTTTTCTGTGTAAGTACTGCAGACGCTTTACCAACTAGTTCTGAAATTTTGCGACAATTTAGGTACTCAGGTTCAAGACGCAGGTTCGAGTCGTGCCTGTGGTTATGAAATTTTGCGATTTTCCACTTTGTAAATTTTTATTTACTATTGAAAAATACGACTGTGTTAATTTGAAGCGTTATTCATTTCTTGCAAATGTTAATAAGTTTTCGTGCAGTTTTTCTTCACAAAATAAATTAAAAAATCTTTTTGTTTTGTTTTTAGGAAACTAGACCATGAACTTGAATATACTGCCAGTAAATACCTGTCTGAGCAGAAAATGGCTGCACTCCATCGGCCTATTCACTTCAACATGACATTAACCTCCCATGACCAACTCCTTCAACTTAATTTACCCGACACTATGTCTACCTATGGCTTAATAGGTTTACACCCTTGTGGAAACTTGGGGCCATTTCTAATGGACCATTTTGTCAAAAATGAGAATGTGAGATTCATATGTTTGGTTGGATGTTGTTTTATGAAGCTGACGGAAGAAGGTTACCCTATGAGTGATTTTGTAAAAAAATTGGATAATAGGTTGTCTTTTGTGAGCAGAGAAATAGCTTGTCATGCTATAGATGTGTACTGTGAAAGATTAAGAAATGGAAAATATGAAGATCTAAAGGTAAAGTTATTTCTAGCACTAAACTGGAGTAGGATCGTGTGGTAGTAGCGTGGGAAAAAAGGTGGTATCACCCTTCCGCACCACTTGTCTACCGCAGGGATGTGCTCAGTTAAACTTTAAGCCTGTATTTAAATTTTTAATTTGACATGTTAGTCGGGATTGATCGTTATTAGTTTTGACTTAAATATGCTTCATTTTATAATTGTAATTGATTCTGCGTTTACTCCTTCAGTAATGAAGACTAACCTTGCTGAACATGTTAGCCTAGTTTATAAAACTGTCTCTGGTACCATCGGGAAAGATGCAGGTTTGACTCCTAATGAGGTTGTGAATTTTGTTATTGACTAAAGATAATCAAATGTGAGGAAAGGAATACAAAAATACAAATATGATGGAAGAAGAGTGGATGAAGTGATTTTTATACCCAATTTTCTACTTATAGATTTTTTTCTCCAGTTAGATAATCTATATTAATTTTTCAGGTTCATGCATACAGGGCAGCTTTAGAAAGAATGTTACTGCAGCAAAATCCTAAACTGAAGCATTCTAAAGTGCGAAATATAAAACACTCAAATACTTTGAATTTTCGGAGGTAACTGCCTGATACATTCAATAATTAATTATGTACTAAAACTACACGCTCAACCCAAGTCAGTTACATAGTTTTGATTATGACACAGGTCAAACGTATTTAAGGCTCCTGTCTCCCAACTTGAGGTTTTATTAGTCTTAATAATATTGGACCTACAAAAATTGTTGATTTAAGTAGTTTTTTTTTGGGAAAAAGTGTACAGGGTCCTAAATAGTGAACATAATTTACTGAACAACTTTCTTACAGAAACATAGGTCGAAATACGAAAAACCAAATTTTACATTCCATACAAAATTCTCTATCAGCTGATGTAGTTTCTATGGCAGGTCAAAAATTGATCTTCGTATTTCGACCTGGTCTGAGTAACATACCAAAATTATGTTCACTATTTCATAAGGACCTTATTTAATCGTATTTGGAAACATTAATAGTATTACTAATTTGTAGATTTATCCTAACACAGGAAGTGTTAAAATAAAATCATTTACAATTAATTACTTAATTAGTATTTAATTGGTAATATTTTTTTTTTTTATTTAAAAATACATACACAAAAACCAACAATAAAAACAAACTTAAGCGCAACAAAAACCAGGTATGGTTTTTCTGTGCGCCCAGAAAACATCCTCGGGAGCGCTAGTTAGCAAATGCCTAATAATGTTGCAAAGTTATAATACATACAATGTTGTGCTATCCAAACTATTCGCACTGGTAACAACAGGTATGAATACCTCTCGACCAGCTCGACGCAGCAAACCGGTTCGAGGCATTGCGTACACACAGGGTGCTCCAATCCAACGAACGTAATAACATTAAGCGAATGTTTTTGAGATCCTTAAATGCTGTTAAGGAAATATTGTTTAAGCTTATGTTTTATATTTTTTATATTTATTTCGTTTTTTAACTCAAAGGGCAAGTCATTTATAAGTTTCGGGACAATACCCCAAGATAATTAGATTTTGGCCTAGACAAAAATCGGAACCAAGATTTTCTTTTTGTGGTTTATGAAGTCTTGGAAGTAATTACATAATTACTTAAAATTAAGCATATCACCAAATGGGACAAGACGGCAGATTAAAAAAACCCTATTATATAAATAGTTACTGTGGCAAAAATGCCAACTAAACGAAATGTTTTCTGGGCTCGTTCAATGATAAACTTTTAGTATTTTACAAACTAATTAAGCACCTAAGTTCTTAGGTAAAGCCTAAAATTAAAAAAATCCCACTAAAAGTTTTATTTCTTTTTGTCTGCTCGGGCAAAATACATAACTATCTCGTGACTTTTTGTACTTCAAAATTTTGTTGTACTTGATCAAACACTCATAAAAGTGAACACAATATGTTAAAGCTTTACAGTGGTATAATTATTGAGGGATTTCTCTTTGGCCAAAATAGTTAACTGAATGAAAAGTGTTTAATTATACTCTAAAACTGTACTTACGTTGATTACTTTGAAAATTAAACATTTCAGGCAATAGCGTATCTTTTTATATAAAAATTACATTATGTAGCGCTTTATATCGACCCTAAAGAAGTTGAAATAAAGTTCATAATTGACATTAACATAGTACACGGCTCGTGATTGCACGGTACGGCAACGTCGCATTGCTTCGATGTTTTTTTCGGTACGCGCTTCGTAATTTAAAGTTAAACATGAAAGATGAAAATTTACATCGGTTGTAGTAAGCTGAAAATACTTTTGATCTTCTGATCTAAATATATAAAACAGCATGCCCTGACCGACTGACTGACTGACTGTCTGATTCATCAACGCCGAGCCGTAACCGATAAAGCTACAGATGTGAAATTTTGTACGTAGTTTTTTTGTACGTCAAGACTACACATTAAGAAAGGATTTTCCGAAATTCATCCCCTGAGGGGTTGAAAAATGGGGTGGAAGTTTGTATGAATATTCTACAGGTTTGACATGAGACTCAAAATAATTGTGGATTTGATCTAATGAAAGGAAAAAACCGGCCAAGTGCGAGTCGGACTTGCGCACCGAGGGTTCCGTACCACCACATGATATAAATTGTATTAGTTGAAATGTCAGTAACTTACTGTGGTCGATTTTTGAAGTGAAAACTTCTTCAGCGGCGCTTGGCACTTTTTCAGATGGGGTAATAATTATTAACTCGCATCAGAAGTCGCGTCAGATCTCGGATGAAGTATAGAAATGTATTTGAAAATAAGCATACCAAGTTAGAGCAGTGTCAATATATAGGTACAAAAGTTCTAAAGTGTGATAAAGATCAAAACATCTTTTTTATCTTTGTAGCGTCAGATCTCGGATGAAGTATAGAAATTGATTTGCAAATAATCATACCAAGTTAGAGCAGGCTCAATATATACAAAACTTCTAAAGTGTGATAAAGACCAGAACATCCTTTTTGTCTTTGTCATAGCAGGCCTGTTTGTGAAATAGGCAGCTTTTTCCAAGATCAAAGGAGTGCGACTCCTGTAAACTTGTTTACTATTATATATTCTGTGGTCATAGTCTCGGCTTTTTTTGTTGTGCACAACGTGATATGTGCACGACAGACTTGACGTACTGGTTTTGATCGTTATTTAATAGCGAATCCTAAATGTATGAGATCTACATTTCGGATGACAGCTGTCAAACTAAAAATCGCTATAACTCGAAAACTACTGACCCCAGACTACTCGTGTGCCGAGACAAATGATAGGTCTCGATGAGATCTTCATTTCGGATGACAGCTGTCAAACTAAAAATCGCTATAACTCGAAAACTACTGACCCTAGGCTACTCGTGTGCTGAGACAAATGATAGGTGTCTATGAGATCTACATTTCGGATGACAGCTGTCAAACTTAATATCGCTATAACTCGAAAACTACTGACCCTAGACTACTCGTGTGCTGAGACAAATGATAGGTCTCGATGAGATCTTCATTTCGGATGACAATTGTCAAACTAAAAATCGCTCTACCTCGAAAACTACTGACCCTAGACTACTCGTGTGCTGAGACAAATGATAGGTGTCGATGAGATCTACATTTCGGATGACAGCTGTCAAACTAAAAATCGCTTTAACTCGAAAACTACTGACCCTAGACTACTCGTGTGCTGAGACAAATGATAGGTCTCGACGAAATCTTCATTTCGGATGACAGCTGTCAAACTAAAAATCGCTTTAACTCGAAAACTACTGACCCTAGACTACTCGTGTGCTGAGACAAATGATAGGTCTCGATGAGATCTTCATTTCGGATGACAATTGTCAAACTAAAAATCGCTATACCTCGAAAACTACTGACCCTAGACTACTCGTGTGCTGAGACAAATGATAGGTGTCGATGAGATCTACATTTCGGATGACAGCTGTCAAACTAAAAATCGCTATAACTCGAAAACTACTGACCCCAGACTACTCGTGTGCTGAGACAAATTATACGTCTCAATGAAGAAGTACGCGTGCAATGGCGCGATTGACCCTTACAAAAAGCATAATATTCAAAAATTCAAGTTTTTACTTCTGCCAGCACTCTCGGAGTGCAACCCGTCCTTTTTTGAGTCCGACTCGCACTTGATCAGTTTTTATATTTTATAGCTTATTCAGCATACAGCCCACTGACAGACAGTCAGACAGACATCGGAGGCATATTAGTATGATCCCGTTTTTCACCCTATGGGTACGGACCCATAAAGTCTGAAATAATATAAGTTTACAACCTTTCTCACAACCAATTAACGCTAGCTTCCATTTCAAGTACATTCTTATTAAAGAGGGGTCAAGATTGGAGGGTCAAGAGCAAAAGCTTAGCACGCTAGTCCGACTCGCACTTGCCCGGTTTTTTGTAGCTAGAGTGGGCTGTAAGTGTCTGGCTGCCTGCTTGTACAAACAACAACACTTCAAACTTCAACACTTCCATAGAAGAGAGAAAATATCATTGTTGGAAGATAGATATTATCTTCCCACAATGATATTTTCTCTCTTCCATGGACTGTTTGAAGTGTTGTTGTTTGTACAAGCAGGCAGCCAGACACTTGCAGCCCACTCTAGCTACTTGGACTGTTGAAATAAGAACACTAAAAAGTCTAATATTATGTCAGGCTTGACATACTCTTGACATTACGTACACGAAAAAAGTCTCGGGGCGCACGGCACGCCATACCGGTTCCAAAGAATATATAATATTACGCCGGTTCTCGCTCGCTTGACGCGATCTATTGAATTAAAAATCAACTTTTTTAACTTTTGATAATTATGCTTAATTTTATAAATAAAGGAAAGAATACACGATGAAAACTGTAATTAAACAAAAGTTTTTCAGTTGGTATTTTTGCTTCAACATAAAATACGAAAATACTTAACTTAAGATTAATATGCTTAATTTTAGGCAATTTGCTCAAAAACTGTCCTGGAAAGTCTATCAAATTTAAAATAATTTGGTTGCCATTTTTGCCTAGACTTTTATGTAACTTACATACAAATTTGCTAATAAAAAAATATGCGCAAATATTTTTTGCTTAGTTTTGATTGAAGTAGGTACCTTGTAACCCACATCAAAAGTTTACCCCATCAGATATTAGTTACGATTTTTGGCTTGACTTCACATGCATAAACAAACAAAAAAAATGATTTTCTGGAGAATCTAAAAGCCAGCCAATTCATTAAAATTTATTTTTCACATAGATGTTCCACCACCTATTACAATACATAGCAACTTTATAGTAAATTGACGGTTTCGATTAATGTCCAGCCAATTAAAAATTACAGCTTCAGGACTCGGCCTACAAGATAATGAAGTCTGTTTTTCCCATATAGGTTATTATACCTAGGTGTGACTAACAACCCCTTTGACACACTGCGCATGTTTTTAGTGTAATGTACCTTTTCCTGTAGTCCATCATTAAAATAATTTTCCGTAAGAATAAAGTATTTGACTTTGTCATGAATAGGTATTACCTTGCAGTAACTAAATAAATCGTGGTAATTACTCTTGTGTTTACATTTCACATTTTTCGGTACAATGCACTTAAGAATACGAATCTGTAAATTATAAATACAATCCAGGTGAGTTTTGCTCGTTCTTCCGTAGCTACTTAGCCCGTAAGAGATGATAGATTCACCTAGTGAATTGTATAATAATAACAATATTGGAAAGGGTATTTTGTATTTGATAAGGGTGAAAATAAACTGTAGAAATACTTCATGTTTCAAAATTATGTTTTAATAAGCCAAAAGCCCCGTCCCGTGTGGTGCCGGCAAAGAATAGTACCAACCCATACATACCCGTGGGTGTCGTAAGAGGCGACTAAGGGTTAACCAGAGGATGGGCAGCAGCATCCTCCTGTGTATCATACCATCTTACTTACTGCGGTCACCTACAATCGCGGTCCATGATGCCAGCCGTAACGCTAACAAGCGAGGTGACTATGGTACTTCCCCTCTACAAATTTTTCAGCAATAGCTAGAATTCTGGAGGGAGCTCCCTGTCCTGTAGTGGACGTTTCATGGGATGTTATGATGAAGCCAAAAGCTGATATTCCTTCCTCTTTTTCTTTACGAACTAATAGATAATTTTTGAATGCATACTTTCCAGATACTGCGATCTAGCCCTCGACAAGCTAAACATATCTCTGCCCACCTGTCCAGAAGTTTGGGCTCAAGGAGAAGCGGACTTACAACAGTGGCAGAGAGTGGTGACGGTGTATTCATTACGACTTGCGCTCGCACCGCTTGTTGAAACTGTCATACTTCTGGATCGAGTTTTATGCGTTTTGGAACATGGTAAGCTTTGTTTCAAACTTTCGCACTTTTTCTTACAGTAATATACAACCTTATTTTTTTTTATCTCCCCGTATATTTTAAGAGGTGGTTCTGTCCATGAAATTGATCAACTTTTCCCAAGAAATATACCTAAAACGAAATTTGAAAAAAAAAATCTACTTTCCATACCAAATGTGCTGTCAGCTGATGCAGTTTGCATGGGAAGTCGAAAAAATATGTTTATTTTATTCCGAGGTCTTCGCGCTAAGACCCGGAATGAAATAAGTTACGTTGTCGATTGTAACTTTTTTTAAATTTATTTTTTATGTTACAAGTGAGCAAACGAGCAGGTGGGCCACCTGATGGTAAGTGGTCACCACCGCCCATAGCACCCACTGTCTTATTAATGGCATATTTTGACGATAATAAGACAGCAAAGCGCGTTACTCACTTTGAGAACTAAGATGGTATGTCTCATGAGCCGGTAATTTCACTGGCTCCCTTGCCCTTCAAACCGAAACACAGCAGTGCAAACACTGCTGCTTCACGGCAGAAAAAAGCAAGGGGGTGGTACTTCTCCCTTGCTCCTTAACTGCTAACTGACCACACCCTTGCACTTGCTTCGGTCTTGACATACTTCCCTCGTTTATTCTGTTCTTATCAATCCTTTCCTACACGTAGGGTACTCTTAAACTGGTCATCACCCGAATTTGCTCTTTCAGTTTACCTATTTGATAAATGAAAGATGTGTTCTTCATAAATACTTTTAATCACAAAAGGGGAAAAATAAATACATTTATCATTTTAATACATACTTTACACATGATACATTTATGTACAGATGGTATGTACTTGTCTGCTATCTAAACTAAAATACATTGACTTGATTCGATGGGGCCGCCCGGCCGTAGGGATTGAGTATTTTAGTTGTAAAACTACTCTTGAAAACCGAATAACTTGACAATTAAGGGAGTACAATCTTCTTTAAGATTATTTCCCTTAAGTAATAAAATAAAATTAATTTGTAATTTAATTAAAATAAATAGTTTCAAATTTTTTTTTGACGGCTTAAGGTGATCTGTGACGGCCATCTTAGACCCGAACGCAACTAGAAGCAGCCACTGCTGCAAATATAAGGTTTTATTTTTTAATGCCATAAGTACCAACTATGTATGTGCAAAAAGTTGATTCGCGTAAATTTCATCGTGAAACTTCAACGCCTAACAACAATTTCTATAAGAAAAATTATTTCCACTAAAGTCAATTACACTCGTCAGTCCGTGTTTACATGAGTACGATCACTCACACATGCACACAAAGCACAACCGTACAGTTTTGACCACAATCGCAATATTGAACCAAAAGTTGCTAACAAAAATAGTACTTTCAGTACATTAACTGTATTTTTGTATTAATTAGCGAAAAATTTAACTAAAAATGGCAGTGTTCGTTCGTTTTTCAGCAGAATTTTATGTCCCGCGTAAGAAAGCAAGTCATTTGAATTTTTGTATGGAAAACGGATCACCTTAAGAGGATATGGGAAAAGATAGATATCTGACAGTGCGCGCAGTCTTTTCGCTTGAAAGAAAGGGATAAAGTGCGCAATCCGCAATTCATTCGATTGCGACAGATATACTGTGCGTGTTACCAAAACTAAATGACGTAAGCGCCTGATATAAAATATCGACTTTTTGTAAAAACTAAGTACTTAATTTCACTACTTAAAACACCTCAGATTCCACAAAAAGAGGAATAAATGAAAATTGAAGAGGCAACTTTGGATTTTTATTTTGTCGAGTCGATTTTCACTAATCATGTTTTGGTCTTGGTGATTCCCTCACTTTAATGGTCAAGAAACACATACCTGAAAATCACAGCAAAATACTTACTGGGTAAATAAAAAGATATTTGTCTTCAAAATACCCAAAAAAAGTTACATATTGCCTCAATGTGCCTTCCGAAGCAAGGATAACGCTCGAGTTTTCATGGTCTGAACCCATAATACAAATTTTTCCTTTTTTGGAGCAGTTTTTTACATCCGATTTTTGAACTCTTACAGCTAACTTTACTTACTTTATTATTACTTTGGCACTGTTTTTTTTTGTAAATCCAGTCATACACGTTAGAGTAATGTTTGTCTGACAGAAAGTTAAATCGAAGTACAGGCACAAGAGGCACACTCGGGCACATTTTGCAGCCCTAACTCTAAAACCGTAGTATATTTACCTAACGGAAAAAAAACCGGTCAAGTGCGAGTCGGACTCGCGCGCCGAGGGTTCCGATATACCTATAGTATTTTTTGAAGCAATAAAGTCAATTTTCAGGACCGCAAAACTAAATTTGTTTGTAAAGGTTTTTTGCAGATTTCTGAAAACTGTGCAACTTAGAAAGATCGTTTTATTTTTGCTGTAAAGTTCACATAAACCGCTGTCAACTGTAATTAATTCAGATTTTTCCTTTTACAAACTTCGGAGATAAGGGGGGGAATGGTATTTTTTTGACATTTTTCATCATAACTTGAGAAAAGAAACTTAAAAAAATACAAAAATATATTTTAGAATGTATAAGTAAAGCCCTTTCATATGATACCACACTCGACCTAGTAGCGACAATTTGAAATTTGGCCCCCCCTATTTTGGCCCCCTTTACATTAATAATCATACTTTTTTCAAAAAAATTTCATGTGCAATTAAGTTGGACAACTATATTCTAAAACTATTCCAAATTTCAGGTCGATAGCATAAGTGGTTGCTGAGATATAGAGGTGTGACAGACAGACGGACAGACAGACAGACAGACAGAGCGGCACCATAAGGGTTCCTTTTTTTACCATTTTGGTATCGAAACCCTAAAAATAACATTCAATATTTATGAAAGTTTCGTATATGCAACACAATTAATTTAATTCTTAAAATGGCCCATGACCATCTGCGCACTGACCAAAAATTTTTTTTTCCAGGCCTGTCTTGCGAGATCCGCCCAGTGTTCGACCCGAAAATTTCTCCTCGAAATCATATAATCGTTGCAAGAAGATAATGACTACATTTTAATTTAATAAAATAAACATGTAAAGTCACTTTAGTCTTTTAATCCTAAAACAAATTTATACGACTAGAAAAGAGGTGATTGTTCATCGACGTAAACTCGGATCTTTGAAGGAAGTTGACAAAGTAAATATTTTTCACATCTCTCATATTCGGTAAGTAGGTCCTTATTACCCCCAAATGGGGCTTGTAGGTAACCAATTACCGCTCTAGGGTAATAATGTAGCTAGAAAAGCCCTAGGGCGGTAAGTAATTAAAACGCCCGCTGCCCCGCTGCTGGAGGCGGCCATCAAGGCGGACGTTTTAATTACTTACCGCCCTAGGGCTTTT
This sequence comes from Athrips mouffetella, assembly GCA_947532105.1. Classification (NCBI taxonomy): domain Eukaryota; kingdom Metazoa; phylum Arthropoda; class Insecta; order Lepidoptera; family Gelechiidae; genus Athrips; species Athrips mouffetella. The sequence continues at coordinate 5,520,539 of OX383960.1, read as the reverse complement.
CTAGCTACATTATTACCCTATAGCGCTAATTGGTCACCTACAATTTGGTGGTAATAAGGACCTACTTACCTCACAATCGAGATGTAAAGCAGAGTAGTTAGCTCGGGTGTAAGCATCAATTGCACCCTCAGATTCAGATTCAGATTCAGATAATTTTATTCAATGTAGATTCTTTACAGAATAATAATAATAATAATAATAATAAATAAAAATCTTTATTTACCAAGTTTACAAACGTACATTATAGGGTAGTTTCACATAAATTAGGTAATACTAGTTGATTAAGAAAAACAACCCTACTTCCTGAACTAGGAAACCTGTATCTCAGGAAGCAGCGTTCAAGCTGATTGATTACAACAACAGTACTTGTTACAGTAAAGTTCAACCCAGAGTGGACGTAGTTATATTTTTTTTTTTTTTGTTTAATTGAAACTGAAATGCTTACTTAATAAAAGAAAAAAAGAGAAAATTAGGTTAAAACTACTTTCAGTGTCTTTAAAAGTGTATGATTATGAATGTAGTGATGTGATGTGATGAAGAATGTATGTAGACTATGCGATGCGAGTGTAATTTTGAAGGTGTGGGTGTATGTGTGCTTGTGGGTGTGTGTGTTTGTGAAGGTATGTGTGTATGTGAGTCGTGAGTGTATTGTGTTTGTGAGTGTATGTGTATATGTGCATGTATCTCACTAGCTTGGGACTATTTATTAAAGAAACAACTTTAAGCACTACGTAGTTATTAGGTTATGCAATAAATTTTAGTAAATCTTCGGTTTTGTTATAGTCTATATTTAGAATCCAGTTAGTAATCTTCTGTTTAACTTCAAATTTATTAAGGTCCTGAATTTTGAGATTTTTGTTGATTCTTTTGTATAAAAGTGAACTTAACACATAGAATTGATGTTTAGCAAAGGCAGTCCTGTGTTTGATTGACGGTGGATCGTTTCTGCGCTTGTTTTTATCAGTAAGAGGCATTATTTTATGGTGTCTTAAAACTGAGTTTAGCACATAGATCTTCCTGACGGTGAGGACTTTGCAGTCTATATATAGTTGTTGGGTGGGATACCTTATTGGTTTTTTTGTCATCACCTTCAGTACTGCTCTCTGTGATCTCTCCAGCTTTATTATTCCCGTTTTGATGGCCCCTCCCCAAACTGTTATACAATAAGAGATAATTGACTGGCATAAGGCGAGATAGGTGGTTTTAAGAACTTCAAATGCAGCGCAATCCCTTAATTTTTTAAAAATGTAGATAAGACGTGCCACTCTAATAGAAAGTATATATTTATTTATTTATTTATTTAATATTATTGAATGTCATGCAGAATACAATGCAAATAGAGCGAGTCTACGCCGTTTCGGATCGTGCTATGGCAGCGTAAAAGAAACGGCAAGAAACCACTGCAGCACGGCCTACTTTAAGAGTCGGCTTTTTACAATGTGTTTCTTGTGTTTCGCTGGAATATCAGAGCACCATACCTCTTTGTCATTCATATAGTCATCCAATCTATAGTAAGCTTTTTTACATAACGTTTGCTTTACACATTCTTTAAACTTTCTCTCAGGTAATTGCACTATATTGTCAGGTATTTTGTTGTAGTATCGTATACACAGACCAACGAAAGATGTATTGACTTTAGTTAATCTAGTATATGGTTGATCAATTTTATGCTTATTTCTAGTATTAAAATTATGCCTGTCACAAATTTTTGGTAATTGATGAATGTTCTTTCTAGCATACATTATATTTTCATAGATATACTGGCATGGCACTGTCATAATGTTGATTTCCTTGAACAGTTCTCTCAGGGAATCACGAGTCTTCAGGCAATAAATTGCTCTTATAGCCCTCTTTTGTAAAACGAATATTGAATGTATATCAGCTGCTCGGCCCCAAAGCAGTATGCCATAAGACATAATGCTATGGAAGTAGCTAAAGTAAACCAGCCTTGCAGTAGCTAAATCAGTAAGTTGTCTGATTTTTCTAACAGCATATGCAGCCGAGCTCAATCGACCAGAAAGAGCCGTTATATGAGGGTCCCATTGAAGTTTAGAGTCTAGTGTTAACCCTAAGAAAACTGTACTATTTACAAAATCTAATGGCTCATTATTCAATACTATGTTATGTGAAGTAGACCTTACATTTGGTAGTGCAAATTTAATACATTTAGTCTCCTCGAACTATAGCTCGGGCTGCAATTGATGCCTTACAGCCCTTGGCTACTAATCTACTAATAATTTTACTCAGACCGTAAAAAAAATATAATAATCTTTAGAGAAACATGGGTCGGTAGACGAGAACAATTCCGGTAATCATACAAATAGTGTAGGCAACGAAGCAGTTGACCCCAACATAAATTTCTCAGGCAGATGTTATTTGACAGGATGATATAGAATCATGAATTAAATGTAAATTCAAAATATCCAAAAACAATTTTACAAAAAGAATTTTCATACATTTTTTGTAATTTTTGTATGGAAAAATGAAAAGTACCGATTTTTTTAAGTTTTTTATAGAAGGTTTGTCTCATGTAGTGTAATACCCCAGCAAAGTTTTATCGACTGAGGTTTTAATGCGGGGGTCTTCATAAAAGGATCCGCTTCGTTGTACCTACACCGTGAACTTTCATTAGTTTGTACTAATAAAAACAAGCAACTTGTCCAAAGAAACCAATTTTTCGGCCCCCTACTAAAGTGATCACGTGATCGACTCATTTTGTATGATAAGTTGAAAAATGTTTTTCGAGTAAAAATGTTTTTCCTTTGGTAAAGTTATTTGTTTTGATATTTTTTGAGAGATTTTTTTAGATGATATTTTAAAATTTAATAATGGATTGTGGCCTTATTTAACTGTTTGAAACCATAGTTTGTGCTCGGTGTTTTTGTAATTCTATCAGGTACCTGATATTAATACTTACAATTTCTCTAAAATTTTCAAATAATTTCGGGTGGTAGCTCTGAACGAAAAACTGTACATCTTTTGTTCTACGACTTTTGTAATATCGCACAAAAAAAAATGTTTTTCATACAAATTAGTTCGGTCGACTGATCGATTTGTATGTAGCAAACAATTTTTTTAGCGAATTTTCAAAAGACGTAGAACAAAAGTTGTTCAGTTTTATGCCCGAAGCTTCCACCTGAAAGGTTTTGCGTTATTTACTTAATACGCTATAAATAGACACGTTTACATACATTATCTTACAAATATCAACATATTCACATACTGATTGTCCAATAACATAAACACGACGCGATCAATTTATCTCACGAAACAAAAGGACATATAGGCAGAGATATCGGTTTTATTTTATTTATTTTGTATCAGTCATTCATGTACATATCAGTGTCTGGTATTCATTAGAGGCTTTGCCAAGTTAAGCGCGGATTATAATAGGTCTACCTATGAAATTGCCGAAATTTTCTTACAGATTAATGAGATCATTATTCCTATAATTCTAATGCAATTTTTTTCATTTGTCTTATATTTGAAAGTTAATTCAAGGTTATCAATTTACGCATAAAATAAAGTTTTTATTTTTAGTTTTTGATATATAAAATTAAAGGTTCGAAAATTGTTCGTCTTAAATGTCGTCCGATTTCATCATTAGATTTGTTATATTTTTTACAGATGATATTTTTGTAAAATTAAATTTAAGCTTCTGTTAGCTTAATGTCTTCCCTAAAATAAAAAAAAATTGATTTATAATTCCTAAGAAAAATGCAAAAATGTTAGTACTGAAAATTGAGTTTACCTAAAATTCTCCATATAAAACGGCAATTTCATCGGTAAAGACCTATTATTATCCAATCTGCAGAGCACTAGCTGGGCTAGAGCCTAGCTAGAGCGCACCTAGTGTTCAGTTTGGATCGTGTAAATGCAGTTAGACAGGTAGATTACTAGCTCACTAGCTGTTAAGCTAGGCTATAGCTCAACTAGTGCTCTGCAGATTGGATAATGTAATGCGCGCTTTAGGGATCAGATGAATTTGTGTGAATTATCCCCTTATATTTATTTAGGTCGGTTGTCCACGTAACCGCACGCCATACGCACGCTTTCGTCAATTTGACGATTGCAAGACGAATGAAACAATCAAAACTGTGTCCACGGGGCGGCAATGTCGCGTCAGCGTGGTCAGCCTCTCGTCATGCGTTCGCTACACGACGTTACTGCTCCGTGGACACTGTTTTGATTGTTTCTGAACAAGATGCAAGCATTCGTCTTGCAATCGCCAAATTGACGAAAGCGTGCCAATGACGTGCGGTAACGTGGACAACCGACCTTATTCTAATATCCTGCAGACATCGTTCGTTGTACAGCGGCTGACCATGTTGTGAGTTTTCAAGTTGGTAAATGGCCTATGATAATGGCCATGACCATAACGTGCCTCCTAATGCACGGAAACGCTTCAGATGTTACCACACACCAGCAGCCCCCATCGGCTTCCCAGTACGGTCAACCGCTCGTCGGTAGAAACTTTTTCAACTCTATTACCACGCCATAAGGTCCAAAAGTGTTTCTATTGACGTGCTATCGAGTGTACCATTCAGTCGAAATAAATAGCTGACCTGCCCGTGGGCGTGGTTTGTAGTGAGTCTGCCTTTTAAGCCGTAGGACGCAGGTTCGGTTCCCGCCCAGAGCAAACATTCTTGTAAGGAACACGAGTGTTTGTTCTGTGCCTGCGTGTTATTTATCTATTTTATATATGTATACCAGTCTCTGATACTCATAGTACAGGCTTTGCCTAGTTTGGGATCAGATGACTTTGTTGTTCCCCAGTGTATATATATATATATATATATATATATATAATAATAATTTCTCATTTTCTTACATAAAATCGGGCCTCTTTCCCGTTGGGGTAGGCACACGACAGCCCTCCACCTGCTACGATCTTGATATACCTACTTCCCTCGCTTTTTCTACTTTCATCAACCCTTACATAACGGTCGTCAATTTAGGGTACTTTTTATTTAAAATAACCCTTACCTCATAATTACATTTGTATCATACATTTTCAGTACCTAATTCAACCAAAACGTATAAAACAGCTTGACATTTTTTTTAAATAAAACGGCCTGCCATCGCCGAAGAGATTTCATGTACTTATATTACAAGTAGAATACGCAATAACAAATGAGCGTCCGCGACTAGCTCCTCCAAGGTCCGCGACGATTCTTTGTGGGTTTTTAATAGGGTGGGGGCGCAAATGTTCTTTTGCATAACCACTTTAATTGTATGCCAATTCATGGAATCTCTTTGGATGCTGATTGCCAACACGAATCGAAGCCGCACGCTTCAAATACAGTCTCATTTTGTGGATTGTAAGAGTGTAGCTGTCACATTCGTCCTGGCATTAAATTTCTAAAGCACTGTATTCTGATTTCGATTCAAAAGGTAAGGAAAGAAGACGTTCGAAATTACAATCCACAAAACGAGACCTGTCTTATTATAGGTAGTACTCTAATATTCTTTGCTCTAATAAGACAGCGTCGCTTCGAGACAGTGCAGTCAAAACTATAAAGAGATTGCAATCTAGCAGTATCGTCAGTTTACACGATCTGTTGTCGGCATCACGCGTTGGCGGGAGGCTGTGAACACAGAGGCTGCAAGACGGGCGCGGGTTCGTCCTCGCTGTCGTCCGAATGTACCCGCGTGAACCTCCCGCCCCGCACCCCGCGTCGCTCCAACAGTCTTCGTAACTTGAATTCACCACCTCCGTACTCCCAACGTCGGCGAGGCACGTTTTTGCGACCTGTTTCGTAATCGAAGGAATTTTGTAACAATATAACTTTGGCGCCCAAAATGGGATCACATAAAATAATCTCTTCAAATTGAATTGTAAATGAAAACGATATTGTCGCCTGACATGGATGGTTCCACGAATGATCTCTATAGATGGACTGTTAATTCAAGCAATTTAAAATGTGACTGGGTAGTTTGGTCAACCAAAATGAACATAAAAATAATCTCTTCAAATTGAATGTTAATGAATCTTAGCAATAATCGCTCTGGGTCAATAGTGCCATTGATTTGTACCAATGATGGTACACGTGATATAGTTTTTAAAAACATCGATCACACATTTTGGTAGATACAAAGTAGCATTGAAGATTGAGACGTTTTCGTATGTTTTAAATTTGAAACGAAGCAAAAGTTTCTGAGCACAAAGAGATATAAGCCAAAATGTATGATTTGCCGCCCAAAGTAGGACTACAGAGAGCGAACTCTTTAGATTGATTGTCAAATTAATCTATAATCCGTTTCATTCGTTAATGAGCTGGTTTTAAAAAAAGAAAAACTAGTTTTAATTTTCTTGATAGATGGCGTTGTTGTAGGAAAATTTAACTGACAACTTATGTTTTCCATATATAAGGAGGTTCATTACTTCACGCTTCATCTATGACACATTTAAGTTCTTTAGCAACTGTCTTCAGAGCCATCTATCGACACCTTTGAATACGAGTAAGTACTCAGTTGACGCTTAGCTGCGAAATAGCTAGCATTATTTCGACGGAAAAAATTACATTGTTTTACAAACTTGATTTTTCTGACTGCTGTAGCTGATTACTTTTGACATAGCTGGAAAATGTGTCGGTAAGCATTGGAATCAACGAATGAACCGGATTATGAGTACTAATGTGTGTGGGTGACTTTGGCGCCCAAAGTGGGACCACAGTTTTATAACAAAACTAATGTTTTATTAAAAGATGCACATACCTGTTCATGCAATGATAAAATATGGCGTTTAAAATACCATAGTAAAATAACTTTGACATTTTTACACTGAAAATTTTAAATCAAGATTTTATTACTTGTGATATTAGTTTTTATTATTAAAACTTCGTCTTACTACAAAAAAGTTAAACATCTGTCGAACACTTGATCAAAAAAATCGTACAAAATAACTCTGGCTATGTCATTGATGCGCAGAAGTCAAAAATGACTTATCTTCTTATGACTTGACTTCTGCGCATCAACTGACATAGCCTGTTATTTTGTGCGATTTTTTTTTATCAAGTGTTCAACAGATGTCTAACTTTTTGTTAACCCGTAATATTTCGAAGAAAATAGTGAAAACCAAAATTAAAAACTATCATACAAGCATAAGATGTACGGTGCTTATAAAAGTTAGGTAAATTAAAAAAACGGCAACGTTTTGTGCGAGATAAAAAAACTGTAATGTCAAAATAGTAGCATGCGGTGGTGCGTAAAATAAAAACACAAAGCTGCTTCCAATAAATATATTTTCGATAAATATTCTTACATTAATTACGTCACTATTACTATACACAAGCGTAACATCGTACAGTCAAGAGCACAACAGGTTTGACACATTTGATTTTGCATATTTCTTATTGAGTGAGTTTCTGAGCTGTGCTATACTGAGCTATAAAAAGTGAGCTATACTGAGCTGTGCTATAAAAAGTGAGCTGAGCAAAGCTTGCGCTGTAGTCCTTGCATATGGATGGTTATTGAAAAGTTTTGTACTAAACTTACTCAATTTAACTATAGAGTACTATTTTCATGTATGCATGAGTTTGTTGACACGTCAGCGGTTGCTACACATACTCAGGGTTCACGGAAGACCAGCGCTACAGCAGCGCGAGGTGCTGTAGCATAAGCTGAGTGGCTATTTTTTTTAGTTGGTACTCGTATAACTAAAATAAACATTTCTTTCTTTCTATAGCTAAGCGGTAGGTAGGTATGTGTAGAAAAACATATAAAATTACGCCTTGTTCCCGTCGGGGTAGGCAGAGACCAGAAAAAGCCGACCAATTACGAGTGGTACTCGCGCACAAAGAGTTTCGTGTAATTATGATAAAACACCGTGAGTTGCAATGTTTATTGCTCATTATGAAAACAAGCAAAAAAAATGCTAGGTACTCGAAAATATTTTTTGACTATATTAAAGTGGTAACATGATGGACTCGTTTTCTATAGGAAGGAAGTCGGATTTTTTTTTTCGAGTAATACCTTTCTTTTTTCGGGAAAAAATGACTGGGCTTCGGGACCGAAACCAATGCAAACTCAAATTGCATGATTAAGGAGGAGTCAGGGAACATAGACGGAGGCAGTAGACGCAAGTACCTGTACAATTGTTTTATGAAAAATTCTCCACCCGAGTGGCGTGTTTTTAATTACATAATCGAAATGGGAGTTATTCATAAAATAAGTATTTATTACCTACTCTTGATTGCAAAAAAATTAACTATTTTCTCTTTACTTCTTCTGCAAGAGTTTCCATCTTGCAGAATTTAATTATTATAAACAAAGAGCATTTCTGTTACCTACTTGATTTTTCCTCGCTTTAAATTGCGTGCCATTATAGCTCAGGGGCGGGTTCAGTACCTAACGAATAACGAAAAAAAAAAACATTGACCTCCTTACAAAATGCGCTATCAGCTAATTCAGTTTCTATGGGAAGTTGAAATATGTATATTTTTTTATTTCGAGCTATGGCAAGCAATTAAATTAACACCCTGTTACAGCTGGCCTGCCTCGCACAGGTTTAGTGGAAACACACTCTTATTTTAATAGCCGTAGAAGAAGTTATGCTGCAAGTATAAAACTTGTTGTGCTCTTGAACATTACAAAATCTTAACATAAAAGAGCAAAAATACGGGTAAATTATAAAATTGTGACAGATTTTAGCTTAGTTAAAACATTAAAAATAAATCGTATGGCGTGAAAAATTAAATTTAAATAGTGCAATAGAAAAAAAAATTGCTATATAATAAATAACTAATCAGATCGTCTACAATATTGAGATCAATAGTAAATATTTTGTAAAAATAAGAACAATAAATTACATTATTATATCATATCAGATTAAAATACCTCATGAAATGTTATTTGAGAATGTTAATACTGAATTGTTTTTAAGTACTTAATACAAGTTTATTTCTTGATACTCTGTGCTTTCCTCCTAAAAACAACTAACTTTCTACTTAGTTTAAATAATTATTTTTAGTTTTAGTCATAATACTTTAAATTTTCATACGTCAAACAGTAATCTTATTTTTTTTATTTTTCTGGAAAGTTTTGTTTGGAAACTGGAAATGATAAAAAAACACACTTTTTATCGGTAAGTACAGCTTTGTGACATAAACAAATAAAACTAAATTATAATCATTATTAATTAAAAATTTCGATTGACTAAGCAAAAAATAGGTTCAATTAGAGTTTATTTATATTTTACTGTTTGTTTAATATTAATTTCTATTGCTTTTATTGTTCACTCAATTTCAGTAACATAAGTAACTAAATATATTTAGGTAAGTAATTTTTTTGTGACTTCATTTCGGAAATAAAAAAAAGAATATACAGGGTGTTAATTTGGTGTTTATAAGCCCGCCTTTGTAAATGTCCTCTTGTATATAATTCTCTGTATGTTAATTGTGCAATAAAGAATATAATAATAATTTAATTCAGTGCCATAGCTTAGGGGGTGTTTCAGTAACGATAAAGGAACACAAAAAAAATATTAAAAAAGATCCCGCTCAAAAAAAATTAAAACTTCATTGAAACTAAACTAACGCAAAAGGCAATGCCTCGGCGCACCGCGCTATCAAAAGCGCGCGAAAGAGTTTCAGTTATGTATGTGTCTACCTATACATTGATACTCGCGCGCTGGCTCGGTGATAGCACAGTGCTCCGTCCGGGTCATTGCCCTCCGTGTTAGTATAGTTTCAATGAAGTTTTAGTTTTTTTCAAGTAGGATTTTTTTCAATATTTTTTTTGTGTACCTTTATCGTTACTGAAACACCCCCTAAGCTATGGCACGCAATTAAATTAACACCCTGTATATCGGCAAGCATCGCTTTGTGACATTATAATAAAATATTAATTTTAAAGTAACTTATTTGGAGAAACGAGTGGTCAAAACTAAAAATATAAATTTTTGACAACGAGGTACCTACACTGAGACAGAGATGGCGCTTATTTAAGCGAGAGATTAGCTGCGTTCCGAATCAACGATAATATCGATTTTATTCTCTAATATACACTTTTGGCGTTTTTTGACAGCCCTGTGACCAATAACAGCGATATTATCGTTGATTCGGAACGCAGCTATAGTAGCACAGACATCGCTTTGCTAGTTTTTGATTCGGTAAATAAAGTACAAGGTGGAATGGGACGCAACACATTTTTAGTTTCGCTACTGTTTTGTCCGCGATTTACATTGTGACTTGTTCTACAGCTTAGCAAGTTTCTACTCAAGTGAAATTGTTATGAATGTTGCCAGGATGGAAATAAATATGATTAGGTGAACAATTTTGACAACTAGTATTTATTAACTGATTAATTTATTCCATGTGCATAAACACAACGAGTGCATTGGCCGTCGTGTGGTGCCGGCGAAGAATAGTACCTACCCGTCTCTACCCAGGGGTGTCGTGAGAGGCGACTAAGGGTGAGCAGCAGCGTCTTTCTACAGAAGGACAGAGATGATGACCGCAGCATGTAAGACGATACGTACCATCTTACATTCTGCAGTCACCAACAATCGCGGCCCAAGGTGCCAGCCACAAAGCCCTGCCTGCAGGGCCCTGCTTGCAGTGCCACTGCCAATCGTACTTTGTGTGGGCATGCAGGGCCGACAAAATCGCCGTTACATCGGCCCTGCAAGACCACACAAGGTACGATTGGCAGTGCGCACTGCAAGCAGGGCCCTGCAGGCAGGGCTTTGTATGGGCCGTTTTATAGTACTTCTCCTCCACACTGTTCCAGCAAAAGCTGCAGTGGACATTTCACGGGATGTTCTGATGATACACAACCAGAGGGCTCACGCGAAGAGGCATTTCTGTCCCCAAGAAAAATCTAACCATGCCTTCATTTCTTTCTAGCCAACGTGCTAACAGTATGCTAGAAAGAGATGGAGGTTCGTTTATGCCGAAAGTTCTCAAGAAATGTCGGGGACGCTATTATCATTCGCGTGTGCGCTGTAATCGTTACATAGATTATTTTAGCAGCTACTATATGGTCAGAGATACAATTTGTTTTGTTCATTTTCGTTGTCGTTGATAAAGTTTTGTATGCAACTGTACGTAATTAGGTTTTTTACCACTCGAAGCGTCTATTTTGATTTTTGGCATCGCCTCGTAACAAAAACCGGTCAAGTGCGAGTTGGACTCGCTCGCCGAGGGTTCCGATATACCTTTACTATTTTAGGAAGCCTATTTTTAGGACCGCAAAACTAAGTTTGTTTGTAAAGGTTTTTTGCAGATTTCTGAAGCTAAATTTACTCATTCGCGCGAATGACGAGGCGAATGGCGACGCGAGCCACGAAAACGCATATATACAATGCGCGCAACGAAAAAAGAGCCCTGTCGGATCACGTGGTTAACCTGCGCAGTAGACAGTTTGCGACAAAATGGCCTGCGAACTGCCTACTGCGCAGGGCTCTTCTTTCGTTGCGCGCATTGTAAACAGTGCGTTTGCAGTTCGCGAGCGTATTCGCTCTACGCGAATCAAGCACGAGTGGCGCGTTTACAAATTCGCTTGCATTCAGTCGACAGCCAGCGCCCAACCAAAACAGATGTAAGCAAAATAGAGTGGATTAATGCACTATTCTTTTTACTTTAGTGCGTTTAAGATTGCGGAGGATGGGAAGGGGCGTACTAAGACCGCCACATGGAAGCAACAAAGTTGCGAAAGTGGTCGGGCGCCAACTTTATTGAGTTAAGAGCAGGTAAAACCTGACACTGGCCTTGCGATTCTAGTCCCTACGGTATTCAAATAAGAACGGTACAAATTCCAATGTGTCAAGCAATTTCTCTATAAAATTAGATCGTCCGCCACTACTATTTAATCTATAGCAATTTGGTCGCTATGGGAGGGATATACCGTACAACTTTTTTCTCTTTCCTTAACATAGACCGAGAGCTGAGAAGGTATTGAAAGCGTGATAATTAGGGCTTTTCGGCTCCCGGTCCATTACTAATTGTAATAATTTCTCAAAACAAGGTACTAGCATTTTTAAAATTAACCTACAAATACAACAAACATGACATAGACAGGTTGACAGTAACGAGAAGCCCCAAGAGAAGCTACCGCCTAAGCACAAAAGCAAATCACCAAGAAATCAACATCCAGGTAAAGAGGAAACCATCGACAACGATGGTTGTGGTTGTAAGCAAACTAAGTCCTAACGTGCCAGTTTAAAAAAAAAATCTTATGGCACTAGTGTCATGTTTAAAGTTAGGGAAACTAAAGAAAATAAAAAGAAAGGAATTTATAGGACAGAGCAGTCAGGTAATTTACATTGTTACTTAAAATAGAGATAAATACTTATACTGTAGAACGTGCCAGAGTTTGTACCAAAAACCTCAAACAACATAGATAAACAAAGATAAAGAGAATAAAAATATCGATTTGAATGAAGGGTTAGATGAAAGTGGTAAGCAAAAATTTATTGCTGATCCTAAAAACAAAATCAGGGATGCTTTCAGGATTCCCATGAGAAAAGGCTTGAGAGAAATGTGGCTATGGTTGCATTAGTGCGCTTAAATTCAAAACCGACCAGTACAGTGTCCAGCACAAACAACACCAAGTCGTGTTACACTATGAGGAATTTCTACTGCTCCTACTCCTACCCATTGTTCCCCCTACAGCTTCTGCACAAGATAAAATGCTTGTGCTCTTCACTCCGGATTACTTCTACTGAGGGCCGTGAAAGCAGGAAGAGACCCGACGGCGATTGTTCTGGTATCGCCATCATGGATCTTATGCGGTTGAGGCCCGCTCCCAGCAGAACCCCGACCTGCGAGCGGGCCCGCAAGCGTGCCGGCGCCGCACCACGGCCGTCATCCCTGAACCATCAGAGGAAGCCGCCGCTGGCTCGTAGGAGCTCACTAGGCCTTCTCCAACGGGGAATCACCTGGTGGGCTGTCCTCGCCGCGGTGTCAAGACCAGACTTGACAGGCCCCAGGGACACACCTGCTACCGCAGGCGTCAGTAAAGACCAGCTTAAGTGGCCCCAGGCCAGAAAGGTTCTCCCCAGAAGAACCCACGATAACCTGGATTACTTCGCTGGACCCTTCACCTACGGTGGTCAAGGTTGATGGCATAGAACACAACATTCCAGAACAGAAACCTCTTTTGTAAACGTCCTTAAAACACCTAGTCCACGAGAAATATCCGATCCTTACGTAAAGGAGTCCCTTATCAAGGTGAACAACTGGCTCAGTAGTCCGGAGACGAAACCGAAGCCTGCTTTGTATACAGGGATACCCATGAAACTGAACAAATTTCCATGCGGAACATAGGTCGAAAATGTCGAAATACGAAACAATTTTTTGACCTCCCACAGAAACTGCATCAGCCGATAGTGCATTTTGTATGGGAGTTCAAATTTTTTTCGTATTTGTTATTTTCTGTGTTCCTTAGGGAAAGTTGTTCAGTTTCATGGGCAGATTCCTTCAGGGTTAGTATACCCTTTCTGTTACACATTGTATTTAGAAAACGTAACTTTTAGAAAGAAGGAGTCTACAAATAGCTCTAACTCTCCCTCAATAGTTAAGTACCTCTACAAAAAAGCCCGCACGCCAAACCATACCATCGTATGTACCGTCAGCGTATGCTAAAGAGCTGGCCAAAGATCTAAAAAATCAGGCAAAAGAAGAAGAAGTAAGTTGGAGTCGAGCCTGTAAATCTTTGGGATAAGTTAGAGGAGGATTTAAAAGCGAGATATAAAATTATTAAAGAATGTTCAATGCAATCTATGTAGTCAAAATAATAGTTCGGGAAATAGTACGCCCAGTCCTTAATTTATTCTTCTTATTAGTAAACAAATAGGTATGTATATTTTTTTTAATATTATTACATACAAATTAGGTATGTAGGTACTTTGCTTTGGTCTTTCGCCCTGCCAGTCCGCCCGCATAGTTTTATGACTGATGTACTCATCTGCGCTCTTAAATCGGTTACCTACTATTGTATTGCGATTGTGCATAATTTCCACAGAGCTCTGAAGTCCACGCGTCTTGCTCTGCATCGTGCGCGCGCAGGCGGAGTGGCTCTATATCGTTGTTCTGTGATAATTTTTACCTATATCGTTTTAATTACTTCGTTATTGAAGATATTTGACAAGCAAAAGTAATGACTTACTTGTGAAGTCTAGAGTAGGTGAAGCTTATTTATTATACATTTGATTCAGACGATGTCCATATTAGTGTTAGTACATTAAGTAGTTAGCTTAGCTAGCACGTAGGGCGTTTTAAATAAGAGCGGAACCCTTATTTACGCAGTTGAAGAAGTAACTATTATAAATCATTTGACTGCAACGATTTATGTCAAGTCGTGTTTTTGGTCTCAAAATCGGTAAAAATATATCAATCGATTTACGAGAGACGAGCGAATCAAAAATAGAGCTTCAGGGTCTTTATTGTTCGAGTTTGAAACTTGCACGTCAAATTGAAGAGAATTTTGTGGGAGGAGACAAATAGTACAAGGAGTACAGTCAGTAGATGATTGGTGCTCGATATCCTTATATTTCTCGCCAGCATGTCAAATTTGTTCATCCAATTTTGATGTTTATTTCGATTCTAGCAACATTGATGACAAATTCACTAGTTATGTAAAGGAAGTATCTAAACAAAAAAAATGTCAAATAAATTCATTGTTTAGAATTCTTTGTGGAAGGAACCGAATAGTACTAGGAGTACATAAGCGGTTGGTGCTCGACGTAAGACTGCCGTAAGGGAATGATTCTTGTTCTTTGCCCTCGGCAGCGTCAAATTAAAATGAGGAACTTTGTGAGAGTAGACAAATAGTACAGTCAAGACCACATCAAGCTTGACATATTGGACTTTGTACCGTTCTTATTTCATTAAACGTATGGGCTTAAGTCGCGCTGCGAGTGTAAAGCTTGACCTGTCGTTGACTGTACTAGAAGTACATTAGCGGTTACAGTCGAAGTAATTAGTTTGATTAGAATGACACCAGTGTTAGAGCAGGACAGAGCGATGCTCTACACATCGGGGCGACAGAGACACGTATCGATACGACCAGCCGGGCTAAGATGCGCTTAGTCAAGTCGCGCGCAACTGTCGCTTTTTATGTATGGACGTGAGAAGACACAACCGTTTCAGTCTGGTTTAGTCTATGAAGACTTTCCAAGTCAAGCGCATGCTCGACCTACTGCTCTCACGCATAGTGATTTCTGCTATAATTCTAATCAATAACTGGGTTCTGAGACAAGTGGTTTTCTATTATCGCAAACGCTATAGAATAGAGTAAAAATGTATGGGATTGTCACGCAACATTTTCATTCTATTCTACTAGCGTTTGCGATAATAGAATAGAACAAAACTCTATGGGTTAGACATTAGCTATCACGTAACATTTCGTTAGCTAATGTCAATCCAATACATTTTCATTCTATTCTACTGGCGTTTGCGATAGTAGAAAGCCACTTGACTCTAGGCCCTGTCGTGCTCGACTTTCCTACTTTTTTCCGTGCTTTTTAAGCAGCGCCAAGTAAAAATGTGTGGCCAGAAGTACTAGGAGTGCATAAGCGGTTGTCGGTCTCGCGCCTTACCCTTGTTCCTGGCGCGGAGCAGCGCCACGGTCGCGAGCGCGAGCAGCGCCGCGCCCCCCGCCGCCGCCGCGCCCCCCGCGCCCCACGCCGCGCCGCGCCACGCGTCCCACGCCCGTGAAGGTACCGTTGAGTTCGTTATCTCTGCAAAACGACAGCTTCGTTTAGAAGCATGTTAAAACTGGGGGCCAATTCTTGAAAGTCACCGTGTGATTTTAGAGATTCTTAAAATAAAAAAAAAACACGATAAACTCATAGAACTCAAATTGTTATGATGGTGATTATAAAACTGAACATTATTTTATAATTAACAAATATTGATTCTTACTTTTGGGGAGTTTAACAGGCTTATTTTAATTTTAAAAATCTCGAAAATCACCCGGTGACTTTCAAGAATTTGCCCCCTGGGCACAGCCCTGGGGTGATATGTAGCAAGAATGTGTGATATTCAATAAATATAACAGATTTTTGACGGATAAAGTATGACACAAACGTCCAAAAACTTGGATATCTTGCACCCGAGTCTTGGACCCAAAGATTTCTGACCTCCTTGCTTCGCTAATTTATTTTACTATGGGATGACATCTGCCAACATGTCCCAAATTTTTATGTCAAATCATCGATGATCACTAGGAAATATTCAAAATAACCCGTCAAATCCATAAAACGACGTCTTCAGTACCTTGTGACGAATTATTCCTTTAATCCTCCTTCTAATTATCCTTATTTTTCTGTGCTTGGACCCAAGTTTCTGGACGTTTTCACCTTACTTTGCCTGTCATATTACTGTATTACATATGATGCTACATATCCCGCAATGATGCCTGGATAATGCAATATGAACCACAGAGCGATGATCAGTCAATAATCGTATACTAGTGGCTTTCTCTTATCATATAGTATGACTGCGATATCTGCACAGGCTGTCAGGCATGATCGACTAATAAGAAGGACTGCCAACCCCCTAACTGTCAGCATTTGAAGATGGCGGTCATGTATTTATTTCACGAAAATCAATTTTTGACCTCCCATAGGAACTGCATCAGCTGATAGCGCATTTTGTATGGAAGGACAAATTTGGTTTTTCGTATTTCAACCTAAGTTCCTTAAGAAAAGTTATTCAGTTACTTATACTGATCCCGCCCCTGAGCTATAGATAGATAGATAGAAACTCTTTATTGCACACAAATTAAGAGTAATTGCGAAAGAAACCTTATATCTAATTGCGCGCAAAGGCGGCCTTATTGCTTAGAGCAATCTCTTCCAGGCAACCTTAGAACTGGGAATCGCTGAGATGGACACGAGTAGTGCAGAGTTTGCTTAACTAAGTTAGACTAATTTGAAAATAAATTAGGTACATAAAATCAAACAATAAACTTATTTACCAAAATACTTAAATACAGACATAGAATAAATAAATACACATATATACTTACATAAAATAATACACATATACACAGATGTAATATACATAAATAAACATAAAAATATATACCTTTATATATATACATATACATACATTATATAAATAATATAACAACAAAATGTAAATAAGTGTCCTATTTTCCTACAGACAACTTTCCTCTTTCTTTAGGTAGAATTCGATCAATTTAGATTTGAAAGCATTAATGGTTTTTGCTTGACGAATGTCACGTGGCAGTTCATTCCACAATCGGGCTGACATTTTTGTAAACGAATTATAATAGAAATTAGATTTTGCGAATGTTGTGGTTAGCAAATTATCGTTTTTAGACCTGGAAGCTAAGAGATGATTTGACCCTAAATAATCAAAATTTTCACCGAGGTATGGAGGAGAAACCGGAGAGTTGAGGATGTTGAATAGTAAAGAGAGGGCATGTACGTAACGTCGCTGACGAATCGGTAAGTTTTAGTTACATAGGGTGCTATATAGGGTGAATTTTAATTAGTTCTTGATAGAGAAATGTATGAATGTACTCATGATACTGAACAACTTTCCCCAAGGAACATAGGTCGAAATACGAAAATCAAGTTTTGACCTCCCATAGAAACTGCATCAGCTGATAGCGCATTTTGTATGAGAGGTCAAATTTGGTTTTTCGTATTTCGACCTATGTTCCTTGGGAAAAGTTGTTCAGTATCATGAGTGCATGCATATCTTTTGCTATCAAGAACTAATTAAAAGTCATGTATATGGCACGCAATCAAATCAACACCATTTATATACAAGGTTATTCTTTTGGACCTGATTAGCCTATGCCCACCTTATTACAGAGGTCAAAAGCAAAAACTTTTGTTCTACGACTTTTCTAACAACGCACAAAAAATTTTCAACTTCCCATACAAAATGGGGAGACCTAGTAATAGCGTGCCATAGCTTAGGGGGTGTTTCAGTAACAATAAAGGAACACAAAAAAAATATATATCTTACTTAAAAAAAAAACTATTACTCCATTGAAACTTAACTAACGCGGAGGGCAATGACCCGGACGGAGTACCGGTGGTACGCAGTATCAGTGGATAAGGTACATAACTGAAACTCTTTCGCGCGCTTTTGATAGCGCGGTGCTCAAGGTCATTGTTCTCTGCGTTAGTTTAGTATCAATGGAGTTTAAATTTTTTTTCAGTAGGATTTTTTTTGGGTTCTTTTATCGTTACTGAACCACCCCTTAAGCTATGGAACGCAATTAAATTAACACCCTGTATATTTCATAAAGAAGAAGTTAGCTGGTGTCAGTCAGAAGTTTAAGGTAGTGGCAACGAAGTTATACTTTGAACGAGCCACTTGTCGAGAAAGCCACTTGTCTACGGGCCCAGACCGTGAACTTACGATCTTTATACGTACAACTCCGTCGACTAGTCAAATAATAAATCCGAAAACCTTCACACTATGAAAAAGCGCTACGCGTTCTAGCCAAAGTTCAGTAAAACAACAAGAACACTCTCTAATACAATAACTATAAAACACAGGTACGCATGACAGCAAGAAAGTGGTAACAAAACCAGTATATAAGCTGAAAAAGCCTTATGCTAAAAAGGCACGGAACCAGAGACCCGCTCACGGTCAAAGTGTTACCACTGACGAGCGGCCGTGTGTACAAAGATAGTATATAAGCAAGCATGTATAAGTAAACCTTTTTAACATTCATGTAAATACAAAGTTTAAATCTAATTTTACAGGGTGTAAGGGACGGTGTACCGAAAACTGAAAGGGCATGATCAGTCAACGTAACTGAACAACTTTCAGTAAATAAAACTTTCAGGAAATGAAAATTTCCTGAATTTCCTGAATTTCCTGAAATTTCCTTTCAGGAAATGAAATTATTTACTACTCTGACGCTGCCCAGTAAGCATCACTTTTTTAACTCTGCATTAAAATATTCGTATAAAATTGAAAAATTATTGTGTTTCGATCAAAATTTTATCAATATTATTTTAATATCAGTTGTGAGTGATAATTCATAAGTGAAACGAAAACTTCTAAAGTTAATTGAGCCCGTAAAAACATAAAAACAGCTAGTGCATTGTGACGGTTATAATCGAAACAGTCAAATTTTAATTATTGTTTCATTAACGGCAGTTATTATTGATAATCGTAAGTAAAAAAACACTAACTTCTAAAGTGAATAAAGCTAATTAAGGCACAAAAATACCGAGTGCATTGTGACGGTTACAATCAAAACAGCTTCATTACGGCCGCGAGACATCCATACGATTTGCATTGTTCTGTTGGTGGCACAGTGTCGACTTTCCGGTGCGCGCTTACCCTGCAGCGTGCGGACTTACTGACCTTGTCACGCCGGTCATGCGATCGTAGATAAGGTCGCGCAGAGAAGACACGTAATTGTACCTTCATTGATATTTCGCCGAGAGGACTTTAGGTAACTGCCAATTACAAAATATGCCTACATCACCGTTCGGGATTTGCACTGGATGTCTGGCAAGTATTCCTGATAAACAATACTTGAACTGCCATTTGTGCAATAATAGATATGATATAATATGCGCTAATATTTCGGAGAAACGTTATAATCTTATGGATATTGAGCGCAAAAAAAGCTGGAAGTGCCAAGCATGCTTAGCTAAGCAGCCCAAAACTGGTAATAGCAACACGCCCTTGAGATCTTTTGCATCGGTGGATAGCCCATCAGATCAATCGATTCCATCCACCAATACAGCATCTTGTTCGAGCGGAGGGCGCGAAAATGTAACAGTTCGCCCCAAGTCTTCAAAGAACCAACAAGTCCCCGAAACAGAGTCGGAAGGCAAGTTTGCTCCATCATCAACGTTGGAGGGCCAGTCTGCTCCATCATTGTTGACCAAAGAGGACATAAGGGACATATTTCGTGAAGAGTTCACAGTGATGAAAAATGCTCTTATTCAAGAAATGAATCAGAAGCTTAAAGAAATGGTAAGAGTTGAGCTTACATCTATGAAAAATAATCTCTCTGCTCTAGAAAATAGTGTTCAGTTTATGAGTGATGAGCATGATTCAGTGAAGAAGGCATTCGAACTACAAAAAGATTCTGTGTTTTCACTACAGAGGGAGAACGGAGAACTCATTACTCGGGTAAGGGAACTTTCTGGACGTCTACAGGTTATGGAGCAGATAAATAGATCGTGCAATTTAGAAATACAATGTGTTCCAGAACATAAAAATGAAAATCTTTTGACAACAATCATTCAGATTTCTAAGGTCGTATCATGCGAGATTAAAGAGCAAGATATTCACCACGTCACACGCGTTGCAAAAGCCAATAATGATAACAACAGGCCGAAATCTATAATAGTTAAGCTGGCTACCCCTAGACTGCGTGATAATTTCTTAGCCAGTGTTATTAAATTCAACAAAGACAACTCTAATGACAAAATTAACACTAGTCATATTGGCATGGGAGGACCAAAGCAGCCTATATATATCTTGGATCATTTGTCACCTACTAATAGAAAGCTACACGCAGCAGCTCGAAAGCTTGCAAAAGAGAAACGCTACGAATTTGTATGGGTGAAACAGGGAAGAGTTTTCATGCGTAAGACAAAAACATCGGAATACATCTATGTGAAAGATCAAAGCACATTGGACAATCTTCCGTAGTTTATTATGCTGCCTTTTGCTAATTTATTGTTACTATGGTGTATGAATTGTGACACTTATCAGTAAAATTCGAATGTTTAAAAATTTACTACCAGAATGTTAGAGGTCTCCGTACCAAAACACACGACTTTTATTGTAGTATTACTGGAATAGATTATGATGTCATCATACTCACGGAGACATGGTTGAATTGTTCAGTCAGAGATTCCGAGCTATTTGATCATCGTTACGTTGTTTATAGGCGTGATCGGGAAAGTTCCGGTTTTGTTAGTAACAAAGAGGGTGGCGGAGTTTTGATAGCAGTTTCCACTAGATTTACTTCATCCCGATTAAAAGACAAGGAAAGTCTTTGCGAAGACCTTTGGGTGAAGGTTGACATATCAAAAAATGAGAGCACGTTCTTCTGTGTTCTTTACCAACCACCGCCCGTGAAAAAATCAACCCTTAACTATTTTATTGATCATTTCAATTGTGTTTCCGAGGGTATGAGTAATTTGTGTACTGTGGGAGATTTCAACCTGGGTTCAATTGTCTGGCCTGATCCTGGATCAGGAGCTTTACCTTGTAGTAATGGGTCTTCATTGGGACAGCTCTTGATTGATTTTATTGCTTTAAACAACATGACTCAATACAATCTAATCCGTAATAGCAGGGACAAAATTTTAGATTTAGTTTTATGTAATTTAAACAATATAAGTGTTACAGCCTCTCCGCATCCACTTGTGAAAATTGATCCTCAACATGTGCCGCTTATTATTTCTATACCGTTTAAGAGAGACAAGTTGCTCAAGGTCAATGAGAGTGAAGTAAAGTTTAACTACTTTAAAGCAGATTACGATATCATAATTTCAGAATTAGAGAAAGTGGATTGGCTGGCTTATTTATCCGACTGTATAAGTGTAAATGAAATGGTAGATAGGTTTTATGATGTGCTTTATGACATTATAGGTAAATTTGTCCCTAAAACAAAATTTCGTTCAAAGAAGCATCCTCACTGGTACTCTAAGGATTTGATTAAATTAAATAAAGAGAAACTAAAGATTCTTCACAGGTTCAGAATCTACCAGAATCCATTGGACGGAATTTCATTATCTATCTTAAATAAAAGATGTAAGGCGTTAACTACATTATGCTACAATACATATGTATGTACTATCGAGGCCAATATTAGTAAAGACCCCAGGTACTTTTGGACTTATTTAAAGCAGAAGAATAATTCTTGTAATCCCTATCCAAATAAAATGAAATTTAATGATATAGCAGCTGAAAAAGGAGAAGATATCAGTAACCTCTTTGCGTCTTACTTTTCTTCATCGTTTTCTAGTTCTTTTTTGTCTGGAAGCACTATGTCTGGCAGCAAACAGGATATCAATAACAGTATAGGCATATTTAAAATCTCACGCCAAACTATTTATAAGAAGTTAAAAAGACTTGTTTGTAACAAAGGAGCGGGGCCTGATGGTATTCCTCCTTACTTTATTTTCAGATGTTCACATGTTCTTTGCCTGCCATTATACATTATATATAACAGGTCTCTGAACACTGGAGTATTTCCTCAGGCTTGGAAAACTGCTAAAATTGTTCCGATACTAAAAACTGGTGATTTGGACGATATATCGAACTATAGACCTATATCCATTTTATCTGTGTTTGCAAAAGTGTTTGAATCGTTGGTGTATCCACACCTGGATAGAAGTTTTAAGCAGTTTTTAACAAATGACCAGCATGGTTTTGTAAAGTCTCGCTCTTGTAATACCAACCTGGTGACATATTCTCAATATCTAACTGACGCTGTTGATGCAGGACACCAAGTTGATGCTGTCTATACAGATTTTACTAAAGCCTTTGACAGGGTGTCTCATAACATTTTAGTTAGAAAGCTGGAGCATTATGGCGTAGGTGGCAACATGTTGAAGTGGTTTTCTTCTTATTTACATGATAGACAGCAGTTTGTAGTGCTTAAGGGGTTTAAGTCTTTCTCTTACATAGCCACTTCAGGGGTTCCGCAGGGTTCCCACTTGGGTCCGTTACTATTTAACATTTTCATAAATGATATTTGTAATTGTATAAAACACAGTAAAGTTTATCTTTTTGCGGACGACTTGAAACTGTGTAGAATCATTGACACTGCTGATGACAGCCATTTACTCCAAAAGGATTTAGATAGCATTGTAAATTGGTGTTCTGATAATGGCATGGATTTAAACAGTAGTAAATGCAAACACATAAAATTTACACGTGCACACAATTTCCTTAGAACTTGTTACAATATATCTGGCAATACTTTAATAGAATGTGATAATATTCGTGACCTTGGAGTAATATTCGATACTAAATTAACTTTCATTCCCCAGATAGATAACATTGTCAATAAGGCTTCAAGAATGCTTGGATTTATTCTCCGAAACGGAAAACTGTTCAAGAAGCAATCTACCAAAATTTGTATCTTTAACGCGTACGTTAGAAGCATCTTGGAGTACTGTAGTCCAGTGTGGTCACCTCACTATTCTGTTCACCAATTGCGTATTGAGAGGATTCAAAAGAGATTCTTACGGCACCTATCCTATTGCTGTGGGGTAATAAAAAGACTGCCATCCTATTCTGACAGACTTGAGCATTTTGAAATTGATAGCTTGATTGTTCGTAGACAAGTTGCTGACATGATTTTTTTGTATAACATATTGAATAACCGTGTAGATTCTCCTGATTTACTATCTGCTATATATTTCCGTATTCCTCGTCGTATTCCACGACAACCGCTAGGATTACTATATCTTCCAAGTTCCAGAACCAACCTTAAATATAATTCCCCTTTGCCCAGAATGTCTAGAGATTACAACAAACTAGGTCAGACTATTGACATCTTTAATTGCACTATGCCCGTCTTCCGTACAGAAGTATTTAACCTTCTTAGAAGTTAGCGTAAATTATGTTTAGTTAACAATTCCAATTTATTTGTTATATTGTTGTTATATTGTAAGTTTATTTTTATATATTCATTTAATTAAGTGATGTTGTACTGCCAATTGCATGCTGTGGCACCTAAAGACAGTGCATTTACCTTTAATTTATATCTAAGTTTTTGTGGTTTGTACTAATGTAACTGTTACTGGTTGTCCTAAACAAATAAAATAAAAAAATAAAATAAAAATAATCGGCCTTTCCATACAAAATTGCAAACTTTTTGGAAAGTTTGTATAGAGGCAGTTTTTTTTCTTTTCCTTAAGTTTTATTCGCTGTAAGTTGTTCAGTTACGTTGAATGATCAACTGATCATGCCCTTTCAGTATTCGGAAGGCTGACCCTTACACCCTTAAATCAGTCAGGCTTCAAAAAACCACGTAAAAACTACTAAAAACATACAAGTTTATATAATAACCTAGCCCATTGCAATAATTAGGGGGATCTATATTACATACATACATAACATCACGCCTTGTTCCCTTCGGGGTAGGCAGAGACCACAGTTCTCCACCTGCTACGATCTTGACATACTTCACTTGCTTCCTGAACCTTCATGAATCCTTTCATACATGCTCGTCGGTTTAGGGTAAACGTTATATAATAAACGTGATGTGACTGATTGAGTGGCGCGTTTGTGTGAGTGAATATTCGCATTGTACACACGGCCGCTCGTCGGTGGAAACACTTTGATCTTGAGCGGGTCTCTGGTCACGGGCGTTTGTAGCGTAGCGCTGGTTCAGCTTATACTGGTTTTGTTTCTAAGTGCTTGCAGCCGAGCGTACAGTCAACCACACGTTAGTATAAACACTTGAGATTTTGAGACCGCCTTTGCGCATATATTCAAAGTTTACTACGACGAAGACGTGCGGTTTACTATATGTTTTCAGAATATTTCTTAATTTTGATTACAAATGAATGAAGGCTTATTTAAACTCTTTGAGAAGAGAAAATTGTGCATCGATTCGCAGTACTCGTATAGCACAGACGCAAAGCAAAATGTTTCGAGTGCTGATAAGTATTAAAATTAATGTAAGTGAATTTGCTATGTAAATTGTGCTTGTTCTATACAGGGTCTTCGTTACATCTCTGCGAAGTTCTCTGATAATTTCTCTGCTCATGAAATGGGGCTATAGACAATTGGCTTTCTATTATCGGAAACGCTAATTTATGGGGTTGACGATATGTTGCGTGCTAACATATTTTTATTTTATTCATATTTAACTTCAGATATTTTTATTCAAGGTAGATTATTCACAGGATACTTATTGAATGTCATGCAGAATACAATGCAAATAGAGCCAGTCTACACCGTTTCGGATCGTGCTATGGCAGCGTAAAAGAAACGGCAAGAAACCACTGCAGCCCAGCCTACTTTAAGAGTCGGCTTTTCTACCAGCGTTTACGATAGTATAAAGCTACGTGTCTACGCTCTCTGAAAAACTTTCGTTTTATAATAATGTTTTTCGTTTACTCCAAAGTTTATCAACACGTTTTCCAGCTATGAAACTAAAACCAGAGTATATTTGACGGAAAGAATGAAATTGTTTTACATTTACAAACTTTCTTTTTCTGACAGCTTTAGCCGATTGCTTCTGATATAGCTGCAAAATGTGTTGGTAAGCGAAAAAAAATATCATACAACTTAAACCCTGTATAGAAATACGTTGCATACCCAT
Source organism: Athrips mouffetella (assembly GCA_947532105.1). NCBI lineage: Eukaryota > Metazoa > Arthropoda > Insecta > Lepidoptera > Gelechiidae > Athrips > Athrips mouffetella. The sequence goes on along the minus strand of OX383960.1, from coordinate 5,495,288 downwards.
AATTGCAATAATATTATCATATCAGGTGCATAAACTCAAATGTAGTTTATTCTTGTTAGTTACTTTAAAAATACACAACACTTGTACTTAGTGCTTTGGTTTCATTTCACCGACAAGCAATGATGACGCATTTTCAAAATTGTACCCAAATTACTTACAGTTTACTCAGAATTTTTGTACCCAAAAATTATCAAAATATACGAGCCCAACAGTTCAACCAATTGCTTACAATCAAAACCTTGAACAATAATAAAAATAAATTATTTAAATATCAATAATATCACAAAAAAAATAATAATTTCATGCATAAGGTGCATTGTGTTGCTGAAATAAAATATTAAATTCGAAAGCCATTCTACGAAGCGAATGTTGCAAACGAAAAAGATATAATTTGCATGTTTTAACGTTTGAATGGCAACACTGAAGAAAGCTTCCATTCAGCCGATCGAGGTAGCATGGACGCGTACACAAAGTTTTCTATACGCGCTCGAGACAATGACATTTGAAAGTTTTACGGTTTGCAGATATTTTTTTTGGACTCTGCATATTCTAACTTCGTCAAAAAGGCTTCCGCAAAAAACCCAGCAAATAAATAAATAACTTACCAATCGTAGCAGTAGGCTTGACCGGCAACGCCATCGTCAAATTAGCTCTCTGTTCCTTTCTACCCTCATTCTTCAGACTTTCATCAATAAACTTGTGCACTTTATAAGGGTTCAACTCGGCGACGTAAACTTTAGAACCGTCGGGAGACGTGACGATGTCGTGAGGGTTTGAGAAGTCGCCTTCGGGGGCGAAGGTTTGTATAAGACGGCCGCTGCTGAAGTCAATGACGTAACCACGTACGGGAATTTCAGTTCCGGTCGGCCCGTTTACTATGTATAAGCGACCTCCTGAAAAAAAAAAAAACGCGGTCTATCACTAACGTATCTAGGAGACTTATGATATTTTTATCTAGGGGAGCTTTTGACATTTTATCGCTGTCCGATACGCCATAATAAACATCTATAAAGTTTTAAAAATGATAGTAATTTTTATAAAGTAAATTCTGTGCTTTCACCTAAGTAATATTTGTTAAGATTTGCGCAGTGGTGCTAAGCAAAGTCTGGAGTACGTCGAGCTTGACATATTGGACTTGTACCAAGCTGAACGATACACTGCAAATGTCAGGCTGGACCTGTTCTTGGCTGTAAAATGAAAGATGGAGAGAGGCTCAGACTGAAAACCAGTGCTGACAGCAGAACTTCTGTTATCAGTTTTTACTGAGTCTGCGTCCTCGCCACACATGTTAGCTAGCAATAGAATGTATAGGCAAAGGCTTCTGTCATATTATTAGAAAGGTTAAGTTTATTTTTGTAACCAAAAGTGTGGCAAATAAATGGTTTAAACAAGCGCTGTCCGATGAGCCAGCTACTGAACCCGGTGACGTAGGTCCCGTTGTCTGCCCACACTCACTGACATACTTTAACTTACCCTGCACAGGCGCATAAGCCACACTAAACAGGCGTTGTCCGATGAGCCAGCTGCTTAACCCGGTGACGTAGGTCCCGTTGTCCGCGCACACTCACCGACATTCATTAACTTACCCTGCACAGGCGCGTAAGCCACACTAAACAGGCGCTGTCCAATGAGCCAGCTACTGAACCCGGTGGCGTAGGACCCGTCGTCCACCCACACTCACCGACATTCATTAACTTACCCTGCACAGGCGCGTAAGCCACACTACACAGGCGCTGTCCGATGAGCCAGCTACTGAACCCGGTGACGTAGGTCTCGTTGTCTGCTCACACTCACTGACATACATTAACTTACCCTGCACAGGCGCATAAAGCCATACTAAATAGGCGCTGTCCGATGAGCCAGCTGCTGAACCCGGTGACGTAGGTCCCGTTGTCCGCCCACACTCACCGAGATTCATTAACTTACCCTGCACAGGCGCGTAAGCCACACTAAACAGGCGCTGTCCGATGAGTCAGCTACTGAACCCGGTGACGTAGGTCCTGTTGTCCGCCCACCCTCACCGACATTCATTAACTTACCCTGCACAGGCGCGTAAGCCACACTACACAGGCACTGTCCGATGAGCTAGCTACTGAACCTGGTGACGTAGGTCCCGTTGTCTGCCCACACTCACTGACAAACATTAACTTACCCTGCACAGACGCGTAAGCCACACTAAACAGGCGCTGTCCGATGACCCAGCTACTAAACCCGGTGACGTAGGTTCCGTTGTCTGCCCACACTCACTGACATACATTAACTTACCCTGCACAGGCGCGTAAGCCACACTAAACAGGCGCTGTCCGATGAACCAGCTACTTAACCCGGTGACGTAGGTCCCGTTGTCTGCCCACACTCACTGACATACATTAACTTACCCTGCACAGGCACGTAAGACACACTAAAGAGGCGCTGTCCGATGAGCCAGCTACTGAACCCGGTGACGTAGGTCCCGTTGTCTGCTCACACTCACTGACATACATTAACTTACCTTACCTTATACTGAGTCTGCGTCCTCGCCACACATGTTAACTAGCAATAGAATGTATAGGCAAAGGCTTCTTTCATATTATTAGAAAGGTTAAGTTTATTTTGTAACCAAAAGTGTGACAAATAAATGGTTTCAACAAGCGCTGTCCGATGAGCCAGCTACTGAACCCGGTGACGTAGGTCCCGTTGTCTGCTCACACTCACTGACATACATTAACTTACCCTGCACAGGCGCATAAGCCACACTAAACAGGCGCTGTCCGATGAGCCAGCTACTGAACCCGGTGACGTAGGTTCCGTTGTCCTAGCGGAAGCATTATCGTTGTTAACAATGAACTTACCCTGCACAGGTGCATAAGCCACACTAAACAGGCGCTGTCCGATGAGCCAGCTACTGAACCCGGTGACGTAGGTCCTGTTGTCCTGGCGGAAGCACTATCGTTGTCAACTATGAACTTACCCTGCACAGGTGCATAAGCCACACTAAACAGGCGCTGTCCGATGAGCCAGCTGCTGAACCCGGTGACGTAGGTCCCGTTGTCTGCCACTGACATACATTAACTTACCCTGCACAGGTGCATAAGCCACACTAAACAGACGCTGTCCGATGAGCCAGCTGCTGAACCCGGTGACGTAGGTCCCGTTGTCCTGGCGGAAGCAGGCGGCGCGGCCCCGCTCGCGGTCCGCCGCGCACACGAGGCCGCGGTCCTCCGCCAGTGTGAGCGCGTGCACCACACGGAACGTGAACGGAGTGTTACCCGACCCTAAAAAATTTACATATGTATGTCGCAGCCATATCGTATAATTCGCTGTTTTACATAACGGCGGCGGGATTTTACAAATCGGCGCGTAATTCGTTTCTGGCACGCTATATCGTATAAAACGCCGTATTACAAACGCCCTTAAATTGGTGCATTTTAGGTTCGTTAGCCGGCTCGTCCGTGTGGTGCCTACATACTGTGGTCACCGAGGTGGTCACCAACAACAGCAGTCGCCAGCTGCAACGCTTACAAGCGAGGTGACTATGGTAAATCCCCTCCAACTACCACGCGTTTTGCTGGAGTTCTGCGGAGGGAGCTCCCTGTCCTGTAGTGGACGTTTCATGGGATGTTATGATTATTTCTTCTTGTCGGTCAAGTACTAATAGTAGATTAGTAGCCAAGGGCTGTAAGGCATCAATTGCAGCCCGAGATATTTAGGCGCACGAGCGCAGCGAGGGCGCCTATAGTTCGAGGGTGCAATTGATGCTTACACCCGAGCTAACTACTCTGCTTTACATCTCGATTGTGAGGTAAGTAGGTCCTTATTACCACCAAATTGTAGGTGACCAATAAGCGCTCTAGGGTAATAATGTAGCTAGAAAAGCCCTAGGGCAGTAAGTAATAAAAAAAAAACACTTTACTCTTTCAAAACTCAATTACTTACCGCCCTAGGGCTTTTCTAGCTACATTATATTACCCTAGAACGCTAATTGGTCACCTACAAGCCCCATTTGGGGGTAATAAGGACCTACTTACCGAATATGAGAGATGTAAAAGTAATTTTTAATATCTTGGGGGTAAAGAGATTTGGCTCGTACCTACACCTATTGTAAAGTAAAGATCTATTGAAGCTAAGCTTTTATGCTACTTCTCCTCGGTCACAACGAACCTTTCAAAGAATCTCATGATTTGAAATTTACAGTACATATTATTTCATATTTATTTATTAGAGTTTCACAGATTGGATGTTACAAAATAGGTATGGATAAAGGTATAGACATAGTGACACCTTTTTTGAAGGCATTGCAATATCTTAAACTACTTGCTTAACTATAATACGTACAGTTTTAAAAATTAACTAACTATTAATCAATCATAAAATCAATTATTATGTTTAAAATGATTAACAAAACAATCTCTAGTCTAGATAGTGATGGCTAACGTGTTATTAAGCAGAACATAATTACAGGGGTTTGCATGGGCGAAAAATTTATCTAGCTAGGTCACATGTCTGGTAAAAATGGTTTTCTCCATATGTTGGCAGCTTTGGTTAAGATTATAAGTATCGTCATGCGTGACAGATACGACTTCTGCTATCCTATGAATCTCCACCTGTAGGAGCCCATGGCGTTAATAAAACAAGAACCAATTTGTAAGAAAATAAAATAAAAATACTATTACAAGTAAATAGGTAAATTGTTTCTATTTGTTCTCATTTTAATAACAAAGACAATTCACGCAAATTAAAATCATTCTTAACACGTAAGTAACCCATGTTGAATTACTAGTACTTAAACACATTTGCACAGCTATGGTTAGTTAAAAATCACCTATTGAAGAAACAAATATTTATTAACCGTGAAACATAGCAAGGTTGCATTGTATCTATATTTTGTTAATTATTACCAGCTTTAGTGGCTAAACAATACAAACACTCCAGTCAACATTTTTTTTTTTAAATACTTTACAGAGCACCCAAACATTAGCATAAAATTGTAGATTCAATCACGCCGCGCTATGGCGTCTCTGAGCATAGGAGATAAAAAGTTTATGTTATAAACGTTATGAAATACTTAATCAAAACCTGCTTTGTGATAAAATATCGTAAAAAAAGAACTATGGAACCCTATCCTTCCCGACACGCACATGGCCGGTTTTAATTTTAATAAGGAATCATAGGGAATGCTTATTAGGGAAAAATGTTTTTATTTACCTATGAAGTAGGAAAATAATTCCGCGCTTTGTACTTTCCGGTAGTAATTATTTATTTTTTTATTTATTTAATGTATCCTTATTTAATGTATCCTTATAAGAAATACAGGCAAAACACATAATTAACCCTTATTTTGGGCTTTACCGAGTAAAAAGGTTATAATTGCTAAGGCTATTTTCCTACGGAACCCTACATTGCGCGTGGCTCGATATGCAGTTGACCATTTTTTTTTAATAAACAATTTGAACTTACGTCTCCCCCACTGCAAAATCTTGGTGCCGTCTCGTGCATACTTGATGATCCGCGTGTTACAATACCCGTCGGCCACGAAGAAGTCTCCTGACGATAACACCGCCACAGCACTCGGCTTGCAGAAGTGGTCGTCGTCGTCTCTAGGCACAAACCTGGAATATAACAAGGGGTTAACAACTGAAAACTATTTTACTTTAACACTTCCTGGGTTCGGATAATTCTACGAAATAATAACCGCAAAATTTCACAACCACAGGCAGAATTCGAACCTGTGTCTTCTCCAATAAAAAAACATGCAGGAGACACGGCTGTAAACGAAATTTTTGTAGAAAGTTCTAAACCAAAGTGTAAAATTTTATGAAACTATGAGATGGAGCCATAACGAACAAAAATTGTATTGAATTGAAGAATAAAAAGCAATAAATAGTTTAAGATATAAGGTTTAAGAGACTAATGCAAACAAGGTTTGTTTTAAGCTTTCGCACTTCTCATACATGTTTATTTTATCCATATCATTTATTCATAGAACAATTAATAATTGTGTTTGAATGTTAAAAAACATTAAACAAATTAAAATAACAAAACCACTTAAACAGTATATGATTATAGTGCACTAGTTAAGATTCCATAATATCATGCCATTAAATATAAAAAGAATAATTAGTTATTTTTATTTTATTTGGGTAGCTTACAGCTGTGTTTACAAAATAATACACTTAGTAAATATCTAGGAGCCAATTACAAGCTTCCAAGCTTATTATTATACGACAATATCAAAATTTACTTAAAATTACTACTTAAGTCAAAACACACTTAAATTAATAATGTCGAAAATTCCCTAAATCTGTTGTCAAAATTCTTTTAAGTCTAATGTCAAAAACTCTCCTAATCTAATGTAAAAAAATTCTAAAAGTTAAAATAAAATATCCTCTACATTATAACAAACACACATTATAACAAATATTTTGGGTCTTAGCGCGATACCTACTTATAAGTAGGTAAGCAATTTTGCCTAATTTATTAAAATTGACTGAATTGCATTAGCCTTGGTCATGGGTAGACCTGGGGTAGACTGAAGGGAGGTGAACTAAGCAGATATTATTGCAACGGTAGAATAGACATCATCTACCCTCATTTAAAATTATTGTTGGAGTATCACGACACACAACACTCACAAAGCTCAACGCCCGCGGATTGGTCCGGAGCATGGTATTTTATTTTTTATTTTATTTATTAATTGTAGGAAGACCAACAGCTACTACAAATTTACAATAAACTTATAAAAAGAAACAGAAGAGCCAATTATAGGTCTCCGCAGGTAAAATAATAATAGACCATGGTCCGGTTTACTATTATCTAATTTGTGTCCGAAAATACTACGCGCGATTTTACGCGATCTATCACTTGGTTTGATGCCATCTTCTCTACCTATTGAAAGTTGTGTGTTTCTTTATCTCAATAGCCTCTCAGATATTAACGGTCGGTGGAGAGGGCTTTCGGTGTATTTTGCCTAAAATTAGATTTGACCCGGAATAAAATAAACATTACTTTCTACTAGCACAGGCTGCAGGGTTTTAAGAGACATGTATCTGTTGTATTTTTATTTTTAAATAAATAAATAAATAAATAAATAAATAAAAAATTAATGCAAACAAGTTGACGTTTTGTAAGACCTAGACGAACCAAATAAATCACGGTTTAAAGCTCCGTGTGGTGCGGGCAAAGAATAGTACCAACCCATCTCTACCCGTGAGTGTCGTAAGAGGCGACTAAGGTCTTATAAACCGGAGGATGGGCAGCAGCATCTTTCTGAGTATCGTACCAACTTACATATTGCGGTCACCAACAACAGCAGTCGCCAGCCGCAACGCTTACAAGCGTGGTGACCATGGTAAATCCCCTCCAAAGTACCATGCGATATTGCTGGAGTTCTGGAGGGAGCTCCCTGTCCGGCAGTGGACGTTTCATGGGATGTTATGATGATGATGGGGGCTCTCAATTTGAACCCTCACTTTGCCAGATAAAAATGTGGAAAAACACCACATCGACTTTTGTGCTAGGTACATACTTCAAATTACGTTAATTTCAATATTAATAATCGATATTAAGATTTACGCAATTTAAACGGTTATTACTTTAAGAATTCAAATAATGGTCTGCAATGGTTAACTTAAATTTACATGTATTTTTATCTACAAACAAAATTAAGGCAAGCATTGTTTAAGCCTTTTAAAAGATCAAATTAACATTTTCGAAGAATATTTTATCATTTGTTAAAGTCATCAATATTCAGGATATTTTAAGACAGAAATGGTAGGTACTGTACACTCAACAGCACGTCAGTAGAAACACTTTTGGACCTTATGGCGTGGTAATAGAGTTGAAAAAGTTTCTACCGATGAGCGGTTGACCGTACTATCAACAAATTTGGTGCCTGACCAACTTTATAGTTTAGTTATCGTGTGCAGTAGTGGCTCGCAGGAACCTCCGTTGGCTCCATCCATCTTTCTAGTCTTTGTGCGCAAAGTCACAGATTAAATAATAGTTAACTGCTAAGTGCAAGTTTTAACTGACCAACATGTGATAGATGGACCCTAAAGGACCCAAAAAAGTAAAAAAAAACTAATAAAAGCGTGGTCGTCACTTATTGGTAAGGGCGGGGCGGGCTAAGATCGCTACATGCAAACAACAAGGTTTCAAAAGTGGTCAGGCGCGAACTTTGTTGATAGTACGGTCAACCGCATCGGTAGAAACTTTTTCAACTCTATTACCGCGCCATAAGGTCCAAAAGTGTTTCTACTGACAACGTGCTGTTGAGTGTACTAGTGATATATGACTTTTTAATTTCTTTTGAGGCCCTCTTTTGAGGCCCTCTTTGAGCGATGCTGGCATTAGATACAGTAAAGAGCAGGTCGATCTTGAGACATGAGACTTTATAACGTTTTTATTTCAAATACCCTGTACTCTGAACAGCCGCAGACGGCTATATTTTAATTAAATATTTGAGAAAAATGTCTTGAAACTTACTAATTGTACAAGGTGTTAATCAAACTGTGAGCCATAGCTCAGGGCGGTTCAGTACTAACTGAACTACTTTTTCCAAGGAACATAGATTGAAATATGAACAAGTTATAAAAGAACATTGATCTCATTTTGGGATTTTTTTTTTAAATTTGAATTTTGATTGTCTAGTAAGTAGACCATCTGTGTGGTGCTGGCAAAAAATCGTACTAACCCATAACTACCCGAGGGTGTCGTAAGAGGCGACAAAGGGCTTAAACCGGAGAATGGATATATTCTTTATTGTGCACAAATTACATAAAATTGTAGGTAACATAAAATTTGTTTACAAAGGTGAGCTTATCTCTATAAGCGATCTCTTCCAGCCAATCTAGCTGGTGTGAAAGAATGACATGAAAAGGGGCACAGGAATGTGCATTTAGAAGTGTGAAAAGAGAATAAAAAAAATACATATGTTTTTAATAAATAGCAAACTAGCATAAAATATGGAGAAAAAAGAAAAAAAATCCTTCTGCATATTGTACCATCTTAAATACTGCAGTCACCAACAACAGCGGTCCATGGTGCCAGCTGCAATGCTAATAAGCATGGTGAGGATGGTACTTCCCATCCAACCCTTACCATGCATTTTTAAAGGAATTTTAGAGGAAGATCTCTGTCCTCCAGAGGATGTTTCATGGGATGTTATGATGATGTTGATGATGAGTAAGTAATACTCACTTTTCTCCCAATATCAAAGCTGGTTTTTGCCGCTGTTCGGGGGTGAACTTAAATACTTGGTGCATAGCCACATCTGTTACCCAAACATTGCCATCCTTGTCAACTGTGATCCCATGTGGCATGTGAAATCTAAACAAAAAACAAAATTTTTAGAGGACACATAATGAATGAGCAAAGTGAAAAAAAAAGTTGTAAGTATTTGTTTAAATTTTAGTTAAGGCGGTTGCTGGGTGGCAGCACCTTACTTTTAGAAATAAATTTATTGCGTCGCAAATACAAAACTTTTCAGTAGTATTGTTCGTTTGGCGGCAATATAGGGTAATTATATATGTTATAACCCATGACATCATAGCTTAGCGTATCATTTATAGCTTTGTATTGGTAAAGTGCTAAAAGTGGCCGTTTTTGGCAGTTTTACAATACAAAGCTATTCACGATAAGCTAAGGTGTGATGTGATGGATAATAAAATAAAGAACTACCCCAAATTGCCGCCAATCAAACAATCCTTATTAAACGTTTTGTATTTATGACGCAATAAATTTATTTCTCAAAGTGACAGCACTTCTGCTCAGCAACCACCTTAAGTTTGCTCTGCCGCTGAGGTGCATTTTTTTGTAATATCCTACAGAGGAGTAGTGTGTCAGACGTGAACTTTCTATTTTCTTATTTTGTTGATAAATGTATTTTTGTGTAATTTTGTGCATGTATTGAACTACCTAAGGTAGTAAAATATTTGATAACACAGATTTTTAATTAAAAAAACAATTATTGAAAAATGACCTCAAAATCTAGGACCTTTTGACACAGCCATCTTAGAAAATTTATTTAAAATATAAAAGATGTTAAATAAAAAAACTTGATGAATTTTGTCTTTTCTTGGAGTAAAATAATAAAAAAATATTTAAAAAAAATCGTATGAGTAATTTTTTTTTCAATACACCTTAAATTTACAGCATTTTTTTTCGAGAATTTGCTAAGCATATTGTAGTATTAATGATGTGTGTAGTGTTAACAAGGCAAACCAATATTTTTGCTGCATAAGTTTATTCCTAAAAATGGGCATAATTTTTTGGTAGATAAAAATTTGAGCCTGAAATCTGAAACTTTGGGGGTGAACCATCAAATTTTGCTGAGGTGACTGGCAGACACCATGATTTAATTGTGATCTCTTACTCAACCAGTCGATGTTATACTCGCTTACTGATGTCACGTGAGTAAATAAATTATATTTATAATAATAATAATAATAATTAAATTCATTTATTATGGCAACAAGGGCCCATTTGTTAGTAAGACAAGAAAACTTATATCTATGTTAGTATCACAAAAAACAAAATCACAAATCATGGTCATAATATAATAATTAGCAATTCTCAATTTATTTGCCTAGGACAAAGTGACACTCGGCCTGACCAATACACGCATAAAATGCATAAACATGGGTGTGTCGTACTTTTCCGCGAACAACTTCAGGATGCTGTTCCGACTGCCACGCATTCTGGCGAACAGTGACGCTGTCCTTTTTCGAATCACAGCATAAAAGTCGTCTGTTCGAGCAAGTGCGAACATGCCAGAGGCACTACAAAAACGAGGCAGTCCAAACAGCACTCTGAAACCATTATTGTATTGCACACGAAGGGCGCTAAAGGCCTTCTGCGTATAATTGGTCCACAGGCTGCACGTGTAGAAGGTTTGACAATACGATTTGAATAAAATAATTTTAACCTCCTCACTACAGCGAGCAAACCTGTGGGCCAGCATATTGCATCTTGCCGCCAACGCCCTCCGCTCGCGCTCTATGTCTATATGATCTTTAAGGTCCTCAGTCAAGAAATGCCCTAGGTATTTAAATTGATTCACTCGCCGCAGCGGCGCACCATTTAGTGCGATAATAGGCTCATAAAGCACTTCTTTTCCTCGGGCCTTAAAGATCATATACTCACTTTTGCGAACATTGTACGACAGCCCATGCCTCGCAGCATAAGCTTCACACACGCTCAACAACTCCCTCACCGAGCCGGCCGTTGGACCCAGCAGCACCATGTCGTCTGCGTAGCTGTAATTGTTCGTACACATGCCGTCGATATGACATCCGACCTGTTTGTTACTGAGTTCAACGATCAGCCCATTGATGTAGAGGTTAAAGAGCTTAGGCGAAGTCAAGCCTCCCTGCCTCACCCCACATTCCATCTGGTACGGTTCAGACAGCGTCATACCCCAACGCACTCTATTCTGCTGATTTCCATACCAGTATTGGAATACTTTGGTCAGTTCATTAGGTACGCCTGCGTCCCTTAGCTTCCCCCACAGCAGATCATAGGACACAAGGTCAAATGCCTTGGAAAGATCAAGGAAACAGGCGTATACAGGGGTAGATCTATCCGTATAATACTGGACAGTCTGCTTCAGACACAGTATGGCACTCTCAGTAGAAAGTCCGGGTCTGAACCCGAACTGTGCATCATGAAGATCCAGATACTGTTCAAGTTGTTTATCCAGCAGACTGTCCAGTACTTTAGCTATTATAGTAGCCAGGGAGATGGGCCTGTAGTTCGCCCTATCGGACATATCGCCGGTCTTGTTTTTAGGCACAGGTACTACCACCGTCTTCATTAGGTCCATAGGAAGATACGAGTGGGTAACGCAAAGAGTGTAAAAAATCCCCAGCACTCTTGGAAGGTGGATACCTGCAAACTTGAGATGTTCGATGCTGAGTCCGTCATGTCCTGGAGATTTCCCCCTTGACATGTGACGGATTACGTTCGACACTTGATTTGCTGAAAATCGAATCAGTGGTTTCTCCGACTCAGACTCAACATCAAACACCTCATGTGAAGGATTCAAAAGTGAGGAAACTCGAAAGTGGTCCTTGAAAAGACCGGCAATTTCCTCAGGCGTGTTACACCCCGAGACACTCACAGGGAGACTAGGTCTAGCATTCAATTGCTTTGTAGACTTCCAAAATTGGGTAAAGTTTTTAGATTTTTGGTGCGTCGCTATCATGTTCATTTTTATTTGATCTGCGTTTTTTTGGCACCATTTAAGCCTACCTCTAAAGACTTTTTGTGCGTCACGCATTTCTTGCCATATTATACCCTCTTTAGGTTTATTACTCAGCAACCAGACTTCATACTTCATTTTAGCCTCCCGGTGAGCCTCCCGGACATGCTTGTTCCAACCAACAATCTTTCTTACTGTAGATGGCTGCTCATCCTGACAGACTTGGATGGCAGATTCTGAAAGAATGTTAACAATATCTGCGTAAAGATTGTCTAGCCCTAGCTTATGCTCCGGATTGTCACACATTTTTCCTTCACATGACATAAACATTTCAGGCACTTGGATTTCTCTAAATTTACTGTTGCACAGATCATGGTACTCGTCTATCTGCGAGTCACTTTTATTTCGCCATAAAACTTTATTCACTGGTTTATTTGTATGGGCTATTTTAGATGGAATTATGTTCAAATTGCAATGTAACACCAGTGGCAGATGATCTGACCAATAAATACCATAATCTATGCTCACATCAACCACCGTCTGCCAAGCTGCGCAAGTTACTATGCCGTGATCTAGCCACCTTCTACTGCCATTTATATCGCTAATGTACGTAAAAACATCGGATTTTATGTCTAATTTCTCAGTGTCCGCACATAACCAGTTTTGATCGGCACTAAAATTACATAACTCCTTCCAAAAGGGTTGATCGGGGTGAGCATTAAAATCACCAAGCATGTAAATGGCTTCCACTTCATTGCTGGCTGCAATAGCTGCCATCTCACTTAAGCAGCTGGTAAACTCAGTAAGATTCTCCGCAGAGTCAGTGGGCATATAAACACTGAAAACTATAATGGAACGGTCACGAATGGTGCCTTTTATTGCAACCAAACGTACACTATGGCATGTTATAATTGAAACATTTTTAAAAATACCCTTTCTCCATAGAAGCGCTACACCACCGTAGGGGCGTCCCTTAAGAATTCCAGAAGTAAGGTCTACCGCCGATTTTCCTGTGTATTCAAAATCTTTATGTATTGTACCTAAAATGGGTATGTCATGTGGAAGAAGCCAGGTTTCTTGGAGTGCCACAATGTCTGCGTTATCACATATCGTCACCCTGCTGAGAAAACCGCGTATGTGCTTTCAACAAAATTTTACAGGAGACACAAAAAACTATCTACTGAAAAAAAATTGTATGATAGGTAAATACTAATTCTGTTGTTTGTTAGTTACTATATGATTATCTTTTAATATTCAAAACAAATCTGTAAATTTTATAAGTGCAAATACTAAAAAATGGACATACGAGGTCTTATTACTTAACTGTTTTAGTTTTGACAAGGTTTACGAGGTTTTACAGGTTAATAAGACTAGTGTTCTTGATCAAATTTATTAATTTAGCAGTTCTTGTACAATCAAATGTAAATTGCGACATCAAAACTAGCGTTTTAAATTGAAACTTTGTAATAAAATCGGCTTAATACAAAAAATATGCAGAGAAAAGTACTAGTAGTTCAACTTCTAAAACAATGAACAAGTCATTAAATAATGTTCGAACTAAAATAAGTCATAAACTTTTAAAACAATAATGATTAGGTTACAAAATATTAGAATCAAAACTTTTTAACAAACCAAAAACTAGTCATTTAACTTCTAAAACAATGAACAAGCAATGAAATAAAGTTCAAACTAAAAACAAGTCATATTTTTTTAAAACAGTCATGATTAGGTTAATAAACATTAGATTACTATAAAAGTTAGTATAGAATCTAGAGTTGTAAAGCATCAACTTGGATTCATAAAAATTTAAAAAATTAAAAGACGCTTTATCATAGCGCTTATAAAAAATAACTAAATTATTCTTAGTGACTGAGAAAGTCAATCCACTAGCCTACTTGTGAGATCATGAAATCAAAAAGGTACTTTTCAACATTAAAATAATACTTATTAAAATTATCTCCAATTTAGTTTTTTCTGCAAGAACATCTCATCATTTCTGAATTTTGGTTTCTTCTTTCATCGGGACAAACATGAGGAAGGGCATCGTAAAATGCGTGTACGTCTCGAGGTAAGACTTCTTTCAGTTCCTGTAGGTGAACATATTTATTTTTAGGGATGGGTAGCCTCGTTTCATATAATGTCGGAATAGTGTCTGATTGGGTCGGTTTCTTTATTCTTCTGGTAAGTTCTTCAAATTCGTCTGAAAAGTTTTTTTTTATATAAATTTTACCTTCTTCTCTGTATTCAATGCACCGAATATCAAATACTGTTGCTTCGCCGGCTTTTTTCCCAGGTCTGATTGAATTTAAATAAGGTAAAGAACTGAATCTTTTAAAAAACCCGTGCTCCAGATATTCAACCACGTATGGTTTACTCAAGCGTGCAGTTCGACACACCTCTACGTACTGTCCAGGAGAATAAATTTCCCTATTTTTAAGTTGTCTCTCAATCGTCGAGTGCATTGAGTCACACTCCATTTGAGTGTGACCCTTCTCCAAGTATTTGTGAGTTATTTTGATGGATTTTACCACAGAAACCTGGAGTAAAGCATTAGCCAATATCGCATTTCGATTTTGGTTTGTGCATCCGTCGCTCCAAAATATGATATGCTTTATATTTTCATTAACATACTTATTAATGAAATGGTGCAAAACACTGGCAAACTCATCTGCATTTACACCTCCTTCCGATTCATTCCAGACAAAGCAAAACGCATCTTTTGTTTGAATGTCATAAATGGTAAAGTTATGAACTTTTAGCTTCGTCTTATAATACAACGCTGACGCTTTCAATGCTGGTGAAAGGAGGACAGCCTGCAAATCAAATGTATATACTTTTACTGTCTCATCTGTTAAATTTTTATCATTAGATTTTTCTTCCCTGGCGGCTTCTTTTTTTCGAACATGAGCATTATAGTCTTCATCTAAAACATTGCCGACTTTAAAGGCACAACAAAAGTCGCACTGATCTTTTTTTGGGCTAAATAGCGATAAGTTCATTGCTTCAAATTCGGTTAAAAAAAGTTTTTCAGACACTTTATATTCTAATTTTCCAGAATCTGTCAGGTATTTCAAGTACTCTCTGTACAAACTTTGTTTGCTTTGCCAGTTGGACTCTAAATAAATTTTGCTTGTAGATTTGCGGCAGTAATGCGACTCTAGTTTCGGTAGTTTATTCAAAAATTCTTTGACATAGTATTTTCCGAATTCTGCCAATGATTCTACGTTCACGTTTCTCTTTTTTTTTTTAGGTAAAGAAGAAGGTTCTTCTGGTCTTTCTATTGTCCAATTGTGAACAGACCACTCGCCAATATCTAACGTATGCAAAAACATTTTCTTGCAGACCTTTATTTGTGTCCCTGAATTGTTAAGCGTGTATTTAAAAGTGTGCTCCCGCCGTCGGTTATTTGGATGACATTTACGTCTTGCAACTCCTAGTTTGTGTACCGCCTGCTGTAACCAAACTCGTTTAGCTTCCCACGATTGTTTCCAAAATCTATCGAACGTCTGCTTTCTAGTCTCGTCCGTAATTTTGTGACACTCAAAATATTTGCATCTTTCGTTATGTTCACAACGAGACTTTAGAGATCGTCCCTGCTTGTTGATATCATACACTGTTTTTCCATCATCTGTTTTTTGTCTGCCTTTGTAACTTTCTCCATTCATTCTCCTGTTTTTATTAACTTCGTTTTGCCAATTTTCTTTTATTGCTTGTCCTCGTTTAGCTCGTTTCGGTTTGTCACTTATTACTTCTTCATCAGATGATTCACAGGAAGTATGCGATAGATTTTGGACATTTGGTGGCTGATAATCCAAATCGCCATCATCTGGCGAAAAATCTCCACTATCAGAATCAAACTCGTTTGAAAGTACGTACATTTCAGCATTATTGGTTAAGTCATTTATAATGTGATCATCTATTGTGTCTTTTTGTATTGTCAGGTTCTTAGAAGAGGATGGAACAGGCATAATATTATGTTCGAGGTTATTTTCTTGAGTTTTTAATCCAGATTTTGCCAATAAACATGCAAGAGCCAAAT
Source organism: Athrips mouffetella (assembly GCA_947532105.1). NCBI lineage: Eukaryota > Metazoa > Arthropoda > Insecta > Lepidoptera > Gelechiidae > Athrips > Athrips mouffetella. The sequence goes on along the minus strand of OX383960.1, from coordinate 5,479,071 downwards.
TTGAAAGCGAAGCAGGTGAAAATTGCTTTAAGGTTTTTCTTGAATTGCTAGAGTTTTTTGTCTTCGAGTTTGGATCTGTCGTTTCAAAAAAGCTTTCAGAAATGTAATGTGTGGGGTTAGCCAGCGTTGATGGGGAGTGGTTTTCATACAATTGTTGTAGGTTTAATTTAGGGGAGCTGGCCTCATCTGCATCCAGAGCTGGGACAACAGCGGTAGTGGTAGACAATTCAAGTAGTTTTGTTGTTACTAAAAGTGATGCATTAGTAGGTGACTTTATTTCACTTAATATGTCAGCTTTATTTGGCTTGAGTAAGTTATTTTCAGCATTTTCAAGAGCTAAGTTTACCAATGAAGTTGCAGAAGTGGCGGTGGACAGCAAATTTGGGTTTATTTCAGATGAACTATTATGAAGATTGACATGAGCTGTGTCGACATAAATGGGAATTGTTGTCGGTGCCGGTGGCTCAAGTTTTCTGTTCGAAGAATCGTTTTCAGGGGTTCCCGCAGAATGTCTGTCAGATAAATGGAGCAAACTTTTTTGATGGAAGGTGTCATCTGAAGCAACTTTACTCAAAGCAGGTGAGGAAGGTGATAGTTTCGGTATTTTTGAAGTATGTTTCAGAGGATTATATGCTACCTCGGGGGAATATTCACGTTTCTGAGACATTTTCATTCGTGATTTACTTCTTGAACTACGCCTTGGTTCGACAAAGACATTAATTGATAGGTTTTCCTTACAGGAGCTGTTTGATTTGCCTAAATCTTCTGCCGTCGATGGATCTTGTTCGACCGCCTCACATAAAAATGGATCACCCAAAGCAGGAGAAATCAGACACCTAGCGGGATGTGCAGAAGGATAGTCCGTGCTTAGAGAATCTAATTGTGCAGCATAATTTTCAATGGATACATTGTTTGAAAATGACGGCTCCTGTTGAAGATCTTGCTGAATTAAAGTGTTAAGTGAAGGTTGTTTCCGCGCATCTTTTAGGTAAGTGACCTCGTCGCTAGTGAAACAATCATTTTCTTCGCATATTTCTGACTCTTCGTCTTGGTAAACGTGCTGCGTACAGTCTTCATCCATGCTAAAACATACAAAAGTTAATGTTCATATTAAATTATTAAAACTAACAAGATATCATGCTTATTACTTAATATTACGTTATTATAATAAATTATTAAAGGATTTTGAATCAATTTATGAATATTAAAAATGTTGTATACAAGGAAACCAGAATGGTAAATATATTAGTTTGAATTATTACCTAATACTATTTTAAAAAATCTTAAAGAACCCCTAATAAGTAGTAAAAAATTATAACAACGTTAAAGATGCCTGCCTAGCTCACATCCCCGAAAAAGGTGGTAGGTAAAAGAATTTAAGACATTCATACTACTTAATGGATGTAGTACTTAACAGAATTTATAAGGAAGACCTTGCAAATTCATGTTACATCTAAGCATCATGTAGGAAAACCTCGCTAATATACTTCCAAGTTTTACCGAACAATCATTATAAAAAATAAAACCTCGGCTACATGCATACAAGAATAATGAAAGCATCGGTATCCAAGAAAAGCTTGTAACTGCAGTTCCGAGTTTTTACCAATTAATAATATACAAAATACAACCTCGCCTACGCGCTTACGAGGTTTTCTCATTAAATGATGTAACTATGAATAGCTCGCAAACGTATACTCTGTTCAAAATAACTTTGTCCGTGACCGTTAATGCGCAGAACTCAAAAAATTTGTCGCGGGGGTGAGCGCGGCTCCCCCCAGGGGGCGAGAGAATCGTTCATTGGCTCTCCGCCTGTGACCCATGCGCGGAAAATAACCGTCATGGACAAACTTGTTCTGAACGCGCTGTATTTATGTGTTTATCGTAACATTTATCTAAAAACGAAAAACTTTTTTACGCCTTTACGAGGATATACTATTATTACTTCATTTGAAAATCCGCAGTTACGAGGTTATGTTGACAAGTTATAACAAATCACATAATTTAACGAAAAAAATACAATATTCTGGTTAAATGTGTATCTATTATAATGCATTATACTCACCTCTCGGTATGTATCGTAATTTCACAACATAAAAATCACTTTTGACAACTTTTTTCTATTATTTTTGAAGAGAAACTCGTTAACTGTGCTGACTTCACGAGGTCTTCGAAACAAGGACGCCGCAATGAGTACTCTACGAGGTTCTCTTTTAATGCAATAGATGGCGCTATAGTGTCATATAGTTGTGGGTGATTGTTTAAACTGTGCGTTGCGAGTTTTTCTTCCCAATTTGTAAAAAAAAGGAATTTGACAAAAATTGTCCTTTACGAGGTTTTCTCAGCAGGGTGACGATATATCCTGTACATTAACAAAAGATCGTTTTATAGATTTACAATTAAATGTCACAATTTTAAATAAATTACTTTTTAAGTTATTATCCATAAAAATAAAATTGAAATAAAATTACAAAATACATTAATTACAATCAAAAATAATAGTAACAATTGGTAACAAAATAATATTATCAATGCGCGTGCACAGTACCGTGCCTCGCCTTATTATTAAACACTACATAACGTCTAAAACTAACACCTTCCGGCCATAATTCACTATTTAGAAATACTTTCAGTTTATGTTTGGGAACAAAAACTTTAAAAGAATTAAAATCTCTGTCATTCTTAGAATTAATTTTTTCCAATCTTACAACTTCTTGCGTTTTCTTCCTAATGTAGTTAATAATGTCTTCGTCTTTTGTATCTTTACTAACATTTGAGATATAAAGGGGTGTTTTCTCCACTGCCGCTGCCCGAAACACACTGCATTCATTATTTGCACTTCCTCTGGAGCTAATAAATTTATCCTTCTTTTTCTTCCCAACTACTACCCATGGCTCCTCTACTCTCGGTTCTCGATTTTCCTCCTTACTTCGCATACTCGCTGAGGTGTTGGTTGGTATCGAAACTCGATTGTCATTCACTTTTAATAGATCTTGCGTGAGACACTCGCTTGTGGTAGGGTCAGGCACGGCGTGATCGCGTACGCACTCAACCGGTTTGCCCACACAACTCGTCGTCGGTAGCGCTTGCTGGCTCCGGTTGGATTCTCTATGCGGGACAGAGATAGCAGCTATCGACGCTCCCTCCAAAACCGAGACCGCATTACTGGCCTCCACGCTCGCTGTTATTGTCTTGACTCCTTGTTGATAAGGATGAGTCATCGAAACATTTTTCTGCAAACCGCCCGATGTTTGTTTTGGGGAAAGAGATATTAAATCTTCGTTTTCACTGGTATTGCTGTTATTTTTACTAGGCAATGACCCACACGAAACATATGAAAGGCCTTTCGGACCACTCCTACAATAATCCTCGCAATTAAAAATGTCAGAATGCACATACGCACCTCGTTTACGATTTATTGGATCGAAAAACTTTGGTGTACTTACATGCTCCAAACGTTCATTCAGTTGAGACTGCGTGACTAGATCTTGCTTCATCACTTTAATTTCTTGTTGTAGCACAACAATATCCTTCAATAAACGGGTTACATCAACGTGATCGAAGGTTACCGGTGGCAATCTATGGAGCTCCTTAGCTACAAATATTGGCAGTAACTCCGGATTTGTGGCTTCGGTTTTTCTTAATAACTCTATGATGTCTTCTAAATCTTTCCGACACTTGTCACTCTTTTTTCTCACAACCATCTTTGTTGTCTTCACAGCTTCAAACAATAATTTCTTAGCCACAGAAATTTCCTCTGAGGAGAAACCCGTGATACATATTCTTATCAAGCTATTATCGTCCATCACTGACATTCTATTGTACATATATGCCAGTACTTCATCAATAACAATGTTACACGAACAACACTTTACAGTATTAGAGGCCATTGCCCTCTCAACGCAGGTACAACACAGATCGCACAAAAAAGAGGCGCGCGCATCAGCTGACGATCTGCGCAAGACTGATGACTCTGACAAGACTGATTTATGAAGTCTACCAGTCGCTACCCATGTACATTATAATAAGGTTTTTTAAATAGACATAGCGTAAATTAAAACCATTTTACTGACAATACGTCTGTCAGATCCATCAGTTATTGCTGACCTTACGTCCTGTGGACACCAAACAGCTCTAGCTCCACTCGAGAAAGAGGTGATGCTGCCGTCGCTGCACTATCAGGTGGCGGGTGCCGACACAGGAAGGTACTGAGCTAGACAGAGCCACATCAAGCAATGTTACGATTTGGCAACGTTGTATGTGTTCCGCGGTGTCTGACAGACTGACAGACGTCACCTCAGTCGCAGAGGGTTATGGCTTCAAAATAATTGGCATTGGCATGCATGTTTTTTTTTGTAAATTACCTACTTATTATTCTCTTTACTTTTGAACATTACTGCCAATTAATAAACATAAATAAATATATTATTCAAGCTGGTGTTGAACCAGAATGTTTACTTACATAACTAAAGTAAGGCCAACATAAAAATAATGATCAGCAAAGAAAAATAAGAAAAGAAAAATTCTTAATCTCCTATAGATAGCTTTTGGTAAGAACAATATAATTGGTATACTGTATACTTACAAATTCTGCCCCCACATGTCAATAAGGTCTCCTGTTTCATTGAAGACCAGTATAGTTGGTTGGGGTATTGGAGGCTCTCCTATATTCTGATACACATCCCTAAGGGTGAAGCTGGTTGCATCCCACACATTAGAACCCCGGTGGAAAACATACAGGTTTCCAGAGTTATCAAGCGCAAGTCCGGAGACTTGACCAATCTTCACAGTTGGATCTGGCCAGTTGGCTACCCATTGTGGAGCTAAAAAAGTTATTGAATTTTAAAAATAGAATAAGAAGGAAAAATAATACCTATACCAACTATAAAGACCTTTTAGGTGCATGTGACTCACAAAAAGAGGCACAATATAAATATTAATTTTCTGCATAAGATATATATATAGGTTTAGCGTATCTAATTAATTAAATACTTACCATGCTCTAATTTCTCCAAAGCAGCTTCAATTTTAACTTTATTTTGCTGGATTTGGCTCTCATAATAACCTTCAGGGTAGAAGCCCTCAAACTGTGTAGATTAAAACACCTCATTTAGACGAATTCGAAATTCAAAGAAAAAGTTAATAAAGAGTAGTATTAATTTTTTTCTTACCCTCCGACCGAAACTTGAGCATAGAAGACACGAACACACGAAAAATATTTCATATAAATAAAACATTAGGACATTACGATAAAGCTGCATATTTGTGACCACTGACTAGCCTGAAGATCACTACTGGACTATGTAGTGTTGTGCTATTATTGATCAGATAAACCAATTCAACAAGTTTTACTCATGAAAACCCCCCTCTTATCAATTTTTAACAATGACGTTGATGAATGATGACGTACGTTTTACCAGTGCTGCCAGAACGTCGTTCCAGTTTGTTCCGCTATCAATAAAAAGTTCCGACCAAGTAAAAATGAATATGGAGATATGGATTATTTTTTTGGAAGGTGGCTAGTAACTTAAAGTTTATGACGGCTGTCAAGTTATCCAATTTTGATAACAGATTCTTTATCAAAGATCAGACAGGGTACAATTACCTATCTGAATATTCATTTTAAGAGTAAGACTACGAGTAAGTGTACTTTTTAGTTACTGGACTAATAGTAACTAAAAATTTCACTTTTTTTCATGATAAATGGTTTAATTTCATATATGTATCGACTAGAATCCCGCAATTGATTACAGCAGGGAAAGCATGATGCCCTAGATAAACGCTTTACTTCTTCTCGCGCAGCAAAATTGACGTTTGTTCCAAAATCTTTGATAAAAATGTTATCTAGGGACTCATGCTGGTGCTACAGAGCGACAATGCTTATTAGTTTGAAGCGGCGACAGTCTGTGTGTGTGAGTTCATCGTTTTGGACGTCGGAAGCTTTTGGCACAGTAAATATATAAGATAAGCAGTATGGAAACTTGGGCCTTTTTTTTAAAAAAAAGAACTATTTTGCATCGGAGCGTCAGGGTTGTAATCCAGAATTTTTAAATAAGAATAGTATGATGAACTCAAATATTGGGTGCTTCTATCAACTTTGTTTCGGTCCGTAAAACTAAACAACTTTCCGTAAGACGTCGATATACAAAATAATATTTTTTTATGTCGAATTGGCAATAGCATTAGAAACTGCGTCAGCCGATGGCGCGTTTTGTATGGGGGGGGGAGTTTTTTTCGTCTTTCGACCTAGGTTTTTTGAGGAAAGTTACACAGAAAATTAATAATAAAAAACAAATAAATAAATAAGTAAATAAATAAATAAATAAATAAGTAAATAAATAAATAAATAATAAGTTTATTGAACTAAATGTGGTTACAGAGATTTTACAAGATGTGCTTACATTGGATTCTTAAAGATAATTTGTTTTGCAACCAGTATGCTTCAACCTTGCTTCCTAAACTAAGAAAAGGTTCCTGTATCTTAGGAAGTAGGGTTCGACCGTGAACGTCGCTTCCAAGTTAATGACAATTTTGACAACTTGCTACACTGTTAAAATTTAAGAAATTATAAACTCAAAATATAAACTTAATAAATAATTCATAAAAGTAGAAATTTAATAAAAGGAAATAAAAATGTTTTAAGCTGTTCAAGATACAAATAATATCAAAATTGGTAAGAAAAGGTGCTATAATATGCTTGCGAGATTTGAAAGTGTGTTTGGTGAGTAAATGTGGGTGTGTGTGGGTGTGTGTATATGTTTGTGTATGTGTGTGTTTATGTGCAAGTAAGTTGGTGAAAGCAATAATTTAATTGTAAGTAAATATTATGACACAATTTTAAGTAGGTCCTCTGTTTTTGTGTAGTCTAGAGACAATAGCCATGTTTTAAGTTTAGTTTTAAGATCATAGATGTTTAAGCTTGTGATTTGCAGGTATTTATTTATTTTCGTATAGATCAAGGTGCTCGAGACATAGAACTGATGTTTTGCAAAAGTAGTTTTGTGGGGGACACTAGGAGGGTCGTTTCTGCGGCTGTTTATATTTGTGTTTTGTGTTTGGGGGGACATCGCGGTGTTTTCTCAGAACGGTTTGCAGTATGTAGAGCTGCCTTACAGTAAGCTTTTTTAGAAATTTTGTATAAATCAGTGGTCGGAAACCTAAACGGTTTTTTTAGCAAGACTTTTAAGACAGCACGTTGTGCTCGCTCCACCTTAATAAAGCATTTCTTTCCAGTAGCACCCCAAACAGTAATACAGTAGGTTATGATGGCTAAATAAGTCATATCTAACACTTCGCGGCATGCACTACTTCTTAGCAATTTAAAGATGTAGATTAGGCGCACAACTTTGGTAGACATCGACTCTATTTGTTTGTTCCAGTTTAGTCGATCATCCAGGAAGACACCAAGGTACTTCACCTCTTTAGATTTAATTAGTAGTTGGCATGAGCAGTGAGTTGAAGCAAACTGGCAAGAGTGAGCCACAATGTCGAAGTTGCGAGGCTTTGTGTTATCACGAATCGAAAAGGGTATACAGGTAGTCTTCTCTACATTAAGGGTAATTAAATTTAGTGTAAGCCATTTTGATATCGTGTGTAGCGCAGTTTCGCTGTAGTTTTTAACGGCCTCCCAAGTTTTTCCTTCGACAAGAATTGCTGTATCGTCCGCGTACGTGAAAATGCTACAATTTGGCAGTGATAGTTTACAAAGTACATTTATGTAAATCTGAAACAATGTTGGCCTCAAAATGCTTCCCTGGGGGACGCCAAATGAGATATTTTTAGCTTCACTATACATCGACCCGGTCTTTACTTTTTGCTGTCTATTTGTGAGGTAATCTTTGAAAATATCATGCGCTAAACCACGTATTCCGATTTGTTCCAGTTTATGTAAAAGTATGGGAGCAGAGACCGTGTCGAAAGCTTTTGATAAGTCCAGAAAAATACTGGCACATTTAACCTTGGAGTCTAGTTTTTTAGCAATAGCTTGGGTTAAGTCCATGACAGCATCCTCAGTAGAGACTCCGCTCTTGAAACCATAATTGGTTACTTGCTATCAAGTTATGACTATGAAGAAAAGATTTAAGTCTCTTATTGAGGATTTTCTCCATTATTTTAGATAGAGTGGACAGTACTGAGATCGGTCTATAGTTGTTCATACTGTCTCTGCTCCCTGCTTTATGTATTGGGTGAACGATTGCTAGTTTAAAGGCGTCTGGAAAGGAATCTGTGGCAATAGCAAGATTACATATGTGTGTAATGGAAGGGACTAGGGTATGGCGAGACTCTTTCAGTATTTAGGAGGAGATATCATCCCATCCAGTAGCACAGTCAGTACGCAGTTCACATATTAATCTCTCTATCTCTGTCTCGTCAGTTTCTAAAATAACAATGGAAGCGCATGGGGGATTGGTGATATTATTTTCTGGGCAGATTGTACGAGTATGATGATTAGCAGAGGGGAATAGATGCGTGTTATTTATGACAAGAGAGTCAGCAAGTTTTTTTCCTATATTACTAAAGAAGTCGCAAACATCATTTAAAGAGGATGACTGAAGGAGTTCTAAGGGTTGGTGGTGAGGTTTTTGCGAATTAGTTATAGCCTTAATCGTTTTCCAAAGTGCTTTTTTATTCTTGCCAGCCTTCATCAGCTCATTTTCTTCATATTCTCGTTTTAGTTTTTGAAGAAGACGGTTACAATAATTTTTATAGCGAGTGTAAGTTGTTTTAAATTATATTTTCAGGGGCTTTCTTGTGTTTTTTATGTAGTTGATCTCGGTTTCTTATACATTTTAGTAACCCTTTAGTTATCCAAGGTTTGATTATACGATATCTTCTAGGACATGATACCAAAATAGTGTGTTTGGATATTACTGATTTAACTAAGTTAATAAATTTGTTGGTGGCTACATTTGCGTCTTTTTCGGCTAATACTTCTGAGAAATATGTCTTTTTTAGTTCTGCTCTTATCGCAGCATGATTTATTTTAGTAACTCCATGATTTGGATTCCTAGCAGGGTTGACCTTATTTAAAGCCAATAGAATTGGCATGTGATCTGTTATGAACCATTCTATTATCATAATTACACTACAAAAATCTGGAACGATATACCGCCGCCTATTAGTTCTATCACTTCCAAAGTCACCTTTAAACTTCATTACCGTAAATGGCTCATGGAAGCACAAATGCTACGAGCGACGCGTACCTAAAAATAAATTACTATAACGTTATTTCTTTATTTCTTCCTTTTTTTTGATAATATTTGTTATAAATTGATTTTAATTAGTATTTAGTTTTACGGTTTTTCTTATTTTATTTTTGAATTTATTTTTAAAATTTAGCCTGTTTGCTCTGTGACGAGAGAGAAGTTTACGGTTCTGGCAGAATATCAGCGATGCAGTGCCGTTGCCGGTGCTGTATGCATTATGCTGAGCCAGCGCCTATACAATAGGCATACCACATACAGCATGTAAAAGGTCGGCAGCCTGTAGAATAGATTTTGTCTTCTTGATGTTACGCGCGACAAAAATGTGAAACTACCTAATCTACCCGTTTATTTTGAGTTGTGTATGTTAATATTTGTAAACTCTTGTGATCTGTTTTGTGTGTTATGTTTATTGAATAAAGGTTTTATCTATCTATCTATCTACTTAGTTTAGTCTTCAGCAAGGAGTGATCTAAGCAGTTTCCTAATCTAGTAGGGGTCATGTGAGTAGGCAAAAGACCGTGAGATGCATTAATAATCAGGTAGTCAGTACTTCGGTTGTCTGTAGTGTCTTGTTTGATATCGATATTAATATCTCCTATGAGGGCTATGTTAGAGAAGCTAGATAGATTTTCATATACTACATTTAGGCTATTTATAAAGTTCTCAAAATTTTGTTTAGAGCTGTAGGATGGGGACCTGTAAATTGCAACTATAGCAAATTTGTTATCGACTAAACACGTCAAACAGTTTGCATCTGTAAAAGATGGCTCAGCTACCTTACACTTAAGACCAACTTTTGTGTATAAAACTATTCCGTCATTTTGGTTTTTTATATTTTTTGTGAAATGTGAGTTATAACCTTTAAGATACGGTAAGTTAGTAGCTTTGCTCAACCAGCATTCGGATAAGACAATGACATCAATCTGGATTTTTATAGTAGTTAGTAGAGTTTGAAGCTCATTAAAATTTTTATTTATACTACGGATGTTTAAGTGGAGAATCGTTATATTTTTATGTTCGGTAACTAAATATTTAGGGCATTTTTCGGGTTGACAAATGAAAGAGCTTTCAGTGCATAAAACATCTAAATCATTGTTTATATTGTTTAAATTAGCCATTTGATATTATAAAACAAAGGGACATAAGAGGACACGTATGGAAGCAAAAGTGAAGTATGGACAGAATGTTTGTGTGTGTGTTGTTTTTGGTGTGATGGGTTATTTATTTTCATGGTGGAGAGTGATTGTCTTATAATTATAATATTTTGAACAGTTGCGTGTTTTACAAAAATAAAAGGAAAGCAATTAATAACTAGTCACATGCCATGGTCTTCGATAAGTTAGTCTTTGAAGCACTGTTCCGACCTAATTATATAGTGTTTGTCGCCTTCGTCTTTACGCAGAAAAATATTTCCGTTCTTAATCCAGCAGAATTTGAAACCGTATTTGTTAGCGAACTCACGGGCCAAGCGGAAAAGCTTCTTGCAGCTACTAGGAAGTTGTTCAGAGACGTAAACTGAGAGCCGCGGGCCGGCAATGCCGATCTTTTCAGTACTTAGTTTATCTTCACGTTTCTTAGACTTCTGATTGTAGTTTCGTACGGCAGATAAGAAATTTTGTTTTATTAGCACTGTGGTAAATTCTGCGATGATCGGACGCGAGGTGTTCGCTTTACCAGGTAGTCTGTAAACATCACGGATTTCTGATGTTTCAATAGGAATACCAACGAATTTTCCTATGTTGCTCACTGTTTTGGAAAGTGATTCTGTGTTTTCGGCATCTGTTTGAGGGATATTACGTAACTCGACGCCAGATGAGCGAGACTTGAAGTTCAGGTCCTGTATTTTGCTTTCAAGTTCTTGTATGTATGAGGTTTGTTCCTGACGCTCTTTTTTCAGGGCTATGATTTCATTTTTTAAGGCCTCAAACTGCGAGTTTAGAAAGTTCATACTTGATTCGATACCTGCGTTAAATTTACGCATCTCTGTATTAGAGATAAGCTCGCCATTGTGAACCTCTTCTATCACTACTGTTTTGTTTTATTGTGCACAATAAAGAATATATATATATATATATATATATATATATTTTATTTTCTTATTTGAGCGACATCTGATAGGAGGGAAGACATTAACGCGGTTTGCTCGGATAACTGTTTTTCGATATTAAGCTCCTGGCTCATCATGGTAGGACTAGATGTTTGTACTTGCTCAGGAGAAAGATTAGGTCTGGCGCGTTTTGTTCTATTTAGGTTGTACTCACTGTTACTTGTTGTTGCTGAGCTTAGGTCCGTCTCAGATTTGCTGGTCAGTAGAATTTTGTTACGAGTTGCAGGTGACGAGCATTTCTCTTGCATCATAATTTAAGATACAGAAATAACATCCTGTATTCGGATGGAATATTTACGCAAGCGAAGTGATATACAATGTAACGCGCTCGTAGCGTTTTTGTAGCGCTTGACCTTGACTCAACTCTCCGCGCGTAGATCGTGGCCGGCTCGTATCAACCAGTTTGCAGTGGGTGCCCCGCGTCCCGCCACACCGCGCCGCTGCCCACGCTCCGCACTGACCGCCGCCACCACGGTAGTGTTTATATCCTCTTTGGCCACCACGAGGAGTGAATCACTATTTGGCGTGCGCAGTCACAGCTATCCGTGGCGCTGTGGGGAATTGCTCGGCTTACGTTTCGCGCTTTACCGCCATCCGTGGTTCAATCCTTGGTGGTGCGATGCAGATTCTCCAAATTTATTAAAGGCGCACAAGCAAATACAAGCTATCCCGCTCTCGGACTGCCCAGTAGGCGGGGTCGACAGGTAAGAAGTCCGGTTGAAAGACAAGAAATCGAAAATTTCGATCTGAACCAATCACAATTTGATTCTCGAATATATTAGATCAAAATATTGAGACAAGCGACACACGTCTCACTCGATAGACAGCTCACGGACGAATCTATCTCGCACGAAATGTAAAGTCAGAAGGTTAATAAAAGTCAGAATGAATTTATCTTGCACGAAATGTAAAGTCAGAAGGTTAAATCACTTAGTCGCCTTTTAGCACCCAAGGGAAGGTTAAGTCACCTTTATCACACAAGGGCACATCGATACACTTAGTCGCCTTTTATGACACAAGGTCAGATTGAGATACTTAGTCGCCTTTTATCGCACAAGGTCAGGGACATATTTATAGGGACCCTATATGTACCTATTTGTTTGTATTATGGTTTTGGCACCCACGACTGACTTCAGCGCGAAAACTGCTTATTTTCCTGTAGCGGTGTGCGCATGTGTGAGTGCGCCAGTTTCAGACGTTTGTTAGGAGTTTCCATACTGCTTTAGCTTATATATTTACTGTGCTTTTGGTCATCGTAAAACAGTAGATCAAAAGTTCCGATTACGCTAAGGTTCCACTAAAGTTCCGCTAAGGACCGAAATGTTTCGAAATTGTAACATAAGAGCCACATCGGCAACACTGCGTATTACGGATTAGTGATGTGCAATTTGTCTACCGAAAATATGGAACTGTTATTTTAATAACAAATTACGACCTGCAGAAGAAAAATTAACCGTGTGTTGCCCAACTTAATTGCACATGAAAGAATTAAAACAAATTATGACTATTAATGTAAAGGGGGCCCAAATAGGGGGGCAAAATTTCAAATGAGCCGGTTTTAAAAAAAGAAAAACTAGTTTTCATTTTCTCAATAGATAGTGTTGTTGTAGGAAAATTAACTGTCAACTTATTTTAAGTTCTTTAGCAACTGTCTTCAGAGCCATCTATCGACACCTTTGAATACTCAGTGGACGCTTAGCTGCGAAACCGGCTCATTGTCGTTACGAGGTCGAGTGGGGTATCATATGAAAGGGCTTTACTTGTACATTCTAAAATATATTTTAATTTTTTTACGACTTAGTTTTTAAGTTGTAATGAAAAATGTCAAAAAAATACCATTCCCCCCGCCCCCCCTTATCTCCTTCTTCTTCTTCGTGTCAATGTTCAAATACCAGATCCTTTTAAATGTCTTCCTCCCAAAACCTTGCCACTTCTATGGCTTTATTCGACGCCTCACGAAGATCGTCGCCAGTGCAGGTGGAGGGGCACAGTGGACAAGAGAGCAAGTGCGCCATGTTCTGAGATGGAGCTCCACAGTCACAGTGCTTTAGCAACTGGTCTGCGAAGCCCCACCTCGCCATGTTTTCTCTGCAGCGGCCAACCTGAGTTCGCAGACGGTTTAGCGACTTCCAGGTTGACCACTGCAGATTGTGTCTTGGTGGCAGAGTTAAGAGTGGCCCTTATCTCCAAAGTTTGTGAAAGGAAAAATCTGAATTAATTAGAGTCGATAGAAGTTTATGTAAATATTACAGTAAAAATAAAACAATCTTTCTAAGTTGCACAGTTTTTCAGAAATCTGCAAAAACCTTTACAAACAAATTTAGTTTTGCGGTCCTGAAAATGGACTTTATTGCTTCCAAAAATACTACAGGTATATCGGATCCCTCGGCGCGCGAGTCCGAATCGCACTTGACAGGTTTTTTTTCACACGGAGTAGCTTTACCCTTCTCTGCTCCGTGGTTTTTCATCAGTCTTTATTATAATTACTGTTGTTATTATTGAAACGATTTATGATATTTTTCAAATTCATCCAGGATTTAAAATAAAAGATAAAAAATATGCTTTACACTAAGTATATTTTTCATTTTAATTCTTATGGCAAGTGGATAAATATTCCCGTTCGGGTGAAATTATACATAGCTTGCCAGAATAAAAGCGCATACTGCACACTTTGTATATTTTTATGCGCCTTTCGAGAGTGCGATTACTTAAAATTAATACTTTTCAAGAACTTTATTGTCTGTTCTTGAACTTTTTTCATCTTTTTCAGATTCTTTGAATTCGCGTTCGGGTTTTTAAGCAAGCCGATGGAAGTATGCAGTTTCCTCATCAGCTTTACGCGGTTCTTTTTTTGGACACTGTCAACGAGACACGCTTGTTGCAACCTCCGTGTGTAGAAAAATAATTTCTGTTTAGTCTTTTCCATCAAAGCTTTTTTGTTGACTACATTTCCAGTTTTATTTGCCTCAACTTCCGCATTACTTTTTATATTAGCATGATTTTTTAGTTGCTTCTTTTCTGGAATGGTGTCGAACTTCTTTTGGGTTTTAGCACTGAATCTCAATGGGTTGTATTTCTTCATGATTGCCGTCATTTTATTGTACGAGTTGATTAGCTCCATGTAATCGTTTCTGGGAATCGATGTGAAGATACTGTGAAAATGTTCCCCAATCGCATGTCGCATTTCAGGTGAAACGATTTTCGATCTAAGATTTATCAGTTTATCCTGAAGAGAGTACAATTCTTTAATGTGTTGTTGTCCATCAGCAAGACCCGCTTGTCCAAGGAGTACCATGTTAAGTTTCTTCAGGGTAGAGTTCATACGATCCCTGTTGTTTTCGAGTTGATCCGAGCTGATATCTTTTTGATTGAGAATTCGCTGGTGATTATTTTGAAGGTAGTTCAGTTTTTTATACATCTCATTAGGCTCTCCCAAATCTTTGTCTAGCGACTTCAAAGCGTTGCTGATGTGTCGCAAGGCAACGTTTCTGTTTTTAGGAATATTATCACTAGGGCTGTTGTTGGGTTGTTGAGAGATGTTGGCCTTCTTTCCCGTTTTAGCCTCTTCAATGTTAGATTTTTCTTGAGCCCAATCTCTCAGCGCAATTTGGAAAGCTTCTTGATCACCAACTTTTCCCTTGACACTTAAAAACGAAGTGGTGTCGTTATTTTCAATAGTAACATCAAACTTTCCAGTGGTTTCTTTCAACCACTCTACACCCTCTTTTGTTTTCAGTTTATCTATTATATTAGCAGTGACGTAAATCCTGGCAGATGTGATAACGTCACTGGTATCTGAAACTTCATTATCTTGAATGACTTGTCCTTTCTTGTCATGATTGTTAGAGCAAATAGGGATGAAATCAGGCGCCTTTTCCATAGTTTCAAACGTCGGCGCACTCGTAGTTTTATCTTGTTTCGTAATATTTCCGCCCTCTTCGGCCAGTTCTTTGCTTTGTGATTGAGATCTTTTCCTTTGAAGCTCTTGGCGTTTGGGACTTTTATTAGATGTTTCTTGTGGGATGTCATTGAGAGACACGTTCCTCTTTTTATTGACGTGCGTCTCGTGAGCGGTGGGAGATTTAGACTGACGTTTGTTGCGGTCATTTCTCGATGGAGTGCTAGCAGATGAAATGGTGGAATCTTGAGAGTTTTTGGTGAGTGATTTATTGTTTTGATTGGACCGATTCTCACCAGGTACATTTATGTCAGGTAAGGAGTTATAGACGGGTTTGTAAACCTGAACATAGGGGGTGTTGATAGGAAGGCCAGAAAAGGGAAAAGAGTTACGACAGGTGTGGACGAGGTGACCGCGTCCCGTGCATCCACTGCAGAACGTTTGACAGTATTTCTTTGTGAAGGAGTTTTCAACCAGGTACGGAGTAATCTCAATCTGGAAAAGAAACAGGTACTATTTAGAAATCAATCTCTTAGCCTAATCAGTTCTTAAATTGTTAAAGCATTCATAGCACTTTTTAAGTCAGAAATTTGGACGTTGCATAGTTTTGATTGTATGGTTAGTATGATATGTTTTATGTTTATTTTTTTCCCGGTAGTATATAATTTTTCCTTCTTGTTTTCGCGTATCATCATATAAGCCAAAAGACTTCTACTGCTGGACATAGGACTCCCCTAAAAATCTCGTCATCATCATCATATCGTGTGGGTTGCAAGGTCGATGACCGACCTCACAAACCCTGGTGTCAGAGTGGTTGAGCCGCCAAAGGCCTCTGACATGGCTCATTAACGACTACATCCGTACATAGTAGTCGGGACCAACGGCTTAACGTGCCTTCGGAAGCACGGAATCATCTAACTTTTCGGACAATCAGGTGATTCATCCTGCAATGTCCTAACCAAGCTGGGGAGGTCGCACAAAGGGATTTTTGATTGACAGTGTCCCCACCGGGAATCGAACCCAGAACCTCCGGATCGAGAGCCGAGCCCTCCAACCACTAGACCACAGAGGCTGTTAAAAATCTCGTACATTAATATAAGTACCTGGGCGACTGAGCTATGCTCTGTATGATTAAAATTTCATCGGGCGAGCAAGGTATGCTACTATGCTACTCAACAACAGATGGCGCTGTTAGTTTCTTGTACGCACTAAAACCCGCCAAGAAATATTAAAATAGACGGTGAAAACGAATTTTCCCAGACATGAGACCTAGCTAGATCGATTTTTTGCCCCCAAAAACCCCTGTGTACAAAATTTCATCGAAATCGTTAGAGCCTTTTTCGAGAAACCGATTACAAATATTATTATATTTTAATAGTATAGGATATAGCGTATAATTTACTTTTTTGGAATTGCTTTCACAAAGTAGGTATAGTACTGATCTAAATTGGGGGCGACCACACGAACTAAGAAAAAAGCTTACGATTAACGAGCTTAAGATTAGATGATAAAGAGGTATGGTGCTCTGATATTCCAGCGAAACACAAGAAACATATTGTATAAAGACTCTTAAAGTAGGCCGTGCTGCAGTGGTTTCTAATCATTTCTTTTACGCTGACAAAGCACGATCCGAAACTGATGTAGACTCGCTCTATTTGCATTGTATTCTGCATATTGACTTTCAATATAGGCCTAATTCCGCGTGGAGATGAATTGCGAACGAGAAGCTGGCAGCACTCACGGTGTTGTGGTAGCGGCGCCAGACGTCGGGGCAGTGGCTGGGCGGGTGTCCGTGCTGGTTGCACTCCCGGCAGCGCACGTAGCCCCAGCGGCAGCAGTTGCGACACATCGTCGAATACATATGGTTGGGAGAACCGCACTGGGACAAACAATATGATATTCTTAAAAGAAAGTAAAGTCTTATCATCATCATAACATCCCATAAAGCGTCCACTGCAGGACAGGGCGCTCCCTCCAGAACTCGAGCAAAAACGCGTTGAGGGGGATTTACCATAGTCACCGCGCGTGTAAGCGTTGCGGCTGGCGACCGCTGTTGTTAGTGACCGCAGTATGTAAGATGGTACGACCCTTTCTCTCTCACACACACACATACCCTATCTATCTCTCTCACACACACATACACATTTACAGATTTACTAAACATGATTTTAAATGTTTGTATATATTTTTTATGTTTGCATGAATGTTTTACTAAATTGACTATGTTTTAGTGTGCTCTCAAATTTTAAGTCCAATTTTTCTGTAATACTCGTATTTTCCGATTAAAATATCATCTACTGTATTTTCTGTTTCCCGAGGGTGGGATCCAGGAGACCTATGACACAGGTCAAACCTAGTTTAGGCTCCTGTCTCCCAAATAGAGGTTTTATTAGTGTTATAATAATATTGCGCCTACAAAAGTTGTAAATTAAGTTTTTGGGAGAAAATAAACACAATTTTTATTTTATTTATACACAGAAAGATGCTGCTGCCCATCCTTCGGTTCATAAGCCCTTAGTCGCCTCTTACGACACCCACGGGTAGAGATGGGTTGGTACTCGTACTACTCTTTTCTTTTTTACTTTTTTTAAAATTCAAAAATTGAATTGTGTTTGAAATAATACTACATGTCATAAACCAAAAAGGTTTTAATCTAATTTATTCCTGAGTATTCTATTCCCGATCTTTTCGGTTTGGCCCTCGTACTATTCTTTGCCGGCACTACACAGACGTCTACCATTATTTTTTTTAACTTTGGCTTTTGCCCAGCTGTAGGACAGTACAGTATGTATAGGCTAGAGAAAAAAAAGATTAATCGATTGTAAGCTCAACACAAATTAGATACATTATACATGAGTACAATCTTTCCGAACAGGGTTAACAAATGTGGAGGTACCGGCAACAAGCACGTGGAAACAAAACCAGTATCAGCTGAATCAGCGCCACGCTACAGAGGCCCGCCTAAGGTCAAAGTGTTTCCATTGACGTGCGGTCTTGTGTACTTTATTCTTTGTCTAAATTGTTTTGAACACTGGGTTAACTACAACAATGAATTAGGTAATACCCCGTTAAATAATTATACTTTTTAAACACACACTAACACAATGATTATATTTTTTGAAGACTGTTTAAAATATAATTCTTTGTTTGGTTGAACTCACATTGACGCAAATCTTGCTTGGACAACGTGGTTCCACGTGCCCCGTATTTCCGCACATAAAGCAGACAGGCGGCTTCAAACGGCAAGTGTCGTCGCGGTGCCCTGGCCGGTTACAATAGTTGCACCTAAAAAAAAACACTACTTTTAATAGGTTATTTTCATTTATTTCATGTTATAAATTAGAAATGACATATAAACTACAGTCTCATTTAAGTATTCATAATCGCATAACACATCACACTTAGTTCTCGTATGGTGAAGTTTTTCTAAGACCTAAGACCATCTACGAGTAGCAAAAGCGTCCCCGACGTTTCAAAAGGACTTTCGATTAAAATGGACCGTCATATAAATTTTTAGGCCCGTTAAGATTTTTTTCAATACATTTGCTCGAAAAACGTACTTACAAGGACGTAAACATTGCTCGTAAGTAGTTACTTACCGAACTAGTGCGGTAAGTAAAAAAAGTATAATACCAAGGAGTTTTTACACTCTGATCATAAAATTATTTTGTAAAAATACTACAGTGGTGACTTTTTACTTGGGTGACGACTGCCTACCTATATTTAAAATAAAATGGAGAGTACCAGGAGAACATAAATCGACAAGAGGCTGACAGTACCCATGGTTGGTTCCTTTACCAAGTGTATTTACTTATACCTGTTTTCTCACAAATGTATTGAAAAACGTCGTAAGATACACGTCCGTAAGGGTTATGACAAACTCGTGCCGATGGATAACCCTCGACTTCGTCTCGGGCTTACAAAACGTCAACTCGTTTGTAATAACCCTACTTACGGAACTTGTATCTTAAACTACTATTTCGGCGATGACGTTTTTATTTCCGTTTCCTTGCTTAAGACAGTGTACTTAGTGTGTCTTTTATAATACTCTTCAATTTGTGTTTTCTTCATTGATTTAAAATACTAGGTTATTTTTTGTACCTGACATCCGTTTGCCCAGTTATTTAGTGAGGTCAAAAGCAACTACTTTTGATCAACTACTTTGCTAACAACATAAAAAAAATACACTTGTCATACAAAGTAAGATAATAAGTGACCAATGCATTTTGTTTGGAAAGCCGTAGAACAAAAGTTGTTTCTTTTGACCTCGCTAATAAGTGGCAATGTCAGATACAAAAAAAAACACGTTTGACACGTGTTTGCTGTTTGCCACAAACAGCAAACACGTGTCAAACACCGAACACAAACAGGCATACCCACGCTTGGAGGTCGTGTCAGTATATTCCGGATTGGCAAACATGGCGGACGACGAGCTCGTAGTCGTAAAATTCCAAATCGCCATCTTTCAATGGCATAAACGAAATTTACTAATTGTCAAAGTAATAATTGGTACCCAAAACGAAATACACCATTGATTGTCTAGCACACAAGCGTCAGCCGCCCGCAAGCTCGCACGTACTACTGATACAACGCAAGCGTCTGGATACACCGCAAACACGTTCGTCGAATATCCTTTGATTTGTGCAGAAAAACCGACACCGACGCCGATCACTGGCACAAACAGCGAACACCAAACAAAACCAGGCAAACACATATCCACATGTTCGTGTTTGTTGTTCGCTGTTTGCCGTTGTTTGCCAAGCGTGTGGAGCCGGCTTTATAGTACATTGGATCAGCGTTTGTCAAGTTGTAGTTTTTGATCAATGCATAGACAAAGCGCTGTGTTTCGAAATAGCGTCCGGGAAACTAATGCAACAGAATAAATAATGTTGTCACTTGTTCAATAAGCCCGATCTAGAGTGTAGTGTATTATAATGTGGTTTTCTTGAATAATTCTTTGATATGTTTGAGTTTGAGCAATTACTAAAGTTTGAAAGCAGTCTAAATACAAGAGTGAAGAATAGGTGGATAATAGTGGATATATTATTTTTGTTAAAGTATATTTACATCCCACAGCACTATTCAATCACATCATGACGTGTATTGAATAAGTATGCAATGGACCGTTTACATTCAATGTCATCAGTTTTTAGCAAATTAGTTACACATAATTTCGGAAATAATTTTCACAAATTATAATAAGTTGGAATTCTTTTTAGGGTTCCGTACCTCAAAAGAAAAAAACGGAACCCTTATAGGATCACTTTGTTGTCCGTCTGTCTGTCTGTCTGTCAAGACCGTTTATCTCACGAACGGGTAAAGGTATCAGGTTGAAATTAATACCATATATTAGGATCCATGAACCACACAAGATCTGAAAATTTCATTTTTTTACAACGACGCAATCAAAAGATATGGCATTTTATGTCCTCATCTCCATACATTTATGCAAAAATGAAAAACCTACAGGGTACTTCCCGTTGACCTAAAATTATGAAATTTGGCAAGAAGCTAGGTCTCACAGTACAAATAATGGGAAAAGTCTGAAATCATTAAATATTACAACTTTTCTCACAACTGATAGTAACCAATTGTGGTGAGTTCCCGTTTCAAGAACATTCATATAAGAGAGGGGTCAAGTTGGATGGTCAAGGAGGCGATTTTTGTTGTAGTTCTATTTTAAAAACGGGAACACTTACAAACTTGAAAATTGATTTGTTTATAGTGCATAAGCTATAAAATAACAACAAATTATAAAATTTGGTCAAGCGCGTGTCGGACTCAAAAAATCTAGCACATTAACTTACTGAAATTTCAACTAATACAATTATGATTATGTGGTGGTACGGAACCCATTGTGCGCGAGTCCGACTCGCACTTGGCCGGTTTTTTTAGATTCTATCGCGGTTGTAGACCTTGGTTGTTTTAAAAATAGTTAACAAAGAACCCAATTTTCGGGGTAATATTCTAGATTTACCCCGAATTAATAAAGAATAAATCACGGTTTTGACGCAAATTAAATGTCTCTTTCTAAATGACAATCAGGTATTTTGATAAGATGAAACCTGGCTACCCTAGAAACTAAAATAGATATACTGATTTTGATTTTTCGTTATAGTGGAAACTGGAAATATACACTTGAAAAGTGTAGTACTTCATGATTCATTATAGACTGACCGCAAAAAGCTATTATTATTATAATGTATATTGCATTCTGACACAGTAAGATACAGTAAAACTTTATAAAAAAATTAACACCTTATGTACACACGGCCGCACATCGGTAGAAACACTTTTGGACCTTATGGCGCGGTAATAGAGTTGAAAAAATTTCTACCGATAAGCGGTTGACCGTACCTGTTTCTGGCAATAAATGAATTATAAGGGTTCCTTGTTATACTACGGGGCAAACAACTTGAACAATAATCGCTTGGTGGGGGAAGCTTTGCGCACGGCAATTTGTATGTAAAATCGACCTTGCGCAGCCAAGGTCATTGTTCAAGTAGTTTGCCCACGCCTATAACTACGGAACCCTAAAAACTAGGATATGTATATGTCGTGGCCAGATCGTGGTATTGGCTATTTCATGATGTGGCCACTTTCATGTTGGTTACTTCATGAATTCATGTTGGTTACTTCATGAAATGCAACCTAACATAACCGAACCTTTCATGAAGTGGTCAGCCACATCATGAAGTGATCATTTCTAACGATCTGGCCACGACATATACAAATCAAGTGTACAGATCCACCAATTTTTCTGTTCAGGCGTACACACCGCCGCTCGTCGTTGGAAACACTCAGACCTTGAGGCGTTTGTAGGGCTGGTTCAGTTTATACCGGCTTTGTCACTACGTTGTTGCAGCCGTGCGTACGAATGGAGAACTAAGGACGCCACTAATACAACTGACACCAAAGTGACAGTGACACATTGCGATAGATGACAGCGACGCCGCCGCCGCCCGAACAGATAAGTCTGTGGCAGTCTGAGTACCGAAAAATTGACCCTTTTTTACGACATTAAAATTAAATTATTTCGGTCGATAATATCTGGCAACTCTAGTAAACAACTTTTCGATACTTTGACTTGAAATAACGAATGACTTAATTATTTATAACGGAAAATCAAATGACCAAAAGAGATGTTTTATTTCTGACCATCTCTATGTACACTCAACCGCATGTCAGTAGAAACACTTTGGACCCGGTAAGAGTTGAAAAAGTTGCTACCGACGACTTGCGGTTGACCGTACAATCCAGAGCAGATCAAACGCGACTCTAACCTGAACGGTAATTTAAATAAGATTGTACAGTCAACCACAAGTCGGTATAAACTTTTTCAACTCTATTACCACGTCATAAGGTTCAAAAGTGTCTCTACGGACGTGCTGTTAAGTGTACCCAAGTCCAATGCATCAAGCTGCTTAAAAAAAACCACTTTATTTCACCGAGAACTCTTTGTTATGGTCGAAATAATATAGCTTGATTAGAATGACAGGTGGTAAAATTATGCGTGAGAGCAGGTCGGATCGATACTTGTCTCTGTCGCTCCAATGTGTAGCACATCGCTGCGTCCTGCTCTAACACTTCTGTCATTCTAATCAAGCTACATTATTTCAACTATAGTTATTCTGTAATTTTGAACTTTAGAAGATTAACTTACGTTACGCCGTTCTTTTTACGAGCATACGATCCCATTTTGTCCTTTGGATCTATCGCCCACAGGCTCTTGTCTCCTGAAAAAAAAAGTAATGATTACAATTTTACAACAAAAATGACTGATGAATTTAGACATTTGTCAATATGCAATTTTCTATGATGTTTTGTCAACTACATTTTTTTAAGTGTCAATAGGTGGCATGCTCATCACTGATGGTAATTTCTTTTTCATGGTTTTATAAAATAAATAAAATCTTTTTAAAAATATATTACATACACATGATATTTGACAGTAGCAATTAAACTGACTTAAAATTTTCATACTGGGTCAACTGGCTGACTGACTGTTTAGAATTAGTATTTCCATTTTTCATTTTCCTAATGATGATCAACAATGCCATCTAGTTGAATTTACTTAAACACCTTATTAAGTAAACGTTAGTTTACTATTATTTAATCTGTGCTATTAAATTTTTACCTTTAAGTGTCTTTTGATGGTTCACTGTTGGTAATTTATTTTATATGGCTTTGTAAAATAATGAAATCTTTTCAGAAGAAAATATATTAATATTACTAACATTCGACAGTAGAAATCAAACTGACTTAATAATTTTCATAGTGGGTGACTGTTTCATTCATTTCTTGTGGGGTCTCGCGATAGTGGAACCATTTCACCCTGGGGTGCCTGTTTAGAAAAACACCCTATTGCTAAGGGCCAATTTTAATAAGGCAGTAGGAAACAGCCAAAAAAACATTGCATGACATGTTTGTGTATTTTATTTATATTCTTTAACCAAATATTGTACTTCTTCTTGCCATTTCTTGCACTTGATTTAAGTAGACTATGGGTCTGGGAAATTTAACCTCGTAAGGCGCAACGACCTAATTTTAGGACATGCGTTCAGTAGTACTTCAGACCCAAACTGATTTTCATATCATCAAATATCGGCCCAGCGTTCTAATAACAGGACATAAATTTTGGAGTCGTATTATGATTTAAATTTTGGCACCAGTTTAGAATGTACTATAAATTCAGTTATGCTATTGAACGCATCTTATTTCTTTGGAATCTTGTGTATTTTTGGTTGAATAAAACAAGCAAATAAAAGTGAAAACCTTGAATATTGATTTTTATAATAAATTTCGTGAAAATATGTTGTAATTGATGAATTTTTCTTTTTCAAAGTTCTATGTCCTAAAATTAGGCCACTGGGTCTAAACACATAAAAGTAATGTAGGTTATGTAGGTATCCTCATTTGCATCTTTTTTAGCCATGTGAGATTATCAAATAGAAAATGAGCTTGACTTAATTGAGTCAGAATTCGAAGTTTGTGGCAGCGACAACGACACCAATGAGACAGACTATCAGCCCGATAGATACTCGGCGTCGTAAAATTGAAAAGTCTTAAAAAAAATCTTTGAAGACAATCCAGCTCAGATGCATCAGTTTCACATAGTAGATACTTATTATTTAGGTTTTATCGGATTAAAGGTATCACAACAATATGAATATGTTTTGATTATATGACATAATATCTCCTGATATGCTAATTAATCAAAGTATTTTGTTCTTTCAATAACTTTAAAGACCTCGACTGGTTCAGAAATGAATAAGTAAGATGAAAGTTGAAAAGTTCTTCAATTTTTGCTACTTAAATATCTACAAATATTTATAAAAAGTAATAGTAATATTCCACTTTCTGTCATAAGTGCAACCCAACGTCCTAAAAAAAGGACATAGTTTTTTCGTGTTTTCTTAATCTTGTCAGTTGCTGTTAGTGATAAGAAGTATCATACAAAAATATGGAACCTGTATCTTATCATTAAATCATTCTTTTTGCAGATGAAAGGTCTGGGCCTGAACAATGTTTTCTAAAATTAGGACATCGGGCCGCTATTACAACGAGTCTAAAATACCTGTGGGCCTTACGAGGTTAAAAGGTAAACAAGGTTGATCTAAGTGTAGTCTTAAAGTGACTATGGTATTGTAAACACGTGCAGTATCCTTCGGCCTATTGTACTACGACACTGCCATAACTAACCACTGCAGTGCAAACCAGCTAGCCACAACGCTAACAAGCATGACTATGGTACAGTCAACCAATTTGAATTATAACCCAGCTTATGCTTATTTATCATGCACTGTATGCAAGTAGGTTGAATTTTGCTCAAACATGCTATCACAATGACAAAGAAGAAAACTTTATTGCTTTGACAGTTTGAAATGAATTCTTCATTCATGAATAAGTTGGTTCAACTGTACATCCCTCAAATTATACCACATGTTTATGCTGTGAAATTCTAAGGGTTCACACACACACACACATATTCAATTTGGCATTTTCGGTTCGGCTTTTTCTTAGAACTTGAGTTGTCTGTTGTATGAAAAAGGCCGAGCCATACATGCTGAATCAAATATGTGTGATCCCTTAAGGGGTGATCTGGAGGATTATAGGATGTTAGAATGAATGATAATTTGGATATTGCATGCAATTTATTAATTGATTGTAAATTAATTAGGAACAGGCTAATAATAGAGGGTAATTGGCATACATCCTAAGATGGGTTCCTGGGATGGGTGGGTCATGCCAATAAAGATGGGTTAATGCTATAAAGGAAATTACTGGAGTGACACAATAGGGTAACATTCACTGTGGTTAGGATCAGGCTATCTAAAGAGGAGTGGTGGCACAAGTAGTCATCCAAAACTATCATGTCCCTCAGTCATGAGGACACGACTAAGAAGGAATAATTATTAGGTAATAGCAGCAGTTAAGTAACTCTATTTTAATGGATTTTGTCTAAAATATTTTCCGGTTTTTTTTATTAAATTGAAGAAAGTAATGCTTACTTGACATATTTTTCTGTATCTCCTTATGATTGAAGTTCTCTCCTCCCCAGCTTTCATTGTAAAACTTCTCCATTTCTGCACGAAGGGTCGTCAGTGAATACCGCCTGTTCTTGCACACTTTCTCTTTACCCTTCAGGTTGTCGAAATCTAGATTTGAAAACAGAATAGCTGGCACTTTTGTAGATCCAAACTTAGCCACAGAATTCTGTTGTATAGCTGGCTCTTCATAATATTCAAACTCTGTAAAGCCAGTCACATTGCCTATCACTATGTTTTCTTCAATGTCATCATTAGGAATAGTCTCGGTCAGATCAACAGTCGCTTCAGATGTTTCAGGAGTATTCTTCTTATTCTGAACCTCTTCTGGAGTCTTGTCTAGTGAAATACTACTGTCAGAAGTGTCAACATCAACAGGTACAGTAGTTTTTGCTTTTTCAACTGTAGGAGTTTCTGAAGGGTTGGAGTCTGTTTCATAAACATCTGCACATGGAAGGCTCTTTTCAGTGACAACAAAAGAGTTAAGTTTCTTATTTGTCTCAATGATTGATTGATTGCTGTCTGAATCATAAATATCTGCATTTGGTACACTTTTTTCTATGACAATGTATGATTTATTTTTCTGCTTCTTGTTTTTAGCCTTACTCTTTGGTGTTGCAAAACATTCCTCTACAACAATAGGAGTAGACGTAACTGCTATTGGAGTAGATGTTGCACTTTCTTTAGCTTTCTTCTTTTTCTTTTTTTTAGCAGGAGTGCCAAGAATATCGGCTCCATGAAGACTGAAATCAAAGCTGTGTTTGTCAGGGCGCCGGGAGGAAATGTTAAAAGCGATACAATCACCACGAATGAAGTCATCTGACACAGATGATACAATAGATGGTACAGGGCTAGCAGAAATTTCACGTTCACCATTTTGAGAGCCTTTTTCTTGTGCAGATTTGGTTTTGGTAGGAGTGTCATGTAACGAGATTTCATCATCAGAACTTTCAATGGTTATAGTGGGCTTTGGTGGTAAAGCCACTTCAATAACCTCATCTTCGTCACTTGATTCAAGCTCCACAATATCATTGTCATCATTTTCGATGAATTCGATAGTTTTCTTTATGTCTTTTGGTACTGGAGATTGGAATAATGACAGATGTTTAGGTAAAGGTTCCTGAATTTGGTTGTTTTTCTCTTCTTTAAGTTTGGTTTCTTGTGTAAGCGGTTTTGGAGCTTCTTTCGGGGTGTTTACTTTCTGGAATGGAGTGTTGAGCGGCGTAGGGGTGGTGTTGTCGCCACTCGTCTGCCAGTATCGCCAAACGGTGCTACGCGGCGCATTCTCTATCAACTTCAAAACATCCTGCTGATTTGCCGTAACGTTAGCCTGTGAGTAGTCTACATAGTGAAGCATAGAATAAAACCGTTCTTCCAGCTCATTTTCACTAAGCTCCTGCAACACAAGTTGCAAAATAAGCATGCAACACAGTGACACAACAGAAGAATGGTATCGAAAGTAACCTAATTAAACTCACCTCTTCCATGTTTTAGTAGCGAATTTGAACGAAAAACTTCACACGAAAAGGACATAATCGAAAGCTGAGTTCACAGCAGCTATTAAAACGCTGAGAGCATTACATATAAATAAAAAAGGCGATTATTATTGTTACGGACACGTCCGACACTCCATTTCTATCAAGTGACAGCTGTTCAACGATGTTGCTATTTAAGAAAAATATTTAATTGCGTATAAAATAACGTTATTTGTAACATTTATAAGTACCGGATACACGGTTGTCAACATGGGTCCCGACAGAGGTCACCTTGTTCGGCAACCATTCGAGTTGTATGGAGAATTGGTTGTAAACCAAAGAGATTTTAACCTCGCTGCGCTCGGTCATAGAGGGATTTGAAGGCTTGTCAAGTGTTGCACTTTTGAAATGTCAAGTTGGAACCAGGTTTGTTTTGGTTCTTTTTACACTCCTGCTAATTTAAAAAGTTATCTGATTGTTCTCTTGACAACTAGTATGTCATTGTCTTTACTTTCAGTCGTCTATGAAACAATTTGTTTTGATCTTGTCGTGAGCGAACCGGCTCTTTAGTTTTTATAATTTTACTGTTTTTAAAATACTTATATCTAATCAAATAAGTGTTGTACACAAAAACCTAAATGCTGAACAATACATATATCGTACCGGCATGCGGATCTCATTCTTCTAGGAAGCAGGACATCGAAGAATTCTTATGCTTTCATTTGTAAGTAATATTTATAAGCTTATTTTGCAAAAATATGTGTAATACTCATTAAAGTGACAACAAATTATACTAAAGTTTAGGTAATTCAATGTAAAAAACCCTTCCACAAAGAAATATACTGCAAATTTCAAGAACAATTCAAGAATATAAACATATCGAGAATGGTTTTGATTATCCACCATTAGAGATGTAAGTAGTGGTTATCGATAATTTCTAAAAAGTTATCGAATTAAATCAGATGTTAACTTTATTTTTCTAGTACGATCTGTTATCGTTATCACAGGGTGAAGTTAAAAATTGGTCAAGCTTGAAAGTTGCAGAGCGATTTTAGCTTCTACAGCTATTGAAATAATAGGTCCTTCACTATGTAATTGCCGAAATTTTCTTACAGATTAATGAGATCATAATTCCTATAATTCTAAAGCTATTTTTTCATTTGTCTTATATTTGAAAGTTGAATTCAAGATTAAGTATAAATTTTTGCATAAAGTTTTAATTTTTAGTTTGATTTTTAAAAGTAAAGGTTTGAAAATGGTTCGTTTTTAATGTCTTCCGATTTCATCATTAGATTTATTATATTTTTTACTGATAATATTTCACGAAAATTAACTTTTAGCTTCTTAAAGAAGCTAAGTTAATGTTTTCCCAATGATGCTAAAAATATATGAAAATTTGCCATACAAAACGCCAATTTCGTAGTTTAAGACCCGATAAGAACGGTACAAGTCCAATGTGTCAAACTTGACGTACTTTTGACTGTACCATATCATTGGTAGTCGATATTTATTTATTTTCAGGTCCCTTCAAGTTTTAAAGATAAAGTAAAACAGTATAGCAGCGGCATTGCAACTAGGCATTAAAACTACTAAATAAACAACACTTGCAGAGAGACTTGAGTGAAAATGGTGACAAAAATAGATTCAGATAATTTTATTCAATGTAGATTCTTTATAGAATACTTATTGAATGTCATGCAGAATACAATGCAAATAGAGCGAGTCTACGCCGTAATAATAAGAATTATTTTAGGTAGTAGGTAACTTTATTAGTAGATTCATAACTTTTTAAATATACTTACGTAACGTTCTGTAATTTTATTTGTGTCTTTTCATTTACTCTTCATTTTAAGTAAATGAGAGAATAAATAAAGCAGCTTAATTCATTTATGATGACTTCCTAACTATAAATACAGAAATGCGAAAAAAATACTCTACGCACCCCTTGGAATAGACTCCATCACCTAACGCGACCCGCGCCCGCGCGACAGCCGGGTTCTTTATCGAGTCTAGTTGTACTGCGTGGACGTGCGTAAGTCTCTGTCATTTTCAAATTCTGACAATTTGTGGTTTCGCGCTTGATGTATGAACTGTTCGGGGTGCGCTATTATAAACATAAAGCAATTTCCAGACAACATAGTGAAAACTGCAAGTAGTTTCCTGTCGAGTAGCTCATTTTGCAACGTCAAATTTTTATTCTATTCATTTGATTTCTCTTCAAAGAACATTATTGTAAATAGCATACAAAACATTCAAATTCAACGATTTTTGAAGTCACAAAATTTTGAATTCATCATGAGCGTCTAACATCTGCTCAAAGCCTCGTCAATATTTAATGTGTGGGTGTTAATACTATCGTTTTAAAAAAGTCGAAATACTACATTATCGCTATCGTCATATCGAGTGCCAGCACATCTCTAGCTGGTCAAAAAGCGTTACAGCGACGTTTAAAAGTAGATAATCATAAACATGTTTATCTCTTTTTTTCTAATATGACTCTTAACATGAGTAAAAAGCCAAGCTATAGCCACAATTTTCGGATCCCTCTATGACCGAGCGTAGCGAGGTTCAAATCTCTTTGTTGTAAACCACGAACTACACGGTCGGGACCGACCAAGGTCACCTCTGTCCGCGCTTGGTTGGCGACAAGCAAAGATTTTGGAAACTACGCCAGCGTTTTTCTTACGTCAATGCATTTAATTTAAGATTTTCAGTTTCACGCGGGAAGATTCACATTCTTCAGGTTTGTCGTGGGTCCTCTAACTTGTCCTACCTATCACGTTGTAGATTGTTTTTTTTTTTTTTTATGAAAACGAAAACAATCCAGTAAAAATGTGGTTGAGTTTTTGTGAGCAAAAAACCGAATGAACCGAATGAACTTCAAAACTGAGTTTTATTTAATTGTAGCATAAGAAATATACATGTTGCTTTTTGATTCAGGTTTACACTCCCAAATAACATTTATCGTAGCGTAACTGGTCGAGTAGCATAAACGAATTTTTAAGATATATATGTATTTCGGAATTAACCGTCAGAAATTTTGTAGGCATTTACTATGAAATTTCGGAATCACCCTTGTCGGTTAAATTGGAAAATAACTAAAAATCTTTAGCTAGAGCGTTCTGAACCTATTTAACAATGCACAAAAACGAGAATCTATCGAATGTGGAAACATACAGTTTGAAAACTTACCAAACATAGAAATTGTCGTCTGGCGTGTAATTCCGATAATGCAAAAAGAAAAATATTGCGTCGATGACAATAATGGTACGCTCCACAACGTACGCTCGCTTTTAGCGGCACAGATTAGATAATAGTATTGTTTGTTAGCGGCCGGAATCAACAAAAGCAGGAGAGCGGCTTAAGTTGGCCGCTAGGTAAGGTCCTACCAGAACAAAAAATAATGGCGCGTTTGGATGCAATTAGATATTATTGGAATTACCCGATTTTGGGGATTAGCCGAATACATTATTGGAATGACAACAAGACAGAGCTATGCGTTAGAGCAGGACGGAGCGAGAGCTCGACTAAAATTACATAAATTTTGAATTACCTATACATGACCATTGATGTATTATCTACGCGCTTCGCGGTGCATGACTTTGTGATTCCAAATATGTGCCCGATAAAACTTAAGAGAAATCTCTTCTTGTAAAGTTCATCATCATCATCATATCAGCCGAAAGACGTCCACTGCTGGACATAGGCCTCCCCTAAAGATCTCCATGACGACCGGTCCTGCGCTGCTTGCATCCATCTTGTAAAGTTATCTGATGTAAATATTCTCATTATAATCGTAGCTTTTTTAGATTCTTAGGATACTATTGAGAGGGAAAGTAAAAACCATAGATATAATTAATTTCTTGATTAATTTAATATTCGGTATAAGATAACTTACAAAAAAAAAAACAAATAAGAATGTTTAATTTACATAAAAAGTAAAATAATATTTTATTTACATAGCTAAGTTAGGTACATAACTTTACAAAGGCAAGAAAATAATGTGATTAGAAATTGATCCACTGTTGTCACGTCACTATCTTGAGCCATCTTCCGATGTAGCCGCTTACTTTGTACGCTGCATTCCTGTAAAACGAAACAGAGACATTAATGCTGCTATTCTTAACTATCAGGCGCTTGCTCGATTTGCTTTGCATAACATTTTGTGTTAAGTGTACACACGGCCGCACATCAATAGAAACACTTTTGGACCTTATGGCGTGGTAATAGAGTTGCAAAAGTTTCTACCGACAAGCGGTTGACCGTACATGGTAAGTTCTTACGTACACTTTTTGAAATTGGTATTTTGTCGGTACGTGACTATTTTACCTGCGAATGAGTTGTAGGCCTACTTTGGGCATATTTTTATTTTGATGCTGTTTTTGACAATGCTCGGTCGGCCGGATCGCGCTGACGAAAACCTATCACAAATAATCAAATTTCGCGATCGCGTCCCCTACAGTCGCCCGAAGGCCGAGCACAAAGCCATAGGTGTTTATCGCTAGAAGAAAGTGGCGCAATTACAAAAAAAACTAATTGAATTTGTATACGATTGTGACGTCACAAATTATTAGACATCGTATACAAGAGACTTTTTAGACAAAAAATTGTCTTGAATTTTTTTTCTTAAGGCAAGAAGTTTGTTGAATATTGTGCTACAGTTATAAATGAGGTATCGTTGTAAAGTGCATTCAATAATGAATCTAGTGATATAATAAATTTAAAAAAACTTTCATTAATTTTGAAAACATGAGTTGTTGAAGTTTCGCTAATAGCTATGGCGTAACCATAAGAAGCATGTATCAAAAATCGAAGCAGATAAAGTTAAAAACAAAGTACAGCATAAGAGGAGTCGATTAAGGTGATCCGTTTTCCATACAAAAATTCAAATGACTTGCATTCTTACGCGGGTCATAAAATTCCGTTGAAAAACGAACGAATACTGCTATTTTTAGTTAAATTTTTCGCTAATTAATACACAACTACAGTTAATGTACTGAAAGTACTATTTTTGTTAGCAATTTTTGGTTCAATATTACGATTGTGGGCTTGCGGTCAAAACTGTACGGTTGTGCTTTGTGTGCATGTGTGAGTGATCGTACTCATGTAAATACGGACTGACGAGAGTAATTGACTTTAGAGGACATATGGAGATATTTTTCTTATCGAAATTGTTGTAAGGCGTTGAAGTTGCACGATGAAATTTACGCGAATCAACTTTTTGCACATATATAGTTGGTACTTATTGCATAAAAAAATAAAACCTTATATTTGCAGCAGTGGCTCCATCTAGTTGCGGTCGGTGCTAAGCTGGCCGTCACAGATCACCTTAAGTCAAAAATCATTGCAATCGGCTTACGAGAACCCAGCCAACCAGACCTCAGATGTTTGGTGTGACAAAATAAAATTCGTCTTGAAAATTGTTTTTAAAGGCAAAAAGTTTAATAAATATTGCGCTACATTTATAAATGAGATATCGTTGTAAATTGCATTAAATATTAAATCTATTGATATAATCAATTTAAAGTTGTCTCAAAAGTGTTATAAGTTATTGAAGGTCAATTATTATTATTATAATTAGGAGCCTGTTGTGTCCCACTGCAGGGCAAAGCCCTCTCTCCCACCTTTCCACAAAAAATAGGTCAAGGTCAAAGGTCACAAAAAATAGTTTTTCGCTTATATCTCGGTTTCTATAGCTCTAATGTTGTTAGTATTTGTGGAAGAATTGTAGAGCATAAAATTTGCGACAAATTTTACTTAGATTTTTTTTTATACGCCCAATCATTTTTGAGAGAGGGCGGAAAACCCGCAGCGCTCAGCCATACTCACTGCAATTCAAGGTCAACCTATTAACAATAAATAATTTGTATTTTTTATTAGTTCACACACTATAATTAATATCATTATGCACAAATCTAAAATTTTTATTTTGTAATTCTTACCTAATTTTTGTAATTATTAACTCTAATGGTGAGGCGAACGTACCAGGACCAAATTCAGGACGTTCTGAATAAAGGCCAGGTTAAAATTACCCTAAACCGACGAGCATGTATGAAAGGATTGATGAAAGTACAGGAAGCAAGGGAAGTATGTCAAGATCGTAGCAGGTGGAGGACTGTGGTCTCTGCCTGCCCCAACGGGAAAGAGGCGTGATGTTATGTATGTATGTAATGGTGAAATAATTTTTGTATAATATATTTTAAATCTATATTAATTAATTTGTCTAAAGTAGGTTTTAAGTAAAAATAAAATCAGTAATTTCATCTCAAAACGGAAACGGCATCTCAGTCATTTCATCATAAATAAAATTAATCAAAATTTGTCGCAAATTTTATGTTCTATAATTCATACATAGATGTCAACGTCATTGGAGCTATGGAATTCGAGAAGATTCGAGATAATCGCTAAAACTGGTTTTTGTGACATTTGACCTTGATTAACTTACGACGCGGACACGAGATTTTATGAGACTTTAAGCAACTTTAAGGATACCAAACTGAAGGTGTACACAAGTTTACAGCCTGTTAGCTCAAATTCCGAGGTTGAGCCTTTGTTTAGGGTTCCGTACCCAAAGGGTGAAAAACGGAACGGGACCCTATTGATATGCCTCCGATGTCTGTCTGTCTGTCAGCGGGCTGTATCTCATAAACCGTAATAGGTATAAATTTGAAATTTTCACAAATTGTGTATATCTGTTGCCGCTACAACAACTAATACTAAAATAAAAAAAAAGTAAAAAATTAAGGGGAGCGTAAAAATTTTGATCTACCCCATCGAATGGGGTATCGTTGTTTAGAGCTCGTTGAGTAGATAAATACTGTATTTTTTGTTTTAAAATATATTTAAAAACAAAAGAATAAGATGCCATCAAAGTCAGCTGTTTTTACAAAATTTTGTTTAAGCTGTATCTCATGAACAGTTATAGCTAGACAGTTAACATTTTCACAGATTATGTATTTCTGCTACTTCTATAACAAAAAAAAAATATAAATTGGGGGGGGCTCCCATACTAAAGACCTGTTTTTATAGGCGATTTTTGTTTTAGTCTATCTTAAAAACGGGATCACTTACAAACGTGAAAATTGGTATGTTTATAGTGCATAAGCTATAAAATAACAACAAATAATATAAACTGGTCAAGCACGAGTCGGACTCACGTAAAATAGCACAGTAACTTACTGAAATTTCAACGAATACAATTATGATTATGTGGTGGTACGGAACCCTCAGTGCGCGAGTCCGTCTCGCACTTGTTCGGTTTTTTTTTCCTTACGTGACTGGATAACTAGTCTTATATTTACACACAGACTACAGGGTTCCCTGTTTGAGTGTTACAGACACGACCCGCTCATGCGCCGTGTTTTTTTTTCTCTAATGAAGTGTTTGAATATTAGAGTGATAAGGGCAATATTTCACGTCTTCAAAACTTATAGTAATTTTTTTCGGTTATGGGCTCCCGCACACGACCGAGAATCGGTGGGCGATTATCGGCCAGGACAAGGACGGAAGATCCAGGTGATAACACGTCAGAGCGGGATGCCGACAAAAAATCGGTCACCGATTCTCGGTCGTGTGCGGGATCCCTAACTCAGATTACCAGCGTGAAATAGTTCCTTACCTTATAGAAAATCTAGACGTTTGTTGTGTGGTGCAAGTCATAAGCGCAGAGACCACGCGCTCCGCCGCAATCTCCGCTGTCTCAAAGCGGCCTACCCACACGGCTTCACAGTGGGCTCTGAAACGTATTTAATTTTGTTGTGATGATTTTTATACAGGGAGCTCGGAATGGATTCAGTTTCAACGAAGGAACAAATAATCAGATATATAAATAAGAAAAAAATTATATATAGAAGTTGTAGTAGTTTTTTCAGGTCGTGAATTCAAAATGACTTTGTGAGATTATTTTTAAGACAATTCGACATATGATTTCATTCTAGAAAATTGCTGCTTATATATCCAGTGATATCAGTCGTAACAGTCTGTAACGGTCTGGAGCACCGTTAATAATTGTAACTTAGTTCTTTTCTGGGCAAATCTAGGAACAACTAAATGAATCGCTCTCAATGACGGGAAATCGTGTCTGACTTACTTTTATCTTGTCTGGTTCTCATTATCAAAACAAAACAATTACTAAAGTAAATAAAGATAAAATTACCTTTAAACTATGAATTGAAATTTAGTAATAATAAATAAATCTCCAAAATAAATTGAAAACATGATTTATTTTTTTTCTCTGAAAATATAAAATGTACAACAAATTACATAAAAATAAAAGTTGTCGAAAATGTCATTATACATAATAAAAAAAATAGTATTGGTACGAATTCCACTTCATACTGACAAAAAATGCATCAGAAATACAGAAACTTTGCCGCCTTTTTACTCGTATAGCTGCAAGTACTTGCAGATGATTTATTTATTTTTTCGGCTTACAATCATTAGGACTATATTGTTACGAAGTCACGCGTTTATCACTTTTGAACAAATCAAGATAAAAATAAAATGTATATCTCTCCATACAAAAAAAACTTAAACATTTTTTTCTCTGAAATTAGCAACTTAACAACAAATTACAAAAGAATAAAAGTTGTAAGGAATGTAAGTAGGTACCTATAAAAAAATAGGGTCGGTATTACAAAATTTGTTCCTAAGATTAAGAATTTTCAGTTCGGGTCCACTGTGCGCCAGTCTTGTGATGACCACAAATTATTAGGGATGGGCAAACTATATTGATATTTATCTTCGATATTTTTTTTCTCGATGTATCGATGCATCGATATTTTTTTCTGAATATCAACTTGAGTATCAAATTCGATATTTTTGATTAAAAACTGCTCAGTATCGACATATATGCGTTTCATATTTTGGTCAATTACGTGCACATATCCAATCATCCTAACGAGTTATATTCCTCTCGTGAATTATGGCATCAGTTCTGCTTAGAAGTTAGATAGGCACTGAAAGTGATTCAGACAGTGGGATTTCATGATGTTGGAAATCTTATTTGAATCCCTTCATTTTTATATCTCTAATTCGGTATTGGGGACATGTCGAAGTATGTCGTGGATGTAATTCCTTCCCATTACTTCATCAGAGGTATATTTATGAAAGTTAGGGCTTGTTGGTTAGCTAAATCCATTTACCGAACTGAGTGATGGGGTTTTTCACGACGTGTGGTGGATTTCTTAGGGTTCGTCATACACGGCTTAGGAAACTAGGCACACAATGGATATTGCCAGATCCGATTCATAGGTAAAATCTTTTAGCTTAGATGTCGACACCAGTGAGCGTGCTGGCTAGACATACCACATTATACACCACGAATTTAAAGTTTCACTTCACTTGAATTGTAATACAACATAATCTTATAGGTAGGATTCTCACAAATAAGGTTTACACGTTCTTTCGCTTAGAGTCTCTACATCCCATATTGAGTGTGGGAGTGACTAAATACATCACGTTTAAAGTCAAATGTGGGAACGTTTTCCCTAGTTTGAGTAAATTTATACACTGTATAGGACTCAATTTTGTAGGAACAAAACCTTAGGCTTCCAATGAGGAAGGAGTTCTAGTGTCAGGAATAACTTCAGCTCTTAGGAAAAAGGGGTAGTAAAACCTATACTAATTTGCAAAAGTCTAAAATTGAATCTAAAACCAATAGTCTAAAATTGAACCTAAAGGTAATACCTGAAAATACGAACAGCAGGCTCAATTAAACCTAATTGCATAGCATGTCAATATGACCATTTTTATTGAACGAAGTTACAAAATAGTCTATAACCTTAATTTAAAATATCTTTCTTTTGGTTAAGTCTGCAATTCAATTGCTAGCTGGGAAATGCGTACCTCTATTGATATATAAAGTTACAATAGTTCACTAACTTTGCAAGTAGAGATGATGTATCTGAAGAGTAAATTCCTTCCAGAGAAATGACTCTATTATATCTATACTTTGAATCTATAAATAAAACCTAAATTCAACCTAAAACCTAGATTGGAGGTCACTTGTTTTTGAACAACCAAAATCTTTTAGACTGTTTGTTTAATTTAGGTACAATAAACAATATTTAAATACACCTGTAACATCAGATAATGCATTGCTGTTAATCATTGTAATACTTGATAAAATTCCTATAGAATATCGAAGTTGGTTTCCTAGATAAATCTGGGTAAACTTTAGGTTCAATACTCAGACCTAACTTATAACATTGTTTCAATTTATAACAAAAGAAATGACTCTATTATACCTATACTTTGAATCTATAATTAAAACATCAATTCAACCTAAAACCTAGATTGGAGGTCACTTGTTTTAGAACAACCAAAATATTTTAGTCTGTTGTATAAATCAGGTACAATAAACAATATTTAAATATACTTGAAACATTAGATAACATCATATAAAGTGTCAGAGTAGATTTCCTAGATAAGTCTAGGTATACTTTAGGTTCAATACTAAGACCTAACTTTCAACAATGTGTAGGATATAGCAACAGATATAAAAACAAATACAAGAACAAATTTCATTTTATAAAAGAAAACTAAAAATGTCAACAGAGTCTAGATATTCTAGGTTTGAACGGAAAGATCTAGTTCACGAATAAATCTAATTCATACGTAAATTATAATGAACTATTATTTTGAAGGGTATTGAAAATAACTGTTCTAAATTGCAATACCTAAAAGATTCTAGACTTCATTACAATACCTAAAAGCTAGGTCATATTCAATACCGCGAATCCAGCATATGGGAAGATTTGTTATTAAGTAAAATTTAATTGGCTCATATTGCTTCTCAAAGTATGGAAACTTACATACAAAAGAAACCTTATAGACAAAGCTTACGAGCTAATACCAAATTACAGACATTGGTTATCAAGCAAACAAGTTAAAATTAAGGCTTGATGATTATTTATTCTGATAGGGAAACTATAACCCTCGTATTTGGTGATATACCATATATGGAGTCACTACTTAAACAAAGTCAGATTGATGTATTATCTCCTTGTTAATAAATGTTGTAAATCACTTTATCAATACAATTGAAATGAGTCAAAAGAGCTTGAAATGTAATAGATTTTCTTAAATTGTTAGAAATAACTTAAAGTATTCTTAATCAAAGTTAATAAAATGTATGTTTAATGAAGTTGACCGTTTGTCTAAATGATTCTAACTGTTGACTAAAATGTAGGTAGACATTGACTTTATTACCCTAACTATTAAATGTCATTGTCCCAAGGCACATTCCAAAATACTTGCTTTGCTAAAAGAAATAAATATATTTTGTATATGTGTATATATTTTTATGTTCTGGTTTTGGGACAGACCGGAATTTGAATCCTCCTCCTGTCTGAAGAATGACAGTACGATTTACTAACTTACTTACTCGTATATACTGAGTTTGACTTAGTAGGGAAAGATTTCCCAAAATGTTTATAAAGGTTAAAACCTGTATGCAAAGTTAAGCATACCAGTGCACCTGTGGAGGGAGGGCTGTCCGCAACAGGTTGAAGCCTACTGATGGGTACGGAAGGTTGGGGGGCCCATCCCCTGTTAAGGGCCACTCAAAGAAATATTTCATAAAATCAATTATAGTTATTCTTACAAAATATTTCATAATCTATCAAATAAATTCATGGAATGTTAAGAATTGACCCTTGTACCAATTTCCTTAGTATCAACTTATCTGAAGATTTGATTTTCATACGTGAGTATCTGATTAACTGTAACTGACTTACTTATTCACCATTTCGGTTATAAAATCGACTCAAATACTTTATTTCTTCCAAATTCAAGTAGGATATAATAAAGTTGGTTAGGATTATTAATCTTAGGAAACCTTTAGGTTGATAGGTTGTCTGGAAGAAATTACTCTTAGCAATTAGGTCTCCTTTTACTAGGTACATTTAGTGAGTTTCTTTATTATTTTACTTTTAGTAATAAAATGTTTGATTCATTTAGGTATAGTACGGTTCTGACTGAAAGAATTTAGGGTTGCTTAGTCGCGGTACATAAAGTAGGGTTTATAGCCGCTAGTCGATTCACTTGCCAAACTGTTGATCAAATAGAATTTTAAAAAGTTCAAATCAAGCATTAGGTAATGTTAGGTCTTTCAAGCGTTAAGTTCAAATTTTCATTAGGTATTGCTAGGGTTTTCTAGGGGGGGGGGGGTTACAAGTCATAAGCCGTGTCAAACTGAACAGGTCATGCGAGAATGTACAATAATTAATTAATTTACGTTTTAGCAGCGTGTTGCAGGCTGGCTTGGAGTGCTGTGTCGAATGCATCAGCTGCGTCGCTGAACACTCCACTCGTCGTACCCGCGCATGCCCATGTCATGTATCCGCCTTTATTCACAAGCGAGGATAACTTATCCAGGAGCTGAATTTGCAAGAGAAAGTATTACTTTAAGACTGAAATCTGCATTTGCTATCCTGGTAGGGATAGGTAATCAAGCAAAGAAATACGTAAACTGAATATTCTGTTGCAAGGACATACTAAAATTTTACCCTTAAATTATCATAAACATCTTCTGAAACTAAACTCGCGACATCCTCTAATCCGCTGACTCGCCGCTCCGCTCCGACTACAACGAGAGCGTCGACCTTGTCCTCTGTCGCTTCCGCTCCGCTAATCGCTTCGCTTGCTAATGACCTCACGGTGCAACCGCGAGATTCGAACTGACGCTTGAGCTCCTTGCCAAGTGTGTTCAATGTGTTTGTCAACTGGAATGATAAAGTAAATGTTTTAAAAAATGCACAAATACCTTGGTATTCACAGTCACCACTTACCACGATATCTGTGCAGTTGACAGCGTCACTAGACGTGAAGATTTTATATAACCACTTTGTTAATTCTCAATGAAATTTTTTTTAGTTTAACTGCACAGATATCATGGTAACACTGTACTAACGAGTTCGTGGGTCGCTATTGATACAATAGGTAATAATTTATTATTATCCGGAATCTTGCGATTATTCTTATGACCATAAATTGGAGTCTTGTTTGTTTTGTTATATCGTGATAGAAAACAAGGAATACCTAGTAAATAAGGAACCAATTTTTTTTACTCTCCTCGCTTCTATGGGGTGGTGCGTGCGCAGGCGGAGTGGCCCTATCGTTGTTCTGTGACTATTTCATAGGAGACAAGTGGCTTTCTATTATCGAAAACGCTACCTATATATAGAATGTAATAAAAATGTATGTGATTGACATGCAACATTTCGTTAGCTTTGCTTTATGGGCTTTTAGTGATTGATTTTTTACCAAAAGCTTAAATTCAAATTTGTGTGAATCTAGGTCAAGAAACAAAGGACTTTCATACAAACTTTCATCCCTTATTTCACCCCCTTGGAAGATGAATTTTCCAACATCCTTTCTTAGTGGGTGGTTTTGACGTGCAAAGAACCTGTGTACAAAATTTCAGATCTGTATCTATAGCGGTTACGGCGCGGCTCCGCGTTGACGAATCAGTCAGTCAGGACAAGTAATTTTATGTATTTAGATTTTCTTTTCACGTCCATATATTCATCACTTTTCGTCAAAAACTGCTCAAGTGAAGCGTATTTAGCCCTCACCAGCCCCTTAATTAGTTTGTACGCTACGCTCCGCTTCAGTGGAAACCCAACAGTTAGTTATCAAGATCAGATAAGATATAGTAATAATAAAAAATAATTTTTTTTTTCGCTAGCCTATACTGTCCCACTGCTGGGCAAAGGCCTCCCCTTCGGTCCTCCAACTGTCGCGGTCCATAGCGAATTCTGGCCAATAGCGACGGTACGAGTCTAAATCGTCACGCCACCTTTTTCGTGGTCTACCCCTGCGGCGTTGGCCATTTTGTGGTATACATTGGGTGACGACTCTCGCCCACCGTCGCGGATGCATTCGGCTTATATGTCCAGCCCAGTCCCACTTAAGTCTGGCTGTTTTTCGACCCACGTCAGCTATTCCTGTCTTGGAACGCAGCGTAGTATTCCGCACTCGGTCAATCCGTTTAATACCTAGAATGCTGCGTTCCATTGCTCTGACAAACCTTGAGTTTGGACTTTTGAATCTCCGTAAGGGACCAGGTTTGAGCACCATAGGTTAGGACGGGCAGTATACACATGTCGACGAGTTTACGTTTAAGTGAGAGGGGAAGATCCCCTTTTAAGAATGGTTTCGAAGACCAGTAGCTCTTCCAAGCCTAAATAATAATAATAATAGTACATTAAGATGCACGTGCGCTATTTTGGATATTACGGCCGAGGCTCAGAAATTGCAGCCCGAGCCGCAGGCGAGGGCGTAATGGAGCCGAGGGTGTAATCACCAAAGCGCACAAGCTTCTTACGATGTTTTTCAACACATTTGCGAATAAAAACGAATCAAATTCGCTTACCTGCAATTCCTGAGCCTCCATTTTTCGTTCTCACAATACTTTTCAACATGGAATAATACACCACAAAGAGCTAGGTTTATACTAATTCGCCAGCTCATTGAAATAAGCCAAAAAGACATTCTCTGAAAACGAATTGGCATTTTTGCTGTTCTTCCATTCAATGAACTTTTCGTAGGCAAGAAAGTACCTATTTTTCCTTTTTTTTGCTGAAAGGAGACTCTCACTTGCATTTTGTGCCCCAGTAATTATTTCCTGTGGGGTTAAATTAAGTTCTTCTTCATTGCTTGAAACCGACGAACGACAAATCAAAGCAAATGAAAATACTTCTGAAAAATGGCGCGCGGAATTCTTTCTTATTGCTTACAAAATCAATTAATGTTAATTTGTTGTCAAATTTAACTAATCTCATGCAACAAACTATTTACCTATATATATTATATTTTCATCAACATTACGTATATATTTACGAAAATGTCATAAATATTTTAGACATTAGAACTCCTTGCTCTTTGTTAATAAAAAAAAATTAAATAACTAGTGCTGTAATATATAACGAGAAAAGCACGCATTCTTAATAAGCTGGATTGTGGACCTAAATACAGTGCAAATAGAGCTGTTTTATGAGCAAATGTGTTGAAAAAATCATTTATTCGCTAAAACAATACCGACAAATTTTTCACAATAAATGAATTTTATTATTATTATTTATTATAGTCGAAAAATGTAGCTTGATTAAAATGACGGCAGGACCGAGCTGTACGGGAGAGCAGGACGGAGCGATACTTGCCTCTGTCGATTCAATATTAGTGTAGTCAACGAAGCAGTTGACCCCAACATAAATTTCTCAGGCAGATTTTAATTGACAGGATGATAAAGAATCATGAATTAAATGTAAATTCAAAATATCCAAAAAAATTTCCATAATTTTTTTGTAATTTTTGTATGGAAAAATTAAGAGTACCTACCGATTTTTTTTAAGAAGGTTTGTCTCATGTAGCAAAGATTCATCGACTGAGGATTTAATGCGGGGTCTTCATACAACGATCCGCTTCGTTGCCTAGACTATTTGTACTCCTTGCCTTTCCGAAAGGAAGAATGAAAACAAGAAAAAAACTATATTTATTCTATTCTTTAGCATTTGCGATAGTAGAAAGCCGCTTGTCTCTTTTGCCCATAAATCTGAACAACTTTTCCCAAGGAACAAAGCTCAAAGCACAAAATCAGTTTTTTACCTCCGATAGAAACTGCATCAGCTGATAGCGCATTTTGTATGGGAGGTTAAATTTGGTTTTTCGTATTTCGACCTATGTTCCTTGGGAAAAGTTGTTCAGTTTAATGGGCAGATTCACACCCTTCAGTATTATCATACCTTTACGTTACACGCGTATATTCATTAGTTGTTTGAGAATTTCGCGGCCACTGTCACGAATTAAACCGCACGCGTCGGTAGAAACTTTTTCAACTCTATTACCGCGCCATAAGGTTCAAAACTGTTTCTACTGACGTGCTGTTGAGTGTACCTAGTAATCTCACACTTAGAGAGATTTATCATTACGACCCTTAAAGCGACTGTTGAAGATCATTTTTTGACAGCAACTTTACAAAGCCACGGAAAATATTTCCAGTTTAAAAAATTCTAATATAAAAAACCAGTCAAGTGCGAGTTGGACTCGCGCGCCGGAGGGTTCCGATATACCTTCAGTATTTTTGGAAGCAACAAAGTCCATTTTTAGGACCGCAAAACTAAATTTGTTTGTAACGGTTTTTTGCAGATTTCTAAAAAACTGTGCAACTTAGAAAGATTGTTTTATTTTTGCTGTAATATTTACATAAACGTCTATCGACTGTAATTAATTCAGATTGTTCCGTTCACAAACTTAGGAGATAAGGGGGGGTGGAACCTATTTTTTTTTAACATTTTTCATCATAAAAAATTTAAAATTTATAATTTTCCCCGCCCTATTTGGGCCCCCTTTACATTAATAATCATAATGGTTTCTTAATTCTTTCATGTGAAATTAAGTTGGACAATCATATTCTAAAACTATTTCAAATTTCAAGTCGATAGAATGAGTGGTTGCTGAGATATACAGGTGTGACAGACAGACAGACAGACAAAGCGGCACCATAAGGGTTCCTTTTTTTACCAATTTTGGTATCGGAACCCTAAAAAGTAGCTCTGTGCGAGTGTTTCTTGGTCAATTGTTTTTAAGTCTTTTACCTTTTTACATTGTCAATCATTAATAACCTGGGACACAATTCTTGAAAATCACCGGGTGATAAAATATCACTTTTGAGACTTTAAAAATTCACATTTGCCCAGATAAACTGTTGAAAGGTAAATCAGAATACATGAAAATTACCAATCAAGGACTGCTTTATATTTTACGAATATCAATTTTCACTTTTGAAAAGAAAAATCTGTGATTTTGAATTTTTTGAGTGATATTTTATTACCTGGTGATATTCAAGAGTTGAGTCCTTGGTATCGAAAAAGACAATAGTAATAAATAAATATAATTAAGGTCCTTAACTGAAATTGTGAAAATAATTTTAGCATGTTAAGTTGGTACTCAAACGATGAAACTGAAAAACTTTTCCCAAGGACCTTTTCTCGAAATACAAAATATAAACTTCACAAAGAGATTTTTTTTTTGGTTTCATCTAACTATATACCATAATACTAACGTGGTTTCATTCTTCCTTTCGGAAAGGCAAAGAGTACAAAGCCCATACAGCCATGTCTGATGTCTTTAATCTGTCTTTCTTTTTGCTCCCCTCGTAAAGCGATATACTCCAGTAAAAATACGGTTTTGCAAAACATTAAATGTTAATAGCTACTTTTTTGTGTATATCGTATTTAAATATGATGTTAAGACGCAATATTTACGAATCCACCTAAAATTTAAAGCGGAATATTTTTTTCGAATAACAGCTAAGGCAAAATAGTAATAGACAATTATATACTTTATATCATAGATAAACGTATACTTTACATATAGGCATCAAAATCCACCATAAATATATTTAAAAATATCAATTTATTTCAAAATATAAAATCTCCACTTATTTTTACATATAAGGTCCAATAAAGTCGAGGTAAAATAATAGAAATAAACTGAGCTAAACTCAACCTTTTTAAATGTAAGTGATTCTTATACATATATATTCACAAAAATGCCATACTAAATAAAAAA
Organism: Athrips mouffetella; assembly: GCA_947532105.1. NCBI lineage: Eukaryota > Metazoa > Arthropoda > Insecta > Lepidoptera > Gelechiidae > Athrips > Athrips mouffetella. The sequence continues at coordinate 5,434,267 of OX383960.1, read as the reverse complement.
AAAGTTTTTTGTAATCGCTGGTTTACAATGATTTTGTAAACATTTATGTTGGATTTGCCAAAAATGTGATTATATTGCACTATTTAAATTATTAGAAAGCAAAACGGATCTATTACTATTTTTGGTTTCGAAGATACCTAAGCTTTATTTAAATTTCGTGCTATAAAAGTTAAACAATACAAAAAAGCTAATATTTTTAGGTGGATTCAAGTATAATATGAAATTCTGAATATATAGCAAGCCGTAAATAAAAAAAATAATCTATTAACATTTTTTTCCGAAATTCCATATTTTTTTAATGTTTGGACGGCAAAATAAATAAATAAATGAAGTAAATTTAGGTGGATTCCATTAAAAAGCTTTACACAGAAATATAATCTATCGATCTGAAAAAGAATCACGGCTATTATCAATTATTTCCGTTTCGCCATACAATCTCTCGTAATTTTACTGGAGTAATAGTGAACTTTACGAAGGAAAATGTTCGTGACTTTCTGGGACAACACAAACGGGGCTTAAACACGAGATCACTTGAAATCTTCATCAGCTGCGCACTCCGTAGTAAATTTACTGCATAACACACTATCTTTATTATCCACTTAATCACTAGATGCACAAAAAACCTTCAATTAAGCATGCAAACGCCCCTGTCGAGTTCCCGCCAAAAAGCTCCTTCCCAAAGAGACTTCGTCAGCTGCCATGTTGCAAGTTGCAAATCACATTAAGGTTACGTTCCGAATTGGGTAAAAATTACTCTGACAGCAGGATAGCGTTATATGACGTCCATCGGTGTGGTCGAGACAGACTGCTGTCAAATGTTAACTGTTACCGTTTTGGAACTCACTCTAGATAGCTGTACATTAGCAAGTAGATAGATCTACTTGGTACGCCTTCAATGTCGGGGTCAGATCTGACCCTGACATTGAAGGCGTACCTTGAGTGCTTATTTCGAGTAGGTACGCATTTACGCATAACACACTTCATGTACAGTCAGGAGCACATTAATATTGAACGGTTTGTGATGTGGCCATAGGATGTGGCACTGGTTTTGTTTATATTGGTTTTGTCATCACTTATCTGTAGTCGTGTGTACTAGCGTCCGCAAATGCGAGTGCCGTATTTCCGCTACTACTCGTACTGTAAGGAACTTGCGTTTGGTTACTAACGAAAAGAAGTTCCAATCTTTACCTTGACTTTTAAATACAATACAAACTTATAAGTAGTAAATGCCCAAAATAAAAAAAACAGGAAGGACCATGAATGATGTGTGATGAATTGCTATTAATATAATTATAAGTACCAATTTTTTTGTTATACCACTATATATAAGTAAATGTATACCACCAATTCGCAGGGCTTTAAAATTTTTCGCCTTTGAGCATCTTCATCTAATTATTTACTTAAGACCTACTATGAATACTTGCTGGCTGTCATTATGTATCTGTACGTATAACGTGTCAATTCTTAGAATACTTAGGTACGATACTACTTCGATACAGTCGAATTTATAACTTCGTCCACTGACAATAGAGAAGAATATTGGTTAGATGAACTGTCAAATTGGCAGTGATTAGCGTCCAAACAATATCCTACTCTATCGTCGAGGCACGAAGTTTTGTATTTGGGTCGATCAACTTTTTCTTGTTCAAGGGTGTGCTCACGATTATGCAAGTGTTGGATATTACAATTATATAACCGATTAAGACCAGATTTACAGTTTTATATAATTATACTGTTAGTCTAATAAATTGGCATGACTTACAAGTATTATTAAATCCCAGGATGCTATACTTTTCTTTGAAAAATATTGGTTAGTTAGGGGACGAAATCCTGTCTCCCATACAAATTGGAAGTGTCCCTTTCGTAACGTAAAATTTTCTACGCACTGTTCTTTAAAAAAATCTATGAAAACATCTAAATTGATATTAGATACAGAACAAGAATATAACTGAGTAACTGATATATATGTATTTATTATTTGGATTGCAAATTGTCCAATTTCCAAAATATCTTAACGCATGAATGTGTCCCCAAGCGTTTTAAATATTGGTATTCTCCAAGCAAACCACCTAAAGTGTTAGCACAAGTAAATGAAACCGCCATATTATTAGGCTAGATCAATCAGAAAAGAGTCTGAGTATCATACAATCGCGTTAAAGTTCGCTGTTTGCAACCGGCCATTTTGCCTGCAGCTGCATTGGAGTGAACGTGTATTTATTGCATGTCCGCTGGGAGATCCACCAAAAACGAAAAGTATTTTATATTTTATGGTTATTTTATACTTTATTGTAAGGCCATTCGCTCTGAAATAATAGCAAGAGGCATTTTTTTCGCAAAATTTATCTATTTCTCCCCATACTTAATTACATTGCCAAATGTCTCCTGAGTAATCTGTCCATTGAGTCACTTTTTCGGTGACCCAAGAGACTTTTTTTGGTTAATCCACAGAGTTTTTATGCTTAATAATTTAATGAAACAAGCATTTCGTTTAAAATTCTGTGTAAGTAATACTGTCTCTTGGGTAACTCAATTTGGTCTCTTGGTTCACTGTGTCCCTCAATTTCCACAACGTTTTCTTAAGATGTTTTTTTGTTTGACAATAGTATCCTATTTTTTTTATGGACAGTTATTATCTATACTGAGACTTATATGAGCCAAATAAAGCAATTCTATTCAACAGCAGTACCACAAATAACAGAAAAAAAGTTATACGTTTTTGTCATTGGTTACCCAAGAGACACAACATTTGTACTTATTTTTCTTAAAATTTACACACTTCTCTGAGCATTTTGTTTTTAAATTAAATTCTAAATTTTGAGTGCAAACTAAAATCTCAAAATTTTGAGTATTTTGCTTTTTGAACATTTGATTTGTTTTTTTGGAATAGTATCGAATCATTATATCGAAACTTGAGAGTAGAAACCCTGTGTGTGAGAGTTGACTTTTAGTGCTTTTTAGGGTTCCGTACTTCAAAAGAAAAAAAAACAGAACCCTTATAGGATCACTTTGTTGCCTGTTTGTCAAAACCCTTTTCTCAAGAACGAGTGAAGGTAGGTAACAAGTTGAAATTAGAGTCAAATATAAAGGTGTATGAAGGTGTGAAAATTTCAAGCTTCTAGAAAAACTTAGTCAAATCATACAGCAAAAGCCTAAAATAATCAAATATTACAACTTTTCTCACAATCAATCAAAGGGAGCTCTCGTTTGAAATAAATTCATATTTTTAGAGGGGTCTGGTTTGTGTGGACGCGGAGTTTTTTTTAAGTTAGTATAATAGTATCTTATATGTCCGACAGGTACGGAACCCTTAGTGCGCGGGTCCGACTTGCACTTGGCCGGTTTTTTTAGAAAAATGAGCTAGGCACTAACCAGTACACTATTAACAGCGCGTCCTTGCCTCCTTGGGGGCCCTCTGGCTGTGTAGGCTAGTAAGGCGGCGCCACCGAGCAAGAGTGACCCTCCTTCAAGAGTGGCCAGTAACCGCCACGCTAATGCCGCACCACCTTCAGCTGCGTCCGTCATCGGTGCTGGCTGGAAAATAAGGAAATATGACGTGTCGTTATAAATGATACTGTCAGTTTTATTACAAGATTCATCATGACATCCCAAGAAACGTTCACTACATGACACGAAACTGCCTCCAAAATTACAGCCTTTGCTGAAACAATGTGGAGGGGAAGTACAATAGTCACCACGCTTGTTAGCGTTATGGCTGGCACCATGGACCGCGTTTGTTGGTGACCGCAGAATGTAAGATGATACGATACGAGTAGGTACATAGAAGGATGCTGCTGCCCATCATCTGGCTTTTAAACCCTTAATCACCTCTGACGACACCCACGGGTAGAGATGGGTTGAAACTATTCTTTGCCGGCACCACACGGGTATTACAAGATTAGGTACCTAATATTAACCGTAGATTCAGATTATTTTGTGCAATGTAAATTCTTTACAGAATACTTATCGGAAGTCATGTCTTGCAGAATTTAATGCAAATAGAGCGAGTCTACTACTATTTTGGATCGTGCTATGACAGCGTAAAAGAAACAGCAAGAAACCAATGCAGCACGGCCTACTTTGAGACTTTTTAGGGTTCCGTACCTCAAAATAAAAAAAACCGAAACTTATAGGATCACTTTGTTGTCCGTCCGTCTGTCTGTCTGTCTGTCTGTCAAGACCCTTTATCTCACGAACGGGTAGAGGTATCAGATTGAAATTAATACCATATATTAGGGTTCATGAACCACACAAGATCTGAAAATTTCAATTTTTTACAACGACGCAATCAAAAGATATGGCATTTTATGTCCTCATCTCCATACATTTATGCACTAAAGCAAAACCTAAAGGGTACTTCCCGTTGACCTAAAATTATGAAATTTGGCAAGAAGCTAGGTCTAACATTACAAATAAAGGGAAAAGTCTGAAATCATTAAATATTACAACTTTTCTCACAACTAATGGTAACCAATTGAGGTGAGCTCCCGTTTCAAGAACATTCATATAAGAGAGGGGTCAAGTTGAATGGTCGCGGAGACGATTTTCGTTTTAGTTCTATTTTAAAAACGGGAACACTTAAAAACTTGAAAATTGGTATGTTTATAGTAAGCTAAGCTATTAAATAACAACAAATAATAAAATTTGGTCAAGCGCGTGTCTGACTCAAAAAATCTAGCACATTAACGTACTGAAATTTTAACTAATACTATTATGATTATGTGGTGGTACGGGACCCTTGGTGCGCGAGTCCGACTCGCACTTGGCCGGTTTTTTTATTACAATGTGTGTCGGCTCATAGAATTCCGTACCCAAAGGGTGAAAAAACGGGACCCTATTAATATGCCTGCGATGTCTGTCTATCTGTCAGCGGGCTGTATCTCATGAACCGAAATGAGTAGATAGTTGAAATATTTCTGTTGCCTCAATAACAGCAAATATTAAAAATACACTTGTAAAACGCACTCTGGTCTCTGTTACGTCAGTATTATATTTCCACAATAATATTTCTCAGTTTAAACTGAAGAAGCTATAAGTATGTATTTAACACCAAATATATAATTGTAATATCATTGTTTAACACAGGCAAAATGTATAATTCGCCAAATTGTAAAACCAACGGCGCCTCGGAAGGTTGATGGGTTAAGATCACTACCTACTGTTGCATTGTAGTTTCGTTAGGTTGGGTTAGGTTATCTTGCGACCTCAACTACTATCTATACAAGGTAGGTAGTGGCAAGTGACAAAGGCTCGAGTCAAGCCAAGATAAATTTTTCGCCCCCAAAAACCCCCGTATCGTACCTACATTTTATCGAAATCGTTAGAGCCGTTTTCGAGAAAATTTTACAAATACTGCTCGTTGAATAGTATCTAGGATTATTAGTTTCTGAAGAGCGTTCACCTTTGTGCCAAATGACGAGTGTTTCTCTTATTACATTGTCAATTGTCAGAGTTACACCACATTGTAAACTTAATAGAAGACGACCTGTTAATTTGGCAGAACAATAGAATTATCATAATAGTTAAGGTTCAGACCTTGTAACCAAGCAGTGCCAGTATTCGGAGCATAAGATTGTAAATAATAGTACCATCCAATCTCAATCCGTGTGTGTCATAAAAGGCAAATACAAATACAACAAATACAAATAGTTTATTAATCAAATAAAGTTACAATTTATAGCATCTAAAAATAAAACAATGAGATTGGTCACTTTCCATAAGGCAAAACATTGACTCCCACACTAGGTCAAGCCTGTATCGTGGGCAGCCTAAAACAAACTTTAACGAAAAAGACAGTTTACAATTTAATAGCCTAGATGCTCCAGATCTTGTAGTATTACATAATTTATATTGCATAAAAATACAGAAAAAGAGAAAGAGAATAATAATACCAAAAAATACTATGAGATGACATGTGTGTGAGTGAGTGAGTAAGTATAAGTGTGATGTGTGTGTGTTAGCGAAATACTGGCACTACGGGATTAGATCAACGGCTTGATAATATTTTCTGTTTGGGAGAAAGAAAGGGTCAATAAATATTTGGTTACCAGCTTCTTTGCTTGTGGGACTGAGCAATGTTTAACCTCGCATAATTTTGCAACTTTATTATAAACAAAAACAGACATGAACTCAAAGAAACGTTGGGCAAAACGAGATCTAACAGAGACCGACCCAAGTTTAAAAACTCTTTGTTTTAGCATCATAGAGTATTGAATAGAGTTTAAGACACTACGATGGGTGTATTCCACAAATTTTGTGATGTACAGTTGACGGACATTCAGGACTTGTGCCTCCTGGTAAAGCTCGACCGTGGGGTGTCGAAACGGTCTCCCATACATGACTTTTAGCACTGCTCTTTGAGCTCGCTCCAAGATCAACATATAAGAGGCCGCAGCTCCACCCCACGCTGCAATACAGTAGCTGAGAATGGCGACTAAAGGATTTGAACAGGAGGATGGACGGCAACTTCCTTCTACATATCGTACCATCTTCAATTCTGCTGTCACCAAGGGTCCGTGATGACCATGATGCCAGCCGTAACGCTTAAGATGGTGTCTATGGTACTTGCCTTCCAAAATATACCTACCACGAATTTTGAAGGGCGTTCCCTGTCAAGGGGTGGCGTTATGAAGATGATACGAATGTAAAAAAGCTTACTATAGATTAGATGACTATATCAATGACAAGAAGGTATGGTGCTCTGATATTCCAGCGAAACACAAGAAACACTTTGTAAAAAGCCGACTCTTAAAGTAGGCCGTGCTGCAGAGGTTTCTTGCCGTTTCTTTTAGGCTGCCATAGCACGATCCGAAACGGCGTAGACTCGCTCTATTTGCATTGTTTTCTGCATGACATTAAATAAGTATTCTGTAAAGCATCTACATTGAATAAATTATCTGAATCTGAATCTAATGTCGGTACAGTTAGTTGCACATTAAGCTGCACTCCAAGTAAGCCTGTATGATAAAAATTTTTCGTTTATTCCGACGCTTACCAATCTATTTTGACGGAAATAATAACATTGTTTTACAAACTTGTTTTTTCTAACAGTTTTAGTCGATTGCTTTTGACATAGCTGCAAAATGTGTTGGCATAAACGAAAAAAATTTACTTTACTTGATTTTAACTTTTAAGTTTAGTGTAGTTCCAAAACGGAGTTGATGCGATGAGTTCACAAAAATCTATTTTTGTTCGACGTCAGTAATTTTATACCTCTGAGTACTAATTAGGTACCTATAGTTATTTTTTGTGGAACTTATTATGAAACATGGTATCATTCACATAAATATGCTGTTTTTTATCAATTTAGGTATTATTTTTCAAGGTTAAGTACGAGTATATTCATTACACATTTAGGGCGTCATTCAGAGTTTTTAAATAAATTTGATTTAAGTTCCTGTAAAATAAAAATCAAAGAGTGCGTTGATGTCTTTTGTTCTAAAAATTTTTATGAATCCTCCACCATCACAAATCGAGTTTTTTAGGTAAAATCAGGAAATAGAAGACCTGATAATCTGTTAGCCCAACATCACTGGGAAGACCAAATCAGCCCGACTGCGCTAGCAACTATTTGAAAAGTTTTAGTCTAGGCGACGAAGCGGATCGTTGTATGAAGACCCCCGCATTAAATCCTCAGTCGATGAAACTTTAAATCCGAAAAAAATCGGCACTTTTAATTTTTCCATACAAAAATTACAAAAAATGTATGAAAAATATTTTTTAAAAATATTTTTTGGAAATTTTGAATTTACCATTCATGATTCTTTATCATCCTGTCAACTAAAATCTGCCTGAGAGAATAATGTTGGGGTCAACTGCTTCGTTGCCTACACTATTTGGAAAACGACCGTGTGGTCCAAAGCGCATGTATACCTTGGGCGTCCGAATGGTTGACGTCCCGTTGGACTTCCTAGGTAATTCTGGACCGAACAAGTCCAGAAAGGCGTGAATAGGAAAAGAACTGAATACAACATAGAAAATTGGCGGCTCTTATTGACAGAGGCAAAAATCCCCTTCGGGTCGCTGAGCCAGCAATGGTTAAGTATTTTTAGGTAAGAAAGTCGTAAACGTACTGAAAAGACTCGTAATCAGCAAAAAGACTTCAGCTGCTTGGTGTGGCAGTCTCTCCTGTGGTTTTCCAAACAGCCGGGATAGGTTCTGCGATGCCCGCATTTTAACTAGCGGCTCATTGAGACCTACCGGGACTACTTGCGGACTGCGACATCTACCAAATGTTCGATCTTCCCAACTATTTTCACGATGAACGCCGCGTGCAATACAGTAGTGGTGTAGTATTTTTATGATTCTATTTTATGGTAGTGGTGTAGATTCTGATTAAACTAATTGAACTAATTTTGAAAGGCCTAAAAGTGCTTCTGCTATTTCTAATAGATTCGAAAAAAAGACAGCTACACTTTTAGGTCTGTCCAAATTAGTTTAGTTTTAGTCGCCCAGAATCGACACCAATGTTTCGTAATATTGCTCGCCGTTCGTTATAGTACGGTCAACCGCTCGTCGGTAGAAACTTTTTTAATTCTATTACCACGCCATAAGGTCCAAAAGTGTTTCTACTGATGTGCTGTCGAGTGTACAAGGCTGCCCAACCTTTTCAACAGTCGGGCAAATTGGATAATTTAAAAATTACAGGCGGGCCACTGACCACTGACAGTTCGTATTTTCGTTATTTCTTATATTATTATATTATAATAATTAAAACAACGAAAATTTTACTTAAATTAAGGTACACACGGCCGCACATCAGTAGAAACACTTTTGGACCTTATGGCGTGGTAAAAGAGTTGTAAAAGTTCCTACCGACATACTGAAGTATACTGAACATACTGAAGTAGTTGTAACTTAGCGCGCGAATGCGAACTCGCTCAGATTACTTCTCACAAGCTACTAGCTAGCTAGATTGGTTCTCGAACGAAACAAAAGAAGACAATGATCTTACGCGTTGTTATAGTAGTTGCCAAGCCGTTCTACACTAAGCCTTCAGTCAACCTTGTAAGGGGCCTACCGCTCGTTACTGACGCTACACTGTTTCCGGTACATGTTCAACAGTCGAAAATATTTTAGCCCCATTTAGTACACATTAGTTCTTGAGCATTCATCATCATATCGTGTGCGTTGCAAGGTCGATGACTGACCTCACCAACCCTGGTATCAGAGTTGGTGAGCCTTGAAAGGCCTCTGACATGGCTCATTAACGACTACATCCGTTGATAGTAGTCAGGACCAATGGCTTCACGTGCCTTCTGAAGCACGGAATCATCTAATTTATCGAACAATCGGGTGATTCATCCTGAAATGCACGTACCGGAAGACGAAGTGTTGGCAGGCCCCCCACAAGGTGGACTGACGATCTGGTCAAGGTCGCGGGAAGCCGCTGGATGCGAGCAGTGCAGGACCGGTCGTCATGGAGATCTTTAGAGGACTGCCACTGCTGGGCAGCAGTGGAGGTCTTTCGGCTGATATGATGATGATGATGATCTTGAAATGTCTTTTTTTTGACAGTGTAGTGTCCCAATTGGAAACCGGAATCAAACTCAGAACCTCTGGATCGACAGCTGAGCGCTCTAACCACTAGACCACGGAAGCTGTTGAGCATTGTTAGTTAATAACAATAAAACTATAACAATACAATACAATACAGTACAATACAATACAATACAACACAACACAATACAATACAGTACAATACAATACAATACAACACAACACAACACAATACAATACAATACAATACAATACAATACAATACAATACAATACAATACAATACAATACAATACAATACGATGCGATGCGATGCGATGCGATACGATACGATACGATACGATACGATACGATACGATACGATACGATACGATACGATACGATACGATACGATACGATACGATACGATACGATACGATACAATACATACAATACAATTTATTGATAATTAAATAATTATCAAAATTCAAAAAATTTTCAAAAATTGACAAACTTCGCCAATTTCTGTTATACTCGTACCAACGAATAATCTAATCCCGTCTCTTCCAATGGGTGTGAAATCAGTTGGAACCTAAGCCATAGTATTCATTTAAAATTATGGGATTTGCGTCGACACGAAAAGAAGAAGAAGTATCGCCACACATCGGGCAAATTATTACGATAACGTCATTCTGTGCTTCTGTCATAACTAAATCGAGCGCGAATTTGAAATTGGAAGATTGCGTAGGCCCGCATATGCAGTACAAAAGACCCTCAGAAGGACCACAAGAATCTCGCAAGGGGGGCGGAGAATGTCCATTCTGTATGATAGAACTATTACTTTATACTGTGCTTCTGGTGTTTCGTGCTTATACTGCAGCACCACCCTGCTGCTAAGCCTTGTGCATATCAATTTTTTCTTTAATTATAACACTTTATCTAAGACGGTTCTTGTGATAATGGAGCGTAGGAGCCAGGTGGCGACACTGGCGACATACGGCCTTACGACCTTGCTCTGCAGCCTCAGCCGTATCTAAAATTCGCTTGCAGCTTACACCATAGTGGCAGTGTCGTGGCCAAGCCGTAGAAAGGCACTTATTTAATTTAAAACATAGTAAAGTTTATTTTATTGATTCGACCGTGGAAACCAGTTTTGTAAAATATTTATAATGTTGGCCTCGGTCAAGTTAGACAGGTTTTGAAAAGGATTGCATTTTGAAACAAAACTTTATTTTAAGTGGGCCTGGGATTTGGTTTGATCTTGTGCATGTTACCTGTGATGTAATATTTTCAAAGATCAAACGACTAAAGTAAAGAAACGTTAAAGATTCATATGACGACAAGTCTTCGAGCAACGCCGTTCATGCGGGAGACCGGCGGCGGCAGAAGCGTTTATCATCGTCATATCAGCCGAAAGACGGCCACCGCTGGACATTTGACTGACATATTGGGCTTTGTTATGCTCTTATTTCAATAGCTCTAGGAGCTAAAGTCGCGCTGCCTGCGCTACCAGTATCAAGCTTGACCTTTCTTGACTGTACCGCTTTCAACTTCAAAATGTAGACTATCTCTAAGCGAGTAGCAGTGGCAAGTGATTTAATAAAGTGTAGTCAGATTGCAACATTAATCGGATATTGCAGACGGATCTGGGATATGCCGCAGTAGCATTGCATGTTCGTTTAGTTATTGTCGGCAATGATTTTTGTTTAATAGCCAATCACAGTTACTTATTGTTAGAGGTCGTTCTGTAAGTATCCTTGGCAGCAGTTTTTCATGACGTCATATGCTATCCTGCTTTCAGGATAATTTCTCATCGTTTTGAAACGTGTCTTTACAATACAGCGCGATTTTTTATTCACCAGAAAAAAATTAAGGGATGATTCTGCCCATGAAACTGAACAACTTTCCCCAAGGAACATAGGGTGAAAAACTAAAATCAATTTTAGAAACTGCGTCAGCTGATAGCGCATTTTGTATGGCAGGTCAAATTTGGTTTTTCGTATTTCGACCTATGTTCCTTGGGAAAAGTTGTTCAGTTTCATGGGCAGAATCAAAAAATCACGCTGCTTAAAGCCCTATCCCAGGATTTACTAAAGTTTTCATGGAACGTGTATGTTTAGTTGCATAACTGCATTCAGTTAATCATTGCCGACAATAACTAAACATGCAATGTTTAATTATTGAACAACAACAGTAAATAGCTGCATGGCATATCAAACATGTGGCTCGTTATAAATTGAAGAGAAACTCCATAGCTGCGAAATGTTTGTTTACTAAATTGAATATTATGTGTTCAGCCCAACGGGATTTTGGGTGGGCGTGTGCTGAGACGCAAAGTATTTCTTTCCTTCAATTTTCTTCGTAATTAAGCGTGAGCAAAAACGTGTTCTGCCCTGCGCTTCGCCATCTGTGTCTCAGCATCATAATCATATAAGCCGGAAGACGTCCACTGTTGGACATAGGCCTAATCAAAAGATCTCCATCTCCGTGAGCTGCTCGCATCCACCATCTTCCCGCGAACTTAGAAAAAGATGCGTGAATGAAGGGTCGCGTGTTATTTTTTTTTGTAAAACTTTGGTAGTGGTTAAATTGTCATTACCATTACAAAAATGTACTACTATTACCTAGAAAAATACCCGTATTTCAAATATTTTTTGTACGGTGTTAGATAGATAGATAGATAAACACTTTATTGTCACACACAAAACACATTACCAATTACAAAAGAGAGTCTTAAATCTAGGGTGACAAAGGCGGTCTTATCGCTGGGAGCGATCTCTTCCAGACAACCTTTGCATGTAGGAAAGTGTGATAGAGAACTGCAGTAGTGTGCCAATCTATAATATTTATATACTTTTACAATACAATATGTACATATACAAATATATAATATATATATATATATATATACAAATAAATAATTTAGACATAGGAAGAAATGTAACATACACAATAAATAAATATATTTACATTATATATAAATACATACAACAGCAAAAGGTATCATATAAGTAATTGTTGCAAACTAAGGAACTATTTTATGAAGGAAATGTTTATGTAATTTAGTTTTAAAAACAGCTAGTGACTTGGAGTGACGAATATCTGACGGCAAATCATTCCAGAGACTGACAGCTTTCAACGTAAACGATTCCTTATAGTAACCTGACCGAGTTAATGGAATTTGCAGTTGATTGTCAGTTTTAGATCGCAGATCACGAGAAAGATCAGAACTGTGGTATCGGAAACGCTCTTTAAGGTATGATGGAGTACGGGGGTCATGCAGTATGTTGTAGAGAAGTGCAAGGACATGCTCATCACGACGCAATCTGATAGGCAGCCATTTTAACTTGCTCCTGTATTCAGACACATGGTCGAACTTACGCAGTCCAAATATGAATCTTATGCAAAGATTTTGCAGGCGTTGGAGCTTATTAAGCAGGTCCTCATTAAGGTCAATGAGGCAGACATCAGCATAGTCAAGTATTGGTAAGAGTAAGGACTGCGCAAGTTCAACTTTGGTCTTCACGGGGAGCATGTTTTTCCATCTGCGAAGCGCAGCAGCAGCAGCAAATACTTTACGACTTGTTTCAGTAATGTGTGGCCGCCAAGAAAGAGTGTTATCAAATAGAACACCAAGGTTTTTGACAACCTTGCTGTAAGGCAACGCAACGTGACTGAAGGTGACAGGTGGAATGACGTCAAAATTGAGGCGTGATATCTGTTTAGAGCCTCCAATGATGATAACCTGCGACTTGTTCGGGTTTACTAGAAGGCCATGAGACTCACTCCAACGATGGACAGTCGCGAGATCGTCGTTGAGTTTGGAAACCAGATACACGATATCATCAGTGGAGGCATGCCAGTAAATTTGCAGATCGTCAGCATACAGGTGGTAATGACAAGATAGGAGGGGAGTTAGGAAATTGATAAAGATTGAAAAAAGGAGAGGGGAGAGGACACCACCCTGAGGCACACCAGTAACCACGTCGCAACAATCTGACAGTTTGTCATCAGCACGGATGCGCTGTCGGCGCCCGTAGAGATAACCACGAAACCACTCAGCTGCCGTGTCCGAGACGGAGAGAGATTTTAACATGGCCAAAAGAATGTCAAAATCAACGTTATTGAAAGCATTACTGAAGTCTAGTAGAGCAATTGCTGTAACCTTTTGATTTGACATTTCGAACCGGATGTCATCGGACACTTTAGTCAGAGCAGTAACGGTGCTATGTCCCGGGCGAAAACCAGATTGAAAAGGGCTGAGAATATTATTTACGTTGACAAACAAACTAAGTTGGTGCTGCACAAGGCGTTCAAGGACTTTGGATAGGAAAGGAAGGATGGAGATAGGTCTGAAATGTGAAGGTAAAGAAGGATTAGAGATCTTAGGAATAGGAATTACTGCAGCCTCACGCCAGCAGCTAGGGAAGGTACTGTTACTGAGCGAGTAGTTAAAGATATGGCACAGAATAGGTAACAGGGTTTTAAGCCCAAGTAAAATCATCCTGCGGCTTATGCCATCAACACCTTCGGCATTAGATTTGATGGTAAGAATGTGTTTTTCAACTTCACGCTCAGTAACAGATCTAAAGCTGAAAGGGCTATGTTGCGGAGCAGGCATAGATAATAAGGATTGTAGAGTGGCTTGTTTGGAAGATGGATTCAAAGGAGAGGATGTTGAGAAATGGCGATTAAGCAAATCTAGGTCTAAATTGGGCTGCAAAGCGGATTTAGTTTTACCTATGCCAATAGTATTTAGAAAAGACCATACCTTCGCTGGATCGCCATTTTCAACAGAGGAATGTATGTGACGACGCTGCGCATCCCTGCACATTCTGCTACAACGATTACGAAGTTCCCTATACTTACTGCGGTTTTCATCAGAAGGATCCTTTCTGAACTTAGCCTTAGCAGCATTTCTCTTAGCCATGATAGCCTTAATGCCATCGGTAAGCCAAGGGGCGGGGAGGTGTTTGAGTCGAACAGGACGTAGCGGAGCGTGAACGTCAAAAATTTGGATCAAGAGAGAGTTAAAAATTTCCATCTTTTCGTCAATAGTCGGAGCTTCAAACACCGCATCCCAGTCAATACTACTAAGGTCGTTCATGAAAGATACTGTATCCATGTTATTGAAACTACGCTGCATGACCACTCGAGGTTTTGGTTTGGGACATCGGATTTTATAGGAGAGGAAAACGAGGTCGTGATAGGAAAAGGCTTCAGCAGGAAATTGCCCGTGAGTAGACACAAGGTCAGGGGAGGAGACAATGATAAGATCAAGCAAGGAAGGCTGACAACCGGGGAAATGGTGTGTAGATGAGAGTGGGACTATATTGAGGTTCATGGACTCTACGATTGAGCACAGTCGAGAGGAACGAGAATCTTTCTTAAGAAGACATGTATTGAAATCGCCCATAATTATGGTGTGATCAACCGTAGGGACCAGGAGACGCATTTTTGAAGCGTTCGAAGTGAATCTTTAGTTCGCATACGAAAACGAATCGTGTACGAATTTAATTTCTAACGCTCTCGATTTTACGCATTTTTGAATCATTCGAAAGCAATGTTGCCATTAAATCACAATCTTTAAACAATTTTCTTTTCACGCAGAAAAAATAAAAACCGGAAAGCAATCACTCATTGATTTAAAAAACTGGTAATGATTTTCGAAGGAATGGAACGCAAATTAAAAAGTTGATATGTCAGTATAATGTCATGTGTGAAGGAAACGTCAATGTCGTTGTCATCACAGATTATACATACTTTCGAGTGGTAGAATTGCAAAACGAGTGGGTCGGACCACTCGTTGCAGAATTCACAGGTATGAATATTCAAAAATTGCGATTTTACGGATTCGTATACGAATCTTGCCAATTCGAATGCGAATTGAAGTTCGAACGCTTCAAAAATGCGTCTCCAGAACCTCTAACAAAGATTCGAATTTTGCAAAATAGTCAATACGCATTGATGGACTATAGCATACACCCAAAAGAACCTTACGATGTCCTAGAAGCACCTCAATAAAAAGATGCTCTGAAGATTCAGAGTACTCAGAAGGAGATTTTGATACAATACTAAAAGGAAAGTGACTTCGTAGGTATATAGCTACGCCACCGCCGCCCTTGCCAGTCCTATCATTGCGGATGATGTGGAATCCTGGGATAGAATAGGAAGTGGAGGGAAGACAAGGTTTTAAGAACGTTTCCGACACCAAGATGGCGTGAACGTTTTTGTTGTCTCCGAAGGTTGTTACCCCACAGCCTCTTACAATATTACAATGTGTTTATTACAAAAGTATTTCAACTTTGTACACAGAGCGTGTCGCGATGGTTTTTTATTGCGACAAAAAATATTTTAGATTGTTTTATTTTTTCTACACTGTTGGGTCGTTTGAAGTTTTAGTTAATTGTAGTTTAGGTTGTTTGTTTACTTAAACAATTTGTAAAACTTTAGTAACGCTTAACCTTGCAGGTAGCCAATTCTTGAATTCTTTAATACAGGCCATGTAACAGAACAACTTTTGTTCTACAATTTATGAAATTAGAATGAAAATATTGTCCCTACATATTTTAGGAGCTAAACCGTTAAAATCAAGAATCAGCTTTGAATTATTTTATTTAATGTAACAGCCAAAAGCAGTTCATACACAAATAAAATAAAAATAGCCTTCATTTACTTTTTCTACAAAAAAATAAAAAGTAAAATCTGTATCAAGAACAGGGTCATTGTTTGTGCAACGCACCGCCTCCCCAACCTTGTCTACATGTCGCAGGCAAATCAAATGACGGGCAAAATGTAAGCGGTCGGCAAATTGTAAAACGGCACCGGCAGATTGTAAGCCGGTTTAGATCACTGGTGCACTTTAGGTTCGTTAGCCACGGTAAAGCCAACCTAACCGATCCCAAGCAAGGATCGGTTAGGTTGGGTTAGGTGATCATTAGTTTGAGGCGGCGTGCGTATTAGCAGGGTCCCCACCGTGGGATCTGGAAGCGGAGATCCTGGCAGAAATTTATGCCAGGAAGCTAGAGGCCCGTAACGAGGGAGTACATCCTCCTCAGGAGGAAATCGAGGCCTGGAGGGATGAGGCGCGGATTGTTCTGCTCCAGAAGTGGAGCCTGCGCCTCGAATCTCCCTCTGCAGGCATCAGAACGGTGGAGGCGGTCCGCCCGCTCCTCCAAGAGTGGGTGGACCGTAAATTCGGTGGGCTGACCTTCCGGCTGGTGCAGGTACTGACCGGACATGGTTGTTTTGGCCGGTATCTGCACCACATAGCCGGCAGAGAACCGACTCCTGCTTGCCATCACTGTGACTGCGCCAAGGACACAGTGCAGTACACAGTGGTGGAATGCCTTAGATGGGCGGAGGAACGTGCTGCCTTAGTGGCGGTAGTGGGTGAAGATCTCTCGCTGCCGGTTGTTGTTCAGGCAATGGTCGGCAGCAAGAGGTCTTGGGAGGCCGCGGAGCGGGATAGAGAGGATAATCCTCTTTCTCACCCACTTCGCAGAAGGCGCAGAGGGCAATGAGGGGGCGACGTCCGATGTGTGCTTAGACGTCGCCTAGGTGAGGGAGCCTCTCCAGAGGCTGTCGCAGGGTGGGTTGCGAAAGTAGTGCGAACGTACAGTGCTCGTGACCCACCCGAAATGCGAGAGTGGCACACGGTGGTGTTTTTAGTGGGTGCAAGCCCCACATAACCGTACCGTTTCCCCGAACGGTGCGGTATGCGTAGGCATTTTCACCATCACAAAAAAAAAAAAGGTGATCTTTCGACCACAACGCACGAGCCGAGAAATCGAAGCGAGCGTGTCGCGGCAGCGGCCGCCGGCGAGTGACAGAAACGAATTACAAGCCGTTTTGTGAAATGCCGCGGCATTATATAAAATGCCGAAAAAAAATTTACGGCATTTTGTAGAATGCCAAGGCAAACTGTAAAACGACGAATTATACAATTTGCCTGCGACATACACACACACTGATAATAACTAATACGAAATGTCTATTATAAAAGAATGCTTCTGTAGGAAACTAGGAAAATGCCTCAAGTCGGTCCACTCGGTTCTGTCTCTGGAGACTTTTAATTCGCCACGTAGGCCCAACCACTTGTTTGATTACGTCCTCCCATCGTTTTGACTGGTCACCAACTGGTAGCCAAAAGCAGTTTGGTTTTTAGGGTTCCGATACCAAAATGGTAAAAAAAGGAACCCATGGTGCGACTTTGTCTGTCTGTCCGTCTGTCTGTCTGTCTGTCTGCCACACCTCTATATCTCAGCAACCACTCATGCTATCGACCTGAAATTTCATATAGTTTAAGAATATAGTTGCCCAACTTAATTGCACATGAAAGAATTTTGAAAAAAATATGATTATTAATGTATAAGGGGATAAATTTCAAATTGTCGCTACTAGGTCGAGTGGGGTATCATATGAAAGGACTTTACTTGTACTACATTCTACAATATATTTTTGTATTTTTTTACGTCTCTTAGTTTTCAAGTTAAGATGAAAAATGTCAAAAAAATACCATTCCCCCCTTATCTCTGAAGTTTGTGACAGGAAAAATCTGAATTAATTGCAGTTGACAGAAGTTTATGTAAAAATTACAGCAAAAATAAAACGATCTTTCTAAGTTGCACAGTTTTTTAGAAATCTGCAAACAACCTTTACAAACAAATTTAGTTTTGCGGTCCTAATACAAAAAGTATATCAGAACCCTCGGCGTGCGAGTTCGACTCGCACTTGGGCAAAAAAGTATTTTCGCCTGCTGCACCCCCCCTACCACGCCGCGCGCGCGTCAACATATTCTTCACTAAAGCAGAACAACTCATTCTTCAGTTACATTTAGAGAGTACTTTTATGTTTTATTTCCTCGCAATCAAAGTGAAAAGCAGAGTTTATAACTCGTCCACAAAACCATTTTATCCTCGACATTACTGTGGCCGCAGGGTGTGTCTTGACCGGTTTTTTTATTGTCATTGGGCTTACTCTTGACCTCGATCTAGTCTTGAGGACAGAGATGAGGTCGACGATGGAAAGAGCTTGCCCAGAAGAAGCCCATTTATTCGCGACTTGAATAGGTTCGGGTTATATGATCTCGGGACACAGAAGCAGGCAGAGAATTCCACTCTTTGGCCGTGCGCATTATAAAAGATGTTTCAAAGCGCTTTGTGCGAATGTGTGGAATATCAACCAAGTTGGGGATATGCTGCGTTGCGTCTGGAATCCCGATGGTAAAAGGGGGATGGTTGAAAGAGCTCATAGAGCTCTTGGTAAATAAAAAGAAGTTTGTAAGTTACGAAACATAATGCATGCGTATTGTGCGTTCTAGACCTATTAATCTCTACTTTACATTCACATACATGTAACTAATTGTTCGTGATTAATCAATAGACTTGCCTGCACCTTTGTATGGGTAGTAGTTCAAACAGAAAAAAAGTTATTAAAGCCTTTTCAATGGACAATAGACGACAATAAAGATCTATTGTGTGTGTTCACTGGGCAATATTATATCTTAGCGTTCCGTTTCCCACCATTTACATGTTTATTGAATAGCTAAGCCGCTATCACACCTTCCTTAATTTAGAAACTAATTAGGTATCCATTGCTGGTTGAAGTAAGTTTATTGGAATTAACAGAACCAAGCCACCCAGAAATGTATGCCGAATTAGTCTTTGAAGTTAGAAAGGTGTGATCGTGGCTTTAGATAGAACTGTGAATTATTATTATGGATTATAATATAATGTACACTACTACACACCACAATTACTACATACCTACTTGTAGGTTTTAATTGTAAGTAATTGAATGCTTTTTGGATAATTTCTTGAAATAAGTTTAGATTAGATCGTATAGATTCCAATGCTCTGCTGGACCGGAATCTTCCATAGAATTTTACATCAATCATCAAAGATGCTGGTATATTTTGGGGAGCGTACCTTAGTCACCACGCTCCTTAGCGTTGCGGCTGGCAGTCTGGCAGTCTTGGAAATGGCGTATAACTCTATGGGCACAGTGGACCGCGGTGGTTAGGGTACAGTCAACGACAGGTCAAGCGTGACACTAGCAGTGCGACTCTAGCCCGTACGTCTATTGAAATAAGAACGGTACAAAAATCAATATGTCAAGCTTGATATGCTCTCGACTGTACGTACGATATACACAAAGTCTCTGCTGCCCATCCTCCTATAAGACCCATTAGATATTGCACCATAACAGCGATCATCATCATCATCATATCAGCCGAAAGACGAACAGCGATATCTAAAATTAATGACAAGTATAGGTGGTGCATAATTGAAAACCCATCAGTCCGATAGTTTTTTAGTTTTTTGAGTAGAATCGGACGCCAAGTTAAACACTGAATTTTCTCATCTGGTCCCAAATAACCACATCGGAATTCTTCACGATTGATGCGGAATGGATATCGATCCAGCTTGCCCTGACACGGTTTGCCTTCTGTTACGTAGATAGGTAGTTTAGACTACCTTAACTACCTAAATGTTTGTTGTATCTAATAGGTCCTAATGGATGATCGTTAAATTGGCATTGTTTGTGGTTTAGGTACGTACATTTTAATCCTACACAATACGGGTGTAAAATGTCAATATGCTTCAAAATGTGTACCTACTCGTACACACAAACAGCAATACTATACAGGGTAACCGAGCTTTTCTCTGTATAATCTTAACCAAAACCTAGATGGTGCTATAGAGTTTCTAAAGGGCGCTATTTTTAAAAGAATATTAAAACGGAGAAAACGAATTTTTATTTTTATCCCTTGGTCAGTCAAAAGGTGTAAAAAATTGAGTCTTTATGTGTCTCTGAATATAAATAAATAGTTATTACATCTCTCATATTCGGTAAGTAAGTCATTATTACCACCAAATGGGGCTTGTAGGTGACCAATTAGCGCTCTAGGGTAATAATGTAGCAAGAAAAGCCCTAGGGCGGTAAGTAATTACCTACAATTTAGTGGTAATAAGGACCTACTTACCTCACAATCGAGATGTAAAGCAGAGTAGTTAGCTCGGGTGTAAGCATCAATTGCACCCTCGAACTATAGGCGCCGTCGCTGCGCTCGTGCGCCTAAATATCTCGGGCTGCAATTGATGCCTTACAGCCCTTGGCTACTAATCTACTATTTTCAGTATTCTAATCTGTACTCGTCTATTATGAAATGCAAAAGATCGTCGTATCGTGTTCATATTCTATGGTTTCCTTTCAAATGGTTTCCGAAGGTACGAATAATACAAATATCATTTATACAATAAATAATCTTTTTTGGTATGGGGCGTGAAATATTTGAAACTTAAACAACAGCATTGCCTATCACAATTACTATAAACATAAATTCAGTCCAAGGGGCGTAGCAAAAGTATTTCGACACGATAGCAATATATAGGGTCCTAAAAATAGAAGGAGGTCTTTGGCGGTTCAACAACTCTGACACCAGGGCTGTCGATTACGACAGTCGATATAAGATCAATATCTTGTAATATGCAAATTACACATGAATGAAATAGTGCACGTAATTTTAGCCCATAAAACCGATAGACCATGAAACTGAACAACACTTTATAAGGAATATCATCATAACATCCCATGAAACGTAAACTACAGGACAAGGAGCCAGAATTCTAGCTTTTGCTGGAAAAATGTAGAGGGGAAGAGTACCAATAGTCACCTCGCTTGTTAGCGTTACGGCTGGCACCGTGGACCGCGGTTGTAGGTGACCTTACTTACTACTTACGTAGAAATACGAAAAAATCCAATACTATTAAACGTACACTATTTTCATATGTCCCGTGTGGTGCCGGCAAAGAATAGAACCAACCCTGACATACCCGTGGGTGTCGTAAAAGGCGACTAAGGGTTATAAACTCCTTTGCATCTAACATCTTACTTACTGCTGTCACCTACAACCGCGGTCCATGGTGCCAGCCGTAACGCTAACAAGCGAGGTGACTATGGTACTTCCTCTCTTCAATTTTCCAGCAAAAGCTAGAATTTTAAAGGGAGCTCCCTGTCCTGTAGTGGACGTTTCATAGGATGTAATGATGATTTGCATATATGTATATAAAAATATATTTGTAATCGGATTCTCGAAAACGGCTCTAACGATTTTTTTTTTTTATTTATTTACTGCACCGGGGTTTTTGGGGGCGAAAAATCGATGATAGCTGGGTCTCGTGTCTGGTAAAATACGTGTTAATAGCAATTTCGATGAAGTTTACAATATACGAGGGTGAAAAAGCTAAGTTCATGATAGTCAATTCATATTCTTGAACATAATATTACGGTTTTAGCTATATGGTTTTAGTCCAGTCGCTTAAAACGTCTTACATCGCCTTTACGAAGACACGCCTCACAATTTCACCAAAGGTACGGTCAACCGCTTGTCGGTAGAAATTTTTTCAACTCTATTACTACGCAATAAGGTCCAAACGTGTTTCTACTGATGTGTGGCCGTGTGTACATAGCTCTCATTTTTTGATAGGAGCCAATTCTTGAATTTGCATTGAAAAAACAAGAATTGGCTCCTATCAAAAATTGTGAGCTATGTACCTATTATCTGGAAAAAAATTGGTGAAATTGTGAAGCGTATATCTATCGGCCGTACTATTTCTTCGTGTTTTCGAATAAAGTTTCGATAAAATTACAGCGCGTTTAAATAAACCGTACATAATGGCTTCGTTGCCCAGGTACGGTCAACCACACATCAACAAGTCCAACGTGTTTCTACTGACGTGCTGCTGGGTGTACTATTGTTTATAATATATAACTGGTGTAAGGGACAGCCTTCCGAATACTGAAGGGGCATGATCAGTCAACCACACTGAACAACTTTCAGTAAACAAAACTTTCAGGAGAAGTATAGGTGGAGACTTATAATTGGCATAAGTTTATTAATTAGTTTATATAATGTTATAATGTAGTTAAAATTATAAAAAAAAAATCTTATTTTAATTACATTACATAAAAATATACAGCCGACTTAGCACGCTGCCCGAGACAAAATATATCTCGGAGAAATGTCACTTTATTTGAGGAATTTTGTCATCTAATCTATCACCTCCAAGCGCGAAGAAATGTCAGTGGAGGAAAATGTTTAGCAAATCGACAAATTACGTTTTTGATATTTTAGACAGAGATAGCTTTGTGGCGCTTTTAACCAGATTGCGCTCTTCCAAAAATTATGCGAGCAGAGTAGGACGTAAGATGAAAGGAAGCTGTCCCTTTCTAATAGATTTTGCATGACATTTTGTTTATGTTGCCATGACAACATCAACAAAATGTCATGCAAAATCATTGTTAAAAATCATTTTACCTAAGAGTTTTTAATCCAGATAAATCAAAAGAAAATGATTTTCTGCATTTATCAATATTTAATAAAAACTGAGAGAGAAGTTTATACTTTGCACGTTGAAAATTTTTCAAATAAGTATTTAAAAATACGTATAAATATAAATTTGTAAATATAAAAGATAACATTTTGCACGGAAATTGTGCAAACTTCATTAGTATGGCAATAATTAGAAAGGGACGAAGTACATCGCCTATGATGTCTTGCTCTGCTCGTTTTGCCTCTGTACAAATTGTTAAGAGTACGCTATCATGGTAAATGTAAGATCATTGGGCGAGACAGTTAAAAGTTCTTTTTGAACATTTCTTAAAAATAGCGTGATTCAGAAACCCTACAGCGCCATCTGTTATTGGGCTTTGGTTAAGATTATACAGAGCAAAGCTCGGTCGCCATAATACCTATACTAGAGTTCAAGAAAATTAGGCGACATCCCACCTCGACACGATCCCATCTCGACACGAAAAAAAATTTACCTCAGTACAGTAAGAGCAAAAAGTGATACGACGAAATAATAATTATCTAAAAACTTTAAATAATGAATAATTAGTAATTTTAATTTACACTTATTTGGCACACTAGCGGCGCGGCGCGGCGGGATGGGGCGGGCACAAAACCAGTTCTGGCTGGATCTGTCGTCTGAGTTTGTATTTAAAAATTAATAATATGGTAACCAATAATATCTAGAAGTTAACAATTTAAAGTTATTAGGGTTCCGATACCAAAATGGTAAAAAAGGAACCCTTATGGTGCGACTTTGTCTGTCTGTCTGTCTGTCACACCTGTATATCTCAGCAACCACACATGCTATCAACTTGGAATTCGGAATGGTTTTAGAATATGGTTGCCCAATTTGACTGCACATGAAAGAATTAGAAAAAAATATGATTACTTAAAGGGGGCCCTCATAAGGGGGCCAAATTTCAAACTGTAGTTACTAGGTCGAGTGGGATATCATATGAAAGAGCTTTACTTGCGCATTCTAAAATATATTTTTGTATTTTTATACGACTCTTAGTTTTGAAGTTAAAATGAAAAATTTTAAAAATAATACGATTCCTTTAATAGTCCAATTAAATAGAAATTTATGTAAAACGATCTTTCTAAATTGCAGTTTTTTAGAAACCTGCAAAAAACCTTTACAAACAAATTTAGTTTTGCGGTCCTAAAAATGGACTTTATTGCTTTCAAAAATAGTATAGGTACCCTCGGCGCGCGAGTCCGACTCGCACTTGACCAGTTTTTTTTAATCTGGTCAATAAAAAAATACTAAAAATATACTGGGTGTTAATTTAATTGCGTGCCATAGCTTAAGGGGTGCTTCAGTTACGATAAAGGAACACAAAAAAATATTTAAAAAATTCTACTGAATTAAAAAACTAAAACTCCATTGAAACTTAACTAACGCGGAGCACCGCGCTATCACCGAGCCAGCGCGCGGGAATCAGTGGATAAGATAGGCACATACATAACTGAAACCCTTTCGCGCGCTTTTGATAGCGCGGTGCTCCGGGTCATTGCCCTCCGCGTTAGTTTAGTTTCAATGAAGTAAATTTTTTTTTAAGAAGGATTTTTTAAATATATTTTTTAGTTCCTTTATCGTTACTGAACCACCCCCTAAGCTATGGCACGCAATCAAATTAACACCCTGTATATAAATAAATATTTCATTAGTAGTGTGTAAGCTGTTGATTTATTTTTGTATATTAAGCTATTTTAAAATGTTATTGTACCTAAGTAGGATTTTATCAAAGTCAAAATTTAATAATTTCTCACCACAAAATAATACAATAACGACAATATAAAAAATGTCACGGGAGCCGAAACCTGTATTTTAAGACTCCAGGTCTCCGTCCTACACAATTTTATTAATATGTAAGGAATGAAATAAGTCTCTAGGTGATTTCATTTTATAAATATTAATAAGCAAATATTTTAGAATAGAAGCGAATATTATTTGGGTTAGTGTATAGTTGAAAATCGACCGTAATTTTTAGAATGATCGAAATATACTCGTATCGTGTTAAAGGTCGCGCCACGCAAATAATTGTTTTGAGACCATTTTTTCGTGTCGAGGTGGGATCGTGTCGAGGTGGGATGTCGCCAAAAATTATACAGCGTGAATTTGTATTGGTTTCGCTCCCGAAGCCCAGTGATTCTACTCATGAAAACAAGCAACTTTCCCGAAGAAAACATTTTTCGCCTTCCCATACAAAATGAGTCGATCACGTGACCACGTTACTATGAGACGAAAAATTTTTTTCAAATAAAAATATTTTTCTTCCCGAAAGTTGCTTGTTTTCATGAGTAGAATCACTGGGCTTCGGGAGCAATATCAATACAAATTCACGCTGGAATCTCAAATTCAAAAACAAGGATAGGCCTTTGCCCAACAGTGGGATAATAAATTCATGTAAAAGTGTTCAAAATGCTGATATTTCTGACTAGCTACATGACAAAACGTAAGCCTTGGCGTTTTTCAGTGCTACTTGTGAACATTTTGTTGAACAAAACGTCCTGCTATTTTGTGAACGTGATCTATATAAGAACTCGAATAAGTACAAGGTATTCGCACGCAAATATATAAACGCACAATATTAATGTGTAAATTTGCCCTGATAATATTAATGTCTTAAGTAAGGCCATTAGGTCCTTTCTGACAGCTGTCAAACGTATGAAAAGTTACCACCTGCAAAAAAAATAAACCCTGTGTGTTGGTGTTAAGGAAACGTTAAAACTTACTTCTTATGTTGGTCTTACTTTAACCTCTAAAACCCTACGTCAAAATTCGCAGAAATCGAAAAAAAAATGTAGTTATTTACGCGATAAGGCATAATTTTGCATAAATTGCAAGACATTTATCATAAATTTTCCATTTTTCGAGAACTCTATGGGAAATTGACATAGGGGTCATATGTCAAAATTTTCCAAGTTCACATATGAACCAAGATAACTCTGGCCATGTCAGTTGATGCGCAGCAGAAGTCAAGTCCTAAGAAAATAAGTCATTTTTGACTTCTGCGCATCAATGACATGGCCTGAGTTATTTTGTGCGGCGTATACCTACCTTTTTATTAGTAATCTATGGTAGATAATTTGACATTATTACATTAACAATAATGGGTCTTTCATGGGTCGCGTTCGTAAAAAATATTTAAAATTTCTCATTTTGGAAACTACTACCATCAATTCCTTTTGAAAACTCTCTTGGATGGATAGCTGGGACTTTAAAAACTTATAATTATTTGTATGTAAAAAAATTGATTTTAGCCTTCAGAGGTTCTAATTTTACGTGAGTTTTATGAAATCTTGAATTTAGAGCAAACGTTAAATAAATGTATGCCTTAAGAACTAAAAAGTGACCTTACCGGGTAATGGTTATGGTGTAATTTTACATTAACATCTTACAAAGACTAAACAGTAAAACGTGATGTGCCCGTGATAAAAAGTGGTAATAAAGAAACTAAGTGACGAAACTTGACCACTTAAGTTGAGCAAAAAATAACTTGCTTAAGACATCTTAA